>CM060920.1:236988429-238274679 GCA_030737875.1 Allium sativum | reverse complement strand
ATAAGATCAGACATCTTTAGAGGGATTGCCCAGATATAGCTAAGAAGTTTGTGAAAGTGTAACGCCTACCCCGAGATGCATCATAATAAAGAGCATTAACAAGTGATTCCATCTATTAGAGTAGAGAATAGGGATGGTTTAGAGCGACCATCTGTAGTCTTGTATTAGACAAGTGTTAAATACATCGATTGGATGTATAATTTTTTCTTTCTTACCTAAAATGGATCAACGTACTTAATTCATATAATATAAAACTACGATGGCGAAGGATTGTATTCAGAACAAATCACAGGTTACAAATCAGATCAATTATTGGTACAACAACAAAATACAACATATACATGTGCTACAAACTCGAATGGTTATATACAATGGTCTGTTTGGCACAAGTCCCTATTAAGTTTCACTACGCCATAGATGGCCTACGGCAACCCCAAAGAAGTGACGCAGTAGGTGCCAAAAAGTGTTGCTACAGGCAAAAAATGATCTGTGGCAACACTTTTTCGGGGTTGCCTTTTGCCGTGTTGCCTTAGAGTCAAAGGCAACACCTTTGCAACCGTATGGTAACATCAGTACAGGTGTTGCCACAGGTATCATTAAAACAAAAAAAATCTTTTCACAACTGCCAAAAACAGTTGTAATATGTCTTCCAGCTGGCATGCAACACTAATTATATCTGCATCATAATAAAGTCAACCTTTTTTACAACTGTTTCTAGCAGTTGTTAAAATTTCTTTTATAACTGTTAAAAGTAATTACACCTCAACTGCTATTAATCAAAATTTTCATAATATTATAATAAATATTATTATAGCACAGTATTCAAATATAGTATTTTATTCAAATAAATATTTTATTTCAACATTTCAAATAGTACAATTTTTTTGACTCCACTATTGTACATACACATTCATATTTACATACATTACTCACTACATTGTCACTCGATCCACTCATATACAGACTCACTACATTGTTTCTCAACAAAATTTGACTACAAAATAGACAAGTTTACCTTGAATGTAGGTGGACAGTGAATACTTGATTGCGTAACCAGAACTGAGCCTTCGGAGCCCATTTTGATGACAACCCATTTCATTCTGTTTCCTTTCTTGATTAATTCAAGCCCTGCCTGAATAGGATCTTTAACTCCAGTCAGTGACTCCATCTGTATAGCAACCAAACTACGGGTTTAAGGGTGATGTTGGCGCAATAAAAACATAAAGTAACAATTAGCAGATCACTACAACAATTTCAGCGAACATACTACTTGACAGGACATAGAAAGGTAGGCACTATTTGCTGTTCTGAATTCAACAAGGCGTCAGACAAACTTATAAGAATACGGGCAAAAACTTACAAGAATACGGGCTTATCAGCCTGAAAATAAATAAAAAGAGTACTCACAGGCCTTATTTTTGAATTATCAAGTCTTAATTTGTATTATTTGATACACTGATGTTCATGCCAAGGTACTAAGTGAGAAGACAACATTTGTTCTGCAATCCATTGGTGTATAGCCGACATACCTGAGATAGTAGAAAACAGGTATCAACCGATTGGTGAATTCAAAATCTAACCATTTCATTACTGAGATTGCTGCGTTAAGACCACCTCCAACATACTATGATCCTATTAGTGATTCAACACAATCTGCAATTGTTTCCGTCGGAGGTGCGCAAACCATCTTAGCTATTATTAATCAAAAAATTGATACGATATTCAGTACTATATTGTGACCTGATGTTCTTCACTTATTACCATTCCTTGGGTTACTGTTGCCTCCATAGCTTCACCATGAATAAAATCAACTGCGTATGTCTCCAAGTAACTGTTAAAACATACAGAAATCGAAAGCAAGACAAAGAAAGAATTAATGCTTCTAGTAGGTTACAAAAACAACCATTTAATAACTACATTTCTACAGAAATGTAAAAATAAATAGAAGTTCATTAAGTAGACACTAATCTTAATGCACACTTTCTTCTCGTGACTAGAATTGCATACGATAATTAATGATGGTGTTTGGCCCATGCGATCACCTACTTATTTATATGATATACCATATCCCGATATCCATACTTTCAATCAACGAACAGTGAGTCAGTAACAATAGTGAAACCATTCTATTTGTAGTTATAGATTTTGGTCCAAATCATCTCCACAAGTACATGTACAGATTAAAATATATAATCACTTTTATAAACCCACATCAGGTACCATGCATGGTAAGGGCGCAAGAATTATATGATGACAAAACATGTACCACTACTGCTAAGCCTAGTCAAACCTTTAGGCAAATGTCTGTGTATATCACGCAGGGTATTTTAAGGTACAAACTAATAGAAAATTCATGTTCAAGTGATATTTCCCACCTTGCGACATTTCAAGTTCATATTTCAGATTCCACATACAGAGTGAAATAGTACTCCAACTACATGCAAAGCAAAGACATTGATACAGCTGATGACCGCCAGTTGGATATCAATACCAAGACCATCAAGTGCATCATTGTAGACAGCAAGAGCCCGGGTCTTCGAGAACAAAACATATGAATGTTCACTGTGTTTCCTTCCCTTATCCTTACTTCCACCTATTTGGTGTAAACAGAAGGGAGAAAACATTATATTTTGCTTCAACAATACCATAAATGAATGAATTCTTATTTATATCTAGGTAAGAACAACACTATCATTATTTACACCATAATACAGAGAAATTTTTGCTTTACATTGAGCTGATATCTCCAATACTCTAACCATGTCTCTAAAACTACTAACATAACCCATTACTATAACATATAATTCATTACTAACATTGGTACTGGGCACTTCTAAACCCCCTCCAGACTCCATCCTAACATGATAATTCAAACATAATTAGATAAGCAATTCAAAGAGTAGAGTCCATAAGGTAAGTTATATATTTTGCATGGCAGACATATCCTTTGAAAGAGATGAAACGTGTGACTATTATGCTGATGACCTCGTTAACTCACCAAGACTTTTTTTTTATCACAAACATGCATTATAATAAACAAAACAAACTACTCACAACGAATTTTAGTTGTCCTTCAACAACCATAAATCCTCCAATCTCCTCCTCTCTCTTACTACTCATCTTCTATAATTTCTAGGGTTTTAGTCTGAATAGATCAAAACTCCTATAATCTGAAGTTCCCGTCTGTGGATCTGAGGATTGGTCAAAGTGCTTATTTGGAATATATTAGGGTCTGAGAAGTAGGAGCGAAGAGAAGATTCTCTGAAATTTAGCACCGAATCCTTGAATGATTTCATTTGAGGAAAAGAAAAGGAACTTGGATCAATATTCGAGTAACTCACCAAGAGCAAATTGGAACAGTACGAACTAAGCACAAATTGAAATCGGCAACAAATAATACCTGAGCAGCCTGTTGAAATCTATTTTAAACTTTAGATCGCACTATTAAAAATTGAAGCCAAGCAAAGCTTTCGCAATTGGATTCAGCACAGACTTTTCGTTCCAAACTTTGTTTCTGATTTCAGACTGGCAGAAAGTTTGTTTCACCATTAAGAAAGTTTCGATGGAAATTTGAAGCAATCCGCTCCATTTTTTATTCTTCGAAGAACCCTAAGTTCAGATCTAGAATTGGCGATTTGGGGAAAAACAAAACCAAAAGGAAGCGCGTAAATGAAAATGTTAGTGGGAAATGGATGAAGCGGAGCGGGAAATGGATGAAGCGGAGCAGACAATGGAATAATGGATGGACGGTTCAGATTTTGTTTTAACTAATGGCGTGGATCGATGAGGTGTAATTATTTTTTTAAAATTTGTAATGTGAAAATATTTTTAGCTACTGCAACACATGGTTATATCTGTGCTAACACATTGAAGCATGCGTTGCAATAGACAAAAAACAGCATAGCAATGGCAACACTGTAGCTAGCAACACCATGGATTTTCGTTGCGATATGTCATCTATGGCGTAGTGTTTCAAAATTAGGCTCAGGTCCGATCCAAAACTTATTGTAAATTTAGTCCCTATTTTTCGAAAATTCAGTAAATAAAAAAAAATCACGTAAACTCGTATTAAATAAAACACGTAAACGTTAAAAAATCAAATAAAAAAACCATCAAAAAGGATGTCAAAAACGAAAAAAACAGAAAAACAGCGAAAATACAGTAAAATGCATAATAGTATGCATGTACTCGTATTTTCTTGCATACGTCTGTGCAAGTATTTCAGTGATGCATCTGCGTTGATTTCCTTGCATACATTTGTGCAAGTATTACATAGTTCTTGCATACAATTGTGCAATAATTCATAACCATGCAAATCTGTTCACATTTATTTGCATTCAAGTGTGCAGTAAAACAGAAAAATAGCATGCATGTGTGCAACAATATGCAGGCGTAATTTAATTTAAGTTTTCTTCATGAAATACTTCCATACAAGTGTGCAAGTATCTCAAATAGTTGCACAATCATATGCAAGTTTTGGTTTAGATTTTCAATGGAAACATCTTCTGTAATAGTTGCATACATGTGTGCAACTATTGTCAAAAGTTGCATACATGTATGCAACTTTTTTTCTAAATTTGTGTGGACTTCCGAGAACATTTCCAGATTTTATATTTTTTTTTGTACAGCGCCTTTTTTTGGGTAAAAAACGTAAAACACGGAAGTTGGAAAAAAAGGGGGGTTTGCATGGAAAACATGGGAGGGACGTGAGCCTAATTAAGTTTGAAAATAGGAATGTGTCCCTAATATTCATTATATACAAACCATATACAAATACAAAAGCTCCAACAGAATAAATATACAAACGACATGACTACATTAATACACAACCAAGGTAATGTCTTCAAGAGGTATAGTCTAAGATAGATCAGCTAACCTCGAATCAATAGCTACAATGGCCTAAAACAACCCGGTCTGAGTTGAGTATTATATATATGGATCAATCTAATTTACATATATTAGTACAAATAATAAATGGAATAAATTATCAAGTAAGCATAGATTCATTTTCATAAGAAAGGTACCACAAAATCATTGATTCACATGAAACACGAATGCAGTAATTCATTTCCATCAGAAAGGAATATCATATACTTAAGATATCATCTTACATTATACAAGTTCACACAATTACAAAACGGGACACATGAGAGAACACGAACACGGGTTCAAATATTACTCTTTGCATGAGTTAACAAAAATATGTGATTTGGTTATCAACACTTGAAATCACTTAACACGATATGGCAGACTCATTAATTACAAATTTCAGAAAATCATAGAGATCGCAAAAATTACTAAAATCAGAAAAATCAATGAAATTACCATATACATGCACATCCTTCGATAACTCGAAGTGATGTATATAAATTGTAATGGTCATCACAAAAATGGTGAAATCATAAATACCACAAAAACACCGAAATAATATGATTTTGGATCTTCCTAGAATTTCAATATTTGGATCTATCCAGAATTACAATATTTGGATCTACCCAGAATTGGCAAGTCGAAGCTATGCTTGCACGTGCAAATGGATCTACTCAGAATTACAATATTTCACTATGCCATATGGCCTGCTGCAATGAAAATTCAAAGTGTTGCTAGCTACAATGTAACCACAGCTATACTGGTTTTTGTCTATTGCAATGCACGTTTCAATGTGTTAGCATAGATAACAAAATGTGTTGCAGTAGCTATAGATATATTCTAATTAAAAAAAAGAAATTCCACCTAAGCGATCCACACCTTTAGTTAAAACAAATTATCAAGCGTCCATCCACTATCTGCTACGTTTCCTCTCTATTCGCTAACATTTTCATTCCCGCTAACATTTTCATTTCGTTCTCTCCCAAATTGCTAATTCTAGGGTAGGGTTCTTTGGAGAATAAAAAATGGAGCCAATTTTTTAGCCCTACAATTCAAATCGCCGCCTCCTCATCCTCATTGTTTACACCTCCTCCTCATCCTATAATCAAAAAGCAACCAAAAATCGAATCGCCTCCTCATCTAAATTAAAAGTTACCGCTTCTTCATCAATCGAAAACATAGTCCAAACCAAATCTCTCCTCTGATAATTGCTGTAACACCCCGTAATTTTATAACATTAAAATTTACAAATTAAAGGATACTTAATTCTTAGAAGAAGAATTAAGGGAAACGGGTTGCTCCATTGCGTTCATCTCGGAATTCTGCTTGAGATAAAGTCCGAGTTTGCGTAAAACGGATACAATTTGAAGAAGTTATAGAGCTTAGAAGATTTCAGTTCAAACCAGAATTAAAATAATAATTAAAAACGAAATTGAAAATCAAAAATCAGACCAACGGGCTGAGCGGGAAAGTTCCCGCTCTAGGGTGTCGACCCCCCTAGGGGAGTCGATATAGGTGTCGACCCCCCTATAGGGTTGTCGAAATAGGTGTCGATCCCCCCTATAGGGGTCGACCCCATCGGCATAGAATGGCCAGTGACGAATTTCTTAGGTCTAGGGCATTTGTGGCGTTCTCTGATTGGCTGGGTGATGTGTTTTTCTGGTTTGGATGGTTTAGACGGATCCTAACCTAATCTAAAGGCCTTAATACACCTAATACTCCTATAAATAAACACCTAGACCTAACCCTAATTTCATTACAATAATTCATGTAGCCTCCATGCTGCTCAAATCTAAATTAACCTAGCCTCCACCAAAGCAAATCAATTTCAAGTTGGAAGATAAGAATCAAAGCCTAGATCAACAGTTTAGCTAATCAAATTCAGAAATCAGAATTCAGAATTATTCTCTATCCTTAATCCTATCGTTGTGAGTCTATGTCACTTTCACAAGGTAATTAATTAAAAGTGATTGTGATAGATTGTAAATTGGATTTAATGTGTATGCCTGTAATGAATCTTATCAAGTTTGCAAATTGTCACCTTTTTCGTACCCATAAACTTGTCATATGCCTTTCTGATCTATCTTATCATAATATGCCTGTTTATGTTCATATGTCTGTTCTTATGTTTATGTCAGTCTTGGTGCTTTGATCCTCTTCCCTACCTCTCTTTCTTTTTATTTTTATGAGATTAGGCTAACTTCGAGCCTAACATGCTACGTTGAAATTTGCGTACGAATAACATTTGAACGATTGGGGAAAAGTTTGGGGAATGTAATAGTATGTAATTTGGCATAAATTGTTGATGACTATGGATTGGGCATAATTGGGTATAATTGGTATACATGAGGTTTGGCATAAATCATTAATAACCATGAAAATGGGTTTGGGTGTAAATTTGGTATAATTTATATACATGAGATTATAGGTATGAATTGGATTAGAATTTGTGGGTAATTGGGAATCACTATAATCCATAATTTGAGTATGAACTAAGAAAGTGATAATGAATGCCTAAGACACGAGGTTAGATTGGTTTGCGGTGTAAGCCTGCCCGGAACCGCCCGGCATGTCCAGCAACCGCAAACGGTATCTAATGTGAGAGGTCAAAGGCAGAAATTAGATGCGTAATAATGCAAAGTCATGAGGTTAGATTTGGATTGCGGTATAAGCCTGCCCGAAACCGCCAGGCACATCCAGCAACCGCAAAACTGTAATCTAATGTGGGAGGTCTTGCAAGAATACAGTTATATGAATGACATAACATAAGATTGGTTGAGTTGAGTAATTCTCTGAGTGTCAATCTGATGTTGATTTCGGTCTTCGGGGTTGATACTTAGGGAGTTATTCTCTTAACCAATGTATATGTGAATTAAGATGTACTTAATTATAAATTAAGTAGAACATATTATTAAAACCATAAGGCATGGGTATAATAAAGGATTAAGTGGGTAACATGGGTAGCATGTATAATATAATAAAAGCACTTAACCAAGATAAGACATGTGGTATGACATGGGAATAATAAAGAGTTAAGTGGGTTACATGGGTAGCATGTGAAACACGATTAAGAACACTTAACCAAGATAAGACATGTGGGAAGACATGGGTACAGTAAAAGGGTTAAGTAGGTGACATGGGTAGCGTGTATTGCGTGTGTAGCATGTATAACATAATTAAAACACTTAACCTAGATGAGACATGTGATTAGACATGGGGATAAAGAAGGGTTAAGTGGGAATTCCTAGTGGGGACCAAGCTTAGGAGGGAAACTTGTGTCAAGTGCGGGGACCCTTTTCAACCAATAACCCATTTTAGTTTCTAAATGAGCTCGAACTAGGTCGAGGACGGGACACGCTTACTAGGGTTGATTGTAAGAGGTAAAATAAAGAGTTAGCGGTGGCAGTGCAAGTCCAATGGAGTCATGTGCGTGCGTGGGTCCGGGCTGGTAAGTAAGACGTTGTTGCATCGTGTAGGTATAAGCCGTGCATTTTAGTAGTATCGGGTTGCCACTTTAGGGAGTAATATACCCTACTGTAGGAGCAGCACGGGTATCTATGAGATAGGGAGCTGATCGAATGGGGAGGGTAGTGGGTACAACTAGTGGAGATAGGAGCAGGCGGCACCTACGACAGCAACTAGGAGTACACGAAACTACAATTATTATTATCATTATGTTTAGTAAGAGGGTACATCTAGTGGTGATAGGTGCACGTTGGTTACCTATGATAGCAGCTAGAGGTACATAATCGAACAAGGAGGATAGTGGATACATCTAGTGGTGATAGGTGCACGTTGGTTACCTATGATGGCAGCTAGAAGTACACGAAGCTATCATCATTCTATGTAGCCAAGAGGGATCAACTTTCGGTATGGAACTAGTATTTGTGCGGTGTAGGAATTGTCTTATAGTGATTAGAAGCGCAATCAACGTTATATCTTGTTTATCTTGTTTACCATGTCATATCCACTTATGTTACAGTCATCTCTTACATCCAGCTTATGTTCTTATCATGCTGCTTTACTAATTATATTGTTAAAGTCACTGGACTCGCCAGACTTTATGTCTGGCCCTCTTTGTTTCTCCCCTTTTCTTTCCTTTCCCCCCCAGGTTTTTAGGGTGGGAGCGCTAAATATTGATTCGGACTTTCCTGCTCGAAGTGCTGGAAGTAATGCTTAGCTTTGTTTCTCTTTCATATAGTATCTGGGATTGGGGATTATGGTTTTAAAAATTATGCACTCTGATGGCTTTTGTACAAGGCTGAGATTATGTACTTGGTTTTAGTAAGATGGGTTTTGAAAATGTAACCAGACTTATTTATGTTTCCGCTGCAATAAAGTTTAAGTATTCAAGTACTATTTTATGTATTTGTCTTGTAATATTCGGTTCTGTTTACTTATAATGCTCCATGAAAGTTAATGCATTCCCTTAGTGAGTGACATTAATGGACGTGGGGTGTTACACGTGGTATCAGAGCTGAAGGTTACCAAATCAAGTTAAGGATTTTGAAAGTTGTTTTCAAAACGGTTTTAAAAGAAGTATTTTCAAAAGAAAGTTGTTTTGAAAGACATATTCCCCAAAGCCATATGCACTATCTCTTGATTTTTCTGTTTGAATCCTTGTTTCCTTCTTTTCTGAGTCTCCGAGGCTCCTGGCTTTCTGGGAGATAACCTCATAGCGGCATGGTTCCGTAGGCATGATGAGACTATGGCACCTGTCGAAGGCCAAAGAAGTGCCCAACTTCCATCTATAGCCACAGTAGTTTCACCTGCCGCTAATTTTCTTTCCAGCTTTGTAGGGTTTTCCGGGCGATGGAGGCAGTTTTAGAGAAACTTGTTTCACAAAAATGAGAATGAGAATAAGGATGAGGGGGTTTGGGCTAAATATCATAACCCAAGTATGAGAAACTCATGGATATAGCCTTGACGCACAAAGAAGATAAAAGAGAAAAGAAAGAGGTCAAGGTTGAAGAATCAAAGAATAAGGAAGTGGAACCTAAGAAGGGTGGAAAGAACTATAGACCCCGAGGAAATAGGAAGTGTCATTACTGAGATATTGTGGGTCATATATAGCCAAAGACCATAGGAAGAAGAAGAAGAAGACTGGTTGTTATCATTGCGGAAAGACAGGACATCTTATCAGGGATTGTCCAAATGACAAGGGCAAGGGCAGAGTATAGGGTCTACTTCTGGAGGGCATGTTCAATCTCTCATGGCACCAGTACAGGAGAGAGGTAGAAACATTTCTGTCGAGAGTTTGATTTTTCTTTTGATCAGCCTGTTCGAACTTTGTTTGATTCTAGCGCTTCACATTCATTCATATCTGCTTCTATTGTTGAGTCTCTGCACCTAGATACTAGTATAGTAGTGGATCCCGATAGTGTCTCAAATCCTATTAGGGGTACGGCTCATCTTTCTATGTTATGTCGGGGTTTGAGAATTTCTGTGTATGGCGTTGAGTTCGAATGCAACGCTTATGTGCCTGGTTTCACGGGCTACGGGTTGATTCTAGGAATGGATTGGCTAGCCAGGTATGGTGCCATTCTTGACTGTGAAAGGAGGGTAGTTAAACTGTTGACTAGTTTGGGTAATACTCTCGATGTCTCATGCGATCCTAAGGGTTCGGTTATGCTTAGCTACCTAGAATCTCTTGACACATATATTGATGATTTGCAATCTGTTCGAGTAGTCTGTGAGTATGCAGATGTCTTTGAGGAGGTTAGGGGCTTACCTCCAAAACATGAGATAGATTTCCGTATATACTTGGTGGATAATGAAAAGCCAGTTGCATTGCCTGTGCGCCACATGTCTCCTAGAGAAAGGAGGGAGCTTAGTAAACAAGTGAAAGAGTTGCTTGAGAAAGGGTTCATAAGAAGAAGTATCTCGGAGTGGGGTGCTCCAGTTGTTTTTGCTATGAAAGCCGATGGTTCACTTAGATTGTGCGTGGACCTGTGCAGTTAATGCGCTCTGTCGCTCCATAGCGGGTAAGTCGCAAAAAGTTGTAGCGGGGATGTATCGTGGATATATCAGGATATAGCGGATGACTTTAAAATGAGAAATGATAAACATTTGACGTTAAAAAGTGGAAAAAGTATTATTTATTATTTCCCAATAAGGAAACCATGTTATAATATAGTAAAGATTAATAAAGTTGAGACGTAAAAAGATAGAACTAGTTATAATAACCTACAATGTATTTCATTATTACATTAACCCTAAATTTATCATAAAATTTAAGTGCAAGGCTTGAGTAAAATGCTTATTTATAGGAATAAGGGAAATAGCGGAGCAACAAAATCGGAGATATAGCGGATTATTACTGAAATATCGGGGATAATAGCGGGAAGGATATATTTGGGGAATTGATGGGAATATCGTTGCGGCAAAAGTAGGATACGGGATATATCGGAGATATATCGAGGAAATATCGGGGAATTGACTGCACAGCCGTGGACTATAGGGGGCTAAATAAACTTACAAAGAAAAATAGACACCCATTGCCGAGGATAGATGATTTGCTTGATCAGTTGGTTGGTGCTTCGGTTTTCTCGTAGTTGGACTTAGCTACTGGATTTCATTATTTGAGGGTAACTGAGAATAGTATAGATAAGACTGCTTTTAGGACTCCCGACGGTTTCTTTGAATGGCTCGTCATGCCTTTTGGTTTGACAAATGCACCCGCGTATTTCGTAGACTTGATGAGTAGGGTATTTACGGAGTTTCTAAACAAGTTCGAGTGGATGACATCTTGATATTCTCTAGAAGCAAGGAAGAGCCTGCCCTACATCTTAGGGAAGTCTAAGAGACCCTTCAAGCACATCAACTCAAAGCTAAGTACTCCAAATGTCACTTTTTGGAGGAAGGAAGTGTGGTTCTTAGGGCACGTGGTCTCTAAGGAGGGGATAGTTGCGAATCCCGCGAAGGTAGTGGCAATCCAAGATTGGAAGATTCCTAAGAATGCAACAGAAGTAAAAAAGTTTTTTGGGATTGGCGGGCTATTATAGGAAGTACATTAAGGACTTCGCAAAGATATCAGCCCCACTTACACGGTTGACGAAAAAGAATTTGACCTTTTCTTGGAATGTTGACTGTGACGATGCTTAGTGTGCCAACAAGTTAAAGCTGAGCAAAAGAAGCCTGGTGGTCTGCTTCACCCTTTAGAGGTTTCACAGTGGAAATGGGAAAGTGTTTCCATTGATTTCGTCGACGAGTTGCCGAGGTCAAGGAAGGGTAATACGGGGATTTGGGTAGTAGTAGATAGAATTACCAAGAGCGCCCATTTCATTCCCGTTAAGAGTAAAAGGATAGCGGCATGGTTAGCATATGTTTATCTCCGAGAGATAGTACGTCTACATGGCATACCTTCTAGTATTGTAAGCGATCGAGATCCCATTTTCACTAGTGAGTTTTGGAAGAGCTTGCAAGAGGCGGTAGGAACGCAATTGTGTTTGAGTACCGCTTATCACCCTCAAACGGACGGCCAAACCGAGAGAGTGAATAGGATCCTAGAAGATCTTTTGAGGTTATGCATCTTGGACTTTGGAGGGACATGGGAAGAACACCTTCCATTAGTAGAGTTCGCCTACAACAACAGCTATTAGACTAGTATCGGCATGGCACCTTTTAAGGCTTTATATGGATGACCTTGCCGATCACCGACTTGTTGGTGGGAATATACGGATAAGATTTTGCTTGGGCCCAATATGATTAGGGAAACTTCGGAGAAGATAGATTTGATTCGAAGATGCATGAAGACGGCACATGACCGACAAAAGTCATATGCTGATAAGAGAAGGAACAATCTTGAATTCGATGTTGGAGACATGGTCTTTATTAAAGTATCACCGTTGAGGAACGTAGTTCGCTTTGGAGCTGTAGGGAAATTGGCACCAAGGTTCGTAGGGCCATTCCCCATTACAGAGTGAATTGGACAGATGGCCTACAGAGTGAAGTTGCCTGAGAAGTTTAGTGGTGTTCATGACGTGTTTCAGGTGTCGCATTTGTGGAAGTGTTTACATGATACAGCGGAAGTAGTAGAGCCGAACCTGCTTAGAGAAGTGGAAGTAGAGCGAGATGCCACGATTAGACGAGCTCCTACACGCATCCTTGGATCGGAGTTCAAGAAGTTACACAACCGAGAGGTCAAGTTGGTTAAAGTCCAATGGGGAGATGATCAAGGAGACACGACTTGGGAAAAGGAAGACAAGATACGTGCGTTGTATCCTTTTCTTTTTGAGGGTATGTTCTTAACTTCTCCTTTTTCTACCGCTTTGCTTGTACTTGTTCTATTGTTTAGTGTATCCTCTCGAGTATATCTTCGATCTTTAGGTAGAAAATCCTAAGGTTGTAAACATGTGTTTGAGACATGTTACGTTTTGTGGATGCAAGTGTTTGCTAGTGGTTGCTCGTGGATGCATTTACACGCACTTTAGGCACTAAGATCGGCTTAGTCACTTTCATATTGCATATATTTGTATATTGGTTGAAATTTTGATGTGTTGTCATGTAGATGTTGCATTTGAGTGACTGATTGTGCACTCATATAGAAGTTATAAAGTGCATTAGGAATAATTGCATACATGTTGGACTCATGGCACTGACATAATTCGCATTAAGGAGGTCAACTGAATCAGTAGACCGCCTGATTTTTGCATTAGATAGGGAACATATACACACTTTTGCATATGTTCATATAGCATTAGAAATCTTTTAAGGACAATGGATGCTTGTGGATGATGGATGAGTAGATGGATGATTGGATGGTAGAATACATTCTTCTTAACTTGAAGATTTCGGGGATGAAATCCTTTAAGGAGGGGAGAATGTAACACCCCGTAATTTTATAACATTAAAATTTACAAATTAAAGAATACTTAATTCTTAGAAGAAGAATTAAGGAAAACGGGTTGCGCCATTGCGTTCGTCTCGGAATTCTGCTTGAGATAGAGTCTGAGTTTGCGTAAAGCGGATACAGTATGAAGAAGTTATGGAGCTTAGAAGATTTCAGTTCAAATCAGAATTAAAATAATAATTAAAAACGAATTTGAAAATCAAAAATTAGACCAACGGGCTGAGCGGGAAAGTTCCCACTCTAGGGTGTCGACCCCCCTAGGGGAGTCGACATAGGTTTCGACCCCCCTATAGGGGTGTCGACATAGGTGTCGACCCCCCTATAGGGGTCGACCCCATCGGCCCAGAATGGGCAGTGACGAATTTCTGAGGTCTACGGCATATGTGGCGTTCTCCCATTGGCTGGGTGATGTGTTTTTCTAGTTTGGACAGTTTAGATGGATCCTAACCTAATCTAAAGGCCCTAATACACCTAATGCTCCTATAAATAAACACCTAGACCTAACCCCAATTTCATTACAATAATTCATGGCGCCTCTATGCTGCTCAAATCTAAATTAACCTAGCCTCCACCAAAGCAAATCAATTTCAAGTTGAAAGATAAGAATCAAAGCCTACATCAACGGTTTAGCTAATCAAATTCAGAAATCAGAATTCATAATTATTCTCTATCCTTAATCCTATCGCTGTGAGTCTATGTCACTTTCATAAGATAATTAATTAAAAGTGATTGTGATAAGTTGTAAATTGGATTTAATGTGTATGCCTGTATTGAATCTTATCAAGTTTGCAAATTGTCACATTTTTCATACCCATAAACTTGTCATATGCCTTTCTGATCTATCTTATCATAATATGCATGTTTATGTTCATACGCCTGCTCTTATGTTTATGTCAATCTTGGTGCTTTGAACCTCTTCCCTACCTCTCTTCCTTTTTATTTTATGAGATTAGGCTAACTTCGAGCCTAACATGCTACGTTGAGATTTGCGTACGAATAACGTTTGAACGATTGGGGAAAAGTTTGGGGAATGTAATAATATGTAATTTGGCATAAATTATTGATGACTATGGATTGGGCATAATTGGGTATAATTGGTATACATGAGGTTTGGCATAAATTATTAATAACCGTGAAAATGGGTTTGGGTGTAAATTTGGTATAATTTGTATACATGAGATTATAGGTATGAATTGGATTAGAATTTGTGGGTAATTGGGAATCACTATAATCCATAATTTGAGTATGAACTAAGAAAGTGATAATGAATTCCTAAGACACGAGGTTAGATTAGTTTGCGGTGTAAGCCTGCCCAGAACCGTCCGGCATTTCCAACAACCGCAAACGGTATCTAATGTGAGAGGTCAAAGGAAGAAATTAGATGCGTAATAATGCAAAGACACGAGGTTAGATTTGGATTGCGGTATAAGCCTGCCCAGAACCGCCCGGCACATCCAGCAACCGCAAAACGGTAATCTAATGTGGGAGGTCTTGCAAGACTACGGTTATATGAATGACATAACATATGATTGGTTGAGTTGAGTAATTCTCTGAGTGTCAATCTAATGTTGATTTCAGTCTTTGGGGTTGATACTTAGGGAGTTATTCTCTTAACCAATGTATATGTGTATTAAGATGTACTTAATTATAAATTAAGTAGAACATATTATTATAACCATAAGGCATGGGTATAATAAAGGATTAAGTGGGTAACATGGCTAGCATGTATTATATAATAAAAGCACTTAACCAAGATAAGACATGTGGTAAGACATGGGAATAATAAAGAGTTAAGTGGGTGACATGGGTAGCATGTGAAACACGATTAAGAACACTTAACCAAGATACGACATGTGGGAAGACATGGGAACAGTAAAAGGGTTAAGTAGGTGACATGGGTAGCGTGTATTACGTGTGTAGCATGTATAACATAATTAAAACACTTAACCTAGATGAGACATGTGATTAGACATGGGGATAAAGAGGGTTAAGTGGGAATTCCTAGTAGGGACCAAGCTTAGGAGGGAAGCTTGTGTCAAGTGTGGGGACCCTTTTCAACCAGTAACCCATTTTAGTATCTATATGAGCTAGAACTACGTCGAGGACGGGACACGCTTACTGTGGTTGATTGTAGTTGGTCAAATAAAGAGTTAGCGGTGGCAGTGCAAGTCCAACGGAGTCATGTGCGTGCGTGGGTCCGGGCTGGTAGGTAAGACGTTGTTGCATCGTGTAGGTATAAGCTGTGCATTTTAGTAGTATCGGGTTGCCACTTTAGGGAGTGATACACCCTACTATGGGACCAGCACGGGTATCTACGAGTTAGGGAGCCGATCGAATGAGGAGGGTAGTGGGTACAATTAGTGGAGATAGGAGCAGGCGGGACCTATGACAGCAGCTAGGAGTACACGAAACTACCATTATTATTATTATTATTATTATCATTATGTTTAGTAAGAGGGTACATCTAGTGGTGATAGGTGCACGTTGGTTACCTATGATAGCAGCTAGAGGTACATAATCGAACAGGGAGGATAGTGGATACATCTAGTGGTGATAAATGCACGTTGGTTACCTATGATGGAAGCTAGTAGTACACGAAGCTATCATCATTCTATGTAATCAAGAGGGATCAACTTTCGATATGGAACTAGTATTGGTGCAGTGTAGGAATTGTCTTATAATGATTAGAAGCGCAATCAACGTTATATCTTGTTCATCTTGTTTACCATGTCATATCTGCTTATGTTACAGTCATCTCTTACATCCAGCTTATGTTCTTATCATGCTGCTTTACTAATTATATTGTTAAAGTCACTGGACTCGCCAGACTTTATGTCTGACCCTCTTTGTTTTGCCCCTTTTCTTTCCTCCCCTCCAGGTTCTTAAGGTGGGAGCGCTGAAGCTTGATTCAGACTTTCCTGCTCGAAGTGCTGGAAGTAATGCTTAGCTTTGTTTCTCTTTCATATGGTATCTGGGATTGGGGATTATGGTTTTAAAAATTATGCACTCTGATGGCTTTTGTACAAGACTGAAATTATGTTCTTGGTTTTAGTAAGATGGGTTTTGAAAATGTAACCAGACTTCTTTATGTTTCCGCTACAATAAAGTTTAAGTTTTCAAGTACTATTTTATGCATCTGTCTTGTAATATTCGGTTCTGTTTACTTATAATGCTCCATGAAAGTTAATGCATTCCCTTAGTGAGTGACATTAATGGACGTGGGGTGTTACAGTTGCTACCTCTGAAGCCACCACCTCGGATCTAAAACGTGATTCAGAAATTATTTTATGTTACCCAATCGACGTTTAGAAGTGATGGTTTTATTATAGAGCGGGTGATGTTAAATTTGTGCGGATGTTTTTAGGTTTGATTTTTTTACTTCACTTTCTTTTTAGTTGATTTGAATTGATTCATTGACTAGTCTGAATTTATCGAATATTTGAGTATGGCAGATAAAATTAAATAGGAAGATTTTGGGCTAAGCACTGATTTCTAATTCTTCAGGGCTACAAGTCCAGAAATAAGAAGTCCGACAATTACTTACTCCACGATCCATAACTACGATGATTTCTTTGTAAGTTTGATTCACAACTTAGTTTGTTAAGAATGCTTGAAATTCAAAGATTAGACGAATATTTTTTCTTTGTGTGTTGGATTATCTTTTCGCATAACTTGCGTATGGACTCTTAATCTTTGGTGAATATGTTGGATTATCTTTGTGTGTGGATGCCGTAATTCTGCGCCATTGTTTACACCTCCTCAAACTCAACCCATTGTGCCTCAGTCTACTACTAGTTATTAAGCGGCTGCCATTGAAGCGTCACCTCATTCCAATGTTTCTGCTCTCAGGTATTTGTTTTGCAACACGGTTCAACTATATGCTTTATATTTAAATAAATAAACTCCATTATATTTCATTGAAGTGCACAGGCATTTTATGACATCATATTTCATATCATTGAAATCTATGGTCTTTATATAAAGAAATGATATCTTGACTTGTATCCATGGCTACTTGTGACATTTTCTTTTTGTTAGTTTGAATTTGAAAGGTGGTTTAATGACCATCTTCTACAATAAACCTTTTTAGATCTTTTCCTACTACCTTACTTGAGTAGCAATAAAAGTTTCCTTCATATTCAACCATGTTTGCTTAAAGCTTAACACCTCATATTTATCAGTGATTGCTTAACACTTCAATAGTCATGTGCTGAGTTCACATTCTCACTTTCTTAGCTGCTGCCAACCTTTCTTTGGATGCACTTGTCCATATTTGTTTTTCCATGTCTGCTGCATCTTTATTAAGGAAATATTTGTTATTTGTAAGATAACAGTGGGCTACAACAATGATGTAGTGTTTGTTTTTCATATCTGTTGCATCTTTATTACCGAAATATTTTTTATTTATAAGAAAATAATGGGCTATAACCATGATGTTGTGTTTGTTTAATCTGTACGATAAGATTTTCAAGTAGACAGTTACGATTCTGAAGCGAAGCTGATTACCAGCCACTAGCGAGCCAAATAGGGTTATAATCGAATTAAGCGACTGCTGTATTATATAACAAATCTGTTTGGTCGACCAGGTTTAGGTCATTTTTCTCGAGTTAGTAATGGTGATGTTTCACATTAATACTTTGCCAAGATAAAAATGTATATATTCAAAATGTTGATTTCTTCACTGAACCCATAACATTCAATACGCACAATTAATGAAACTCGTGTCATCTTTAATGATGAGATACACGATTTAAAATTTAACCTTTGAGAAGTCAAAGTTCTTCCGATGCATCTTGTTCCTCATTCTGTTCATGCTAGCTCTCCTATTCAAATGGTATATATGAGCATTTGATTTCTGTTTGGATGCAATTTTCTACTACTTTCCATGTCAACTGCCTGTACATGTAATCCTTGTTGAAGTTTGCATATTAATGCATGATACATGTTCTATATTCCTTCATATGCACTGAATTTTAGCTCCTTTTGTAATGTAGAAGCTTAACATATTGCATTGTTTCTATTTTGTATCACTGAAATTCAAAATGCGGAGGGTACTGTAGACGTGTTAAGTGAGATGCTTTCGGCGATAGATCCTCATAAATCTAAGGCGTGTTTTCTTTTTTGCTTTCCTTTTGAGTTTGATGTTCACTATATTTGCACGTATTCTTCTTTCTTATACTGTTCTTGGTTTTTTGGTGCTCCATGTGTCTGATAGCATGTGCAAATCTGATTTGGAGGCTTAATTGTTTTATTATTGTATATATATTGGTCAAAAGCTATATTTTTCAAACGATAGGGTGCGGGGGAAGAAATTATTGTAGTCCTTGTTGAGCAATGTCGTTCTTACCAAACATGTGTCATGGCTCTTGTGAATAGTACTACGTATGATCTTGTAGACTGTTGATTATACAAAAAAATAAAACCATGTGTGCGATATATTTAAGCCATTTTGTTAATCTGTATGTTCAGTGATGAAGCTGTTCTATTCCAAGGATTAGGGCTCAATGACGATTTGCAGCATCTGTACTTCAGCAACATAATGATATTTTGAAAGGGACTACCAATGTAGTAAATAGTACCCCAACTATTGGAAACTCTACAGTGCCATCTTCTACTCCTCTTGTTAACCTCGATGATGAGGAAGAAGAGTTGGATGATGAATTCTCTCTTTTATCTAGGAGGTAATCGTTATCAGCTTTATCTTAATTTATATAAAAAAATGAAAAGATAAAATAGAGAATCATAAGTACTTTTGTGAACATTGGTGCAAACAAGGTTAAGAAAATAAAGAATCAGCTTTATCTTAATTTTTAGTTGATGCTTTACTTATTTAGAAATTGATCTGCAGGTCATGTCTAATTTGCTCTATTACTATGACGTGTGTGGTTCAATAAAGGATTGTCTACTTCAGCGCTACTTTAGCAAGGTACATACATATGGTAGTTATGATTATTGTGTTGTGCTGTTGTGTAATAACTGAAAGTAAAGTTGTCATGAGACCATGTAGAAAACTTCTGATTTAATAAGTGTATGTTCTTTTATTGACATATGTAAAGAATTCAGCTATTTTCAGTAATTAAGTTACTAATTCATAAATGTTGTAAACTTGATTTGTTTTTTTCTTCTTAATGCGAGTAATTATGTTTGTTGTTAGTGAAATAGCGGTTATAATTATAATATTATGAAATCTTTGATTAATAGCAGTTAAGGTATAATTACTTTTAGCAGTTGTAAAACAAATTTTAACAACTGCTAGAAACAGTTGTAAAAAAGTTTAACTTTATAACGGTTTCCAGTTTTAATAGACATATTACAACTGTTTTTGGCAGTTGTGAAAGGGTATTTTTTGTTGTAGTGGTACCTGTGGCAACACCAGTACCGATGTTGCCTTAGGGTCGCAAAGGTGTTGCCTTTGACTCTAAGGCAACGCGACAAAACGCAACACCGATAAAGTATTGCCATAGATCATTTTTTGCCTACAACAACACTTTTGGCACTTTCTGCATCACTTTTCCGGTGTTGCAGTATGCAATCTATGGCGTAGTGTTTGGATCCATCCATAATTATAACATTTGGATCTACCCAGAGTTGGCAAGCCGAAGGTATGCCTTCTAATAATATGATGGCTTGGGGCCATAACCAATGGATCTACCTAGATTTATACTTTTGGATCTACTCAGAATTACAATATGATTGACTTAAAGGTCTAGTACTAGCTAAACAACGTGAATGTGTCACAAATTGACAGTCAGTAGCCCAAGTAGTAGTAACTGTGCATCCCATACCACACGTTCTCACTACCGGTTTACTACCTGTTAGTCAGCTCCACATTGGAAATTACAAGAAACACCAAAAACCATGAGAGCATAAGAAACGTCGGCTTCAATTAGATGAGTCTGTAATTAACCGATAAAAATATACCTTCATGTCCCATACCACGAGGTTTAATAAATGGTTTAATCACAATCACGCCTACTCGAAGGCTGCAGAAATGTGTGAGTGCATATAAGAAAATAATTGGTTGAGAAAACAAGTTTATGAAATGATTTCTAAAACATTCGAATCATTTCATTGAAATCCTTTATAATTCAAATTCATATATATATATATATATATTATCACCTCGAGATGGTTATATTTTTATAAACATAAACAATGGAACCCATTTACCTCCTAGATACCGAAAAAATATATATATAATTATTTACGAAACTACTTTATAAAACATGCATGTGTCATGAATTCACTAGAGTTCAACACAAAATCCATACAAAAAACAACATAGATCAATGAATCTGAAGCGCAGATTCGAATATAATATAGGCTCGCATCAAAACATTTGGAGCCATAGGAATACGTAACTAAAACAACATAGAAACTCATCAAATGAATAAGCAACAACTATAGGAGAACCATAGATAAACTTCCAGCAAGCAAGCAAAGTTGTTTGCGCAACACTATAACATGGGTCGTCCTAAGGGTCGACCTGTAATGACCCATATTTTACATGTCAGAGGATCGTAAAATATCTATATTTAATTTTCTAGTAGTCGGATCATTCTCAGATTTTTAATATGTTGTTCATGGGGATGCGAGACATGTCCATGATTTTGCCAACTTAATTGCTACTTGTAAATATTGTTTTATCTATAACTTTTGAAAGGGATCGAATCAGATGCTGAAATCGGTCTAATTGGATTGGAATGGCAGTTGGAAATTCCGTAGAGTAGTCACATTAAAGATTTGGTCCAGCAGTTTGAGAGGAATCACTATTTTAAGTTTCAGTTTTTGTTAGGCATACTAATTAGCTGCTAATGGGCTAATTATTGAAGCCCATTAGGATAATAACATGTAGTTATAAATAAAGGGGTTTGGGGAGAGAATTAACGCTTCTCTTTTCATTCAAACATTTAGGCTTGCATCCACGATTCTACGGATTCAACCTAAACCCTAATTTCTCTATTTTATTCATTATAATTAATTATAATGGCTAGACCATCACCCAAGAAGATTAGATCGCATCAAATTCCATTGTTTTTTTGGGTTTTCACCGCTTTTTAGATCTGATTTCATTGGGTTTGTATCGAATCAAGGTTTAGGTGAGTGATAGATATCTCTCACATGGAAACTACATATTATATGGGTTAAATTAGGATTGGTTTAGATCGTACATGTTAATTTCACCTTAGATATGATCATATATGTTTAATTTGGATTTATACATTCTAGGATATTCTAATTTAATCATATAAACTGGAAATAAGTTATATTAATCATGTTTCTTGAATATGTTTTGATGCAAACCATGTTAGATCTATTATTTTGTGATATGTTTAATGTTGTGCATGTTTGTATCATCAAGATTTGATGAATCAATATTTTTTTGAGTGAATTGAATGCATTGCTTCAATTGTTTGTTAGAATTGTTTATTGTAGATATTAGGATTGAAGATCAGAGCAAATCAGAGGTTCAAATGATCGGGTTCGGACGAAACTTAGCAGAGGAGTTCTGATGGATGTCGAAAAGGCACTCAAAAAATTTAGGCGAGAAGTATTGCTATCTCTAAGGACCAGTACCGGTCCATAGCAGATGGACCTGTACCTATTCATTAATGTTGTGTGGGTGACGATGAGTTTTGGAATGCGGCATCGTGGTGATAAATCGAAGTTGCGTATAAATTTCCAGGTGATTTGGATGAGTCAAAGTATAATCACTCAAGTGTTGGTTGATGGACCGGCAGAAGAATTCGTCAATGTATGAATTTGGCTTCGTGAATTGACTGGTAGGAAGTTCTCGAGGATAGGATCGGAGGGATTCAACACTTAGTCGATTTACGACTAAGTGTATGGACCGGTACAGGTCCATGACTGGTACCGGTCCATCGTGTTGCATAATGAGGAGCTCATATTTTGTGAGCGTGATGGTAATGTATTCTAGAGGTTGCTGGTGAAGTTTAGTGACCAATGGACTTCATATGATAAATATGCAACTCAAATATGGTTGGTGCTTCGATTGTGAACTTAATACGGAATGGTCATCGAGTTGATGTGATGCTGATTGTGGGATAATGCACGATCCGGTATGATGATAGATTGACCCGGATGCGACTTGATCGTATATGATAATGAAATTGGTTTGGTAAGTGGCTTGAACTAAAAATGAAGTCGCCGAGGAGAAAGGCCTGAAAGATTGGAAGTGCTAAGGAATCGTTGATTATCGAAGGTTTTAGTGGGATCAAAGCAAGGGTATCAAGGGGACGCCCATTATAATCAGATGGATCATTTATCTTGGATCGAGCTTTGGTAGTGATCTAGCTGTCTCAAAATGATGCAGACATTCGCGAATGGTTTATGGCAATATAACTAGGACCGGGGTTTTCCATTAGCCCTTGGTGGAGGACAACGACCAATCATTCGATGATTGATGTATTCAAGGCTTTAATCGGTGATAGCTAGGATATTGGTTACTATGGATGCTATAGTTGATTGTGTGCTTTCTTCTCTATTTTTCCGGGTAGGCTATTACCATAGGTCATCGAAGAGAAGTGGGATTGGGGGATGTCCTTTTCCTATTTTGAAGTGGCATATGATAGATGATTATCCTGCGCTAATGCTTTGGTTGTAGAGACTTATCAGATGGTTGAACTGTCTATACTCGTATATCCTATGTCACTATTGATTGTAGTTTTATCGCTCACTAAGACTTTTGTCTGACTCAAGGTTTTATGTTTCCTCTTATTACCTTGGGATGCTCATCAATGTTGTTGGTGAGTAGGCTGAGATGGCAGGTGATAGTTTTTGATGCCGATAATGTTGTGCGATGACAAGCAGGAGGCTAGCGTGTTACTTCTATACTATATAGATACTTGTTGATTCTGCAATATGTTGATGATTATTGATACTCTAAGATATATGCAGTGAGGCTTAATGTACATATATTCATTTACATAGATGTTTTTAATGACTCTGTGATGTTATAGAAATTTGAATTTCTGTTCTATTATGCTTCACTGCTGTATTTTGTTGTATATTTTCTATTATATGTTATCCATTCGATGTGAGTTATACAACATATCTTATTTCGAGTTATTCTTCCTTAATGATCGTCCCATATCGTCCTGGCATGTCATAAAACACACCTTTTCGTTAGTTCGATGCAGGAATTATGGGGTGGTCGTCACATTTGGCATCAGAGCTTTGGTTAATTGATTTCACCCAAAGTTTGCTAGCATAAAAGTGTACGAGAGACATACTTGTAATTTTAATTAGATGATTACTATATTACTGTAATATAGTTTAGTAGGTTAGTAAGAACATGAACAACATTGCAGCATTTCTCTAATGTGGATCGATCATTCTCGTTTCAGATAGAGAATAAATCGTCGAACTTCGAGAGATGCTACTAGGGATGAGCCTTCTATTGGAAAGGTAGGCAAGGGTAGCCAATCAGGAGCTGCTGCTATACCTGATTATCCTGCTACGTTCGAGGCCATGATGACAGTGATCATGAGGAGGATGCCTACTCCAAAAGAAGTAGTAGAGGGTAGTTTTCTTGTGCAGACACCTAAGGTTATTGATTTCGCTAAGCTCTGCAAGGATTATACTTCTCTGGATGGCTAGCCATTTACTAGGACGAAACCTACTATTGAGATCCATAATTGGTTGGATACATGTGTTCGTATCTTCAGAGATTTGGGAATTAATGTTGCAATTGAAAGGAAGCTTGCATCGAGGAAGCTGCAAGGATGGGCATGGATTTGTGGAATTTTGGTACTTTAGAGACTCCGGAGGATGTTATTTCTTGGGATCAGTTCCGAACAAGGTTCAAGGCAAAGTTAATTTTGACAGTCTGGAGATCGGTTCTCTTTAAAAGTTTGTTGAGCTTAAGCAAGGAGGTAGACCCATGTTTGAGTATGTGGTTGAGTTTGAAGCTTTATCCAAATATGCTTGTTCTTATATTGAGACTCCTTAGAAGAACGAGATGTTTATACTGGGTTTGGATGAGTGTCTTTGGAAACAACTTATACACCATATTGATGATCCTTATGAGAAGCTAGTCAAGAAGGCTTTAAAAAAGGAGTGTTTGTTTTTGCAAAAGATAGAGGTTTTGTAGGGTAATGAAGAGTTGGAGCCACAATAAGGTGGCGGTAATAAGAAAAAATGGAACATAAAAAGGAAATAGCAACAACAAGGGAAAAATGGCCAGAAGAAATCGAATGATGAGGTTTTACTACAACTATCAAGAGAAGGGTCATTATTCCAAGGATTGTAAAAACCAAAAGGTGGAGAGAAAGTGTTATAATTATGACATGCCTGGGCGTATGAGGAAGAATTGTCCATAATAACCTAAGGATAAACAGGTTGTGAGAGCATGCACTTTGGATGTTGTGCCATCTTCCTCAAAGGGCCCGACTGCTGTAGAGAAGGGAAAGAGTGTTGCGCAAGGTACACTTTCTATCAGATATGTTTTAGTTTGATTTTGTTTAATACTGGAGCATCAAATTCTTTTATCTGTAATGAGCTTGTTTGCAAATCAGGTTTAGAAATTGAGATTTTTGATAGACCATTTGTTGTGGCTAATCCAGTAGAGGGTTCCTCTAGTCTTTGTATGAATTGTCGTGGTTTAGTCCTATCGAGTCATGGTTGCTCTTTTGTATGTGATTGTTTTGGTTTGAACTTCGTTGGGTTTGAAATTATCCTGGGCGGCTATCGTGGATTGCGAGAGGCTCGGGGTGACAATCAGGAAAGTGGAAGGGAGAACAATGGTGATACGCTGTTTATCAGAGGATGGGGTTCCGGCCAGCTTTTTATATTCGTTTGTGATTCCATATGAAGGATTATCATCGGTGCCAAATGTTGGCCAGTTTTTGGATGTCTTTGTATAAGTCAAAGCACTGCTTCCACATCGAGAGGTTAAGTTTTGGATTGATTTTGTAGATGAACCACCCCTTCGTTATGCCTCTTAGGTGAACGCCGCCTAAGAAACATCGAGAGTTAAATGTGCAAGTGAACGATCTTTTGAGTAAGGGATTCATTTAGAGAAGCGTAACCGATTGTGGTGCACCACTTGTGTTTGCGACCAAGACCAATGGATCGTTGCAATTGTGTGTGGATTATCATGAGCTAAACAAGGTGACCGAGAAGAACAACTATCCATTTCCGAGAATCGATAACTTGTTTGATCAGCTTCATGAAGCTATGGCTTTTCCCAGATGGATTTGGCAATGAGATTTCACCAATTGAGAGTGACTAGGGGTAGGGTCCCGAAGACTGCTTTTAGGACACTATCCTGATTTTATAAGTGGTTGGTGAAGCCGTTTGGGTTGATTAATGTGCTAGCATATTTTGTGGATCTTATGAGTTGAGTTTTCAGTGGTCAGTTGAACAAGTTCATGCTTGTGTTTATGGATGATATATTGGTTTATTTTAGGACCGAGGAGGAACACAAGACGCACTTGAGGATTGTTTTGGAAATATTATGGAAACATCAGCTGAGGGCTAAGTTTTCAAAGTGCCACATCTAGAAGGAAGAAGTGAGATTCTTAGGTCATATCGTGTCGAGACAGGGAATAGCGGTGGATCCTGCTATCGTGGCAACAATCCAAGAATAGGATCAACCCAAGAATGCGATGGACGTTAGGAGTTCCCTTGGTTTAGTTGGATATTACCAACAATTGGTCAATGATTTGTCGAAGATAGCTACACCATTAACCGGATTGACAAAGAAGAAATAGGTCTTCGTATGCAATACGAAGTGTGAGCAAGCTTTTGGAATTTTGAAAGAGAGACTGACAAGTGCTTCTATGTTGACTATTTCAAGTGGAAATAAATAGACGGAGATAAACACTGATGCATGTGGTATTGGACTTGGAGAAGTGCTAATGCAAAAAGATAGAGTCATGGCTTATGCGAGTCGTTAACTAAAGCCGCATGAAAGGAATTAACCGACTCACTATTTTGGGTTAGCGGCGATAACATCTTTGAAGATATAGAGGCATTATTTATTTGGAGTTAGATTCAAGTTATTTATGGATCATAAGTCGTTGAAGTACCTTTTCCCCTAGACGTATTTTAATCTTCGGCAGCAGCGATGGTTAGAGTTTTTGGCGTTATATGACTTTGTTATAGCCTATACTCCAGGTAAAGGTAATGCAGTGGGCGATGCGTTAAACAAAAGACATGGAAGTTTGTGAGCCATGTTTTCGGAATGGAAGCATCTTGGTTATTTTGCCATATTTGATTTTTGACCTCATTGTGAGTTGGGCCCTGAGATGTTAACAAGCTTACCTATTAAAAAAATTCTCATGTAATGGATTGGTGAAAGCCAAAAGCGAGACGGTAATCTTGTAGAGATCATTCAGATATTAGTGATGAGAATGGAACCCAAGGAAATTAAGGATTTAGATGTCAATCGAAATGGTTGGGTTCGTAAGAATGGGCGACTGGTTGTTTCTGATATAGATGGATTGAGAGATGAGTTTTCAAGGGTATATCATCACTCTAGATAGACGATTCATCCTGGTGGTATAAGATGTATTGAGATATGAAGAGAGTCTGCTACTGGGAAGGCACGAAATGGGATGTTTGAAAATTTATCTCCAAATGTATGACCTATCAGTTAGCTAAAATCGAGAAGAAAACACCGAATGGATTGTTGCAGCCATTGTAAGTTCCTACATGGAAACGAGAGCAAGTATTTATGGATTTTATCAACCATTGGAAGTTCCTATGTGGAAATGGGAGAAAGTGTCGATGTATTTTACATATGGATTACCTAGGAAGAAAGGGCAGGAAATGATGGTATTTGGGTCACCGTGGACCACTTGACCAAAAACACAAGGTTTATTCCTATCAGATCGATTAGGATGATATCAAAGTTGGTTGTGTTATATATACAGTGAATAGTTTGATTCCATGGGGTACTGAATAGTATTGTTAGCGATCGAGATCCGTTGTTCACCGGTGGATTCTGGAAGATTTTGCAAGAGACGTTGGGAACCGAGCTATACATAAGCACAACTTAGAAAATTGGTCAGACCGAGAGAGTTAATCGAGTATTAGAAGATCTTCTTTGAGCTTGTGTGTTAGATTTTGGAGGATTGTGGGAAGATCATCTACATTTAGTAGAGTTTTCTTATAATAACAGCTATCAATTGAGCATTGGAATGGCATTATATGAAAAATTGTATGATAATTCTCCCTCCTGTTGGTTAAAGACACGAGAGAAATTAGTGCTTGGTCTTGTGATGATAAGAGCAACATCAAATAATATTGAGATCATTTGGCAATAGATGAAAATAAACAAAGATCCTCATAAGAGTTACGCCGATAAGCGACAAAAAGACTTGGAATTCTCAGCCCGAGATTTGGTGATTGTTAAGGTTTCGCCTCTAAGAAATGTGGTTCATTTTGGAAGTAAAAGAAAGTTAGCACCAAGGTTTGTTGGATAATTCCCCAGTTATCGAGCATGTTGGGAAGCTTGTTAATAGAGTGGACTTACCCGAGAAAATGGAGGGTATGCACAATGTGTTCCATGTGTCATTTCTATGGAAGTTTGTGCACGACTCGAATGTTGTGGTATCTTCTGATTAGATTGAAGATCTAGGGGTTGATCCTTAAGTTTCTTAGCCTCGTAAGCCGCTTTGCATCATACGGAGAGACACGAAATAACTTAGGAGGAAGGTGTTAAGCTAGTCAAGGTACAGTGGGGCGAGGACGATGATGATTGCACATGGGAAACATAAGAGAGTATGGGGACGACCCATCTAGAACTCTTTGAGTGGTATGTCCCATATATCGTATCTTACTCATACCATTGTATCTTGCACTATTAGAGTTCCTCGTGCTAGGATAAATTTTTGGATATATGGATTGTTGGATGTTAGATGAGATGGTTAATTGGATACTCATGGATGATAGGCTCATGGAATACCTTGTTTTCTCGCGTTTGTTTGAAATTTTGGGGGAGAAATTCTTGAAGGGGGAGAATGTAACGACCCTTATTTCACATGTCGGAGGATCGTAAGATATTCATATTTAATTCCCTAGTGGTCCGATCATTCTCAAATTTTAATATGTTGTTATGCATATGCAAGGCATGTCCATGATTTTTACCAAACATGATTGTGATCCTTTTTCCCTTGTGAATATTGTTTTAGCTATAAATTTTGATAGAAATCAAATATGGTGCTGGAATCAGTCTTATTAGATTGGAATTGTGGTTGGAAATTCTGTAGAGTGGTCACATTAAAGACTTGGTTCAACGGTTTGCGAGGAGTCACTGTTTTAAGTTTCAGTTTTTGTTGGGCAGACTAATTAACTACTAATGGGCAGATTAGTGAAGACCATTAAGATAATGACCTGCAACTATAAATAAATGGGTTTGGGAAGTGGATTAAGGTTTCTCTCTTCATTCAAACATTTCGGCTTGTTCCCTCGATTGTCCAGATTCAACCTAAACCCTAAGTTTTCCATTATGTTCATCCTAATTCATGATAAATCGCATCGAGTGGCTAGATCATCATCCGAGAAGTTTAGATCACATCAAATTGCATCGATTTTTGGGGTTCTCACCACTGTTCAGATCTGATTTCATCGGGCTTGTGTGGAATCAAGGTTTAGATGTGTGATAGATATCTCTCACATGGAAACTACAGATTATATGGGTTAAACTAGGATTGATTTACATCATACATGTTAAATTCACTTTATATCTGATCATATATGTTTAACTCAGATTTAGGCGTTCTAGGATCATCTAATTTAATCATATAAACTGACAAGAAGTTAGATTAATCATGTGTCTTGAATATTTTTTGATCCAAATCATGTTAGATCTATTATTTTATGATATGTTTAATATTATTCATGTTTGTATGATCAAGATTTGATGAATCGATGTTTTTTTGACTGAACTGAATGCATTGCTTGAATTGTTTGTTAGAATTGTTTGCCACAGATCTTAGGATTGAAGATCAGAACAAATCGGAGGTTCACATGATCGAATTCAGACGAAACTTGGTGGAGTAGCTCTGATGGATGTCAAAAAGACGCTCGAAATTTTTTGGTGAGAAATAAGCTATCTATGAGGACCGGTGCTTGTCCATAGCCGATGGGCCGGTACTGATCCCTCAGTGTTGCATGGGTGAAGAGGAGTTTTGGAAGTAACATCGTGGTGGTAAATCGAAGCTGTCTACAAAATTTTAGGTGATTTGGATGGGTTAAAGTACAATCGCTCTAGTGTTGGTTGATGAACTGGCAGAAGAATTAATCAAAGAAGGAATTTGGCTGCGTGAATTGACTGGTAGGAAGTGCTCGAGTATAGGATTAGAGGGATCCAACACTAAGTCGATTTACGAATATGCGTATGCATCGATATCAGTCCATAGCTGATGGACCGGTATCGATCCACCGTGTTGCATGACGGGGAACTCATATTCGGTGAGCATGATGGTGATATATTCTCGAGGTTGCTGGTGAAGTTTGGTGACCAATGGACTTTAGATGAGTAATGTGCAACTCAAAGATGATTGGTGCTTTGATTGTGAACTCAAGACGGAGTGGTCGAAGTCGAGTTGATGCTGATCGTTGCACGTTGCAATATGATGATAGATTGACTCAAATGAGATTTGATCATGGATGATAATGGAATGGGTTTTAAAAGTGGCTCAAAATAAAGATTGGAAGTGTCAAGGAATCGTTAGTTATCGAAGGTTCTACGGGCTCAAAGCAAGGGTATCGTAGGGAAGCCCATTAGGATCAGATGGATCTTATACCCTGGATTGAAATCTGAGAGTGATCTAGTTGTATCAGACGGAGGCTAACATATGCGAACTATGTATATAAATCTGACTAGAATAGAGGTTTTCCATTAGCCCTTGACGGACGACAATAGTCGATTGTTTGATGATTAACGTATTCAAGGCTTTAGTCGGTGGCAGTGAGGATATTGATTGCTATGGTTGATTATGTGCATTCTTCTCTATTTCTCTAGTTAGGCTACCACTGTAGGTCATCAAAGAGAAGTGGGATTGGGGAATGTTCTTTTCTTATTCTGGACTGGCATATGATAGATGATTATCGTGCGCTAATCCTTTGGTTGCAGAGACAGATCGGATGGTTGAATCGTCTATACTCATATATCTTGTGTAACTATTGATTGTTATTTTATCGCTCATAAAACTGTTGTCTAACTCAAGATTTTATGTTTCCTATTATTACCTGGTGCTGCTCTTCAATATTGCTGATGACTAGACCGAGATGGCAGATGGCAGGTTTTGTAGTCGGTGATGCTATGCGATAACGAGTAAGAGGCTAGTGTATTACTTCTATACTATATAGATACTTGTTGATTCCGCTGTATGTTCATGATTATTGATACTCTAAGAGATATGTAGTGGGGCTTGATGTACATATATTCATTTACACTGATGTTTTGTATTAATGACTCTGAACTATTATAAAGATTTGATTTTCTGCTCTGTTATGCTTTACTACTATATCCTGTTGCATATTTTTTACTATATGTTGTCCATGCGTTGTGACTTATACGATAGGTCTTATTTTGAGTTATTCTTCCTTGATGATGGTACCATATCAGCCTGACACGTCATACAACCCCCCTTTTTCTTAATTCGATGCAGGAGTTATGGTGTGGTCATCCCACGACCCAAAATCTTGGTAGGTTGACCCCATTGCTTAGGTCGAACTCTATATCGACCCTAACTACGAGATTCTCTATTGGTGATAATCGTCGCCTTCATGCATCTTTAAACATCAAATTACGAGAGATAAGTGCTCGGATTAACCTTAAACTAGACATGAACAATGATTTAAAACTCTACTATAATGAACAAAGGAATGGTGCGATTCTGTCAAGTACTGGCTGAGATATGACATCTTAAAGTAGTGACTAGAGCTGTTTAACACAATCGAGATGAAAATTTTGACAAAGTACTCATATTTCAACGAATTAATAAACAATCAACATAGATATACGCCAAACAATATAAACTAGAATACGTAATTTTTACAAACTCACCTTGCTTGGTTTAGAGGAGAGGTTAATATAAAATGGTAGCTTTAGGCCTTAGGAACTTGCAACGGTAGATTTGTCAGACATGCAAGCCTGAAAACTACAAAACTTTCGTCTTTCAAATCTTCAAAAGTGATGATAATCAGATTATTCTTGATTAGATCAAGGGAGGGGAGGTATAACATTCTTTATAATATTGATTTTAGGAGAGGTATTAAATTAGGAATTAAGGGGAAAGGAGGTGGATATGGAATGTTTTTTCCTGTCAAAAAAATTAGAGGAGGGAGGAAGGTAATGGAAATAAAAATGCCACATAATGCTTTCTCCCTTTCCAAGTAAATACCCAATGGGTTTAGGCTTGCATTTTACCCATCCAAAACCCAGTTAACCCAAGTGTTACTATTGACATAGAAATTGGTTCTTCTATGACCAACACCCATATTCACAATATCACATAGAATCACATAATTTCAGAATCACAGAATGCAATAAAGTAAAGGAGACATACAATATTTTATAGTGGATCGACAATCAAACCTACGTCCACTTAGTGTATTCAAACTTTATTTATTCTATAGATTAAAATATAATTAGTTATATGAAAGAAAGGTAGACAAAGATGTGAATTATCCTCCTTAGCAATGTCATTGCATGTGAGAGTATCTGGAGAAGGAGTTCGATCCTTGTGAAAGTCCAAAAAACACGTATTTATAGGTACTCACCATCTCGGTTCGACCAAATCACGTAGCGTTCGATCCGACCATCCAGGAGTGGTCAGCGCGAGTCTTCAGATGGTGGAGAATATTCTCTCCGTCTTGACCAGAGTTCGTGTCCTCCGATCCGGAGTTGTAGGGAGTGGATTAACCAAATATTTAGGTAGGTGAATAGGTCTTCGAAGCATCCCCAGTATTTAGTTAGACCTAGCCCGGTTTGACATAGTCGAACCGGGTTAGCGGATCTGGAGATGCTAAACTATGGTGGTAATGACTTTGGTTTCACCAACCTGAGCTGGACGACCCGAAGTTATCCGATCTGAGGTGATAAGTTATGGAGGAAGGAAGATCTGAACTAGCCGAGCCGAAATTCAAGCTTCCACATATCCACATCCTTGAGTGTTTTAATACTTAAACTAAGTTTTTCCAGGCTCTCCTGAGTCTATGTCCAATTCTTCAACACTTCGATTGCCAAGAATCCATGATGTGACCTCTTTGCTAAAAGGCGGGTCAACAGTTACAAAACTAAGATGGTGCAAATTCTATACTTATCGCCCAATACAAAATAAACTAGTTTTCTCCCTTCCTATCATCAAAACACAATATTTAGACCTACCAAAAATTATATACAACAATTCAAAACATTCCTAACTCTTTTAAAATACAAATTAAACATTGGCATAAGATTTACATTTCTTAACCAAATTGTACTATTTACATCATTGTGCACAAATATTGCCCTTCTTTAATTCTGGAATTGTACAACCCTATTACATAACACTAATTAATTTGTATAATCCCAATAAAATTATTTTAGTGCATGAATATTGGTTTTCATCAGTATTTATACTATTTATACTTTTATCCACACAAATTTAAAGGCACATTTTCAATAATAATCCATTATTCATATTAATTTAGTATAACATTTGCACTTATCAAAATGTTTTAACACATGATTTTCCATACAAGCATATATATATACACACACATATATATATATATATGATAAGATTGAAACATTGTTTTCAATACAACTTTTATTTTATTTTAAAATTACAATAACTTACATTTCAAAACAAAGTTTTACAAATTATCAATTTCCTCATTAAAACAACTCAATACCAAATATTGAAATTATATTTTTACTTAAATATTGATTTCTAATCAATATGTTATAATTTCAATATTTATTTAAATTATAAAAATTAATTAAAAAACACATATTAGAATAAATTTCTTATTATATCCAAGGTATTAAATCTATTCCAGGACACACAATTCTGAAAATCTCGAGTTCTTATTTTCTCACTTATAAAATATTATATGAGTTAGACTCATGAACTCGTATTATATTGCTATTAGTTTTTAAAATATATAGAGCATATTATATTATATATAACCTGAGGACCCAAAAACCTGGGTTGTTACAGAAAGAGTTTGCTATCAATGTTATTCCCAGTTCATCGAATGCCCCTTCGGCAAAGGAAATGGGAAAGGGCATTTCCATTTAAGGTATTATTTCCATTTTCAACGTTCCTCTTCGTTTTTTTTATATATTTGAGCTTCCCGTTCCTTTATATCTAGAGACCTGGTAGATAGATTAGGATTGTAACCCAAAATCATTAATAGACCTTTAGTAGTAACAACCCCCATCGGCGGCCCCGTCAATCTTAGTATGGTTTTTCATAATCCTGTTTTGTTGAGTATTGAATGCTCTTTTGTTTGTGATTTCTTTGTTTTGGATTTTGTGGGGTTTATTATCATACTTGGGATGGATTTTTGGGTAAGTACGGAGTAGTAGCGGATTGAGAAAGGATGTAGATGACGATAACGATGGATGACGAGCGGAGTGTAATGGTCTGATCTTTCTACAGGACTTAGTAAGTACAAAGTAGTATCCTCTCCCTCGTATTGATGATTTGTTCAATCAACTTCATGGTATGAGGGTATTTTCTCAGTTAGATTTTACTACTGGATTTTACTAGCTTAGAGTGTCCAGAAAGAGTGTGCCAATAGCGGTGTTTCAAATGCCATCTGGATTTTATGAGTAGTTGGTTGTTGCCACTCGGGCTAACCAATGCACCTGCCTACGTCGAGGATCATTCAAAGACAGATGAATAATTTTGTGCTTGTGTTTGTGGATGATATTTTAGTATATTCTTAGTCAGAGGAGGAACACAAGACACAATTGAGGATTGTTCTTGAGGTGTTAAAGGAACACCGGCTGAAGGCAAAATTTTCTAAATGTCACTTCTAGAGGATAATGGTAAGATTCTTCGGGCATGTTGTTTCGGGATTGAATATTGAGGTAGATCCTACGATGGTCACTGAGATATGGTATTGGATTACACCCAAGTGTGCTATGGATGTGAGAATTTTCTTGGGAATTGTAGGATATTATCGCAATTTCATCCAAAACTTCTCTAGGGTAGTAGCATTGTTGACCAATTTGAATAAGAATAATCAGGCTTTTGCTTGGGATGCTAAATGTGTACATGCATTTGTGAGCCTAAAGGAAAGGTTAACAAGTGCACCTATTGTGACACCCCACATCCGTTAATGTCACTCACTAAGGGAATTCATTAACTTTTGTGAAGCGTTATAGGTAAATAAGAACATAATAGCACAAGACAGACATGTAAAATAGCAGCGGAACTAAAAACTTTATTTAAATCATAACATCATGGTCCCAAATACTGAGTTTACATCATAGGTTTGAAATAACCGGTTATATTTTTAATAATCTTTCTTGCCAAAAATATCGGAGTACAAAAGCATAAACCATATTTCCCAAGCAAAGCCATACGAGAGCTGACAATAAGTAAAAGATGTACATCAATATCCGAAATCCAAGCTAAGATGAAAGAATCCAAATCAACTCTAAGCACTTCCACCCTGAGAACCTAGGGGGGAGGGGACGGAAGAGAGAGAAGAGGAAACAAAAAGGGTCAGACATAAAGTCTGGCGAGTCCAGTTACTTTTAAATATTAATAAATAAAAGTATCATGGCAGGTATATAAAAATTGTAAGAACAAGATAACAATAGCAAGTACAAGTGTGTACTGAACAAGACAAGTTTGGACAGAATATACTTCACTTCTTAAATACATTTCTCTGTACCGCACAGATACTAGTATATCAGAAATAGAATGATCCCTACTAATACCGTTCTATTACATTTTCTTGATTATTAGATTACTTGAGTTAATAGCACTCAAGGCTTATACGCGCATCGTATTTTCCCCTGGATTCACCTGATACAATGTATGTAACTATCTCTCAATATTGAGATATACCCCATGGTATTCCACTCGCACGGTTTCCATCGTAATGAACATAGTCTCTCATCTTACGCCGGAGTGATGTACAAATCTCTATATAAAATGTTACGTTCCGCATATATCTATCATTACTATGCTACGTAAGCGTATGGACTGCCACCATCGATCGAATCAGATTCCACATCGGAATAATGCCCTCTAGTCTAAGATACACCACCCAAAGCAGATATGCATGTATCTACACTGTCCCACGTATGTACTGTAATTGTAGCTCGATGCCTCAATCGCACGTCCTCTAATGTGCACCGTGTTCCGTGGTAGGGCTAAACAAGAAACACGGAACTCGGTCGGGAGCTTTTCCATATCTGTATAGGCCCGTCTTTAAAAAGCCTCTATATACAGATATACCTAGGGTCTGTTTTCATGGTGGCTATGGCCCCACCTCGGCCCCTCCCTCAACTAGTAAAGACTACAAGAGCTAAGCGACCGCCCCTAATAACAACCAATCTAAACATCCATGTGGCGTCTCCCCTCAACCTCGTACCTCGATAGTGAAAGGTGAAATGATATCTTGGGGTTAGCTCTAGTCTTTTCGCATCCCGCTGGCTGCCGATGACGGATAATCCGACGGTCTACTATCCTTGTTGGTCGTGACCCTCTCTACCTCTTCATGCTGCAACCATCGAATCACCCTGGTGTCACCTCGTCACAGCATTCTGACTGCATAGCTACATCTGCAATCAAGGCCCTCCCACCTAGTAGTTACGCGCAGACCCAACCTCTGCGAGTACAGCCTAAAACATCTGTCACCGCATAGAGGACTACTAGGAGCACATTACGTACCTCAGGAAGCCGCGTGCTTCCCCTTCCTGTCCTTTGGAGCCGTCAAACAATCAGATGAATGTACGCTGCCTTCGTGCCTTAAAACACCTCGATGATCTACCCCATTGGGTTATTCACCCTCAACCGTACGGACTGGTCTAAGCGCCTTATTTAGCACGTTGTTAGACCCTATGTCTAAACACTCTTTTATGTGCTTGTCTCACCTCATCAGGTTTCCAGTTAAATTGGTTATTTCAATTCATATTGAATTCTTATTCGAATTACCAAGTTTCTCTTGCTTATTAATTTCAATCATATAGCTTAATCCATTTAAGTTTATTAATAAGCCCACAACATGTTATTCTCTAAATTGTGGCCCAAGGTCTGTAATCCACAATCTATTTTATCATCTTGTAGATTTCATCATTACGATAACATGTTTTACTTAATATGTAATTAAGTGTATCCAATTCACATGTTTTCTAATTAACATGTCACTTACTATTTATGATTAAATATATCTTATTTCATTTTACAAGTTTTCCTCATCCTTTCTCATTTAATCATAAATTCAATTTACACCGTCCCTACAACTTATCGTTGTTTACTTAGCAAATTATTATGCATATTTAATTCTACAAGTTATGCTTACCCTATAAGGTTTCTTCCAATTACATTACTTTATTATTTCTACCGGTTATGTATACCTCTAGGTGTCTTTAATTACATTACCATATTGGGTTAAGTTCGTGGGCCTATATGTAAATATTACTTAACCCTTCTAATTTACGTAACCCACTCGCTACCCATCCAATCTTACTTAACCTTATCTTAAGTTCATAGTCGTACAATCCTTATGGATTAAATCAGGTTAAGTAGTCCCATTCATTACCATGTCCAATTATGGTTATAATGGGCTAGACCTCCCAAATTAGGCCTACAACGTGTGGATGCTGGATATGCCGGTCGGGTCCGGGCAGTCTTATTCCACAGTTGGGTCTAACCTCGTGTCTTAGCCTGATTCGTAATTGCACACTTAGACCTCTCACATTAGGTTCAACATTAGTGGCTGTTGGATATGTCGGTCGGGTCCGGGCAGACTTCCACCACTAATGCAACCTAACCTAGTGTCATAAATGCGATTACAATTCCTAATTGTAATTACTAGACATTCAATTTTTATCCAAATCTACCTATGTCATTATAGGTGATTATTTCTCCTTTTCCCCGTGTTTAATTATATGCCCAATTCACTATTCAAATTCCAGACTTTTATGCCCCTTTTTTAATTCACCCTTTAATTATGCCCCATATACACTTTTTCTCTTGTCATAAATTAGGGCGTATATATATACATACATACATACATACATATATATATATATATATATATATATATTGCACGAACCCAAATCCACATATTTTCCAATTTATGTCCCTAGTCCATATTCACATATTTTGCAACGTATGCCTAAAATTCATGTTCACATACGTTCTAATTTATGTCCCCAAATCAATATTTAGACATGTCACATTTTATACCCAATTTCATATTTACATATATTCCAATGCGTGCCTAAATTCATATTATCCAACAAGACATATGCCCCCAAACCCATATTCGTATATTTCCAAATTTATGCCCAAATTTAGATCCATATTTTCCAATATCCATTATGCCCCAAATTTTGTCTTTCCCCATTATTCCCAATTTCACACGTTCGTATTTTTCAGCGTTAGGCCTAGGCTCGAAGATAGGATGACTATATAAAAATAAAAAGGAAAAGAGGGAGAGAATAGAATTAGAACAGGCATAATAACGAATCAACAATAAACATATAGAAATAGGCATAAACTGAATAGCATATTATGACAAGATTTAACATGGCGGCGGTATGAACATATAAAAGCAGATCTGATAGTTATTTCATTATAGAACTGATTAGGCACCGATTCAAGATCCAATTTTTACATACATGTCACGATTACTATTTAAATGTTTAGATTTAAAAGCAACTTGAACTCACAGTGAATTTTCTATGAAGAACATGTTGAATAAGTTGTTGTAGCCATCGTTTAATTTGTTGTAGCAATCTTCGAATATGCATAATCTTCTTTGAATTGATTTAGAAGAAGAAGAAGAACCATTTTAATTTTCATTGCAGCATAGCTTCGCCGTCGCCATTTTTTTTAGATAACTAAAACCATGGTTTAGGGTCCTTTTTATAGGAGTAGCGGAGCAACCAAGACCATCGGATTAGATCAGGAGCCATAGGAATCGTCCATGTCATAAAAGAAGCTTCTGGAGCCACGGGTGGGTCGACCCCCCTTCAGGTGGGTCGACCCCCATGTGCCTGAGTCGACCCCTAGGTCGACCCAGCCAGGTCTCGGGTCGACTTCAAAATGTCGGCCCTTCCTCGATTTGCGCGCCGGATTTCTGGTTTTGCTGATTTTGAATATTTTTGAATTTATATTTATATATATCTTCCTTATATGCATACAAACTTCAAACCTTAATAACTTCTTCATACGGTGTCTGATTTACGCAAACCAACTGTCTATCTTGACCAGAATTTCAAGATGGACGTAATGGCGCAGTCTGTTTCCCTTAACTCTGAATATTTAATTAAGTTTTCCTTAATTCATTATTAACAGTGTATTTCACACTAACTATTCTTTAATTCATCATCTTTAATGTCGTTAAAATTACTGGGTGTTACATTCTCCCCTACACAAAGGATTTCGTCCCCAAAATCTCTAAGTTAAGAAGAACGTATATCCTAACATCCAACAATCATACAACCATATAGCAATCACAGGCATCCATTGTCCTTAAGGAATTTCTAATTCTTTTATGAACATACGCAATAGTGTGTGTATATGTCCAGAAACTAATTCGAAAGATTAGGCGGTCTACTGATTCAGTTGTCCTCCTTAATGCAATGTATGTTTGTGCCATGCAACCAAAATGTATGCAAATCATCCTAACACATGTAAGTTCTATATGTGTGCACAATCATCCATCCATATGCAACATCACTGTAACGATACACCCATTTTCATCCATAAAAATTTAAAATGTACACACACCAATATGCAATATGTAAGTGATTGAGCCGATCTAGTGCCTATTGTGTGTGTGTATGCATCCACGAGCAATCGCTGGCAACCACTTGCATCCATCAAACATAACATGTCTCAAACACATGTTTACATTCATTATTTTTCTACCTAAAGACTCGATCGATAGGAGATATTCAAACAATAGATACAAGTATTAATTCGAAGCTTGGAAAAAGAAGTTAAGAACATATTCTTAAAAAAAGGAAAGGACATGAAGCGCGAATCTTGTCTTCAGCCTCCCAAGTAGCGTTCTCACGACCCTTTCCCCATTGCACTCTTACTAGCTTCACTTCTTTGTTGCACAATTTCTTAACCTCCGATCCAAGTATGCAAGTCGGAACTTGTCCTATCATTGCTTCTTTCTTTACTTTCATTTCCTCTCGCAAGTTTGGCTCCACTACCTCGAACTCTATACCTTTTATCCCTGCTTGGATGAATATTCATCTTCGAATGATGAGCTTCCTCAAGAACTGTCTTCAATAGGTTTCCTATCCCGATATGATTCACCTATCAAACCTCTTCTCAAATAGCTCCCCTACTTGCTTAGCAGGTTCCCACTTTTCTTTTAGGAGTCACATGTCACAAATCATCGATAGATATATTAAGACGTTCTAGGAGGCTAAGCATGACAGACCCTTTTGGGGTCATAAGAAATCTTGAGAGTCTTTCTATGGCAAGTCAAAAGTCTAATGACTCTCCTCTCACAATCTAGAATGGCTCCATATATGGTTAACTAATCCGTCCTAGAATCAAATCGTATCTTATGAAATCAAGAACATATGCGTCGCAACCAAACTCGACGCCTAACAAAGAGATTCTCAAACCCCGACAAAATGAGCCGTACCTCCAGTGTGGTTTGAGACAATAACGGGATCCAAAATCATATTAGTATCTAGGTGCAGAGACTCAACTAAAGAATTAGATATAAAAGAATGCGAAGCGCCAGAAAAAGAATCCTAACAGGATGATCAGAAATAGAAATCAATCCTTCAATGGAAACTTTTCTACCCCTATCCTGTCCACCAGCTATGAGAATATTAGCTCGCCCTTTAGAAGTTCCTGCCTTCTGGCCTTGTCCTTGTCTCTTCGAGCACTTCTTAATGAGGTGTCATGCCTTACCAAAGTGGTAACAAACGCCTTTTCTCTTCCTGCAATCCTTTTCCAAATGACCGACCATTCCGAAATCATGGTATTTCCTCTTTTCTTCTTTGGGTTGTGCTCCTTAGCCCCAACTCCCTTATTCTCCTTTTTACCATCCTTGTGCAACATGCTAACAATCCTCTTGAAAGCTGCCTCCATCACACGGAAATCCTTACGAGGCTTGAGAGAAAATAAGCCGCAGGTGAAACCACTGCTCCTAAAGATGGAGGTTGGGCACTTCTTTTCCCTTCGACATGTACTGTAGGTTTAACATGCCTACGGAACCATGCCAAAACAGGGATACCCTTTCGGGAAGAAATGGTTCCCCAAACCAAAAGGAAAAGGAATCAAGCGGAGAATCGAGAGATATTTATGGCTTTGGGAAATATGCTTTTCAAAAACAGACTTTTTATTTTTAAAATACTTTGTTTTTGAGACCTTTTTGAAAACCATTTTCAAAATACTTTATCTGATCTTATAACCATATGCTCTGATACCAAATGTGACACCCCACGTCCGTTAATGTCACTCACTAAGGGAATGCATTAACTTTTGTGAAGCGTTACAGGTAAATAAGAACATAATAGCACAAGACAGACATGTAAAATAGCAGCGGAATTAAAAACATTATTTAAATCATAACATCATGGTCCCAAATACGGATTTTACATCATAGGTTTGAAATAACCAGTTACATGTTTAATAATCTGTCTTGCCAAAAATATCAGAGTACAAAAGCATAAACCATATTTCCCAAGCAAAGCCATACGAGAGTTGACAATAAGTCAAAGATGTACATCAATATCCGAAATCCAAACTAAGCTGAAAGAATCCAAATCAACTCTAAGCACTTCCACCCTGAAAACCTAGGGGGAGGGGGGGACAGAAGAGAGAGAAGAGGAAACAAAAAGGGTCAGACATATAGTCTGGCGAGTCCAGTTATTTTTAAATATAAATAAATAAAAGTATCATGGCAGGTATATAAAAACTGTAACAACAAGATAACAATAGCAAGGATAAGTGTGTACTGAACAAGACAAGTTTGGACAGAATATACTGCACTTCTTAAATACATTTCTCTGTACCGTACAGATACTAGTATATCAGAAATGGAATGATCCCTATCAATACCGTTCTATTACATATTCTTGATTATTAGATTACTTGGGTTAATAGCACTCAAGGCTTATACGCGCATCGTACCCATTTATTTTCCCCTGGATTCATCCGATACAATGTATGTAACTATCTCTCAATATTGAGGTATACCCCATGATATCCCACTCGCAAAGTTTCCATCGTAATGAACACACTCTCTCATACTACGCCGGAGTGATGTACGGATCTTTATATAAAATGTTACGTTCCGCATACATCTATCATTACAATGCTACGTAAGCGTATGGATTGCGACCATCAATCGAATCAGATTCCATATCGGAATAATGCCCTCTAGTCAACGATACACCACCCAGAGCAGATATGCATGTATCTAGACTATCCCACGTATGTACTGTAATTGTAGCTCGATGCCTCAATTGCACGTCCTCTAATGTGCACCGAGTTCCGTGGCAGGGCTAAACAAGAAACACAGAACTCGGTCGGGCACTTTTCCATATCTGTATAGGCCCGTCTTTAAAAAGCCTCTATATATAGATATACCTAGGGTCAGTTTTCGTGGTGGCTATGGCCCCACCTCGGCCCCACCCTCAACTAGTAAAGACTACAAGAGCTAAGCGACCGCCCCTAATAACAACCAATCTAAACATCCATGTGGCGTCTCCCCTCAACCCCGTACCTTGATAGTGAAAGGTGAAATGATATCTTGGGGTTTGCTCTAGTATTTTCGCATCGCGCTGGATGCCGATGACGGATAATCCAACGGTCTACTATCCTTGTTGGTTTTGACCCTCTCTACCTCCTCGTGAGGCAACCGTCGAATCACCCTGGTGTCACCTCATCACAGCATTCTGACTGCATAGCTACATCTGCAATCAAGGCCCTCCCACCTAGTAGTTACGCGCAGACCCAACCTCTGCGAGTACAGCCTAAAACATCTGTCACCGCACAGAGGACTACTAGGAGCACCTTACGTACCTCAGGAAGCCACGTGCTTCCCCTTCTAGTCCTTTAGTTCCATCAAACAATCAAATGAATGTACGCTCCCTTCGTGCCTTATAACATCTCGATGATCTACCCCGTTGGGTTATTCACCCTCAACCGTACGGACTGGTCTAAGTGCCTTACTTTAGCACGTTGTTAGACCCTATGTCTAAACACTCTTTTATGCGCTTGTCTCACCTCATCAAGTTTCCAGTTAACTTGGTTATTCCAATTCATATTGAATTCTTATTCAAATTACCAAGTTTCTCTTGCTTATTAATTTCAATCATATAACTTAATCCATTTAAGTTTATTAATAAACCCACAACATATTATTCTCTAGATTGTGGCCCAAGGTATGTAATCCACAATCTATTTTATCATCTTGTAGATTTCATCATTACGATAACATGTTTTACTTAATATGTAATTAAGTGTATCCAATTCACATGTTTTCTAATTAACATGTCACTTACTATTTATGATTAAATATATCTTATTTCATTTTACAAGTTTCCTCATCCTTTCTCATTTAATCATAAATTCAATTTACACCATCCCTACAACTTATCGTTGTTTACTTAGCAAATTATTATGCATATTTAATTCTACAAGTTATGCTTACCTTACAAGGTGTCTTCCAATTACATAACTTTATTATTTCTACCGGTTATGTATACCTCTAGGTGTCTTTAATTACATGACCATATTGGGCTAAGTTCGTGGGCCTATATGTAAATATTACTCACACCTTCTAATTTACTTAACCCACCCGCTACCCATCCAATCTTACTTAACCTTATCTTAAATTCATAGTCGTACAATCCTTATGGATTAAATCAGGTTAAGTAGTCCCATTCATTACCATGTCCAATTATGGTTATAATGGGCTATACCTCCCACATTAGGCCTACAACGTGTGGATGCTGGATATGCCGGTCGGGTCCAGGCAGTCTTATTCCACAGTTGGGTCTAACCTCGTGTCTTAGCCCGATTCGTACTTGCACACTTAGACCTCTCACATTAGGTTCAACATTAGTGGCTGCTGGATATGCCGGCCGGGTCCGGGCAGACTTCCACCACTAATGCAACCTAACCTCGTGTCATAAGTGCGATTACAATTCCTAATTGTAATTACTAGACATTCAATTTTTATCCAAATCTACCTATGTCATTATAGGTGATTATTTCTCTTTTTCCCCATATTTAATTATATGCCCAATTCACTATGTAAATTCCAGACTTTTATGCCCCTTTTTTAATCCACCTTTTAATTATGCCCCATATACACTTTTCTCTTGTCATAAATTTAGGCGTATATATATACATACATATATATATATATATATATATATATATATATTGCACGAACCCAAATCCACATATTTTCCAATTTATGTCCCTAGTCCATATTCACATATTTTGCAACGTATGCCTAAAATTCATGTTCACATATGTTCTAATTTATGTCCCCAAATCAATATTTAGACATGTCCCATTTTATACCCAATTCCATATTTACATATATTCCAATGCGTGCCTAAATTCATATTATCCAACAAGACATATGCCAACAAACCCATATTCGTATATTTCCAAATTTATGCCCAAATTTAGATCCATATTTTCCAATATCCGTTATGCCCCAAGTTTTGTCTTTCCCCATTATTCCCAATTTCACACATTCGCATTTTTCAGCGTTAGGCCTAGGCTAGAAGGTAGCCTAGCTATATAAAAATAAAAAGGAAAAGAGGGAGAGAATAGAATCAGAACATGCATAATAACGAATCAACAATAAACAGATAGAAATAGGCATAAACTGAATAGGCATATTATGACAAGGTTTAACATGGCGGCGTTATGAACATATAAAAGATGATCTGATAGTTATGTCATTATAGAACTGATTAGGCACCGATTCAAGATCCAATTTTTACATACATGTCACGATTACTATTTAAATGTTTAGATCTAAAAGCAACATGAACTCACAGTGAATTTGATATGAAGAACATGTTGAATAAGTTGTTGTAGCCATCGTTTAATTTGTTGTAGCAATGTTCGAATATGCATAATCTTCTTTGAATTGATTTAGAAGAAGAAGAAGAACCATTTTAATTTTCATTGCAGCAGAGCTTCGCCGTCGCCATTGTTTTTAGATAACTAAAACCTAGGTTTAGGGTCCTTTTTATAGGAGTAGCGGAGCAACCAAGACCATCGGATTAGATCAGGAGCCATAAGAATCGTCCACGTCATAAAAGAAGCTTCTGGAGCTACGGGTGGGTCGACCCCCCTTCAGGTGGGTCGACCCCCCTTTTGGGGTGTCGACCCCCCTTTAGGGGTGTCGACCCCGGGGTCGACCCCCATGTGCCTGAGTCAACCCCTTGGTCGACCTAGCCAGGTCTCGGGTCGACTTCAAAATGTCGGCCCTTCCTCGATTTGCGCGTCGAATTTCTGGTTTTGCTGATTTTGAATATTTTTGAATTTATATGTATATATATATATATCTTCCTTATATGCATACAAACTTCAAACCTTAATAACTTCTTCATACGGTGTCCGATTTATGCAAATCAAATGTCTATCTTGACCAGAATTTTGAGACGGACGCAATGGCGCAGCCTGTTTTCCTTAATCTGAATATTTAATTAAGTTTTCCTTAATTCATTATTAATAGTATATTTCACACTAATTATTCTTTAATTCATCATCTTTAGTGTCGTTAAAATTACGGGGTGTTACACCTATATTGGTTATTCCGGGTAGGAACGAGGAAATGATGGTATACACATATGCTTCTGATACAAGATTGGGAGTGCTACAGATATAGAAAGGTATGGTTGTGTCTAATGCTAGTAGACAATTAAAACCGCATGAGAAGAACTATCATATCCATGATTTGGAATTAGCAACGGTTGTGCTTGCACTTAAGATATGGAGGCACTATATTTTAGGATAGAGTTTGAGTTGTTTTCAGATTATAAATCGTTAAAATACCTCTTTTCATAAAAGGATCTTAACCTTTGCCAACAACGGTAGCTAGAGCTTTTAGCTTCCTATGACTTTGGAATGTATACGACAGGTGTAACGACCTAGAAATTTTGACGTTTAAAATGTAAATTAAATTAAAAATATAAATTAAATTAAGATTTAACGTAAAATAAATATTAATATTTGGAATTTTGTCTATTTTGAATGATATTTAAGTGAACTCTTTCCGTGGATTTATAAACATTTTAAAACGAGATTTACATTTCCAACCGATTTGAATCTTTAACGTTAGAATTCCTTGGTTGAATTTAATATAAACATTATATTAAAAAAGAGTTATTACCGTTATTAATTTATTTGTAATTTAATTAGGAAATGAATTTATTGATTTTGAATGAAGAATTTTGTTACATAATAAAATATCGTTGAGACTAATTTATTTCAAATCAAACCGTTAAGTATAAATAGCATAATAAAACAATAAATTAATTTCAAAATATAAGTTTGAAGTTTTAATTTAAATAGTGATTAAATTTTGTTTCAAAACGGTGCTTTTTGTAATACAATTAATGTAATAAAAACAAAGAATGAAACTTGGACATATAAGCGGTATAAGCAAACCCATAATTTTATATGAAATGCGTTGGGGTAATCAAAGAGAAGAAATAAATTGTAAAATCAATTCGCATATTTGGGGTTGACAACTAAATTAAAATTAAGGTACAAAGAGGTTGAACTTTTAGCATGTCGAAATGACGTAAACAAAAGTTGTTGTTAGTCCGTGCGCGTGCCTAGCCATTCGTTCAAACCATGTACTTCCTATTTCAGCTCTAATGTTCGTTCAAAACCTCTTACCTTTTTTAGCTTAATGTTTACCCCAACAATATCTGGTTTAAAATCTTGCCATATCAGTACAAAGATTTGTGAACAGGACACCAAGATTTAGAAGTCTCGAGGTACAGGTAAACCAATGTTGTACACAAATAAAATATTTTGGGTAGTAGAGATCGGGTACCACGTGTCGTTTATCTCCAATTTTGTCCCCTTCGCTGTGTTATAAAGTAAGCATGGCTCCTTCCATTTGCTCACGAAAACAAAATTCTTTACCTCCTCTAAACAATTCACATCCTTCGTTTTCACGACCAACCTTTCACGTGTACAGCTGAACTCCTCACCCACAAGCCGCTACGTCCACGCGCTCTCCTCCACCGCCTTGTTCTAGGTCCACCACCAACCGTGACTCCGCTTCTCTCTCTCCCTGTCTCTTCTCAGTTGTTCATGCAAACAACTCCGCTTCCTTCTGCCTTTCCTTTTCTTTTTCCATCACGCCACAATTAGCTTCACCTGCCACTGTTGCAACACGACCGCACACCACCACCAAAATCCGGCCACCCTGGCAACTGTCCATCCCTACGCAGACCGCAACAGCACTTCGCCAACCCCATCACCTCACTTATCCTCCAATAACATCCACTGCCATCTCCTTCTAACCGCGTCCGCCTTGCTGCAACACCTCCACGCTGGCACACCACATCACCGACAGCCTACCCACCGAATACTGCACAAACCTGCTCCTTCCTCGCGTGACCCACTCCTTCAACTGTTAGGTCCTCAAACATTAGATCCTTTCCCCAACATACACGTGCGGTTTCCACTACACCCACTGGCCTTCAACCACCACTAACGCGCCGTCAAATCCGCCACCATTTCCTGTTCGTCAGTCACCACCGATGGCTGACTACACCTAGCTCAATCACTCTGGATCCGCTCCTCCTCTCCACATGTTGCACTTCCTCCTCTTTTCACCCGAAAGTTGCTTTCTTTCCTTCAAAATCACACACAAACTCTCCCCTCTCACTTCCAGTCCCACGCCTGCAAGCCCGAGCACCCCGGCACCAATGCTAAGCACTGCACCAACCCTTGCTTTACCGGCAATCACCTAGCCAGTGCTACCTCAGTCGTGACCCCTACTTCTGCTCTTTCCTCCAAATGGTCCACTGATTCCTCCTTAAACGACACCCATGTCTCCACCTCCTTTTCTCTCTCTCTTGTGCCATGTTAGTTTGGTTAGCAACCCATCCGAATACCAGCTCTGCTCTACTGTTTCTCCTCGGTATGTCACGACATAAGCTCAGCCGTTGCTTTGAAAGTTTACTTGAGTGGTTAGGTATAAAGTGAGAGTGTATAAATATTATGTACATATGGTTTTGTGTAAGAAGAAGTAGAGCATTGGCTGTAAGGCACGCAATTGATCACCCGTAGGCCAGTTCGCAGTAGATACTAGGTTTGCCGATGGAAATTGGAAAGCAACACCGGTGAGAACATTAAATAATTATTTTATGAGTAGAAATGCTATTTTAATTTGTCAATCCGTTAATTATTTACTGTTTACTTATGAATGGTCATAATTGTGATGGTTGATGCATGTTTGGAATTTAACACTGAACACTAAGCGTTATTTAACGCAACGCTTGCGCACCGTTTTCTAATTGTTTGATTGCTGCCACGTTGATGGATGAACTTGTGTTTATATAAATTGATTTTGTTGCATCACCCATACACTGTAGTTGTGGAGTATATGGGTAGTCAATTTAAGTCTCCTTCTTATGTGAATAACGATCGGTTAATAAAATAAAATTTAAAAGTTAATTTTTGAATGTAGATTTTTAAATAATTTGAAATCTAGCTCACGAAAAATTAAACGATTTTCCATAACGACGAAATGATTTTGGGAATGTCTTAAAATTAGTTTTGGACTCTTAAGGTTGAAACGAGTTTTGAAATCTAACTAAAATTTTGATTTTGAGTTAAAATGGTTTTATGTACATGTTTAGTTTCATAACCATTAATGCAATTTAAGATTTCGAGCTCTTGTTAATGGCGTCATCTGCCGATCCCATTCCTTCTGCTTTTCCTCCGCCTCCTCCACCCCTCCTCCTCCTATCCCTCCTCCTCCTCCTCCACCCCTCCTCCTCCTATACCTCCTCCTCCTCCCCTTCCTTTCCCTCCTCCTCCTCCCCCTCCTATTCCTCCTGATCCTTTGATTGTTAATTCGGATTCTGTTACTTCTTTTGAAAATGTCAATTCAGAGCTTCTTGATTCAAATCCTCCTTTGATTTCGAAACCTAGTTCTATCTTTGAAACTAATCATGCAAATTCAAATGTTCGTTCCAATAATATTGAATTTCCTAGTCTTATCAATTCATCAAACACTTTGGATCCCGTTCCTCCATTCAGATCTGCAAATCAAGATTTGGAAAATTCTCGTTCTGGTAGTGTTGTCAATAATAATCAGGCTTCTTTTAATCAAAATCCTTCCATTCCTCTTTGCAGCAGTTCATCAAACACATCTAATTCCAACTCGTCATCTTCTAAATCTGATTATCGTTCCCATTTCACAAAGTTTCCTCGCAATGCTGGGGCTTACAAGCCAATGCAATTTGTTATTAATAGAGATGGCCATTCAAATAAGCTTCCTAATCTTGTTAAAACTGAAGGAATGAATCATTGGAAGGATTATTTGGTGGGTTTTTTCTAGGACGGAACACTCTCTTATTTCTCAGTTGTGAATTTTTTGCTTGGTTATTGGAAGCTTCAGGGTGATGTTGATATAAAGTCAGATGGAGTTAAATTCTTCTTTAAATCTGCAAATGATATTGAAAGAGAAAGAGTCTTAAAATTTGATCTCATCTTTATTAAAAGCAGGATGTTCATTATCACTGAATAGGACCCTTCAATTGGAGATTCTCAATCGCAAATTAAGAAGGTACCAATTTGGATTCATCTTCACCGTATTCCACTTTTGTTATGGACGTTAGTAGGAATTAATTGGCTATCTTGCCATGTTGGCAAATTAATCTGTTTCGACGCAAGTACTGAGAGGCTTCAAAGATTTAGCTATGCAAAAGCTTTAGTTGAGATATCTCCTGATTAGGAGCTACCTGATCAAATTGATATGGGAGTCTTAGATGATAAATGTCCACAAGTGAAAATTGCTTATGATTGGAGGCCTTTAATTTGTACTCGTTGCAAAATATTCGGGCATGCAACAAATAATTGTGATATGAATGTGCAAGTGGACGATGTTTACCTTGAATCTGCTAATTGTCCAAAATAGAATGAAGTGGAAATTTTAAAGCGTGGAGTTGATTATAGAGGTAATTACCTTGGAAGGAAAAATAATGAGGGCTAGTTCAGGAAAATGCCTTTGAATGAAGGAAATTCTCAAGGATGGAATAGGGTTGTGAACTAAAAGAAACAAATGTGGATTGTAAAAGAGAAAAATGTTAACACTAATGTTATTGATGAAGTCAATAAAACAATGGAAGAGGTAGTTCAACTGAACGGTACAAGTCATTTGGAAGGAATTCCTGAGATGAATAATGAGGAGACCATGGATGTTAACAAAGAAATATTAAGTAAAGATAATCAAAATGTTGTCATAGTTGATGTAAATGGGAAATGCATCATTCAAAGCAAAAATACTGCAAAGGAGAAAGGTAAAGCAGTGGTGGCTTTTACTGATATTCTCTAGGAGGCAGTAGCTAAAGAATTCCATGTTCACAACCCTTTTGATATTTTAAATGAACATGAAAGTGCTAATTCTGAATCTGTTCAAGCATCTATTCTGATCCTTCTTCTTCAGTTAATATCTCCTCGTCCAATGTTTCATCATCTTTTCAAGCTCCTGTCTTAAATTTGCATGGTGCTTCTCCTTACTCTCATCTTTCTACTCCTCCTCATATTATCCTACCTCCTCCAGCCATAAATCCTTCTTCCTCAGCTTTGTTTTCAGCTTCTGTTGGTAATTCCACTCATATTGGTAGCAAAAAGAAAACTAAGGGTAGAAAGAAGAAAGCTAAGAAAGTCAATGTGGTGAACAATGATGATCTTAATGATGGGAAAGAGTTTGGTCCAGAGGATGTTGAGCCTATTACTAGCAATACAAGTAATTCAACAGGACATACTAGGAGTAATCCTACAGGTTTGGTGGATCCACTCTAATTTAAATAAAGAATTCCATTAGTTTTTGGAATATTCGAGGTGCAAATTTGCCCTCTAAGCAATGTGTGATAAAATCTTTGATTAAAGATAATTCAATTCAATTGATGTGTATTTCAGAGACTAAATTGGATGCAGTGTCAACCCTGAAAGATGCAAATTTCATTGCTCCATCCTGGAATTTTGATCATAATCTTGCCAAAGCTCCTTTTGGTTGATTATTAACCTTATGAAATCCTGTTTTCTTCTCTTTAACTAAAATCTTTGAATCTGATCAGCTTATTCATTACAGTTGTGTGTTCCTGCCCTCTAACTCAAAATTCTATCTCACTTCTGTTTATGCTCAAAACTCAGTCTCTCTTCGCCAATCTTTTTTTGATCATATTAATCTTTTGAATCCCTCAAATGAGCCTTGGCTTTTAGGAGGCGATTTTAATTGCATGTACAATTGCTCTCATAAATTTGGTGGCTGCCCTTTATCTATTAAAGACTTAGCTCCTCTTAATCATATGATCATCTCATCTAACCTGTTTTCTGTTAAAGAATTTGGTTTCTCTTTTTCTTGGACTAATTGTTCAAGGCATGGTCCTCCTACTTTTTGCAAACTTGATCACATTTTTGCAAATTCTGCTCTCATTAATATGTTGTCAAAATCCATTTACCTAACTCTTTCTCCTCTCCTATCTGATCATAACCCTTTTTTGTTCTATTGGGGGTTTGATGACTCTATTAACAAAGGTAAGATTTCTTTTAAATTTTTTAATTTTTGGTGTAATCACCCAGATTTTTCTAGTATTCTCTTGCAGGTCTAGAGTTCTCAGCAAAGTAACAATCCTATGTCTAATCTTCTGCAAAAATTGAAGTTGCTTAAAATTCAGTTAAGGTCTTGGTCCTCTGCTAATTTTGGTAAAAATGCACAAAAGTCCAATAATATTAAAGCTGAGCTAGAGTATGTGCAGTATGAGATTCAAAGGAATCTGTTTGATATGGACTTGATTCAAAAGGAGATTGATCTAAAAGACAAGCTAAAAGAAGTTTTGGATATGGAATTGCAGGGTCTTCATCAAAAAGCTTTTATTAGGCGGGAATTAGAAGGTGATAGAAATTCAAAATATTTTCATAATTCCATTAAATTCAGAAGTCCAGAGATTCTATATTTTTAATGAAGGATATGAATGGATCTATCCAATCTGATGAGGGTATGATCAATAAGTCTCTCGTTCAATACTTTTCATCCATTCTTGCCAACCCCTTTTCTTCTGTTGACATTAAGCCTCTCTTCAATATAAATCTCCCAACCTTATCTCATGTGCAAGCTGCTAATCTCATAAAAATTATTACTGTTCAAGAAGTGAAAGATGCATTGTTTGGTTTAGATACAAGTAGTTGTGGTGGTCCGGACGGATTTAATTCCTTTTTTATGCAAAAATGTTGGAATGTAATTGGGGATGATGTTACAAAAGCAATTCTTCTATTTTTCATATATAATGAGCTTCCATCCAGTCTTTCAGCTACTGCAATTACCCTAATTCCAAAAGTAGATAATCCAGCCTCTGTTTTAGACTTTCGTCCAATTTTTTGTTGTAATGTAGTTTATAAAGTAATTTCCAAAATTCTTGCAAACGGAATTCAAGTGGTATTGCCAACTATCGTTGCTCCTAATCTGTCTGCATTTATAAAGGGAAGATCAATCTCTGATAATATTTTACTTACTCAAGAATTACTGCATGGTTATAATAGGGTTAACATCTTGCCAAGATGCATGTTGAAGCTTGATATCAAAAAAGCATTTGATACGGTTGCCTGGCATTCTATTTTAGCAATTTTGGCAAGGATGAACTTTCCACTTCCTTTTATAGCTTGGATTCATACTTTAATTTCTTCACCTCATTATTCTATTGCTAGAAAAGTTTGTTTACATGGGTACTTTAAAGGATCTCAAGGTGTACGTCAAGGTGATCCAATATCACCTTACCTTTTCATTATTGTTATGGAGTTGCTAAATGCTTTGCTGAAGGATCAAGTACAAAAGAAGAAGTTGGATTTACATCCTAAGTGGAAGTGTCCTTTGATTACTCATCTTCTGTTTGCAGATGATTTAGTAATTTTTACTAAACCTTCTGTTCATAATATTCAAAGTGTTTTGGGTACTCTCCATCTCTTTCACTCTATCACTGGTCTTCAATTGAATTTGTCTAAATCTCATATCTTGGTAGCTGGCTTATTTGTTGATAAGAGAAAGGATATCATTGATAGATCAGGTTTGCTTGAGTTACCATTGAATTCATTTTATCTTGGTTTGCCTCTTATAAGTTCTCGAATTACAAAGGTGAATTGTTTGCCATTATTTTAGAAAATCATTGGTAAACTTCAACAATGGCATGTTGTTTGCGAACAAATTAAACAATTGTAAACAACTGTAAAATCCGTTCGGCTTTCCTAAACAACAAGGATTATTGTAGAGGGTGTCGAACTCTGGGACCAAAAATTATTTTATTAATAAATCCAATCAAGTTATTCCAGGATTTTGATTGATTGAAAACACAGAAAATAACAACAATTAAATAAAAAGAGAGATTTGTATAATTAAAGAAGGCAATTAGGGGATAATGACATAGATTTGACTAATACTCATCAACAGCCAGACAGAATAATATAGATCTAATTCATATTTCTGTCACAAATATGAATCAACGGTAATTAGGTTTCTAGAAATAAAAATGTGAATAACAACAAGCATAGCCTATGCAGGAGCTCAGCTCTTAAACAACCATAGGCTATCAGGACGGATTCACTAATTTATTTCTAAAACCCTAAATATTAGATCTAAATCTGATAAACGTTAGATCGAACTCGAATATACCCTGTGTTGGAGCACGGCTCTAAAACGACACAGGGTATGAAGGTTCAGATCCAACCCTTGGTTCAGATCTAGATCTTTATACATGAAGTTCTAATCTCTTTGGCTATGTGATTCATATTGAATCATATCTGTTAGCGTCATCACCCCCTAATCAAAGGGGATTAGCTAGACATAGCTAAAGAAGAAGAGAATAAGTAAATAACAAACATGAAATAAAAATACGCAAAAAGTAAATAGAAAGGGAGAAGAGTTTTATTCCAAGAAGAGAATTACAGAATAAAACCAAGTGTGATTTTACATGAATAAGATACAAGGTATTTATAATTGTATTGGCCAAGGCTAAGAGGCTCATTACACAATGTGGGACAAAATCCCTTTTTCAAAATAGCACATAAACCAAGTAGCTTAGTGTGAACGCATGTGAATGGAAGGCCTTTCAAATGAGCTAATGTGAATGCAGCATAAGTCTTTTGAGCCAAATCTACATAACAGAACTCTATTTGCAACCGTTCTTCAAGCTTTAAACTCTTCAAGCTTTAGTGATTTCAAACTTCATTCTTTTTAAGCAAATTCTTCATGCTTTGTCCATCAAATGCTTTAAACCATGCTTTTTATCAACAATCTGAAAATACAACTATAAATACACAATATCAATTATTTTAAATATAATATAAAATAAATAAGCGGATAAAATATACACATTTACGTGTATATCAATACCCCCACACTTATCTTTTTATTCGTCCTCGAATAAACTAAACTAAGATATGTCACACTTTCGTAGGAAACACGATTGCATTTAGCATATGCAACAAGCCGTTAAACCCCTAGGTGTCCCTAGTAGGACGAGTGTTGTCTCGTGAGGGTTTTCAGCGGATACTACCCACAAAATCCAAAGCGTCTTAAGTACGCAGATTAATCAAACAATATATTTAAGGTCTTTCACATTCCAAGGACTTTACCTAACTTCAATAACAATGGTTCAATCCTGTAACAACCCGTATTTCGATAACATGGCTAAGACAAGAAACCAAGGCAGAATTAAATTTTAAAATTTGACTCAGGTAAAATGGACTTCACCATTGTGTTCGTCTCGGAAAAATACGCGAAATAGAGTCCGAGTTTTCGAAAATTGGAGTCCGTATGACCAAGATATGGCCAGAACAAGTTTTCAGCAGTTTTCGGGCAGACTGGCTCGTGTCGACAGCCAAGTCGACTGCCCTGTCGACTGCCCTGTCGACTTGGGGCCCATGGTGTCGACTGGGCAGTCGACTTGCCCCCTGTACAGGTCGAATTTTTCGACCTGGAGTAGTCCTGAACCCATTTTTGAGGCCCGGGATGAGTTTTGATGGCCCGGATTGACTCTAGGGCTGATTTTAAGGCCCTAGAAGGTTCCTACATGTGGCTTCTTCTCCAAGACATGCTTTAAAGGTTGGGATTAGATCTAGGATTGATCCTATGGCCTAAACTATCCTAATCCTCTATAAAAAGACCCCTAACCCTCTCCTTTAATCCTCATTATTCACTCATGCAACTAAACTATGCCAAAATTTCAAGTGATCATGGCCTCCACTCAAACCCTAGCCTCCACCCTCTTGTCATAAAATCTTATCTTCATTTCTAAGAGGGATTTCATGTTTTGTGAGTGTATGAGAGCTTCTACCTTCATATGAGAGCTTCTCAATATGATTTCAAGGCAAAGCTTCATCAAAGGTTGGGTTTTTAAGGGTTTTTTCCTCTAGGGCTTTTGGAGTTTATCTTGATCTTGGGATTTTTGGTGTTAGCATGAGAGGCTTTGTCTCAATCTTTCTACCATATGTTGATTTGTGCCCTCAAAGCAATGTAAGCCCTTCTCCTACTATTAGATATGAACTTTAAACTTAATATGACATGTTGTAAGTGGGTTTAAACATTAGTATGTAGCATGCTACCATCTTATGCAAGCTTATAAAGTCATTACCTTGGTCTTGTGGTCATAAAGCTTTGACCTTTATGTTGAAATGTTGCATTATGCAACATGAGAACCCTTATAACCTTCATGTCAACTTGCATATGAAGCCATAACCCTTATGTGAGGTCATATGCGAGTTACTTGTCATCATTCCATGTTGTTTATCACCATGATTCGCTTATGTGCCAAGTTTGGGTTTATGCATGTTTTTGAGGTGTAGGAATGTAACATGCAAGTTAATGAACACATGTGTGCCTCATTTGCCACCATGATTAACTTGTGGCTTAATATCCATTTTTGTCATGCCTTTGCCAAGTCTCTTCTTTTAATCCATCACGTTGTTGCAAACGTATATGCGAGTTTAAAAAGCGTTGGGGTCACATTATGGGGAAACATAATGACATGAATATGATTTGGGTAAATGGGTATAAACATGACAACATGTAACGTTAAATATGACATGTGTTTATACTTGAAAACATAACTTGAAATGTAACATGGAAGTTGACATGTAAGTATGCATAAAAACATAAGCTTGGGAATTTACCTATTAAGTTAGGTCTACCCATTGGGAATTTACCTATTAAGTTAGGTCTACCCAATTGCTTGAAAACTTGACTATGAACATGACACTAGACTAAACATGAAAGTGGCCAACTCGAGGTTGGGTTGAGTTTGCAACGTAAAACTACCCGGAACCGACCGGCCTAACTAGTAGTTGCAAACAATAGGACTCAATGTGAGAAGTTGGTCATGTTGTGCTTGAACCCGAGGTTAGACCAAGTTGTGGTGTAAATCTACCCGGACCCGCCCGGCTTAACTAGTAACCACAACAAAGTCTAATGTGAGAGGTTGGGGTGCATTAAATAATTAATGCCACATAATAGGGTTAAGTTAATTTGATTAATGAGGCTTAACCAAATATGACATGGACAAATGGGTTAAGTAATTTGATTAGGCTAATGATACTTAACAAAACATGACAGGGTTGGGTAGGTTAAGTAACTTGATTTGCCTAACGACACTTGACCATTTTTATACGACGAGGGGACGGGATTAAGTTAACCAACACTTAATCAATCCAACACGATAACTTGATAAGGTTAAGTAAATTTTCTTAGTAACACTTAACCGTTTAATACAGTTAATGGATGGGGTTAAGTCAACTCAGACCTAACTAATCTAAACATGGTAATTGGACGGGGTTAAGTTAATTTACACTTAACTAATCCAACTCGTCAGTTTGATGTGGTTAAGTGACCTATACTTAACCAATCTAACGTGAAAACATGATAAGGCTAAGTCACGAATCACTTGGATACGCTTGACCGATTTGACTCGGTAATTTGACAAGGTCAAGTTAATTTATATAATTAACCAATCTAAAAGGATAATTAGACGAGGTTAAGTTATGGATTGCTTAATATACTTAGCCAACTTGACACATGGTTTGTAGGGTTAAGTCTTGGACTTGGATACTTAGCCAATTTTGACATGGTTTGTAGACGGGCTAAGTTATGAACTTAAGTGACACTTAACCCATTAGATAAACCCTAATTCGGAGGATTAGGTAAATAACCATAGTTAACAAGGATTATGGAAATAAGGCTAAGTGGTAAACCTTAGTTAAGGGAAACTAAGTAATAATTCTTAGTCAAGGAAGTTTGGACCATTTCTTAGATAGATTAGTAACCCGATACGTTAGGTCAACGTTTAAGTATGCGTGTAGGAGCAGGCTATCTGATTTAGATAAAGGCTCCAACGAACTGGGTAACGAAGCAGCGGCTTCGGGGAACGTGAGGATATTCTTGGGATCCCTCTGTGAGCTGCCAGGTCAATATACTAGGCTCACGAGAGGTTGAGGTCTGCGGTAGAAGAACCAAGAATATGCCTTGGTTGCTATGCGAGCGACCTAAAGACTGGGGTGGATAGCAGTGAGTCGACGAATACATAAGGTGCCCGAGATAGCAAGTTCGTCGATCATCTACCATCTTGAGTCAAGCGTGTACGTACAGAAAGGCAGGGAACACCCAACAGACCATAATTGCTATCTAATTATGGGTGAGGTAGGCCGTAGGATGTGGGCTGGCCGGAGTGTAGTTCTCATGCAAGATTTTCTCTTGTGTTGCCTTTCACTAGTTGAGGGAGGGGTCACGTGGGACCATAGCCACGTGTAGAAAAGCAGACCTTAGTATCTGCATCGGCAGATAAATCTAAAGCTCCCGACCGAGCCCTGTATTTCTTGTTTTGCCCTGTGACAGGACTCGGATGGCACGATATGATACATGTGCATACAGTTATAGAAAAACGATTCACGATGAATGCGTGGGAAAAAGGGCGCGGTTGAGGGTTAGCGTAATCCCTAGTGGCCTAGGTGGTTTAACCCAAACCGAAATACGAAAGCGTGCAATAGGTAAGCGTAATCCCTAGTGGTGCTAGGTGGCGTAAGTCCTAGTAGTTCAAACGATGATTCATATGGAAGAGCCTAGCTAGAACAAGGGTGACAGTCCAAACGATTTCAAGGATAATACGACATGAGGAAGCCCGTACGAGGTACGGCAAAGGACTGACTTATATACATGGAAAGAAACATATGATTTGAGTAACCTATATATGCGATATATTAGGTTGACATGGACCATTACACGACTTTGAGTAAGGGACATTCATGGTTAACACATAACAAGGCTGGGATACTAGTACGGAGGGTGCAGAGCAAATGTACATGTTAGAACCAGGAAGAATATACGGAATAGATACCGTGGGATGTTAGACGGGGTAGATACCTTGGGATAATATACTTGATAGAAATCTGACGATATGATACTTTGATTTATCATGACACCGTAGTTTATCATGATACCTTAGTTCAGTAGTTTATCCTGTTATTTTGATTTAGCTTATCTATCTTGTTATCATGCTCATGTTCATCTCAGTTTCTCATGTCAGTTAACTTTACTAGTTTCTATACTAATAGTAGATAGGGCTTACTCAGTCTTTTTGACTGACCCGTTTTGTTTCGCCTCTTTTCTTCCGTTTCCCCCCCCCCCCAGGTTACAGGGAGGAAACAATGCTGTTTAGTTCGGACTTCTTCTGATTGAAGGTCATCATGGATGGCTTGGACTTCTCTTGGCTATGGCTACTTTACTGTTTTTACTTGGGGAATAATTTATTAAAAAGTCTTTATGCTTCTTTACTATTGCAAGACATGTTTTGATGTACTCTGATGTAAAAGGCTTTAGACCTTATGTATTCATGTTATGAAAGATTGATTTTACTTCCACTATTTTATGTGTTCTGTCTTGTGATATTTCTGTGCATGTTTACCAATAATGCCCCTCTAAAGCTAGTGCATTCCCTTGCGAGTGACCCTAGCGGAGGCGGGGTGTTACAAATCCCAAATTGTCCATCCCATTGTTGGTGCAAAAATGAATAAAATTTTTCAAGCTGAATCGTAATTCCTTGATAACACTGTAATTGTCTTGAAGGTTAAGAGCGTGGTGTCAACCAAAGTTCTACACATTGACAATGTGCACCCAATCATTTATTCAACCTTTTTTTTTTTTGAATAATTTTGCACCACCGTAACTGTACTGTATTGGATGTGAGTTATGCATAGATGAAGGAAAATTTTGTAAGTTCTAAAAAATATTATAGATGAGAGGGCAAGTGTATTAGTTGAACTTCAAGCTACAAAAGATAAAGTAATACTAAGGCACATATAGACATTTTGTTTCCTTTCATCTCCTCTACTACAATCCTCGCTTCCAAGTACGGTATGATGGATGTGGATGGAATGGAAATGAATGCTTTATAGTCAAGAGTGATGAGTGACTATCTTATTCTGAGAGATTTTTTTTTCTTTCTTCTTTCTTCTTCTTTTTTTTTCAACATTTTTTTTTTCATATTTGCATGGTGAATGATGAGTGGAAATGGAATGGAATGATACCGTATTTTATTTCATTTGATTCCTCCTCTACTAAACGAATCATAACCAATACTTCATGAAAGGAAAGTTTTGTGCCCTAGTTACTCTATTTCTATAACCATGGTTCAACACACAAGTCTAGATTGATGTTATATGAAAAGCTGAAAGGAAAGATAAGCAAAGTTTTGTAAGATAGATAACCCATATAAATTAAGATGTGGTATATGGTTATCCTACCTTAAAACAAGTACGGAGTGGGTAGTGTAATATTGGTATAAAAAGTGACGTTTTCTGAACCTTTGAAAATAAATCAGTACAAGGTTCTATAGTATACCAATATAAGAAAAACTTGTCGAAATATGGATGTAAATCGACTAAAACTTGGGTTTGAATAATGTGGAGTATCGAAGAAGAATGCTACAATGAGTCATTTCTCCTTAATTGGGCCAAGTGGAATTTAGAACTTACAAGTGTGAAAATTTGAGTGAGAAAAAGATTATGCATGAAAACGAACTCAGAAAATCCAAAAAATGTAGGTGCAAAATCAAATTTTTTTTTTGTTTATTTTTACTTGCACATTCTAATATGTATAACAAGGGTTGACACGCTTACTCCAGAACACAACTAACGTCTGCACAGTCTCAAGCTAGCATCTTAAAAAGACACATTACGACTCAATGAATAAATAATGTTCATTCCCATCACCCAACAATTCAACTTATCAAACAAGAACCAATGTGTTATTTATGATTTTTAGTTAGTCCTTGTTCAACGAATGACCTAATTTATAAAATTTGATTGCTGATGTAATGTAAATTCCCCCCACACTTGAGTGTGACTGTGTCCTCACAGTCGTTAATCAGACATATCTTAGTGAAAGGGAAATAAGAGAATATTTACATATGTACAAAAGAGGGTTAGTGCGTTTTACCGAATGTAGTGTGGCTCATGGAGGACCATGAGCTCTTCCTCTTGGTTGGGTATTGGTTCCAAGTAAGGTTTAAGACGTTGACCATTAACCTTATAGGACGATCCATCGGTTGGATTCTCAATTTCTACCGCACCATACGGAAAAACAGTCCGCACAGTGTAAGGTCCTGTCCATCTAGATTTAAACTTACCCGGAAATAGATGCAATCTTGAGTCATACAAAAACACTTTTTGACCTGGCATGAAAGTTTTACGTAAAATTGATTTATCATGAAAAACTTTCGTTTTGTCCTTATAGATTCGTTCATTCTCATAAGCATCATTTCGAATTTCATCAAGTTCATTAAGTTGAAGTTTTCTAAGTTCACCTGCTTGCTCTAAGTCAAAGTTTAGAGTTTTTATTGCCCATAACGCCCTATGTTCGAGTTCAACTGGCAAGTGACATGGCTTACCAAAAATCAACCTATAAGGGGACATACCTAAGTTTGTTTTGAAAGCGGTACGGTAAGCCCAAAGAGCATCGGTTAATTTTTGGGACCAATCTTTACGGTTTTGATTCACAGTTTTCTCTAGGATTTGCTTAATCTGCCTATTCGATACTTCAACCTGCCCACAAGTTTGAGGATGGTACGGAGTGGATAACTTGTGGGTTATCCAATATTTTCTCATGAGGGCTTCAAAAGAACGATTACAGAAATGTGTTCCATTGTCGCTGATTATCGTGCGAGGTGTGCCAAACCTAGAAAAGATGTTTTCTTTTAAGAAGCGCACAACAACCTTATTATCATTCGTTTTGCATGGAACAGCTTCGACCCATTTAGAAACATAATCGACAGCCAAGAGAATGTAAAGGTTCCCAAAAGAATTAGGGAAGGGACCCATGAAATCTATACCCCAAACATCAAAAACTTCGACTTCTTGAATGGAGTTTAGGGGCATCATGTTTCGTTTAGAGATTTTCCCTAAGAATTGACATCGATCACAAGTTTTGCAGAATTCGTAAGCATCTTTGAAAAGGTTGGGCCAACAGAAACCTGATTGAAGAACCTTTTCGGCTGTCTTTCTGGGACCGAAGTGACCACCACAGGCTTGGTCGTGACAGAAAAAGAGGACACTGCGAGTTTCAATGTCGGGAACACACTGTCGGATGATTTGGTCAGGGCAGTATTTAAAAAGATAAGGGTCGTCCCAGAAAAAATGTTTCACTTGGGAAAAGAATTTGTGCTTATACTGCTTGGACCAAAAAGAAGGGGTCTGCTTGGTGACCAAATAGTTGACAATGTCGGCAAACCAAGGATCAGTGGATAAAGAAAAGAGCTGTTCATCCGGAAAATTCTCGTTGATCGGAAGAGAAGAAGACGGGGCATTTGGAAGACGAGACAAGTGGTCCGCAATAACGTTGTCGGATCCTTTTTTATCCTTAATGGTAAGGTCAAATTCTTGAAGTAAAAGGATCCAACGAATGAGACGAGCTTTCGCATCCTTTTTAGAGAAAAGTTACCTAAGCGCGGAATGATCGGTATGAACAGTGATGTGTGAGCCAACTAGATAAGGTCTGAATTTTTCTAGAGCGAAAACGACTGCCAAGAGTTCTTTTTCAGTGGTCGTGTAATTGATTTGAGCGTCGTTCAGAGTTTTACTCGCGTAGTAAATGACATGAAGAATCTTATCGATACGTTGTCCTAAGACAGCGCCAACAGCGAAATTCGAGGCGTCACACATGATTTCAAAAGGCAGCTTCCAATTGGGAGAGCAGATGATAGGAGCAGAGACAAGTTCATTTTTCAGAAGCTCAAAAGATGAAATGCAATCAGAATTGAAGTCGAAAGGAACATCCTTACCAAGAAGAATAGTCAAAGGTCGAGTGATTTTGCTAAAATCCTTTATAAAGCGACGGTAAAAGCCAGCATGACCTAAAAAGGATCGGATGTCCTTAACGGATTTGGGAATGGGAAGATTAGAGATAACTTCGATTTTAGCTTTGTCAACTTCAATTCCTTTATTCGAGATGACATGTCCTAAAACAATGCCATGTTTGACCATGAAGTGACATTTTTCCCAATTCAACGTTAATTTTTTTTCTTTACATCGATTTAAAACAAGTTCAAGATGATGTAAGCAAGAAGAAAAAGAATCGCTAAAAATCGAAAAATCATCCATAAAGACTTCAAGAAAGCGATCGATCGTATCAGAAAAAATTCCAACCATACATCGTTGGAAAGTTGCAGGAGCATTGCAAAGACCGAAAGGCATACGTCGGTAAGCAAAGGTAACAAATGGGCATCTGAAATTTGTTTTTTCTTGATCTTCGGGAGCGATTGGAATTTGGTTATAACCAGAATAACCATCAAGGAAACAATAGAATTCGTGACCAGCTAAACGTTCGAGCATTTGATCGATGAAGGGAAGAGGAAAGTGGTCTTTACGCGTTGCAGCATTCAATTTTCGATAATCGATGCAAACACGCCAACCCGTTTGAGTACGAGTCGGAAGAAGTTTGTTTTGATCATTTGCGACAACCGTTATTCCGGATTTTTTAGGAACAACATGAATGGGGCTAACCCACAAGCTATCAGAAATGGGGTAAATGATACCATTGTCGAGAAGTTTAAGAATTTCGTCGCGAACTACCTCTTTCATCTTAGGGCTAAGCCTACGTTGTGCTTCACGAGTAGGTTTGGCTTCATCTATAAGGTGGATTCGATGTTGGACTATCGAAGGACTAATCCCCTTAATATCAGCCATGGACCAACCAATTGCTTCCTTATTTTTCTTAAGGATGGGAAGGAGCAATTGTTCCTGCTCTAAAGTGAGGTCAGAAGCAATAATGACAGGAAAAGTTTCGTTGTCTCCTAAGTAAGCATACTTAAGATGACTGGGCAGCACTTTAAGTTCAGATTTTGGGGATGACTCAACTGAAGATACTGGTTGAGGGACAGACTCAATTGTGAGCGGCTCGACAGGAATCGAATCGGAGACATTTTCTGGAATATCTTGAAACAAGGTTTCATAAATCGATTCAATTTCGTTATTCAGATGGTCGAGCTCATGTTCATTGTCGTGGACCGCGTGGATTTCAGAAAATTGATCCACATACGAGTTAGGAAAGTTTTCGGTTCTAAAGATGTTTAGCTCGACGGTCATGTTGCCAAAAGAAAGTTTCATAGACCCATTTCTACAGTTGATAAGAGCGTTAGAGGTGGCTAAGAAGGGTCGTCCTAGAATCAAAGGGATCTGGTTCGCAGGATTGCTTACCTGTTGAGTTTCTAGGACAATGAAATCAACTGGAAAGATGAATTCGCCAATTTTGATCAATACATCCTCAATCTCGCCCACAGGTTTCTTGATTGAACGGTCAGCAAGCTGAAGAGTAACCTTGGTGGGTTTCAGTTCTCCTAGCCCTAATTGGCGATAGACGGAATATGGAAGCAAGTTAACACTAGCACCTAAGTCTAGTAGGCATCTATCGATTTTCTTGTCCCCAATAGTACATGATATTGTGGGGCAGCCAGGATCTTTGTATTTCACTGGCATAGATTGGGACAAGACTTCGCTTAGAGTCGCCGCTAGAAACACTTTCTTAGGTACATGTGTATGACGTTTCTGGGTGCACATATCTTTTAGAAATTTAGCGTACTGTGGAACTTGTTGTATAATATCTAAAAGAGGAATGTTCACTTTAACTTGCTTAAATATTTCAAGGATCTTTTCTATCTGGTCCGTCTTTTTTCTAGGTCGGAGTCTATGAGGAAATGGAGCAGACAACTCAGTAGGTTGGGCTACTTGAGTTTGAGGATGGCCTTGATTAGAATTGGGCTCGATGTTTTGATCCGAGATGGTCGAATTTTCAGTTGGGTTTTGAATATCGTCTGGTAAATCATTTGGGTCGACCACATGGTTGTCAATCTTCTTGCCAGATCTAAGAGTCGTGACAGCATTCAATTGACTAACGTTTGAGTCTTGAATGATGTGAATTTGGTTAGGGTTTGAAGTCTGTCCTCTAGGGTTTTGGATGGGTTGACTTGGAAACGTACCCTTTTCCCTTTCACTTAATCTAGCGTTAAGTTGAGACATTTGTTTTTGAAGTTCACTCATTTGTTGATTCGTGTTTTGCATGTGTGAAGTCAGTAAGTTTTGAAGATTGGTATTTGATTGGATATTTTGAGTTGTTGCTTTACCCAATTCTTCGAGAGTTTTCTCAAGTGATGTCAATCGTTTATCGTCTTGGGGAACAAAAGATTGTTGTGCTTGATTTTGAGGGGTTGGCGCAGGATTTTGGAATTGACTTTGTTGAAAGAGAGGATTCGAGGTATTATTCGAAAACGGTTGAAAAGGGGGTCGAACCAAATTCGAACTTGCATTGTTTTAGGCCCAAGAAAAGTTCGGATGGTTCCTCCAACCCGGATTGTACGTTGGAGAGAATGGGTCGTTTCTAGCTTTGTTAAATGCGTTGATTTGTTCTAACGAATGTGGGCACTGATCGGCGATGTGGTTAGGATCATTACATTTGTAACATGAGGGCTGAGATGCTTGAGCCAGATTTATTTGAGTTGATGAGAGGACATTATCGAATTTGGTTATCATCGCGTCTATTTTTGCTTCTAAGGCTACTGATCCTACCGAATGAGCGTTTGATCGGGAATAAATTGATTTCTCGTTAGATCTTTCCCATTGAGCTGATTTTTCGGCCAAATTTTCGAGAAATTGCCAAGCAGCATTGTGGCCTTGGGCTAGAAAATTTCCTTGGCACATCGATTCGAGCATGATTCGAGAATTATTTTCAAGTCCATCGTATAAAATTTGGCAAAGAGTCCATTTTTCAAAATTGTGATGTGGACATTTGACTAGAAGTTCTTTAAATCTTTCGAAATATTTTGAAAAGGATTCACCCCCAAATTGATGAAAATTAACAATTTCGGTTCGAATTTTGGATGTTTTCTCCAGAGGGTAAAATTTCTTCAGAAAAACATTCACAAATTCATTCCAAGTTCCAATCGCATTTGACGGCAGGCTATACAACCATTTTTCTGCATAATCGGTAAGTGAAAATGGAATTAACCTAAGTTTGATTCCATCATCACTTAGTTGTTGAAATTTCATGGTTGCACAAACTTGTTCAAATTTGGTTAAGAAAATATATGGATCATCACGTTCTAAATTGCCGAATTTTGGAAGAGTATTTATGTGATTCGAATGAATTTCAAAGTGGTTACCCGTTGGGGCAGGCAATATGATGCAAGAAGGAATAGAAACCCGTTCGGGGAAGTATCTATCCATAAGAGTTCGAGAGTTAGTTTCTTCGGCCATGGTTAAAGGATTGTTTGTTCGAACTAAACGATTATTTGAAGGATCACGAGTCCAACTACGCATGCACTAGCGAGAAGAAGAAAAGAGTTTGCCAAAGAAATTTGGACAAGGGAGAAGTTCGGAAAGAGGTGAGAGAGAGAAGAAAAGTTTTGAAAATGGGAGATTTTAGTAAATTCCTACCTACAGAACTAGCTGGGGCTAAAGAATAAAAAAAAATTATTTGTTTTTGGTTTTTATTTGTTTTTGAGGAATTTTTGAAATGATTTTTTTTATTGCAATTCACAAACCAATCAAAGACACAGAAATCAGCTATAATGAAATTTTCTGTCCTTAATAGCTCCTAACCCAAAATTATATAGTGACACGTTTGATTACTTAGATCAAAAGATTTCTCAGCCAGTTAACGGACAGGAGTTATCGGTGCACCAGGAATCACCCTAGCAATGCAGCCGAAGGTTTAAGTACCTTCAGAGTAACAACCGATATAATATTTACGAATCACCGTAATATTTATAAACGGTTATTTCTCTGCCGTAGTCTAGACACCAAGAAATAATTCGTTCCAAATAAATCAACTGTCAAAATACAATGAAGCCCTATATGAGCTCGCGACTCCCTTAGGTCCAACGTCTAACCGTTATTTTTAGTCAGATTCTACGATGAAATGCAATTTGTGGGCTAAGGAAAGGGTGATGAAATCCCTCACCTTATGTGAATTGGGGTATTGCCCTTATCATAATGAACACAGATGCAAAAATAACAATCACAGTCACAGAAATTAAAAGATTTTACAAGCAAGCCGCTGCCCCTGCAGAAGATTTTTACAAGCAATGTCTTTTTTTTTTATTTGCAGCAGAACACCTGTAGAGTTTAGAAAATTTTACCGTGATAGGCAGTCCGTCCAGTGCAGTTGAGAAGCGCTGGCGCGTTCACACCCCACTTGGTGTGCAACCACTCGAACAATTCTATTTGCAAATCGCTTGACTTCTGACTTTTCTGTTGATTGCTAGACTTCTGACTTCCCAATTTGATGTTCAAATTTTAATCCTTCCATTGGCCTCTGAATTGAGTATTTCTTCTTCCTCCTCTTATTTTTTTTAAAGAAGAGAAAAGAAAGCAAATAAAATAAAATGAAATTCAACACAAACAAAACAAAATAAAAAAACACTTATATTTTTTTTTTTAAAATGTAGATGGATGCCGAATTAAATAACAAACAAAGACAGTGTTAATTAAGCGAGTAAACACATGTCAAAATTTTAAACAAAGCAATGGGACCGAAATAAAATCCAAGAGGCAAAATAAAAAGAAAAATAAACCTAGCACACCTCGAACTGAAAATTTCCCAGGCCTTGACCCACTGAAACTTAAGCAAACCCTTTTCACAGCTTAACTACTTCTCACGGCCCACTAAGAAGGCTTGTTAAAACAAAATATAACGGAGCCTAACGCCAAAACCGCATTGCGAACCCAAGGCCTGCTGTAAACAAATACCGGTATCACTTCCCACTGAAAACAGTAAAGCCGACTTCTCTTCTTATTAACCCAAAAGCAACAGTCAAAAGGAAATAAATCACCCCCCTTTTTATTTCGTACTCAGTAAACAAAAAATTCAACTCATTAAAAGTAAACAAAAAGAAACAGTCAAAAGCAGAAGATTTCGGTTCTGGCGTTTCGGTTTGGTGCTGAGTTGCGAGATACTTCGGGTTTGTGGAGTCGGGGTGCGAGATTGAACTGTTTTGTGGGATTTCGATTGATTTGAGGTTTGTGAGTTTTGGATGGGGATAACTGTGAAGATGGTGCTCGGTTGGAATGGGGGGAGCAGCGTCAAAATTGGTTGCTGCGATGGTGTATGGTAAGGGACTGCGGTCAGACTGGTGTGAAGCGTTTGATGTGTGCTCCAGATTGGGGCTGACTGAGTGGTCTCGACTGAAAGGTTAAAAGGATATTGCGATGGGGATGAAGGGATTGCGAAGGTTGGTGAGGGTCTGTTGCGATTTTTTTGGAGATGTGGTGGTAGGAATACTTGGTTTCTTGCGTTGGCCAGTGGTGGTTTTGTGGAGTGGAAGGGGAGATGAGGATTGTTCACGTGAGCATGCAGTGGATGTTTGAGAGGGTCTATGCATTGGTGTACATTGTTTTGGTGACGGGTATGTAAATAAGTGTGGTTGTGGTGACTATTGTTTGTGATGAAGAGGTTGAAGAGGTTGAAGAGGATGGGTATATGTAGACAGAAGAAAGAAAATTGGAAAGAATTGAAAAAGGATTTTTTTTTTTTATTTTTTATTTTGGGAAGAGGAATGTATTTATACAGGGAATATTGGAAAGAATTCAGAGATAGGAAAGAAATAAATGACACAAAAGGGAAAGAAATTTGTAGAAAAGTGGAAAGAAGTAAATGACACAAAACGGAAAGAATTTGTACTAAAAACAGGAAAGAGATCAAACAGAAAATTTGCAATCTTTTTTTTTTCCTCTTGGTAGGAAGATTACAGTGTCATTGACTAACACCAAATCAAACCAATCAAGTTTTTTTTTCTATCTATGCTAGAAAACAAAAGGAAACAAAATAAAATAAAAAAAATTTGTATATTTTTTTTATATGAAGAAAAGAGAGAAAAAAAATGCAAAAATAAAATTATAAGCCGAAGAATTTAAAAATAAAAATTATTTTGGTCCCCGACAACGGCGCCAAAATTTGTTTGCGAACAAATTAAACAATTGTAAACAACTGTAAAATCCGTTCGGCTTTCCTAAACAACAAGGATTATTGTAGAGGGTGTCGAACTCTGGGACCAAAAATTATTTTATTAATAAATCCAATCAAGTTATTCCAGGATTTTGATTGATTGAAAACACAGAAAATAACAACAATTAAATAAAAAGAGAGATTTATATAATTAAAGAAGGCAATTAGGGGATAATGACACAGATTTGACTAATACTCATCAACAGCCAGACAGAATAATATAGATCTAATTCATATTTCTGTCACAAATATGAATCAACAGTAATTAGGTTTCTAGAAATAAAAATGTGAATAACAACAAGCATAGCATATGCAGGAGCTCAGCTCTTAAACAACCATAGGCTATCAGGACAGATTCACTAATTTATTTCTAAAACCCTAAATATTAGATCTAAATCTGATAAACGTTAGATCGAACTCGAATATACCCTGTGTTGGAGCACGGCTCTAAAACGACACAGGGTATGAAGGTTCAGATCCAACCCTTGGTTCAGATCTAGATCTTCATACATGAAGTTCTAATCTCTTTGGCTATGTGATTCATATTGAATCATATCTGTTAGCGTCATCACCCCCTAATCAAAGGGGATTAGCTAGACATAGCTAAAGAAGAAGAGAATAAAAAGTAAATAACAAACATGAAATAAAAATACGCAAAAAGTAAATGGAAAGGGAGAAGAGTTTTATTCCAAGAAGAGAATTACAGAATAAAACCAAGTGTGATTTTACATGAATAAGATACAAGGTATTTATAGTTGTATTGGCCAAGGCTAAGAGGCTCATTACACAATGTGGGACAAAATCCCTTTTTCAAAATAGCACATAAACCAAGTAGCTTAGTGTGAACGCATGTGAATGGAAGGCCTTTCAAATGAGCTAATGTGAACGCAGCATGAGTCTTTTGAGCCAAATCTACATAACAGAACTCTATTTGCAACCGTTCTTCAAGCTTTAAACTCTTCAAGCTTTAGTGATTTCAAACTTCATTCTTTTTAAGCAAATTCTTCATTCTTTGTCCATCAAATGCTTTAAACCATGCTTGTTATCAACAATCTGAAAATACAACTATAAATACACAATATCAATTATTTTAAATATAAAATAAGATAAATAAGCGGATAAAATATACACATTTACGTGTATATCACATGCATGTAAATTGTCACAAGCTGGAAGACCTGTGATTGTTCAATCTATTGCTCTTGCCTTCACAATGGTCTCGCCACTATATATTGCCAGTGAAACTTGTTCAGATGATAGAGTCTTCTCTCAATAGATTTTTATGGCTTGGTGATCCGTTTGCAAAAGGTTTAATCCCTATTTCCTTTTCCAAGTTATTTGAATCTAAAGAATTTGGTGGATTAGGTATAACCAGCTTATCTCTCTGGAATAAGTCTGCAATTTCATCGTTCATTGATAAATTGTTTGCTTCAAAGGATAGCTTATGGTCTGAATGGGTTTCCAGAAATTTAATTGGGAATAAACAGTTTTGGACAATGGATGTTCCTTTAAATGCTAGTTGGAGTTGGCGCAATATTTTGAAGTTAAGAAGCTTTTTTTTGCCTCACGTTCAGTGCAATTACAAGTCCATTAAGAATTTATCTTTTTGGTTCTCACCATGGGTCAAACTAGGTTTGATTCTGAGCTCTATTGTTGATTTTAATTTGAGAAGTCGTTCTGGAATTGCAAAGAATGCTTTAGTTCAAGATTACATTCATGATGGTAAATTGATTCTTCCTTATTCTAGTTCGACTGTTCTAAGAGGTCTCTGGACTGAACTTGTTAATAAATTCAATATTCATGGTGACAGTTGTATTCTTTGGGGTGGTAAAGAGCATTCGATTAAGCATGTATATGAATTAATGAAAGGTGAAAAACAGGTTTTCCCATGGTCAAAAAGAATTTGGAATTCTGGTAGTTCGGCAAAGGAGAATCTTCATCTATGGAAGGTCATGGCAAATGCTATTAATACTAAGGATAAATTGTTTAAATTCGGCATTGTGCCTGATAGTGTTTGCCTGTTATGCAAATCTGCTGAGGAATCGAACATACATTTGTTTTTTGAATATAGTTACTCATTTCTGATGTGGGCGAGGCTATTTTCTGCTGGTGGTTTTCACAAACCTACTAAAGTAAGTAAACTTGAATGGTTCAATATATACAAAGCAATCAAGTGGAAGAGAGGAAGAACCAAGCATTTGTTAATGTCCTTAAAAACTTTTTGTTATGAGTTATGGTCAGAAAGAAATCGAAGAGTTTTTGGGCGTTGTAATGACCCAGATTTCTGTCGAGTTAATTTTAAATATTTAATATGAATTTAAATATTGAGTTGATAATATAAAAGAATTTTTATATTGAATTATCGATTTAAAAATCGAAACACTGTTTATTTCGAATATATATATTTATCGAAATACGAGAACTAAAATAATTCAATTCGAAATTAAAACGAAGTCCGATTAATTCAAATAATGTATAGAAATTCTATTTGGATATATAAATAATAATATTAATTTATTATTAGAGAATTAATGGTTTTGAATTTAATTTATATCAGTTTAAATTAATATCTCCTCCATATTGTCGAATTGAGTTTCGATACCTATCCCAATGTGTTCAGAATGGCGGTTTTACCTTAGGAATGTCGGTTGTTGGGTTCAGAGAGGAGTTCGGGGTCATGGAGTATTTTAATTAAAGGATACGGTGCAAAAACAAATTTAAACAAAACAAATATGTGGTCTTCTTCATTACACCGTTCACTCAAGACTTCAGCAGGGATAGAACTCGTGGCCTTTTTCTTTCCTCTCAAAACCGTGGATCCTTCTGATAAAATCGGAAGCCACCACCCTCTTTAAAATCAAAGCAGCGTTTTCCCTAAAATCAAAAAAACTGTCCACTTCTTCCTTTCGTATTCTGCCAAAAATCAAAGGGGAACAACCATTCGAAATTGAATACTTCGAGAACCGCAACATCAGAGAGGCGCGTGCACTTGAAGCGGTGTACTCGATACTGTCGAATGATGCGGTCGTGATCAGTAACAGCAAGAGGGACCGGGGGCAGATGTTGGTGGATTTTGGTTGTGGTAAGCATCGCGACTTCCACTGTGTAGACAATCGAGCAATGGAACTTGCAGTAAAAGGAGGAGTTTGAATACGGTCTTGCAGAGTTTGGATCGAAGGTTTCAAGCGTGGAGATGAGGAGATGTTGAGTGCGATGGGATTAAGTTTGGGCACATCAATTTGGGGGTTACTGTACTGTGATGTAGGAAGACCGAAGTTGAATTTTCCAGAAGGTTGAGGAGCGTTTCGAAGGGGAAGGTGGAGCTCGATTCAATAACGATCACTGGGGTTCCACTATGAAGCTGGCAGTGGGTGAATGAGGAAGTTCGAAGCTGTGGATTTGGATGAGTGATTTTGGGGTACTAAATTGAATGAAGGCGGGAAGAATATGGTCTGTGGAGTTTGTCTAAGCAAGGGAAAGTGAGTATTAAGGCATGACATTGGCAATACAAGGACAATGGGATTGCAAGTATTGGTCTGAAGGTGATGCAACAATAGGAGAAACAGTTCAACAGTGGTTTAAGTGTTTAAAAATGGGAATAAAGATAAGTCGAGTTGGGAGGATCGACAGTTAAATGAAGTGAAGGAGTAACAGTGAGGTGCGAACTCTTAAACATGGCGATGGAAGGAGTTGATTACTTTAGTGTATTAAGAATAAAGAAGGCGAATTGGAGTTCAATTTGTTTCCTAATGTTTTCAAGAAGGGCATAGGCGATCGATTTTTAGGGACAAATGGAAGCAAGGACTGACAAAGTAGTAATGGCATTATGAGCTTATAAGGAAGACACTGTTTGGAAGTGATCGAGCTTAGGTTGGTGGAGATGGGACGATCAAATGGTTGGTGGCAGTAGTGACGTGAAGAAGAGCAGTGGAAAGGAATGTTGTGTTCTTGCATGAACAATTTGGGGAGGAAGTATTAGATAAAAGGATTAAGGTAATTGATTTAAATAATTTCATGCTAAAATTCAATTACTTTGTTTATACGTATATGCATATACATGAAGTCTTGTTATCTAATTAATGTCGCATTAAAATATATACGAGATATTATAAAGTGGAATCAGTCGAGAACGTAGCTCCGGGATACGTAATTCAGCATTTAAGAATTAAAATCAGAATGGATCGCAAATAAAGTCAATGTGAGTAAACCTCACTCACCTTTTATTTAGAATTATTTTTGTTAGTTAAAAATAATTGTTGTTGCTTGTTTGGTTGCGTTAAATTATTACGGTGGCATGTTTAAATATATATATAGTTATTTAGGCTTGACTGTTATATATATATATATATATATTGGTTTGGTGGTTGGATTCCCGCAGTATCATTAGCGAATGCCCGCGGTATCATTAGCGGATGATTACCCTATACGCCCCACGCTATGATAGTGAATGACCTTCTATACCACGATATCCTGCCACGAAGCAGGATGGGTATTATTTCTGTTGACTAACATCTGTGGATGCAGGAAAACAGATTGGAGGGATCCAACTGAATTCCTCAAAATTTTATTATTGTCTGTTTTCACATATATTATCATATATAATGTGTTGATTGAAAATTTGGTTGTTTGATTGTTTAAATATCATTGGGGCCAAAATGTTGATATATAACTATTAGGGAAAAAGGATATTTGAAATTTAAAGGGAAAAATCTATTTATCTAAAATAGAATTTGAAATTGGGCTATAAATATGTTAACTTGTTTTGAGTAATTAAAACAAGAAGTTCATTTATAAATAAAGTGAAATGAATTATCATTGAATCATTCAGGAAATATAAATACAAGTGTGAATTTGAAAAGGGAAATTTATTTTACAAAGTAGAAATATTTATTTCAAATGAAATTTGAAATCGAGACTTGTTTAAATATGTAAATAAGTAAAATAAATGGGGTTTGTAAATAAAAAGGAAAAATCATCAATTTGGATAATTTAAATATTTAAATTCAAATGTGAATTTAAATTGAGAACTTAGAATCGTTTTAAATAATAAACGATTAACTTTATTCCGATATTCGGAATGTAAATGTAGTTGGATAAATCCCTAGGATTTTTAAATAGATTTGAATAGAACTTGTTTTATTATATAAAACAAGTAAATTTATAAACAAGGTTTATAAATACTGTAAATAAATTATCATGAGATAAATTTGGTATTTTTGAATCCATGTATGAATCTAAAATATAATTTGAATTGTTTCAAAAAGGGAATAACTGTTTTTATTCTGGAATTCATAATGTAAAATGAATTGAGTTCAAATAGATTTTTGAAATGAAACTTGTTGTAAAATTTGAAAACAAGGAAGTTAATTTATAAAAGGGTTTATAAATTTAGTAAGATAAGAAAATGGTATTTGTAAATTTATATTTGAAATCAAATATGAAACTTGAATTGAAACTAGAATTAAATTAGTTGACAAGCAAGTTAGGAACATATTTGAACATGTTAGTGAAATAGGCAAAAGAGTTGATTAGCGAATTAATTAACGAGTTGAGTTATAACAAGTGTATTAAGTTGGAATGAATTAAAATGATTAGATATATGTTAGGCAGGTATAGAAATGAAGAAATGGAAGAGTATAAATATAATGCTCGACAAAAAGGTATGTATTTAAATTGAATATAAGATTTTATGCGCCGTATCGGCAAGCTGCTTGGCTGTTTCTTTTTCTTTTTGAATGGAGAGGCCAGTGTGGTAAGGTTTGACGTTTTCCGGTAACCCCGTACAAAGGAGGTTATGGCAAATTTTTCCGGGAATTTAAGGATTTAGAATATTTTTAAGAAGATTTGATAAACTAGAAATCGATATAGATAGAATTCGATAATGAAACGAACTTAAATTAGAATATTATAAACAAAAAGGAATTTTATAAATAAAATCCTGGGAGATATATGTTTTAAAGTGGACGATGATTTAAAAGAAAATGATTTGCAGATTTAAAATGATCGTGTTGATAAGAAGTTAATCAAATGGAGTTAAAGAAATAGAGTTAAGCAGAATTAGAAACTGACAGGAAATTAGTTGAGTTGAACGACTTTTTGAGTATCGATCTGATGTTGGTTTCGGCCTTCGGGGTTTATACTTAGGAAGTTGTTCTCTTACTAGTTTACAGTTAGAGTCTGATAGATGTGGAAGAATAGTGATATGTAAATATGCAATGGGAATGTTTCCCAGAGTTAATAATATATTTTCTTAATATAGAAAATAAAGAAATATGAGTATGTACATATATATATATATATGTTTGATGATGTGATCGATAATTCCATTTGGAAATAAGATCGTTGTGTGTACACGGACATTTTTCATTTGATAGTTAAATCACCGACTATCAAAGTTTTGACCATTTTAACATTGTTAATATGGAGAGACCGGTTGGATTATTACCCGAAGAACCACTCCATATTGGCATAAGCGTTGCAAACCAAGTATGCTGGATATATTGAAGACGGAGTAAAGTGCAAGGGGTTTTTCTATAAATGAAAATTGTGCCTTCGGTTTCGTTCAGTCCCAGAACGAACGTATATGGACGAATGTCTGACAGAATATTTCCAATCATCGCATATGTTGGACTGTACAAATATATATGGTGGCAACGAATTTATTCCCTTAGCATAATATCCATAATATTTGTGTAAACCCAATTAATGATTAACGGATCTGATAATGTGGCATTCAATGTGATCGTGTTATCAATGAATGGAGAGTAATCGTAGCCTCTGGCCTCAATAACCGGAAAATGACAAAAATTGGGCAGGCAACATGGCTATGTGGTTAGCTCCAATTAGGTTGTATTATCACCTATCTAGAGAATATTCATTTGATTCTTTAATCTATATCAATGCTGTCCCTTATCGGGAAACGGTTGCTGATCCCAACCGTTGGTGATATACATTCGATACACTCAAGAGAAATGAGTGGTCGGTCATGTGTGGCTGAGTTGCAAGATGTTCTTGTTAAACTCGGTGTATTCTCCTCTAGTGATACACTAGCGGAAGGTGGTTCCATACCTTGTCATAGTTGGAAATCCATTACCCAATAAGTGCTCGCGGTTTTGAGTGTATATTATATATGTGGAACGTGAGATGCAAGCGTTCCACTAAGATTCTATTTATTTGATTTAGACACTATTATAATATCAAAGAGTTTTGATATAAAGACCTTTTGGATTCTCATAAGGGAAAAACCCGTTCCGTTTTATACGGCGTGGTCTTATGAGATATCGTTTATTTCCTCAAGCTGTTTTAAACTGTTTACTCATACCAGTCCCATGATCGACCCAGAGTTTATTTTGTTTTGTTTTACCTAAACTCTTGGGTGCTCAAATTTGTACGAGCAGTCAAGTAGTTCAGGAATTTTTAGATATTTGGAGGAGCTTGGAGCAGGAGGCTTCAACGTTAGTTATCTAGTGTTATTTCCGCTGTATTGTAAGTGTTGCACTCTGATGATAATGTTATGTATATACAGTCAAATTTTGTATTTCAAAAGTTGTTATATATTATATTTTATTCCGCTGCGATGTGAGATTCTGTGTTGTATTTCTCTTCTTCCTCTTCTATTCTAATTTTTGTTTCTTTCTATTTCACATCCTCTAACTTCTTTCTATGAATGATTCGTATTTCTGTGCAATTTGGGTTGGACGTGTGGTGTATTTAGTCAACTCAGATGGTGCGGATTTGCGGGACGTTACAGTTAGTATCAGAGCTTAGGTTGAGCGAATACCTAGGCTTTGGTGGGATTGTGCTCATTAGAGATAAGGTCAGTAGTACCCTAGAATGAGTTTAGTGTATATGTATATATACGAGAGAGCGTATTTGTTAATTGATATAAAAGTTGTTTTATATTGTGTTGACTAGTCTGGTTAGTGGTTTATGAATTCTGGTCGAATCGTGGGACGCCATGAAGTCGATAGGAATTTAAAAACACTTGAACAGAGAAATTCAACATAATAATGTTTTAAAGTGGGTAAATGAAATAATTTTACCCAAAATTCTATTTTGATATAGAAACAACAATTTTATGAAATTATTATAATATATGGATGCGTTGGATGTTAATATTATATTCAAAATAGATTATAAAATTTGAATGGTTATATATAACTAAATAAAATTCGAATATAAATGAAATATACAAGTGAAACAAATTAAAATTTGATTCAGAACTAAATTTGTTCAAAAATGAAGAGTTGAGTTTCAACATAAGTAAGTTTTCGATAAGTTAATGGGTTTGTGACATTTTCCTTACCTTAGTAATTTCGGGGACGAAATTCTTTTAAGAGGGGAAGAATGTAATGACCCAGATTTCTGTCAAGTTAATTTTAAATATTTAATATGAATTTAAATATTGAGTTGATAATATAAAAGAATTTTGTATATTGAATTATCGATTTAAGAATCGAAACACGGTTTATTTCGAATATATATATTTATCGAAATACGAGAACTGAAATAATTCAATTCGAAATTAAAACGAAGTCCGATTAATTCAAATAATGTATAGAAATTCTATTTGGATATATAAATAATAATATTAATTTATTATTAGAAAATTAATGGTTTTGAATTTAATTTATATCAGTTTAAATTAATATCTCCTCCATATTGTCGAATTGAGTTTCGATACCTATCCCACTGTGTTCAGAATGGCGGTTTTACCATAGGAATGTCGGTTGTTGGGTTCAGAGAGGAGTTCGGGGTCATGGAGTATTTTAATTAAAGGATACGGTGCAAAAACAAATTTAAACAAAACAAATGTGTGGTCTTCTTCATTACACCGTTCACTCAAGACTTCAGCAGGGAAAAACTCGTGGCCTTTTTCTTTCCTCTCAAAACCGTGGATCCTTAATCAAAGCAGCGTTTTCCCTAAAATCAAAAAAAACCGTCCACTTCTTCCTTTCGTATTCTGCCAAAACTCAAAGGGGAACAACCATTCGAAATTGAATACTTCGAGAATCGCAACATCAGAGAGGCGCGCGCACTTGAAGTGGTGTACTCGATACTGTCGAATGATGCGGTGGTGATTAGTAACAGCAAGATGAACCGGTGGCAGATGTTGGTGGATTTTGGATGTGGTAAGCATCGCGACTTCCACTGTGTAGACAATCGAGCAATGGAACTTGCAGTAAAAGGAGGAGTTTGAATATGGTCTTGCAGAGTTTGGATCTAAGGTTTTAAGCGTGGAGATGAGGAGATATTGAGTGCGATGGGATTAAGTTTGGGCACATCGATTTGGGGGTTACCGTACTGTGATGTAGGAAGACCGAAGTTGAATTTTCCAGAAGGTTGAGGAGCATTTAGAAGGGGAAGGTGGAGCTCGATTCAATAACGATCACTGGGGTTCCACTATGAAGTCGGCAGTGGGTGAATGAGGAAGTTCGAAGCTGTGGATTTGGATGAGTGATTTTGGGGTGTTAAATTGAATGAAGGCGTGAAGAATATGGTCTGTGGAGTTTGTCTAAACAAGGGAAAGTGAGTATTAAGGCATGACATTGGCAATACATGGACAATGGGATTGCATGTATTGGTCTGAAGGTGATGCAACAATAGGAGAAACAGTTCAACAATGGTTTAAGTGTTTAAAAATGGGAATAAAGATAAGTTGAGTTGGGAGGATCGGCAGTTAAATGAAGTGGAGGAGTAACAGTGAGGTGCGAACTCTTAAACATGGCGATGGAAGGAGTTGATTACTTTAGTGTATTAAGAATAAAGAAGGCGAATTGGAGTTCAATTTGTTTCCTGATGGTTTCAAGAAGGGCATAGGCGATCGATTTTTAGGGACAAATGGAAGCAAGGACTGACAAAGTAGTAATGGCATTGTGAGCTTATAAGGAAGACACTGTTTGGAAGTGACCGAGCTTAGGTTGGTGGAGATGGGACGATCAAATGGTTGGTGGCAGTAGTGACGTGAAGAAGAGCAGTGGAAAGGAATGTTGTGTTCTTGCATGAACAATTTGGGGAGGAAGTATTAGATAAAAAGATTAAGGTAATTGATTTAAATAATTTCATGCTAAAATTCATTTACTTTGTTTATACGTATATGCATATACATGAAGTCTTGTTAGCTAATTAATGTCGCATTAAAATATATACGAGATATTATAAAGTGGAATCAGTCGAGAACGTAGCTCCGGGATACTAATTCAGCATTTAAGAATTGAAATCAGAATGGATCGCAAATAAAGTCAATGTGAGTAAACCTCACTCACCTTTTATATAGAATTATTTTTGTTAGTTAAAAAATAATTGTTGTTGCTTGTTTGTTTGCGTTAAATTATTACGGTGGCATGTTTAAATATGTATATATAGTTCTTTAGGCTTGACTATTATATATATATATATATATTGGTTTTGTGGTTGGATTCCCGTAGTATCATTACCGGATGCCCGGGGTATCATTAACGGATGATTACCCTATACGTCCCACGCTATGATAGTGGATGACCTTTTATACCACAATATCCTACCACGAAGCAGGATGGGTATTTTTTTTGTTGACTAACGTCTGTGGATGCAGGAAAACAGATTGGAGGGATCCAACTGGATTCCTCAAAATTTTATTATTGTATGTTTTCACATATATTATCATATATAATGTGTTGATTGAAAATTTGGTTGTTTGATTGTTTAAATATCATTGGGGCCAAAATGTTGATATATAAATATCAGGGAAAAAGGATATTTAAAATTTAAAGGGAAAAATCTATTTATCTAAAATAGAATTTGAATATCAATTGGGCTATAAATATATTAACTTGTTTTGAGTAATTAAAACAAGAAGTTCATTTATAAACGAAGTTTATAAATAAAGTGAAATGAATTATCATTGAATCATTCAGGAAATATAAATACAAATGTGAATTCGAAAAGGGAAATTTATTTTACAAAGTAGAAATATTTATTTCAAATGAAATTTGAAATCGAGACTTGTCTAAATATGTGAACAAGTAAAATAAATGGGGTTTGTAAATAAAAAGGAAAAATCATCAATTTGGATAAATTAAATATTTAAATTCAAATGTGAATTTAAATTGAGACCTTAGAATTGTTTTAAATAATAAACGATTAACTTTATTCCAATATTCGGAATGTAAATGAAGTTGGATAAATCCCTAGAATTTTTAAATAGATTTGAATAGAACTTGTTTTATTATATAAAACAAGTAAATTTATAAACAAGGTTTATAAATACTGTATATCATGAGATAAATTTGGTATTTTTGAATCCAAGTATGAATCTAAAATAGAATTTGAATTGTTTCAAAAAGGGAATAACTGTTTTTATTCTGGAATTCATAATGTAAAATGAATTGAGTTCAAATAGATTTTTGAAATGAAACTTGTTGTAAAATTTGAAAACAAGGAAGTTAATTTATAAAAGGGTTTATAAATTTAGTAAGATAAGAAAATGGTATTTGTAAATTTATATTTGAAATCAAATATAAAACTTGAATTGAAACTAGAATTAAATTAGTTGACAAGCTAGTTAGGAACATATTAGAACATGTTAGTGAAATAGGCAAAAGAGTTGATTAACGAATTAATTAACGAGTTGAGTTAAAACAAGTGTATTAAGTTGGAATGAATTAAAATGATTAGATATATGTTAGGCAGGTATAGGAATGAAGAAATGGAAGAGTATAAATATAATGCTCGACAAAAAGATATGTATTTAAATTGAATATGAGATTTTATGTGCCGTATCGGCAAGCTGCTTGGCTGTTTCTTTTTCTTTTTGAATGGAGAGGCCTGTGTGGTAAGGTTTGACGTTTTCCGGTAACCCCGTACAAAGGAGGTTATGGCGAATTTTTCCGGGAATTTAAGGAGTTAGAATATTTTTAAGAAGATTTGATAAACTAGAAATCGATATATCGATATAGATAGAATTCGATAATGAAACGAACTTAAATTAGAATATTATAAATGAAAAGGAATTTTATAAATAAAATCCTGGGAGATATATGTTTTAAAGTGAACGATGATTTAAAAGCAAATGATTTGCAAATTTAAAATGATCGTGTTGATAAGAAGTTAATCAAATGGAGTTAAAGAAATAGAGTTAAGCATAATTAGAAACTGACTGGAAATTAGTTGAGTTGAACGACTTTTTGAGTATCGATCTGATGTTGGTTTCGGCCTTCGGGGTTTATACTTAGGAAGTTGTTCTCTTACTAGTTTACAGTTAGAGTCTGATAGATGTGGAAGAATAGTGATATGTAAATATGCAATGGGAATGTTTCCCAGAGTTAATAACATATATTTTCTTAATATAGAAAATAAGGAAATATGAGTATATATATATATTTATGTTTGATGATGTGATCGATAATTCCATTTGGAAATAAGATCGTTGTGTGTACACGGACATTTTTCATTTGATAGATAAATCACCGACTATCAAAGTTTTGACCATTTTAACGTTGTTAATATGGAGAGACCGGTTGGATTATTATCTGAAGAACCACTCTGTATTGTCATAAGCGTTGCAAGCCAAGTATGCTGAATATATTGAAGACGGAGTAAAGTGCAAGGGCTTTTTCTATAAATGGAAATTGTGCCTTCGATTTCGTTCAGTCCCAGAACGAACGTATATGGACGAATATCTGACAGAATATTTCCAATGATCGCATATGTTGGATTGTACAAATATATATATGTTAGACAAAAAACTGGGCCTAACACCCAAATGCAGATGATAGATCATAGAATGAAGAAAAATGTAAATAAAGAGGGGACACACGATGTTTTTATAGTGGTTCGGCTGTAGATGTAGCCTACGTCCACTTTATAATCTAATTGTTATACTGACAGATTACAAGAATCTGTTACATGTAGACACACAATCCGTGTGTTAATTGAGACTATAAGTGAAGAATTTGAGTGTATGAAGGTGCAAAGTCCTAGCGCTTCAGTAATGGTGGAAGTCGTGAGAGAGAATGGCCAAAAGTCCTTGAAAATGCCTTCGAATGGTGTATTTATAGCTGTAAGAGAGCTTCTGGGATGACCGGTTCGTGATCATGTACGTGGCAGGCGATCCGATAAAGTTGGAGTGAAAGTAGCCTCTAGAACAGGTCAAAACAGGCTGCGTAAGAGCAGGTCTTAAGGTCGGTTCGCGGTCCAGTGGTCGGATCGTGACGTGGGTTCCACGATCCGAGGAGGGTGCGCGAGACGGAGGCGCGTCACGATCCGAGGGGGGCGATCTGATGAGGGGGCGCGAGACGGAGGCGCGTCACGATCCGAGGGTGGCAATCCGAGGAGAAGCGATCTGATCCAGGAGATAGCCAGATTACACCCGTTCACGGAAACGGGCATAACTTTCAAACCGTAAGTCCGATTGAGCCAAACCAAAGCTCAAACTGAAGCTAATTCAGAGATCTACAAGAGTTACAGTGCTCAGCACCATAAGTAATTGCTGTTTTCGGGCCCAGAAAAGGTCATCTGATAGGAGTTCCGGGCAGTTCTTTGTTGATGATGTGATTTTGACTAAAAAGCAGGTCAACATTTTGCCCCCCAGAACATATCTTGCTGGTTAAAGGAAGATGTGTTCTGGATAATCCGAGAAATCCATACTCCAGAATGCGACGATCACGCCGGATCGTATAAAGGCCAGAAAACCAACGATCGCTAGGGATCGTATTATGGCCAAGAGAAGTCCAAGAGTTTGTACCTGCAACGGGATAAAACAAACAATGCAAGAATAATTCCTAGATGGCCTTACCGGAGTAAACCATCCGAGGAGATGTTAGAGGGGTTCCAAGACGGCCTTACCGGAGTAAGACGACCAAGGAAAAGCAGCGAAAGTTCCAAGACGGCCCTACCGGAGTAAGACGACCAAGGAAAAGCACATGAGGTTCCAAGACGGCCTTACCGGAGTAAGACGACCAAGGAAAAGCACATGAGAATTTGTTTATACTGAACGGATCCAGTCGGGAGCCGGAGCTCATGCTTGTTTTATACTGGACGGATCTAGTTGGGAGCCGGAGCTCATGCTGGTTTATACTGGACGGATCCAGTTAGGAGCCGAAGCTCATCAACTACGAGCACAATCCATACTCGAGTTCTTTTGTCACATCCTAACAAGACTGTTTGTAGGGCATAATCCATACAAAAAGTTCAAACCGAGTATAATCCATACCCGGTTTCTTTTGTCACATCCTGACAAGACCGTTAGGTTCGCCAAACATAATCCATGCTTGGGAAGTCCTTATTCAATTCAAAAATGCAAAACCAAAGCAAATCCTGATTGGTTTGACACCGAGTCCAGAGCACGCTTTGGGGCTACATCCTAACCCCGTACGTGTGTACTCCGATCCAACCAATCGGAAAACCTGATGAAAGCAAAAACAAATCTTAAAGCCTAAGAAATGCAGGAAATGAAAGCTGATCTTATCCAGATCAGTTGATGATGAGCCCACGAGAGCTCGATCCAGGTTCGTTCCCTCTCTGGGGAGCAGGAGGTGGCAGCGCAGGTGCAGGCGCTGTTGGTTGTTTCACATACTCGGGCAGCTCTCCACGTCTAACCCGTTCCTCAATTAAGTCATGCAGATGCCTACAGTCATTGTTGTCATGACCGTCTATATCATGAAATATGCAGTGCTTTCCAGAATCGCGTTCTCTTTGCGATGGCTCCCTTCTGGGAGGCTTTGGATAGAAGATAGCGCCATCCGTGTCCAGATATATGTCTAAGAGCGGGGCATTGAGTTCAGTGTACTTTTCATATCTTGGCCCTCTCCGGGGCTGAGCGTTGCGGTCATTCTTGACAGCAGCTTTTCCCTTGCCATTTCCGAAACCTGACGATTCTTCGTCTTTAAGCATGTTGACATCGAGAACTTTCTTCTCGGATGTTGCATCTTCTTCCCGCAGAAACCTATCTGCTTCGAGGTAGAATTCGCCGAGATTTCGCGGTGGATCTCGGTATAAAGACTTCTTGAATTCCGTGTTATCTAGAACGCCGGATACTGCTGCCATTAGTACCATCGATTGTTCAGGTCGGTCAACTGATGCTGCTGCAACGTTGAATCTTTCCAGGAATGAACGCAGAGTTTCTCTGGGCCTCTGCTTGATTGTGGTGAGTGACATGACGTTTTTGGGTCGTACGATGTGGACCCGAAACTGTTCAAGGAAGCGAGCGACCAGCATATTCCAGCTGTTGATTGATTCCGTCTCTAGCTGCCGAATCCACATGGCTGCTATATCAGTCAGAAAGAGGGGAAAACACTTAGCCATGACGTTTTCCGATGCCGATTGAACTTCCATATGTCGCTTGTAGCGCATCAGGTGAACGGTAGGATCTGTCCTTCCGTTGTAGGGCTCCAATTGTGGAAGTTTGAAATCTAGAGGATTGCGAGAATTTCTAATTTCCTGGGTGAACGGGTTGTGATTGACGTCATCCACATCGTTCCGATAAGTGCGGCCTCTTGTGAGGCGTTGAATCAGATCTGCTAGCCGATTTCCTTCAAAAAGCTGTTGCAAGGTGCCAAGATCAGAGCTGGTGCCCCCAGCGTTGAACGTGAGAGAAGGAGGCTGCCGGTGAGCTGCCGGGAGAGAGCCTCTGGGATCGGATCGTGAGCCAGAGGGGGCATCGCGAGCCGGGTCGTGAGGATCTGTAGCTCGTGGGTTGTGAAGATGAGCGAGTCATGGATCAGGGGGGCGACCCGATCCAGTCTGGGATCGTGGAGGCCAGCTCACAAAGCAGGTTCGTGGAGTCCAGCTCGTGAGGCCGGATTGTGAAGCAGGGGGGCGACCCGAATTGGTGCGGGAGGCCTATCACGATCCGTTTGCTGCTGTCGAGGCGCGGGAGCTTGTATTTCGGTGTTCACCTGATCTGGAGCTGAAGTAGATCGCAGTGCATTTCCAATTGGGAGAGGGTTGCCCCCGAGTTCATGTGATGCATGAGCCGCTTCTGTGGCCTCATTTCCAATGCGTTGTTCGTTGCCGCTCGGCCTGCCATCCATCCGAGCGAAGAATTCATCCATCATTTTCTGTTGTTTTTGGAGGAGATCGTCTTGCCTTGCCATTTGATCCCTCAATTCAGCGAGAACGCCGTCCATCTCGTCTCTAGTCAGGTATGCTGATGGGTCTTCACGAGAGGAAGCCTTCAGGCTTGCCTCATTCCTTGCGCCTTCAGCGTCAGCATCATCGGCATGAGCGGAAGTTCCAGTCTTCTTCCTTTTCGTCATTGATCCAATAGCCAGAAATTCTAAGCAGAAGTTGAAGTTTTTGTGTGCCCCCCTTCCTGGCGCGCAAAAATGTTAGACCAAAAACTGGGCCTAACACCCAAATGCAGATGATAGATCACAGAATGCAGAAAAATGTAAATAAAGAGGGGACACACGATGTTTTTATAGTGGTTCGGCTGTAGATGTAGACTACGTCCACTTTATAATCTTATTGTTATACTGACAGATTACAAGAATCAGTTACATGTAGACACACAATCCGTGTGTTAATTGAGACTATAAGTGAAGAATTTGAGTGTATGAAGGTGCAAAGTCCTTGCGCTTCAGTAATGGTGGAAGTCGTGAGAGAGAATGGCCAAAAGTCCTTGAAAATGCCTTCGAATGGTGTATTTATAGCTGTAGGAGAGCTTCTGGGATGACCGGTTCGTGATCATGTACGTGGCAGGCAATCCGGTAAAGTAGGAGTGAAAGTAGCCTCTAGAACAGGTCAAAACAGGCTGCGTAAGAGCAGGTCTTGAGGTCGGTTCGCGGTCCAGTGGTCGGATCGTGACGTGGGTTCCACGATCCGAGGAGGGTGCGCGAGACGGAGGCGCGTCACGATCCGAGGGGGGCGATCCGATGAGGGGGCGCGAGACGGAGGCACGTCACGATTCGAGGGTGGCAATCCGAGGAGAAGCGATCCGATCCAGGAGATAGCCAGATTACACCCGTTCACGGAAACGGGCATAACTTTCAAACCGTAAGTCCGATTGAGCCAAACCAAAGCTCAAACTGAAGCTAATTCAGAGATCTACAAGAGTTATAGTGCTCAGCACCGTGAGTAATTGCTGTTTTCGGGCCCAGAAACGGTCATCTGATAGGAGTTCTGGGCAGTTCTTTGTTGATGATGTGATTTTGAATAAAAAGCAGGTCAACAATATATATGGTGGCAACGGATTTATTCCCTTAGCATAATGTCCAGAATATTTGTGTAAACCCAATTATTGATTAACGGATCTGATAATGTGGCATTCAATGTGATCGTGTTATCAATGAATGGAGTGTAATCGTAGCCTCTGGCCTCAACAACCGGAAAATGATAAAAATCGGGCAAGCAGCATGGCTATGTGGTTAGCTCCCATTAGGGTGTATTATCACCTATCTAGAGAATATTCATTTGCTTCTTTAATCTATATCATTGCTGTCCCTTATCGGGAAACGGTTGCTGGTCCCAACCGTTGGTGATATACATTCGATGCACTCAAGAGAAATGAGTGGTCGGTCATGTGTGGCTGAGTTGCAAGATGTTCTTGTTAAACTCGGTGTATTCTCCTCTAGAGATACACGAGCGGAAGGTGGTTCCATACCTTGTCATAGTTGGAAATCCATTACCCAATAAGTGCTCGCGGTTTTGAGTGTATATTATATATGTGGAACGTGAGATGCAAGCGTTCCACTAAGATTCTATTTATTTGATTTAGACACTATTATAATATCAAAGAGTTTTGATATAAAGACCTTTTGGATTCTCATAAGGGAAAAACCCGTTCCGTTTTATACGGCGTGGTCTTATGAGATATCGTTTATTTCCTCAAGCTGTTTTAAACTGTTTACTCATACCAGTCCCATGACTGCCCTGGAGTTTATTTTTTATTTTTTTTGTTTTACCTAAACTCTTGGGTGCTCAAATTTGTACGAGCAGTCAAGTAGTTTAGGAATTTTCAGATATTTGGAGGAGCTTGGAGCAGGAGGCTTCAACGTTAGTTATCTAGTGTTATTTCCGTTGTATTGTAAGTGTTGTACTCTGATGATAATGTTATGTGTATACAGTCAAATTTTGTATTTCAAAAGTTGTTATATATTATATTTTATTCCGCTGCGATGTGAGATTCTGTGTTGTGTTTCTGTTCTTCCTCTTCTATTCTAATTTTTCTTTCTTTCTATTTCTCATCCTCTAACTTCTTTCTATTAATGATTCGTATTTCTGTGCAATTTGGGTTGGACGTGTGGTGTATTTAGTCAACTCAGATAGTGCGGATTTGTGGGACGTTACAGGCGTGGTGAGTATAACGCCAATGAGCTTTTCAACATCATTTTTAAGAAGTTGGTGAAGAAACTTGGAACTGTTTCTTAATGCTTTGGAGCTTTGCTTATTGGTTTTGCTGTTTGTGTATATTTTTAGTGCTGTCAGTTTTGATTGTATAGTGTAGTTCTTTGGTTGTTATTTCTGTACTCGTTTTGTAAATTTTCTTCTCTGTAATTTTTCATATGAAATAAAATTTCCTGCCTTTCAAAAAAAAGTTTCATATCCATTCATAAGCTTAAAACTTAACTATGGAAAATTGATTTGAGTATGTAACTTTATTAAATACACTTGGTTTCATTATTTTAAAAGACCACTGTAATTTTTTTTCTCAAATTTGTTAATATTATTTTAAGTTTCCAATGAAATTTGAAATACTGTTTTAATTGAAGTTATGGAAACTTAATCATGGAAAAAAAGGATTGGATAATTTACATTTAAAACCATTATCGAATATGTGAATTTGTTTATATATATTGATATCTCTTTCAACAATACATATATATATATACCAGAGTGTTCTAGGATGACAGAGAGGATAGTGTCTAGGCTTAGGTTTGGAAAATATAATTTCCTGCTCTCCCTGGCTATCCCTAATGATCTGACAGATGGGATGGTCAATTCAACATCTAATTTGGAATTTAATTCAAACCTATTTGAGTTTAGAACAATTTTGGAATTTATAAACGTTGTTCATTACTTAGAACGATTTGAGTGTAAGATTTGAACTTTTGAATAATTGTGAACCTATTTGATTCAAATAGCTATTCTATAGCACTTTAAGTAACATTTTACCATCTCCTTGAAAATGATTGAATTTTTGAGTCAAGAACTTATAGTTAAACTATAAAAGGATTTTTGAAATATTTTGAAAGGTTTGAAGTGATAAATATCATTTGTGACACCTTTAAATCAAAACTCAGATTTGCTGACATATGGAAATGATAACAACAAATAAAGGATTACGAATATGGGATTTGTTATAAAGAGCCAAGATGGAAATGAGATTTAAGGAATTTGAAATGAATCCTACCTTATTCTAAATGAACTGACAACAAATGGGAAGGAGATTTTGAATTGATATCGATATAGTCCATAGCTATTGTTTTAAGTACGCTTATTACTTGGAAAGACCGGGATCAGATTTAAGTCTGAAAACCATTCCAAGTAATAATACGATGCCATGAAACAATTGTAGACTTGGAAACAACGAATGAAGACTGAGAATCTTTGGATTATTTAGATTTATTGTCGATGTCTTAAATCAGGCCGTACACCTGTTACGAGGTTATAAGTGGCATGAGGTCTGAATATATTTGAGGATTTTCGGACTTTGTTCCGTTCAGACCCAGAATGGACCTGTATGGATTATGTGTCTGACATTGTAATTGACTGCATATCACTGATTTCTGTTAATGTATATCGGATATGTAGCAATAAATTATTCTTGTCTCTAAGATATATGAGCTTAGAGGTTATGTATTGATAGAAATCAGTGACATGTTGTGAATTGACAATGTGGCATACTTGAGTTATGAAATGAGCTAGTAATGATCGAAGCATGGCTTATTGAAGCATAACTTTGTGTATATCGTGACATCGAAAAGCCTCACACCCCGGACTGGTGAGAAACTGGCGGTTAGGTTGTTGACATATACATAATCTGTGTTGAAAGCTACGGCGATGGTACCACTTGTGAACTTGGGGGGAATTGGGTATGTTCCGTGTCCGAATCTGGATGAAAACCGGTGATTTACCTCGCAATTTGCAGTTGGTGTCCGAGTCTGGATGAAAAGATACACTTCACTCGTGTTCTTGATTGATCTTTCATGCCAAGAATCATCAAGTTGGAAACCCAAATCTCCAATACGCAACCTTACGGTTTTATTCCTATATCTATGGCGACATAGTAGGATAGGGTACTATGCCGTCTGAGATTGATACATTTATGTTCGCAATTGTTTCTACACTATGCAATAATAATAATATAAAAGAGGATTTTCACATATGAAGGCATTTTTTATTATCATAAGAAAAAACTTGCCCATTTGGTGTGCGCTTGCATTGTGTGATGTGGGACAAGCTTATGATAACTTCATTTTCCAAAAGTAATTGTGAATTTATATGCACGGGTATTCACATGGAGTAAACCCATTCCGCATTAGTGGCGTGGTCCGGTGAACTTCCGAGCTTTAAAATAAACCCTAAAACAACTGTTTTATGTTCTCACACCAGTCCCATGACTGACCTGGAGTTTATTGTTCCTTCCTAAACTCTGGGTGCCCACTAATTTCCACACGGGCAGCTATAGTTTAGTTTTACAGTTATAGGTCCTTGAAACCTGATTCAGAGCGATTTCTGAGTTGGAGCTTCAATCTAGAGTTGGAGTTTCCGTTATATCATATCGCATCTTCCACTAAGAGTACATTTATGTTTTCCGCTGCTATATGTTGTAACTTTGATATTCTTTTTAACTCTAATGTAACATTTTGTAATGAAGTGAAAAGTTCTGTTATTTTTGTTTAAATATGTTAGTACCCATAACAATATGTCTTTGTGAAAGGTTTAAGTTGGTTTAATTGCCGGCGAGAATCGGGAAAAAAGAGGGGTCATTAAACAGGGAAAGGAAATGCAGTCGTTAATTCTTTAAGTTGAAGGCATGCTAGTTTGGGACCATTTTCTTGAATGGAAGAAGTATAAATATATTGAAGTATATAATTTCCAACCAAGATGTGAGTTAGAGCTAGAGATGTTGGCAAGTTTATCAGATCTTCTTTGATTGAGAGGATAAGAGATAGTCAAAGCAGTGATCCTAAGTTAGTTGAGATCATTGCAAAGGTTGAGACCAGAAGTGACTCCGAGAATGTAAAGCTGTATTGGCTTAACCAAAGTGGTTGACTCCGTAAGAAGGGAAGATTGGTTGTTTCAGTGGTGGATGGTTTGAGAGATAAAGTACTTTGGGTGTGTCATCACTCAAAATTGACCATACATCTCGACGGAAATAAGATGTACTGTGATATGAAGTAGACATATTATTGGGAAGAGATGAAGAAGGATGTCGGGTTATTCATCTCAAAGGTCATGAACTGCCAGTTGGTTAAGGCAAAGCACAAGAAACTGAGTGGTTTGATGCAACCACTAGAAATTCCCGAGTGGAAGTGGGAACATGTGTCAATGGACTTAAGCGACGGACTTCCGAGAACTCGATTAAGGTATGACATCATTTAAGCCATAGTTGATCGATTGACCAAGAGTGCGAGATTTATACCTGTCAAGTCGAATAGACTTACCTCGGAGGATGGAAGGAGTACACAATGTATTCCATATTTCTCAGTTGCAGAAATTTTTGCCCAACCCTAATACAGCCATTACACTAGATCAATTAGATGACATCGAGATTGAGCCTAAAGCTTCGAAACCTCATAGGCTAATTCATATTGCCGGACACGATATGAAGCAGCTAAGGAGGAAAGTGTTGAAGTTATTGAAGGTTGAGCGGAGTGAAAGTGAGAATGATTTCACATAGGATACAAAGGAGAGCATGAGGAAGCTGCATCCAGAGTTCCTCACTTTTTTATGATTTTCTATTATCGTTTTTACTTTAGTAGGAGATGTCATTAATGTGCCTTAGCACAATGTCCTGCATTCTAGGATACGAATAGCTTGTTCTTTTCCCTTTTTGGTTTCTACTGATGCATGTTTGACTTTTTGTGATTGCATATGGTTGTTAGGCATGCATGATGATCCTATTGAGTTGTTTGTGGAATTTCAGGGGGAAATTCTTAAAAGGGTGAATTTAACAACCCATAGTTTTGCAAGTTTTTAACGCGTAAATATGAAATACTATTTTCATATTAGGTCGTATCATTCTATAATTTTGAGAGATGGCTATTAGAGGTATCTCTCATTTTAAGAAATTTTCTTAGGTTTTTCTGTGACCATTTTACTCCTGACGCAATCATGTTTCATCCATAAATTTTTGACTAGAGTGAAATTATTGATTCAAAATCACTTCTACTGGATTGGGATAATGGTTTCCCTTTCCATAGAGTGGTTAATATGTCGAAAACGGACAAACTATTTGGAAGATATGTCTATTTAAAGGATTTTAATACACAAACAACTCATTTCCAGCCATCAGGGCCAATTTTCAGGTAGACTCAGTGTGGATTCCGGGATTTGGAAGATAAATGGATGGAATGAGTTACTGTAACTCAATTTATCATTTCATTTTCCATCCTCTTCTTCCACAAAGCTTCTACCTTCATTGCAGCAAACTTTTCTTCATCCAAAACCTAAGTTCTTCACAAAACCTAAATTAAAATAGAGAGATTTATAGATCCAGACTAGATAGACATATCTAAAACTTCTAGGAGGAGAAATCGATTCAGATTCAACAATTTTATTCAAATTTGACATTCCATAGGCATAGGTGAGTGATACTAATCTTATTTACAGAATTCTTAATTTCTAGTCTTGAAATAACTCTAGAAAAGTTAATCATGTTACAAATTTACAACTTTAGATTTAAAACTATGAATTTGAAAGGTTAGGAATTGGATTGCTATTTTTACTATAAATCCACTTTTAGATTTGTCCAAATCTATGACTTCTATTTTAGATCTAGATACTATAAATAAGTTGGAATGATTGATTCTTTTTGTATCTTAATTTAGATTATTTTTATGCTTGGTTTGTTACGTATGAATGTTAGAAAATGCCTACAAATGATGACCTAAAGCTAGGATTTGCGAAAAGTCCATAAACCAAAGTTTCTCAGAATACAAACCAAATTTGGAGGAGATGGGCTGAAAGGCCTCTAGAGGTTGTGTGAGAAGTTTGGAGTCGTTTGAAGTTCGTACGACGTAGTTGTGGCAAAAAAGGTTCGGTTTTTCAAAAATTCAAAATTGTCCAGAATTGGATGAAATTTTTATGGGTGCTAGAGAATGTCCTAAAGAGCCTAGTTTTAAATTTCAAGTCGATTAGATCAAAAACGAAGGATATATGGCCAAAAAAAGTTCGAATCAACATGGTCTTTGGGGTTTCGGATCGGTATGGAGTTGGGACTTTGAATTGGTGAGAGGCTTGGATTTGTTGTTTCAGATCAGCATAGGGTTAGAGGTTCGGATCGGCTAAGCGTATATGCCGAACCAGATCGATGTTACCCATCTGGGAAGGCCAAATCAGATCGGTGTGTAGTTACACTGAACAGGAATGCCAAACTGGATCTGTGTGTAGTTGCACCGATCCAGGGATGCCAAACAGGATCGGTGTAACTACACCGATTCGGGGATGCAACGTAGGGTTTGGGGGTCTTATTATCCTGTGCGAGCGACGTGCCACTTTGGCATGACTTCTTTAATTGATGGTGGTAGTTCATGGATGACCTACTTCGCAACAACATCTACTTAAAGATGTATCGTCTCTTTAGCTTAAATGACCATTCAACTTGAAGAGTATGACTCCAACGACGACCAGCCACACTCCTGAAGAAGAGATGTAAACTATGGATCCAAATGGCGATGCTATCAGGAGAGGTTTTGGGATCAGAGTTAGACGACAAACAAAGTTGTCTAGGTAATTCCTAACCAAAAGACCTTACGACGATAGTCCTAGGATGGCTCTACGGTAAAAATACGAATGCAAAGGGATCGTTATTATGTATGTTTAGGCGGGTACTAAGAGGACTGAGGCTTGAGCGTCTATCAACTTTCAACCTGATGTAGGTTGTAGGCCAGTTCGAAAGCTGACCCTTAGATGCAGGTGATTAATATAGGTGGACTTGTGAATACCACTTATGCTCATTCTCAACCATATAGAGATTGTCAGTCTAACGTAGACTGTTTCAGCTTAGACATAGCACAGTTATTGTGGAACCAAATGTACTATATATCCAACACACTGAGTGAGTGAACGTGAGGATGGATGATGTTTGCTATGCTTTTCTAGTCATTTATCACCGTCAGGGATGTCATTAGGTGTAGGTAGCATTGACATAGACACGGATAGTGTAGATGCATACATTTAGATACCTTAGTGCTCAGATGTAGAGTAGACCCATGGTTCTAGTTCTATTAGAATAGCATATACTTATATGTACTAACTCTTTGAATGTAAGGTTATGTCAGGTATGGTTTACTGTACCATGAGTTCCTTTTATTTTCTGTACTTGATATTTTATCGCTCACACCAAAGTGTTTGACCTAGAGTTTTATGCTTTGCTTCTTATTTCTCTAGGTGCTCTCACACTACAAGATTAGAGGTTGATAAGAAGTGGGCACGAGTAGTTGGTCGGGAGACAAGCAGCATGTTATCCACGTATTATTTATATGTACTCTATCTTATTTCACTATTCACTACTGTGAGGCTCTATAGTATTTTACCATTTTGCTTTAAAGACGGTTTCTGTGGAATTATTTCTTTTGTATAACTCTGTGATATTATGGTTTGTTGTTTTGATTCTATTACTCTGGTTTATTGGATTCATTTCAGTTGTTTACTGTCTCGCCTATTTTATATCAGTATGTTTTTCTATTATATTTTATTCCATACGCTATGAGATATACAACAGGTTTTGTATAGTTTTAGTTCTTTTCTTTCTATATGGCCACCTTACATTGTCCTGAATGTCGGAAGTGTAAGGCGGTCGTTTAATACAATCAACATTGTTCTTAGGATCCCCAAAAGCAGACTAACTATCCCAATCAATTAAGCTTTTATCACATATCTGTGGATCTTTCCACAAATCAGTCTTCTTCCCATCTACAAATCTTATATCAATCAATGGTTGGATTTCTCTCCTGTATTTCAAGATGTTTTTCCATGTTACAAATGCATAATTATCCATATGTAAACACTAAAAACAATCCCTCAAGCATTCAGCCCTCATCAACTTGGCCTAAATATTATTTGATGTTAACACATACCTAATCAATTTTATACCGTATGGTTTCTTAGGTTCAAAATGATTTCTCAGACTAACCCTTCCTTTTTATGGATTGCAAAGATTATTGTAGTTAATGTATGCGTACTTCCCTTCCATATAAAATTCTCATGAAAAAAATTGATTTTAGAAATGGAGTCTGGAATTTGGAATGCTTGTAACCAATATCTAACCATTGATGTCACAATAATATGAACTAGCTCAATTTTTCCTATATGAAATAATAGTTTTAGATGTCCATCCTTAAAGCTATCCCTTATTGTTTTTTATGATTTTACCACATTCTTTTTCTGTGACGGTGTTATTTGATGGGAGAACTTTTAAGTACTTTACTGGTAATGTCCTTTCCATTACACCAAACTGCAAATAGTCTTCTTTGTTGCTTCAGAACTTACTAAAATAACACTTAGTTTTAGATTCATTCAGTGACAATCTTGCAAGCCTATCCAGTTAACCAAAAAATCTATTTTAGTCTTTCCACAACACTGACATTAGCTTTAGTGATAATCAATAGATCACTATCGTATGTTAATTGAGTAATCTTAGGCTCAAAATTATACATTGGACATATCAGATTGTTATGACAAGCAAACTACATTTAAAGACAGAACCGTTCAATAGCAACAACAAGTAAGTATGGAGTGAGAGGGTCTCCTATCACCTGTTGCTATGGTTGAAACCTGTTGAAACCCCATATATAATAACAGAAAAGGTAGGAGTGTTTAGGCTAAACCTAATTAGCTTAACTAACTTGTCAGGGACACCCATGTGTGATAACATGTTTAAAATGAATTTCTTGTTAATCCTATCATATGCTTTGTGCAAATCAATGCTTTATGCAAATCAATTTTCAAACAAAACTTATCAGCACATTTTTTGTTGAATCTTCTGATGAATTCATGTGGCATTAAAGAATTTTCCATTTAATAAAGATGTATAAAAAAAATGAACGGTCATCGAAGTCTATGGAAAGCCTCTCAACTTGGAAGGTGTAGGGCAACCCACATACCGTGCCACTTTGGACCTCCACTACACCAGGTTAATTTTGCTAGGGATAGTTGCTTAAGGTACGTCTCGAACCATTGGCCTATTACCAGGTAGAGGAACCTCTTACTACTGATATACTACCACGAAATATATATATACATATACATATAGTAGTGTTCGGTGACACCCCGAGAATGGAGCATCCATTAGCCCCATATTTCCACCTTTCATTTATAGTTAAATAAGATGGTGGAGGGAGAGTTAGTGGAGGGAGAGTGAAACCGAATATGTGGTGGAAAATTGGGGGCCTGTGACACCCCATGTCCATTTATGTCACTTATAAGAGAATGCATTAAGTTTCGTGAAGCGCAATAGGTAAACAGTAATTAAAATTCACAAGACTGATATAAATAAGCAGTGGAAAATTAACTTTTATTATTAAAAGTAAAGCATTGTTCCAAACCAGTTACATCATCAAATACTTCAAATAAAACCATCTTTCTTATAATGCCAAATATCAGAGTAAAATAATGCAAAACCATATCCCTTTTAACAAGTCATAGTAAAGTAAAAAGATAATCAAAGCGGTACATCAAATCGGAAGACGTCCTGATCCAAGATGAAAGAAAATCCTAATCACTACGAAGTACTACCACCCTAAGGACCTAGGGGGGAGGGGGAAAGGAAGAGAAAGAAGCGAAACCAAATAGGTTAGATATAAAGCTTGACGAGTTCCAGTGATTTTCATTATATACATAAAATAGAGGTATCAAGATAGATACATAAGACTGGATGAGAAAGTACAGTAGCATATAAGTACAAGGTAAACAAGACAACAAGATAAAACAATGATCGAGTAAAGCTTCTCATTTATATCCCAAGAACAAGTTTTCTCTTCACCAATACTAGTATATCAGGATTAGGTGTCACCCTAATTACATAACAGGATTAGGTGTTATCTTAATTACATAACAGGATTAGGTGTTACCCTAATTACTTAATAGGATTAGGTGTTACCCTAATTACATAACAGGATTAGGTGTTACCCTAATTACTTAACATGATTAGGTGTTACCCTAATTACTACCCATGTAATCGACTTCCTACTACGTAAATACCATGTGTCAACCCCGACAGTAGGGTGTATAACTCCCTAACCCAACAACTTATAGAACACAGACCTATTTACTAATGTTACAGCGTCTTAGTTTCCCTAATCGGATCCTTGCATGCTCATGACTCCGCCACAACGCGCCCGTATCCACCTTCCTCGTTTGAACCTCTTACTATCCAATTCAGTAAAGCATGCACTGGCCCGTACCTAGTGCGAGGCCCTCTAACAAGATACCAACAGGGATACTGACTGATATAGGTTCCACACAGCAAGATTGACACAAGCCAAACCCCCTAAGCTTGTGCCCCCAAGTAACTAAGATTTAAGAGTCCCCAAAACACGATACAATAGAAGAACGAGGGACCTCTTAACTTATTAATAATCAGGTTTAAATTATCAGGTTTAAGCTCATTATTAAACATGGTTGTAATATGACATTTTTCTGTAAATGTTATTATGCGTACAACCGCTTTCCTAAAACAAGCACCTACCCAGATGTACATATACATTATAGTAATTCAGTTTATTTAACTTACATCTGGTACTTACATTTTCACAAAATGTTCTTTACTTAATCTCTGTATTAAGTCTAATCTAACATGTACACATATATGCATATTCTTCCATTTGAATATATTCCAAAATTACAGTCAAAACTCCTCAATTTATAAAATGCCCCCAAATTCTCCTTTTTCACTATCATTTCATATTATCCTAAATTCAATTATACACAATTTTAAATCGAAAAGGGCCTAGACTCTCGATGGTTTAGGCTCAGCGTAAATAAAAAGGGAAAAATGGAAGGAGAAGAACAGAATCAAATCAAAACATATAAAATAGGCATATAAACAAAACTATAAATAAATTAAACAGCAGAATAAGGATAGTGAAGATAGATATGTATGAACATAACTGGTTAATCAACTGACAGTAAAAGAACATATATTACTATAACAACTGCATAGATGAATAATAGTAAAAGAACAGTATAGAAACTAACTGTAAGTACTCTATGTTCTAGATCTAAATTTATTTGCTGTAATAATACATTTCTAGATATCAGATTTGAAAATAACTTGAACTCACAGTGCTAGGTATTAGGTTCAGAAATAGTTCTTGAAAAAGGTTGTTTGTTGATTGCAGATCTTGAATTATCTCTGTTGATCTAACTTTCAATAGCGACTCCCTATTTTATTAATTAATTTAGAGTATAGCCATGGAGGAAGAGAGAATGAAGAATAGTTATGTAGAGAAATGGGAGAGAGCCAGTATATTTATAGACTAACTGAGCTAATTCTTAACCGTTATATTTTAGGGTTTCATATCTAGCCATACAAGTCATCCAAAAATGGGGTCTTTACCTACCAATTGTAGCCGTAGGTAAAACTAACATAATGGTGGGTAATATATTTTTTCTACCAATATTGAATTGGTAGAAATTGGTAGGTAATGGTTAGTAGAGAAAGGGCTTTTACCTACAATTATTGATATTGGTAGGTAAAAGAATCAATTGACTCCACTACATTATGACTCAAATGATGAATCATCAGCTGATATATTTGATGATGTGTCATCCTACATGGCAACTGACATGGCTGATGATGTGTCATCTTATATGGCTGTTGACATGGTTGTCATAGTAGTATACACATGGCATATATTAATGGTGACATTTGGCATTTAATGGTTGGTTCATGTGTCAAACAATAATTTGTCCATGTGTCATCCTTTGATTATTGCATACGACATCACTTTTTCATCCATATGGCATTATTTGATTAGTCCATGTGGCATTATCTGATTTGTCACGTGACATTATGTCATTGGTCTACATTCTATAACGTAATTGTACCACATGACCTTATTGTAATAGCACACATGTCAGCATTTTATTGGTTTATTAGATGATTCATATTTTGGTCAAATTGAATGGTTATGTGTAGGTAAAAGGTAATAACAGTTATTTGTGACTGTTCTATATTAAAAATAAACTGAAAAAAACATACAATAATAAAATATTCAATGCTAACATTCCATATAATGTTCAATACTAGAATAAGTCATAAAGTTAAACTTCTAAGGTTACCCCAACCAAAATAAAAAACTTCATATTGTTTATTACATAACAAATTAATGTAAATAAACAAAGAATCATCTCGTGACCGTCGAATCGAACAAGATGGTGACCCTCTCAAATCTACATTTGAAGCTTGGTCTATTGGACGTGGTGAAGGTAGTTTCATTAAATTGTTACGACAAAGTATATCTACAACCACACTAAGTTGTTCATTAGTAGCATTAAGGTAGGAAGTTGTATCATTAAGTCGTTCAACTAATTATTCATAAGTTGATTGATTATCCATAGTATTTTACTGATGTGAAGTAGAAGTTGTGAAACTAGAAGATCGCCCCCATCCACTCAAGTAAACAGAATCACGTCTAAGTACGCACTCCATAATCTCTTTATCAAACAATTCTTCCGGGGATTGTTGACTTCTCAACTCCATCATTTTGTCTTAATAATATATTTCATAATTATAGCAAGTATTAGAATAACTATATTAATTTTAAAAATAAAATTTTAAATATTTACATATAAAGGCTCGAGCTCTACTCTAGTCCAACCCTTCTCAGCATCATAATGCTTTAGACGCCATGTCTCAATTTGACCAGTAGTAGAAGTAAACACCATTCCAAGTCGAATGTGATGTCACGGTGTAGAGATTGGACCATTTTTTGACTCTCATTTCCTCTTTGATCGATTGAAAGTGTTATTTAATGCTCTTTCCTGAAGAAATAAGTCCAAATAAAATGCATTGGAAAAAATATTACATAGACTTTTCTTTGGAAAACATAACTGCCTTTTTATCATAAACTTTATCAAACATTTTAACACTTAAATTTGTAAATCAAAGACAAATATATGAAAAAAGTAGATGTTTTTTTGATATAAAAAGAAAGTGTCTAACCACTTCTAAAACATGTTCTCCCTACCCATAACTAATTGGAGTTAGCAATATAAATGATTAACTAAATTTTTTTGGCTGTAACTATTTGACACAAAAACGAGGGGAAGAGATAAAATTGAAATTATACTTGCATTAGTTAAAATGAAATTCAGATTACAAATGGTTTAGTGAACATTTTTTCTTAATATAATTATGTGATAGAAAAATAAAAAAGAATAAATAGATAGATGTTATATTTTAATCCATTGAACAATAACTTGAGTTTAGGAAATACATATTACATGTTTATATGGACAAAATATGAAATAAATGTTTGCATGGTAGGCTGAGTAATGACAAAGGTAGGATATCTGGAATACAATAAGTGACATTATTGACTATCCATACTTATAGCAGATCCTAATTTGGGGAATACAATAAGTGACATTATTGACAAAGGTAGGATATTTGGAATACAACAAGTGACATTATTGACTATCCATACTTATAGCAGATCCTAATTTATGGAATACAATAAGTGACATTATTGACTATCTATACTTATAACAGATCCTAATTTATGTGCAAGGTAAGATCGCTCTTCAAAAATGACATGGTGTAGAAGAAAACATATGGTAAAAAATAATTGTTACTTCCTTCGTTCTTTAAAGACTTCATTTACTAAGTTATAAAAGTACTAAGAATTAAATATTCCAAACTTGGGAATATTAGTGAACATGCAACCTTGCGGTGCATTCACATCAAAATAAAACCATTGAACAATGTGGAAACGGAAAGTATGAATATGTTTAAAAGCAGAGTTAGTGACATTGTTGTATGAACATAACAATTATTTAAAGGCAAATTCTACTTATACACCGAAAATCACTTAACATACACCATTATTTTTCTATAAAATTCTATTACTAAATTACCCTTTACTCATAGATGCTTTTTTGAAACTTTTGCATATAAATAGTCAAATTATTCTTAAAAGTAACTCGATGCAAACTAAATATGTTAATGAATTATTTAATCATGAAATCTAAAATTTAAAATAAGAAAACATTTAGAAATAATGATCTAATTTAGAAGTGTTGATTTATTTTGTAAATTTAGAATAATTTTGTTGAAATTATTTTTATAAAAAAAGTTTATAAAAGCTACAATATTAGTACAAGAAATAAATTTCATTTTGTTAAATTTTACTCAATTTAATGCAAAGAATTTCTAATTTTACGTAATTGTGTTTTAAGTTTGAAAGAGGAAAGAAAAAGAAGATAAGGACATGGATAATTTAGTAAAAGAAACGGTGTATGTAAAGTAATATATGATATATAGTAGTTTATTATAATTTTTTATGTATGTTTAGCAATTTTTGGTGTATAAATAGAATTAGCCTCATTTAAAATATTTGTGGAAACTAAACAATTATTGATGTAAATGTATGATAGTTTATTTCAAAAGTTAAGGTTAGGAATTACAAAATAACATACTTACATGAACAAAATTTAGTTTGAGTATTTCCATAACAGACTGAATAATTGCAAGGGAATAATAATAAAATACAGTAAAGCGACATTTTTGACTATCCATGCCTATTGATTTACCTCTGTTTCCTTTCAACATACATGCGTCAAGATGCTAAGAGCAACATGTAAGATCATGAGAACTGCACTGGAAGGGGATAAATTATGGTAAGAAAATTTATATGGTGCTGAATTTAATTGAAATATGCTGAATTTTACATAACCCAAAAACTAAAGAGGGAGAAAAAAATAAATAAATCATAAATAACCCCAAAACTTGTCAAATACTTCACAGTGCAATAAATACAGATCTAGAAGTACCATCAGTTAAATTTGATTTACATTAAGTCAAAAGAAAGAACTAAGATTTGCGATGAACCTCATCTCCTTTCTGATGGTGAGGTTGGTGTAGGAAGTCAGGAAAGTTAATTATTTCCTGAAATCAACATTGATATGAACTGGGTTTAGCTGATGATACAATTTATGGTCCGACCTACTGGAAAGTGGAATGGGAGCAATAACATCAAATCCAAACCGAGTTCTTTTAACTAATTTCTTCATGGTATAATTTTGACTGAATAACAAGTGGAATGAGCCAATATGAGCCATTAAGATGTTGAGAGAGAACGATTTAGAACGTGGGCGGGAAAAAGGGTGATTAAATAGATCGTGCATGGGAGGCTGAAAAGCGGAGTATAATTAACGTTAAACAAATATAACGACGCCAGTGCATAATTAACGGAGAAGATCATTGTCAATTAAAAACGCGATTCTTGCTCTCAAATTTGGATAAAGCAGATTTTGCCTCATTATTAAAATAATAGTTCAAAAATTAACGTCCACCTTGGGAAGTCTGATATTTAACAGACAAATTGATTTATAGGTAGTGTTTTGTTGAAAATATTTTGACCATATTTAACCGAAATTAATTCAGTTAAACATGTCAGGAAAAAGTATTTCATTTAAGCTGTATTATGTATTTTTCTTCTTTTATAAAAAAAGGGTTTGGAAAAGAAAATCAAACTCATGGGCACATCAAAATTAACATTATAGGAATAAATACTAAATATATTAGATAGAGAACTCATATCCATAAACAATACTGTGTAGATCAGGGTATTTCCATCAAATACCCTTCAAAAGTTTCGAAACGAGTCAAATCCTCTTCCTGAAACATAATCCACGAAACAACTCTGAAATTATTTGTGACAAATTTTTTTTTCTTGTTTATTAGTTTTCACAACCCATATTTGCGCTTAAACGAGAATCAAAAATGCTTTAAGTGCAAGCATTTACAGAAAATCCACAAATTCAAATAAAATAAAATAAATGATTTTCTTTTTGTTATTATGCAGATTCATGTGTGATTAAAAAGGTGAAAATATATATTTATTAGGGTATTTCATGAAACATGTTTTTGAAAAGGGATGGAAATCAATTAAGTTTCAGAATAAGAATGCCTCGCTTGTTATATAAAGGGATGTAAACATAGCAATTATTATAAATAGTTGTCATCAAGATTAGTGGTATTTATTTGTAGTGGCAGTTTTTGTGGTTTATAATGTGGTCATTCAAAAGAGACTACGTGAATTGAGGGCACAAAAGAGATCACGTGGATAGAGATTTTACCGTTAGATTTGATTAAAAATAAGCTGTTAAATTTATAGCCGGAGTGGATGGTATGGATTGTGTCTCTTCAATAAACTAGAGAAAATATGCTTTAGTCATTTTAGATGATGACATATTAGTGTGAAATTGTGAAACATTTTAGAAAAAATAAAGTTAAAACTTTTGTAGTCAATTGTTTGCAAAATTTACAATGTATGATAAGTTATTAACGAATGATTATTTAATATTAATTATTTACAATTTAATTATTGTTTATCAGTTCATTAACTGTTAATTATTTCATATTTCAAAAATAATTATCAATAATAAATAAATAAATGATTTTACAATAAAACATTGCTATGATGTAAACGAAATCTTCAATTCAAAAAAATTGCTAAAATACACTTTTTTGACACATCATTACACAACTCAGCATTATTTTTAACGAAAGGTTAAAATGATATGAGAAAAATGTAGGGGCTAATCGCAAAAAAAATCCCCTTGTATATATGTTGATAATACATTTTACCTACCTACAATTAGCGGTAGATAATAATCCTTCAATAATTTTATGACATTAACAATATTTACCTACCAATAAATTTTACCATTGAATATTGGTAGATAAAGGTTCTCTTTACCTACCCATATTTGTTGATAGTTAAAATATTGGTAGGTAAAGGTCAAATTTCTTTTAGTAAGACCAGAATCAAACTGTATAAAATAGGCATATAAACAAGACTGTAAATAAATTAAACAACAGAATATGGTTAGGGAAGATAGATATGTTTGAACATAATTGAATAATCAATTGACAGTAAAAGAACATATATTACTATAATAACTGCATAGATGAATAATAGTAAAAGGACAATATAGAAAATAACTTATAAGTACTGTATGTATGAATATTGGTAGCTTTAACTTTGGTAATGTTATCCTTATTCATAAGAAATTAGGCGCTAATACTTTAAAGGACTTTAGGCCTATTTCCTTAATCAGTTGCTCTGTTAAAATTATTTCTAAAGTCCTAGCGAATAGGCTTAGTATCAAGATGAACGATCTAATTGATTGTTCCCAAACTGCCTTTATTAAAGGCATGAACATAGTTGACGAAGTGGCCGCTGTTCAAGAGTTTATTAATGTTTGTTGTAAATATAATTTTTCTTGTGCGATATTCAAAATAGATTTTGAGAAAGCTTTTGATTTAGTTGACTGGGATTTTATTTGTGAGTTATGTTTAGCTAGGGGTTTTAGTGTTAGATGGATCAATTAGATCATGCTTTTAGTCAGAACTGGGTGTTCTAGTATAGTAGTCAATGAGGTTATTGGTAAGAAAATTCAATCTAAAAGAGGTCTGAGACAAGGTGATCCCCTGTCACCTCTTCTTTTAAATCTCGCTGTTGATGTTTTCACTAAAATTATAAAGCAAGCTGCGAGATTTGGTATTTTAGGTGCTATTGGTAATGAAGATTTTAATAATGAATTATCAATTCTTCAATTTGTAGATGATACATTATTATTTACCTCTCACTTACCAAAGCATATTGTTGCTTTGAATTTTATTCTTAATTGTTTTGAGATGTTATCTGGTCTCAGAATCAATTTTGATAAGAGTTCTGTTATGGTTCTTAACAATTTTGACTTCGTCGAGAATCAAACTGCCGACACCTTAAACTGTTCTACTATGAAATTTCCTTTTGATTATTTGGGTTTTAAAATTAGGCCTTCGAAGCTCAAGCATGAAGATTTGTTATTTATTATAGATAAGATTAATAATAGATTATCTAGTCGGAATAGCCGATTTTTATCAAGATCTGGTAGATTAGTTCTTGTCAATTCTGTGTTGTTTGCTATTCCTACTTATTGGGTGGCCGTTCATCGATTTCCTCAATGGGTGATTGAGAAAATTGACAGAATTAGGCGTAATTATCTTTGGAGTGGAGTTAACATTTGTAGAGGTTATAATTGTTTAGTTAACTGGGATATTTGTTGTAGATCAAAGAAGAATGGGGGGTTGGGGATCATTAATCTTTATAATTTTAACTCTTCCTTGTTAGCCAAAGGGGTATGGAGATTTAGGAACCCAGAAGTGACGACTACTTGGAAGCATATTTTTCCAAATTTTATTATTCTGAAGGAGAATTTATAGTGGGTTCTTGTAGTAGTTGGATTAACATATTATCTTATTTTTGGAATTCTACTTTGAAATGTTTTGATTTTTTTTAAATTAGGTTGTAAGATGACTGTTCATGCGGGTAATATTAATTTTTTGGCATCATGCTTGGATCTCTAGGTTACCCCTTAAAGTAGAATTTAGAGAGCTGTTTGAGATTTGTTGTTTTAAGAATGCTTTGGTTATTGATGTTTATAGAGGCAACTTAGATCCCCCGTGGGAATTTTCCTTTGATCATATTTTAGAAGGGACTGTGTTCAGGAAATTTGCCTTATTGAGAGCTGAATTGGCTTTGTATCATTTGGATGATAATGGTGACCATATTTGTTGGAGTCTTGATAAAAGTCTTGTGTACACTGCTAATTCTATGTATAAATTTCTTAATTTTTCTGGTGTTTCTATGTTTGTTTTTAAATTTCTTTGGAAGTCAAATTCTCCGCCTAAAACTAAATTCCTTATGTGGTTGATTATTCATAAGAAGCTTAATACGGTTTAGCTTTTAAAGAAGAAAAACATTATTTTTGATGTTAGGTGTAGTTTTTGTGGTATTTTGGATGAGAACGTTGATCATTTATTTTTCTCTTGCTCTATTACTAATTATATTTTAAATATGGTTTTCAGGATTTTTGCTTTTAGTTGCCTTGATTCCTATAGTAGCTCTGATTATTATTGGAATTGTGGTAGATTTGTTTTTAATTATAGACAAAGATATGTGTTGGATTCTTTAGTTTCTATTATTAGTTGGTACATCTGGTCGGATAGAAATCAGAGGGTGTTCCATTCTATTTCTGAGTCTGTTGATAAATTAATCTTAGGTACCTTCTATCTTGATTGAATGTCTACCTCTCACTTTAAGTTAAATAGAGTTTGTCCTATTGAGAGTTATTTGTTTTTGGTTAGATCTAATTTGAGTTTGTTTATTAGAATTAATAGGTATTTTAGTCGCAATAGTATTCACATTTGTTATTGATTTCTTCTTTTTAGTGTTAGTTGTTTGTCTCCTTTTTCTTTTTCTTCCTTTTTCACATATATGTATGATTATATTTATATATATATATATTCATATATATATATATATGTTTGTGTGTGTGTGTGTGTGATGGTTGCTTATGGTTTTTGGCTAGTTTCTTTCAGGTCGCAGGTAGTGGATTATGGCTGAGGAGCTTTTCGGGGAGATGTTTTGGTTGATAGATGATATATGCTTTGGAGTGGTCTAGAGAGTAGATTTGGAGAGCTTTTGTGTTGTTCTGAGTTCATGTATTTATTTTATTTAGTTTGGAGTGACTAGTTTATTGTATAGAAGTAGATATACTTCACTATCGGGTGGTCGCCTTGCCATAATTCAATAGTGTAGTATGATGGGCGGTGGTTTATCCGGAGCTCGTCTATCTATACATACTTATAGTCTTATCTTGCAATGCTTTTTTGGTTTCTTTTTGAGCTGTGGACTGCATTTGTAGACTTGTATTTGTAGACTCGTTTTTATCTATTTTATATGTGTGCTCTCTTCTTTTTAGAAGATCACACAGTTTTTCTTTCAAAAAAAAATACTGTATGTTCTAGATCCAAATTTATTTACTGGCATAATACATTTCTAGATATCAGATCTGAAAATACCTTGAACTCATAGTGCTAGGTATTAGGTTTAGAAATAGTTCTTGAAAAGGTTATTTGTTGATAGCAGATCCTGAATTATCACTGTTGATCAACTTTCAGCAGCATCTCCCCATTTTATTAATTAATTTAGAGTATAGCCATGGAGGAAGAGAGATGAACAATAGTTATGTAGAGAAATGGGAGAGATCCACTTTATATATAGACTATCTGAGCTAATTCTTAACCGTTCGATTTTATGGTTTTAAATCTAGCCATGCAAGTCATCCAACGAACCTAGCATATAAAAACAATCCAAATACATTGTCCGAATTCGGACCTGCATGCGGGTGGGTCGGCCCCCACCTAACGTGTCGATCAATAGGTCGACCCCCCTTAGACATGGGTTGACCCATAGGTCGACCCAGGTACAGGATGAATCATCCCATGACCATTGGATCCTACGCTAATTTTTAAATTTGAATTTTTATTAATATATCCTATATATACAATCTTCTTAGGTCCATAGCCTTTTCATACTTTATCCGATTTACACAAACTCGGGGTCTATCTGAACCATAATTCTGAGACGAATGCAATGGTAAAGTCAGTTTTGCTAAATTCTGAATACTAAATTATATAATAGTCATTTTATTGTCTTTACTGTACAGTTATGGTGTATTAAATTTTGGGGCGTTACGAGGCCATTAGGGTGCTACCATTGTTTGGATGCTATTGAACGTTCGATATATATATATATATATATATATGTTGTAAATTTGCTTTATTAACCAACGAATATAGTACGCACATTGATACTAATCATCAAACACATAATACACCTCGCTTATAGAACACGAACTCGTAAATCCACCAATCTACCTAATCCACCCCAAAACACTATACATAAATACATCTAGAAAGCTAAGCCCATTATTTATGAAATATGCATATTAGACCATGTAGAAATAGCAAGCAAAACTGCCTCCAACCATTATCTTGTATTATCAGGTCATATTTAAAACACATGGGTCATGCTCACTTCACATGACTTCAGATTGTGTCCAAAAAAGAAACTGTCTCATGTGCTCTTCTGGTTCCTCTAAACAATCTCATACGTGACTACATATCTTCCTTGAACCGCTTCCCTTTTCCTTTTTTAGAAACTTGGTACATTATATATATAAATATAATTTTACATCCCTAGTTGTATCAACTCAAAACAAGTGATAGACTACTCACTCTAACAAAACTCCCTCGTACTGAGATATTGTACAAACTAAAGATATAAAATCAAAGACAACATAGAAGTCAAACGTAGAACAACCTATATATGAGACTATTTATATGCCTTAGACATCAATTTACTTCTAACCGGATCTAATATCAGCCAGTACTAGATCCGATTGATAAGCATATGATTCTTCTTTATAATGATGTAATAACTAAACACCGGAAGAAGAACCTGGCCCGGTAACAGATAAACTTGCCAGCTTCTCAATTTTCTTTGCTTACTTTTCTTTCCCTTGATCCGGTTGACCATATTAATCCATTCAGCGTTGTCTATCACTCCGGAATCCACATCTGCCTAAAGATCGTCAGCTGCTCTTCTGATCTAGCTCTGCAAACCGTCTTCGATCTCTTCATAATACAGTCTGGTGCTTTGTTATCCATATTTTTTTCCAATAGAAGCATTCATTTCATCAGTAGTATCTACTGAATCCATATCATCTGGCTCAGAAGAAGGCATGTCTTCTCCAAGAGATTCAGAAGTCTATTTATGAGTCGTCGTATTGTTATCCTTCTTAGCCATGGCACAATTAATAGCTTGGGAATCAGTGCCTATAGGGTCTTGCAAGTTAGAGCACAGAATATTATTATCGATTTGCATAGAGTTATTGGAACAAGGTGAAGAGTTATTTTCTTCGGCAACCAAACTTTTGTAAACTGATAGACATTCTCTACATGTCCAAAACTTTGACGGTTCAAACATTTGGGTGGAGACCACTCATACTCGACTTCCTGCATAATCAATTGATCTCCCTATGGCAATATTGGAATGTGTTTAGGGTATGAAAAAGAAATGGATATTTCAACCAATACACGTGCATATGCAATATTTATAATTCCTTCTATAATCTTATCAAGCTTTAAAGGGTTGCTAAGAACGGATACAATACGACTACTTCCTCTTCTGTCCAGTATTCGAGAGGCAAACCAGTGAGACGGACCCAAATAGGAATAGAATTCAAAAAATCCTTATTGAGCTTAGTACCCACCGTCCAACGCTTCATCATCATTAATTTTCTATTATAAAAGTTAGAACCACCCTTTGATACCCTATCACAATCCTCTTTCCTATCGAATTTGATAATATAAAACCCGTCCTCTTTTGAGAAAATAGTAAAGTCTAATGTTGGCTTCCATACTCTATGAATATAAGCTTTAAAAAAGGGATAATGTGTTCGAGAATCTACTACATAAATAACTATGACATTATCCCACCGTTGCCTGCCTTTATGGATTAATTTCGGATACATCTTGGCACATGTCATATTTTGAAATTGTCTAGGCTCATAAAATTTAAGAGGGGTAAAAATCGGAATTTGGTTACCTGATACAATCTCATTCCAAGCTCGTCCAGTTTTTACGGCAGAGTTCCCAACATTAGAATGATGAGCATCTCCCGAAGTGCAGAACATAGATTGTGGGATTGACGGTAGCATCAAAGGATGGTTGTGTTCCTACTGAAATTCACATATAATTATCTACATCTTGTGTTCTAGAGGAAACGCATATCCATTTTCATCACAAATTCACCATTAATTATGTTGCAGAATGGATAACTTCTGCTACTGAATCCTTTATCTCACTATAAAAATGACATCGATGATTTTCTTGTCATCTTCTTTTCCCAAGAATTCAAATCGGAAATCCAAAATTGATAATCAAAACAGTATTAACTTCCAACATATTCATGATTATTGATAGCAAACAAAATGAACAAACTTCCATTCGTCTTATACTCTAACTTAGAAAACAAAACATGTCAACATATATTGTAGTAATCTCAATGGGTGATAATCAACAAATCCCAAAAACAACAAGCTAAAAATCCAAAATCTATAATCAGTTTATGAAGTCTTATCCGAAGACATGAATTAGGTTAATCACCACATATCGTTATCCCTAAATCGAACTTAGTTTGCAGAAAGATCTTGACATTACCAAGTGACGAGTGAGTTCACCAGTATTTCAACTTTTTGCAAATTAGTAGAGTGTAATGGCTTGGCAAAGAATTTGATATCATATAAACGGTTTCAGGCATTCAGAGGAAGAGATATTAATTATTTTCAATTTTCAAGTGGTATCAGTAAGATTCTATTTTCAAAGGATATCGGTCAAATCTTATTTACATGGGATATTAAGATTCAATAATATACATAAAGGGGTATTTTTTTGTAGTTTACGTTGATACCAAAAAAGTTCGACATCAAAAGTATTACAATTATTTATAAATATTTGTAGTAAAATTACCAGTTCAATGTAAAAGTAAAGCCATTGTACATACTGAATAAACAGTTATCCAAAACATTTTAAAAAATAAATGCAGAGAAATGAAAATGACAAAGTACATAATATCAATAATAGAATGAGTAATATATAATATCAATATAAATAAAATATTTCAAAAAAAAACTATGTGGTAAGCATTGTTCGTTCGCATTCACAAATTTAACAAACCATACAATCGTTATATAATAGCAAATCTTTCTTTTGAGTGCATATTTCAAACTAATAGTTATTACAATTTTACGTTAATTTTAATAAAACATCAAATAATAATCCATTGGAAGTTTTTTAGAGTAAAGAAATTCAAAAATAAATTTTTTAAATTTGAATATTGAAATTTAAATTTGAATTAAATAGAGAAATCAAAAATTGAGGTTTTGAGTATGAAATTAAAATATTCAAATTTTCAGATTTGAAACATGAATTCTAAAATTACAATATTTGAAACATGAACTTGAAATTTTAAAATTACAATATTTGAATTTTGCATTTTTAGATATCGTAATTCAAATTAGAAATTGAATCCGAAAATCTTGATTTATTTTTCAAGTTTTTTAAATTAAAAGAAGTTCAATTCAATCTGTAAAAATATAAATAGTTGATCCTTCTATGATTACATTTTTAGTAATTTCACGTTTTTGTGTGTGGGGATCTCTTGAGAATCCATGGACATTAAAACTCAAAGTATGGAAGTAAGTTGTAAATTTGATGTTACAATCTTTATTTTCAGTTAACAAATTATAAACAAGGCGCTTATTTAAATGAAAGCTTTTGCCTTGAAGTTTGTTTTGTATAGTTAATTTTTTTTTCTTGATTTCATGCATGAAAAAACAAATATCATTCTAATAAAGTTATTGACATAGACCACATGAAAATAAGAGAACTTATGTATTTACAGAGAGAAACACTTGTACTATTTAGTTTCTACCATTTCCTAGTTTAAGCAAGAGTCGATTTCCTTAAAAGGAAAAATAGTACACCTGAGAAGCTATACTTTTACACCGGAATTTCCTACCACATGTCATGATAGGCAATAAGATTTTTATTTTTAAGCTGCCTTCACATGACAAAAAATGTAAGGTGATATAAAGGTATAAATAACAAATGGAAAACAAGCAAACTAAACATGAACACAAAACAATTGCAAGTAATATGCGTAAGTTACTAAAAGCATATAGAAGAATATTAGGGCATTGAACATAGGATATAGAAAAACAATCAATTGGTTGGTTTAACAATTCAAAAAATGATTACAAGACCCAAATTTTTTTTTATACGTTTTTTAGTTCTACAATTAGAGAAAGGATCTGTCCAGGTATCGTCTTCTTTGATTGCTCTACCTCGTCAAGTTTTGCCCTTGGTCTTCCTCTAATTTGTAAATTTGAAGTAGCTATGCTAGAAATTTGACTTTCAAGAAAAGCTATTGATTTGAAAAAGTAAGCAATAACTTAGTTCGTGCATAAGTGCTTTACTTCTTTGATGTGCCTACAAATGTGAAGTTATTATAATGACGTACCATTATTTACCAGGTTATTAAGGCAGCGTTTGTTTTTTATTAAAGGGTTTGAATACAAATTTTGATTAATAAATCAGATTTTTTTTAGGTTGTTTGTTTTTTGTGCTTGTTCTGAATAGAGCTATCTATTTAATAAAATATTTCAGAATATTTTAGTGCTTATTATTTGTTTTGAATGTTGAATATGATTTTTTGTTCTGAATGTTGAAGCAAACAACAAATAATTGATTACTCGGAACTTAGCATTAGTAAACAAACAAGTAAATGATTCTGAAACTTGATACATAAAAATTTCCAAATTTTTTTCAATAATACAGTCTAATCCCTTCATCCCTACCTCAAAAGAAACATACTATAATTTTCCAATGTTTTACGGCTAAAATAACGATTTTGGAGAAAAAGTAATCTCATATCAAAAGCACAATAGTGAATGGTTTTACTTACAACTTTTATTAACACCCCAATTCTCCTACCATGGCCATATATAATTGGAAAATCAAAAGAAAAACAACGAATGGTTCTAGAATGAGTTGCAACGGAATGCTGGCAAGTAAAGAGACTTGTCGTCACATGATTATTCTTACTTTTGTTATAGTAGAACCATAACATGTTTGACGCGTAGAATCAAAGATATAACAATCAACCATAGAAACAAATTCGATTATTATTAACAACATTGTTTTTACTTTCTTCATTTAGCTTGTTACTATTCAAATTGGATTCAATTTAAATCGTTAGGATAGGAAACTAAAGTGCGGTTAATATTTTGTGTGAGTGGTAAGGAGAACGGACTGCTTTGGATTGAGCTGAAAAATAACTAGGTGCATGTTCCAAATTCAAGGTTACTGGTCATAACAACACAGGAAATAGCATGAAGATTTTCCATCAAGGATGCATTAATATTGTTGGAGAAAAACCTTATGTGATTAATCCGACTCAAGACCACTCGAATCCGATATCTAAACCACAATGCGCTAGCGGAAGACTAGACCGTTGTTAGACTCGCAAAAACAACCAAAACAATAACTCTAGTCACAAACCAAGATCAACCAATCACAAACGATCCAAATCTCAATCACAAGTAAGAAACTAATGACAAAGTAGCAAAAATAAATCACACAAGGATTTATAGTGGTTCCACTAACATCTTGTTAGCGTACATCCACTTTGGAGAGAGTATTTTATTACTACAATGAAAAGGAATACAAGAAATTGATCCAATGATGACTGTATTTCAATATAGAAAGAGTTTGAGGAGAATAGAATTGAAGAATTGGAATTAGGTTATAAACCCTAATTCACCCTTGAGAATAAACCCTTGATCCCAAATCAAGTATCCAAGCTCTCTCCACTTAAACCTCAGAAAATAGCTATAATAGGAATAGGCCAATTACCCGAATTGCCCCCGAGTCTTCACAAATCAACTTACAAGGTTTCCAGCCCGAAACAGCCCAAATCAGTCGTCAGACGTCTGTCGTGGGAGGTGACGGACGTCTGTCCCTCCTAGGGAAGTATTTGGGCTCCAGCACTCAGCACAGACGTCTGTCGCATCCCTGACAGACGTCTGTCCCGCTCTCAGACGTCTGTCGTGGGAATGACAGACGTCTATCTGAACTCTCGAGAAAATCCCCCTGTAGTGTCAGACGTCTGTCGTACCCTACGATAGACGTCTGTCCCTGAAACCTGCAGACATCAAACACAGTTTTGGCTCTAACTTTTTCGTACGAGCTCCGATTTGCGAACGGTCACCTCCGACTCGAAGCTATCTTCGCCCTCTTCAATCCAACACATAGTATCGCATACTTCAACACTCCACCTCGATACTATAACCATCTCAACTCCAAACTCCAATGCACCCAAGCATTTCCTTCTACCTTCAACCAAGCTCCATGAATACTTTCCCAATGAGTTCCGGCAAAGCCACCACCCATTGCACTCCGTCAACGAGCTCCGGCAAAGCCACCGCCCGCCAACGAAGTGTTGAAAATATTCAAACCACGTTTCACCAAAAGATAATGTACTCGGCAGTGTGAACGAGTACTTACCAAGAAGATAGATTTCAATCTCTCACAGCTATTCCTTTTCATCATCACAAACAAAATCACTCTCTCCACCCGTGCCACCCCGTGGCACTAGCAACTCAACAAGCGAATTAAGTTCGAGCAATGCTCGAACTTCCCATACGGCAATGCTTTGGTAAACATATCCGCCGCATTATCCTTTGTGTGCACTTTCCGAAGATATACTAGCTTATCCTCATCCATGGCAACAAGAAATGACTGCCTCACCTCGATGTGCTTCGTCCGTGAGCTAAACGCCAAATTCTCCGCCAAATGTATAGCACTTTGGCTATCACATCGAACATCAACACTTTCATGTTCGAGCCCCAAGTCACACAACAATCGCTTCAAGTAGAGTACCTCCTTGGCCGCTTCCACAGCGGCAATCAACCCCGCCCCCGTAGTGGATAAAACAACTACGGTTTGTAATCTCGATCTCCAACTAATGGCTGTCCCGCCAAGTGTGAAGACATACCCGGAAGTTGATTTCCTCCGATCCCTATCACCAGCGTAGTCCGAGTCACAATAACCAAACAACTTGCAACTCCTCTCATCACTACCGCCAAAGACAAGTCCATGAGATGATGTGCCTTTCAAGTATCTCAATATAGCCTTCTCGGCTTCCCAATGCGATTTCCCCGGATTAGACATATACCGACTAACCACCGCGACGACATTTGCAATATCGGGCCTAGTACACACCATGGCGTACATCAAACTACCAACCGCACTTGCATATGGCACCTTTACCATATACGCCTTGTCCCCGATAGGTGATCCCTTATCCGAAAGCTTCATATGCAAAGGTAAAGGTGTATTTAACGCCTTTGCATTCCCCATGCTAAACCGGCAAAGCACTTTCTTTATGTACTCCTTTTGAGTCAATCTTAACTCAAAACGCTTTCGGTCCCTTCCAATTTCCATACCCAAGATTTGTCTTGCTTCTCCAAGATCCTTCATTTCGAATTCCGATTTCAAAAGCATCTTCAACTTGTTGATTTCATTTTTATCCTTGGAAGCAATGAGCATATCATCCACATACAAGAGTAAATACACCCAACAATCATTTCCTAACCTCTTGAAATATACACAAGCATCCTTGATGCTTCGATGGAAGCCACTTTCAAGCATGAAATGATCGAATCTCTTGTACCATTGTCTAGGCGATTGCTTTAACCCATATAGTGATTTCTTCAACTTGCAAACCAATTTAGACTTACCATCTACAACAAACCCATCCGGTTGCTCCATGTAGATGTCTTCATCCAAGTCTCCATGCAAGAAGGCGGTTTTCACATCAAGTTGCTCCAACTCCAAGTCATGAATAGCAATTATGGCTAGTAATACCCGGATAGATCGAAGTATGGGGTACCACCGATGCAAAAATTTCATCATACTCCTTTCCTTTACTTTGTGCAAACCCCTTTGCCACAAACCTTGTTTTGTATCTTCCATCATCCTTCACCTTGTAAATCCATTTGCACCCTATAGCACGGTTTCCCTGAGGAAGTGGAACCAAATCCCATGTTCGGTTTTCATTAACGATTGCATCTCTTCCTCCATGGCGCAAATCCACTTCGAGCTCTCTCTCGACTCCATGACGTCATCAAGGTCCATCGGCTCATCTTGAATTACATTGAGAGCATAGTCTAAATGATCACAAAAGCTAAGGTAGTTCCAATCATCATATCTTTCGGGAGGCCTTATTGCACGTCGACCAACCCGAGTAGCAATACTTTCACCTAAACCCCTTTCGGCTCCACCTTGAGTTGAAACTTCTCTAGTATCATGTACATCACCAACATCATCGCTAGAGGAACCATGTGGACTATGTGATGTTTCATCAACCGCTTCAACCCCACGAGCTTCTTCAACTCTACTACCACTTGGACGGAATGTGGGAACGACTTCCTTCTTCTTTGATTCACCATGAACCAAATCTGGAACGTCCGATGAGATCATTCTCCTTGAATAAAGCCGACTCATCAAAAGTGACATGATGATAATTTACAACCTTCTTCGTTTTCGAATTCCAAATCCGATAGCCTTTCACGCCGTTCGTGAAACCAAGTAGGATTCCCTTGAACGCCCTAGCTCCAAGCTTATCATTCCCCAGATCATGCACATAAACCGGGCTACCAAACACACGAAGATATCTCAAGTCTACACTCTTACCTTTCCACACTTCCTCCGGAATTTTGTTATCAATGGCCGAGCACGGAATTCGATTCACAATATGCACCGTGGTTGATAAAGCTTGGGCCCAAAATCCCTTAGACAAACACGATGCCAATCTCAAGCACCGAGCTTTCTCAAGTAGAGTTCGGTTCATTCTCTCCGCTTCCGCTACTCCATTAGATTGCGGATCTCCCGATGTAGTAATATTTCTCCGGATTCCGTGATGCTTACAATACTTCAAGAATTCCTGGGAAACATATTCGCCGCCATTGTCGGTCCTAAGAACCTTCAAAGTCTTACCACTCTCATTCTCAACAAGAGCCTTCCACACTTTGAACTTAGCAAATGCCTCCGACATGGCCCTCATTACATACACCCATACCTTTCGAGACAAATCATCAATGAAAGAAATATAATACCTTGCTCCTCTCAAAGAAGCTACCGGTGTCGGTCCCCAAACATCCGAATGAACATACTCAAGAACCTCCTTTGAGTCATGTTTGCCTTCATCGAATGATACCCTTGTTTTCTTCCCCATGACACATTCCTCGTAAAACTCTAGTTTGTTGAAACTCTCACCCTCGATCATCTCCCGCTTCCAAAGAATATCCAAACTCCTCTCCGAGACATGACCCAATCTCAAATGCCACAACCGTGTTGCATCCAAGTCACGAGAACTATCAACATCCACACAAGTCTCACCTCCTACGGTAACACCTTGAAGCAAATATATACCATGGTTCTTAGCACCTTTCATAACCACAAGCGCCCCCTTCGAAACCCACAAGCAATCCTTCTCAATAGTGATCTTGCATCCTAGAGAATCCAATTGCCCCAAAGATATAAGCGACTTCCTAAGTCCCGGAACATAGCGAACATTGGTGAGCGTGCGAACAACTCCATCAAACATCCTTATTTGCACGGATCCAATACCCATCGACTTGCAAATAGCACCATTTCCCATAGCAATTGTATTTCCCTCTTTTACCTCAAAGGACGAAAAACAATTTCTATTTGGCGTCATATGATACGACGCACCCGAATCGAGAACCCATTCGCTACTCGAAACACCCGATGCCACCGCCGTCAACACATTCTCATCTATCTCACCATTCCCACTCTCCACCGCGACGGATGAAGACGCTACTTCCTTCTTATCTTTGTTCGGACATTCATTCTTCCAATGTCCCGGTTTCTTACAAATAAAGCACTTGCCATTTCTCTCCCAAGATTTACCTCTTCCACCGGGCTTTCTTGATTTAGAACGGCCCCGGTTTCCTTTCTTCACATTCTTCTCTTTCTCCACAAACAACCCGTGACCACTACTAGCTCCACTACTTCCCTCACTCATCTCCTTCATTTGGTCTCTCAACTCCTCACTAAGAAGACCCGTCTTGACATCATCTAGAGTCAAGGTATCCCGACCATAGATCAAACTATTTGAGAAACCCGTATAGCGATCCAGCAACGAACATAATAATATCATCGCCTTTTGCTCTTCCTCAATTTTCAAATCAACGGCCTTCATCGTCATGAGCAAGTCATCAAAGGCATTCAAATGTGCCTTAAGTGTATTACCCTCCTTCATCTTGAAGGTGAAAAACGTATGAAAGAAGATCAAACGATTAGTGAGCAACTTCTTCATATAAAGTTCTTCCAACTTGTCCCAAATACCTTTAGCGGTAATCTCACCACTAATTTCGGAGATCACATTCTCCCCCATAGCAAGTTGAAGAGTAGTGTAAGCCCATTCCTCCATCTCCTCTCTCTCCACATCCGAGATATCACTTGGCAATAAGTGAGTATCAAATACTACTCGGTGCACCCGATTCCGCCTAAGAACCGCTATCATTTTCCATTGCCACTTCTCAAACTCATTATCTCCGTTCCACTTGTCAATTACCAATTGAGAACCCGACGCCGCATACGAACCCCATACATAAGGCGCCACACTATTCGGGCTTCCAGTTGAAGGACTTACCGAGCTATTATCCGTCTTTGACATTTTCATAAACACCTAACAAGCACCACAATTGCTCCGATACCAATTTTTGGAGAAAAACCTTATGTGATTAATCCGACTCAAGACCACTCGAATCCGATATCTAAACCACAATGCGCTAGCGGACGACCAGACCGTTGTTAGACTCGCAAAAACAACCAAAACAATAACTCTATTCAGAAACCAAGATCAACCAATCACGAACGATCCAAATCTCAATCACAAGTAAGAAACTAATGACAAAGTAGCAAAAATAATTCACACAAGGATTTATAGTTGTTCCACTAACATCTTGTTAGTGTACATCCACTTTGGAGAGAGTATTTTATTACCACGATGAAAAGGAATACAAGAGATTGATCCAATGATCACTATATTTCAATATAGAAAGAGTTTGAGGAGAATAGAATTGAAGAATTGGAATTAGGTTATAAACCCTAATTCACCCTTGAGAATAAACCCTTGATCCCAAATCAAGTATCCAAGCTCTCTCCACTTAAACCTCAGAAAATAGCTTATATAGGAATATGCCAGTTACCCAAATTGCCCCCGAGTCTTCACAAATCAACTTACAAGGTTTCCAGCGCGAAACAGCCCAAATCAGCCGTCAGACGTCTGTCGTGGGAGGTGACAAACGTCTGTCCCTCCTAGGGAAGTATTTGGGCTCCAGCACTCAGCACAGACGTCTGTCGCATCCCTGACAGACGTCTGTCCCGCTCTCAGACGTCTGTCGTGGGAATGACAGACGTCTGTCTGAACTCTCGGGAAAATCCCCCTGTAGTGTCAGACGTCTGTCGTTCCCTACGACAGACGTCTGTCCCTGAAACCCGCAGACATCAAACACAGTTTTGGCTCTAACTTTTGCGTACGAGCTCCGATTTGCAAACGGTCACCTCCGACTCGAAGTTATCTTTGTCCTCTTCAATCCAACACATAGTATCGCATACTTCAACAAATATGTTGTGGCTAATGTGAAGCACCCAATGAATGTGATAAATAAACTTAATGAGTAACATGATTGAAACTACTAAAACCATGCCGACACCAAAAGGATCTATGTTTGGAAACTGACAAAGAGTAAACTGGCAACAAATAAAGTGTGAAAGACATAAGAAACAACCTACTAAAATACATCTTTGGATGTGTCTAAACACACACGCACATTTGCAGATACATGCATCCATTAAGCACTACAACAAAATAGATCTATTACAACGGACAATGCCTGTTGTACTAGGGGTTTTACAGCGTTCAGCCTGTCCGCTATGTTTGGCCATGTTGTAATATGTCATCTTTTACAACCGGGAATGAATGTTGTAACATGCGGTTGTTATAGACTTTTAACAACGGTCTTATGTTGTTTTTGTATGTTTCTTCAATAGAATAACATCCCGTTGTAATAATTTTTGCAACAGGTATTGACCGTTGTAATATCTTCTATAGCAACAATTAATACCGTTGTAAAATGCTGAAAGTTGCAATGGATTTGAATATTACACATAATATTAATAATATTTACAAGAATTGAATATTTAATTCAAAAATTATTTATAAACAAATATTTATTCAAATAAATATTTATTATACTTTCAAATAGAACACATAGTGTTTGCCCTGTATTTACACAATCACTTGTACATACACTTCCTCAGTACATTCCAATCGTATACATTGACTCCTCACTACACACTTATTCACTCATATACACATACACAGTCACTCACACTCTCACTATAGTTTTAGTCTTTGGCTTCTTACTTCAGATTTTATATAAGATATAAATAGTAGAACATAAATTATTCTAGTAAAATCTATACTGAAAGTAAATCACATTTAAGACACGGAGAAACCAGTTGCTAATGGCCGACCACCTTCGGTAAATTCATTCGGTACCTGGCATATTCATCATGATCTTCAAAACCCCAAATTTTTCCTTCCTCCGCTAGCATTTTCCAGTTTTCAGGCAATATCTCACCATCTTCCATTAAATCTAGTACCTACCGTAATAAAACTAAGTTATCACAAGAAGGTGGGCACTACCAAATTATTGCAAAGGTGTCTTAAATATGCATAAATTATTCTCCAAGCAACCAAGCTATAATTTGTAACGACCCACCTTTATGCCCGATTATCGCAGGTAATTAAACAACCTTAAATCGTTCATAAAGATGGATATTTATGGGCACAAACATATTTGAACACAAAGAACAGAACCTTTCATTTCATTACAAAAATTTTACATCAAAGTTACACAGAATCAGAGTATACCATAAGCTCAACTGAAACAAATTGCTCTCGGCGGAAGAAGTAAACCAAAACTGTAACACTATAACGACCCAGGGATTTCAGCTCCGGTAATCGACATAAATACTTTCACCGTAACTCATGCCGATCCTCCAACACCGAAACCACTGGATAGTTATTAGAAAGAATTTAGAGGGTGAGATAAGGAAGAAAGAAATATAAGAATAGAAGAAGAAGAAGAAGAACCAATACCACAACACAGAATCAGAGTCTCACATCGCAGCGGAACAAAATATAATATGGAAATAAATCTTTATTGAGAGCTTTCAAAATTACTTACAGTATCAGAGTACATCAACATATCTGGACAGTTATATAACCTGTCCTCATATACAATCACATAGCGGAACAGTAGCTATATATATAACCATACGTTTGAACTCTTCCAGCTTGTCTCTGGACTTCGCAGCATCCGGTAACCTGGACCTGTACACCCGGGCCTAACCCGAGCATTTACAAAACATCGGGTCAGTCTGGTGAACCAGAGTGAGATAAACTCGCACAGTATTAAGGTATCACACAACTTGATTTTAAAGTAAAAATCTTTTCGAAAGAAAAGGATAATCGTAAGACCGAATCCACACATAAATACGGACGGTTTTTACCTTACGATAACCCAAAACAGTTTGAAATCAATAACTTGTCTGATATTATAATAGTGTCTAAACACAAGTAAATATAAATCTAGCGGAACGCTTGCATCTCACGCTCCACATATATAGTATACAATCAAAACCGCAGGCGCTTATTGAAGATTGGATTCCGACCTTGACAAGGTATGGGACCACCTGCCGATAGTGTATCTCTAGAGGCGAATACACTGGGTTCAACAAGAACGTCTTGCAACCCGGCCCTCACATGACCGACCACTCATTTCGCTTGAGTGTATCGAATGTATATCACCAACGGTTGGGCTCAAACCACCGTTCCCGAATGGGCAGAATCGATAGAATAAGAACAAAAGGAATTTCTCTAGATAGGTGATTATACACCCTAATGGGAGCGACCCACATAGCCATGCTGCCTTCCCGATTTCTGTCATCTCCCGGTTGATGAGGTTTGAGGCTACGCTTTATCAGCACATCTCATTCGCTTTGAATGCCACATTGTCAGATCCATCAGAATCACTAATTGACGTCCACAACAATACATTACGTGTTGGCTAAAGAAGTTTCCTTCTCCGCTTCCACTCTTGGTATGGTTGAAGAAATCAATGTACGTGACCTTTTCTGGAAATACTCTGTCAGACATTCATCCATACAAGTCACCCAGGAACAGGATGAACCGAAGGTACCCTCCTACTGCATTCTAGGAATCACCCTGAGAATCAGTAGCGAGAAGTCCTTACAATCCGTAGATTCCAACCATGACCGAATCACAGTTTATCTCTGGTTGCAAGTCAGAGATTTTAAGTAATCCTTCCGCTTATGAAGATCCACGGTCTTCAATAGCTCCATCTCGAATCAGCATCTTCATCGTATTCGTATTTGCTGGACGGAATGGTTTTCGAATATAAATTCGATCCCGGTCTTTCCGTACCAACAATCGCATGGGCCAATTTTGATAGTCGGTTATTTAACTATCAAATAAAACAACCATTCATCCATAAAAGAAAATGGATTCACTGATTCAATACTCAGTATCATTTAGCCTCTTTAACGAACCGCCCGTTAATTATATTCTTTAACTTTTCCAATATTTGGAACATCGCCTTTACTTCTTAGTAAAATAAGAATATTCTCCAAATTTATTTCATTCAACTTATAAACTTTCAAAAACAGTTTATAATATCATTTGCGGAAAACATAGCTTATGTTTCCCTCAACCACTCTCGTTTATAAACTAATATCATTCTGGGATAATCATGGAGTCGTTCAAGTTGGGGTATTTTATTTACCTCTCAGACCTTGACCAACAACATTCATATCTTCAGAATAAATAGAAGTTTATTAACCACACGTTTCTTCTTGAAAAATCCGATTTAAATCTCGACAAAGCTTCGATTCTATTAGAAATAGAATCCTTATGAAAATTCCTTAATGTCTCTTTATTATGATATTACAAATTATTTCAACAATTCAAATTCATTTGTTTAAAACAAACCCTTTATAAATCTTATATTAATGTCTCATACCGTTATCATATCGTTATCTTTCCAAATTCGCATGTTGATATTTATCAAACAATCCAACTTATTATCTGTAACCATTAATGCTACAGATTTCATTTCAAAAACCATTTTTACTTATCTAGTTCTCTTTACTCATACTCGACCATTTATTCGTTGCCTAAAACATACAATAATCCTTTAAAAACTTTTATCTAAAAATAGTTCATCTTATTTGCAATAAATGTTACATTTACAGACCACTAACTTCATTTACTAACTCGATTTCATTTCCAACTTTAAATATCCATTTACAAGATCTTTTGTAAATTAATTACGACAACTTATCAATCGTTTTCATTTGCACCTCTTTAACTTCATTTTGAAAATCTCATTTTCAATTCTTTATCGACAAATAATTTTCGTTGTCGTTTTTCAGATCTTTAACTTAGCTTATGTTCCCAGCCTCGATTCTATTTAAAAACTCATATCCCCCTTTATATATTCAAATCTCATTTATAAACCCAAATCTCATTTATAAATCCAGATCTCGTTTAAATCACTACTTATTCCCAAATCCGCCGATTTGTAAATCTTATTCACGAAATGTTATTTAATCACATTTCGTATAGTTTAAAAACACCGTTTGTTAAAACGATCATTTATTACAAAAATATTACTCTTTAACTCTTTTATAAATTCTCGTATATCCATAATTTAATTATTCCATTCCGATGTTTTGAAATCCATTCAAACTTCTTTTACGACCGTAAGGCCCTTATAAAACCGTTTCAATATTTAAATAACCAACACGATAAATTATATCGTTTAACCATTTATTCAATAATATCTTGCATCTCCCTTTGTTCTATATTATACAATTATAAAATTGGAAAATTTACCATAAAAATTGTAGTTTGAATTCATATAAAAATGTATTCATATCTTTGAAACCATTCGAAACCCATTTACCATTGATTTCGACAAATCATTTCTTTTGATTGACGGTACTAAAGAGGCAAATGACTACTGTAGTACCAAACCGTGAAATATGAACTAATTTCACATTCAATAACAAACAATATAACCATATTGATAACGTTATTCAATTCAAAATGGCTAATCAATATTCGGTTTCCATCTAAATAGATGACATGAACAGTTTAATAATAACGGTCAATAATAACAGTAACAGTCAATACCGGGATAATAACAACAGTTCAAGCATTCAACTATTTGATTATAACGTTTATAGTGTTATAAACGTAACCACTGAGGTAAGTTACCTCACTTGGATTCAATCGTTATAAATAACGATTAATTAAATTAAACGAACGTTTAATTTAACTGTTCCAGTCAAGATATGGATATAAAATCAACAATGAACAAACAAACAACCAACCATAGCACACAATTATAAAGCCCGACTTATATAAAATATAAGAGGGGAGAACTGAGTGAGTTTAACTCACCTTGCCATCGTCAAAACGGTTTGTTTTCCAGGCTTCCAGCTGCATTCAACTTCGTTCAATCCAGCTTCAAAATATTACGTCCGTTGATACAAACCCGACATCACTTGTTTATCTGGTTCTGTAACTGTACAACCAAGCTATAATTTTACTACGTTATTCACTTTATAGATTAATATTAGTTAGGCACGATTTAATCCCATCAGTCACGTTTTAATAAGGTTAGGCACATTTGAATAACAGGCCATGTTATAATATAATTTAACATTATTAAACCTAATATTACATACATAAATTTCTAGTTACGTTTATACACCTTAGTTAATCATAGATTTGGTCTACTAAAACTAGATTAGCCATGTATGAAGAATTTCCGCACGCACATCTCCTAGTTAAATCACGTTATAAATTTATTTAAAGTAATATTAATTTAAATCACGTTCTACTACAATTCGTTGGCTTCTTTAGAACTCAAATGGGCATGTTGGAGTTACACAGGCGCAACATTATATTATGCTATAAGTATTAAATCGGCCACATTTTAATTCATTGGGAACGTACTGTTCTCGCAATACACTTGATTACACAAAGTAAATTGTGATCAAGCATATTGGAGAAAGATTAGGCAAACTAATTATATATTAGGTATAAACTAATCTTGGTTGGCCCTAAATAAAATGGTTTAGGCATATTTAAACCTGATTAGCGCACTAAAATAAGGATCAGGCGTACTATAATATAGTATGCTGCAGTACATCTCCCATGCTTACCTGCTCTGTTATTTTCTTCCAACTAGCGATGCTCGTGTAACACGCAGGTGACGCATCTTCCCTTCTAGAAAATGCAATTACACAATAACACAGTTGTACGCTCCTTTTGTGTACTCCTCCTAACCGCTTCCCCTGAGCCTCGCCACCATCGTATCAGAACACGGTACCATTGCCATTCCCCTCATGCAAAAGCCAATCGCCACCTTATATTTCTTCTCAAAACTTTTGAAACGCCTGAAGCTACTTCCTCCTCATTACCTTCTACTGTGCTCCCACGCAACAAATTTCTTCTCCTTCTTTTTTTTTTTTTTTCTTTTTTTTTCTTTTTTTTTACTGTTTCGGTTTAAACTGTAATGGAGGAGTCTCGCTGGAACAAAGAAAAAGGTTGTCCACTATTTATAGCGTGAGGCGCCTTGGCCATCACGGTTCATAGATTGGCAAACACGCAAATTTCGTAGACCTGAGTACATAGGCTGTAGCTGTGTTGAGATTTCATTTCTTTGTCAAACTCAGTGATTGATTTGAGTTTTAATTTGTGCTTGTTCTTGCGCTGTTGTCTAAAAATATAGGGACAGCGGTTTGCAGAAGAAAACATGTGCTGATGGAAACTTAAGTGCGAAGGGGCATGGCAGTGTATATCTTAGGTCTGCCGCGTTTGATTGTACAGAGTGAGTTGGTAATAAGCATGTGCTTAGGGATGTAGTTCCAATGTTTTCTTTTCATTGTCAAAACTGTGGTTGATCTTGCATGTGCCCCTTTTTTTTCCGATGAGTTACAGAAGATGGGACAAGAGAAGTGGCATTGTTTAGTCTATATGTATAGCTGCTGTGTTCGTCCTTTTTCATTGTCATAGCTGAGTTTCACGTAGGTCTGCTTGAAAGAAATTTGATTTGATGATACATGCATTGGTGCGTGATTTCCTGAGGGAGGTGGGAACCGGCTTTACTTCCACAAGTTGATACGTTTGAGTTTAGTACAGAAGTGCATGGCTAGAATAAAATAAACAAATATGTTGGCTGCTAGAAATTTAAGGTGAAAGAAAATATGGTAGCCTGTGCGTCATTTGGGTGTAAGCTAGGGTAGGTAACAGGTGAAGTAAATTTGGATTAGAAGATTGAAGAGAAAATACATACATGTCTGTTGGTACAGAATGAAATAGCAGCAGTTTGATGAAAGTGACAACATATAGGGTGAGTTGGGCGAGAATAGGTATATGTATTTTGTTGTTTATGGTGTGAAACTTCGTCGTCGTGAGAAATCACGTTAACAACCACTATATACGATTTCTGTTTTCTGATTAAAAAGGCTAATCTTAGTGTAAAAAAGTATTCCGGACCCAATGGGACAAGTTTCGTCGAAATCCGAGGTCGTATGAAAAAAATTCCTTTATAAAACGGGAAATCAACACGCGTTTAAATTTTCTACGATCAAACGCGTTTAAATTCGACTTATATCGGACCCTGTGTATTCAATTGAAGTTCAAAACTATATATTACGAACTACAGCGCCATTTCGAGCTCGTTTTATAATTATATAAATATAATTAACGTTAAAACTTCGTTTTTATTAACGATTTCAATATTAATTTCATTTATATTCCCAATAATAATATTTAAAATAATAAATTAAATTAAATATTTGACTGCCAAAAATACGGGACGTTACAAACACCCCACCTCTATGCCCATATTATCCAAGAATATTACGAAGTAATATTGTCAGATAACACGGAGAATGAGGCTGTTGGGGCACACACGTGTAAATTCTCTTGAACTAACACTGGTACGTTTAAAATTTCTAAAATATAACTTACTTATACGTACACAGTATCGGTACAAAACAATAACACGTGTGCCTCCAGGATAGAAACAATACAGAATATACAAAAATACAGAGATCACATAGTCAGTCGTAGCGATGAAATATAATAAATATAATATTTAACATTTCATATACATTAACTTATTATACACCAATATATATATATATATATCAATCTATTCGGTACATGGTAATAAATAATTTACTAGATTACTATACTTCTCTAAATCCAGTAAATTACCAATTGGTCTCTGTGTCCCTATACCGGCAATGTCTCGGTCTGACCCAAGTGTTATATAAATAGTAAATGGATCAGTCTATGTTTAAATCCATTATAGTTAATATATAATGTTTGGGTGCTCTAAACAAGAATAATAACATAAAGAAGTACAACATTATTTAATCCACAATGATCATTCAAGGCATAAACCTAATCGTTAGGTTCACTCAAATATCAATATTAATGATTCATGCCTCATGGCTAAATATTATGGAAGCATTACCAATATGATCACATGCAAATGACAACATAATCTTATTCAAATGAATCTCATTCAAGAGTTATAACGCATTATGAAAGCGCCGAGATATCACAATAAAATGATAGCACACAGGCCAACAAAATACAATAACGTGATGAAATCATAAACAAGAATCATATACTCACATGATAGCTCACAGGTAGGGCTGTCAATGGGTCGGGTCGGGTTCGGGTCGGGTCAAGTCGGGTTCGGGTCAATTTTTAAACGGGTTGGGTCAACCCGTTTAATAAACGGGTCATATTATGCCAACCCGAACCCGACCCGTTTATAAACGGGTCGGGTCGGGTCAACCCGTTTTGACCTGTTTAATTTTGCAGAAATCCTTTTATCACCTATATTTTGCAAAATAAAAGTATACTGAAATAGAATAATACATTGCTTATAAACACAACACTTAAAAAGGCAACATACATGGTTTTACACTTAAAATACCTCTTTGATGGGCGTATGAATTTCATAAAAATGGTTTTATACGGCTTGAGCTTCGTATGTTATATGTTAAACGGGCTATGACGGGTCAGAAACGGGTTCACGGGTCAACCCGTAACCCACCGGTTTATTAAACGGGTCAGAGCAGGTTGACCCGAAATTGACCCGTTTATAAATGGGTCGGGTCGGGTTTTTTCGTGCGGGTTACGAGTCGTGTTTCGGGTCGTGTACGAAATCGACGGCCCTACTCACAGGCCATCAAAATACAATAACATGATAAAACCATAAATAAGAATCATATATGTAAATCACATTAAAATATAAGAAAAATTATAAAAGATCATATGGATCCATATCAACATTGGCGAGACTCGGCAACGCCGCACGTGCAATGGAAATATCATATACCAGTACTAAACAATTTTGACGTATACAATGGAAGATGCTCAGATCTCCATAACTTAGATCTCAGGTCTAATATATGGTATTCACTCAGGACTACCTCGACAGCCACTCAGGACTGTACAATGGAAGATACTCAGATCTCCATAAGTTCGACTCTCTGGTCTAATATATGATAGTCACTTAGGACTACCTCGATAGCCGCTCAGGACTATCTAGCACTGGTAAGGAGATAGTCGCTCAGGACTTCTCACTTTCTCAGTATAGACAATGATTTATATACGTCATCAACTCATAATTAGTAACCCGAACAGTGGTAACAGTGCGTCCCATACCACACGTTCTCACTGCTTGGTTTACTAATCTATTTATTTGATGCTCGCATACAGCACTTATCCTTCAATACTCTATATAACAAGTCCAATGAATAACCAGGATGATGACACCGAAAGTCCCATACCAGACGGTTTCTCCAAACCGTTTATTCAAATTCCTCGTTACATAGAATGTAAATATCATAAATCATATAAAATCAAATTAAATCAACAATGAATCATTCATAATATAAAATTCATACAAGAACTTAAAAACAGAAAGTAAACAAATGATGAAAGAACTAAAGTACCATTCAAGAAATACATAAATTTCAATATAACACATAAACAAAGCTTAATTAAAAGTATTGCTTTAAAAGATAATTCGGATAGTTGAAACATATAAATATTCATTCAAACTGGTTTAACTCTATGACATCATAATATGTAACAAAATACACGCAATAACATGTCAATTATTATTATCTAACACTATTTCATATTTCATATTTCAATAAAGATGAGAACATGCTAAGCGACTTGTTTGAAATAATTATAAAGTAGTCAAGCAAACCAATTAAGAGCATTCTAAATGAAGATGTTTGATTAAAAGATGTGAACTCAATAAAATACGTTGTCATAACATAAATTAAAACGCTATTATCTACTTAAAAGAAAATTTATATATGTACACATACTGGTAATTTCAATCTATTTCTAACTTAAACCACGAATTAATATTTAAGATTACATTATATATATAATTTATAAATTACAATCTAAAACGATGTTTTATTATTGTTTATATAAATACATGTGTATATACGAACGTTCACAACTTATTTAAAATTACACAATTAATCAATCGTCGGATTGAACAATTTATATAGATGTAATCCAAATAAAACAGACAGCATTCCCTCTGTGTAACTAATATCCAACCAACATAGAATTCAACAATAAAATCCTAATTTATAACAATCACCCAGCAACCAAAATAATGTCTTATATCAACCAATTCAATCATGGGTGACAATTTAAATCCAACCATTCAATTACTCAGCAATTCAATCTAAGTAGAAATATGTTATGCAACGTATATTTAGCTATGCTGGAAAAAGACACATATGTGAGTGAGGAGAGAAACTCACCGGAACTCCATGCGTAGACAAACACAGTCCGTTAGCTGCTCCTCATCGCACCAGCAGCTCTCTCCTACGCTGCAAATCCTGTCTGCGGCAACTCCAGCGTTGCTTCTTCCCTCGCGCATTCTCCTTCCCTCGAGTGTTGTTTTTTTTCTTTTTCTTTCCGTCGTTTAGGGTTGAAGAAGGAAAAGGGGGGAAATCCCCTTTTTGCTATTCGTGTCTGGCTATATTAGCTGACAGGAAAAAAAAAAGAGAGAGAATTTTCTAGATCTCAGGCTTTAACAATTTGGGCCCTAATGCTTATAAGCCTCATTTTAATTAAATCAGTTATGAATTGGTCCTTGCTTATCTAAACTTAACTTGTGTAAATAAATTCTAATTCATCCGATCAGGTTCACATCGCACATGATGCTTGTATATTGCTCATAGATAGCTTTATTTATCACATCACTTAGTGATTTACTTATTTAATACTACAACATTTACTATAAATAATTATATTTCCATCCATTTCAATTATATATATAATAAAATTATTTAATATTACGATAGTTCTATCTAATTTAATTCGTTTATTTAATTAACAAAATCGACATATTTCAAATTTAACGCTTCAATTTTATTTAATACATATATAATTACAGCGCCAAAACAGGGTTGTTACAGACTTCTCTCCTTAACAAAATTGCGTCCTCGCAATTTCTTATAAGGGAAAGTAACCAACTTATATTCTAACCCGTATGTACTCTATATTTCTTATTTGATTTGTTTCAAGAGTTCACACAGCAAATCTAAGCAAAGAATGGATACACAATCATGACAGGGGTCAAATTCATACTAGCAACAACAATTGGTCCCGGCCGATTGCTTTCTGTCCATATAATGCATACGGCTCTAGTTTCCGGTTGGGCCGGTTCGATGGCTCTATATGAATTGGCGGTTTTTGATCCCTCTGGCCCTGTTCTTCATCCATTCCACTAAAAAATCTTTTTTTTTCACGAGGTATAACTAGCAATTCCTATTTAGCTGTTACGGAATTGACCATGGATCAATTCCCCCTTCATTTGGGAATATTGAATACACCCAGAATTCTGAGCTTCATGTTATTCCTTCCAAGAACCATGTCAGAGTCGAGGGCATCCCAATCAGATTGAATGGGATGCACAGTTCAAACAAATGAACTTATATGGTTAAAAGCAAGAGCAACTCTCAAGCAGTCAAGAGCACAAGGCACAATATACAAGCATGTATGAGTAATGAAGGTCAGTGAATACATGAGGGCAGTTTTCATGATGTGCACGACAGCACGTATATGCACATATACGTACAAATGCAGTGTACAAAGTCACACTTGTGTGTGTATATGTGCATAGATCAATGTACAAATATGACAGCAATGCAAGCTACAAAAATGAGAGAGCTGTTCAAAGTATATGTTCATATTGATGAACAATAGTTTCATACTAGACAGCAACTTCTACAAGTACAAAGCATGCTACACTAAGGCAGTTTAGCAAATGGCACATGTGAAGCAAGTGGTAGAGATAATTTAAGGATGCAAACATGCAGCCAATGCAACAGGGTTGAATTGCATAAATTTAGTTCTAAAACTGACAAAGAGCATTTATATATGACCAAATCATGTTTCATCATGATGGTGCATGTATACAGTCAGCAATGTGAGTAAGGAGAAGTTATAATGCATATATAGAAACACAACATGGCAAGGGGATTTAATGGTGTTCATAGCATAGCAGAAATACTCATGCAAATTCACACAGCAATATTAGCATGTTCAGATTTCAATTCAGCGATGTTTGGCAAGTAATCAATCAATGATTTCGACTGTGTGCAATATGTATTCTGGCAACATTTCAAAAGGGACAGGAGATAAAACTTCCAGAATTTCAATAGCAAGTTTGAAAGCATTTCCAGTTTTCAAGAATCATATTTGGCATGTTTTGCAATTCCAGTTTTTGACAAGAAACAAATCAATGCATTTCCAAGAAATCAGCATATACATGAATGACAAGAAATCCGTTTCCTGTTTTGGCAAACAATTCAGTTTCATCCCAGAATTCTCTCTTCAAAAATTGGCAAGTTTTTATTATTTCCAGAAATCTTGTTTTGGGAAAACGTTTATTTTGTTTCCACTTTATCTTGCCGAAGGGATTCAACTTAATCGAGGCAACATGGGACAATTTGAATTCACTAGATTCATAGTAAAGTCAAATTCAAGACTAGGTTCAGAGTCAAGCATCTCAATCAAAGCAAAAGAGGAAATACACGCAAAATCTTCAAGTCATTTTATAGGGAAACCAAGACACTGCATTTGTAAAACAATTAAAAGACACAGATTGTTGTTGTGTACAGTGGTAAAGAGAATATTACATTAAGGAAGAAATATTAACGTCAGTGAAGTTAAGTTTACATAGAAATACTTTACAACATCCCCAAATTCACATACTTTAAATTAAAAATAAGTGTACAGATTCATAAAACTTTCATGTGATGTTCAAAATCCTCAAAACTAAATTAAAGCACTGAGAATTAGTATGAATATAAATATACATTGAATATGTCACTTATATTATACTCAAAATGTAAATCTTCTATATCTATTTGTACCGCTGAGGGTAAGTCTGGACTTATCAACAAAGCAGGAAGGTGCAATTGCTTATAAATGCAGACAAGCATGCATATACGAAACATACATTGGTTTAAAACCCATTTATTTCAATAATTTACACACCATAGGTTTATATACATAGAATCTTGGCCTGAGAAACTTCCTATTTCTAAAATTATATCTCAAATATTAAAACATATCAAAACCAGACATTTTCTCTTACACTGGGAACTCTTAAATTTGGGTGTGAAATTTTAATACTTGGTTAAATCATGATGTGCTTGTTCACATAAAACATTTCATATATTTGGGGAAGTCAGGCATACTTAATGTTATGTTTAGTAATATATAAAACCCTCTCTGAAATCAAACTTATATACACTCAGATTTTTTTTTTTTTTTTTTTTTTTTTTTTTTTTTGTTGCTAATTGTGCATCGAAATTGATCAGCCAATCCACCAATTAATCCTTGGCGCGATTCAAGGATTATCAACAAACAAATTTAATTCAGGTTAACTCTTTCTTTAAGTTCATAGACCACAACCAAAATACTATTATTAGTATTCACATTCACCATATTATAAGAAATTATAAAGTAAACCAAATTTCCATAAGAAATACCTGCAAACTTAAGTAGATAAAAATCTCCAGGCACAAAGCAAGGTCAGTCGTATTTGGAAAACGCTCACGTTCAACAGCTTATTTAACCACACACTTGGCTGTACATTTTTTTCCTTGCCCCTGCTCCGATGTTGCAGTAGAAAGTTCGGAGCACTTGACACTCTCGATTGCTTGACAGTAGAGACATACTATAATTGGAACAAATATTAATAACTCATATCTGATTTATAAACAATCCAATTATAGCTATATATACAGTTTGAAGAACAGCTGTTATTTATGCCAAAAAGGTAAATGAAAGTATGCCATGTTAATTTTTAGATCACCACAACATAAAGTACAGATCAAAACGTAAGTGTAATTCATATTGTAAAGAATTTATCAACAAAAAAACTGTCTTACTTTAGGAGATTACAGAGAGACATCGGATGCTATGATCATGACAAATGCAAAAGGCCTTAAAGAATCAGGATTGTCCTCATTGAATGCATTAATTATGACAAAAGAAAAAATTAAAGCAGCACTGTTATCATTGAATAGCAATATAACAGAAAGGATAGGATATGAAAATGTATCCGTGAGCTCTTTCTTCCTGTTACTAGTCATCAAAATAGTTCTTAAATAACCCACTTCTCTTTGTATTGCATGCATTAAAAGATTTGTAATTGAATTTGTACTGAGAACTTTGATTCCTCTAATTAAATCCATCCAAGTATTGTATTTTGTTAAATACAATATATAGCTGATAGGAATAACATCGATATCTGTAAATGTGCCGTCTAAGTTATCATGTTGCGCATTATAATTACATATTCTACTATTACTTGCTATGAATAATGACATTACATAAATTGCTATTTGGAATCCAACATCACATTATATATGCCTTCTTTATTTTACATGATATATTAGTATGTTATGTTTGTTTAATACTATCAACATTTAATTTCAAGTAAAATAATGCAGAAATTTAATTCAACTAAATTAGAATATTAAAGCGTTAATCTTCAATTGGTAACAAAAACAAATAGCCCATGATATCTACATATCAAACCATTCAAAAATAACCAAACTATCGGCATTCAACATGCCAATTCCGTACCAAGCCACATTTTATCCTTAAAATTTTTCTTCAAAATACTATGTTTGAATTTATGTAGTGTGCCGTGATATGGATATCTCCAGTCCAAGAGTTCAGACATTTTCGCCGACATGTTGGCTACCTGTATCGATGTCCATTTGTGAAGCAAGCAACAGACATGCTAACACATATTAGTTATTTTCCTATATCTTCCATCATATGAAATAAATAAGTATGATATACTCTAACAATATTAGAATTGTGCATTAATGGTCTACTTATATCCGTAGCTTATTTCATATGGCATCACATATACATCATGAATCGTTCAAAACAATTGACAAATTCACAAATCCTCCTTGGAAATAAATAAATTTTCCTTCCATAAAAATATATTCTTTTCCTATATCAAACTAGGATAATTCTTTATTATTTACTAAATAATATAAATATCACCTTTATTTAAATAGTAAGCTTTTACTGATTATTTCACTCATAAACATATACGTTGTGCTTTGTCGAAGTAAAATAAAAAGCAAACAAAATAAAAATAATGAACAAATAAGTATCCCGTAATATGTTTTCCCGATGATTCACAAACGATTCCCAACAATTAAAGGATCAATCGCCTACAAACTTTGCCCACCTTATGAGGATTGTATATAAACAAAGATCAAAACACTACCTAAGTCTCATAACTATCTTCTGGATACTACACTGATATAAACAAAGATCAAAACACTACCTAAGTTACACCCAACTATTTAGATTCCAATTAAAGATTATCGCCAAATTTATGGGGGAAGTGAATCAATATATTGTTGCACAATAGAAAAATAACAAATACGACCCCTTATGATTACCCCTCCGTAATCACCGTGAACCCCTAATGTCATATAATACAATAAAATCTACCACACCCCCCACGAGGACAAGGTCTCTAAGCCTCTTCTAAGGTCTAGACTCGTGTCTCTTTATATATAATGTGTTGTTCTAAACCTCGCTCCGATACCATTTTGTAACACCCCACCTCTATGTCCATATTATCCAAGAATATTACGAAGTAATATTGTCAGATAACACGGTGAATGAGGTTGTTGGTGCACACACGTGTAAATTCTCTTGGACTAACACTGGTACGTTTAAAATTTATGAAATATAACTTACTTATACGTACACAGTATCGGTACAAAACAATAACACGTGTGCCTCCAGGATAGAAACAATACATAATATACAGAGATCACATAGTCAGTCGTAGCGATAAAATATAATAAACGTTTCATATACATTAACTTATTATACACCAATATATATACATATACATATATATATATATATATATACACTACAAGAAAAATACCCTATTGCAACTAGCTATTTGCAACAGGCGATAAATAACAGTTGCAGTAAATGATATTTAGCAACAGACCTATTATAACGGTTGCAATAGATAAGATTTAGCAACAGGTCTTTTCTTCCTGTTGCGAAAAGCATTTTTTTTAGCAACTTCACTTTCCTTCCTGTTGCAAAAACTTACTTTTAGCAACTGTGCGTCCATAACAGTTGTAACAAACATATTATTTGCAACTGAACTGCCTAGCCAGTTGCAAAAAAATATCTTTAGCAACTTTTTTCGCCACTTGCAATAACTGTATTTTTTTTACAACCGGTAAAGCCAGTTGCAAAAAACATTTATTTTAAATATTTATTATTAAATGATTAACTACAATTAAGATTAAATTTTAATAATTATTAATTAATAATAAAATTTAAGTATTATAAAGTGATATTTATAACTGATAATTGAATAATAATAATTAATAAAATTAAAAAATAATAATATTTAACATTTTAAAAATAATAAAATAAATAAATAATTATTAAATAATAATAAATTCAGTAAGTATAGTAGCTATTAAATATAAAAGCATGAAGTAATAAGTAATATTTAGTTATAATATAATAAGTATTAAGTAATAATTAATTAATATGAATTAATACTTTAATAATTTATCACGGTTACTTATTAGTAGTGTATAAATTATATTTAACAATTACTAACAACATTTAATATATAATAAGTAAATCTAATTAGTAACAAATTTTAAATAATAATAAAATATTTATAATATTAAATAATTAATAAAATATTCATAATAATTTCTAAATAATTAACCATTAGTATTTACATAATAATTAAGATTAATGTTAATAATTCAATAATAAATTTTAGTTATTATAAAGTGATATTTACAGTTAATAATTTAATATTAAATAATAATCAACAATTAACAAATATTAAAATTAATGTTTAATAAATAATATGCATTTGATTTAATACATTAATAATTAACATTTAAATAATTTAATATATTAGTAATTAATATTGATCATAGTGCAATAATTAATTAATTTACTATTTAATAACTTTTCTTACATAACATTTCCAAATATTAATTTATAACAAACTTTCCTTTCGGTTGGTTAGCAATAGTCCACGGTAAAATATTCAAGTCACCTTTTTTTATTTGCAAAAGTTTAAAAACAAACAATTTTAAGCTATTATTTATGATGGTAAAGGTTAATTAAATAACGTTCTGCTAAATAACTTAGGCGGGCAAAGGCGGGCTCTCGAAATTTGAAGACCGTTTCGCACCTAATATTTCACATCCGCTTCACTTCTTTTTCCCATTCGCCTGCTTTTCCCATCTCTCGTTCATTCTAGATCTAGGTCAAATCGATTCTCTTGCTCAACTAAATAATCCATAATAAAACTAGAAAAACATTCGCAACTCGGCAGAAGGAAAAGCGGAGAAGGGGATAGGCGCAAGAAGTGGTTGCGGGTTTGGATCTGAAATAGGATTCGTGACGAGCGAAGGGCGAGATTTGGGATCGGATGAGCGAAGCGCGCAGGTAGGAGGAGAAGAAGGCTGGAAACAAAATCTGGCATACGAACGACTAACGCACGAACTGGAGTTACTTTATTCACAAACCGGAGTTGGAGAAAAGAGGTGCATTTTTCACAAACGAGCGTTGGTGGAGCATCAGAGAAAAGAGATATAGTGGCATACGTACGAACGACTGACGCAAGGGGCAGGGCAACTAAAGAAAAATTTCAATCTCTCAGATCTTATTTTAGGTATATGTATCCCTAATTTTTAAATTATCCGAATTAATTTAATTTTCAAAGTGCTTTGTTATTCTGGGTGTGTGTGTGTGTTTAGTCAGATCTGATGCTAGTCCATTTAATTTAGCTCTATTTTCTAAGCTTGATAATGCAAACTAATTGCATATGATTTCGCCAGAATAAGTTTCAAGATAGAGGACTGAGCTCAAAGTGTTCATCAGCTCTCCCTCACTTTCAGTGTCTTCACTTGCTGCTTCCCTTGCCATTTGAGCTTTCATGTTTTTCTAGGAGTCTTTAGCTAATGAGAGCTGGATTGAATGGTCTATATGTGTAGGTACACCAAACTTTTAAATATACACTTGACCGCAAATAAATCTTTATATAGATGCTTGTGTAATGAACAACAGAACAAGTGGCCACTTTAATATAACTTAATTAGTATCAATAAACTTAGAATAAGTATACAAATATGCAAGTTGTTGCTGAACCAAAACTGATAGTAATAATTTATTTGTGCAACCTCGTCTTCCTCACTTCTGCTTATGTAAGCACGAATACACGTAGGTAACGTCACATTATGAGCATTAATTTGTCATAAGCAGCCAAAATTCTATGTACCAACATTCGTTTCTTAACTGAAGAAGCTCCCACAATCTTTTCTTAACATAGTCAATCTTGTACAATCCGTTTAACACAGGATTGGAATTTGGATGAGGAGAGTCCACAAATATTGAACATGCCTTTAATACCATCAGTGCATTTAATCATAAGCAGCCAAAATTTTATGTACCAACTGTGACATTGAATGTTTGAACCAACAAAAGATTGTGGTCCTGCATGCAACACAAGAAAGATCGCAGCACTATATATAACAGGCAGCGCACTCTAAGATGAAAAGGAGAAATTAATTCTTACCAAAATGATTATTCTTTTATAGTGCTATACTTGATTCTCTTATGTAAATTAATTGGTCGTTTTTCATGTCACGGTCTTACTAATTTCACATGAGGTGCATGTGTAATACAGGGGTAACCGGGACTACAAACCTAATCCTTGGCTTGCTCAGGTACTGGATGTGCTTTATATTCTGCATGCAAAACATGAAATGAATTTTTCTACTGCAGCTGCAAGACATTTGACTAACATGAAGCTATTGGTACAAGTGTGTGTGTACTCTAGTACATTTGGTTGTGTGAGAGAAGAAATTGTTATACATGAATGGTGTATGAAAGTTGTATAAACTTTTATTGTAATTGTTTGTACTATTAAAACTTTGTTAAAATAAAATTTTATTTATTTATTTCAGTCTGTGATATACGCTATTACCAAAACAAATACATTTAATATGTAATATCTATAAGCTGTAAATTTTTTTTATAGATTTATGAATATATTGCAACGGGCATATACTGTTGCAAAATGATCTGTTGCAACACTAAAAGCCTGTTGCAAAAAGGTTTACCGCAACATCTTATTGCAACAGGCCGAAAATGTTGCAGACTTTTGGCAACTTCAGCTATACCAACAGACGCAGGCCTGTTGCAATAGGTCTACTGCAACAGATATTGCCTGTTGCGAAAAGTGTTTTTTGTTGTAGTGATATATATATCATTCTATTCAGTACATGGTAATAAATAATTTACTAGATTACTATACTTCTCTAAACCTAGTAAATTACCAATTGGTCTCTGTGTCCCTATACCTGCAATGTCTCGGTCTGACCCGAGTGTTATATAAATAGTAAACAGATCAGTCTATGTTTAAATCCATTATAGATAATATATACCGTTTGGGTGCTCTAAACAAGAATAATAACATAAAGAGGTACAACATTATTTAATCCACAATGATCATTTAAGGTATAAACCTAATCATTAGGTTCACTCAAATATCAATATTAATGATTCATGCCTCATGGCTAAATATTATTGAAGCATTACCAATATGATCATATGCAAATGACAACATAATCTTATTCAAATGAATCTCATTCAAGAGTTATAACGCATTATGAAAGCGTCGAGATATCACAATCAAATGATAGCACACATGCCATCAAAATACAATAACGTGATGAAATCATAAACAAGAATCATATACTCACATGATAGCTCCCATGCCATCAAAATATAGTAACATGATAAAATCATAAATAAAAATCATATATGTAAATCACATTAAAATATAAGAAAAATTATAAAAGATCATATGGATCCATATCAACATTGGCGAGACTCAGCAACGCCGCACGTGCAATGGAAATATCATATACCAGTACTAAACAATTTTGACGTATACAATGGAAGATGCTCAGATCTCCATAACTTAGACTCTCAGGTCTAATATATGGTATTCACTCAGGACTACCTCGACAGCCACTCAGGACTGTACAATGGAAGATACTCAGATCTCCATAACTCGACTCTCTGGTCTAATATATGATAGTCACTTATGACTACCTCGATAGCCGCTCAAGACTATCTAGCACTGCTAAGGAGATAGTCGCTCAGGACTTCTCACTTTCTCAGTATAGACAATGATTTATATACGTCATCAACTCATAATTAGTAACCCGAATAGTGGTAACAATGTGTCCCATACCGCACGATCTCACTGCTTGGTTTACTAATCTATTTATTTGATGCTCGCATACAACACTTATCCTTCAATACTCTATATAACAAGTCCAATGAATAACCAGGATGATGACACCGAAAGTCTCATACCAGACGGTTTCACCAAACCGTTTATTCAAATTCCTCGTTACATAGAATGTAAATATCATAAATCATATAAAATCAAATTAAATCAACAATGAATCATTCATAATATAAAATTCATACATAACGTAAAAACAGAAAGTAAACAAATGATGAAAGAACTAAAGTGCCATTCAAGAAATACATAAATTTCAATATAACACATAAACAAAGCTTAATTAAAAGTATTGCTTTAAAAGATAATTCAGATAGTTGAAATATATGAATATTCATTCAAACTGGTTTAAATCTATGATAGCATAATATGTAACAAAATACACACAATAACATGTCAATTATTATTATCTAACACTATTTCATATTTCAATAAAGATGAGAACTTCCTAAGCGACTTGTTTGAAATAATTATAAAGTAGTCAAGCAAACCAATTAAGAGCATTCTAAATGAAGATGTTTGATTAAAAGATGTGAACTCAATAAAATACGTTGTCATAACATAAATTAAAACGCTATTATCTATTTAAAAGAAAATTTATATATGTACACATACTGTTAATTTCAATCTATTTCTAACTTAAACAACGAATTAGTATTTAAGATTACATTATATATATAATTTAAATATTACAATCTAAAACGTTGTTTTATTATTGTTTATATAAATACATGTTTATATATGAACGTTCACAACTTATTTAAAATTACACAATTAATCAATCGTCGGATTAAACAATTTATATAGATGTAATCCAAATAAAACAGACAACATCCCCTCTGTGTAACTAATATCCAACCAACATAGAATTAAACAATCAAATCCTAATTTATAACAATCACCCAGCAAACAAAATAATGTGATCTTATATCAACCAATTCAATCATGGGTGACAATTTAAATTCAACCATTCAATTACTCAGCAATTCAATATAAGTAGAAATATGGTATGCAACGTATATTTAGCTATGCTGGATAAAGACACATATGTGAGTGAGGAGAGAAACTCACTGGAACTCCATGCGTAGACAAACACAGTCCGTTAGCAAATCCTGTCTGCGGCAACTCCAGCGTTGCTTCTCCCCTCGCGCATTCTCTTTCCCTCGAGTGTTGTTTTTTTTTTCTTTTTCTTTCCGTCGATTTAGGGTTGAGGAAGGAAAAGGGGGGGAAATCCAGTTTTTGCTATAAAAAAAAAAGAGAGAGAGAGAATTTTCTAGATCTCGGGCTTTAACAATTTGGGTCCTAATGCTTATAAGCCTCACTTTAATTAAATCAGTTATGACTTATGAATTGGTCCTTGCTTATCTAAACTTAACTTGTGTAAATAAATTCTAATTCATCCGATCAGGTTCACATCGCACATGATGCTTGTATATTGCTCATATATAGCTTTATTTAACACATCACTTAGTGATTTACTTATTTAATACTACAACATTTACTATAAATAATTATATTTCCATCCATTTCAACTATATATATATAATAAAATTATTTAATATTACGATAGTTCTATCTAATTTAATTCATTTATTTAATTAACAAAATCGACATATTTCAAATTTAACGCTTCAATTTTATTTAATACATATATAATAACAGCGCAAAAACAGAGTTGTTACAAAAACAAACTCTAGCTTCAAATCATAATCCAGCTCTGAAACTAACCTGCAAACTAAACTACCAGTTGCCCGTGCAAAATTATGGACACCCAGAGTTTAGGTGGGAACAATACTCCAGGTCAGTCGTGGGACTGGTGTGAGAACTCAAAACAGTTATTATTTCAAGTCTATTTTAAAGTTGGAAAAATTCACCGGACCATGCCACTATCACGGAACGGGTTTACTCCATGTGAATTCTCGTGCACAGAAACCCGCAATGACTTTGAAAAATGAAGCTATCATAAGCTCGTCCCATATCACACAATGCAAACGCACACCAGATGGGCGAGTTTTGTCTTATGATAACGAATAATGCTTTAATACGTAAAATCCTCTTTTAATATTATCATTAATGCATAGTGTTGAACATAGTTATTAATGGCGCACGGCGCAAAAAGGCGAAACATCAGTCCGGAGCCTTGGCGCGCGGCGCGGCAAATGGCGCGCGCCTTTCTGATTTACGGCGCACTTTTGTTTTTTAATTTAACATATAATAAAAAATATTAAAAATCCGGTATTTTTTGCTAAAACATGTGCAATCAAAGTTTTTACTATTTTGCAAAAAGAAACATCATCATATTTGAGATCATTAGCATAAAATTTCAAGCGTCATAGGTTTCAAAATCCAATATAATAATACATATTACTAATAAACTAGAAATTTGAATCCGATTCAACAATCATATTTTCAAAATCCATCAGAACCTACAAAATAAATAAAACAAAATACAAAACGTTAGCAAACACAATAATATGATCAACATTAATCTTGTGTAAACTGCAAAAAATGAAAAAATAAACAAAAACAAGCAAAAAACAAAAAAAATAAACAAAAGGCGCGCCATTTTGCGCTGTGCGCCTTTTTTGCGCCGCGCGCCTTTTGCGCCATTTCGTGCGCCTTCTCATATTCGCCGCGCCATAAGCCAAAATGGCGCAGATGCTGCGCCGCGCCGCGCCATAAGCCAAAATGGCGCAGATGCTGCGCCGTGCGCCATGGCGCGCGCCATGGCGCGCCATTGATAACTATGGTGTTGAAAACCATTACTCAAATAAATATATAAATCTTAGCGAGCATAGTAACTATGCCCACATATATAGTTTACAAACAAAGCGAAAGAATCGCATTGGTTAATGGGTTTCCAACCTGATGGTTCCTGGCACGAAAGATCAATCGATGACACGAAGCTAAGCATCTTCCCGTTAACATCCAGACATCGGACACCATATATACTTTATTCCCTCAGGTTTCGAGGTAGATCTACCGCCGTAGCTTTCGATTTTCACTAAAGATTATGTATACAACCTAATCGCCAGTTTACCATCAATCCGGGGCGTGAGGCTCATCGAGGTCACGATACACACAAAGCTACGCTTAAATAAGCCATGCTTTGATCATCACTAGCTCATTTCATAACTCGAGCATGCCACATTAACAATTCACGACATATCACTGATTTCTATCAATATATAACCTCTAAGTTCATATGTCTTGGAGATGAGAATAATATATTGCCACAAGTACGATATATATTAACAGAAATCAGTGCTAGGCAGTCAATTTTATTGCCAGACACACAATTCATACAAGTCTATTCTGGGTCTGAACGGAACAACGGTCCGAGAATCTCCAAATATATTCAGATCTCATGCCACTTATAACCTCGTATCGGGTGATCGGCCCAATCGAGACATCAACAATCAATCAAACTATTCGAAGATTCTCGGTCTTCACTTACTGATTTCTAAGTCTTCATTTTCTTTATAACGTCGAATTATTACCTGGAATGGTTTTCGAACATATATTCGATCCCGATCTTTGCAAGTAATAAGCATATTTTAAAAGTAATAGTTATAGATTATTCTGGATTTCTAATTTAAATCTCCGTCCAAATCATTATCGATTTATTTACTGAGCAAAGTTGGCTTCATTTAAATTTCATAAAACCATTTTAACTCTTCTTTTGAGATTCGATATTCAAATTTTCCAACTTTATATTCAAACATAATTTTTCCATTAGTCGTTATTCTTTCCACAGGTTTCAAAATCACCAAATCTTAATTTGGTTTTCCATTCACGATAATTCAAACAATTGATATTTCAAATGGTGCTATATCGACTTATTATTCGATATCAATTCACAACCTAAGCAAATGTTGGATTGCCATAATAATTTATAATCTTCTTCTCATAGCGAATATTCGACTATACTTTAACCAAACTCATTTTCTTTACATTTCAAACTTTCGATATCTTATTTAAACTCAGTAATGTTTAAATAAATCTTATACGAAAAAATTTAGTTCTTAAAACTTTCAAAATATTTAACAAACTCCTTTCCGTAATTTTAAACAATAATTCATGGTTTAAATTTTTTAAACCAAATCATTTCAAAGAAAAATTTATAATAACGTTAAAAGCGTTACCAAAAGCATTAAAATTGGCTATTCAGATTAAATAGATTTAAATTTTCCCAAATTTCAAATATTTCAAATTCCTTCATTTTTAAATAATAAAATATGGTTTATCATAAATTTCCCAAATTTCAAATATTTCAAATTCCATCATTTTTAAATAATAAAATATGGTTTATCATAAATTTCCCAAATTTTTAATAATTTTTATAAGTCCGTTTTATTAGATTTTCCTTTACGGTCGCCGAACTGCACGCATAGCGACCTCTTCCCAATTTATTCTAAAATATCTTGAAACCCATACGTTAGAATTTGACAATTTTTATTCTAATCAAAACTATTATTCATAGAATTCTGACATTTCTTGTTTCACGTCAATTCGATTTAAAACGCTCAAATTATAGTCATTTGAAAATTTTAATCGATATTAACGAATTGTCGCTACGCAACGCATACAATTCGAGTCATATAACGATTTTAAATATCGATCATCCGAATCCTTTCAAAATACTTTTAAATTCTCATAACTTAAATCCAAATGTTCATTCCAACTTGAAAACTTGATATAAAATATTTTCTCAAACTCATTCTATCGTCCTAAAATTAACAGCTAGTCGTTATACAAATAATGGAACCAATTATTTTAATAAAACCCGATTTGCAACTCAAATTATTTCTTCACACTTGATTATTCAAACTTGATTCAAACGTTTATAGTTTGAAAAATATTTCCAAAGCTCCATTTTAATTTAATCGCAACTTAAAATATTTTTCTCAACTTATTAAGGATTACAGATACGGTTATAAAATAAATTTTGAAATCAAATATTTACATGAACCCAATGCAACTTGAAATCATTTTCTAAACTAAATTTAAAACTTGTTCAACATTGTGAGTCCAGAATGAATTGAAAAATATTTCACAAATCGTTTTCGTTTTTCGAATGTCCTTTAATCATTTCTGACGTATAATTTCAAACCATCTGCAATCCAATTCAAATAATTCCCATTAATATTAAATAATAAAATTTCATGGAACGGACATTTAACTGATTGTCCGCATAAATCCAAAATTTCGGTGTGTGTGAGATACAGCCAAAATCAACCAATAATCAACCATATAGCATGAATAAATCCATTATCAACATTTCAACAATTAAACAGTCATCCAATTGTGCACAAGCGTTACGTTCAATAACGCTTCGTATTCAACGTGTTTAAAAAAGTAAATATCCATCTAACCGTTACACACAACAATCAACATCTATAAGCCACTAATTAACGCTAACTATAATTAACCATTTACATAAATTTAAATAGATGTTCTCACCTCCATGCCTCCAAAATCTTCTATCATCCACACTCCGTATCAACAGCGAATAAATCTTGGATAATCACGTATACTCTCTACGGATGATGCTACGTACCTACTTCTTTTCCGGAAGTTAACATGCATATAATCCAATACACGTTATTTTCGTTTTCAACATGCGGGGAGACCGGTTTCACTATTCAGGACCGCGGAGAAGCTGGTAAAGGAAAATACTCGAGTCCTCTTTCTTTCTTTTTTCTTTAGTATGGAGACCGGACTGTTTTTTTTTTAATTTCATTGCATGCGCGGTTTCAGGGGAGCACGTGGCAACATCTACTGCCAAAGTGGGACAAGTGGTATAGAAATCAAAGCATACACATTTCCCATTTTACAAATATTGTTCACGTTCGCACCCTTTTTGTACCAATGTCCCGTTGCCATCCTTAAATGTTTACATCTTTTATTACTTTGAATTTTTTTTTTTTTTCATTTTTTCTGCCAAAGGCGTTTGAACCAAATGGTTAGCATACGCATATTTCATACCCGTATACCTAAGCACTCGCCCAAATTTTGTCATCTTTTTTTTTTTTTTTTACTGATTACATAATGGGTATTAGCGAGTTACTTGTATAACACCTAATCAGAAATTTACATTATTATCGTATATAACAGCATCTACAGATCTCATAACAATAATAAAATAAACCGGTTGATTTATTCTGTAAAGTGTCAAAAGAGCCGCAGTTACCCTAAATTACGCTAGAAAAAAAATATGTGTTTATTTTTCGAATTGAAAATTACAGTAAAATTTTAAAAAATATTTTAAGACTGCGCGTTCAGAAACTGAACGATTATTTTAAACTGGCATTAATTATAATTTATATTCATACACTGATCGTTTTAATAAATATTTTACAACCGTTTTTGATAATTCGACCAACGATGAACAGTTTTGCCAAGCGGATATTGTTTTAGGATAAATTTCTCAAGTAAAATTTATTTCCAACTTTTCTAATATTATTATTTTATCATAACATTGCCTTAAAACTTTATTTAGAATTCATTCCTGCCTTCTGAACAGTATTAAGTTTTATTTGAAATTATATTACAAATAATGTTTACAACTTACAAAGCATTACTTGTAAATATAATTTCTAAAATTTACATTAACCAAAATAAAATTCAAATACTTAAAGATCATGGTAAACTCATATCAAAATTAAATATCATTTCTTAATAGTATTAAAATATACACAAAATTCTCTAAATAAATAAATTTATATCTTTGTGATAATATCACATTAAAATACCCCATGTTCGGTAAAATCTTTAGAAATAAATCTTACTTCACAAAAATCTACATTTACACAACAAAACAAAAGATGTATTTAAGACTTATTTAAATCAAAATTCATATTTAAACCTTGGTTAATTCAAATTTATATTCAGCAAATCCAAACAAAGTTTATAATAAAAATATTGAAAATTTTGGATCATTACATAATTGCTATGAGATACATAGCTAATAGAATGACCATGTCATATAGATAATATACTGCGCCTAGGGTATTTTGGTTGTTATAACTTATAACACAACGTTTGGTAAAATATAATTGATTATAGTTTGCTAGGTAACGTTTAAGGCTAGTCTTTCACGAGCGCAGTCCCACTTTTGTTTCAACGTATTCCATTTTGCCTTTCATAGCCATTCAAAATATCTCTAGACAAAAGGTATAAAGATGATGATTACCTCTGTCATGGAAGGTCGCCATATGGCAATTTTTCTTATACAAAGTGAGGCTACAAATGCTCTGCAAGTTAACATCATAATATTCTCCTAATTTTGAATCCACAAGCATGTACTGTTGAAATTGGTGATACGCAAATCACAATTTTGGGCAACATATAAACTTACATATTTTATGGAGAGATTTGTTGCTAGATTTTATGGAGAGATTTGGTGCTATATTTGATAAAGAGATTTGGTGCTAGATTTGACGAAGAGATTTGGTGCTAGATTTTATGAAGAGATATTGGTTGCTATATTTGTGGACATTTATTGCAAGGATATTTGGTGCTAATCCAAATAGTTTTATAACATATATGAAGATAATTTGGATGCCAAGTTTTCTTGGGCATGAAGCAATTCTCTCTATAAAAAGGGTCAGCTAACATCGTCATTAGGTGTGGGTGAGAGCCACCAAGAGTGGTGGGTGAGAGCCACCAAGAGGGTGTGGGTGAGTGCCACCAAAAGCGATCAGTCTAGCTATTCCAAATTGAGTGTTCTCCTTCAAATTATTTAGCCATTAGATATTCTCTACCTATTTCTTAATAAGGTTATTGGTTCAAGTTGTAATTGTTTGTAACGATAGTTGAAATCGATTCTAAACAAATTTTTTATTAGTGAATCAATAAAGAAGGTGGTTGGGTGGAATATTTTGTGTTCATATTTCCAATATTTTTTTGTGTTGTTGTTTATTTTCAATCAAATTCATCTTCAAGTGATTGGGTGATAAAGATCCTGTTTTTTCTTGGCGTTTTGTCAAACTTCCGCTGCGTACAAAACCATAACAGTTTGGTATCAATGCAATTTTTGCATAATAATTTGGTATCAGAGCCAGTTCATCACATAGCTTGGAGTGATTTTGGATTGAAGATTGTAGATGTCGGAGATGGTAATGCTTTCATGGATGGCTATTGTGGAGTAGGAGATTTTTAGAATTTGGAATGAAGAATCTAGTCCGCAACAAGGTGGAGAGGTTGGTTTTGATCACTGCTGAGGATCCGTTGAGGATCATGTTATCGATTGTTGTCTTCACGTTGATAATTCTCGAGGGATCCATGTAGATGAAGAGGGATCAATTGGTAGGCGTATATCGATAAAGAGGAGGTGTGATTGAGCCTGGAAATCAATTAGCTAATCTTGTGGCCTGATGAAATCAAGAAGGTGTGATTGAGCTTGTAAATCAATTGAGCCTGAACTTGAAGAGAAGACAGATGGTTTTATCTCGTAGCCGTTAAAATCGAGATGGTGTTAATTGAGAAAGAAGAGGTTGAAAGTGAGAGCTAAGGGGCTATTGTTTGAGTGGAGGAGATGTTGTGATTTGGTATCAAGGTGGAGTGCTGAAATTGGTGATATGCAAATCACAATTTTGGGCAACAAATAAACTTACATATTTTGTGGAGAGATTTGTTGCTAGATTTTATGGAGAGATTTGATGCTAGATTTGATAAAGAGATTTGGTGATAGATTTGACGAAGAGATTTGGTGCTAGATTTTATGGAGAGATATTGGTTGTTATATTTGTGGACATTTATTGCAAGGATATTTGGTGCTTATCCAAATAGTTTATAACATATATGACAACAAAATAGTCATGATATAAAGGAAAAAAAGGCTATCATAAAATTATGTAAAAAAAAGGAAAAAGAGCATAAAAAGTTTAGTGGATCTTTGACCTCTAATTTGAAAGCCATATTTCGACCCGGGCATTTTCGGGATGCCCCTAATAACCAGCGAATGGCGAGTGCTTTTCCTTATGTAGATCCTATTTCGATAGGAACTTGATGAGTCGACCCGCCTACACGTCTTGCTTTTACTACTATATCGGGAGTTACTCCACGTATTGCTTGACGTAAAACGGATAGTGGATTTGTTTCCATCTTTTGTTGAATCTTCCGATGAAATACAATTTTACAAATGCACGAAATCAAATAAATATTAACACATGAGATATAAAATATTTGGAAAATGGAAACTGATGGGGTCCCATAAATAATTACAACTAATAAAGGTTCACAATTTTATTTGGTTATAATCGCTCATTAACTTATTTCATGTCCTTACAGAAATGGAACCGTGTTCCAAGTCCCAACCAAAAATGCTCATTAACTTACATTGAGTCTTAAATCATATAATGAAACTTAATAATGTACGATGGGTAGTTGGTATATCAAATACAAAGTAAAAGACATACATTGTGAAGCAATGCATCAAACTATTCCAGAGTAAATTTACAAAAATAGAATGAGTATAGTACTTATGTGAAATGATGAGATATAAGGAAACATCACAAGCAGTTAAAGCTAACTTTAAAAAAAAAAAAAAACTGCGCATATTTAATTGGTTGACCAATAAAAGGTTGTTCTTACAATTCATGCAGTAAAGCTAAGTCGGATGAGGGGTTGAGCCAAATATAGATAGCATTTTCATATAGACTTTGAATTGCCTAACCATATAAATTAGTACAAAGATGATGTTAATATCAAATGTAGTTGTTATTATGCATACAAAAGTGGTTGCACTTTCTAGTTTCTAAATTGTCCCAATTTCTTTTATTACGCAACTTTTGTTCTATTTAAGTCATCCAATTATTACTAAAGCCAAGTTAAGAACCAAAAAAGCATGAACTGCTTCTTAAAAGGTCAACGGTGCAAATATCATTTGTTTTAAATGCTAATATACATTCGGAAGTATCAAATTATCAATTATCGGTGGATGAATTCATTAATTTTTCTGCTAGCAAAATTTACCCAATTACGTATATTTCCTTTGTTTATGGACTGGACTTCATTTTAATTCCATTAATATAGACAACGTGGTTGAATGGCCAATGGTCATCTAAAATCCAGTGAAGGCATCAGAGATTTCAAAAAGGCCAAAGTCAGTAATAAACCAAAATTTATCGTGGTCGAATTTATCAAGAGCATAATAATAAAACTGGAAATTCACCAAGGCCAACAAAGATCAGACTACCCAAAATTTCACAGCAGCATCCTCCAACTATTCACGTTCGAGTCGACGAAAACCTACGGCGAAGCCACGCCTCACTCCTTGCTCGTCTTAGCCTCGTCGTCGCCTCCACGTGCGCAGTTCCCCCCATGCCACCGATTGTAAATGAGCAAGAGCGCTTGATTTCATTTTTTTCCTTGAACAAATTAGATTTCCATTTAGGGTTTAGGCAAAATAATAAGTGGAGACAAGGGATTTGAGGATAAGGGGAGTGCGGGTGTTGTTCGTGCAAATGAAAAATTGGGGGTTTCGAGCCAAAACTTTGTGATTTGGAGCCAAAAATATTTGTTTGGATCCAAATGAAAATCTGAATACATCTTTAGATCATTTTAATCATGTAACAAAATTAGACATGAGTATTTAGATTTGAAACATAATATTTGTATTTTTCAAACGCGTTAAAAGTCGCTAGCAAAGTAATTAGTTAAAGCATCTCTATTTGGTAAATGCATCAAACGTGCTTCCATGTTTTAGAAAATTACAATTTTTTTAAAATATGAAATATAAATATAAATTATAATTATTGATTATCAAATACAAAATAAAAGATATATTTTGTTAATTATTATAGATTTATAGTATTTAATTTTAAATTTTATACTTAATTTAGATTATTGTTTATAATTATTTAAAAATTATTAATTATAAATTACTGTATAATAATAAAATTATTTAAAATTATAAATGATTTATGATTTAACTATTACAGTAAATTATTAACTATTAAGTATATTTATTATTTACACATTATTATTAGAAATTATTAATCATTTATTTATATATTATAACTAAATATACTATATTATTAAGCCTATTGGAATATTAATTTATATATAATAATTAGCAATTAGTGATTATTTATTAATAATCATTAATTATCATAAGTTATAAATGATTAATGTAATATTATTAAATATTAAATATTAATAAATAATATAATATTATTAATTATTGGTAATAATATAATATTATAGTTAGTAATTAGTAACGTATGATTAACATAATATTATTAATGATTAATTAATAAATAAATAAAAAAATCAATATCAATTTTAAGAAAGCGTTGTAATTATTATTTATTGATTGTCGGAAATTGGTGATAGAAATTAATTACAACGGACACTGATTATTGTAAAGTTGACATCGGTTAAAACTGGCATTTTATGACCATTGTAAATTTGACACCTATTACAACGAACATTTCCTGTTGTAAAATTGGCACATCTTACAACAGGCATTTTGTGACCGTTGTAAAATAGACATTTATTACAATTGGTATTCTCTGAACGTTGTAAAATTGGTATCTATTACAACGGGCCTTTAAAGACCGTTATAATAGCATTTTATTACAACGGGCTGTCTCTGCCCGTTATAAAAAGAGCGTTGTACATGACATCTATTACAACGGTCTCGAAATGATCATTGTAAAAGCGTTCTATTACAACGGGGAGTCATTACCCGTTGTAAAATGGACGTTGTAATAGAGTATTTTTGTTGTAGTGAAGCCACAAAAGAAGTTGCTTCCCAGCTGAAGCAACTTTCATCTTTCTATATCTGTATAACTTACTCCTAAAAGGTGCAACATTTGAATGCCTCTTCGATTGGGCCAGTAAATTGATCTATTAGTTAAATTTTCAAATTTGAATGCATGAATTATTCGCAGAATTGGCTTTAATGTCAAAATATCTATCCTGTAGCGTATCATAGAATGAACAGATAAATACATTGCATCCAATCAAATTCAAGATTTATTATTGTTGCATCTTTCCTTAGGACTATGCATCATAATTGATCAATCAACGTATAATATATTACTGGAACACTTTAGGAAAGATCAATGAAATACTTTATGATAATAACTGAGAACAACTAATATTAGTTCATTGTTTTAGAAAGAGCACTAATCATAATAAAAAGTCGAGTCCAAATGTGTAATTTATAAAATTGATTTGAAAACATATGAATCATTTGAACTACATAAACGTCCAACTGGCTAAGGAAGCAATAATACCAAGTCTAGATTATAACACTAAATTCCCTTCATAATTTATTAACTTTTTTCAAAGAGATTTCTTACAATTGTTAAAAGTAATTAAAGTCAGGAAGCAGCAAGTAACTAAATACTCTAGTTTTATGCAATAACTATGTTTGGCTATAAATAAAGCCTAATAGAAATACTAACAGCATCTTCAACGGTCTTACATCTTGTAATATTACGAGATGTAAGATTACGAGGAGAATCGTTTGATTCTCCTAACAAGTGCGTGCCGAATTAATCGGTACGCGCCGAATTTAGCGGCGCCTAATGCTAAGGCGCCAATAAATTCGGCACCCAACCTAGGGAGCTGATAAATAGCGCCCTAGGTCGGAAAATATTATTATACCCTCATAATTTTTCTTTTAATTTTCTTTATTCGAATTTTACGTTGTTATGCCACCGCGCGTTACGAACATCGCTTGACGGACCGTTCTAGCAAAGCTGGACGAGACAGTCGGTCCTGTGCACACCGCTCCTACGCCTAAGAAGATGATTCTAGACCTATGGATTCTTCATGAGTTATCCCAGGGTTTCACTCACTGTATGTTCACAGCTCTCGATACCGTTGAGGTATAATTTATGAATTTCACATAATTTTTTATTGCATAACTTAATTGTATACCAATGTTCGTAGGTAGTATATAGTGTTAATTTTATAGTATAGTAACCAACAACAAATATCTTTTTACTAGTCTCGCTACATTAGCGTTCGTAGCAGTTGGTCGAATTTTATTACGCGTACCTTTGACATACTTTTTCATGGTATTCGAGAGAGGCTACTAGCTAGTCCGTTTGGTTATTTCTTAGAGATTATACCAGCCCAATCCTACGATCGGCCATTGCTAGGTGCCTTAGTTGAGAGATGGTGACCTACCACAGATACTTTTCACTTTCCAGATTTTGAGTTAGGTATCACCCCAGTTGATTCTTATATGCTTAAGACGATTGAGATTGGCGCTGTTGATAGTGTGTCATACCCTTTTGACTCTAGCTATGAGTCACCCGAATCGTACTTGCTGTATTTTCCCGATTTCATCGCCGATCATATATCTAGTGGGGCTGTTAAGCTTACATATTTACATGAGTATATTGTAGCACATATGGGTACTGTGGCTATGCAGGTTGTTGTATTCCGGGTTTCCCTTCTATATCTCTTTGGTTCGACATTGTTTTCAAACCAAAAGAGTACGATTTGATTGGCCCACCTAGCATCACTAGCTGATTTAGAGCATCTTCATATGATTGACTAGGGCTCGGCTATTTTGGGATGTCTATACACTGCACTTGACTCGTATGCTTTTGGAGAGGTAGCGCAGATGTTTGCTTTCTGGACTATATGCATTGGGAATGGAAAAATTTCCGTAAGGCATTACAAGGTTCGTACAATGGCAAGGAAAGGCAACCAACTATCATTTTGGTAACCATAACATCGTAAGATTTGTGGATATAACATGCTTTCTTTGGAATGTCTGGTTCGAATAATGACTTAAATGTTACAGAAAGATCTCATCTATTTAATGATCTAGCTCAAGGTCAAGTACCTCCTGTAACATTTACCATTAGGCAAAATACATACAATCATGGGTATTACCTAGATGATGACATTTACTCGAAATAGAGCACCATTATTAGAACAATATGTCCAAATCCATTAACACCTAAACGAACAAAATTTGCGGCGATGTAGGAGGGACAAAGAAAATATGTAGAGTGGGCTTTTGGTGTTTTAATTCTAGATTTGCACTGAACAATAATCCACGTCGTTTATGGTCTAGGAAAAAGATGTCTACAATCATGTTTGATTGCATTGTTCAACACAACGTGATCGTTGAAGATGAAAGAGATATGGATGACGGGCAACGACTACGAATACGAAGGTGCTTCGCAACCACCCGATGTATTCCGACACAACACACAAATAACAGAAGAGGAATTCAATATTCAATTAGACCACCGGCTTTCGTTTAGAGATGCATAACTCCATAATAGGCTGTAGAAAGATCTTATGAATCATATATGGAACCACTATTGGGATAAATAGTTATTATAATGCCTTTATTTTGATGTATGCTTATCTGAACTTGTGTTTTATTTTATGACTGTACGAAAATATGCAGTAATTATGATTTAGTGCTTTATTTAAACTTAAGGAGTTTACTATTTTCACTACGCCATAGATGGTCTATCGCAACGAAAATCCATGGTGTCGCTAGCTACAATGTTGCCATTGCTATGCTGTTTTTTGTCTATTGCAACGCATACTTCAATGTGTTAGCATAGATATCAAATTGTGTTGCAGTACCTATAGATATATTCGAATTAAAAAAATTACACCTCAGTGATCCACACCATCATTTAAAACAAAATCTCAACCGTTAATCCACGTCATCAATCCACACCTGCGCTAATTCTATTTCAACTTTTATTTTCATTCACCGCCAAAATCATTCCAATCCCTAATTTTCATTCACTGCCAAAATCATTCAATCCCTAATTTTCATTCACCACCAAAATCATTCCAATCCCTAATTTTCATTCACCTTCCCCTAATTTTCCTAATTTTCGTTCATGTCAGCTATCTCTATTCCTATTTCCCTAATTTTCACTTTGCCGCTCCTATTTTTATTCAGATTTTTCGTCGAGATGAACAGTATCGTTAAAATTAATTTTCACTCCCTATTTCTATTCCAATCCCTAATTCCTATTTCTATTCCAATCCCTAATTTTCACTTTTATTTTCATCTCAGCTATCGTTAAAATTAATTTCAAGCTTTGAAAGGGTATATCGAAGATATCTATTCATCAACAGGTATGGATCTAAATTTGTGAGCAGTTTTGAAAGGGTTAAATGTTAAGGAAAGGATGCTTATGTTATTTCATTTGTTTATGGTAGAATTAATGATCTGTAACTGTGATGGAAGAGGTTTTGTCTGAGGCTGCTCTTCCTGTTTATTCTTAGGAGGCTGCAAGCAACATTGTTAAGTAATATAGCAAGTAACAAGGGTGAGTTCACTACAACAAAAGTGGGCATATTCGACACTATTTTTATGTGGCCGTAGATCAAAAAAGCGTTGCCGTAGGCCATTTTTTCAAATAGGCAACACCAGGAGGGCGTGGCATCCGCGGCCGTTGCATAAGCCACCTAAGGCAACACTTTTGCCCATCTACGGCCACGGAAAGAAAGTGTTGCATTATAGCCATAATGCAACACTATTTGCACGTAATGCAACACTATTCAGCATTACCTTAAGCATTAGTTAGGGCCTGGCTTCCAGTGCCGCCACGTCAGCTTTCCACGTCAGCTGTCTACATGTCACACGACACGTCATCTCTCCATGTCAACACTCCACGTGTCACATGCCACACCAGCTATCCACGTCAGCTGTGGGGTCCACGTGCGACGGGTAAGCAATTATATTTAATGTAATGCAACACCACTACAATATGTAATGCAACACCATTACAATGAAATGCAATATCAATAAAAGCTAACGCAACAGTAGAAGAAGGAAAATGCAACACTAATTTGATAGAAATACAATGCTTTAATTAAATATTTTGCAATACAGGTTTTGTACAAGAAACTCATCCAAAGCAATTGTTTTAATTATCCAAATATCAAAACTCAAAAATCAGCTACACTGTTTTGTTCATTGTATACAGTAAGCTCGAACTACTTCAAGAATAGGTGCACGACATAAGGGACATTATCCTGATCCATTCCTGGCCAATTCTTTAGCGAATTCTGAACATGTACACATGTGTCCACACCTGCAAAATGTATTACTCATTTATATAAATGAATCATATATATGCAGCAATCCGATTGCAATAGGAAATATATATGTATGTTAGTATGTACCTATACAAGAGGGTGGCATCGAATATACTGTATATATGTGTGTTACATCTGCAAAATGTATCCCTCTGCCTTCCAGAATTAAATATGCACCTGATCAAATGATAACAAGTTATTTGATAAGTGGTGGCATCGAATGGCCATTGGCCTTCTTAGTAAAATGTTATGAACACAATTATTACAATTGACTTACTGACCATTGGCGATTGGTCACTCATGCCAGCCAACAAATAAGCAATTTCATATGGCCATTCGTCTTCTGAGCAAAATTTTTTCAGTTCCCATATTACTGCCACGTACAGTGTGTCACTTCATATCCTGTCAAGCTTCAGAAGCATATCGTCATCTACATCTTCAACTCCTAAACAAAACTCCATCGTCAAAAGTTAAAAAAAAAAAATGGAGGACTCTTCACTATGCATCACTGCCACTGTTCTTTCAGGACATTGGACTTACGAATTTGTGCATCTCACGCTTAGGCATACGCTGAAGCTTAATGAGGAGTGGACTATACGGGTTATACCCAAAAACTCTTTTCTAATAACATGCCCATCTTACAGTACGCGTGATCATGCGCTAATGTTGAAACTTTTTACAAAAATTGGAGGTGCTTTTTATGTGCAACAATGGTCTGCTGAAGAATTTGAGCCTGAACCAGCGTTCGAGGCAGAATCATGGGCCAGAGTTGTTGGCTTTCCCGAGTTCCTAAAGACAAATGTTCCTGCAATAAAAGAATTAATGACGCCAATGGGAAATGTGTGTGAAATTGACGACTGTCATTGGTCTCGAATTGACCATAGATCATTATACCTGAAAATGGAATTTTATGAAGGCATTGGCTTGGAGAATGTTTTTGCTGCTCGATTCGACAACAAGAAATACATCATTAGGGTTGAGTGCACCACACATACTCATCCTTTGACGAGGCCTGAAATTCTGTTTGTGACCAATAGGGAGGAACCAGTGGTACCATTTTTTTGTGATCATAGGTAAATTTTACTTCCATCCACAGTTTCTTATAGTGAGACACAACCACACATGCACACACTCACATACATACATACAAGGTTATAATGCCCCACCCAAGATTCTGAAATAATAATACAAACTGGTGCTCTGTTAGTTGTACATAGATGTGGTTGTGTGGCTTGAATTTGAGACACTGTTATTGTATGGCTTGAATTTCCTTCAGATGTGGTTACATGTCAAATTGTTTGATAATTAATGTGTGTTACATGTCAAATTGTTTGATAATTAAGGCATATAAACTCGTAGGTGGATCACATTATTTGAGAATTGAATCATATAATATATTAGGTGGATCACAAAATGTTTACAGAAATAGAAGTTTGATCATATAATATATTAGGTGGATCACAAAATGTTTACAGAAATAGAATTGACATACATATTGAAGTTTGATCATCCAAAGATCACTTTGCCCTCCACAACAAGAAATTCTGGTTTGGTCGCTGACTATGCTCTATCCTTAACAGCCACTCTGACATAGACAATGACTCTGACATGGACAATGACTCTGACATGGATGCTGGTGCTGATGCTGGTGTGGATGCTGGTGATGACTGGTGATGTTTGTGGATGTTGGTTTTATTCTGCTGCTAATGATTTTTGGCTTGAAATTTTGTGAATATTTGTGAAACTTTGTGTGGTTGTGGAAGTTTGTGATGACTGATGATGGATGCTGGTGAATGTTTTTGAATGTTTGCGAATGGTACGTTGTTTTGTTTGTGAATGCTGGTGATTTTTTGAAATCTCTGCGTACGTCTCTGGTGTATACTTATGATACTTGTGCGTGTATACTTGTGCGTGCCTTCAGATGGCTGCCTTATGATACTTGTGCGTGCATGTATACTTGTGCGCGCGTGTATACTTGTGCGTGTCTACTTGAGCGTGTGTACTTGTGCGTGTATACTTATGATACTTGAGCTTGTATACTTGTGATACTTGTGCGTGTATACTTGTGCGTGTATACTTATGATACTTGAGCGTGTGTACTTGTGATACTTGAGCTTGTATACTTGTGATACTTGTGCGTGTATACTTGTGCGTGTATACTTGTGCGTGCGTGTATACTTGTGAGTGTATATATGCACTGCGTGTATGATGTGTATTGTAATAAAACGAAAATGCTTGAGTGCCCGCTTCAGATTTTGTCAAAATCTGCGGTAAGAGGCTTAAAATTCGGATGTCACCGCAGTGCATACACACCGCAGTGCAAATTAACCTCAAGCATACAAATTAACCGCAGTGTAAGGTATGAACCTCAAGCAGTGCAAATTAACCGCAGTCCCCATTCCTTAACTAGCTCGACCTCTATAATAAACCAATGTCTTTTTCATGCCAGTAGCCCGGTTCTCATGGTTTATTGCTGGGTATAATTTTCGAATAAACCTCAGCATAATCCCAAATCCCAAATCAATAATAAGCGCAACTAATTACTCATAAGCGAATGGGTTTTCCAAAATGTAACAAATGAACTAATTACTAATTACTCATAATCCAATCTATAATAAGCGCAACTAATTCACAGTGCAATACAAACTGAACCTGAGGGAAAAAACTGGCGATGTTAGCGCCCTGAGCAATCAAAACTAGAAAGCGTTTCAAAGCTTCATCCTTTTTCGGAATAGAATTTGCTGTCGAGGAGAGGAGCGATACTGACGTGAATTTAGGTTTAAATTTTTGTCAATAGTAAAAAGGGGGAAAAACGATTAGATGATAGAGAAGAAAATGATTTCATGAAGGGAGAAGATCGCGCCAAAATTTCGTCAAAAGAATGAAATGACGTGGCTGTCAATGATTGGATGATGGCTAACATTAAGATCATCAGATCCATAGATGGTTTGAACCGTTGGATTAATCTTTCATCTACGGTTGGGGTTTTTATATGTTGATAACGCGGATAGCTGAGCTGGATTATATATACGTAATGCTACGCTTTTAACTGGTGTTGCACATCAGAACACTAAAATTCTCACCGCAACAGTGCATCCACGTATAATGCAACAACATATGAATGCTGTTGCAGAAGCTCGAAGAAATCATAGCTTTCGCCACACTTTTCATGCAATGCACACAAATTAGTGTCGAATATGCCCACTTTGGTAGTAGTGGTTACAGAAGTCTCCTTTGCAGATTACCTTGGAGAGCAGGAAAAAATGTTTCGTTCAAGGATGCATGGATCTGTTACTGGTGAGAATGTTAATGATTAAGGCGTAATTTTCCCCCTTTTTTTCCCTTTACATATTACTAAACTTTATAAATTTCTTGTATGTATTTCATTATTAGTTTTTAAGAATAATGGATGTAAATAGCATCCTATTCAATATAAGTACAGTAATATTAGCTACGAACTTCTAATGGGAATGACTGATTTTGGTTCTTATTCATATAAATTAATGAAATATTTAACGGTCACTTTTTCAAACATCCTTCATAAGTTTGATCTACTTCCGTATCTTGTCATAAATTGATATCACGGACCCTGTTAGTTTTTCAGCAAAAATATACGTTGTACATTGCTTATATTTGAAGTCTATACCGCAAATATTATACTCTACACTGCAAATATTTGCAGTTCTAAGGACATACTTTTGTAAAATAAGATTTTGCAGTGTAAAATAAGATTTTGCAGTGTAAAATAAGACTTTGTGGAAAAAGTAACACCCCATTTCATGATACAAACACTAGTCCTCTACATATTGATTAAGTACACATGGGACTTGTTCTTGTGCTTGCCCAGCTTTCAGTTTTCATCGGACAAGCTGCAATTCGAAGAGTAACAGAGGCAAGGCCCTAAAGTGAAATAGTTATCTTTTAGATATCTTTATTTACCATGTTATCAAACCTTGATATGACCACCCAACAAACCTTGTTATCAAACCTTTATATGATCACCTAACAAACCTTCTACCTGGTTGGGATGAACACTTGATCAATTCTGATGTAGCAAAATCCAATATTATGCAAACATGTACTAGTGGCTATAACAATGTTATATGGTGGCTAATATGCAGGTTGTGTCACCGGAATTTACATTTTATGACGGTTCGAGATCGTCCTTGGACGACTCTCATTTTCAAAAACTTCTTAAAGCTAAAATGGATTTGAGTTTCATGTAAGTTTTGTACCCATATTTGAGTGATAATGTCAAAACATACTATGCTATGCATCAGGACATAATTGGTGCTAACTATAAAATTAGAGGCCAAGATGAAAACACCACACATTTTTTTGTAAAGTTGGTTACCTCAAAAAATTGCTATTTTTTTCAATTTCATTTGTGCATAATCTGAAAATGCCTCCTTTTTTTTTTTTTTAAAAAAATCCATAGTTAAATGCTGAAATATGTCCAACTTTTGGGTGGACTATGTTGTAGGAGTAGAAGTTTAAGAAACTTCTATCTGAAAATAAACTGGACCTACCTTAAGGATGGAAGAGTAGTAACACATGACCATTGGTTGATCCATTAGCTTTGTATTTCATCTAGGGAAAGTGCTATGTTATAGTTACATGTTGAATTGATTCTAGGCCAATCATTATTTGATCTCCATTTATATTCAATGTATTTTGTGTTTTCTGCATGCATTTTGCCTTAGGGTGATAAAAACTCTATTTCATTATACAGGTATGCTTCTTTAATACTTCAATTGCAAGAACAGGCTTCTGCTGCACTAAAGTTTTGTGATGCAAGTTCACTAGCTCCATGCACCAGCTTCAAGAGAGTGTGGGTGTCTCCAGAAGGTGATTCTTTGAACGTACCTTGCACTTTTACGGTTCAATCACCCAATTCTATTACATGTGTATTAATATAGAGTAGCAACTCTTCCATTTTAGTGGTATCAGCTGTTTCATTTGAATATTTTGTATGTGTTCATCATATTTCGTCTATATGGAAAAAAATTCAACATAATCCTCACACCAACATCATATAAGATGTTTACAATTATAATATGTGCTCATTTCTTTGCACTGCTAACTTATAAGGTCATATCCTGATTCATCATATCAGCATCAAACATGATTCCAAGCTCGGAGGCCCGTCAAAAGATATGCTAGTGGTGATGTTTTCCCAAAATATATCTACGAGACATTAGCACTTTCTGCTTTGATTTTTGTGATGCAAGTGAACCCAGGTGACATTATTTCCACTAATCATGCTGCTGAAAAGTTGTTACTGAACAGAATTTCACTTAGCGTTGAAAATCAGTGATTCATATGTTTACCATTTGAAATCAATTCTTGATTATTACATGACAGTTTGTATATAGACATGGTTTCAAGTAATGACACTTTCAGATAATGTAAGTGATCACATTTGTTTGTGAATCTTTATTATTGCTTGGAAGTTATCATGAATGTATGTGATGTAGATCAATTCAAGACGATCAATGATGAAGGAATGCTGATGTATCAGAGGCCATTAATGATTGAACTAGAGAAGTTGCGTTTGCGAGCGAATCATCATAAGGGAAAAATATAAAGGTAGTAGTTTATATAATCATTTTCATGTATTTTTTTCTTGCTTATGGTTGTATGTGTGAGTCTGCATATGAGTGAATCGAGTGACAATGTAGCGAGGAATGTATGAAAACATGAATGATTGTGTAATATACGAGTGAATGTACGATAGTGAAGTCAAAAAATTTGTACCATTTGAAATGTTGAAATAAAATATTTATTTGAACAAAATACTGTGTTATAATAATATTTATTATAATATTATGCAATCTTTGATTAATAGCAGTTGAGATGTAATTACTTTTAGCAATTGAAAAACAAAATTTAACAACTGTTAGAAACAGTTGTAAAAAAGGTTGACTTTATTATGATTGTCAGTTGTACTAGACATATTACAACTGTTTTTGGCAGATGTGAAAGGGTATTTTTTGTTGTATTGGTACCTGTGGCAAAACTTGTACTGATATTGCCATAGGGTCGCAAAGGCGTTGCCTTTGACTCTAAGGCAACGCGGCAAAAGGAAACTCCAAAAAAGTGTTGCCACAGATCATTTTTGCCTATAGCAACACTTTTTGGCACCTATCACGTCACTTCTCTGGGGTTGCCGTAGGCCATCTATGGCGTAGTGTTTTTTAGTGTTAAGCAACTAGTATTAAAACATTTAAGGCTATCAGATAATGGGAAAAGGAGGAAAATAAATAAAACTCGCATTGCATTCATAACTAAATATAGTTGTTGCAGATGTATTATGACCGTTTTATACCCAACTAAGAAAATATGACCATCTTATAGTCGTTAGTGGAAAATATGACTGTTTTATAGCCGTTGGAGGCGTAAAAACAACCGGATTTTAGGTGCTTTGGGGATGAGGAGGTAGAGCGCCAAAATTACTAGCTCTCTATGGTAGGGCGCTGACTTTTTTGGCGTGGTCCAAAAATGCCGAAGCTCTACCGTAGAGCGCCAATAATTTCGGCACCCAGCGCCAATTCAGGATTGGCCCTTGAATATTACCCTTAATATTCAGGCTTTGAGGCCTTGTTGGACAACAATTTGAGCATCAATACAAGATTCGGAATTGTAATTCTCCACTATTGGAGATTCTCTAAAGGTGACAACAAACAAATATAATCTAACATAGACTAAATCAAAGTACTTTAAATTGATCGAAAGGTTTGGTCTTTATTCCTAATACACTGGACAAAAACTAAACTGATTCTAACATCCCTCCCTTGAACTTATTATCTTAACAAGCAATTAGTTCAAATCTCGAGCAACACACACTCCCAATCCTTCACATAGTTTATGTTAGTTGTATATGTAACAAAAACTGATACAAAAAATGTTGGAAAAACTTTTGCAAATAGTATGCAAAATTGTGTAAACTAGTTAGACTTATGATGTAGAAAAAACAACTAGAAATCCTTTGCAAATCTATTATTGTTATAATGTAGAAAAACATCTGCCAAACCTTTGCAAAACTGTGTCTATTTGCAATGACTTTGCAAAAACTATGCTTATGTAAAGGCATGTAATAAAACAGAAGAGAGGAAAACAGAGTAATCAAACCGTGATGGATATTTTGAGGCTTGCCTTAGATATTTCCTTAACACTTTTATTTACAAAGTTTTCCGAGATATAACCTAATCTATTCGCTCGAGATTGTAATGAGTATGTCTACTCTATGTTGTAAATGGCAACGAATATTTTTAGGAAGAGAAAGACACAAATTGGAATTCGAATCTATAGGGAATGCGATCAGTATTCTCCATTTTTATTGTAGTTTATATCTCTTTCGAACAGTCATGCCTGTTTATTGGGTCGCAGCCATTACTTTTCGCCGGTGCTCTCCATCAAGAATCACGACTATTCGTTTGAATTTTAACATCGCATCTTTTCAGAAAAATACCGTAAAAAATCCTTTTTAGCACATAATAGGACACCACATTAGACCCAGTCCCGAGCCCAACCTGGTTTGGTATAGAATGGGTGCGGGGCACACGCATATGTGTGTTTAATCATGAGATTTAGGTTCTCTCCCTCGTACAAAAGTACCTGACCCTAAGGGCCAATATAGGTATTGAGAATTTAGTACATATTCATGACTCTTGTCTTTAATTTGTGTATATTTCATTAACTTTTGGAATAACAACAATCCATCATATAAACGAAAATATACTTTTCCACTACAGAAATTGGAATATCACAGAGTGCATAAGGAATAGTGTTTTGTCGAGAATAAGTAGATACTTCACTTTAAACTTTCCCTAGTAAAAACACATTGGATATGCGTGACTAATCAATGAATTATTTCATCTTGAACTATTAGCCGTTTTTGTATAACCATACAATAAGTTTTACAAAGCATTGTTTCCCTTCTCATCTAATTTCTTGGTTGTGTTCAATTTAGTCCTAAACGATTTAGTTATGCAAGCACTTATAGAGAATTTAAGCCTTTAATATTATTATAGAATCCAACCCAGCTCACACTAACATAAGTGATCACAACCATTAAGAGTACCCTACATATACCTTCCTCGTTATTTTCAAGATATGGTCATCACTAAAAATCACAGCTTTAACCTTTTAATACTTTTATAGGCATGCATTTTATTATATATCATAGGAATGGTTTGTAAGGACTTTGTAACGGCCCAGTTTTTGGACTAATTCGATAATCTGTAATGTATAGATTATACGGATAATTTGATTTAATTGATTTAATTTAAGATTTATATATTTGGGGAAAATGTCGGGAAAATTCCAAATAAATATATTTGTTGATAATTTAAAATACATTTGTGTATATAAGGAAAGTAATTAATGTTTTAACATTTTGTTCTATCATTTGTTTTAAACTCATTTGTGAATCTAATATTACCTTAACATAAATAAAAGGAAGTTGGAATTTGTTCCATGTATAATTTAATTTAGATTTTTACTTAAAGTTAAGATTGAAGTTACTTAAGTAAAATTCAATTACTTCATAGGGGTAACACAAAATTAAAACATTCCGTGGTTATATTTTGGTTTTATACAAAATATGACATACTCTATAAGTACACATAAGAAGATTTTTTTTAAAACTAAATTAAATCAAGTAACTTAGAATATTTTCTTTGATAGATAAATACATATATATATATATATGTGAAAATATATGTATGCAAGTCACATAAACAAAGGCTTAGAATTCAAAACATTTTATATATTTCCATTATATTACATAGAGTTCCAATGTTTATATCTACCTTGTTTATGCAAGTTGAAAATATGGAAGTAAATAATAAATAAATACAAGACACTTGACAAGTGTAACGACCCGGGTTTTCAGCGACCTTGATTATCCGATATATAACACATATCGTACATCAAGAGTCGAGAATACCAGATTGTTAATGAAAGAAGTTAGAGGGTGAGAATAGATAAGATAGAAACTTAGAATAGAAGAAGAAGAAGAACATACATCATCAGAGTAAAACACGAATCTCACAGTGGAACTTTAAAAAAATATGATATCATAATATTCCATATCATAAGCTTAGTACATTAGAGTACTTCATACATACATAAACATGTTATCACAAATTACATACTTGACATTTGTGATACTAACTTGCAGATGATCATACATAACATCATAGATGAACCAACTTGCATATAATTATACATAAACATGATAGATAGGCCAACATTCAGATCCTTCCCATCCAGCTACTCCAAGTTAATTCAAGACCTGGATCACTTGTCTACGCATAATAAATATTATGAGTACCCAAGAGTTTAAGGAAAACATAGAAAAATAAACTCCGGGTCAGTCATGGACTGGTACGAGTAAACGATTTTAAAACAAGTTAAGAAATGAAACAGATCTCATAAGACCACGTCGTAAATACGGAATGGGTTTTTCCCTTATGAGAATCAAAACAAATCTTTATATCAAAATCCTTTGATATAATAATAGTGTCTAATATAATAATCATCTAGCAGAAACGCTTGCATCTCACGTTCCACATATATAATGTACAATCATAAACCGCAGGCGCTTATTGGATGATTGAATTTCCAACTATGACAAGGTATGGAACCACCTTCCGATCAGTGTACTCTAGGAACGATACACTAGAGTTCAACAAGAACATCTTGCAACTCAGCCACACATGACCGACCACTCGTTTCGCTTGAGTGTAACGAATGTATATCACCAACAGTTGGGATCAGCAACCGTTCCCGTATATATATATGGGACAGCATTGATAGATTAAAGAAGTAAATGAATATTCTCTAGATAGGTGATCATACACCCTACTTCGGAGCGACCGACTTAGCCATGCTGCCTGCCCGATTTTTGTCATTTCCGGTTGTGAAGCTTGAGGCTAAACCTACCTTGACACTCTTTTGATTTGCTTTGAATGTCATATCGTCAAATCCATTGGAAATCACTAATTGATTTCCACAAAAATACTCTAGTTGTCAGGCTAAAGAAGTTTCCCTTCTGTGCCAGCAACTGGTATGTTTGAAGAAAACAACGTACGTGATCCCTTTGGAAATACTCTGTCAGACACTCGTCCATACAAGTTGTCTTAGGACTGGACAAACCGAAGGCACTATTCCATAACACAAAATAGCCCTTGCACTTTTACTCCGTCTTAAATTTCTTCAGCATATTTGATTCGTCATGCTTATGCCAATACAGAGTGGTTCTTTGGATAATAATCCAACCGGTCTCTCCATATTAACAACGTTAAAATGGTCAAAAACTTTGATAGTCGGTGTTTTAACTATCAAATGAAAACACGTGTGCAAACAACAGTCTACTTCCAATTGGAATTTCTATTGATCAAATCATCAACCATATATATATATACATATATATATATATATATATTCATATTCCCTTATTTTCTATGTAACAGAAAATATATGTTATTTAACACTGGAAAACATTTCCATAGCTTATTTACATATCACTATTCTTTCACCTCTATCAGTCCCTGACTGTAACTAGCAAGAGAACAACTCCCCAAGTATAAACCCCGAAGGCCGAAACCAACATCAGATTCATACTCAGAAAATCATTCAACTTACTAATTCTAGTCAGTTTCTAATTTCAGTAATTCCATTTTAAAATTCCTATTTCAAAAATCCAAATTCCTTTAATATTTTTAATTCGAAAAATATTAACTTAACCCCTTTATTCAATATCATACTATACCGTATGCGAAGCACGGGCCTAAACCTTTCTAAGGAAAAATCTTCTTTTTATAAAATCCGGTGTTAGAACATTTGGATCTCATATCGACAGTTAATCTTTTCTCTTGATCTAATCTTATTTTATTTATCGTTGCTTCGATTTAATAAAATAAATATCTCCTTTCCTCAGATTTAATTTATTAAAAATAATTTACACATCGATTTCCATTTTTGTATAGGATCAAAATGTCCGACGATACGATATATAAATTCTCCCTAATTTATATAATTTATTTATGTTTCATTTATTAAATTATTAAATTTATTATTAAATAAACTAATTAAATAAATCCGTCGACTTCCTACAGTCAAGCTCTGGTCTTCACAATTTTGTCATTTCCTTCCTTCTACTTGTCTATGATATTTTAAATAAAACTTCTCCTTTTTATTTAATTATATAAATTCTCCTTTATTTATATTTATTTTCTATTTTTAAATTAAACTATTTTTAATTTAAAACTTAGTTCAAAAATCACTTTTTATAACGTTTTGACCAAAGTACCAGTACCAGTTTTAAAACAGTGTAACGTGCATGGTAAAATCGCCCCAGATCACGTGATCAGCCAAAGTACCAAATACCCTGGTACTACCAGGTTGCCAAAGTACCAGGCTTCAAAATGCCGTGACCAAGCGCCAAAATCCCTTCCCCGTTATGCGATTCCTTCTCATGCCAAAGTACCAAGTGGTACTACCAGGTTGCCAATTGCTAGCTTCAAAATGTCGTGCCCAAACCTCATTTTCCTGTGCCCGTCATACGATTTTCTCCTCCGCTCAAGCACCATGTTGTACTACCATGTGGCCAAACTACCAGGCCTCGAAATGCCATGACCAACCGCCATTTTCCTTTGCCCGTTACATGATTTCTCCTCATGCCAAGATACCAAGTGGTACTACCACTTTACCAAACTACCAGGGTTCCAAATCACGTGCCATATCCTAATTTTCCTGTGCCCGTCATATGTTTTCTTCCTTTGCCAAGTACATGGCGATACTACCCAATCTGCCAAGTGCCAGGCTTCAAAAATGCCACGCCAAGCCTCAAAATTCCTGTGCCCGTCATATGATTTCTGCTCCTGCCAAATACCAAGTGGTACTACCACTTTTACAAAGCCGTGCCCTGTTACTTTGTGAAACCCGATCCAAGAAAGTTCCCCCAGCCAACGCCTCAAGCCACCAGAGACCTGGCGCCTTCAGCTACCCCTCGCCACTGACCAACCGCTCCCATCCCCCTTGGCGCGACGTCCCCTACTTCCACCAGCACGGTGCAGTTCGACGTGAAACCCTGGGACAGCCAACACGAGAAAAACCATCCCAAAACTCTATCAAACTCCAAAACGATACGTTATAAAAATTGTTTAGCATTTTTCCCGAGTTCTAGAAGTTGTTGCGCCTGTGCCTACTCCTTTACACGATTTATAATTTTGTATATCATCACCCTTTAGCCATTTTCCATTTTTCAACTAAACCAGCTTTTCTCTTGATCCACTTAACTAAAATTCATGATTCTTGTTTCTAAATTCACGTTTTTGTATGGCGCTCGGGTTTAACACCCTGAGATTTGAATTCGTGGTGGTTGAATTTCATGTTTGCAAACTTGTTTTAATAGTCCATGGAAATTTAAACATTTCCTATGAGATCAACATATAACTTAGTTACTCGGTGTAATGTGTACATGCGTATGAACTTGAGTGTGTGCAGGAACTAAGTCTCGATTTACTTATGCAATAATACTTGGCATAACAGCAGAAATTTAGTTCAACATGAAGGTAAATATATGTGTTCACAGCAGAAAAACAATCCAAACATACACATCATTCTTCAATTACTTGTATGCCTAAACATATAGGTAGAAGGTGAGGTTTACTCACTTGATTTTCTGGTTTGCTTGTGTTTTAAATATCCTCTGTTTTCTTTCTCTTCTTAAGCTCGATTCAGGTGAAAGAAAGTGGAGATATGGCAGCTTATTTATAGGCTAACTAAATGCATATAATAATGCTTTCTTTTATAACTAAAATAGGGAAAATCCTTAATTCTCTGATCATGATATGTGCGCAGGTTTTAACAGAGGAGAATGTTCCTCTTTGAAAGCTCAGTTTTGTTCCTGATCATCTGCGCAAGGACTTGTGGAGGTTTTGCATCCACACATGTGTTTTAAGGCTTGACAAAAGCATTTAAATGCTGCAGGTGTGTACAGTCTTACACAAAAGAAGGTTTCTCTATTGATGCTTAGTTTTGTTTTAGTAAACCTGCGCAAAGGGTATGTGGATGTCCTTATGTCCATAATTGTTTTCAATCTTTGACAAAAACATTAAATGCTACGGTCCTTTAGCATAAACAAATTACTACACAATCCTCCTACACTTAGACGAGACAAGGTAGGAAAGTTCCTTTTTATGATCGTCTGGCAGGGAACATTACACATATTAAAATGTTTTTAATCTTAATTCGAAACTTAGTTGTTAAGTACATTACATTAAATGCTTGATGTAAGATGGTAGTCTTCATGGTGGAATCTCCTTTCTATCAATCCCTAAAACACTTAAGTGTTTTAACACTAATTACTAGCCATACACCTCTTGTCCTTCTACTCTTCTACATGAAGTAATTAGCTACGAAAATTACTTAATTCATTTTGTCTTTGCTGAGTAGTTCTTGCGCAAGGATAAGGCTGGTTCAAGCTTTCAAAAGGATAAGTATACCAAAGTTTTTAGCTAGTTTAAATCAAGGTGTACATGTGTGCTAATATTATCCATTTATCCCATTTGTTTTGCTGTATTTTCCTTGCGCAAGTATCTTTGTTGAAGTTCATACTTTCAAATGGATAATACACTAAGGTTTTACTAATCAATGCAAGTGCATATGGATTTATCTCCTTCCTAGATCAATTTTTTCTTTAAACAAATTAAATTTTACTTAATGTTTTAGCTACGCTTTTGCTACAAAGTTTATGTATATTATTCAAGCCTTAGGAATTTGTCAATGTATGTGTGTATGTAGAAAAAGTTTTAATCACCTTTCTTGCTTATAAAAATGAAATATCCTTCATTAATTAGTTTAGCAATTAATGTATCATTCATTTTATAATTTTACACATTTTAGTTTTCGTTCGAAATCCCGGGTCATTACAACAAGTATGGACCCTGTACATTATATATGCATTGAAATTTATGCATATGGGTATCAATACAATAAAAATGAAAGGGGGCAACAAGCTAAATCCCAAATAAACAAATAGTTGGCAAAATCAAAGTAAACAAATAAATTGACCTATAATTTAGACAGATAAAGGGGCACATGGAACCCTGGATTTGCACCATTAGAAATAAAAGGAAATTTAGCTTGTAGGTGTACTCATGTGAAAGCATAGGACATGCACAACCTAGACTAGTAACATTGAAAAGAAAGCAAACCTGTAACAACCCGTATTTTTAATAACATGTTGTAACGTAAATCAAGGCAGAATTAAATTTTAAAATCTGAATCAAGTGAAACGGGCTGTGCCATTGCGTTCGTCTCGGAAAAATACGCGAAATAGAGTCCGAGTTTTTGAGAATTGGAGTCCGTATGAACCAGTTATGGCCCAACGAAGTTTTCAGAAAATTCCAAGATCAAAAACAGTTCAAAATTTCAAATCTGGAGCCAAACAGACTGGGCGGGAAAAATTCCCGCCCAGCCCCCAAGTTGACTGGGGAGTCGACTTGGGAGTCGACACACCCAGCCCCAAGTCGACTGCCCAGTCGACTTGGGTGTCGACCTGGGTGGTCGGGCTAGTTTGGCCTGGTGCACCTGCTTGTCCTTTTGAGTCATGTTTCTGGCCCTGTGACGAATTCTGATGGCTAGGATCTAAACTAGGGTTAATCCTATGGCCTAAACTAACCTAAACTTCTATATAAGAACCCTTAGACCTAGCCTAAACCCTCATAAATCAATTCCTACAACTAAATGCTGCCCAAATCCATCTTGATCATGGCCTCCACCTTCATTCATATGAGCTTGAACCTCCAAAACTAGATTCAAGGCCAAAGTGCAATCTTTTTACATCAAACCAAGAGAGTAGAGTTAGCTTTCTTCATCAAATCAAGGGATTTGCTTCTTCTACAACATGACAACTTGGAGCTTGTCATTTGGAGATCTCTAGTGTTGCTACCAAGTCTCTATCTTGTTCTAATTGTGTTCTAGTCTCATTACCACGCTTTGTAAGCCCCATTCTACTCTTAGATTTAAACTATGAACTTAATGTGACATGTAGTGACTTGAAATTGGGCTTAGGTGTAATGTTTACCTTAGATCTATCACTTTATGCATAGATCTATTCATGACTCTTTTGATCTATGATTATGGGACTATCACCTTGACTTTTTGGGTTGAAAGCTATGAGCTTTATTTGGGAATGTTGCATAATGCAACATAGAAACTCTCATGACCTTGATGTTAACTTGCCATGTTAGAACCTATATGCTAATCACAAGTTTATCATCCTATTTGCTAAGTTTAATGCCATACATGTGTAGATTGGAAATGGGACTTAAGTGTAATATTTGCCTTTGACCTATCATTGTATGCATAGACCTATTCATGACTTTCTTGATCTATGTTTGTGGACCTAATGTTTACCTATCATGAACCTAGTACCGTTCATGTTGACTTTTGAGAAAATGCTATGAAATGGATTGCGGTATATGCATGTTAACAAACCTTTACCCCTCATGTCCCTTAGCATGCATATGATGACATTTGAACCTATTTGTTATGCAAGTTAGGATAGTCACCCTATGATAGTTATTGCCATGTTTGTGGCCAAATCACCTTTATGCTAGATTCATGTTTGAGGCCAAATCACCTTTATGCTACCATACATGTTTGAGGCCAAGTCACCTTTATGCTATCATACATGTTTTAAGGCCAATAATCCTACATGCTAGTTGTGATGAACGCCTTTGCCTCAAATATCACCATGTTTAACTTGTGATAAACTTTGCCACCTTATGCCCACCTTGTCATATTGATACGTTCCCTCTTAGATCTATTTGTGTTGATGCGAATTTACGTGCGATGGGAATACGTTATGGGTAATTAGGCAAAACTTAAATGACATGAAACATGACTTGAAAATATGACATGAAAACTTGACTTGAAAACATAGTTTTATGATAAACTTGAACGTGGACATGACATGTAGAAAAACATGAAGTGACCAACTCGAGGTTGGGTTGAGTTTGTAGCGTAATTCTGCCCGGAACCGACCGGCAAATCTAGTGGCTATAAACAATAGGACCCAATGTGAGTAGTTGGTCACATCGCGCTTAAAACCCGAGGTTAGACTAGGTTGTGGTGTAAATCTGCCCGGAACCGCCCGGCACATCCAGTAACCACAACAAAGTCTAATGTGAGAGGTTGGGTGCATTAAATTAATTAATGCCACATGATAGGGTTAAGTCATGAACCACTTGAATATGCTTAACCAATTAAACACGATGGATTGATAGGGTTAAGTCATGAACCACTTGGGTACATTTAACCAACTTGATACATGGTTTGGATAAGGTTAACCACACTTAACCCATTAGAAACCCTAGTTACGCGGTCCTTTTCAGCAGTAACCCACCAGAGAGTATCGGGATACCCTAGGGACTAGGCTAGGGGTGGGGCACGATTACTGGGCTGATCGTAAGTGACCAAATGACGGCCGAGTAGGTGCGCCATTGTAGATTCCGGCGGACTATGGTCGTGCACATAGTCCGGGGATGAAAGACAAACATGGGCACCAGTAGGTTTAGACTGTGCGTGCTTGTTTTTGGTGTCAGTGGTTGGCACCCTAGGGCCCGGATACACCCTAGGGTGGACCTTGCACAGTCAACTACATTTTTTTTCCGTGTTGGGCCGTATGACACCGACACTTGACGAGTTAGGCTTATAGGGAGCTGATCGACTAGATCGTATAGTTGGACCTTGACTTGGGTCATCTCATGATTATTGGGCCAAGGGATCATTTCTTGTTTATACTTGACATGGGTTAGAATACTAGTACTATTGGTGCAAAACAAAACCTTGTATATGCGATGCCACACTTGATCTACCTTGTTATCTACTTATCATGCCAGTTAGTTACCATCTTTATGTCTTATTTCAGTTTCTCATGTCCAGTTAACTTTATTAGTTTTTATACTAATAGTAGGTAGGGCTTACCGGTCTTTATGACTGACCCGTTTTCCTTTCGCTTCTTTTCTTCCGTTCCCCCCCCAGGTTCTCAGGGTGGGAACATTAGCACCTAGCTTGGATCTTTGGCTTGCTTTTCTGGATAGCTCATGTACGGTTTGGACTTGAGCTCGCTAAGGCTTTATCACGTCTATTTTTGGGGATAGTTTACTTTATGTTATTCTCAGTTTTCAGTTTATGTTTCTAGACTTGCTTTAGTTGGAAAATGATGACTAAGTACTTTGATGTAACTTGACTATGGTTTTGAAATAGTAATTTTATCCGCTGCTTTATTTACTCTGTTTCACTTATATGTTCTGTCTTGTGATATCTTCATGCATGATTACCTAAGAACAACGCCCCTCCAAAGCTAGGGTACTTGCTTAGAGTGGCCCTGGCGGAGGTGGGGTGTTACATTTGGTATCAGAGCATGAGGTTTACTAGACCGAGCAAAAGTTTTAAAAACCTTTATGAAAACTATTTTCAAAACCAATTTTGAAGAAGTATTTTTCCAAGAAAAGTCTAGTTTATTTTAAAAGGCTATTCCCCAAAAGCCATTAGCACTATCCTTTGTTTCTTCGTTCTGAATCTATCTTTTTCTTCGTTTTAGTATGACCGATAACTTTATCTTTCCGGAGGGAGTACCGGTACCTATTTGGTTTAGGAGGTACATGGAGGCAAGGGCAAATGAAGCCGGCCCCGCGGACATTCCTCCTCCTCCTCCTCAGCATCCACAAGCGGATTTCGCGGAGATTTGCAAAGACTTTAAGGCGATGGGTGGCAAGAATTTTGTTGGGACGGAGACTTCTGTTGAGGCAGGAAACTGGTTGAAGGAAACTGAAGACCTCTTTGCTATCTTTGATGTAGAAGATCATAGGAAAGTTCTGTTGGCAGTATGGCTATTGAAAGAGGAAACTGCTTATTGGTGGGTAGTCACCACCACTACTAGACCAATTGAGACTTGGGATGAGTTTAGGAGAAGGTTTGGAATGAGGTTTTTATCATCAGTAGAAGAGAACCTTCAGATGGAGAAGTTCCCATTACCGAAGCAAGGGGACATGACTATTAGGGAATACGTGGATAAGTTTAGTCAACTTGCCCGGTTCGGTTTAGACTTGGTTAACACAGCTCAGAAGAAGGCCCTACACTTTGCTCTAGGATTGAACGAGCCATTGCACGGTTTGGCCATATCTCATATCCCCATGGGGGCGACCTTCGAGAGTTTGGTGAATATGGCCCTGCTTCAAGGAGACGATAAGAATGGCAAGAAAGAAGTTAAGCTTAATGAGACTCAAACCAAGAAGGTGGATTCCAAGTGGGGAGACAACCAGAACAACAAGAACAAGAACAACCACAACAGCAAAGACAACAAGTAAAGAGAGAGGAGGAAGTGCAACTTCTATAGGATCACTGGACACACAGCTAAAGACTGTAGGAAGAAGAAGAGGAAGTTGGGCGAGTGCTTTCTCTGTGGAGAAGTTAGACATCTCAGCAAGGATTGCCCCAAGAAGCAAGGGAAAACTCAGCAAGCAGGACCCTCTGGAGGGCAGTTGCAGGCTCTCCTCGCTCTTCCAGCTCTTGATCGAGGTAGTGTTTCTATAGAAAGTCTTGTTTACATTTCTAATTTTCCTGTTCGTACCTTATTTGATTCTGGCGCATCGCATAGTTTTATTTCTTCTGATCTTGTTGAAAGTTTGCACCTTAGTACTAGTCTAGTTGGAGATCCCGTTTATGTTTCAAATCCAATTGGGGGTTCCGCCCATCTATCTATGATTTGTATGGATTTGAAAATCTCTATCTTGAGTGTAGAATTCATGTGTAATGCTTATGTTCTCGGGTTTATGGGGTACAAGTTGAATTTGGGCATGGATTGGTTGTCCAGTTATGGAGCCATTCTTGATTTTTGAACATAGGGTTGTGAGGCTCATGACTCACCTCGGTAATACCCTCGAAATCTTGTGTGACCTTTAGGGTTCCGTCATGATTAGTTACCTAAAATCCCTTGGCACCTTTATTGGAAATTTGTAATCCAATCGAGTAGTGTTCGCCACTAAGGCGGATAGTCCATTTCGCCTAAGCGTGGGTTATAGAAAATCATCCTAGTAAGTATATTTGGCAACATGGATTGGCATTTGTTTTCAAGAGATAGTTCTTCTGCGTGGAATACCGTATAGTATGTAAACGAGATCCAGGATTCACTAACGAATTTTGGAAAGCTTGCATGAAACCATGAGCACGCAGTTATGTTTAAGCCAAGTATTTTAGGGAAAAGAATAAGTGGAAGTGGAACGAGAGGTAACGGTGAAACGAGTTCTAACTCATATTTTGGAAATAAGAATTAAGAAACTACGAAATTGTGAAGTTAAAAGACGGTCAAGGCACGATGGGATTAAGCTCAAGAAAATCCGAATTAGAAGATTGAAGACTGGATACGCGCATCATATCTCTTTTTAAGAGTATATCCTTGATCCCTAGTATTCTGTAGAGCTTACTCGCACGCTATCTTTTAAGTATATCCTCTCGGTCCTATTCTCAATCTTAGTTCTGTTGCAAACCCCAATAAGGAGTATGACTCGTCTGTTTGTGATATATAGTTGGGGTGAAGGTGTCCATTTAGTTGACCAAACTTTTTGGGCTTTATGGGATATGGGTCATAGTTGATAGACTTACGAAGAGTGCTCACTTTGTTCCGGTGAAGAGCGAGAGGACTGCATCATGGCTAGCATCTGTTTATCTTCGAGAGATAGTGCGATTGCATGGAGTTCCTTCTAGCATAGTTAGCGATCGTGACCCAATTTTCACTAGCCAATTTTGGAATAGTCTGCAAGAAGCGATGGGTACGCGATTGAATCTAAGTACGGCCTATCACCCACAGACGGATGGTCAGACCGAAAGGGTGAATAGGGTACTAGAGGATCTGTTAAGGCTATGCATTCTTGACTTTGGTGGCACTTGGGAAGACCACCTTCCTCTTGTGGAGTTTGCTTATAATAACAGCTATCAAGCAAGCATAGGAATGGCACCATTCGAAGCTTTGTATGGGAGGCCGTGCAAGTCACCAACATGTTGGTGGGAGATGACGGATAAGCTTATACTTGGGCCCGACATGATAAGGGACACATCCGAGAAGGTTGAGTTGGTTCGAAGACGGATGAAAACAGCCCAAGACAGACAGAAATCCTATGCAGACAAGCGAAGGATAGACTTAGAGTTTGAAGTTGGAGATATGGTCTTTGTGAAAGTTTCTCCTTTGCGGAATGTGGTTCGTTTTGGAGCGGTAGGGAGGCTAGCACCAAGGTTTGTTGGACCCTTCCCTATCATTGAGAGAATCGGACAGATGGCTTATAAAGTGGAATTGTCCGAGAAGCTGGCCGGAGTGCACAATGTCTTTCATGTCTCGCATCTCCGAAAGTGTTTGCATAAGTCCGCCGAAGTAGTTGAGCCTAGCATTCTTGAAGACGTAGAGGTAGAGAAAGAAGCAACCCTGAGGCGAGCTCCGACTCGTATTTTGGGAACGGAGATCAAGAAACTAAGGAGTAAAGAAGTCAGGCTGGTTAAGGTTCAGTGGAGTGAAGCCGTGGAAGACGCAACTTGGGAAACCGAGGAGAAGGTGCGTGGGCTTTATCCATTTCTTGTTGAGGGTACATTCTCTATCTCTTTTCCTAGTTAGCATATCTTTCTTTGGCTATCCATGTTTTGTTTATCTTGTTATCTCGTTAAATCTTATCATGAGAACCTTAGGTAGAAAACCCTATGGATGTAAACATGTATTTGAAACATGTTATGCTTGATGTTTGCAAATGGTTGCAAGTGGTTACTCGTGGATGCATGATACACGTTAGGCACTAAGATCGGCTCACACACTTTCATGTTGCATATGCATGAGTGTTTAGACTTATTCATGGATGAAATTTGTTATGCTATCACGTGGATGTTGCATATGGATGAATATTATGTGCACTCATGTAGAGATTATAAGTTATGTTAGGAATTTGCATACATATGGACTCATTTCACAAACATATTTTGCATTAAGGAGGTTTACTAAATCAGTAACCGCCTGATCTTTCGCATTAGATAGGTACATATACACACACTCTTGCATATGTTCATACAGCATTAGAAATCTTTTAAGGACAATGACTGCTCGTGGATGATGTTTTGAATAGATGGATGATGGTTGGTAGGATACGTTCTTCCTAACTTAGAGATTTCGGGGACGAAATCCTTTAAGGAGGGGAAAATGTAACAACCCGTATTTTTAATAACATGTTGTAACGTAAATCAAGGCAGAATTAAATTTTAAAATCTGAATCAAGGGAAACGGGCTGTTCCATTGCGTTCGTCTCGGAAAAATACGCGAAATAGAGTCCGAGTTTTCGAGAATCGGAGTCCGTATGACCCAGTTATGGCCTAACGAAGTTTTCAGAAAATTCCAAGATAAAAAACAGTTCAAAATTTCAAATCTGGAGCCAAACAGACTGGGCGGGAAAAATTCCCGCCCAGCCCCCAAGTCGACTGGGGAGTCGACTTGGGAGTCGACACACCCAGCCCCAAGTCGACTGCCCAGTCGACTTGGGTGTCGACCTGGGTGGTCGGGCCAGTTTGGCCTGGTGCACCTGCTTGTCCTTTTGAGTCATGTTTCTGGCCCTGTGACGAATTCTGATGGCTAGGATCTAAACTAGGGTTAATCCTATGGCCTAAACTAACCTAAACTTCTATATAAGCACCCTTAAACCTAGCCTAAACCCTCATAAATCAATTCCTACAACTAAATGCTGCCCAAATCCATCTTGATCATGGCCTCCACCTTCATTCATATGAGCTTGAACCTCCAAAACTAGATTCAAGGCCAAAGTGCAATCTTTCTACATCAAACCAAGAGAGTAGAGTTAGCTTTCTTCATCAAATCAAGGGATTTGCTTCTTCTACAACATGACAACTTGGAGCTTGTCATTTGGAGATCTCTAGTGTTGCTACCAAGTCTCTATCTTGTTCTAATTGTGTTCTAGTCTCATTACCACGCTTTGTAAGCCCCATTCTACTCTTAGATTTAAACTATGAACTTAATGTGACATGTAGTGACTTGAAATTGGGCTTAGGTGTAATGTTTACCTTAGATCTATCACTTTATGCATAGATCTATTCATGACTCTTTTGATCTATGATTATGGGACTATCACCTTGACTTTTTGGGTTGAAAGCTATGAGCTTTATTTGGGAATGTTGCATAATGCAACATAGAAACTCTCATGACCTTGATGTTAACTTGCCATGTTAGAACCTATATGCTAATCACAAGTTTATCATCCTATTTGCTAAGTTTAATGCCATACATGTGTAGATTGGAAATGGGACTTAAGTGTAATATTTTCCTTTGACCTATCATTGTATGCATATATCTATTCATGACTTTCTTGATCTATGTTTGTGGACCTAATGTTTACCTATCATGAACCTAGTACCGTTCATGTTGACTTTTGAGAAAATGCTATGAAATGGATTGTGGTATATGCATGTTAACAAACCTTTACCCCTCATGTCCCTTAGCATGCATATGATGACATTTGAACCTATTTGTTATGCAAGTTAGGATAGTCACCCTATGATAGTTATTGTCATGTTTGTGGCCAAATCACCTTTATGCTAGATTCATGTTTGAGGCCAAATCACCTTTATGCTACCATACATGTTTGAGGCCAAGTCACCTTTATGCTATCATACATGTTTTGAGGCCAATAATCCTACATGCTAGTTGTGATGAACACCTTTGCCTCAAATATCACCATGTTTAACTTGTGATAAACTTTGCCACCTTATGCCCACCTTGTCATATTGATACGTTCCCTCTTAGATCTATTTGTGTTGATGCGAATTTACGTGCGATGGGAATACGTTATGGGTAATTAGGCAAAACTTAAATGACATGAAACATGACTTGAAAATATGACATGAAAACTTGACTTGAAAACATAGTTTTATGATAAACTTGAACGTGGACATGACATGTAGAAAAACATGAAGTGACCAACTCGAGGTGGGGTTGAGTTTGTAGCGTAATTCTGCCCGGAACCGACCGGCAAATCCAGTGGCTACAAACAATAGGACCCAATGTGAGTAGTTGGTCACATCGCGCTTAAAACCCGAGGTTAGACTAGGTTGTGGTGTAAATCTGCCCGGAACCGCCCGACACATCCAGTAACCACAACAAAGTCTAATGTGAGAGGTTGGGTGCATTAAATTAATTAATGCCACATGATAGGGTTAAGTCATGAACCACTTGAATATGCTTAACCAATTAAACACGATGGATTGATAGGGTTAAGTCATGAACCACTTGGGTACATTTAACCAACTTGATACATGGTTTGGATAAGGTTAACCACACTTAACCCATTAGAAACCCTAGTTACGCGGTCCTTTTCAGCAGTAACCCACCAGAGAGTATCGGGATACCCTAGGGACTAGGCTAGGGGTGGGGCACGATTACTGGGCCGATCGTAAGTGACCAAATGACGGCCGAGTAGGTGCGCCATTGTAGATTCCGGCGGACTATGGTCGTGCACATAGTCCGGGGATGAAAGACAGACATGGGCACCAGTAGGTTTAGACTGTGCGTGCTTGTTTTTGGTGTCAGTGGTTGGCACCCTAGGGCCCGGATACACCCTAGGGTGGACCTTGCACAGTCAACTACATTTTTTTCCCGTGTTGGGCTGTATGATACCGACACTTGACGAGTTAGGCTTATAGGGAGCCGATCGACTAGATCGTATAGTTGGACCTTGACTTGGGTCATCTCATGATTATTGGGCCAAGGGATCATTTCTTGTTTATACTTGACATGGGTTAGAATACTAGTACTATTGGTTCAAAACAAAACCTTGTATATGCGATGCCACACTTGATCTACCTTGTTATCTACTTATCATGCCAGTTAGTTATCATCTTTATGTCTTATTTCAGTTTATCATGTCCAGTTAACTTTATTAGTTTTTATACTAATAGTAGGTAGGGTTTACCAGTCTTTATGACTGACCCGTTTTCCTTTCGCTTCTTTTCTTCCGTCCCCCCCCCCCCCCCCAGGTTCTCAGGGTGGGAACATTAGCACCTAGCTTGGATCTTTGGCTTGCTTTTCTGGATAGCTCATGTACGGTTTGGACTTGAGCTCGCTATGGCTTTATCACGTCTATTTTTGGGGATAGTTTACTTTATGTTATTCTCAGTTTTCAGTTTATGTTTCTAGACTTTCTTTAGTTGGAAAATGATGACTAAGTACTTTGATGTAACTTGACTATGGTTTTGAAATAGTAATTTTATCCACTGCTTTATTTACTCTATTTCACTTATATGTTCTGTCTTGTGATATCTTCATGCATGTTTACCTAAGAACAACGCCCCTCCAAAGCTAGGGTACTTGCTTAGAGTGGCCCTGGCGGAGGTGGGGTGTTACAAAACCACTAGGTTAGGAAAAGTAGGCTGAAATATGATATTTTGTAGATTTCAAGCAATACATGTGCTAACCCCTGTAAATACAGTGCACAGCCGAAAAGAAAGATAAGATATCAAAGAAAATATGTCCATGTGCTCAAATCTGAAATCAACATAGCATTTATTTTTGATAGGAAAGGATATCAAATCCATTTAAAATGTGTTTTGCTTGGAGACTAAGGATGGACTTGTTTATATATATATATATATATATATATATATATATATATATATATATATTGTACATGCACATGTATTGGTGCAGAAATAAATAAGAATGGAAGTGGTTCGTAGGAGCAAAAGTTAAAGATTTCTTTTTGATTGAATTGTAAAATCAAAGCATCAGACATCACACTGCTGCATAGAATGTGCCTACTTACTTAACACCTCCACAATATAAGCCCACCTTTGTTCACCTATAAATACATGTAGAAACCCACTACTAAAACACACTTAAGTTTTATGGAAATCAGAATATACAAAGATAAAACAAAGAACGTGAAAACAGAGAAGCAAGTGGCAAGACAGGACATGACTTAGTGAGTAAACTTCTATATTTGTTTCTTTCCTTAACTCTTGCATTCAAGTATATATGTATGTTGATGCATACATTTGATGTATGCTATCATTGTGTAAGGATTGGAAGTAGTATGAGTAAAACTAGAAAATAATGGGAAGACAGTAAACCAAATATAATGTTAGTAAATCCTTTAAAAATTCTATGCTGTGTTATATTTAATTTTTGTATATGTATGTCCTTATGTTTTCCACCATATTGAATGAAATTAGAAAAAATAAAGCAGCAGTAAATGATGTGAGTAAAACACTTGCAAACTCCTTACTATTTGATAACTAATAATAGTAGATTCAATTGTATAAGTGTTAAGATGTATTAATCATATTTGCTTCAGATATTGAAGGGTTTGAGGGATGATTTATCTCTGAAAATAGCGAGTTAACTTAAGTAACTTAAGATAGAATTACCAGAGATAGAGACAGACATGCACAGTCTTGTTATATGAGTAAAACACTTTAAATCCCTGTGTTATTTATATAATCTAGGTTGGATTTGAACTATATGTATCCATCATATCTGACGTAATAATTAAAGAGGTTTGAGTGTAGTTAGATTATGGTTGACGATTGAAGTATATAAGCAGAAGTATTTAAAATAAGTGAACCCCTTAAATACCTCTCCTGTTTTATAAAAATCCTTAAATGGATTTAAACCATATGTACATAGATATATAACCATTATATAAAACGCAAGTATTGTTGATATTTCAAAGCTTAAACCTCTGAAACGGTTGGTTTACAAACAACCTGAGGAAAGAAATATACTGAAAACAGAATACAGTAATATATAAGTTAGATAAACTCTTACCTTCCCTCTTAAATCCATTTCAGAGTTGTTTGGATAATTATATTCAAACATGTGATTTTTATATCAATACAAATGGGTGTATAACTGTAACGACCTGTATTTTGGGCAGTCAAATATTTAATTTAATTTATTATTTTAAATATTATATTTGGAATATTAATGAATTTTAATATTGAATTCGTTTATTTAAAATGAAGTTTAAACGTTATAATTTACATAATTATAAATAGAGCTTGAAAATGGCGTGTAGTTCGTAATATGGAGTTTTGAACTTCAACTGAATATACAAGATTCGATATAAGTCGGATTTCTGTGAAACAAGAACTGACGGGGTCATCTTGATTATAATTTTCATATGAAAGAGAAAAATCCAGATTTCGTGTTACGGTTTGTTAGTTACGGCTAAATCAAATTTTAAAATAATCGCTGTGGAAATCGCTATTAGAATATCAGCCTTTAATATGGCCATTTTGCAAACAGTCTTCGTTTTCGACGAAACCAGTTTCATTGGGACCGTATCGTTAAATTATTGCACGGAGTTAAATGGCAGGGAAAACCGATGTCGTATGTGGCCACAGTAGCCGTAAACGCCAATTTAATTTTAATAGCGCGTAATTAATTTAATAAATGGATATTTGGGTATAACTTGAACAGATGATCGAATTAGGTCGCGAAACCAATTCCGTTGTGTTCGTATCGTCGATTAGAGTCAGGATAGGTATATAGTTTACTATTTTTGAAGACCGGGAAATTTGGTGTCCAAAATGGCTTTGCGGTGCGCGTAAAAATAGCCTACCGGGGAAATAGTCTCAGAATGCGACGAAACTGGTGCCGTTGGGTTCGTATTGAAGAATTATTTTAGGATTTCAAAAATTCAAGTTGATTAGATTTATCCGGTGATCGTGAAAAAATTAAACGCGTGTTTATTTCTGGTTTTATAAAGGAAAAAATTTCATACGACCTCGGATTTCGACGATACTTGTCCCATTGGATCAGGAATATCTTTTCACACCAAGAATAGCTTTTTTATCAGAAAACAGAAGTTGTCTGTGGTTAGTTTTACGTGTTACTTCAGCGTGAAGTTTCGTTAAATTATAATAATACTTTTATCATCCTATATATATACACCAACTTACTCCCCAACAAATTGTTGTTGTATCCAACTGGCACCGACCTACTTTCTGTACCCTTGGTACTACCCTAAGCCTATGCATGTGGCCTCTGAAATTTTGCCAACCCTTCCTTTCGATTAGTATTTAATGGCACATGAAATTTTTGTTGTGAATCACATGCAGCATGTACTCTACGCATTTAATTTATGCGCTGGCTCATCTAATCAGACCGGCTTATCTAATCAGACCTCAGACATAAAGAAGAGAGCGTGCAGCCTATGCACATGCCTAACACCCTACTTTGTACTCGATAAACCGTGCTCTCCAAGCTTTCTCTAATATATATACGGTGCCATACCTCCTTTCGTTCACCAGTAAGTGAAAAAAAAGCATGGCCGTGGTATGAAGGAGCAAGGGTGCTCCGATGATCTAGGGGCTTGGGTTGGTGATGCGGGAGACCTCCAGGACGACGATGATGGGGCAGTTTTGGGCTCAGGCGACGGACGTAGGGAGAGTTTAGGTGATGGGGGCGTGTGAATTTCAAGTGTGGTGTTCGTACAATGCATGGAGTTAGGTTCATTTTTGAAGCAGGTCTGGCAGAACACGGTGAAGCCTGGGATGAAATGCGTGACCAAGGAGAAGATACGGTTATGGGGGAAAGATGGATCCATATACTTGCGTTAAAGTGGGGGTGGATGTTAAGTCACGTGGTGGACTTGCGGACCATATTTTATAAAAAAAAAAGCGAAGAAAGGTTGAAACGTGAAAAGAGGAAAGTTGGAATACTGGGGCATGCATGCGGGCTCAAAGAAGGGGGAAGAAGACTTCTGCATTGCGGTTTTGAGTAACCTGGTGGGCCGTAATGAAAAGGTATGAGCTTAAGGCTATAAGTCTTGATAAAAAAGAAGAAGAAATGAAAAAAATGAGAAACGAATAGCAGATATGGGGGAAGAGGGACGCTGCTTTAAACAATTTGGTATTTGACATGGGCATTAGAACGTTGTGGGTAAGGACCGTTTATTTGAACATATAAAGTTTAAGTAAATTATTTTATAATCATATTAATACAATATCTCGATCACGCATTACCAGATTTTCGAACGGACGAAATCATGGGAACCGTATCGCAGAACACAACGCAATGAAGTTGGGTTGGTCACTATAGGAAGCAACATGATTTTTAGTTAAATTAAATAGCTGTTTAATTTAATTAAAATGAAGCGTTTCATCCAACGAAATAAACAAAGTTGAGTTAAACTCACTCAGTTTTACCCATTTATGTTTTATATAAATTGGGTTTTTATTTTTTGTGCTCTGCTTGCCAATGATTGACCGTTTGCTAGTTATATATGTAATTGTTGATTTAACTGATGAAATTAAACCGTCGTTTAATTTCAGTAAAATACCAAATCGTTATTTTTAACGATTGGTTCCAATAAAGGTAACCTACCTTGTTGGTCACGTTTATGAAATAAACGTGTTTTGTTTGAATTGTTTGAACTGATTGAATGGTTTTGAATTGCTTGTGGTTGGTGTTAAATGGGCGTTATTTATAATTGTCAGTTAAATGGAATGATCTGATTTGAAATAACCATTGCATACAGGAAAGAACAGGTTGGAGGGATCCAACCGGATTCCTCAAATATATTATTTTCATATTATCAACCTATGAACTGTACTGTTTGGGATGATTGATTTGATTGTTGACTGAAATTTCAACATCTTTTTAGTTTAAACCAATGGGTGGTATTGGTTGAGTATTTGGCAGTATATGGCCTATAAAATCAATCGTTTGATAAATGGTGATTTACCGTCAGGTGAGTCGATAGAGATGAAGTTATAAAATTTATTTTATAATTGGAGATAGATTTTTGAATATAATATTTTGAATAAAAGTTTATTTCAAGGAAATGATTATTATTTTATTAAGTTATAATCAGTTTATTTTATAAAATAAGTTCTGACGTTAATCGAATTTAAAAGTATGAGAATGGTAATTAACCTAACAGTTAGGTGGTATATTTGTTTTAACAATTTAATGGAATTATTTAAATTAATTATATTTTTAATTAATTTAAAGTGAGAACGAATTGGAATCGGTTAACGGGATAACCGTATTTTTGAGTTGGATAAATCGACCCTGTTAATTGGGGTTAATTAATAAATTAGCGTGTTTTTGAATAAAATAGTTTTAATGAATATTGTTTTAATTTTAATAAGATCTTTAAAAAAGGGAATTAATATTTATTTTTGTTAATAAAGAAATTAACTACTGAATTAGTTAATAAATCAAAGTAAATTATTATTTTAATTAATAATAATATAGGGAAATACTTTTAATTGAATCTCATTTAAAAAGTACTCGAAATGGAAATGAAAACCAATTGAAATATGAAAGGCGTTTATGTACGGGTTTTGTATTTAAAACCCAAATTTTTATAACAAAGTTATAAAAGAAATTTCAAGCGAATAAAATAGCTTGAAATGAAGGTTACTTAATTATATGAATTAAGTCAAAGGAGATTGGGATAAAATGGTTTATACTAAATCAGAGTTAGGTGAGTGAGGTTTAAAGTGTTAAAGCGTTAATTTTACATTAACGTTACGTAATAATGGGATTAAGTAAAAGTGAGAAATTGAAATGTGTATTTCAAGCGGGAAATGGTCGAAAGGTTTTGGAAAAGGAGTTGGGGAAAGGTGAATTTGATAAAAGAAGTGGGTCATAGGATTTTGTAAGAAAATCTGAATTATAAATGAATTGGATTAAAGAAGTCGAGGTTGAAATGTGGTATTTTATGGGAAATTATTTAATTATTAAATTAAGGAATGATAAGCAAGAGATTTTCAAAAGGATAAGAAGGCTGTATGAAACCATATTTTGATTAAAAAAGTTAAATGGAATTTCTATTTATATTAGAATGATATGTGGGGTTGGATTACAACTCGTATTTGTCTCAGGATATGAACGTTGTTGATCAAGGTCTGAGAGGTAATTAAAATACCCCAACTTGAACGACATCAGGATTATCTGCGGATGATACGAGTTGTAATGGTAAAGAGATTAGTAAATATATATTATTTCCATTAGAGAAATAATAGTGCAATGATTAATGGAAATGTGTGGAATATACAACGGGAGTTCCAAAGTATAAGGGAAATCAAAAGGGTTGCTGAAAATATAATGATACGTTTGAGTTAAAAGGAAATGTAAAGGGAAGTTTTATTCTACCAGAATAAGCATTGGGTTTTTGTTTAAAGTATTGAAATTAAGGATATTTCTCAACGATTGTTTTACGAGAAATAATTTGATTGATTTTCCAATATTAGATAATTATGTGGTAAATGTTTTGAAAGTGAAAAATAGAAAAATTGGATATATAAAAGTGAATTTGTTTAAAGTAATATCTTATGTTAAATAAGAAGCGATAAGCTATATTTATAATATCGAAATATTTAAGAGTTTGAATGTACATTTGTTTAATTAAAAAGGCCAAGTGGTGCTGAATACTGAACCAGTGAACTCACTAGGTTGTCATGATTGAAACACTGATCATTTTGATAGTTAAATCACCGACTATCAAATCTGTCCAATACGATTGTTGGTACGGAAAGACCGGGATCGAATTTATATTCGAAAACCATTCCGATCAACAAATACGTGAAGATATCAGAAGACGGTCGAGATGGAGCATTGAAGACCGTGGGTCTTCATAAGCGAAAGGATTACTAATAATCTCTGGTTTAGCGGCCAGAGATAAACTGTGGTTCTGTCGTGGTTGGAATCTACGGATTGCAAGGACTTCTCGCTACTGATCCATAGGGTGATTCCTATATTGGATGCAGTAGGAGAATACCTTCGGTTCATCCTGTTCCTGGATGACTTGTATGGACGGATATCTGACAGAGTATTTCCAAAGGGATTACGTACATTGATTTCTTCAAACGTACTATAGTTGGTGGCGGAGGACGACGGTTCTCTTAGCTTAACCACTAGAGTATTTTTGTGGATGTCAATTAGTGATTTCTGGCGGATCTGATGATGTGGCATTCAAAGTGAATGGTGACCAAATATCCCAAAAGAAGAGATTTAAACCTCAAGCCTCACACCCGGGAAATGACAAAAATCGGGCAGGCAGCATGGCTATGTGGGTCGCTCCCAGTAGGATGTATAATCACCCATCTAGGGAAATTCCTTTTGTTCCTTTAATCTATTTCAATGCTGTCCCTTTTCGGGAAACGGTGGTTTGAGTCCAACCGTTGGTGATATACATTCGATACACTCAAGCGAAATGAGTGGTCGGTCATGTGTGGGCCGAGTTGCAAGACGTTCTTGTTGAACCCAGTGTATTCGCCTCTAGAGATACACTATCGGCAGGTGGTCCCATACCTTGTCATAGTCGGAATCGAAATTCCAATAAGAGCCCGCGGTTTTGATTGTATACTATATATGTGGAGCGTGAGATGCAAGCGTTCCACTAGATTGTTATTTACTTGTATTTAGACACTATTATAATATCAATCAAGATATTGATTTCAAAACTGTTTTGGGTTATCGTAAGGTAAAAACCATCCGTATTTATGTGTGGATTTGGTCTTACGATTATCCTTTTATTTCGAAAAGATTTTGACTTTAAAATCAAGTGTGTGATACTCTTAATACGGTGCAAGTTTTTCTCACTCTGGTTCACCAGACTGACCCGGTGTTTTGTAAATGTTCGGGTTAGCCCAGGGTGTACAGATTCAGGTTATCGAATGCTGTGAAGAGACGAGCTGGAAGAGTCCAGACGTATGATATTATATAGCTACTATTCAGCTGTGTGTTGTATATCGGACGGATTTTTATAACTGTCCAGAGATGTTGATGTACTCTGATATTGTAAGCATTTTTAAAAGCTCTCAATAAAGTTCTATTTTTGTATTATATTTTGTTCTGCTGCGATATGAGACTCTGATTCTGTGTTGTGTTGGTTCTTCTTCTTCTTCTATTCTTATATTTCTTTCTTTCTTATCTCACACTCTAATTTCTTTTTAATAACGTTCCGGTGTTCTCGGTGTTTGGAAGGTCGACATGAGTTACGGTAAGGGTATTTATGTCGATTTCCAGGGCCGAAAACCCTGGGTCGTTATAGTGGTATCAGAGCTATTGGTTTAGTAATAACCTTGGCTTTGTGGTGTAACTCGATAGAGATTGGGTTAGTAATACCCTAGATCGAGATTGAGTATATATATATATATATGAGAGCGTAGTTGTAAATTTTATATACCAATGTTTTGTATTGTGTTGTTGATCGGTTCAAATGTTGAAAAGCATAGAACTGGCAATGGATACAGTATTGTTTTGAAAAGAGGGTAAATGAAATAATTTTACCCAAATTATATTTTTGTATAGAAAAAAAATAATTTTATCAAATTATTGAGATATTAGTGTGTTTGTTCGATTTGAATGGAATTCAAATCGAATTGGAAATTTGAATTGAACTTAACCTGGTTGAGTGAGAATTAACTAAGAATGATATTGGAAATCAAATTAATAAATAAAAATTTATCGATTTATGCTCAAATATGAGAAACCAAAATAAAATGTTAATATTAAATGTGAATTCAATTTATTTGGTTGTATTGGTTGTTGATTGTGAATGGGTTGTTATTAGATGATCGTTTGTTTAAATGGAAATATCCACAAATTTAAGGGAGCTAAATGATTATAAACTAAAAGGTAATTTCCAGTATTAAACATTGGAGTGAAACCGAATATGAATTGAAATAAATGATTTCACCATGTATTTAAAAGTGAATTAATGCTCGTGTTTGATTATGCAATGGGTGCAATTATAATTGTTGATTAATGAAATATTATCACAGTTTATTACTCATATGTGAATTGAGCTAAGTATAGATGCCAGATGTCTAGCCAAATTGATACTGGTTGGGTAAATCGTATATACGTCGAGCAGATATGCTTAATAACGCTCGTAAAAAGGTACGCCTATGCAAAATATAAATTTTGGGTTTTATTTGGGTTTTGAATTTGGTTTTTGAATTTTTCCGACCCTATTGGTCGATGTATATATATTTCTTGAACCTACGATATTGCAGATGTCCTCTGTACAGGGGAGACTCCGCCGGATTTTTCCGGGAATTTAAAGTGTTAGAAAATTTTCGATATCTTTGAAAATCTCTATTGATTATAATAAAATTGTTTTGATTTAAAAATAAATTGGATGTGGAAATTAATGGGTCTGTAACGTTCTTTCTTACCTTTGCAATTTCGAGGACGAAATTATTTTAAGGGGGGAAGAATGTAACGACCTATATTTTGGGCAGTCAAATATTTAATTTAATTTATTATTTTAAATATTATATTTGGAATATTAATGAATTTTAATATTGAATTCGTTTATTTAAAACGAAGTTTAAACGTTATAATTTACATAATTATAAATAGAGCTTGAAAATGGCGTGCAGTTCGTAATATGGAGTTTTGAACTTCAACTGAATATACAGGATTCGATATAAGTCGGGTTTCTATGAAACAAGAAATGACGGGATCATCTTGATTATAATTTTCATATGAAAGAGAAAAATCCAGATTTCATGTTACGGTTTGTTAGTTACGGCTAAATCAAATTTTAAAATAATCGCTGTGGAAATCGCTATTAGAATATCAGCCTTTAATATGGCCATTTTGCAAACAGTCTTCGTTTTCGATGAAACCAGTTTCATTGGGACCGTATCATTAAATTATTGCACGGTGTTAAATGGCAGGTCAAACCGATGTCGTATGTGGCCACGGTAGCCGTAAACGCCCATTTAATTTTTATAGCACGTAATTAATTTAATAAATGGATATTTGGGTATAACTTGAATAGACGATCGAATTAGGTCGCGAAACCAATTCCGTTGAGTTTGTATCGTCGATTAGAGTCAGGATAGGTATATAGTTTACTATTTTTGAAGACCGAGAAATTTGGTGTCCAAAATGGCTTTGCGGTGCACGTAAAAATAGCCTACTGGGGAAACAGTCTCAGAATGCGACGAAACTATTGCCGTTGGGTTCGTATTGAAGAATTATTTTAGGATTTCAAAAATTCAAGTTGATCAGATTTATCCGGTGATCGTGAAAAAATTAAATGCGTGTTTATTTCTGGTTTTATAAAGGAAAAAATTTCATACGACCTCGGATTTCGACGAAACTTGTCCCATTGGATCCGGAATATCTTTTTACACCAAGATTAGCTTTTTTATCAGAAAACAGAAGTCGTCTGTGGTTAGTTTTACGTGTTACTTCAGCGCGAAGTTTCGTTAAATTATAATAATACTTTTATCATCCTATATATATACACCAACTTACTCCCCAACAAATTTTTGCTGTATCCAACTGGCACCGACCTACTTTCTGTACCCTTGGTACTACCCTAAGCCTATGCATGTGGCCTCTGAAATTTTGCCAACCCTTCCTTTCGATCAGTATTTAATGGCACATGAAATTTTTGCTGTGAATCACATGCATCCTGTACTCTACGCATTTAATTTATGCGCTGGCTCATCTAATCAGACCGGCTTATCTAATCAGACCTCAGACATAAAGAAGAGAGCGTGCAGCCTATGCACATGCCTAACACCCTATTTTGTACTCGATAAACCGTGCTCTCCAAGATTTCTCTAATATATATACGGTGCCATACCTCCTTTCGTTCACCAGTAAGCGAAAAAAAAAGCATGGTCGTGGTATGAAGGAGCAAGGGTGCTCCGATGATCTAGGGGCTTGGGTTGGTGATGCGGGAGACCTCCAGGACGACGATGATGGGGCAGTTTTGGGCTCAGGCGACGGACGTAGGGAGAGTTCAGGTGATGGGGGCATGTGAAGTTCTAGTGTGGTGTTCGGACAATGCATGGAGTTGGGTTCAGTTTTGAAGCAGGTCTGGCAGAACACGGTGAAGCCTGGGATGAAATGCGTGACCAAGGAGAAGATATGGTTATGGGGGAAAGATGGATCCATATACTTGCGTTAAAGTGGGGGTGGCTGTTAAGTCACGTGGTGGACTTGCGGACCATATTTTATAAAAAAAAAAGCGAAGAAAGGTTGAAACGTGAAAAGAGGAAAGTTGGAATACTGGGGCATGCATGCGGGCTCAAAGAAGGGGGAAGAAGACTTCTGCATTGCGGTTTTGAGTAACCTGGTGGGCCGTAATGAAAAGGTATGAGCTTAAGGCTATAAGCCTTGATAAAAAAGAAGAAGAAATGAAAAAAATGAGAAACGAATAGCAGATATGGGGGAAGAGGGACGCTGCTTTAAACAATTTGGTATTTGACATGGGCATTAGAACGTTGTGGGTAAGGACCGTTTATTTGAACATATAAAGTTTAAGTAAATTATTTTATAATCATATTAATACAATATCTCGATCACGCATTACCAGATTTTCGAACGGACGAAATCATGGGAACCGTATCGCAGAACACAACGCAATGAAGTTGGGTTGGTCACTATAGGAAGCAACATGATTTTTAGTTAAATTAAATAGCTGTTTAATTTAATTAAAATGAAGCGTTTCATCCAACGAAATAAACAAAGTTGAGTTAAACTCACTCAGTTTTACCCATTTATGTTTTATATAAATTGGGTTTTTATTTTTTGTGCTCTGCTTGCCAATGATTGACCGTTTGCTAGTTATATATGTAATTGTTGATTTAACTGATGAAATTAAACCGTCGTTTAATTTCAGTAAAATACCAAATCGTTATTTTTAACGATTGGTTCCAATAAAGGTAACCTACCTTGTTGGTCACGTTTATGAAATAAACGTGTTTTGTTTGAATTGTTTGAACTGATTGAATGGTTTTGAATTGCTTGTGGTTGGTGTTAAATGGGCGTTATTTATAATTGTCAGTTAAATGGAATGATCTGATTTGAAATAACCATTGCATACAGGAAAGAACAGGTTGGAGGGATCCAACCGGATTCCTCAAATATATTATTTTCATATTATCAACCTATGAACTGTACTGTTTGGGATGATTGATTTGATTGTTGACTGAAATTTCAACATCTTTTTAGTTTAAACCAATGGGTGGTATTGGTTGAGTATTTGGCAGTATATGGCCTATAAAATCAATCGTTTGATAAATGGTGATTTACCGTCAGGTGAGTCGATAGAGATGAAGTTATAAAATTTATTTTATAATTGGAGATAGATTTTTGAATATAAAATTTTGAATAAAAGTTTATTTCAAGGAAATGATTATTATTTTATTAAGTTATAATCAGTTTATTTTATAAAATAAGTTCTGACGTTAATCGAATTTAAAAGTATGAGAATGGTAATTAACCTAACAGTTAGGTGGTATATTTGTTTTAACAATTTAATGGAATTATTTAAATTAATTATATTTTTAATTAATTTAAAGTGAGAACGAATTGGAATCGGTTAACGGGATAACCGTATTTTTGAGTTGGATAAATCGACCCTGTTAATTGGGGTTAATTAATAAATTAGCGTGTTTTTGAATAAAATAGTTTTAATGAATATTGTTTTAATTTTAATAAGATCTTTAAAAAAGGGAATTAATATTTATTTTTGTTAATAAAGAAATTAACTACTGAATTAGTTAATAAATCAAAGTAAATTATTATTTTAATTAATAATAATATAGGGAAATACTTTTAATTGAATCTCATTTAAAAAGTACTCGAAATGGAAATGAAAACCAATTGAAATATGAAAGACGTTTATGTACGGGTTTTGTATTTAAAACCCAAATTTTTATAACAAAGTTATAAAAGAAATTTCAAGCGAATAAAATAGCTTGAAATGAAGGTTACTTAATTATATGAATTAAGTCAAAGGAGATTGGGATAAAATGGTTTATACTAAACCAGAGTTAGGTGAATGAGGTTTAAAGTGTTAAAGCGTTAATTTTACATTAACGTTACGTAATAATGGGATTAAGTAAAAGTGAGAAATTGAAATGTGTATTTCAAGCGGGAAATGGTCGAAAGGTTTTGGAAAAGGAGTTGGGTAAAGGTGAATTTGATAAAAGAAGTGGGTCATAGGATTTTGTAAGAAAATCCGAATTATAAATGAATTTGATTAAAGAAGTCGAGGTTGAAATGTGGTATTTTATGGGAAATTATTTAATTATTAAATTAAGGAATGATAAGCAAGAGATTTTCAAAAGGATAAGAAAGCTATATGAAACCATATTTTGATTAAAAAAGTTAAATGGAATTAATATTTATATTAGAATGAAATGTGGGGTTGGATTACAACTCGTATTTGTCTTAGGATATGAACGTTGTTGATCAAGGTCTGAGAGGTAATTAAAATACCCCAACTTGAACGACATCAGGATTATCTGCGGATGATATGAGTTGTAATGGTAAAGAGATTAGTAAATATATATTATTTCCATTAGAGAAATAATAGTGCAATGATTAATGGAAATGTGTGGAATATACAACGGGAGTTCCAAAGTAAAAGGGAAATCAAAAGGGTTGCTGAAAATATAATGATACGTTTGAGCTAGAAAGGAAATGTAAAGGGAAGTTTTATTCTACCAGAATAAGCATTGGGTTTTTGTTTCAAGTATTGAAATTAAGGATATTTCTCAACGATTGTTTTACGAGAAATAATTCGATTGATTTTCCAATATTAGATAATTATGTGGTAAATGTTTTGAAAGTGAAAAATAGAAAAACTGGATATATAAAAGTGAATTTGTTTAAAGTAATATCTTATGTTAAATAAGAAGCGATAAGCTATATTTATAATATCGAAATATTTAAGAGTTTGAATGTACATTTGTTTAATTAAAAAGGCCAAGTGGTGCTGAATACTGAACCAGTGAACTCACTGGGTTGTCATGATTGAAACACTGATCATTTTGATAGTTAAATCACCGACTATCAAATCTGTCCAATACGATTGTTGGTACGGAAAGACCGGGATCAAATTTATATTCGAAAACCATTCCAACCAACAAATACGTGAAGATATCAGAAGACGGTCGAGATGGAGCATTGAAGACCGTGGGTCTTCATAAGCGAAAGGATTACTAATAATCTCTGGTTTAGCGGCCAGAGATAAACTGTGGTTCTGTCGTGGTTGGAATCTACGGATTGCAAGGACTTCTCGCTACGGATCCATAGGGTGATTCCTATATTGGATGCAGTAGGAGAATACCTTCGGTTCATCCTGTTCCTGGATGACTTGTATGGACGGATGTCTGACAGAGTATTTCCAAAGGGATTACATACATTGATTTCTTCAAACGTACTATAGTTGGTGGCGGAGGACGACGGTTCTCTTAGCTTAACCACTAGAGTATTTTTGTGGATGTCAATTAGTGATTTCTGGAGGATCTGACGATGTGGCATTCAAAGTGAATGGTGACCAAATATCCCAAAAGAAGAGATTTAAACCTCAAGCCTCACAGCCGGGAAATGACAAAAATCGGGCAGGCAGCATGGCTGTGTGGGTCGCTCCCATTAGGATGTATAATCACATATCTAGGGAAATTCCTTTTGTTCCTTTAATCTATTTCAATGCTGTCCCTTTTCGGGAAATGGTGGTTTGAGTCCAACCGTTGGTGATATACATTCGATACACTCAAGCGAAATGAGTGGTCGGTCATGTGTGGGCCGGGTTGCAAGACGTTCTTATTGAACCCAGTGTATTCGCCTCTAGAGATACACTATCGGCAGGTGGTCCCATACCTTGTCATAGTCGGAATCCAAATTCCAATAAGCGCCCGCGATTTTGATTGTATACTATATATGTGGAGCGTGAGATGCAAGCGTTCCACTAGATTGTTATTTACTCGTATTTAGACACTATTATAATATCAGTCAAGATATTGATTTCAAAACTGTTTTGGGTTATCGTAAGGTAAAAACCGTCCGTATTTATGTGTGGATTTGGTCTTGCGATTATCCTTTTATTTCGAAAAGATTTTGACTTTAAAATCAAGTGTGTGATACTCTTAATACGGTGCGAGTTTTTCTCACTCTGGTTCACCAGACTGACCCGGTGTTTTGTAAATGTTCGGGTTAGCCCGGGGTGTACAGATTCAGGTTATCGAATGCTGTGAAGAGACGAGCTGGAAGAGTCCAGACGTATATTATATAGCTACTATTCCGCTGTGTGTTGTATATGGGACGGATTTTTATAACTGTCCAGAGATGTTGATGTACTCTGATATTGTAAGTATTTTTAAAAGCTCTCAATAAAGTTCTATTTCTGTATTATATTTTGTTCCACTGCGATGTGAGACTCTGATTCTGTGTTGTGTTGGTTCTTCTTCTTCTTCTATTCTTATATTTCTTTCTTTCTTATCTCACCCTCTAATTTCTTTCTAATAACGTTCCGGTGTTTGGAAGGTCGGCATGAGTTACGGTAAGGGTATTTATGTCGATTTCCAGGGCCGAAAACCCTGGGTCGTTACAATAACACCCTATATACATCTTGCTCAGGTGGTTTTAAATCACTGAAAGAAGAAAAGAAGAAAAGTCTGTAGCTTACGATAAATATATTTATAGATCTTCCTATGATTCAAAAACCAAGAAAGATGGATTCTAACTTGTTTTAGAGTTTGTTATCAACTTAAAGTGGTTTACTTTTGCCTCTTGTATACTCTAAAATTAGCTTCGTATCAAAGTGTGATGTAGATTTTCAGAAAAATATAAGATACAGTAACGAGGCAAGAAATGTCCAAATTATGAGCATCACAATATATAAATTCAGGGATATAGACAGAATTGTCATGGAATTTCATGAATTTTAATGCCAAAATTAGGATTTTTAACAACCTAGGTTAGGTGGATTTTGGGGTTGATCAAAAAGGGAAGTTTGGCCAAATTCAGGCGATGACGATCATCGAGGGTGGTGGTGCCGGGGTCTGGGTAGCGTAGGGTGCCAGGGGTGATGGGAAAAATATAACTTATTTTTTTTAAACAAATGAATTAGGGGTTTTTGATTTTTCTATGGGATGAGTACTGTTTCGAGTTTCCTGAGTTTGGGGTTGAACTGCGCCTCGGTCATGTCATAGCAGGGGTGCGCACCAGCGGAGTTTGGAGGGCCAGGTCTTCGGCAAGATGGAGGCGGAGTCTGAAGATAGTCGGAGGTATGTGGTGGCGGTACAAGACATTTGTGTGGAGCGCATTATTTGAACGCTTCAGGCAAGAAATCCGAATTTTGAACACAGTAGAAAATGAAGGTTTGTGATAGTGCAGATGAGCTTGGGTAGAGTTTTGGGTCTGCAATGATAGTTGGAGGGTCGTGATGGCGGAAGAGTGGTTTGTACATATGCACGGTGATGATACCGTGTACAGGGGGGAGGAGGAAGATGAAATAACAGAGTAGAAGAGGATCGGTATTGGAATTGGGCTGTCGGTTTAATTGGGCTTTTGGGATTCAACTTAACTAAAAGGAAAAAATATTGTTTGTTTATATTTAAATTTTTCTTCCTTATTATATTTAGATATATACATTTAAACAATGGGAATAGGATGGTGAATGGACTAGTGCGCTAGTGTACATTGTGGGACATCGGGTTTGGATTTAATTTAATAAACAAAAAAAATAATGTTTAAAATTTTAAGTTTTACCAGTACATATATAATTAAAGAAGTGTTAGATATCTCTTAAATAATTTAAGGTAAATGACAAGTTAAATAAGATAGGTACGTAGAGTTGACAGAAATAGCCATGAGAAAAACGAATTGTAAAAATTAGTCAAGTTCAATAAAGTTGATCGTAATAGAAGCTATTGCAGAAATAGAGGCATCGTGTAAATTACATCTCCAAATATTTAAATATATCTACGTATATTTATATAGCCTATTAAAAATAGAATAAATGTTGAGTAAAATCTATATATTTATACCCAAAGAATTTGTAATAAATATAACGTGTAATTAACCGTTACCCGAGATTAAATATTCCAAACTATTATTAATTTGAAATTTAAATGCCGGATCATCATGGACTATTATTGTTGTAATATTTGGTGTTAAGAATCTGTTATGCTAAAGTGATAAATTGAATTTAAGATAGACCATTGACACATTTAATTGTATTGTCTTGTGCTATTTACTGTTCTAGAATCAGAATTTAAATATGTATAAGTTAATTAAATTGAATGGATATATTATGAAAATTTTATACGATATGGAATGATTTGAATAAGTAGTTCTACTTATTGTTAAATTTGATAGTTAAACAAATAAATATCCCTACGTGTTAGTTCGAAGAGACCGGTATGGGAACTGGACCTAAAACCACTTCGAACTGGTTTTACGTAAACTAACTCGCAGGGTACTTATAAAAATAATTGAATTGAAGACCCTAGATCTTCATGAGCGAAACAATTACTTGTTAAAATTCTCTGGTGGCCGCCCGAGTTATTATAACTTGTATATTCTTTCGGGATTGAAATCTTCGGATTCGCAAGGACTATTCGCTACTGATCCATGGGGTGATTCCTATATTGGATGCAGTAGGAAAGTACCTTCGGTTCATCCTGTTGCGGGATGACTTGTATGGACGAGTTTCTGACAGAGTATTTCCTAAAAGCCACGTACGTTGATTTTTACAAATATACCAAGTTGATGGCAAAGAATGGCCTTTCTTTTACGTCCAGAGTATATTTGTGGACGTCAATTAGTGATTTGACGGATCTGACAATGTGGCATTCAAAGTAAATGATGGCCAGATGTTCTAAAGGTAAATTCTAACCTCAAGCCTCATCAACCAGGAAATGACAAAAATCGGGCAGGCAGCATGGCTATGTGGGTCGCTTCCATTAGGGTGTATAATCATCTATCTAGAGAAAATCCATTTCATTCTTTAATCTATTTTCGATGTTGTCCCTTTTCGGGAAACGGTGGGTAGCTCCCAACCGTTGGAGATATACATTCGATACACTCAAGCGAAATGAGTGGTCGGTCATGTGTGGGTCGGGTTGCAAGATGTTCTTGTTGAACCCAGTGTATTCCTCTCTAGAGATACACTATCGGCAGGTGGTTCCATACCTTGTCATAGTCGGAATCCAATCTCCAATAAGCGCCCACGGTTTTGTTTGTATACTATATATGTGGAGCGTGAGATGCAAGCGTTCTGCTAAATTGATATTTATTTGTATTTAGGCATTATTATAATATCAGATGATATATATATGATTTCAAAAATATTTTGGGTTATCGTAAGGTAAAAACCGTCCGTTTTTATGTGTGGATTTGGTCTTACGATTATCCTTTCTTTCGAAAAGATTTTGAACTTTAAAATCAATCTGTTTTAAAATCGTTTACTCACACCAGTCCCATGACTGACCCAGAGTTTATTTTTCTATGTTTTCCCTAAACTCTTGGGTGCTCAAATTTGTACAGGCAGTCAAGTGGTTTCAGGATTTTACAGATTCACTTGAAGGAGCTCGAAGCAGGAGGCCTCAACTTTAGATACATATAATTTATTTCCACTGTGTTATATATATGAGTTGTACTCTGATGATGTATGTAAGTAAATACAGTTTTGTATTTGAAGGTGTTATATAATATATTTTATTCAGTTCCGCTGTGAGATTCGTGATACTCTGATTCTGTTGTGTTCAGATCTTCTTTTTCTTCTATTCTAACTTTCTTTCTATTTCTCACCCTCTAACTTCTTTCTATTAATGATATGAAAATTTCTGGTGTTTGATTAGTCGATATATGGTACAGGATATGTATTAGTATCGATAATCAGGATCTGAACTTTTCGGGTCGTTACAGTTGGTATCAGAGCAATGGTTTAGTAATAACCTTGGCTCTGTGGCGTAACTCGATGGAGATGGGGTTAGTAACACCCTAGATTGAGTTTGAGTGTCTATATATATGAGTGCGTATTTGTTAATTAATATAAAAACCGTTTTATATTGTGTGGATTAGTTTGTCGAGTGATTTATGAATTCCGGTCGATACAGTAGTCAAAACTGTATCGATAAGTGTACAAATGAGACGAACCAAACTAAATTCAAATTGGAACTTGAATTTAAAATCCAGGAAGTTAGAAAGATTTTTTATGGAAGATTATTTGGAAAAATAAATTGTCTTGGAAAATTCAACGGTTTAAAAAAAATAAGAAAGGTGATTTCAAACTATATTCTAACTGATTTGACATAAAAACTGGGGATTTGGATTCAGGTATCTGGAAATTTTAAATAGAACAAGTCAAATAGATTGAATTGAATGGACTAGGGTTGATTGAGGTTAAGTTGATTACGATTAAATTGGATTGAAGTGTGAAGGGAGAATTTGAAGTTGATAAGTACGGTTGAACATATTTGTTTCAAACCAATGAGTTTTGGAATTAATTTCCAACTATAAGCAGAGCTATTTGGGTTGGTAAGAATCAAGAATAGAGTTAAGCAATTGGAACCTAACTTGGGACTGGTTAAGATAAATGATTTTCCGAGTGTTGATCTGATGTTGATTTCAGTAAAATGTTTGATAGATAATCTGTTTGTTTTGGATGCCTTATTTGTTGTGATTATTAGGGGATAACCCATATTTACAATCCATATTTTGGAATATAATTGGAATCTCTTCGTTATTGTTTAATTTTGGGGACGAAATTCTTTTAAGGGGGGAAGATTGTAATGGCCCAGTTTTTGGACTAATTCTATAATCTGTAATGTATAGATTATACGGATAATTTGATTTAATTGATTTAATTTAAGATTTATATATTTGGGGAAAATATCGGAAAAATTCCAAATAAATATATTTGTTGATAATTTAAAATACATTTGTGTATATAAGGAAAGTAATTAATGATTTAACATTTTGTTCTATCATTTGTTTTAAACTCATTTGTGAATCTAATATTACCTTAGCATAAATAAAAGGAAGATGGAATTTGTTCCATGTATAATTTAATTTAGATTTTTACTTAAAGTTAAGATTGAAGTTACTTAAGTAAATTCAATTACTTCAAAGGAGTAACACAAAATTAAAACATTCCATGGTTATATTTTGGTTTTATACAAAATATGACATACTCTATAAGTACACATAAGAAGATTTTTTTTAAAACTAAATTAAAGAAAGTAACTTAGAATATTTGCTTTGATTATATGTGAAAATATATGTATGCAAGTCATATAAACAAAGGCTTAGAATTCAAAACATTTTATATATTGCCTATATATTACATAGAGTTCCAATGTTTATATCTACCTTGTTTATGCAAGTTGAAAATATGGAAGTAATAATAAATAAATACAAGACACTTGACAAGTATGGACCATGTACATTATATATGCATTGAAATTTATGCATATGGGTATCAATACAATAAAAATGAAAGGGGGCAACAAGCTAAAATAAACAAATAGTTGGCAAAATCAAAGTAAACAAATAAATTGACCTATAATTTAGACAGAAAAAAGGACACATGGAACCCTGGATTTGCAGCATTAGAAATGAAAGGAAATTTAACTTGTAGGTGTACTCATGTGAAAGCATAGGGTATGCACAGCCTAGACTAGTAACATTGAAAAGAAAGCAAACCACTAGCTTAGGAAAAGTAGGCTGAAATATGATATTTTGTAGATTTCAAGCAATACATGTGCTAACCCCTGTAAATACAGTGCACAGCCGAAAAGAAAGATAAGATATCAAAGAAAATATGACTATGTGCTCAAATCTGAGATCAACAATGCAATTATTTTTGATAGAAAAGGAGATCAAATCCATTCAAAATGTTTTTTTCTTGGAGACTAAGGATGGACTTGTTTATATATATATTGTACATGCACATGTATTGGTGCAGAAATAAACAAGAATGGAAGTGGTTCATAGGAGCAAAGATTTCTTTTTGATTGAATTGTAAAATCAAAGCATCAGACATCACACTGCTGCATAGAATGTGCCTACTTACTTAACACCTCCCCAATATAAGCCCACCTTTGTTCACCTATAAATACATGTAGAAACCCACTACTAAAACACACTTAAGTTTTCTGGAAATTAGAATATACAAAGATAAAACAAAGAACATGAAAACAGGGAAGCAAGTGGCAAGACAAGACATGACTTTGTGAGTAAACTTCTATATTTATTTCTTTCCTTAACTCTTGCATTCAAGTATATATGTATATTGATGCATACATTTGATGTATGCTATCATTGTGTAAGGATTGGAAGTAGTATGAGTAAAACTGGAAAATAATGGGAAGACAGTAAACCAAATATAATGTTAGTAAATCCTTTGAAATTCTATGCTGTGTTATATTTAATTTTTGTATATGTATGTCCTTATGTTTTCCACCATATTGAATGAAATTAGAAAAAATAAAGCAGCAGTAAATGATGTGAGTAAAACACTTGCAAACTCCTTACTATTTGATAACTAATAATAGTAGATTCAATTGTATAAGTGTTAAGATGTATTAATCATATTTGCTTCAGATATTGAAGGGTTTGAGGGATGATAGTGTGATAGTTGTTATTATAATCTAGTATTAGGTTATAACATTAAGATAGGTATATGTAAAACCAAATGGAATTTGTATACGAATAAGATATACAAATAAGACGAACCAAACTAAATTCAAACTGGAACTTGAATTTGAAATCCAGGAAGTTAGAAAGATTTTTGATGGAAGATTATGTGGAAAAATAATTTATCTTAGAAAATTCAACGGTTTAAAAATAATAATAAGAAAGGTGATTTCAAACTATATTCTAACTGATTTGACATCAAAACTGGAGATTTGGATTCAGGTATTTGGAAATTTTTAATAGAACAAGTCAAATAGATTGAATTGAATGGACTAGGGTTGATTGAGGTTAATCGATTACGATTAAGTTGGATTGGAGTGTGAAGGGAGAATTTGAAGCAGATAAGTATGGTTGAACATATTTGTTTCAAACCAATGAGTTTTGGAATTAATTTCCAACTATAATCAGAGCTATTTGGGTTGGTAAGAATCAAGAATAGAGTTAAGCAATTGGAACCTAACTAGGGACTGGTTAAGATAAATGATTTTCCGAGTGTTGATCTGATGTTGATTTCAGTAGAATGTTTGATAGATAATTTGTTTGTTTTGGATGCCTTGTTCGTTGTGATTATTAGGGGATAACCCATATTTACAATCCATGTTTTGGAATATAATTGGAATCTCTTTGTTATTGTTTAATTTCGAGGACGAAATTCTTTTAAGCGGGGTAGATTGTAACGGCCCAGTTTTTGGACTAATTCTATAATCTGTAATGTATAGATTATACGGATAATTTGATTTAATGAATTTAATTTAAGATTTATATATTTGGGGAAAATATCGGGAAAATTCCAAATAAATATATTTGTTGATAATTTAAAATACATTTGTGTATATAAGGAAAGTAATTAATGTTTTAACATTTTGTTCTATCATTTGTTTTAAACTCATTTATGAATCTAATATTACATTAGCATAAATAAAAGGAAGATGGAATTTGTTCCGTGTATAATTTAATTTAGATTTTTACTTGATGTTAAGATTGAAGTTACTTAAGTAAAATTCAGTTACTTCATAGGAGTAACACAAAATTAAAACATTCCATGGTTATATTTTGGTTTTATGCAAAATATGAGATACTCTAAAAGTACACATAAGAATAATTTTTTTAGAAAAACTAAATTAAAGCAAGTAACTTAGAATATTTGCTTTGATTATATGTGAAAATATATGTATGCAAGTCACATAAACAAAGGCTTAGAATTCAAAACATTTCATATGTTGCCTATATATTACATAGAGTTCCAATGTTTATATCTACCTTGTTTATGCAAGTTGAAAATATGGAAGTAATAATAAATAAATACAAGACACTTGACAAGTATGGACCCTGTACATTATATATGCATTGAAATTTATGCATATGGGTATCAATACAATAAAAATAAAAGGGGGCAGCAAGCTAAATCCCAAATAAACAAATAGTTGGCAAAATCGAAGTAAACAAATAAATTGACATATAATTTAGACAGAAAAAGGGACACATGGAACCCTGGATTTGCAGCATTAGAAATGAAAGGAAATTTAACTTGTAGGTGTACTCATGTGAAAGCATAGGACATGCACAGCCTAGACTAGTAACATTGAAAAGAAAGCAAACCACTAGCTTAGGAAAAGTAGGCTGAAATATACTATTTTGTAGATTTCAAGCAATACATGTGCTAACCCCTGTAAATACAGTGCACAACCGAAAAGAAAGATAAGATATCAAAGAAAATATGACTATGTTCTCAAATCTGAGATCAACATTGCAATTATTTTTTATAGGAAAGGAGATCAAATCCATTCAAAATGTGTTTTTCTAGGAGACTAAGGATGGACTTGTTTTTATATATATTGTACATGCACATGTATTGGTGCAGAAATAAACAAGAATGGAAGTGGTTCGTAGGAGCAAAAGTTAAAGATTTCTTTTTGATTGAATTGTAAAATCAAAGCATCAGACATCACACTGCTGCATAGAATGTGCCTACTTACTTAACACCTCCCCAATATAAGCCCACCTTTGTTCACCTATAAATTCATGTAGAAACGCACTACTACAACACAGTTAAGTTTTCTGGAAATTAGAATATACAAAGCTAATACAAAGAACATGGAAATGGGATAAGCAGAACATGAAAACAGGGAAGCAAGTGGCAAGACAGGACATGACTTAGTGAGTAAACTTATATATTTGTTTCTTTCCTTAACTCTTGCATTCAAGTATATATGTATGTTGATGCATACATTTGATGTATGCTATCATTGTGTAAGGATTGGAAGTAGTATGAGTAAAACTGGAAAATAATGGGAATACAGTAAACCAAATATAATGTTAGTAAATCCTTTAAAAATTCTATGTTGTGTTATATTTAATTTTTGTATATGTATGTCCTTATGTTTTCCACCATATTGAATGAAATTAGAAGAAACTAAAGCAGCAGTAAATGCTGTAAGTAAAACACTTGCAAACTCCTTACTATTTAATCTCAAATAATAGTAGATTCAATTGTATAAGTGCTAAGATGTATTAATCATATTTGCTTCAGATATTGAAGGGTTTGAGGGATGATTTATCTCTGAAAATAGCGAGTTAACTTAAGTAACTTAAGATAGAATCACCAAAGATAGAGAACAGACATGCACAGTCTTGTTATATGAGTAAAACACTTTAAATCCCTGTGTTATTTATATAATCTAGGTTGGATTTGAACTATATGTATCCATCATATCCGACGTAATAATTAAAGAGGTTTGAGTGTAGTTAGATTATGGTTGACGATTGAAGTATATAAGCAGAAGTATTTAAAATAAGTAAACCCCTTAAATACCTCTCCTGTTTTATAAAAATTCTTAAATGGATTTAAACCATATGTACATAGATATATAACCATTATATAGAACACAAGTATTGTTGATATTTAAAAGCTTAAACCTCTAAAACAGTTGGTTTACAAACAACCTGAGGAAAGAAATATACTGAAAACAGAATACAGTAATATATAAGTTAAATAAACTCTTACCTTTCCTCTTAAATCCATTTCAGAGTTGTTTGGATAATTGGATTCAAACATGTGATTTTTATATCAATACAAATGGGTGTATAACACCCTATATACATCTTGCTCAGGTGGTTTTAAATCACTGAAAGAAGAAAAGAAGAAAAGTCTGTAGCTTAACAGTAAATATATTTATACGTCTTCCTATGATTCAAAAACCAAGAAAGATGGATTCTAACTTGTTTTAGAGTTTGTTATCAACTTAAAGTGGTTTACTTTTGCCTCATGTATACTCTAAAATTAGCTTCGTATCAAAGTGTGATGTAGATTTTCAGAAAAATATAAGATACAGTAAAGAGGCAAGAAATGTCCAAATTATGAACATCACAATATATAAATTCAGGGATATAGACAGAATTGTCATGGAATTTTAATGCCAAAATTAGGATTTTTAACAACCTAGGTTAGGTGGATTTTGGGGTTGATTAAAAAGGGAAGTTTGGTCAAATTCAGGCGATGACGATCGTCGAGGGTGGTGGCGCCGGGGTCAGGGTAGCGTAGGGTGGCAGGGGTGATGGGAAAAATATAACTTATTTTTTTTAAAGAAATGAATTAGGGGTTTTTTATTTTTCTATGGGATGAGTACTATTTCTAGTTGCCTGAGTTTGGGGTTGAACTGCGCCTCGGTCATGTCATAGCAGGGGTGCGCACCAGCGGAGTTTGGAGGGCCAGGTCTTCGGCAAGATGGAGGCAGAGTCTGATGATAGTCGGAGATATGTGGTGGCAGTACAAGACATTTGTGTGGAGCGTATTATTTGAACGCTTCAGGCAAGAAATCCGAATTTTGAACACAGTAGAAAATGAAGGTTTGTGATAATGCAGATGAGCTTGGGTAGAGTTTTGGGATCTGCGACGATAGTCGGAGGGTCGTGATGGCAGAAGAGTGGTTTGTGCATATGCACGGTGATGATACCGTGTACAGGGGGGAGGAGGAAGATGAAATAACCGGAAAGAAGAGGATCGAAATTGGTATTGGGCTGTCGGGTTAATTGGGCTTTTGGGCTTCAACTTAATTAAAAGGAAAAATATTGTTTGTTTATATTTAAATTTTTCTTCCTTATTATATCTAGATATATACATGCAAGCAATGGGAATAGGATGGTGAATGGACTAGTGCGCTAGTGTACATTGTGGGACATCGGGTTTGGATTTAATTTAATAAACAAAAAAAAATGTTTAAAATTTTAAGTTTTACCAGTACATATATAATTAAAGAAGTGTAAGATATCTCTTAAATAATTTAAGGTAAATGACAAGTTAAATAAGATAGGTACGTAGAGTTGACCGAAATAGCCGTGAGAAAAATGAATTGTAAAAATTAGTCAAGTTCAATAAAGTTGATCGTAATAGAAGCCATTGAAGAAATAGAGGAATCGTGTAAATTACATCTCCAAATATTTAAATATATATGCATATATTTATATAGCCTATTAAAAATAGAATAAATGTTGAGTAAAATCTATATATTTATACCCAAAGAATTTGTAATAAATATAACGTGTAATTAACCGTTACCCGAGATTAAATATTCCAAACTATTATTAATTTGAAATTTAAATGTCGGATCATCATGGACTATTATTGTTGTAATATTTGGTGTTTAGAATCTGTTATGCTAAAGTGATAAATTGAATTTAAGATAGACCGTTGACACATTTAATTGTACTGTCTTGTGCTATTAACTGTTCCGGAATCAGAATTTAAATCCGTATAAGTTAATTAAATTATATGGATATATTATGAAAATTTTATATGATATGGAATGATTTGAATAAGTAGTTCTACTTATCTACACTGTTAAATTTGATAGTTAAAACACCGACTATCAAATAAATATCCCTACGTGTTAGTTCGAAGAGACCGGGATGGGAACTGGACCTAAAACCACTTCGATCTGGTTTTACGTAAACAAACTCGCAGGATACTTATTAAAATAATCGAATTGAAGACCGTAGATCTTCATGAGCGAAACAATTACTTACTAAAATTCTCTGGTGGCCGCCAGAGTTATTATAACTTGTAAATTCTTTCGGGATTGAAATCTTCGGATTCGCAAGGACTATTCGCTACTGATCCATGGGGTGATTCCTATATTGGATGCAGTAGGAAAGTACCTTCGGTTCATCCTGTTGCTGGATGACTTGTATGGACGAGTTTCTGACAGAGTATTTCCTAAAAGCCACGTACGTTGATTTTTACAAATATACCAAGTTGTTGGCAAAGAATGGCCCTTCTTTTACGTCCAGAGTATATTTGTGGACGTCAATTACTGATTTGACGGATTTGACAATGTGGCATTCAAAGTAAATGATGGCCAGACGTTCTAAAGGTAAATTCTAACCTCAAGCCTCATCAACCAGGAAATGACAAAAATCGGGCAGGCAGCATGGCTATGTGGGTCACTCCCATTAGGGTGTATAATCATCTATCTAGAGAAAATCCATTTCATTCTTTAATCTATTTTCGATGCTGTCCCTTTTCGGGAAACAGTGGGTAGCTCCCAACCGTTGGTGATATACATTCGATACACTCAAGCGAAATGAGTGGTCGGTCATGTGTGGGTTGGGTTGCAAGATGTTCTTGTTGAACCCAGTGTATTCCTCTCTAGAGATACACTATCGGCAGGTGGTTCCATACCTTGTCATAGTCGGAATCCAATCTCCAATAAGCGCCCGCGCGCGGTTTTGTTTGTATACTATATATGTGGAGCGTGAGATGCAAGCGTTCCACTAGATTGATATTTATTTGTATTTAGACATTATTATAATATCAGATAATATATATATGATTTCAAAAATATTTTGGGTTATCGTAAGGTAAAAACCGTCCGTTTTTATGTGTGGATTTGATTTTACGATTATCCTTTCTTTCGAAAAGATTTTGAACTTTAAAATCAATCTATTTTAAAATCATTTACTCACACCATTCCCATGACTGACCCAGAGTTTATTTTTCTTCGTTTTTCCTAAACTCTTGGGTGCCCAAATTTGTACGGGCAGTCAAGTGGTTTCAGGATTTTACAGATTCACTTGAAGGAGCTCGAAGCATGAGGCATCAACATTAGATATATATAATTTATTTCCGCTGTGTTATATATATGAGTTGTACTCTGATGATGTATGTAAGTAAATACAGTTTTGTATTTGAAGATGTTATATAATATATTTTATTCAGTTCCGCTGTGAGATTCGTGATACTCTGATTTTGTTGTGTTCAGATCTTCTTTTTCTTCTATTCTAACTTTCATTCTTTCTATTTCTCACCCTCTAACTTCTTTCTATTAATGATATGAAAATTTCTGGTGTTTGATTAGTCAATATATGGTACAGGATATGTATTAGTATCGATAATCAGGATTGGAACTTTTCGGGTCGTTACAGTTGGTATCAGAGCAATGGTTTAGTAATAACCTTGGCTCTGTGGCGTAACTCGATAGAGATGGGGTTAGTAACACCCTAGATTGAGTTTGAGTGTATATATATACGAGTGTGTATTTGTTAATTAATATAAAAACCGATTTATATTGTGTTGATTAGTTTGTCGAGTGATTTATGAATTCCGGTCGATACAGTAGTCAAAACTGTATCGATAAGTGTTTCTAAACTCTTGTAAAGAGTAATTTAACACAATATTAATTTAAAAAGATGGATAAATAGAACAATTTAACCCAAAATTATATTTTGATATAAAAGAATAATTTTCTTAAATCATTACAAGTGGGTGTGATAGTTGTTATTATAATCGAGTATTAGGTTATAACATTAAGATAGGTATATATAAAACCAAATGGAATTTGTATACGAATAAGATATACAAATGAGACGAACCAAACTAAATTCAAACTGGAACTTGAATTTGAAATCCAGGAAGTTAGAAAGATTTTTGATGGAAGATTATTTGGAAAAATAAATTATCTTGGAAAATTCAACGGTTTAAAAATAATAATAAGAAAGGTGATTTCAAACTATATTCTAACTGATTTGACATCAAAACTGGGGATTTGGATTCAGGTATCTGGAAATTTTAAATAGAACAAGTCAAATAGATTGAATTGAATGGACTAGGGTTGATTGAGGTTAATCGATTACGATTAAGTCGGATTGGAGTGTGAAGGGAGAATTTGAAGCAGATAAGTATGGTTGAACATATTTGTTTCAAACCAATGAGTTTTGGAATTAATTTCCAACTATAATCAGAGCTATTTGGGTAGGTAAGAATAAGAATAGAGTTAAGCAATTGGAACCTAACTAGGGACTGGTTAAGATAAATGATTTTCCGAGTGTTGATCTGATGTTGATTTCAGTAAAATGTTTGATAGATAATCTGTTTGTTTTGGATGCCTTGTTTGTTGTGATTATTAGGGGATAACCCATATTTACAATCCATGTTTTGGAATATAATTGGAATCTCTTCGTTATTGTTTAATTTCGAGGACGAAATTCTTTTAAGCGGGGTAGATTGTAACGGCCCAGTTTTTGGACTAATTCTATAATCTGTAATGTATAGACTATACGGATAATTTGATTTAATTGATTTAATTTAAGATTTATATATTTGGGGAAAATATCGTGAAAATTCCAAAAAAAATATTTGTTGATAATTTAAAATACATTTGTGTATATAAGGAAAGTAATTAATGTTTTAACATTTTGTTCTATCATTTGTTTTAAACTCATTTATGAATCTAATATTACCTTAGCATAAATAAAAGGAAGATGGGATTTGTTCCATGTATAATTTAATTCCATGGTTATATTTTGGTTTTATACAAAATATGTCATACTCTATAAGTACACATAAGAAGATTTTTTTTAAAACTAAATTAAAGCAAGTAACTTAGAATATTTGCTTTGATTATATGTGAAAATATATGTATGCAAGTCACATAAACAAAGGCTTAGAGTTCAAAACATTTTATATACTGCCTATATATTACATAGAGTTCCAATGTTTATATCTACCTTGTTTATGCAAGTTGAAAATATGGAAGTAATAATAAATAAATACAAGACACTTGACAAGTATGGACCCTGTACATTGTATATGCATTGAAATTTATGCATATGGGTATCAATACAATAAAAATAAAAGGGGGCAACAAGCTAAATCCCAAATAAACAAATAGTTGGCAAAATCAAAGTAAACAAATAAATTGACCTATAATTTAGACAGAAAAAGGGACACATGGAACCCTGGATTTGCAGCATTAGAAATGAAAGGAAATTTAACTTGTAGGTGTACTCATGTGAAAGCATTGGACATGCACAGCCTAGACTAGTAACATTGAAAAGAAAGCAAACCACTAGCTTAGGAAAAGTATGCTGAAATATGATATTTTGTAGATTTCAAGCAATACATGTGCTAACCCCTGTAAATACAGTGCACAGCCGAAACGAAAAATAAGATATCAAAGAAAATATGACTATGTGCTATAATCTGATATCAACATTGCAATTATTTTTGATAGGAAAGGAGATCAAATCCATTCAAAATGTGTTTTTCTTGGAGACTAAGGATGGACTTGTTTATATATATATATATTGTACATGCACATGTATTGGTGCTGAAATAAATTAGAATGGAAGTGTTTCGTAGGAGCAAAAGTTAAAGATTTCTTTTTGATTGAATTGTAAAATCAAAGCATCAGACATCACACTGCTGCATAGAATGTGCCTACTTACTTAACACCTCCCCAATATAAGCCCACCTTTGTTCACCTATAAATACATGTAGAAACGCACTACTACAACACAGTTTAGTTTTCTGGAAATCAGAATATACAAAGCTAATACAAAGAACATGGAAATGGGATAAGCAGAACATGTAAACAGGGAAGCAAGTGGCAAGACAGGACATGACTTAGTGAGTAAACTTATATATTTGTTTCTTTCCTTAACACTTGCATTCAAGTATATATGTATGTTGATGCATACATTTGATGTATGCTATCATTGTGTAAGGATTGGAAGTAGTATGAGTAAAACTGGAAAATAATGGGAAGACAGTAAACCAAATATAATGTTAGTAAATCCTTTAAAAATTCTATGTTGTGTTATATTTAATTTTTGTATATGTATGTCCTTATGTTTTCCACCATATTGAATGAAATTAGAAGAAAATAAAGCAGCAGTAAATGATGTGAGTAAAACACTTGCAAACTCCTTACTATTTAATAACTAATAATAGTAGATTCAATTGTATAAGTGTTAAGATGTATTAATCATATTTGCTTCAGATATTGAAGGGTTTGAGGGATGATTTATCTCTGAAAATAGCGAGTTAATTTAAGTAACTTAAGACAGAATCACCAGAGATAGAGAACAGACATGCACAGTCTTGTTATATGAGTAAAACACTTTAAATCCCTGTGTTATTTATATAATCTATGTTGGATTTGAACTATATGTATCCATCATATCCGACGTAATAATTAAAGAGGTTTGAGTGTAGTTAGATTATGGTTGACGATTGAAGTATATATGCAGAAGTATTTAAAATAAGTAAACCCCTTAAATACCTCTCCTGTTTTATAAAAATCCTTAAATGGATTTAAACCATATGTACATAGATATATAGCCATTATATAGAACGCAAGTATTGTTGATATTTAAAAGCTTAAACCTCTGAAACAGTTGGTTTACAAACAACCTGAGGAAAGAAATATACTGAAAACAGAATACAGTAATATATAAGTTAAATAAACACTTACCTTCCCTCTTAAATCCATTTCAGAGTTGTTTGGATAATTGGATTCAAACATGTGATTTTTATATCAATACAAATGGGTATATAACACCCTATATACATCTTGCTCAGGTGGTTTTAAATCACTGAAAGAAGAAAAGAAGAAAAGTCTGTAGCTTAACAGTAAATATATTTATACGTCTTCCTATGATTCAAAAATCAAGAAAGATGGATTCTAACTTGTTTTAGAGTTTGTTATCAACTTAAAGTGGTTTACTTTTGCCTCATGTATACTCTAAAATTAGCTTCGTATCAAAGTGTGATGTAGATTTTCAGAAAAATATAAGATAGAGTAAAGAGGCAAGAAATGTCCAAATTATGAACATCACAATATATAAATTCAGGGATATAGACAGAATTGTCATGGAATTTTAAAGCCAAAATTAGGATTTTTAACAACCTAGGTTAGGTGGATTTTGGGGTTAATCAAAAAGGGAAGTTTGGCCAAATTCAGGCGATGACGATCATCGAGGGTGGTGGCGCCGGGGTCAGGGTAGCGTAGGGTGCCATGGGTGATGGGAAAAATATAACTTATTTTTTTAAACAAATGAACTATGGGTTTTTTATTTTTCTGTGGGATGAGTACTATTTCGAGTTGCCTGAGTTTGGGGTTGAACTGCGCCTCGGTCATGTCATAGCAGGGGTGCGCACCATCGGAGTTCGGAGGGCCAGGTCTTTGGCAAGATGGAGGCGGAGTCTGATGATAGTCGGAGATATGTGGTGGCGGTACAAGACATTTGTGTGGAGCGTATTATTTGAACGCTTCAGGCAAGAAATCCGAATTTTGAACACAGTAGAAAATGAAGGTTTGTGATAATGCAGATGAGCTTAGGTAGAGTTTTGGGATCTACGACGATAGTCGGAGGGTCGTGTTGGCTGAAGAGTGGTTTGTGCATATGCACGGTGATGATACCGTGTACAGGGGGGAGGAGGAAGATGAAATAACAGGCGAGAAGAGGATCGATATTGGTATTGGGCTGTCGGGTTAATTGGGCTTTTGGGCTTCAACTTAATTAAAAGGAAAAATATTGTTTGTTTATATTTAAATTTTTCTTCCTTATTATATTTAGATATATACATCCAAGCAATGGGAATAGGATGGTGAATGGGCTAGTGCGCTAGTGTACATTGTGGGACATCGGGTTTGGATTTAATTTAATAAACAAAAAAAAAATAATGTTTAAAATTTTTAGTTTTACCAGTACATATATAATTAAAGAAGTGTAAGATATCTCTTAAATAATTTAAGGTAAATGACAAGTTAAATAATTTAGGTACATAGAGTTAACCGAAATAGCCGTGAGAAAAATGAATTGTAAAAATTAGTCAAATTCAATAAATTTGATCGTAATAGAAGCTATTGAAGAAATAGAGGCATCGTGTAAATTACATCACCAAATATTTAAATATATCTGCATATATTTATATAGCCTATTAAAAATAGAATAAATGTTGAGTAAAATCTATATATTTATACCCAAAGAATTTGTAATAAATATAACGTGTAATTAACCGTTACCCGAGATTAAATATTCCAAACTATTATTAATTTGAAATTTAAATGTCGGATCATCATGGACTATTATTGTTGTAATATTTGGTGTTAAGAATCTGTTATGCTAAAGTGATAAATTGAATTTAAGATAGACCGTTGACACATTTAATTGTACTGTCTTGTGCTATTTACTGTTCTGGAATCAGAATTTAAATATGTATAAGTTAATTAAATTGAATGGATATATTATGAAAATTTTATACGATATGGAATGATTTGAATAAGTAGTTTTACTTATCTACACTGTTAAATTTGATAGTTAAAACACCGACTATCAAATAAATATCCCTACGTGTTAGTTCGAAGAGACCGGGATGGGAACTGGACCTAAAACCACTTCGAACTGGTTTTACGTAAACTAACTTGCAGGATACTTATAAAAATAATCGAATTGAAGACCGTAGATCTTCATGAGCGAAACAATTACTTGCTAAAATTCTCTGGTGGCCGCCAAGGTTATTATAACTGGTAAATTCTTTCGGGATTGAAATCTTCGGATTCGCAAGGACTATTCGCTACTGATCCATGGGGGTGATTCCTATATTGGATGCAGTAGGAAAGTACCTTCGGTTCATCCTGTTCCTGTATGACTTGTATGGACGAGTGTCTGACAGAGTATTTCCTAAAAACCACGTACATTGATTTTTACAAATATACCAAGTTAATGGCAAAGAATGGCCCTTCTTTTACATCCTAAGTATATTTGTGGACGTCAATTAGTGATTTGACGAATCTGACAATGTGGCATTCGAAGTAAATGATGGCCAGATGTTCTAAAGGTAAATTCTAACCTCAAGCCTCATCAACCAGGAAATGACAAAAATCGGGCAAGCAGCATGGCTATGTGGGTCGCTCCCATTAGGGTGTATAATCATCTATCTAGAGAAAATCCATTTCATTCTTTAATCTATTTTCGATGCTGTCCCTTTTCGGGAAACGGTGTGTAGCTCCCAACCGTTGGTGATATACATTCTATACACTCTAGCGAAATGAGGTCGGTCATGTGTGGGCTGGGTTGCAAGACGTTCTTGTTGAACCCTGTGTATTCCTCTTTAGAGATGCACTATCGGCAGGTGGTTCCATACCTTGTCATAGTCGGAATCCAATCTCCAATAAGTGTCTGCAGTTTTGTTTGTATACTATATATGTGGAGCGTGAGATGCAAGCGTTCCGCTAGATTGATATTTATTTGTATTTAGACATTATTATAATATCAGATGATATATATATGATTTCAAAAATATTTTGGGTTATCGTAAGGTAAAAACCATTCGTTTTTATGTGTGGATTTGGTCTTACGATTATCCTTTCTTTCGAAAAGATTTTGAACTTTAAAATCAATCTGTTTTATAATCGTTTACTCACACCAGTCCCATGACTGACCCAGAGTTTATTTTTCTATGTTTTCCCTAAACTCTTGGGTGCCCAAATTTGTACGGGCAGTTAAGTGGTTTCAGGATTTTACAGATTCACTTGAAGGAGCTCGAAGCAGGAGGCCTCAACATTAGATATATATAATTTATTTCCGCTGTGTTATATATATGAGTTGTACTCTGATGATGTATGTAAGTAAATACAGTTTTGTATTTGAAGATGTTATATAATATATTTTATTCAGTTCCGCTGTGAGATTCGTGATACTCTGATTCTGTTGTGTTCAGATCTTCTTTTTCATATATTCTAACTTTCTTTCTTTCTATTTCTCACCCTCTAACTTCTTTCTATTAATGATCTGAAAATTTCTGGTGTTTGATTAGTCGATATATGGTACAGGATATGTATTAGTATCGATAATCAGGATCGGAACTTTTCGGGTCGTTACAGTTGGTATTAGAGCAATGGTTTAGTAATAACCTTGGCTTTGTGGCGTAACTCGATAGAGATGGGGTTAGTGACACCCTAGATTGAGTTTGAGTGTATATATATATATGATTGCGTATTTGTTAATTAATGTAAAAACCGTTTTATATTGTGTTGATTAGTTTGTCGAGTGATTTATGAATTCCGGTCGATACAGTAGTCAAAACTGTATTGATAAGTGTTCTAAACTCTTGAAAAGTGTAATTCAACGCAGTATTATTTTAAAAAGAGGGATAAATAGAACAATTTAACCCAAAATTATATTTTGATAAAAAGAATAATTTTCTTAAATCATTACAAATGGGTGTGACAGCTGTTATTATAATCTAGTATTAGGTTATAACATTAAGATAGGTATATATAAAACCAAATGGAATTTGCATACGAATAAGATATACAAATGAGATGAACCAAACTAAATTCAAACTGGAACTTGAATTTGAAATCCAGGAAGTTAGCAAGATTTTTGAAGGAAGATTATTTAGAAAAATAAATTGTCTTGGAAAATTCAACGGTTTAAAAAAATAATAAGAAAGGTGATTTCAAACTATATTCTAACTGATTTGGCATAAAAACTGGGGATTTGGATTCAGGTATCTGGAAATTTTAAATAGAACAAGTCAAATAGATTGAATTGAATGGACTAGGGTTGATTGAGGTTAAGTCGATTACGATTAAGTTGGATTGGAGTGTGAGGGGAGAATTTGAAGCAGATAAGTATGGTTGAACATATTTGTTTCAAACCAATGAGTTTTGGAATTAATTTCCAACTATAATCAGAGCTATTTGGGTTGGTAAGAATCAAGAATAGAGTTAAGCAATTGGAACCTAACTAGGGACTGGTTAAGATAAATGATTTTCCGAGTGTTGATCTGATGTTGATTTCAGTAAAATGTTTGATAGATAATCTGTTTGTTTTGGATGCCTTTTTTGTTGTGATTATTAGGGGATAACCCATATTTACAATCCATGTTTTGGAATATAATTGGAATCTCTTCGTTATTGTTTAATTTCGGGGATGGAATTCTTTTAAGCGTGGTAGATTGTAACGGCCCAGTTTTTGGACTAATTCTATAATCTGTAATGTATATATTATACGGATAATTTGATTTAATTGATTTAATTTAAGATTTATATATTTGGGGAAAATATCGGGAAAATTCCAAATAAATATATTTGTTGATAATTTAAAATTCATTTGTGTATATAAGGAAAGTAATCAATGTTTTAACATTTTGTTCTATCATTTTATTTAAACTCATTTATGAATCTAATATTACCTTAGCATAAATAAAGGGAAGATGGAATTTGTTCCATGTATAATTTAATTTAGATTTTTACTTAATGTTAAGATTGAAGTTACTTAAGTAAAATTCAATTACTTCATAAGAGTAACACAAAATTAAAACATTCCGTGGTTATACAAAATATGACATATTCTATAAGTACACATAAGAAGATTTTTTTTTAAACTAAATTAAAGCAAGTAACTTAGAATATTTGCTTTGATTATATGTGAAAATATATGTATGCAAGTCACATAAACAAAGGCTTAGAATTCAAAACATTTTATATATTGCCTATATATTACATAGAGTTCCAATGTTTATATCTACCTTGTTTATGCAAGTTGAAAATATGGAAGTAATAATAAATGAATACAAGACACTTGACAAGTATGGACCCTGTACATTATATATGCATTGAAATTTATGCATATGGGTATCAATACAATAAAAATGAAAGGGGTTAACAAGCTAAAACCCAAATAAACAAATAGTTGGCAAAATCAAAGTAAATAAATAAATTGACCTATAATTTAGACAGAAAAAGAGACACATGGAACCCTGGATTTGCAGCATTAGAAATGAAAGGAAATTTAACTTGTAGGTGTACTCATGTAAAAGCATAGGACATGCACAGCCTAGTCTAGTAACATTGAAAAGAAAGCAAACCACTAGCTTAGGAAAAGTAGGCTGAAATATGATATTTTGTAGATTTCAAGCAATACATGTGCTAACCCCTGTAAATACAGTGCACAGCCGAAAAGAAAGATAAGATATCAAAGAAAATATGACCGTGTGCTCAAATCTGAGATCAACATAGCATTTATTTTTGATAGGAAAGGAGATCAAATCCATTTAAAATGTGTTTTTCTTGGAGACTAAGAATGGACTTGTTTATATATATGTTGTACATGCACATGTATTGGTGCAGAAATATACAAGAATGGAAGTGGTTCGTAGGAGCAAAAGTTAAAGATTTCTTTTTGATTGAATTGTAAAATCAAAGCATCAGACATCACACTGCTGCATAGAATGTGCCTACTTACTTAACACCTCCCCAATATAAGCCCACCTTTGTTCACCTATAAATACATGTAGAAACGCACTACTACAACATAGTTAAGTTTTCTGGAAATCAGAATATACAAAGCTAATACAAAGAACATGGAAATGGGATAAGCAGAACATGAAAACAGGGAAGCAAGTGGCAAGACAGGACATGACTTAGTGAGTAAACTTATATTTTTTTTTCTTTCCTTAACTCTTGCATTCAAGTATATATGTATGTTGATGCATAAATTTGATGTATGCTATCATTGTGTAAAGATTGGAAGTAGTATGAGTAAAACTGGAAAATAATGGGAAGACAGTAAACCAAATATAATGTTAGTACTGTGTTATATTTAATTTTTGTATATGTATGTCCTTATGTTTTCCACCATATTGAATGAAATTAGAAAAAAAATAAAGCAGCAGTAAATGATGTGAGTAAAACACTTGCAAACTCCTTACTATTTAATAACTAATAATAGTAGATTCTATTGTATAAGTGTTAAGATGTATTAATCATATTTGCTTCAGATATTGAAGGGTCTGAGGGATGATTTATCTCTGAAAATAGCGAGTTAACTTAGGTAACTTAAGATAGAATTACCAGAGATAGAGAACAGACATGCACAGTCTTGTTATATGAGTAAAACACTTTAAATCCCTGTGTTATTTATATAATCTAGGTTGGATTTGAACTATATGTATCCATCATATCCGACGTAATAATTAAAGAGGTTTGAGTGTAGTTAGATTATGGTTGACGATTGAAGTATATATGCAGAAGTATTTAAAATAAGTAAACCCCTTAAATACCTCTCCTGTTTTATAAAAATCCTTAAATGGATTTAAACCATATGTACATAGATATATAACCATTATATAGAACGCAAGTATTGTTGATATTTAAAAGCTTGAACCTCTGAAACAGTTGGTTTACAAACAACCTGAGGAATGAAATATACTAAAAACAGAATAAAGTAATATATAAGTTAAATAAACTCTTACCTTCCCTCTTAAATCCATTTCAGAGTTGTTTGGATAATTGGATTCAAACATGTGATTTTTATATCAATACAAATGGGTGTATAACACCCTATATACATCTTGCTCAGGTGGTTTTAAATCACTGAAAGAAGAAAAGAAGAAAAGTCTGTAGCCTAACAGTAAATATATTTATACATCTTCCTACGATACAAAAACCAAGAAAGATGGATTCTAACTTGTTTTAGAGTTTGTTATCAACTTAAAGTGGTTTACTTTTGCCTCATGTATACTCTAAAATTAGCTTCGTATCAAAGTGTGATGTAGATTTTCAGAAAAATATAAGATACAGTAAAGAGGCAAGAAATGTCCAAATTATGGACATCACAATATATAAATTCAGGGATATAGACAGAATTGTCATGGAATTTTAACGCCAAAATTAGGATTTTTAACAACCTAGGTTAGGTGGATTTTGGGGTTGATCAAAAAGGGAAGTTTGGCCAAATTCAGGCGATGACGATCGTCGAGGGTGGTGGCGCCGGGATCAGGGTAGCGTAGGGTGCCAGGGGTGATGGGAAAAATATAACTTATTTTTTTTTAAATAAATGAATTAGAGGTTTTTGATTTTTCTATGGGATGAGTACTGATTCGAGTTGCCAGAGTTTGGGGTTGAACTGCGCCTCGTTCATGTCATAGCAGGGGTGCACACCAACGGAGTTCGGAGGGCCAGGTCTTCGGCAAGATGGAGGCGGAGTCTGATGATAGTCAGAGATATGTGGTGGCGGTACAAGACATTTGTGTGGAGCGTATTATTTGAACGCCTCAGGCAAGAAATCCGAATTTTGAACACAGTAGAAAATGAAGGTTTGTGATAATGCAAAAGAGCTTGGGTAGAGCTTTGGGATCTGCGACGATTGTCGGAGGGTCATGATGGCGGAAGAGTGGTTTGTGCATATGCACGGTGATGATACCGTGTACATGGGGGAGGAGGAAGATGAAATAATAGGGGAGAAGAGGATCGATATTGGTATTGGCTATTGGGTTAATTGGGCTTTTGGGCTTCAACTTAATTAAAAGGAAAAATATTGTTTGTTTATATTTAAATTTTTCTTCCTTATTATATTTAGATATATACATGCAAGCAATGGGAATAGGATGGTGAATGGACTAGTGCGCTAGTGTACATTGTGGGACATCGGGTTTGGATTTAATTTAATTAACAAAAAATAATAATGTTTAAAATTTTAAGTTTTATCGTTACATATATAATTAAAGAAGTGTAAGATATCTCTTAAATAATTTAAGGTAAATGACAAGTTAAATAAGATAGGTACGTAGAGTTGACCGAAATAGCCGTGAGAAAAATGAATTATAAAAATTAGTCAAGTTCAATAAAGTTGATCGTAATAGAAGCTATTGCAGAAATAGAGGCACCGTGTAAATTACATCTCCAAGTATTTAAATATATCTGCATATATTTATATAGCCTATTAAAAATAGAATAAATGTTGAGTAAAATTTATATATTTATACCCAAAGAATTTGTAATAAATATAACGTGTAATTAACCGTTACCCGAGATTAAATATTCCAAACTATTATTAATTTGAAATTTAAATGTCAGATCATCATGGACTATTATTGTTGTAATATTTGGTGTTAAGAATCTGTTATGCTAAAGTGATAAATTGGATTTAAGATAGACCGTTGACACATTTAATTGTACTGTCTTGTGCTATTTACTGTTCTGGAATCAGAATTTAAATCTGTATAAGTTAATTAAATTGAATGGATATATTATGAAAATTTTATATGATATGGAATGATTTGAATAAGTAGTTCTACTTATCTACACTGTTAAATTTGATAGTTAAAACACCGACTATCAAATAAATATCCCTACGTGTTAGTTCGAAGAGACCGGGATGGGAACTGGACCTAAAACCACTTCGAACTGGTTTTACGTAAACTAACTCGCAGGATACTTATAAACATAATCGAATTGAAGACCATAGATCTTCATGAGCGAAACAATTACTTGTTAAAATTCTCTGGTGGCCGCCAGATTTAGTATAACTTGTAAATTCTTTCGGGATTGAAATCTTCGGATTCGCAAGGACTATTCGCTACTGATCCATGGGGTGATTCCTATATTGGATGCAGTAGGAAAGTACCTTCGGTTCAACCTGTTCCTGGATGACTTGTATGGACGAGTGTCTGACAGAGTATTTCCTAAAAACCACGTACGTTGATTTTTACAAATATACCAAGTTGATGGCAAAGAATGGCCCTTCTTTTACATTCAAAGTATATTTGTGGACGTCAATTAGTGATTTGACGGATCTGACAATGTGGCATTCAAAGTAAATGATGGCCAGATGTTCTAAAGGTAAATTCTAACCTCAAGCCTCATCAACCAGGAAATGACAAAAATCGGGCAGGCAACATGGCTATGTGGGTCGCTCCCATTAGGGTGTATGATCTTCTATCTAGAGAAAATCCATTTCATTCTTTAATCTATTTTCGATGTTGTCCCTTTTCGGGAAACGGTGGGTAGCTCCCAACCGTTGGTGATATACATTCGATACACTCAAGCGAAATGAGTGGTCGGTCATATGTGGGCCGGGTCGCAAGACGTTCTTGTTGAACCCAGTGTATTCCTCTCTAGAGATACACTATCGACAGGTGGTTCCATACCTTGTCATAGTCGGAATCCAATCTCTAATAAGTGCCCGCGGTTTTGTTTGTATACCATATATGTGGAGCGTGAGATGCAAGCGTTCCGCTAGATTGATATTTATTTGTATTTAGACATTATTATAATATCAGATGATATATATATGATTTCAAAAATATTTTGGGTTATCGTAAGGTAAAAACCGCCCGTTTTTATGTGTGGATTTGGTCTTACGATTATCCTTTTTTCGAAAAGATTTTGAACTTTAAAATCAATCTGTTTTATAATCGTTTACTCACACCAGTCCCATGACTGACCCAGAGTTTATTTTTCTATGTTTTCCCTAAACTCTTGGGTGCCCAAATTTGTACGGGCAGTCAAGTGGTTTCAGGATTTTACAGATTCACTTGGAGGAGCTCGAAGCAGGAGGCCTCAACATTAGATATATATAATTTATTTCCGCTGTGTTATATATATAAGTTGTACTCTGATGATGTATGTAAGTAAATACAGTTTTGTATTTGAAGATGTTATATAATATATTTTATTCAGTTCCGCTGTGAGATTCGTGATACTCTGATTATGTTGTGTTCAGATCTTCTTTTTCTTCTATTCTAACTTTCTTTCGTTCTATTTCTCACCCTCTAACTTCTTTCTATTAATGATCTGAAAATTTCTGGTGTATAAGTATCGATAATCAGGATCAGAACTTTTCGGGTTGTTACTGTTGGTATCAGAGCAATGGTTTAGTAATAACCTTGGCTCTGTGGCGTTACTCGATAGAGATGTGGTTAGTAACACCCTAGATTGAGTTTGAGTGTATATATATTCGAGTGCATATTTGTTAATTAATATAAAAACCGTTTTATATTGTGTTGATTAGTTTGTCGAGTGATTTATGAATTCCGGTCGATACAGTAGTCAAAACTGTATCGATAAGTGTTTCTAAACTCTTGAAAAGAGTAATTCAACACAGTTTTTGTAGTGACCCGAAAATCCGGTCCAATTTGAGCTGACCAAATAACGCAAGTCCAACCCCAAACTGCACTGGAAATCCAAGAAACTAATAGAAAGAAGATAGAGGGTGAGGATAGATAAGGTAGAACTAATAGAATAGAAGAAGAAGAACATCATCATCAGAGTAAACAAGAATCTCACAGCGGAACGAACAAAATATAACATAACTTTTGAAATACAAACAGTTATATATACAATAGCACTTATCAGAGTACAACACTTACGACAACAGCGGAAATAATAATAGCTATAGAATCCTGAAGGCTCCTGCTCCAAGCTCTCCAAGTGTATCTGTAAAATCCCGACTACTTGACTGCCCGTACAAATTTAGGCACCCAAGAGTTTAGGGAAAACAAAACAAATAAACTCTGGGTCAGTCATTGGACTGGTGTGAATAAAAACTCCTAACACTTGGTTTAATAACGGATATATCATAAGACCACGCCGTGAAAACGGAATGGGTTTTTCCCTTATGAAAATCCAAACAACTTTGTAAAGCAATATCATTCTGATATTATAATAATGTCTAAATACAATTAGATATCAATCTAGCAGAAACGCTTTCATCTCACGTTCTACATATATAGTATACAATCAAAACCGCAAGCACGTATTGGGCAATGGATTTCCAACTATGACAAGGTATGGAACCACCTTCCGATCAGTGTACTCTAGGAACTATAAACTGGAGTTCAACAATAACATCTTGCAACTCAGCCACACATGACCGACCACTCATTTCGCTTGAGTGTATCGAATGTACATCACCAACGGTTGGGATCAGCAACCGTTTCCCGTATATATATGGGACAACATTGATAGATTAAAAGAAGCAAATGAATATTCTCTAGATAGGTGATTATACACCCTACTTCGGTGCGACCGACTTAGCCATGCTGCCTACCCGATTTCTGTCATTTTCCGGATGTGAGGCTAGAAGCTACGCTTACTTTCCATTCATTTATAACACGATCACTTTGAATGCCACATTATCAGATCTGTAAATTATTAGTTGGTTTATACAAATATCCTGGATGTTATGCTAAGGGATAAATTCGTTGCAACCATATATATTTGTACAGACCAACCCATTCGATCATTGGAAATACTTTGTCAGACATTCGTCCATTTACGTTCGTTCTGGGACTGAACGAAACCGAAGGCACTATTCAGTATATCCATCTTAGTCCATTGTTATCTAAGATTTATACAACAGCCCTTGCACTTTACTCCGCCTTCAATATATTCAGCATATATGATTCGCAACGCTTATGCCAACACAGAGTGGTTCTTTGGATAATAATCCAACCGGTCTCTCCATATTAACAACGTTAAAATGGGCAAAACATTGATAGTCTGTGATTTAGCTATCAAAGAAAAACTCGTGTGCAAACAACGATATTATTTCCAGATGGAAATTATATCAACCAATCATCATTTAACATTTATCTCTTTAGTTCATTAGTTACTAATCTCCTGTTTTCATATATGCAACATTTCTTATTTTCTAATGTTAGAAAATATACTTTATTAACAATGGAAAACATTTCCATTTCCTGTTTCCTATATTAGAAAACATTTCTGATTTCTTCTTTGGAAAACATTTCCAAAGTTCCTTCATTGGATTTAAACAGATGTTTAAATAAAACATCGCTATGCCAACTCAAACCATTTATTAAATTCACTTAACCATCATTCACTATCAAACCTTACATTCCTTAGTTAAGAAGGAAGTCAATCAAGTTGGTGTATAATTACCTCTCAGACCTTAACTGAACAACGTTATAACTTCGAAATAGTAACAGTTTATATTTTAAACCTTTAACAACTTCTTTACATAACTCTCGGATTCAATCCCTACTTTCTTAATATCTAACTTCAATTATAACCTTTATTCTTTAAATTCGAATAATTAAACCTAACCCTAATTTATTAGTGTATACTCTTGATTTAAAAACCGGAAAGTAAATATTACTTTCCCGAATTCGATATAATTGAATTCGACGTATAATTCTCTTCTGAGTAATCTCTATTTGATTAACTCTTCTTCGAATAACCTATATTCGATTTTCCCTCTTCGAATAACTTATATTCGAAATCTCCCTCTTTCGAATATACTATATTCGATCTCTTTCTTTCGAATACGCTCTATTCGATAATCTCCTTTTGATTAAACTATAATCGATAACTCCTTTCGATTAAACTGACATCGATAACTCCTTTCCTTTAACTCTGTTCGAACAAACTATGTTCGACTAACTCCTTTAACTCTATTCGAATAACTATTATTCGACTAACTCTTTTAACTCTATTCGAATAAACTATATTCGACTAACTCCATTAACTTTATTCGAATAAACTATATTCGACTAACTCCTTTAACTTTATTCGAATAAACTATATTCGACTAACTCCTTTAACTTTATTCGAATAACTATTATTCGACTAACTCCTATTCAACTCCATTCGCTTGACTCTAGATCGCAGCGATCACAATGGTTACGCCTGATTCCCTCAGGAAACATCCGACCGCCTTAGGCTATCTGCAGCCCTGCGAATTACGCTAGCAGTCGTGCTAAATGGAATCTCATTTGGATTAACTCTAATTGTTCAACTCTAACTGTTTAACTCTAACTGGTCAACTCTAACTGATTGACTCTAACTGTTTAACTCTAACTGGTTAACTCTAACTGATTAACTCTAACTGATTAACTATAACTGGTGGTTAACTCTAACTGATTAACTCTAACTGGTGGTTAACTCTAACTGATTAACTCTAACTGATTAACTATAACTGGTGGTTAACTCTAACTGATTAACTCTAACTGGTGGTTAACTCTAACTGATTAACTCTAAATGATTACTCTAACGGTTTAACTCTACTGGTTAACTCTATCGGTTTAACTCTATCATTTAACTCTACTCAACTAACTCGACTCGACTAACCTCTTTCGAATAACATATTCGATTTACTAACTTTCGAATACCATATTCGATTATCTAACTTCGAATACCATATTCGATTATCTAACTTCGAATACCATATTCGATTATCTCCTTTTTAACAACGTTTATTCATTTATAAAGATTCACTTTTTAGTAACGGTTCTTCACTTTACAAATGATTTCCTTTTAATAACATTTTCCTTTTTATAACGTTTTCCTTTTATAACATCTTATCCCATTATAAACAATTTCCCTTTTTAACTCTATTTATTTTCTAAATATTTCCTTTCAATTCTATTTGTAAATGGTTTTACAACTATCTCCTTTTCGATTTCATTTGTAAATGGTGTACAAATATTCCTTATCCAAATTTCATTTGTAAATGGTTTACAAACATTTCTCTTTCTATTTGGTTTGAAAATGGTTTTCAAACCTTTCTCTTTCTATTTGATTTGAAAATGGTTTACAAACCTTGCTCTTCCTATTTGATTTGAAAATGGTTTACAAACCTTTCTCTTCCTATTTGATTTGAAAATGGTTTACAAACCTTTCTCTTCCTATTTTCTATTTGAAAATGGTTTGCAAATATCCCCTTTTTGGTTTTATTTCTAAAAATATTCTAACTCCTTAAATTCCCGGGAAAATTCGCCATAACCTCCTTTGTATCGGGATTATCGGGAAAATCCCCAAACCCGCCAGGCCTTTCCATTAAAAAAGAAAATGTTTTAAAATTATTTCCTTTTTGAATATCTCCTACTTATAAATATTCCAATTTATAAATATTCCTTATTTATAAATATTTCTATTTATAAATATCTCTTATTTATAAATATTCCAATTTATAAATATTCTGTTTTCAATATCACTTTGAAAATCTACTTATCAACATCCTGTATGTTATGGTATTCAATCATATCAAATCACGATGATAAATATCGTCCAAACACATATAATCGACAACAGATTATATATCACCTCATATAACACAATATATGAAATAAAACAGTATTTTAAATATTGAGGAACCCAGTTGGGTCCCTCCAACCTGTTTCCCTGCATCACAGATGTTACACAGTATAACCAACATCACTTTCAGTTCAGTACGGATTATTCTGATAACAGCATCAATATATAAATATTTAACGGTTTATATATATATATATATTTATGTATATATATATAAAATTTCCACTAACTGACTAGCAGTTCAATCAATCAACCAACACACAGCAATCAACAGATGATTAACAGTTCTAACAATAGATTATAAAAATATAACTCTTCAGAGTTGGTGAGTTTTACTCACATTGGACGATCATCGTTAATAACGATAACCATCGCTCGATTCTGACGGACAATTTATTTTGCTATAAATTGTAACGGACCCCAATCGACTCGCGGTCAGTTCCATGGTGTAGTGTCCGTCCATACGATCCTAACGGATCTTGTTTCGCTGAATACTGATGTCGTACGACCAAGTTATTCAGTTTCGAAGTTCTTATACATTTTAAAGTAAATTAAACTTGAAATTATTATCACTCGGGCCTTACCCCCTTAGCAAACCGGCCCAACACCCTTCCTATTACCTAGACCTGCTTTGCCCTCAACCCGTCTTCCCCACTTATACAGAACCCGTAGCTTCCTGTACACAATCATGGCCATTCTCAAACCTTCTTCCTTCTCGTTCTCCTCCTTCTTGCTACCGAAATTCAAACCAAGACCACCACTTAACTCCTCTTCGATTCCTCTTTCAGCCCATCCCCTTCATTCCAGACTCGAAGTTCCCTTCACCAACCCGTCGTTCAGCTCCTAGACGCGATACCAGTAAATCACTCGACGGTATTTGGCACCAAAATTACTCAATCCCTCCCCCTTCAAGCTCGGAATCCTATACCACAACCGAATGTAAACTCAATTCTTCAGATAAAAGCCTCAAATTTGCCGAAACCGTAAACCTAGGTTTACTGTAAAAAAATTGAACAGCGTAAATCTCCACCGAACACATCATAACCCATACGGAAATGAAGACCTTGAGTTGCTGAACCTATATAAATACTCTTTGTAGTTTATATATATTTTTATGGATTTATTTTGATTATTGATTTGAGGATTTTTCCACGTTGAAGAAGAGAAAGAAACGGAGGCCGGTTTCTGGTATAGGAAAAAAAGGTTTAGGGTTAGAAGGGTGAACGGTTACTTATAGGATAATTTTAATGATTTTAATTCGAATATTATATTCAATTAAAATCAACTGCTGCTTTTATTTATCCTCTAAAAATTCCTGTGACCACATACAATACCCAAAAATCACGAAAATTGGCATACAGCTACCTCTCGACCTTACGGTCCCAACGAAACTGGTTTCGTCGAATTCCGACTTCGTTTGCTCACACAGCGTATTTTTAACCGTCGAAATACTGATTGTATTTCACATTAAAATCCCGTACGACCACATACTGACTCTAAAAATCACGAAACTTGACATCTGACAAAAATTTGATGTTGCGGATCCAACAAAATTAGTTTCGTCGAATTCTGACTTCGTTTGCAAAAGTGGCTATTTTTAAAGCTCTAAATAGCCATTTTAAATATATAAATATATTTAAATAAATTGAATTAAGTATTAAAAATTTAATATTATCGTCTATATTCACAGTGGAATACCATACAGCTCAGGATAAATCCTATATTTATTTCTAACTCGATATTTCATCGTTAGAGTTATACCAATGTTCGATTTCTATTTAAATCCTTATATAAAAATATAATTAAATCGTTATGGTCAGGGCGCTGCATTTCTGAGAATTTTATTTGGACGTAAATCAAAATCTATATGACGAAATCCAGATTTTTCTGTTCCATTAGAAAACTATTATCAAATCGGTCCTGACGGTTCTTGTTTTACAGAAATCCGACTTAAAACGGACCCTGTATATTCAGTTGAAGTTCAAATCGCCAAATAGCGAACTACAGAGCCATTTCGAGCTCGTTTATAATTATAATATAATTATACGTTCAACTGTCGTTTATATAATATATTCGTTATTCAAATTCAATTCCAAACTGAATTAAATCCCGTATACTATTCAATTCACACCATATCGTGAATTCTACTATTTCTGACCATTTCGACATTATAATATATTATTATATTATTATATTAATTAAATATTCCTTATTATTTAATTCTGCTCATCGATATTGTCAAAACGATAATTTAAATAATTAAATAAATTAATTATTCAACGGTTGAAAATGCGGGTCATTACATTCTTTCCCCCTTAAAATAATTTCGTCCTCGAAATTGCTAAGGTAGGGGACGACCCTATCTACTGGGTAAAAATTTATCTGTTTACCTCTTATCTTCGGTTTCAACTGAACCAATTTATATCGACAAAAATATTAATTTATTCCGACTAACTAAATTTTCAAAAATTCTGAAAATTTTCTAACACCTTAACTTTTCGAAAAATTTCGCCATAACTTCCTTTGTACAGCCCTATCGGTAAAACCACAACTCGCCTCTCTAGGCCCTCTTCAACCCAAAAGAAAATCAAACAGCCAAGCGGCTTGCCAATTCGGCTCATAAATCTCAAACTCATATCAAATATAAACTGGTACCTTTTTGTCGGGCATATCACTCTATCACTTCGATATGCTATCAACTCAGCATATACCAGTGTTATCTCAATCAAATTCCAATCAGTTCATATCCTCAATTCCAAATCGAATTTCATTCGAACCCCAATATCAAATTTCAAATTCTTAACTCATCAACCCAATTCCATAACAGATTATTCTCTAATCCAATCCAATTCTATTTAACTCAGTTCAAGTTAAATTTTAATTCACTTATTCACACTTGTCATCTCAGTCTATTTAACTTCATACGTTAAATTTTAATTTCAAAATTTAAATTCCTGGTTTCTTTCAAATCAATTTGAAATTATTATACCAATTCAAAACCTTTAAATTTCTAAACACTTGTTTTCTCAAATCAATTCAAAAACAAAACCTTGGGCAGTAATCCGTCACTTACAACTCGAAAATGAACACTGATGATGTCGCGATTCATCATCAGAATCTATTTTCCAGCTATCGAAGTGAGTTCAATACTATATCACTTTCAGTTTGAAAAACGTTTTCAAAATCTCCCAAGAACTTAAAATTTACTTATTTTAAATTCCAAATCTGATTTAAATTCAGATTTTAATTCATCTTATTTCATATATTTTCCTTATATAAATTCTGATTAGTTATTTATAACCATTTCACCTTTTTATAATCTTACTCGATTATAATAACAACCAACACAACCAATATACTATACCAAATATATTCGGGTAAAATTATTCCATTTACCCTCTTTTCAAAACATACCATGTCGGTTCATCGTATTCAAGTGTTTAGTAACCCCTATCGATACGGTGGATCAAACTGATCGACCAGAATTCACAAACAACTCAACCAATGAGTCTCCACAATATAAAACCATTTTATATTAACTAACAAATACGCACTCGTATATATACACTCAAACTCAGTCTAGGATATTACTAATCCCATCTCTACTGAATCACGCCACAGAGCCAAGGTATTAACTAAACCAATGCTCCGATACCAACTGTAGTGACCCGAAAATCCGGTCCAATTTGAGCTGACCAAATAACACAAGTCCAACCCCAAACTGCACTGGAAATCCAATAAACTAATAGAAAGAAGATAGAGGGTAAGGATAGATAAGGTAGAACTAATAGAATAGAAGAAGAAGAACATCATCATCAGAGTAAACACGAATCTCACAGCGGAACGAATAAAATATAACATAACTTTTGAAATACAAACAGTTATATATACAATAGCACTTATAAGAGTACAACACTTACAACAACAGCGGAAATAATAATAGCTATAGAATCCTGAAGCCTCCTGCTCCAAGCTCTCCAAGTGTATCTGTAAAATCCCGACTACTTGACTGCCCGTACAAATTTAGGCACCCAAGAGTTTAGGGAAAACAAAACAAATAAACTCCGGGTCAGTAATGGGACTGGTGTGCATAAAAACTCCTAACACTTGGTTTAATAACGGATATATCATAAGACCACGCCGTGAAAACGGAACGGGTTTTTCCCTTATGAAAATCCAAACAACTTTTTAAAGCAATATCATTCTGATATTATAATAATGTCTAAATACAATTAGATATCAATCTAGCAGAAACGCTTTCATCTCACGTTCTACATATATAGTATACAATCAAAACCGCAAGCACGTATTGGGCAATGGATTTCCAACTATGACAAGGTATGGAACCACGTTCCGATCAGTGTACTCTAGGAACGATACACTGGAGTTCAACAAGAACATCTTGCAACTCAGCCACACATGACCGACCACTCATTTCGCTTGAGTGAATCGAATGTACATCACCAACGGTTGGGATCAGCAACCGTTTCCCGTATATATATGGGACAGCATTGATAGATTAAAAGAAGCAAATGAATATTCTCTAGATAGGTGATTATACACCCTACTTCGGTGCGACCGACTTAGCCATGCTGCCTGCCCGATTTCTGTCATTTTCCGGATGTGAGGCTAGAAGCTACGCTTACTTTCCATTCATTTATAAGACGATCACTTTGAATGCCACATTATCAGATCCGTAAATCATTAGTTGGTTTATACAAATATCCTGGATGTTATGCTAAGGGATAAATCCGTTGCAACCATATATATTTGTACATACCAACCCATTCGATCATTGGAAATACTTTGTCAGACATTCGTCCATTTACGTTCGTTCTGGGACTGAACGAAACCGAAGGCACTATTCAGTATATCCATCTTAGTCCATTGTTATCTAAGATTTATACAACAGCCCTTGCACTTTACTCCGTCTTCAATATATTCAGCATATATGATTCGCAACGCTTATGCCAATACAGAGTGGTTCTTTGGATAATAATCCAACCGGTCTCTCCATATTAACAACGTTAAAATGGGCAAAACATTGATAGTCTGTGATTTAACTATCAAAGAAAAACTCGTGTGCAAACAACGATATTATTTCCAGATGGAAATTATATCAACCAATCATCATTTAACATTTATCTCTTTAGTTCATTAGTTACTAATCTCCTGTTTTCATATATGCAACATTTCTTATTTTCTAATGTTAGAAAATATACTTTATTAAAAATGGAAAACATTTCCATTTCCTGTTTCCTATATTAGAAAACATTTCTGATTTCTTCTTTGGAAAACATTTCCAAAGTTCCTTCATTGGATTTAAACAGATGTTTAAATAAAACATCGCTATGCCAACTCAAACCATTTATTAAATTCACTTAACCATCATTCACTATCAAACCTTACATTCCTTAGTTAAGAAGGAAGTCAATCAAGTTGGGGTATAATTACCTCTCAGACCTTAACTGAACAACGTTATAACTTCGAAATAGTAACAGTTTATATTTTAAACCTTTAACAACTTCTTTACATAACTCTCGGATTCAATTTACGAATCCACTTCTTTTTTGAAACATTGATTATAACGATAACGTTATAATCCCTACTTTCGCAATATCTAACTTCAATTATAACCTTTATTCTTTAAATTCGAATAATTGAACCTAACCCTAATTCATTAGTGTATACTCTTGATTTAAAAACCGGAAAGTAAATATTACTTTCCCGAATTCGATATAATTGAATTCGACGTATAATTCTCTTTTGAGTAATCTCTATTTGATTAACTCTTCTTCGAATAACCTATATTCGATTTTCCCTCTTCGAATAACTTATATTCGAAATCTCCCTCTTTCGAATATACTATATTCGATCTCTTTCTTTCGAATACGCTCTATTCAATAATCTCCTTTCGATTAAACTATAATCGATAACTCCTTTCGATTAAACTGACATCGATAACTCCTTTCCTTTAACTTTGTTCGAACAAACAATGTTCGACTAACTCCTTTAACTCTATTCGAATGACTATTATTCGACTAACTCTTTTAACTCTATTCGAATAAACTATATTCGACTAACTCCTTTAACTTTATTCGAATAAACTATATTCGACTAACTCCTTTAACTTTATTCGAATAAACTATATTCGACTAACTCCTTTAACTTTATTCGAATAAACTTTATTCGACTAACTCCTTTAACTTTATTCAAATAACTATTATTCGACTAACTCCTATTCAACTCCATTCGCTTGACTCTAGATCGCAGCGATCACAATGGTTACGCCTGATTCCCTCAGGAAACATCCGACCGCCTTAGGCTATCTGCAGCCCTGCGAATTACGATAGCAGTCGTGCTAAATGGCATCTCATTTGGATTAACTCTAATTGTTCAACTCTAACTGTTTAACTCTAACTGGTTAACTCTAACTGATTAACTCTAACTGTTTAACTCTAACTGGTTAACTCTAACTGATTAACTCTAACTGATTAACTATAACTGGTGGTTAACTCTAACTGATTAACTCTAACTGGTGGTTAACTCTAACTGATTAACTATAACTGGTGGTTAACTCTAACTGATTAACTCTAACTGGTGGTTAACTCTAACTGATTACTCTAACGGTTTAACTCTACTGGTTAACTCTATCGGTTTAACTCTATCGGTTTAACTCTACTCAACTAACTCGACTCGACTAACCTCTTTCGAATAACATATTCGATTTACTAACTTTCGAATACCATATTCGATTATCTAACTTCGAATACCATATTCGATTATCTAACTTCGAATACCATATTCGATTATCTCCTTTTTAACAACGTTTATTCATTTATAAAGATTCACTTTTTAGTAACGGTTCTTCACTTTACAAATGATTTCCTTTTAATAACGTTTTCCTTTTTATAACGTTTTCCTTTTATAACATCTTATCCCATTATAAACAATTTCCCTTTTTAACTCTATTTATTTTCTAAATATTTCCTTTCAATTCTATTTGTAAATGGTTTTACAACTATCTCCTTTTCGATTTCATTTGTAAATGGTGTACAAATATTCCTTATCCAAATTTCATTTGTAAATGGTTTACAAACATTTCTCTTACTATTTGGTTTGAAAATGGTTTTCAAACCTTTCTCTTTCTATTTGATTTGAAAATGGTTTACAAACCTTGCTCTTCCTATTTGATTTGAAAATGGTTTACAAACCTTTCTCTTCCTATTTGATTTGAAAATGGTTTACAAACCTTTCTCTTCCTATTTTCTATTTGCAAATGGTTTGCAAATATCCCCTTTTTGGTTTTATTTCTAAAAATATTCTAACTCCTTAAATTCCAGGGAAAATTCGCCATAACCTCCTTTGTATCGGGAGTATCGAGAAAATCCCCAAACCCGCCACACAGGCCTTTCCATTCAAAAAGAAAATGTTTTAAAATTATTTCCTTTTTGAATATCTCCTACTTATAAATATTCCAATTTATAAATATTCCTTATTTATAAATATTTCTATTTATAAATATCTCTTATTTATAAATATTCCAATTTATAAATATTCTATTTTCAATATCACTTTGAAAATCTACTTATCAACATCCCGTATGTTATGGTATTCAATCATATCAAATCACGATGATAAATATCGTCCAAACACATATAATCGACAACAGATTATATATCACCTCATATAACACAATATATGAAATAAAACAGTATTTTAAATATTGAGGAACCCAGTTGGGTCCCTCCAACCTGTTTCCCTGCATCACAGATGTTACACAGTATAACCAACATCACTTTCAGTTCAGTACGGATTATTCTGATAACAGCATCAATATATAAATATTTAATGGTTTATATATATATATTTATACATATATATATATATTTATATATATATATAAAATTTCCACTAACTGACTAGCAGTTCAATCAATCAACCAACACACAGCAATCAACAGATGATTAACAGTTCTAACAATACATTATAAAAATATAACTGTTCAGAGTTGGTGAGTTTTACTCACATTGGACGATCATCGTTAATAACGATAACCATCGCTTGATTCTGACGGACAATTTATTTTTTGCTATAAATTGTAACGGACCCCAATCGACTCGCGGTCAGTTCCATGGTGTAGTGTCCGTCCATACGATCCCAACGGATCTTGTTTCGCTGAATTCTGATGTCGTACGACCAAGTTATTCAGTTTCGAAGTTCTTATACATTTTAAAGTAAATTAAACTTGAAATTATTATCACTCGGGCCTTACCCCCTTAGCAAACCGGCCCAACACCCTTCCTATAAACCAGACCCGCTTTGCCCTCAATTCGTCTTCCCTACTTATACAGAACCCGTAGCTTCCTGTACACAATCATGGCCATTCTCAAACCTTCTTCCTTCTCATTCTCCTCCTTCTTGCTACCGAAATTCAAACCGGGACCACCACTTAACTCCTCTTCGATTCCTCTTTCAGCCCGTCCCCTTCATTCCAGACTCGAAGTCCCCTTCACCAACCCGTCATTCAGCTCCTAGACGCGATACCAGTAAATCACTCGACGGTATTTGGCACCGAAATTACTCAATCCCCCCCTTCAAGCTCGGAATCCTATACCACAACCGAATGTAAACTCAATTCTTCAGATCAAAGCCTCAAATTTGCCGAAACCGTAAACCTAGGTTTAATGTAAAAAAATTGAACAGCGTAAATCTCCACCGAACACATCATAACCCATACGGAATTGAAGACCTTGAGTTGCTGAACCTATATAAATACTCTTTGTAATTTATATATATTTTTATGGATTTATTTTGATTATTGATTTGAGGATTTTTCCACGTTGAAGAAGAGAAAGAAACGGAGGCCGGTTTCTGGTATAGGAAAAAAATGGTTTAGGGTTAGAAGGGTGAACGATTACTTATAGGATAATTTTAATGATTTTAATTCGAATATTATATTCAATTAAAATCAACTGCTGCTTTTATTTGTCCTATAAAAATTCCTGTGACCACATACAATACCCAAAAATCACGAAAATTGGCATACAGCTACCTCTCGACCTTACGGTCCCAACGAAACTGGTTTCGTCGAATTCCGACTTCGTTTGCTCACACAGCGTATTTTTAACCGTCGAAATACTGATTGTATTTCACATTAAAATCCCGTACGGCCACATACTGACTCTAAAAATCACGAAACTTGACATCTGACAAAAATTTGATGTTGCGGATCCAACAAAATTAGTTTCGTCGAATTCTGACTTCGTTTGCAAAAGTGGCTATTTTTAAAGCTCTAAATAGCCCTTTTAAATATATAAATATATTTAAATAAATTGAATTAAATATTAAAAATTTAATATTATCGTCTATATTCACAGTGGAATACCATACAGCTCAGGATAAATCCTATATTTATTTCTAACTCGATATTTCATCGTCAGAGTTATACCGATGTTCGATTTCTATTTAAATCCTTATATAAAAATATAATTAAATCGTTATGGTCAGGGCGCTGCATTTCTGAGAATTTTATTTGGACGTAAATCAAAATCTATATGACGAAATCCAGATTTTTCTGTTCCATTAGAAAACAATTATCAAATCGGTCCTGACGGTTCTTGTTTTACAGAAATCCGACTTAAAACGGACCCTGTATATTCAGTTGAAGTTCAAATCGCCAAATAGCGAACTGCAGCGCCATTTCGAGCTTGTTTATAATTATAATATAATTATACGTTCAACTGTCGTTTATATAATATATTCGTTATTCAAATTCAATTCCAAACTGAATTAAATCCCGAATACTATTCAATTCACACCATATCGTGAATTCTACTATTTCTAACCATTTCGACATTATATTATATTATTATATTAATTAAATATTCCTTATCATTTAATTCTGCCCATCGATATCGTTAAAACGATAATTTAAATAATTCAATTAATAAATTATTCAACGGTTGAAAATGCGGGTCATTACAGTATTATTTTAAAAAGATGGATAAATAGAACAATTTAACCCAAAATTATATTTTGATATAAAAGAATAATTTTCTTAAATCATTACAAATGGGTGTGATAGTTGTTATTATAATCTAGTATTAGGTTATAACATTAAGATAGGTATATATAAAACCAAATGGAATTTGTATATGAATACGATACACAAATGAGACGAACCAAACTAAATTCAAATTGGAACTTGAATTTAAAATCCAGGAAGTTAGAAAGATTTTTTATGGAAGATTATTTGGAAAAATAAATTGTCTTGGAAAATTCAACGGTTTAAAAAATAAATAAGAAAGGTGATTTCAAACTATATTCTAACTGATTTGACATAAAAACTGGGGATTTGGATTCAGGTATCTGGAAATTTTAAATAGAACAAGCCAAATAGATTGAATTGAATGGACTAGGGTTGATTGAGGTTAAGTTGATTACGATTAAATTGGATTGGAGTGTGAAGGGAGAATTTGAAGCAGATAAGTATGGTTGAACATATTTGTTTCAAACCAATGAGTTTTGGAATTAATTTCCAACTATAATCAGAGCTATTTGGGTTGGTAAGAATCAAGAATAGAGTTAAGCAATTGGAACCTAACTAGGGACTGGTTAAGATAAATGATTTTCCGAGTGTTGATCTGATGTTGATTTCAGTAAAATGTTTGCTAGATAATCTGTTTGTTTTGGATGCCTTGTTTGTTGTGATTATTAGGGGATAACCCATATTTACAATCCATGTTTTGGAATATAATTGGAATCTCTTCGTTATTGTTTAATTTCGGGGACGAAATTCTTTTAAGGGGTGTAGATTGTAACGGCCCAGTTTTTGGACTAATTCTATAATCTGTAATGTATAGATTATATGGATAATTTGATTTAATTGATTTAATTTAAGATTTATATATTTAGGGAAAATATCGGGAAAATTCCAAATAAATATATTTGTTGATAATTTAAAATACATTTGTGTATATAAGGAAAGTAATTAATGTTTTAACATTTTGTTCTATCATTTGTTTTAAACTCATTTGTGAATCTAATATTACCTTAGCATAAATAAAAGGAAGATGGAATTTGTTCCATGTATAATTTAATTTAGATTTTTACTTAAAGTTAAGATTGAAGTTACTTAAGTAAAATTCAATAACTTCATAGGAGTAACACAAAATTAAAACATTCCATGGTTATATTTTGGTTTTATACAAAATATGACATACTCTATAAGTACACATAAGAAGATTTTTTTTAAAACTAAATTAAAGCAAGTAACTTAGAATATTTGCTTTGATTATATGTGAAAATATATGTATGCAAGTCACATAAACAAAGGCTTGGAATTCAAAACATTTTATATATTGCCTATATATTACATAGAGTTCCAATGTTTATATCTACCTTGTTTATGCAGGTTGAAAATATGGAAGTAAATAATAAACAAATACAAGACACTTGACAAGTATGGACCCTGTACATTATATATGCATTGAAATTTCTGCATATGGGTATCAATACAATAAAAATGAAAGGGGGGGGGCAACAAGCTAAATCCCAAAAAACAAATAGTTGGCAAAATCAAAGTAAACAAATAAATTGACCTATAATTTAGACAGAAAAAGGGGAACATGGAACCATGGATTTGCAGCATTAGAAATGAAAGGAAGCTTAACTTGTAGGTGTACTCATGTGAAAGCATAGGACATGCACAGCCTTGACTAGTAACATTGAAAAGAAAGCAAACCACTAGCTTAGGAAAAGTAGGCTGAAATATGATATTTTGTAGATTTCAAGCAATACATGTGCTAACCCTTGTAAATACAGTGCACAGCCGAAAAGAAAGATAAGATATCAAAGAAAATATGTCCATGTGCTCGAATCTGAAATCAACATAGCATTTATTTTTGATGGGAAAGGAGATCAAATCCATTTAAAATGTGTTTTGCTTGGAGACTAAGGATGGGCTTGTTTATATATATATTGTACATGCACATGTATTGGTGCAGAAATAAATAAGAATGGAAGTGGTTCGTAGGAGCAAAAGTTAAAGATTTCTTTTTGATTGAATTGTAAAATCAAAGCATCAGACATCACATTGCTGCATAGAATGTGCCTACTTACTTAACACCTCCCCAATATAAGCCCACCTTTGTTCACCTATAAATACATGTAGAAACCCACTACTACAACACGCTTAAGTTTTCTGGAAATCAGAATAAACAAAGCTAAAACAAAGAACATGGAAATGGGATAAGCAGAACATGAAAACAGGGAAGCAACTGGCAAGATAGGACATGACTTAGTGAGTAAACTTCTATATTTGTTTCTTTCCTTAACTCTTGCATTCAAGTATATATGTATGTTGATGCATACATTTGATGTATGCTATCATTGTGTAAGGATTGGAAGTAGTATGAGTAAAACTGGAAAATAATGGGAAGAAAGTAAACCAAATATAATGTTAGTAAATCCTTTAAAAATTCTATGTTGTGTTATATTTAACTTTTGTATATGTATGTCCTTATGTTTTCCACCATATTGAATGAAATTAGAAAAAATAAAGCAGCAGTAAATGATGTGAGTAAAACACTTGCAAACTCCTTACTATTTAATAACTAATAATAGTAGATTCAATTGTATAAGCGTTAAGATGTATTAATCATATTCGCTTCAGATATTGAAGGGTTTGAGGGATGATTTATCTCTGAAAATAGCGGGTTAACTTAAGTAACTTAAGACAGAATTACCAGAGATAGAGAACAGACATGCACAGTCTTGTTATATGAGTAAAACACTTTAAATCCCTGTGTTATTTATATAATCTAGGTTGGATTTGAACTATATGTATCCATCATATCTGACGTAATAATTAAAGAGGTTTGAGTGTAGTTAGATTATGGTTGACGATTGAAGTATATAAGCAGAAGTATTTAAAATAAGTAAACCCCTTAAATACCTCTCCTTTTTATAAAAATCCTTAAATGGATTTAAACCATATGTACATAGATATATAACCATTATATAGAACGCAAGTATTGTTGATATTTAAAAGCTTAAACCTATGAAACAGTTGGTATACAAACAACCTGAGGAAAGAAATATACTGAAAACAGAATACAGTAATATATAAGTTAAATAAACTCTTACCTTCCCTCTTAAATCCATTTCAGAGTTGCTTGGATAATTGGATTCAAACATGTGATTTTTATATCAATACAAATGGGTGTATAACACCCTATATACATCTTGCTCAGGTGGTTTTAAATCACTGAAAGAAGAAAAGAAGAAAAGTCTGTAGCTTAACAGTAAATATATTTATACATCTTCCTATGATTCAAAAAACCAAGAAAGATGGATTCTAACTTGTTTTAGAGTTTGTTATCAACTTAAAGTGGTTTTCTTTTGCCTCTTGTGTACTCTAAAATTAGCTTCGTATCAAACTCTGATGTAGATTTTTAGAAAAATATAAGATACAGTAAGGAGGCAAGAAATTTCCAAATTATGAACATCACAATATATAAATTCAGGGATATAGACAGAATTATCATGGAATTTCATGAATTTTAATGCCAAAATTAGGATTTTTAACAACCTAGGTTAGGTGGATTTTGGGGTTGATCAAAAAGGGAAGTTTGGCCAAATTCAGGCGATGACGATCGTTGTGGGTGGTGGCGCCGGTGTCAGGGTAGCATAAGGTGCCAGGGGTGATGGGAAAAATATAACTTATTTTTTTCAAACAAATGAATTAGGGTTTTTGATTTGTCTGTGGGATGAGCACTGTTTCGAGTTGCCTGAGTTTGGGGTTGAACTGCGCCTCGGTCATGTCATAGCAGGGGTGCGCACCAGCGGAGTTCGGAGGGCCAGGTCTTCAGCAAGATGGAGGCGGAGTCTGACGCTAGTCGGAGGTATGTGGTGGCGGTACAAGACATTTGTGTGGAGCATATTATTTGAACGCTTCAGGCAAGAAATCCGAATTTTGAACACAGTAGAAAATGAAGGTTTGTGATAATGCAGATGAGCTTGGGTAGAGTTTTGGGATCTGCGACGATAGTCGGAGGGTCGTGATGGCGGAAGAGTGGTTTGTGCATATGCACGGTGATGATACCGTCTACAGGGGGGAGGAGGAAGATGAAATAACAGGGGAGAAGAGGATCGATATTGGTATTGGGTTGTCGGGTTAATTGGGCTTTTGGGCTTCAACTTAATTAAAAGGAAAAATATTGTCCTTTTATATTTAAATTTTTCTTCCTTATTATATTTAGATATATACATGTAAAGCAATGGGAATAGGATGGTGAATGGACTAGTGCGCTAGTGTACATTGTGGGACATCGGGTTTGGATTTAATTTAATAAACAAAAAAAATAATGTTTAAAACTTTAAGTTTTACCAGTACATATATAATTAAAGAAGTGTAAGATAACTCTTAAATAATTTAAGGTAAATGACAAGTTAAGTAAGATAGGTACGTAGAGTTGACCGAAATAGCCGCGAGAAAAACGAATTGTAAAAATTAGTCAAGTTCAATAAAGTTGACCGTAATAGAAGCTATTGCAGAAATAGAGGCATCGTGTAAATTACGTCTCCAAATATTTGAATATATCTGCATATAATTATATAGCCTATTAAAAATAGAATAAATGTTGAGTAAAATCTATATATTTATACCCAAAGAATTTGTAATTAATATAACGTGTAATTAACCGTTACCCGAGAATAAATATTCCAAACTATTATTAATTTGAAATTTAAATGCCGGATCATTATGGACTATTATTGTTGTAATATTTGGTGTTAAGAATCTGTTATGCTAAAGTGATAAATTGAATTTAAGATAGACCATTGACACATTTAATTGTATTGTCTTGTGCTATTTACTGTTCTGGAATCAGAATTTAAATCTGTATAAGTTAATTAAATTGAATGGATATATTATGAAAATTTTATATGATATGGAATGATTTGAATAAGTAGTTCTACTTATCTACACTGTTAAATTTGATAGTTAAAACACCGACTATCAAATAAATATCCCTACGTATTAGTTCGAAGAGATCGGGATGGGAACTGGACCTAAAACCACTTCGAACTGGTTTTACGTAAACTAACTCGTAGGATACTTATAAAAATAATCGAATTGAAGACCGTAGATCTTCATGAGCGAAACAGTTACTTGTTAAAATTATCTGGTGGCCGCCAAAGTTATTATAACTTGTAAATTCTTTCGGTATGGAAATCTTAGGATTCGCAAGGACTATTCGCTACTGATCCATGGGGTGATTCCTATATTGGATGCAGTAGGAAAGTACCTTCGGTTCATCCTGTTCCTGGATGACTTGTATGGACGAGTGTCTGACAGAGTATTTCCTAAAATCCACGTACGTTGATTTTTACAAATATACCAAGTTGATGGCAAAGAATGGCCCTTCTTTTACATCCAGAGTATATTTGTTGACGTCAATTAGTGTTTTGACGGATCTGACAATGTGGCATTCAAAGTAAATGATGGCCAGATGTTCTAAAGGTAAATTCTAACCTCAAGCCTCATCAACCAGGAAATGACAAAAATCGGGCAGGCAGCATGGCTATGTGGGTCGCTCCCATTAGGGTGTATAATCATCTATCTAGAGAAAATCCATTTCATTCTTTAATCTATTTTTGATGCTGTCCCTTCTCGGGAAACGGTGGGTAGCTCCCAACCGTTGGTGATATACATTCGATACACTCAAGCGAAATGAGTGGTCGGTCATGTGTGGGCCGGGTTGCAAGACGTTCTTGTTGAACCTAGTGTATTCCTCTCTAGAGATACACTATCGGCAGGTGGTTCCATACCTTGTCATAGTCAGAATCCAATCTCCAATAAGCGCCCGCGGTTTTGTTTGTATACTATATATGTGGAGCGTGAGATGCAAGCGTTCTGCTAGATTGATATTTATTTGTATTTAGACATTATTATAATATCAGATGATATATATATGATTTCAAAAATATTTTGGGTTATCGTAAGGTAAAAACCGTCCTTTTTTATGTGTGGATTTGGTCTTACGATTATCCTTTCTTTCGAAAAGATTTTGAACTTTAAAATCAATCTGTTTTAAACCAGTCCCATGACTGACCCAGAGTTTATTTTTCCATGTTTTCCCTAGACTCTTGGGTGCCCAAATTTGTACGGGCTGTCAAGTGGTTTCAGGATTTTATAGATTCACTTGAAGGAGCTCGAAGCAGGAGGCCTCAACATTAGATATATATAATTTATTTCCGCTGTGTTATATATATGAGTTGTACTCTGATGATGTATGTAAGTAAATACAGTTTTGTATTTCAAGGTGTTATATAATATATTATTCAGTTTCGCTGTGAGATTCGTGATATTCTGATTCTGCAGTGTTCTGATCTTCTTTTTATTCCATTCTAACTTTCTTTCTTTCTATTTCTCACACTCTAACTTCTTTCTATTAATGATCTGAAAATTTCTGGTATTTGATTAGTCGATATATGGTACAGGATATGTATTAGTATCGATAATCAAGATCGGAGCTTCTCGGGTCGTTACAGACTTAGTCCTTAAATGTGTTTCTTCTGGAATTACTCTGAGCTGGTTTGCCTATTAGAAGGATGAAATGGGTTCCATCCCACGAGAAAATTGAAATAAAGATTTTAGTGCTATTTTGAAGTTTTAACAAAAATTATAGAATCTATTACTTATCATGTTATCTTGAGTTCTTGAACTCTTGAACTTTTGTTACTCATGAGTCTTCAATCTTAAATTCTTCTTCTTTGTAATCTTGAATCTTTATATTGTACGGTCTTTTAATACCTGCATATACATCATGGATATATATATATAGACAATATTGTTAGTATATATTTTATAATGATAGTTAAATAACAAATAAAGATAAAAAGGTTGTTATCATCAAAATCATCATCTCAGTTCTCAACTATCTCCCTTTTTTTGATGATGGCAACCTTTGTTTATGAAATATACTTACTTGATACCTAGATACTTCAATTACTCCCCCTTACTCCAACAATTCCTCCTATAATTACTAACTCCTCCTTAATCTAAACTTATTTTAACTTATTTTTTAATTTCCCCCTTTGTCATCAACAAAACTTTTGTAAATAGAAATTATCCTAAACCTATCTTAAACTATACAACTCCCCCTATCTTTTATACGATATCACTCTAAAACTCCCCTGCAAACTAAAATTATAAGAATTTAATAAGAGGATATAGTAAACTATAACAAACCAATCACACTCATCAAATCCAATCATGCCATACAAACCAATCAACACACTCATCAAATCCAATCATGTCAAACATATCAATCAAATCAAACTAGTCAATCAAGTTAAACAAATTAAAAACTAATAATCCTTTACATTTTAACATAACAACACAAAACTTCTCTTAAATAAAATACACATGTTACGTTAGGTGTTAAAGTCAATATGTAATGCAGTGTGTGCAACTATGTAGTTAAACCCCGCTAAAGCCCTGAAATATCCTCCTTATATCCCGTAGCACTCTCCGACCGCTACGCTATTTCAATTTAGCGCTGATGAACAGTAGATTCTCTTTAGCCCCGCTATTTTCCGTTGCGCCTGCTAAATTAAGGCTATTTAGCATCCGCTTAAGCAATATTAGTATACAAATGATGATTTGATCAGTTCTCTCTTAAAACAAATCAAAAAAGTTAGTGAACATAGAAAATTTTAAGCAGCAAGTGGCCAATATAATGAAAAATATCTATAATAATCATCTAACCTAGTGTGGATAACCATGATATTATTTGATCTTGTCATATAATATTAATTCATATTCATTTATTCTACATAAATAATGTAAGAATGATAATTAATTATTTTTGAATATTTTATTTTGCATCTAATGAACCTTTTTGCACTTCCGCTATTTCCCCGCTACAACTTTTTGCAGCTCCACCACTATAGAACCGCAAAGCGCTTTAACTGCACATGTGTGTAGTATGTTGTTTGATGCAGTATGAAATGTATGCCGCATGCAAAGCAATATGAGATGATATATAGAATGCAATGCAACTTGTGATGTAAATGATTTTAATATGACATGCATAAGTAATTTATGATAATGAAGTGTATAATGATAATATGACAATGAAGTAAAAATAATAATGTGTAGAATGATTTGATGATGGTATGTATTTCAGTACGAGATATTTAGAGTATAATAATTAATGATGAGTAATATCTAATAATCATGCATAGAAATGTATGTGTGTCTATATATATATATATATATATATATATTATTTTTATTTTGAAAATCAGTTCACTTTATTAACAACTAAAAACCATACAAGAGAGAGGTTAGCATACTAACCATTACAAAAAAAACAAAAATACAAAAAGAAAAACATGAAAATACAAGTAACTATAAATCTAAACTAACATATAACGACCCTTGATGTATGTGTGTGTGTGTATGTATCAATTTATTATAAATTATTTCAACCAAACAAAAGGTAATCCTTACTAATTTCTGGACTTAGGTTAAGGATACTAACGAATGAGATTGAATGGATAGTGAAGACAAGAGTTTAAAGATATTAAAACTATAATATATTCATGACAAGTAGTAAATATTTAAATCAATTCGGTAAGAAATATGGATATAAACTATGATTTTTAATTTTAAATAATTTTACAAGATTCCTTTTTTAAAGATAATCAGTAAATTTGAAGATCTTTTATAGAGAAGATAAAATTTTATAATAGAAGGTAAATCAATATAATATAGACATATATTCATAACTGTATATATAAGATATATATATATATATAAATATATATATATATGATATCAAAAATCATGTTATTATAGTATAACTTTAAGTGTAAAATTTTGGTAAAGACATATGTAAATATAGTTTAAAATTATATCAAATTATATTAAGCATAACATTTAATAAGTGAAACAAGATTTATTCAAACTTATATTTCTTCATATAATTAAAACTTATATATATTACAATTACTTTATAAAATTCTTATAGATATGATAAAATATTTTTAATCGACTTACAAATATTATAATAGAGTATTATATAACAACGACTGAAAAGCTAAAACAAGTTTTTTGAAGGTTTCGGAAATCTAAAAGAATGTGATAAGTTATATTTAATTCTAATGGTAATTTTAATAATAAGCTTAATTATCTATAAAATAATGTGTCCTTAACATATGAAATGGTGTAATTGGTATTTATATTTTTAAATTTCATATGTATTAATCTAATTACATGTGTAAAGATAATTGGCATCATGCATGTATTATAAATGACAGGTGTAATACACATGTCATTTTGCATATGTGCTCTTATTTATTTGTATGACAAGTGGTGCATTCTAATTAACTAAGGAAACCTATGAATAATGCATTACATTCCAAATTCATTAAACAAATTTTATGAATTTATATAGCTAAGATCTTATCTAAAGTTAATGAGAAATAAGAGAGAAGTAAAATCGATATTCGTAGAGTATGGAACTAGGAAAAAGGTATGCTTTTCTATTGGTATAGTCACCACAAATAATTGTTGGATTCTTTTTGAACTAATATACTATATAAATTTTCTAGAAGAGAGTTATGATTAAATATGAAGAGATAATATCATCAAAAATAAATTTAATTTTAAAAATACAGGTTGGTAGTTGAAGTGTATATTCATATTAATCAAAATGAATAGAAATGTTTCATGAACCTAAAGTATTCAAAAATATTAATATAGTTATGTATATAATTTATATTCAAGAAAATAAATTTTATTTGTTAAAAACTTTTTGTATAAAATGACATAAAATTTTAATATTACAATGGCCCATCTTAGAAAAATGGCTATTATAACCATTAAGTTATGGATTATATGAAAGTAATAAACTATCAAAAACTTTATATTTTTTATGAACATATATAAATGTATATAGTTTCATAGGGAATATTTTTTAAAAAGTAATTAAATTAAAAGTTTTCAAAATTGTTTCCAAATTAAAAATATTTAATATGTTTGTTAGATTTAAAAAAGAGTAGTTAGTCTTCCAAAAATATATAAAAAAAAGTTAAACTATTTGAAATGATTTCATAATTTTTATATAGTTATGCATATCGATTATAGTCTGTAGAAAATTTTACCATTAAAAAACTACTTAATTTTAAGACCGTTAAAATTCAAATTTTGGCTCCAAATTTTGAAAATATAGCCATTGTAACTAACCAAGTATCTATTCATTCAAAAATAATAAAATAGTTAGAATTTGAATTTTGGCTCCAAAAATTTTACATAATCAAGTACATCTCTTTACTACACACTTAAGAAATATCAATAATAAATTATTAATTTATAATGTCTTAGATTAAAAACATGTTACTTCATTTTATATTTCCACCCCGTTTCAAAGTACATAGTTGATTTTGTAAAACTTCTATAAATTTAAAAATTTTATTCTTCAAAATCTTTTCTAAACTATTAATAATTAATATTAAATATAACTCTTTAAGACTTACTACTTTATAGGTAAAATCGTAAGATTTTCAAAGAAACAAAAGTGTCTTCTCAATTTAAAAACTAGCCGTTATTTTTAGAGGAAAATCTTTATTTCTACTTGTTTATATCAAATTTTATTATTTTGAAGATCTAAATTTACTCTCTACATAGGGCATTTATTTAAAAAAATAGGATTACAGATTTCGCTGATGTCTCTAGTCCAGTGTTATCGTCTCTTCATTCAAAGGTTTATCTTCAAGCAACTTTATCTTCACCTATTCTTTTGATCGATGAATGTCATCTGGTGTCTTTTAACCAATAGTCATTAGACATAACTCTTCCCCTGTAACACCCCACACTTTTCTGAGCCCAAGTTTCAACAAAAATCTAAACTTGAACATGTCTAAGCATGGATCATGTAAATCTGGTACCTACAAACAAATGAGTATGAGCATAATAAGAGTACGATAAAATAACTCACAACGGAAACAAAATAGGATAGGCTAGTATTAACTCAAGTAACTACCTTTTTAAAGGTAAGTCACCGTATCAATACCCAGCATGAGAGAGAACGAGAACCGAAAGCCAAACTTAAACACTTGTGAGAACCCGACCTTCTCTAGAAAACCTGGGAGGTTGTAATGACGAGGGGGGTCTGAACAAGTACTGGTGAACAAGAAAAGTACAACACATATTACAATACACAAATGTATCCCATTTGGTTCAACCCAAGATACATGCCTACCATGACTAGTAATTCTAACATAACGTTGTAAACATTTACGCATGACTCTAACTACCCTTTCCAAAGTAGCATACCTAATAATATCGATACCGAGATAGAACATTTATGCATATATCTATGAAGACTTTAAACTAATTGTTAAACCGAGAAGTGAACTTGTAACACCCCGAATTTCGGTTAATGCTAAAATTCACCAATTACAGAATAAATAATCTCAGATGTGAGAATTGGGGGAAACGGGCTGCGTCATTGCGTTCGTCTCGGAAAAATACAAGAAATAGAGTCCAAGTTTTCGAGAATCGGAGTCCGTATGGCCCAGTTATGGCCTAATGAAGTTTTCAGAAAATTCAAAGTTCAAAACAGATTTAAAAATTCAGGTTCAAATTTCGAAATTGGGGCCATTGGGCCCAGGCGGGAAAATTCCCGCCGAGCTAACCAAGTCGACAGCCCTGTCGACTGGGCAGTCGAATTGGCTAGGACCAGGTCGACAGCCCTGTCGACTTGGGTGTCGACAGGGGGGTGCTCGTCCAGTTTAACCTGGTGCACCATTTTAAGGTTTGGCTGAGATTTAGGCTATTCTCTAGAAGCTTCCTAAATCTGACGGACCTAATCTAACCTAGGGCTAATCCTATGGTCTAAAACACACCCTAATCCTATAAATACACCCTAATGCAAACCTAATCCATACTAAAAATAGAATTGATACCATCATGCCGCCAAAATCAAACTTAGAAGGAGCCTCCACTAGTTTATGAAGAAAGTTGCAAGCTAATCAACCTCTAATCATCATCTTCCTCAAATATAGCAACTAGTTCTACTTCATAAGTTTTCTAATCTTGGTTTTGGTGAGTTTCTATCACTTTAATAACCAATTGCTAAATTAAGTAGATGAGGTATGATGAGATCTATGGTCTTGCTTGTGGATAAATGGGTTTTAAGTCATATGATATGATGTTAGTTTGCTAATCTATGTTTAATGTTAACCCTATGTTTATGCAAGTTAAGTATGGGGGTTTATGCAAGTTAAGTGGTGGGTTTTATGCATGCTAAGTATTGGGTTTTATGCATGCTAAGTATTTGATTTTATGCATACTAAGTGTTTGGTTTTATGCATGCTAAGTATTTGATTTTATGCATGCTAAGTGTTTGGTTTTATGCATGCTAAGTATTTGATTTTATGCATACTAAGTGTTTGGTTTTATGCATGCTAAGTATTTGATTTTATGCATGCTAAGTGTTTGGTTTTATGCATGCTAAGTATTTGATTTTATGCATGCTAAGTGTTTGGTTTTATGCATGCTAAGTATTTGATTTTATGCATGCTAAGTGTTTGGTTTTATGCATACATTATGACATGGAAGTTCACCCTTTGTATAACCTATGAACACTTATGCAAGTTTGTCTCTTTTTATGATATGCATAATATATGCAAGGTTGCCTCTATGTATGACATGATATGCAAGTTCATATGCAAGTTTATGTGCAAGTTTATATGCAAGTTCATATGCAAGTTCATATGCAAGTTTATATGCAAGTCTATATGCAAGTTCATATGCAAGTTTATATGCAAGTTCATATGCAAGTTTGGGTTAATGAATTATGCTAGTTGGGATTAATGTTATGATGCAAGTTGACACCTTTTAAACCCATGTCAATGCCAACGTTGTGCTAAGATTGAACCCATTACATTTATAATGAAACTCCCCATTTATATGTCATGTCATGAGAACAAATTACGTGGGAAACGATGGGGTTAATATGCATGTTAATAGAAATGTGTAAAGTTGGTATGTTTAAGCATAACATAAAATGAATGGACATAATTGGGAATTTACCTATTAAGTTAGGTCTACCCATATTATGGAGTTAGGAATTTACCTATTAAGTTAGGTCTACCCATACTATGGAATTGGGAATTTACCTATTGAGTTAGGTCTACCCATATTCTTAAAAATGTGTAATTAATTAGGGATAATTAATACAAATTATGGGGGTGATTAATTAGGTGTAATTAATCTACTAAGACACGAGGTTGGACCCTTTTGTAGCATAAGACTGCCCGGGACCGACCGGCAAATCCAGCGGCTACAAATGATTGGCCCAATGTGAGAGGTCTTAGTCATAAACTAAATACGTGACAAGTGTAAAGACACGAGGTTAGACTCTGTTATGGTGTAAGGCTGCCCGGAACCAACCGGCATATCCAGCTGCCATAAAAGACAGTCTAATGTGAGAGGTCTTTACAAAGGTTACGATCTTAATTTATTAAGAAACACTTAACCAAATTAGCATGTAGAGGGACATGAGGGGTTAAGTGGGTGCCTTGGGTGGCATGTGGAAATGTAGTGGTTTCCCTGGGTGGCAATAGAAAATACGATTAGAATACTTAACCAAAGTGGAACATGTAATTAAACATGATTAAAGGGTTAAGTAAGTGCCATGGGTGGCATGTGAAAATCTAGTGGGTACCTTGTATGACAATTAGAATATGATTAAATGACTTAGCCAAAATTTATAACATGTAAGTGGACATGGTTAAAGGGTTAAGTGGGATTCACTAGAAATGACAAGCTTAGGTGGGTAGCTTGTGGGGGCCCATCTCAACCAATATCCCAAACGTATCTTAGTGGGCTCGACTCAAGTCGAGGACGGGACACGCATATTGGGCTTCACTATAAGAGGCCAAAACGGGTTAGCGGTGGCAACGCAGGACCAACGGGTTTCATATGCGTGTGTGTGCCCGGGCTGGTTGGTAAGACGTTGTTGCATCGTGTAGGTATAAAGCCGTGCACCGTTGATATTATCAGGTTGCCACTTTGGGGGATGATACACCCCATTGTGGGACCAGCACGGGTATCTACGTAAGGGAGCCGATCGCTTGGGGAGTAGTGGGTACACCTATGTAGTCAGATAGGGGTACACGAAACTACTAAATTACTAAGTACACTTAGTGGGATCAACCTTTAAGTAGGAATGACTGGTGTGGTGCAGTGTAGTAATTATCCTTGGGTGGGTAGATGCGTCTTTACGGTTATCTTAGTTTATCCTAAGTCTACCAAGCTGCTTAGTGTAGCCATTCATCCCCAGACGTTACCGTATATCAAGCTTATGTCTTCTCTGGTTACTTTAATGATTGTATTGTTAAAGTTATAGGACTCGCTCAGACTTATGTCTGACCCCCGTTGTTTTTATCTTTTTCCCAACCCTCAGGTTCTCAGAGTGGGCCCAGTACGAGTGGGCCTTGATCAGGCTGCTTTATTCTCTTTTGGAGCTTGGACCGAAGGAGTAAAGCTCAGCTTATCCTTTTCTTTTATGGCCATCAGTTCATGTATTGGGATTATGTATTTTTATTTATCAGGATGGATATTTTGTACTTGACTCTTGTTATGGTTTTTGTGATGTAACCAAACATGTTTTACTTTCCGCTGCAATGAAATGATGTTTTACATTTTCAAGTATTACTTATATCTGTCTTGTTGTAATTTTTCTGTTCTATATTCACTTAAAATACTCCACCGATGTTATGGCATTCCCTTAGAGAGTGACCATAGCGGGTGTGGGGTATTACAGAACTCCCAACTACGGAGTTTATTTATTCATAAGTGTATGCCTTACTATTGTATGATAGATAGGGTGGATTCTCCCATCACTTAATTAAGACCCTAGGTGGACCAATTGGTCATTTAATACCTCTCGATGATTTAATCAATGTTATATAAACTAGAGGACACTAGCTACAAGGCCTGACTAGTTAAGGCTTCCGTCATTCACGAATATAAACCCATGTCCCGCATAAGGCGAGAGATAATAAGCAGCTACTTAAGGCTGTTACTATCTAGCTGTCCTTATTGGATAATCTCCTTAGCCGCTTAATACTTCCCAAATGATAGGTTGCCCTATGGAATGACTATACCGGACCTTTGTGAACCCAGGTTTAGGTAGGATTCGCACGCCATTTAAGACCCCTAACTGGATGACCTATTCCCAGGTGGACTCATCGACCCAAATCCACTTAAGACCCAAGGAAGCGGACTACTCGCGAAGATTATCAAGCACACACCCAGTTAGCCTTTAATACTTCTATTTATGGGAGGTGGGCTACGTGATAACTTAATACCTTTTTATAGGTGGACCTAACCATTTAAGACCTTAATCCCAAACTAGGCTAGGTATTGAGTTATTTTCAATTTGTTTCACTTTATGGAAATGCTTTACATACAAAACCAATCATCATCACGGGTTTCCATGGTTAATGATGCTTCACATAATTAACCTACTAACTCCAATTCCAACTTTTAGTTGTAAGTCCTAGGTTAACTAGTATAAATAAGGAAAGTTATATCCCTTTTTGTAACGACCCGGAAATTTGCGATCTTGGTTATCCGATATACAACACATATCGAACATCCAAGGATCGAAAATAACCGAATAGTTAATGAAAGAAGTTAGAGGGTGAGAATAGATAAGATAGAACTAATAGAATAGAAGAAGAAGAAGAACATCATCATCAGAGTAAACACGAATCTCACAGCGGAACGAATAAAATATAACATAACTTTTGAAATAAAACAGTTATGTATACAATAGCACTTATCAGAGTACAACACTTACAACAACATCGGAAAAACAATAGCTATATAATCCTGAAGTCTCCTGCTCCAAGCTCTTCAAGTATCTGTAAATCCTGACTACTTGACTGCCCGTACAAAATTGGGCACCCAAGAGTTTAGGGAAAACAAAACAAAATAAACTCCTGGTCAGTCATGGGACTGGTATGAGTAAAACAGTTTAAAACAGTTTGAACAAGTAAATGATATCTCATAAGACCACGCCGTATAACGGAACGGGTTTTTCCCTTATGAGAATCCAAACAACTTTGTAAACAATATCCTTCTGATATTATAATAATGTCTAAGTACAAATAGATATCAATCTAGCAGAAACGCTTTCATCTCACGTTCCACATATATAATGTAAAATCATAAACCGCAGGCGCTTATTGGATGATTGGATTTCCGACCATGACAAGGTATGGAACCACCTTCCGATCAGTGTACTCTAGGAACGATACACTGGAGTTCAACAAGAACATCTTGTAACTCAGCCACACATGACCGACCACTCATTTCGCTTGAGCGTATCGAATGTACATCACCAACGGTTGGGATCAGTAACCGTTTCCGTATATATATATATATATATATATATATATATATATATATATATATATATGGGACAACATTGATAGATTTAAGAAGCAAATGAATATTCTCTAGATAGATGATTATACACCCTACTTCGGTGCGACCGACTTAGCCATGCTGCCTGCCCGATTTCTGTCATTTACCGGATGTGAGGCTAGAAGCTACGCTTATCTTTTTACATATCATATCTCCACTCACTTAGAATGCCACATCGTCATACCCTTTAAATCACAAATTGATTTCCCTAAAAATACCACGGGTATAAGCTAAGAGAAACGAATTCCTCCGCCACCAACATAAATACGTTTGAAACGATCAACTTATGTGATCTACCAGGTATACTTTTTAAGACCTTCGTCCATACAAGTTGTCCTGGGACTGGACAAACCGAAGGCACTATTCAGTACATCCATCTTAGGCATTGTTATCTAAGACTTATACAATAGCCCTTGCACTTTACTCCGTCTTCAATTATCCTTGGCATATATGATTCGCAACGCTTATGCCAATACAGAGTGGTTCTTTGGATAATAATCCAACCGGTCTCTCTATATTAACAACGTTAAAAATGGTAAAAACTTTGATAGTCGGTGATTTAACTATCAAATGAAAACATGTCCGTGTACACACAATGATCTTATTTCCAAATGGAAGTATCGATCCAATCATCAGCTATATACATATATACATATATATATATATATATATTCATATTTCCTTATTTTCTATATTTAGAAAATGTACGTTATTAACACTGGAAAACATTTCCAGCTTATTCACGCATCACTATCATTCCACAACTATTAGTCCCTAACTATAAACTAGTAAGAGAATAATTCTCTAAGTATAAACCCCGAAGGCCGAAACCAACATCAGATTGATACTCAGGAAACCATTCAACTTACTAATCTCTAGTCAGTTTCTATATTCTTATTTTCTATTATTAGAAAACATTTCTGATTCTCATTTGGAAAACATTTCCAAACACTTTCACTGCCAAACCTTACCATTCCTTAGTTAAGAAGGAAGTCAATCAAGTTGGGGTAAAATTACCTCTCAGACCTTAATTGAACAACGTTTTAACTTCGAAATAGTAAAAGTTTATCCCTTAAATCTTTAACAAACTTCTTTACCTCTCGCTCAGATTCAATTTACAAATCCACTTCTTTATTGAAACATTGATTATAACGTTAACGTTATAAACCCTACTTTCGCAATATCTAACTTCAATTATAACATTTATTCTTTAATGTGAATAAATAAATAAACACCTAATTTATAAATAAATAAAATCTTGATTTAAACATCGGAAAGTATAAGTACTTTCCCGAATTCGATATAATCAAATTCAACGATTAACTCTCCTTCGAGTAATCTCTATTTGATTGACTCTTCTTCGAATAACCTATATTCGATTAACTCACTTCGAATAACTTATTCGATCTCTTTCTTTCGAATACGCTATATTCGATAATCTCCTTTCGAATAACTCATATTTGATTACTCCTTTCGGATACCATATTCGATTAACTGACTTGACGAACCATATTCGATTAACTCAGCTCGACGAACTTAACTCAACTAACTCGACTAACTTAACTCGACTCGACGAACTTAACTCGACTAACTCGACTAACTTAACTCGACTCGACTAACTCGACTAAATTGGTTCGACTAACCATACTCGATTAACTCAAATTGACAAACTTAGCTTATTTAACTCAACTTGATTAACTCCTATTGAATAACTAATACTCGATTTAACTCCATTCGCTTGACTCTAGATCGCAACGATCACAATGGTTACGCCTGATTCCCTCAGGAAACATCCGACCACCTTAGGCTATTTACAGCCCTGCGAATTACGCTAGCAGTCGTACGAGATGGCAACTTACCCTGAATACTATGTTTGACTAACTCTTTCTGAAATAACTATATTTGATTAACTCTAGTTCGTTTTAACTCTAATCGATTAACTCTAACTGATTAACTCAACTGGTTAACTCTACCTGATTAACTTTAACTGGTTAACTCTAACTGGTTAACTCTAACTGGTTAACTCTAACTGGTTAACTCTACTTGGTTAACTCTACCTGATTAACTCTACCTGATTAACTTTAACTGGTTAACTCTAACTGGTTAACTCTAACTGGTTAACTCTAACTGGTTAACTCTTATTCAAATAACTAATATTCGATTAACTCTATTCAACTAACTCGACTCGACTAACCCCTTTCGAATAACATATTCGTTTTACTAACTTTCGAATACCATATTCGATTGACTAACTTTCGAATACCATATTCGATTAACTCCCTTCGAATACCATATTCGATTTAACTCCTTTCGAATACCATATTCGATTTAACTCCTTTCGAATAACTTATTCGATTTAACTCCTTTCGAATACCATATTCGATTTACTGACTTTATTCGGTTTATAAAGATTTCCTTTTAACAACGTTTATTCATTTAAAAAGATTTACTTTTTAGTAACGGTTCTTCACTTTAAAAATGTCCTTTTAATAATGTTTCCCAACTTATACAGATTTCCTTTTAATAACGTTTTCCTTTTTATAACATCATATCCAGTTATAAACAATTTCCATTTTGAACTCTATTTATTTTCTAAATATTTCCTTTTCAATTTTATCCTTAAAAATATTCTAACTCCTTAAATTCCAGGAAAAATTCGCCATAACCTCCTTTGTACCGGGAGCATCGGGAAAATCCCCAAACCGCCACATAGGCCTTTCCATTCAAAAAGAAAAAAGGTTTGAAATTATTTCCTTTCTAAATATCTCCTATTTATAAATATTCCAATTTATAAATATTTCTTATTTATAAATATTCCAGTTTATAAATATTCTGTTTTTAATATCACTTTGAAAATCTCCTTTTCCCATTTCGATATTTTATGGTACTTAACACATCAAATCACGATGACCAATCTCATCCAAACACATATAATCAACCATAGGTTTAACACTACATCATATATCACAATATATGAAAAATAATAAAATAACTGTTGAGGAATCCAGTCGGGTTCCTCCAACTTGTTTTCCTGCATCCACAGATGTTACACAATATGATTATCATCACTTTCAGTTCAATATAAATTATTCTGATAAACAGAATCAATACAGAAAATCAACTAACTGACTAGCAGTTCAATCAATCAAATCAACACACAGCAATCAACAGATGATTAACAGTTCTAAAAATACGTTATAAAAATATAACTGTTTAGAGTTGGTGAGTTTTACTCACTTTGGCAGTTCATCGTTAAAGAACGATAAACTATTTGTTTGATTTGAATCAAACAATTTATTTCGCCATAAATTCATACGAGCCCCAATCCACTTCCAATCAGCTTCATTGTGAAACTCTCGTCCATACGGTCCCAATGCAACTTACGGTTCTTCAATCTGATATCGTACGATGAAGTTACACATTATAGAAGTTTGTACACTATTTATAATTAAATTAAAATAAAACTTTAAACTTTTAAATTGGGCTTTACCCAATAAATCCGGCCCAAATCTTCCTTGAACTAAAGCCCACTTCCTTATTTTAATTAAAGCCCACTTCCTTCTTTTAATTAAAGCCCCTTCCTTCTTTTAATTAAAGCCCCCTTCCTTCTTCAGATAAAACTCACCTTGATCGAACTTAACACCATCCTCATGAACTCATTACTTCACTAACTTCAAAACCCTTAACATCATCATTAATATATACTACAGTCGCCACTTAACCTGACAACCAAACCCTCTCCTCGACACTATCATACATTTGCAACTGGCACAATCACACAACCACACAATCCCATTACCGAACAGCTCCAGATCAAATCATTCACGCCATTCTACATGAAAACAAACATCTCCATTTATACTCAACAAAACAACTCCTGATACTTCTTTACTGCCAGCAAAACGAGCCCCAAAACAAATAAACACACAGATTTTCCTCTCGTAACAACCAAACCAGTCTTCACCAACATCTCACTGCCCCCTTTTAAATCTGTTGTACTTCAAACATTTAATCCCCGATCCCTCCTCAACCTCCATACCGTGACCTCCCCTTCATCAGCTATCCTCCTGTGTAACGCGATGGAACCACCTACAAAACCCTAAACACCAACGCATCTCCTTCCCTAAATTCTGCTTCGATCCCTTCCAGTAAACTCCATGGATCCGCAACCAAATGCCATCAACTTCCTTCTCTTCCTTCAATTTCTCCACCCATACCACAAATGCCAACCTCGCACCACTCTCCCAGTTCGTGACTGTTCACGGCTTCAGGTGACGGAAATGGCCAAACACCACCGAACTACCCCAAACACTCCACACTAGTTCGGTTTTACCACCTCATGCCAATTCGAACCCTCAAAACCCCCAACAATGCTTCAATCCCTCTCGAAATCTCAACCCTAACCCACGCCTTCAACAAACCAGCGAGCGACAGAGACATTGAACCACTCAAGGGCTACTTCAGATTGAAGAGCTACTTGCAACGATCTCATATACCTTCATCTTGGGATTTATAAGATTTTATTTTGATTTTCTATTAATTTATGAACTCGCGTTTTCTCGTTTGGAAGAGAAAGAGATGGCGGCTGATATTTTGGATCAGTGAAGAGAAAATGAATTAGGTTTTAGTGGGATGAGATTATTTATAGGAATATTTAAAAAAAAATTATATTCATTATTAAGCCAACGCTATATGTATTTATTGTTAAAATTTCCTGTGATCACATGCGATACCTAAAAATCACGAAACTAGACATGCAGCTACAGTTCGACATTACGGTCCCAACGAAACTGGTTTCGTCGAATTCCGACCCCGTATGCTCACACAGCATATTTTTAACCGTCAGAATATCGACTATTTTTCACTCTAAAAATCCGTACGGCCACATACTGACTCTAAAAATCACGAAACTTGACATCTAGTAATAATTTGATGTTGTGGATCCAACAAAATTAGTTTCACCGAATTCTGAGGTCGTTTGCAAAAGTGGCTATTTTTAAAGCTCTAAATAGCCCTTTTTAAATATATAAATATATTTAAAAATAATTATATTAAATATAAATAAATATATATTATCGTATATATTCACAGTGGAATACCATACAGCTCCAGGGTAATTATATATTCGATATTCAAAGTCCAGGTTGAATCGAATTTCAATTTATATTGAAATTCCCTTTTATAACGTATATAAAGCGTTACGAATTATATACGAATTCCATAGCGACTTTTCTAAGATTTGATTTGGACGTAAATCAAAATATACACGACGAAATCTCGATTTTTCTCTTCCACTAGAAAAATATACTCCACCAGCTCCACACGTTTCTTGTTTCATAGAAATCCGATTTAAAACGAACCCTGTACATTCAGTTGAAGTTCAAATTGCAAACTACCGCGCCATTTCGAGCTCGATTATAATTATATTAAAATTCTACGTTCAAACTTTTTTTAAATAATATATTCATGAATATAATTCAACTCTAAACCGAATTATACCTTATATATAATCCAATTCACACTGTATTGTGAATTCCACTATTTTTGATCATTTCTGAATTAAATATATTATTCTATTATTTATATTAATTAAATATAAATATTATTTAATTTAAACGACCATTTAAATCGCTTAATCACTTTGTAAATAATTAAATAAATAAATTATTACACCATGAAAAATACGGGTCATTGCACTTTTAGCCAAAGATATTTATTTAATTATATTCGTCATTGGACTTAGTATTAAAAATGGTGATCATTACCCATAAATATCCGTTTTATTTCCTTAATTCTATTCAATTATGGTAATAATGGTCATATCTTCCTAAGGCATTAATTATCTGTAATGTCCCGCAAATCCGCATTATCTGAGTTGACTAAATACACCACACGTCCAACCCAAATTACATAGAAATACGAATCATTAATAGAAAGATGTTAGAGGATGAGAAATAGAAAGAAAGAAAAATTAGAATAGAAGAAGAAGAACAGAAACACAACACAGAATCTCACATCGCAGAGGAATAAAATATAATATATAACAGCTTTTGAAATACAAAAGTTGACTGTATATACATAACATTATCATCAGAGTACAACACTTACAATACAGCGGAAATAACACTAGATAACTAACGCTGCAGCCTCCTGCTCCGAGCTCCTCCAAGAATATCTGGAAATACCTGAACTACTTGACTGCCCGTACAAATTTGGGCACCCAAGAGTTTAGGGAAAACATAGAAAAATAAACTCCGGGTCAGTCATGGGACTGGTATGAGTAAATAGTTCAAAACAGCTTGAGGAAATAAATGATATCTCATAAGACCACGCCGTATAACACGGAACGGGGTTTTCCCTTATGAGAATCCAAAAGGTCTTTATATCAAAACTCTTTGATATTATAATAGTGTCTAAATCAAATAAATAGAATCTTAGTGGAACACTTGCATCTCATGCTCCACATATATAATGTATAATCATAAACCGTAGGCGCTTGTGGGAGATTGGATTCCGACTATGACAAGGTATGGAACCACCTGCCGCTGGTGTATCTCTAGAGGAGAATACACTGAGTTCAACAAGAACATCTTGCAACTTGGCCACACGTGACCGACCACTCATTTCGCTTGAGTGTATCGAATGCATATCACCAACGGTTGGGATCAGCAATCGTTTCCCGAATGGGACAGCATCGATAGATTTAAGAATAAAAATGGAATTTCTCTAGATAGGTGATGATACACCCTAATGGGAGCTAACCACATAGCCATGCTGCCTGCCCGATTTTTGTCATTTCCCGGTTGTTGAGGCCTGAGGCAACGATTACTTTCCTTTCATTTAGCACAATCACTTTGAATGACACATTATCAGATCCGTTAATCGTTAATTGGGTTTGCACAAGTATTCTGGATATTATGCTAGGGGAATAAATCCGTTTCCACCATATATATTTGTACAGTCCAGCATATGCGATCATTGGAAATATTCTGTCAGACATTCGTCCATATACGTTCGTTCTGGAACTGAACGAAACCGAAGGCACTATTCCGTACATCCATCCTAGGCAATCTCTACCTAGGACTTATACAACAGCACTTGCACTTTACTCCGTCTTCAATATATTCAGCATACTTGGTTTGCAACAATTATGCCAATAAAGAGTGGTTCTTCGGATAATAATCCAACCGGTCTCTCCATATTAACAACGTTAAAATGGTCAAAAACTTTGATAGTCGGTGATTTAACTATCAAATGAAAAATGTCCGTGTACACACAACGATCATATTTCCAAATGGAATTATCGATCAAATAATCAAACATATATATATATATGTTCATATTTCCTTATTTTCTATATTTAGAAAATATACGTTATTAACATTGGAAAACATTTCCATCTCTCATTCACGCATCACTACCATTCCACAACTATTAGTCCCTAATTGTAAACCAGTAAGAGAACAATTCTCTAAGTATCAATCCCGAAGGCCGAAACCAACATCAGATCAATACTTAGAAAACTATTCAACTTAACTAATCTCCAGTCAGTTTCTATTTTTTTTTGCTTAACTCTATTTCTTTAGCTTTATTTGCTTAACTCTTATTCAACTAACTTTATTTGCTTTATAAAGATTTCCTTTTTATTTATACTATTCTATTTTTAAGTTTGTTTCCTTATCGACTTCTATATATATCGATACATTGATTTCTAGTTATCAAGATTTTCTTAAAAATATTCTAATTCCTTAAATTTCTGAAAAAAATTCGCCATAACCTCCTTTGTTCGGGGTTACCGGAAGAATTCAGACCTTGCCACACAGGCCCTCTCCAATCAAAAAGAAAAAGGAAAAGCCAAGTGGCTAGCCGATACGGCGCATAAAATCTCATATTCAATTTAAATACGTACCTTTTTGTCGAGCATTATATTTATACTCTTCCATTTCTTCATTCTATACCTGCTTAACATATATCTAACCATTCTAATTCATTCCAACTCAATCGAATTGTTTTAACACAATTTGTTAATTCACTTGCTAATTAGCACCTTTGCCTATTTCACTTTCATATTTGAACATAACATGTTCAAATATGTATTTAACTTACTAATTGAATTCCATTTCACTTCAAGTTTCACATTCGATTTTGAATATGGATTCACAAAATCTCATTTTATTTACCCGAAGCCTTATTTCAATCTAAACTTGATTAACTAATTTTTCTCTTACTTAGTTAATGCTATTCAATAATCAAAAATATGCTTTTTGTTTTATAAATCATTTTTTTCCATTTCATTCACTTAAGTTCATATTCATGTTATCCAATTTATGATTTCTCTTTTTTATTTATTTACAAACACCATTTATTCTACTCGTTTATATATTTAAACAAGTCTCGATTTCAAATTCATTTGGAATAAATATTTCTACTTTGGAAAAAATAAATTTCCCTTTTCAAATTCACACTTGTATTTATATTTTCCTGAATTATCCAATGATAATTCATTTTACTTTATTTATAAACTTCGTTTATAAATGAACTGCTTGTTTCAATTATTCAAAACAAGTTAATATTTTTGATCTATTAAAATTTCAAATTCTATTTTAGAAAAATAGAATTTCCTTTTTAAAACTGGAAATTTCCTTTTCACGATATTTTTAAATATCAACATTTAGGTCCAGTGGTATTTAAACACACAAACATCCAATTTATCACTCATTGGTTATCTAACACATCATATATGAATTTATATATATGTGAATACACACAAACAAACAGATAATATATTTTTGAGGGATCCAGTTGGATCCCTCCAACCTGTTTTCCTGCATCCACAGACGTCAGCACATAAATAATACCATCCTGCTTCGAGGTAGGATATCGCGGTATGGAAGGTCATCCACTAATATATATTTGTGGGGCGCATAGGGAAATCATCCGCTAATGATATCGCGGGCATCCGCTAATGATACTGCGGGAATCCAACACCAATATATATATATAATAGCCACAAACACCAATCCTAAATAACTAATATATATATTTAATAATCACAATATTATTTCAATGCATGCAAACAGCCAACAAACAATTATTTTTAACTGATAAAAATAATTCTAAATAAATTTTGAGTGAGATTTACTCACCACGATTTTCCTTTTTGCCAAATATTCAAAGCCTAGATTTTCATAAATTCACAGCTGGCTTCGACTAATTCCAAACCACTTCTAGAATCACAGCTACGAACCCAACTCGAATAATCTCATAAATAAACCTTGTATAACAAGATTATAAATTTTAATTACTTGATTATACCATAGTTAACTAATTAAATTGCTAATTTCTATTTATTTTAAACAGCTTACTAAATAAATTTAGAATTCAATTTCAATTTTATTTCACTTCATTATTTAAATAAATAAATAAAATAACCAACAAGACATGACAAAGTAATTTGGCTACTCACAAATCTTTCTAAACTTATCATTTATTTTATGTATGGTTATACATAGTTTTTATAACCTATTTAACAAAAAAAAATCCTAATTACATTATTAACTAATTAAACTTAGAATTAATTAACTTATTAGTCAAATTCTTGATGAAAAATCCCACTGCTTCCTTGTTTAAAAAGCACGGCTCCCTCCAGTAAGTATTCGAACCTCTGGCTAATACTGACATCCAGTGCTTCCACCTATACGCAATCCCATAGACCCATACTTGTTGCTGACTTCGCAATGCACCCCACTGACATTGCCGCACTTGGCACTCCAAGTGATGAACCCCAAAACACGTTCTGTCTACTCCCAATTTCAACATCGCGATCCCTTCCTTGCTTTGAACCCGACATTTACCATGACCTCTACTCCAAAACATTCTCGAACTCCTCAAAATCCTCCATCGCTTTCTGCCCTAGACCACCGAAGGTCCTTCCAGTAATGAAATCGCGCCTTGGCACCTCAAAAACAATGTCGCTTTCACTTCCATTGATTTCTGAACTCATAGCGATCCCTCCCCTCCAACAGTTCGACGCCAACGATCCCTCCTGCTATCGCTCTCCTGAATCAGCACCGCGATGAACATCGAACCCAAATCCTCAATCGAATCGAACTTTACTAACCTCCTTTCAATCATCGCGACCGTCCAGGCTTCCTACCACTCGTGATCGCTTCACGATCCCTTCACCAAAATGGCATGCCCCAAATCCTCTTGAACAACAAGCTACAGGCTCTTCTCAATTAACTTTGAAGTGAGGTTTTCGATTTCAAAGTGGGAAAAGGAATCGCGGTTTGACCCTTTTGTTGCTGAAATGAGAAGAGAGGATAAGGGGTCGGTACTCTTTTAGCAGCTTTGATTTTTAAAGTATGCGATTTCCAGAAGAAAAATCAAAGAGGTAGGAGTGGTGATTTATAGAAGATGATCGATTAACCATTAAGTTATTTTGGTCTATGTTGTTACACGTATGGGAAGACTTAGCTGTGTACTTCATTTGCTTAAGAATGAAGTAAATAAATTTAATAATAATTTATATTTTATTTTATGTTATTTAAACCGGTACCCTTTAATTTAAATTACCACGTTTATTTCAACTCCTATTTGAGTCCAACAACAGGCCTTCCTAGGGTTAAACCACTATTCTGAACATACTGGGACAAGTATCAAAGCCCAATTCAATCATATGGAGAAGATATTAATTTAAATCAATACAAATTAAATTCAAAACAATAAATTCTTCGAAAATAAATTAACATTATTATTCTAATTCAAACAGAAGTTTGTACTGATCATCTGAACTGTTTTCAATTCAGTTTTAAATCTCGAATTGAATTATTTTTCGTATTACGACAATTTAATATATTCGATATTAAATCGAAATCGATTTTTAAATTGATAACTTAATATAAAAATTCGTTTATATTATCGACTCAATATTTAAAATAAATCGACCAAAAATCTGGGTCGTTACATTCTTCCCCCCTTAAAAGAATTTCGTCCCCGAAATTTCTAAGGTAGGAAAAGTGCTACAAACCCATTAACTTTTTTCCTAAATCTTACTTATGTTGATACTCATCATTTTATATTTCAACAAATTTTAGTTCTACCAAGACTTTTGGCTCTTATTCCTTTAATTCGAATGATCTACAACTAATATATTCATATTCAATTCATATTCCATTCACATGCATTTAAGTTCATTCAAATTGATTTTTAATCAATTTATTTACTTCGACTTACTTTCTTAAGTTAAATTCTAATTCCAGAGTTCAAATCCCTGGGTTTCCAATTCAAATCCTTCAGAAATCATATAAATATATACATATATTTATTTTCATCTCAAATTCAAAATATTTGAATTTTCAAACCAACTTGTTTTCTTTCAAACAATTTTCCATCAAAAACTTTTCTAAGGCAGCAATCCTTCACTTAGAAACTCGAAAATGAATACTGATGATGTTGCAATCATCATCAGAATTATTTTCCAGCCACTGAAGTGAGTTCAGTGCTTAATTACTTTCAAAAATCCATTCAAAACAAAGCTATATTATTTTAATATACTTTAAAGAAAATATTTTCAAACTTCCCAGGATTTAAATTCCAAATTCTGGTTTGAATTCAATTTTAATTCATCTCATGTGTACATATCATTCATATACAAGTTATATTTGGTTATAAATAACCATTACAATTTTGTAATCTCATTTGATTATAATATTAACATTCAACACATCCATATATTATAATAATTTCAGAAAATTATTCTTTCTATATCAAAATATAGTTTTGGGTAAAGTTATTTCATTTACCCATTTAAAAACAATATTACGTTGAATTTCTCTGTTCAAGTGTTTAGAAATTCCTATCGACTTTGTGGCGTCCCACGATTCGATTAGAATTCATAAACCACTAACCAGACTAGCCAACACAATATAAAACAACTTTTATATCAATTAACAAATACGCTCTCTCGTATATATATATACTCTCAACTCATTCTAGGGTACTACTGACCCTATCTCTAATGAGCACAATCCCACCAAAGCCTAGGTATTCGCTCAACCTAAGCTTTGATACCAACTGCAATGTCTCGCAAATCCGCACTATCTTAGTTGACTAAATACATGTAACGTCCCGTATTTTTGGCAGTCAAATATTTTATTTAATTTATTATTTTAAATATTATATTTGGAATTTAAATGGATTTTAATATTTAAATCGTTATTTAAAACGAAGTTTTACGCTAATTCTATTTATAATTATAAAACGAGCTCGAAATCGCGCGGCAGTTCGTAATATGGAGTTTTGAACTTCAACTGAGAATACAGGATCCGATATAAATCAGATTTCTGTGAAACAAGAAACGTTGGAAGCGTATTGATTATAATTTTCATATGAAGAAGAAAAAAAGGGGGAGGGCATTTAGTAAATGTATTAACTTTACAAAAATAGAAACAATATTTAGTTTCATGTACTTCTAGCTGGATCATTTCCAAGCCGGACCTAATAAATTTAACACCAACATAAACTCATTTCAAAAACGTCAACTAGATATATGCGAAAGCTGGTCCATGCCAATACAAAGAAAAACCAACATATCCATATATTCTTGTCCGTACTAATACAAGACCAAATGACAAAACAGTTCATTTTAAATTGCAATGTGGGCATGCCTGGTTCTTTCAGTAAGAAAGAGTAAAAACAAACAGTAGAGAAAACGGCTAGAAAACTAAAGTAATACACCATCATGAATAGCTAAAGTAACCAGTACAAAGAAACAAATGTGTATTTATATAATCAAATACACACAGAAAAGAAAAAAGAAAAAAAGAAAAAAAATACAACATATGAACATTTGAACCCAAAAGTTTTACATACAGACAATCGTACTAGTACTAGCTACAGTCAAAATCTCATGTACAAAATATTCTGTCAAACAAGATATACACAGAATCCACAATATAAATTTGCAAATCTCTGAACTGAATAATCAGTTCCATAGCCTGAACCTAATATATGTAGGTTCATGTGAAGGTATACAGCCGAGCATCCCAGCCTTGTTTCCCAAACATACTGAAAGCACCAAAATGTCTCCATCCAGTACAATCAGAATCTGAAAAGAAAAGAGAAAGAAAAAAAGGATAAAAGAAATAGCCAAACAGCTAATAGAACAGCTAATGGAATAGCTAAGACAAAACAAATATATATATATATATGTATTCATATATATACAAAAATGAATAACTAAGGAACATATAGCTGATGAAAAACAGACCTATGCACCACCAAACTCCATACAGATGAATCGAAACATATATATATATATATATATATATATATATTTATAAATATATATATACAGTTGATTCATGTACAAAATGTACTGCTGCCATATTTTTTTAATGGAACACAGAATCTACAGTTCAAATTTTTTTGAGTTGAATAAACAGCTCAAATCATAGCCTCACCTAACCAATACAATTTCAATCACGGTTTCTTTTCTGAGCAAGAGTAAAAATACAATACTAATACTACACAAAATCTTGGCTAAACCATTTCGCAGAGATCGATTCCCATCACAGTACACATGATAGGGAAAAGGGAAATAAAACCCAATGGCCTAAGAGTTATAGCTGATCCTATCTAGGGTAAGGTTTGATGGACATTGATCTGATCTAAAAACATACCACTATATATACACCCATAGTGATTTACGAATTCCAGAACCATTGGGTACAGTAAAGTAAAGACAATTCGAAACCACCAGAAAATCATAACAAAATAATGTTGCAATTCAAAATCGGTTAAATACTTATCTGAAATTATGGATACACGCACTCCCTTCTGAACGCTAATGGACTTGCTGACGCTTTTATTCGAAGTCGAGGACCTAGGGCTGGTCAAAATCTTCATGATGGAAGCCTCGGTTTGAATCACCTCAGGTCTGTAGTGGATGGCAGTAGGAAGCTCCTATGTTTCTAGAAAGAATTGGGGTCAATTGGTGAAGTTGTGGTGGCACTTTTGGTTGCTGAAACGATGAACGAAATTGGGGTTCGACGGAGCAACATGAGGTAGAAGGCGTAGGGGATACGGTGTCGTTACCTTCGATTTTCGATGAAGAGAGAAGAAAAAGAAATGGGATCTGATTTTTTCGGCATGGAAGGGTTTGAGGCGACGGATGATTAATGTGGGAGAGAGATCCGATAGTTGATATAAGAGGGTATGGGTGCGAGCTTGTGTAGATCGTGATGGGCTGAACAAAATGTGGGTAAGGCCCATGACTAATTAAAGTTATTTAATTTAAATATTAGTATAAACTTAGAATATTGATTTTGAATACATACATGATCAGAATTTTGCGCGGTTGGGTTCGTTGGAACCGTGTTAACAAAGGCTACGAGATGGAGCAGAATCAGTCAGGATTGGAAGCAAGAAGAATTTTTAATTAAATTAAACCTCTGTTTAATTTAATTAAAAACCAGCATTTAATGACTAAACCAAATCAAAGTGAGTTAAACTCACTCAGTTCTTCCCATTTATATTTTATATAAATTGGGTTTTATTTTTTGTGCTCTGCTTGCTGATGGTTGACTGTTTGCTAATTATATATATATTCATTTATTGATTTAACCAATGAAGTTAAACTATTGTTTAATTTCAGTAAAATACCAAATTTTTATTTTTAACGATTGGATCCAATGGAGGTAACTTACCTTGTTGGTCACGTTTATTTATAAACGTGTTTAATTGTTTGAATAGCTTGAGAATTGGTTGATGTTAAATGGTCGTTATTTATTGTTATCAGTTAAATGAAATTCAATGATCTGATTAGAGATAAACGTTTTGAATACAGGAAAGAACAGGTTGGAGGGATCCAATGGGATTCCTCAAATATATTATTTATTTTTCATATTATCAATATATGAACTGTCCTGATTTGGGTGATGGATTTGATTGTTTATAGTTAACTTGAAATTCAACCAGTGTTTGGTTTTAACCAATGGGCGATATTAGTTAGGTAATCGGCAGTAAATGGCCTAAGAAGAAATTGGTTTGTTGTATTGATTTACCGTCAGGTGGATCGATAGAATTGAAGTTATAAAATTTATTTTATAATTGGAGATAGATTTTGAAATATATTTGTAATGGCGCGTTTTGTTAGCTGTCGAATAATTAATTTATTTAATTATTTATATATCGATTTGGCGATATCGATAACTTAAAGTAAAACGTTCGAACTTATAATTTATAATTATAATTAAAAACGAACCTGAAACGTCGCGGCAGTTCGCAATTGGGCGATTTGAACTTCAACTGAATGTACATGATTCATTTTAAGCCGGATTTCTGTGAAACAAGAAACGTGTGGAGCTGGTGGAGTATATCTTTCTAGTGGAAGAGAAAAATCGGGATTTCGTCGTGTAGATTTTGATGTACATCCAAATAAAATTTCAGAAAAAGTCGCTGTGGAATTCCTTTATAATTTGCGACGCTTTATATACGTTATAAAAGAGATTTTCAGTATAAACTGAATACCGGGATAATCTGGAATCTGAAATATCAAACTGTATATTCTGATATGATATTCCGGAGCTATCCGATATCATATGTGAATATATACGAAAATATAAATTTATTTATATTTAATTTAATTTTTATATTTAAATATATTTATATATTTAAATAGGTTATTTAGAACGTTAAAAATAGCCACTTTTGCAAACGAAGTCGGAATTCGACGAAACTAGTTTTGTTAGATCCGCAATGTCAAATTGTTGTTAGATTTCCAGTTTCGTGATTTTTAGAGTCACTGTGTGGTCGTACGGATTTTTAGAGTGAGAAACAGTCATTATTTTGACAGTTAAAAATACGCTGTGTGAGCATACAGAGTCGGAATTCGACGAAACCAGTTTCGTTGGGACCGTAATGTCGAACTCTAACTACTTGTCCAGTTTGGTGATTTTTAAGCGTCGTATGTGGCCTCAGGGATTTTTAAGGACCAAAGACAAGGGGAAAATCATTTAATAAAAATACAAAAATCAAATTGAAAATATCCCTCCCATTTTCTGAGGTTCCGCACAGACCACATGGCCTTCGATCTCCACCACAAACCTTACCTAACCCATTCAACCTATATAAGGCGTGTAAACCGAACACAGCAAGAAAAAAATCCCAAAGGAAAAATCAAGAAGAAATGATGAAAATTCCTAAAAATCTCGATAAGTATATATTGAATCCCCGTGAGTATTTGCTTCAATCTGATGTATGGTTCACGGTGTCCGACGCTTGTTTGGGAGGTCGAAGTTTCGGCAGTGCCACCTAGGGCTGAACTTCGACGTCGACTGAGGAGGAGCTAAGTTAGACGGAGGATGGCGCAGTGTTCGTGGATGCGAGGCGCCGCCGTTGGTCAGGGTTTTAAGGACTCCGGTGGTCTCAAGGGCGAAGCGACGACGAAAGGGAGGCTACAGGCTTGGTTATCGGGGAGGAGTCGAACTGAAGGTGGGGGTGTCTGGTAGGTGCGGGTTTTGGTAGCGAAATCGTAGGTGATGGTTGCGGCCTGGACTGGTGGACGATGGCGGAGGAACGGCCGGTCAAAGTGGCGGTCAAAGGGGGATTGATTTTCTGGAGGGAGCAAAATGAATTTGGGGAAGTAAAGAACTAACGGGGGGGGTTGTTAAAAGGAGTTGGGCTTCATGGGCCGAGGGGGGTGTTGAAGGTGAGCCCAATAAACCATTTATTTAAATTATTAATTAAAAAGAGATTTGTGTACTAACTTCAGATAATCATAACTTCATTATACTTTATTGAAATTGGGCGAAACAAGTTGCGTTGGGATCGTATGGACAAGAGCTCCACAATGGAGCTGACTAAGAGTGAATCCGAGCTCGTTACAATTTTTGGCGAAATAAACTGTTCGACTGAATCAAATAACGCAAACCGTTATTTTACGGCTAACGCGCAACTGTGAGTAAATCTCACTAACTCTGAACAGTTTATAATTTCATGTTGTATTGTTAGAACTGTTAAAATTGTCTGTTTGACTGTGTGTTGATTGTTTGATTGAACTGCTAGTCAGTTAGTTAAATTTCTATATTGATTCTGTTTAACAGAATATATCATATGGAACTGAAAGTGATGTTATCTATATTGTCTAACATCTGTGATGCAGGGAAACAGGTTGGAGGAATCCGACTGGATTCCTCAACAGTTATTTTATTGTTTTCCATATATTTTTATATGATGTGATATAAAATCTGTGGGTGATTATATGTGCTTGGACGATATTGAACATCGTGATTTGATATGATTGAATACCATAACATACCGAAATGTTGATAAGGGGATTTTCAATGTTTATATTGAAAATGAATCTTATTTATAAAATCGATAGGATTTTATAAAAGGAAAACATTAATTAAATTGGAAAATAAATAGAATTATACAAGGATAGATTTAAACACGTGCTTCGCACACAAGTATAACACGATATGGATTTTTAGGAGATATTAAATAGGAAATCTATTTTTGACAGATAAAGTGAGAAGATTTAATTTATAAATAATGTTTTATAAATTAAATAAAATATTTATTGTTTGATAGATGGGATATATAAGTTTGAACTTATATAGAGAAGTAGAAATTGTTTTTAACACCGATAAAGTAAATAAACGTTGTTAAAGGGAAATCCTTAGAAGGAGAGAAACGTTATTAAAGGAACATTTATAAAGTGAAGAACCGTTACTAAAAGTAAATCTTTATAAATGAATAAACGTTGTTAAAGGAAATCTTTTAATGAATAAACGTTATAAAAAGGGAAATCTTTATAAGCAAATAAAGTATTCGAATAATAGTTATTCGAAGGAGTAAATCAAATAAGTTATTCGAATTAGTTATTCGAATAGAGTTAAGTTATTCGAATTAGTTATTCGAATAGAGTTAATCACATATAAGCTATTCGAATAGAGTTAATCACATATAAGTTGTTCGAATTAGTTATTCGAATAGAGTTAAACACATATAAGTTATTCGAATTAGATATTTGAATAGAGTTAAACACATTAGAGTGATTCGAATTACTTATTTGAATAGAGTTAAACACGTAAGAGTTAATTGAATATTAGTTATTCAATTTAAGTTAATCGAATTTAGTTATTCGAGAAGAGTTAAATCGAATTTAGTTATTCGAAAGGAGTTAATCAATTTGAGTTAAGTTAATCGATTTGAATTAAGTTGAATCGAAATGGAGTAAATCGATTAGAATTAAGTTAATCGAGTTAGAGTAAATCGAATATTAGTTATTCGAAGGTAAGTTATTCGAATTACTTATTCGAATAGAGTTAAACACGTAAGAGTTAATTGAATATTAGTTATTCAATTTAAGTTAATCGAATTTAGTTATTCGAGAAGAGTTAAATCGAATTTAGTTATTCGAAAGGAGTTAATCAATTTGAGTTAAGTTAATCGATTTGAATTAAGTTGAATCGAAATGGAGTAAATCGATTAGAATTTAGTTAATCGAGTTAGAGTAAATCGAATATTAGTTATTTGAAGGTAAGTTATTCGAATTACTTATTCGAATAGAGTTAAACACGTAAGAGTTAATTGAATATTAGTTATTCAATTTGAGTTAATCGAATTTAGTTATTCGAGAAGAGTTAAATCGAATTTAGTTATTCGAAAGGAGTTAATCAATTTGAGTTAAGTTAATCGATTTGAATTAAGTTGAATCGAAATGGAGTAAATCGATTAGAATTAAGTTAATCGAGTTAGAGTAAATCGAATATTAGTTATTCGAAGGTAAGTTATTCGAATTAGTTATTCGAATAGAGTTAAACACGTAAGAGTTAATTGAATATTAGTTATTCAATTTAAGTTAATCGAATTTAGTTATTCGAGAAGAGTTAAATCGAATTTAGTTATTCGAAAGGAGTTAATCAATTTGAGTTAAGTTAATCGATTTGAATTAAGTTAAATCGAAATGGAGTAAATCGATTAGAATTAAGTTAATCGAGTTAGAGTAAATCGAATATTAGTTATTCGAAGGTAAGTTATTCGAATTAGTTATTCGAAGGAGTTAATCAATTAAGTTATTCGAATGAGTTATTCGAAGGAGTAAATCAAATTAAGTTAATCGATTAGAGTTGAGTTAATCGATTTAGGTTAAGTTAAGTTATCGAGTTAAGTAATCGAGTTAAGATTATCGAGTTAAGTAATCGAGTTAAGAAATCGAGTTGAGATAATCGAGTTAAGAAAATCAAGTTGAGTTAATCGAATAAGTTATTCGATAAGAGTAAATCCATTTAAGTTAAATCGGATGTTAGTTATTCGATAAGAATTGACACATTTAAGAAAATCGAATATTTGTTATTCGATAAGAGTTAATGAAATAGAGCCAACCAAGAAGAGTTATTCGAATATTAGTTATTCGATAGGAGTTAATCGAAATAAAGTTTATCGAATATAAGTTATTAAAAAGGGAGAGTTAATCGAATAGAGATTACTCGAAAGAGAGTTATACGTCGAATTCGATTATAGCGAATTCAGGAAAGTACTATTTACTTTCCAGGGTTTAAATCAAGATTTAGTTATTGATTTAGAAATTAGGTGTCTGTTAAATTATTCGAGTTAGGAAATAAATTTATAATTTAGGTTAGATATTTTAGGGGTAGGAATTATAACGTTATAGTTATAATCAAACGTTGTCATATAAGAAGTGGATTCGTAACCTGAATCCGAGAATTTGCGTAAACAGATGATTTTAAAAAGTGAGTGATGAGCTTCATCTATTTCACAGTAAAGGACGTTGTTCAATTAAGGTCTGTGAGGTAATTATACCCCAACTTGATTGACTTCAAAATTGACAAAGGAATAGTTGTGGTTCGATCTAAAAGGTTGATTAGGAATAAAGTTAAGGAATAAGTGATAAATGGATTAAGCGAAACGATGTTTTATACAACGTTCATTGGAAATCCGTAAATGAGTTTTGGAAACGTTTTCCAAATATAGTCAGATATGTTTTCTAAACATAGAAAATGAAATGTTTTCATGATAAGAATTTAAGAAATAGAGTTAAGCAAATTCAGAAACTGACTGGAGAGGGTAAGTTGAACGGTTTTCTAAGTGACGATCTGATGTTGGTTTCGACCTTCCGGATTGATACTTAGAGAATTGTTCTCATACTAGTTACAGTTAGGGACTGATAGTTGCGAAATAATAGTGATGTGAAAATAAGCTATGGAAATGTTTTCCAATGATTAATAACAGATATTTTCTAAATATATGAAATAAGGAAATATGAACATATGATGATTGATCGATCGAATTTCCATTTGGAAATAAGATCGTTGTTTGTACACCGACATGTTTTCATTTGATAGTTGAATCACAGACTATCAAAGTTTTGACCATATTTACGTTGTAAATATGGAGAGACCGGTTGGATTATTATCCGAAGAACCACTCCGTATTACCATAAGCGTTGCGAATCCTAGCAAATCCTCCTGGCCTTCCGAATGACGAAGCCGAGTGCAGAAATTTCCGGTATAACGCGCGTTTCGGAGGCTCGGACGGTTCCGTATCGCTGTCGGCCCAACTGGAGAAACGATCGGCTGCCCCCCGTGGGGTGGGTGGGTGGGGCGGGCGGCTGACCAAACTGGACTTAAGGTTACTATGGTGCTTCCGCGGGCGTTCCTAGCAAATCCTCCTGGACTTCCGAATGGCGAAGCCGATGGTGCTTCCGCGGGCGTTCCTAGCAAATCCTCCTGGACTTCCGAATGGCGAAGCCGAGTGCAGAAATTTCCGGTACAACGCGCGTTTCGGAGGCTCGGACGGTTCCGTATCGCTGTCGGCCCAACTGGAGAAACGATCGGCTGCCCCCCGTGGGGTGGGTGGGTGATGCGGGCGGCTGACCAAACTGGACTTAAGGTTACTATGGTGCTTCCGCGGGCGTTCCTAGCAAATCCTCCTGGCCTTCAGAATGGCGAAGCCGAATGTAGAAATTTCCGATACAACGCGCGTTTCGGAGGCTCGGACGGTTCCGTATCGCTGTCGGCCCAACTGGAGAAACGATCGGCTGCCCCCCGTGGGGTGGGTGGGGGGGGGGCGGGCGGCTGACCAAACTGGACTTAAGGTTACTATGGTGCTTCCGCGGGCGTTCCTAGCAAATCCTCCTGGCCTTCCGAATGGCGAAGCCGAGTGCAGAAATTTCCGGTACAACGCGCGTTTCGGAGGCTCGGACGGTTCTGTATCGCTGTCGGCCCAACTGGAGAAACGATCGGCTGCCCCCCGTGGGGTGGGTGGGTGGGGCGGGCGGCTGACCAAACTGGACTTAAGGTTACTATGGTGCTTCCGCGGGCGTTCCTAGCAAATCCTCCTGGACTTCCGAATGGCGAAGCCGATGGTGCTTCCGCGGGCGTTCCTAGCAAATCCTCCTGGACTTCCGAATGGCGAAGCCGAGTGCAGAAATTTCCGGTACAACGCGCGTTTCGGAGGCTCGGACGGTTCCGTATCGCTGTCGGCCCAACTGGAGAAACGATCGGCTGCCCCCCGTGGGGTGGGTGGGTGATGCGGGCGGCTGACCAAACTGGACTTAAGGTTACTATGGTGCTTCCGCGGGCGTTCCTAGCAAATCCTCCTGGCCTTCCGAATGGCGAAGCCGAGTGTAGAAATTTCCGGTACAACGCGCGTTTCGGAGGCTCGGACAGTTCCGTATCGCTGTCGGCCCAACTGGAGAAACGATCGGCTGCCCCCCGTGGGGTGGGTGGGTGGGGCGGGCGGCTGACCAAACTGGACTTAAGGTTACTATGGTGCTTCCGCGGGCGTTCCTAGCAAATCCTCCTGGACTTCCGAATGGCGAAGCCGAGTGCAGAAATTTCTGGTACAACGCGCGTTTCGGAGGCTCGGACGGTTCCGTATCGCTGTCGGCTCAACTGGAGAAACGATCGGCTGCCCCCCGTGGGGTGGGTGGGTGGGGCGGGCTGCTGATCAAACTGGACTTAAGGTTACTATGGTGCTTCCGCGGGCGTTCCTAGCAAATCCTCCTGGACTTCCGTATGGCGAAGCCGAGTGCAGAAATTTCCGGTACAACGCGCGTTTCGGAGGCTCGGACGGTTCCGTATCGCTGTCGGCCCAACTGGAGAAACGATCGGCTGCCCCCCGTGGGGTGGGTGGTTGGGGCGGGCGGCTGACCAAACTGGACTTAAGGTTACTATGGTGCTTCCGCGGGCGTTCCTTGCAAATCCTCCTGGCCTTCCGAATGACGAAGCCGAGTGCAGAAATTTCCGGTACAACGCGCGTTTCGGAGGCTCGGACGGTTCCGTATCGCTGTCGGCCCAACTGGAGAAACGATCGGCTGCCCCCCGTGGGGTGGGTGGGTGGGGCGGACGGCTGACCAAACTGGACTTAAGGTTACTATGGTGCTTCCGCGGGCGTTCCTAGCAAATCCTCCTGGACTTCCGAATGGCGAAGCCGATGGTGCTTCCGCGGGCGTTCCTAGCAAATCCTCCTGGACTTCCGAATGGCGAAGCCGAGTGCAGAAATTTCCGGTACAACGCGCGTTTCGGAGGCTCGGACGGTTCCGTATCGCTGTCGGCCCAACTGGAGAAACGATCGGCTGCCCCCCGTGGGGTGGGTGGGTGATGCGGGCGGCTGACCAAACTGGACTTAAGGTTACTATGGTGCTTCCGCGGGCGTTCCTAACAAATCCTCCTGGACTTCCGTATGGCGAAGACGAGTGCAGAAATTTCCGGTACAACGCGCGTTTCGGAGGCTCGGACGGTTCCGTATCGCTGTCGGCCATTGGAAATGAATTGATGATTGCCTTTCTGTAGAGTGGTTACATTAAGGATTTGGCTTAGCGATTTGGGAGAAATCGTTGTTTTAAGGTTTTTCAGTTGGTTGTTCAGGTTTGGGGAGCCACAATGGGCTGATTTGGGAAGGCCCATTGGTGGGCTATAGGAAGGGTATAAATAGGGGGTAAGGGATATGGGAAATGGTTTTAGTTTTCCATTCTCTCATTTGGTGCCTTGAGCTCCTCCTTCCTCAACACCTTTCCACCATTAAAAATCATAATCCAAGTAGGGAAATTGAAGATCTATACACTTGGAGGCTAGATCTACATCAATTAAAGCAAGTATTCATCGGATCAAGGGATTTGGTGCAAGGTGCTTACTGTCCGGATCCTTATTTCTATCATTTTAGCTTATTTTGGCAAATCGGTGACTGATTTACATCTCTCACATGGATCCAATGAAGTATAAGAATGTTTGATCATGTTTTTCATCATATTTAAGTGTTTTATCATAGATCTATGTCCCTATAAGTCCATTTTCATATTAATCACCTTATCATCTTATTTAGCAAGTATAGATAGGTAATTTCTATAACATTTTATATGAATGTGCAAGTTCGATCCATAGTTTTGCTCATATGTACATTTATGGTGATTTTTGGAGAATTTTACATATTTGTTGATGGAATTGTCATATTGGTGTTATTGTTGATTTCATATCATGCTTGTGATCATATTGGATGTATTAGATGAATTGGTTTCGTCGAACGAATCGTTTTGGTGAAGTTTTGGTTGAAATTTGAGTTGCATTGGAGAGTGCAGGTTTTGGGTCGAACATAGAGGGTCGGACATGGTGGATCGAACGTGGGGTGTCGGTCGAACCATGGGGAGGTTTTCTTGGAGAAAAAGAAATGGTTGGGTCATTCGAGCATGTTGGGTCGTACAGGTTGGATCGAGTAAGTTGGGTCGAGCAACATTCGGGTTAAGCAGTGGTTCTGCTCGCACCATAATGTGGTCGGGTCGGTCATGTTTTGGGTCGAACAAACATGGATCGGGTCGGTCATGTCTTTATGAGGTGTTTGGATTGGTCGCAATGGAGGGGTCTAGCAGAGTGGTCTGGTCGATCATGTTGGTTCGAGCAGAGTGGTCTGGTCGGTCATGTTGGGTCAAGCAGAGCCTGTCGGTCGCACAGAGTCATTTTTTGGAAAAAGTACGTTTTTCGAGTATGACCCGGGTTGGAAGAAAAGAGCTTAAAAATAAAATTCGGGGGCAACCCCCCGAACCCTGCTCAAGCCGCGGCGCAGTGGTGTGACTTGGTTTGGTGATGATGTGACTTCGAAGTAAATTCAAGTTGGAAGGTTCGAAGTGTTGAAAGGTGTTTGTTGATCGGTGTAGAACAGCGAACGAGGTGACAACTCAAAGGTCGTTAGTTGGTGGATAATGGTTGCTCGAGAAGGTTTCTTGGTCTCACGTGGATTATCCAAAGTCGAGGGAGACGTTCCTTGGGTGATTGACTGACATTGGTCTAGGCCTTTGGGGAGAGTACTTGAGGGATGTTAAACCCGATTAGGATTGTCTGCGTAAGACCTAAATAATCTGGATGCTATGAATGTTATCAATGGTTGTTCTGATTACAATGGACGAGTTGTTGTTACCTTGGGTGTTATGGATTGTAAAGGCTATCACTGTCCAATGTGGGGAAGATAGGGTTGAGTTCTTCTCTGGTGTTGTGGGTAGATTAGTATGTTTATCTATCCATTCTCATATACTTTATTGTTGAAGTTTGTTAGCTGTTTTATCGCTTAAGACTGTTAACTGACTCAAAGTTTTATGTCTCCTCTTATTACCTTTGGCTGTTCATCCGGTTGTGGAAGGGCAGACTAAGTAGCACGTTACAATTTATTAGTGAGGACGATGCTACTGTGCGGAGGCGAGCAGGAGGCTGGCATACCAGTTTTATTACTATCTAGTATTTCTATTTCCGCTATTGAGTGCTCTATGAGGGTTGTAGTGAGGCCTTATGTACAAACTTGGTATTCGTTGGATAACCTTTCAGGATGTTGTGAAAGTTTGAAAAGTTTGCTATATGATGCTTCATTACTATTACCTGTTGTATAAGTTCTATTATATTTTATCCTTGCACTGTGAGTTCTACGACAGGTTTCGCTTGTGTTTACCTACTCTGATGATCGTCCATAGCGGCCGTGCACACTTTTCAGCGCATTATTCCTCTTTTTAAGTGCAGGGGATGTGGGCGATCGTCACATATTCCCAGGTGGACTCCTCGACCTAAAGCCAATTAATACCGAAGGAAGCAGACTACTCGCGAAGATTATAAAGCTTGCACCTAATTAGTCTTTAACACTATTTATAGGAGGTGAGCTATGAAATCACTTAATACCTTTTTATAGGTGGACCTAACCACTTAAGACCTTAATCCCAAAGCATGCTATGTTATTGAGTTACTTCAGATTAATTTCTCTTCACGGAAATGCTTTACGTACGCAACTAATCATCATCATAGGTTCCTATGGTTAATAACCTTCTAAATCCAATTCTAACTTGTAGTTATAGGCCCTAGGTTAACTAGTATAAATAAGGAAAATTATATTCCTTTTAGCCTAAGATATTTATTTAATTATTTTACTTATTGGAATCAGTATTTAAAACGATAATCATTACCCATGAAAACCCGTTTTATTTCCTTTATTCTATTCAATAGAGTTATTTCCATTTACGACCATAACGGTCATACATTCCTCAGGTATTAATTATCCTTAATTATCCATCCTGAGATATCTATTTGTTGTACCCCAACAGACATTACTAATTTATTTAGTTATTGCCTATTGTGTATATATTTACATACATACATATATATTTGTATATATATATTTATGCACCAGATCCCTCACATTATGCCGTCTACTTGTGGATGCGGGATTTGCCAAGTGGTTCCGGGCAGACTTCTACCACAAGTTGAGCTTAACCTCGTGTCTAAGTGCGGTTATAATTTAATCTCCTAATTGGGGTTTACAACATTAATCCTATCCAATATAGAAATTTTAAATGTTAGGCTTAACTGCCTAATTAAATTCGTTTTCCCCAATCAAACTCTGTTACAATAGTTATCTATTTATTTACTTATGACCTTATTTATAGCAATTAATTATACTAATTGCTACAAAGGTCACCACAAATATATTCATTTAGTATGGATTACATTTACGTGTATAATTCCATAAAATGAAAACCATTCAAACATTCATCAAAATGCGTATTTCGTTGTTTACGTAGATTCAGACGGATAATGTATACATACATACATACATACATATATATTCGCGTAGTTAACATAGTTATTTTCTTTTATTATTATTACTGTTAAGTTTAATAATTTGGGCCAACTAATAACCAAACATTCCTTTCTGTATTCAATCTTGAAACAAGGTTCTAAATCTTACAAAATGACCATTAACTACAGTTATTGTAAACTATTTCTGAATGTTGGATAAACACATTTCAGACCATAAGAAATATATTTTATGTATACTTTGGAATAGTTGATGCAAACTATGTACAAATATATATATTTTTATTTATGCATCAATTTACACAACTTTTCCCTTTTTTAATACTTGACATATTTCTTATTGGTTTCAGATAATGTCTTTTTATTTTAAAAGAGGAAAAATACATATTTACAATAACTAAGTTAAAATCCTAACAAAATTGAACACAAACAGGCTTAAATCTTTTTAATCAAAATTACATAATTCACCGTTTAACACTGAAACTAGAGATCTGGAATAAAACTACGCTTTAATTATGTTTTATGTGACTGATTTCCAGATCTACAGTGTTTTGCGACAACCACAATATATTTTCAAACATAATTGTAGACTATAGTTTAAACAATTAAGTAAGCCTATAAATAATATTATTTGAAACCACAAATCTGTGCTTTCAGGTTTTTGACAACATTCGTAAGCAGATCCGATAGGCATCATTTTAGATGTAACAATATTAAAAACATATCTGATAAATGTTAGGCATATATTTAAGATCTATAACGAACGAGATAATTAGGCTACTGTAACTTCGTATATAAATTTCCCACTCACCTGAAAGGATCCAAATCTGAAATCTGAATAATCTTCTAGGCATGCAATTCCCAAATTCTTACAGATCTACAATTATTCTAAAAAAGGGATACTTTCATATCTACAGATTTGCAAGGAAATATGAAAAAGGGATAATCTAATGAAGAATAGCTTAGACATCAATTCAAACCCTTTTCTACTTAAATCTGATAATCCCTTTCAAATCTTTATGAATTTATGTTTGATTGATTATATATGAACCTATTTTACATTTAGAATTTATTTACAGAGAAAGGGAAATGGAAGAGTTTCGCTGCTGCCTACAGATTTGCATGGGAAAAAAATGAGGCCTTACCCTTTTATTTATAAGAGTGGAATTGGCCATGAACCATTAGATTTGATTAATTAAACATTCGTCGGTTTATATAGTAATATACATAAACTAAGTGTAACGTCCCGCCTTTTTGACCGATTCAAATTGGTAATTAAGCCAACTTAAATCGTCCAAATCGACGGAGCGTATTTAGCTTATAGAGTTTAAAACAGAATCAACACAAAAACAAAGATTAAATAGATAACATAGTATCGAACAGTGGAATATAACTTTTCTTTTATTAATTAGAATTTTTGAGTACAAGACATTTATATACAACGGAATGTAAAAATAATTTGAATACAAGAAAAATATTACTGTTTTAAAACATCAGAGCGCGCCGTTTCTAGGAATCCCCAGCTTCACGTGTCTTTAAATCTAAGCTGTGACATTTAAATCTGTAACACTCGGGTCTGACCCGAGCGTTCCATTCAAAAACATAAAACACTCGAGTAAGGATTAATCATTTGTTCAAGTAAATTAATTTCAATAGAAACTGAAAGATATTAGTTAATTTTACGGAAAATTACTAAGATGTAGCAAATCGACTTGAGCTGGAACATGGCTGGACAACATAAGGATATATATATATATATATGCATGCTGATGACATATATATACACATACAGTGGTATGTATATACATATGTGTACATCGGCCACCGCATATACATATACTAAAACCAATGCTTACGATAGGCAACACAAACACGAGGGAGTATAGGACAGTAAATGTGACCTGGCTAGTAAAGGATTATCAGTGCATGAAAAATTTAGTGCAATATCAACCAACAACAAGAAGGATGAAGATGCAACTCATCATATATATAACTTGCTGAGTAATGGACACAAAAGTGCATGCATTATTAGCAACAACTGTTATTATTATTTTCAAAACATGTCTCACAGGAATGGGTTGGATGCATAGGAATTTCGAACATGCATCATTGCATAACATATACAGTCATTTAGAAAATTATAGTACATGTAAATTAAACTTGATGAACAAGGAAGTCTGACCTATGTTTACCCAACCACACTTGCTGAAATGCCAACAACAACCAAACTAGAGTAGTCAGGGGAATGTGATGGCTCACTAAACTAAATTTGTTGTGTCCAACATCTTAATCCAGTGTACTGCTCTTACTGAGCATAGTGCAGGAAAAACTATCTGGATATCGACAGAATTTAGTAAATGTAAACCCAGACAATAATGGTGGCGAAACTAGTAGCGTCTGGAATCAGTGCAATATTCAAATTGATTCTTATCTTAACACTTCCAGTGGTTCTTGATTAAGACAGTATTGCCATTCTGGTTAACACTGAAATAGTCTGTGTACATTGAAGCATATTATTAAGCAAGCATATGGACATTTTCACTTATGGATTAACAGGCCTAACGAACCAGCAGTAATGGTTTACTCAATTGAAGTAAAACATAGCAGGTTTCACACCGCCAATAAACAACTTAAAAATAAGGTTTTCGCATGTCTCTCAGGATTAAAAATGTAGTGGGTGCATGCAAAACAATCTCAAAGCAATTGGAGGAAACCCACAACTCAATTTATGGATGTGCGGCAAATTAGTAAATACAAGTGCGAGTGTTTATGTTATAGATATATACTAATTAAATACACTACATGTTGCCAGTTCAGACTATGTATCTATTAATTAAATGCACTACATGAGTGAACCCAAATGCACAGTCAGGACAGCCAAATAAAATAGTTTTCATACTGGTCAGAATGTATCCCAATTACCGGCAATCTCGAATATTTATTTAATGAAGAATGAAATGATTCAACTCAATAAAGGTAAAAATAGCCTGCAACATCTACTTGATGTTCATTTCCTATCTCTAACGATATTTTCTTCTGAAAAGGGATCAGTGGCTCAGTTCTTGAACCAAGGATTTGTAAATTCAATGTTTAACAATAGTATTAAGCGTTGAAAATTGTAAGCTTACAGCACCCCTCTGGTTCTACCATAAGCATGGATGGTAAGATATATAAAAATGTAACTAGCAGCAGGGACTAGATAATAATGTGTAATGAACAATGAATCCTCTTCTATCCGAACTAAAATAGCATATTACTTACGGTATACATTGAATAAACACGAAATCTAACTCTAAAATAGATAAATACTAAAGTTCACCCTTAACTATAATTACATGACATACAGTGTACAGACTCCAACCCAATCCGTAGAAGTGCATTTGTGGAAATCCAAACATTTGGTGACCAATTTCCACCACTTTGATTCTAACGTCATTCAGGCCATAAAACTACGGTGACATGTATAAACTTTAAGTAGACCTAGTTCACATATTAACAAATGCACTTTGTATATTTTCAGCTTTGTTGATAGTGACAAAGTATTACCCCATGAAATAAGCAATTTACTGTTATTTTACCCACTGCTAACTGTACAAATTGTAGATCAATTTTCAATGTTATATGGGATATAAAAAATTAAAGCTCTGTTTATCCCACAGATTTTACTATATGTGTTGATAATGTTCCAACTTCCACAAATATGGTTTTTGATAAGACGCAACATATACACAAACATGTAAAAATATATACAAGCTATAAATTTATCCCCTATTTCAAATGTTTGTTTTCCCAGTTTGATATGAAGTGTAAGTCAGAGAAATACAACTCATTCACAAACATACATATCTCTGCCTCATACTCTATACGGCCAACACTTAACTTTAATGGGGAAAAAGAAGTTTACTCACAAATTCAACTAACTGTTTTATATTACAGGGTTATATATATATATTCCTTTTCCTTTTAATTGGTTACCATAATTTAAACAAGGCAAATCACATATACCAGAGGTGCAACCAGGTTTATAACCAAGGAAAACATGGTTTAGTTACCTTCCAATGACACATTTCAGTGTATACATTTCGATAGTCCAACTTAAGTCGACAAATTTATGAGATAAATGTATAGATTTTCATGTTAATTTCTCAGGTGGATAAAAAAAAGGGATCAACCAAAACAGTAATTATGGCTAACCATTTTCATTACTAAAAGAGGATGGCCGGCATGTACATAGGGAATACAAGGCAGCGAGCTGACTTACAACAGGGTTTTCAGGTCAGTTAACACCAGCAATCAAAAACCATACATAAACAACTATCAAAGCATAGTATCAACAATCACAGGCATTAACAAATATACTTAGTCGGAATTGAAATCAAAATACTTGAAAACAGGATTAATCGTGAGTGAGATAGCTCACCTGCAGAAGCGAGTTCGAAGGTAACGTGCGCTAGCAGTAATGATAACTCATGGAGATGCTCATTTTTGGTAGTGATTTTGGAAAAAAAATAAACCTCGGCCTTTGATGTAGGGAAGTGGTGCTAACCGCAAATGGCCTCGTATTGAGTGATTCAATGATGCGACTTCGGTGCTAGGGTTTTAATTTGGAGATGGCTTTGATGCTGGTGAAGGAGGCACCACATCAAGAAGGGTGGAGCGAGGGAGCTTGGGATCGATTTAGGGTAAAGAATCCGGTTTTGAAATTTTAGGGTTACCATCATCGGTGGCCATTAAAATTGGAGAAAGCTTTGATTTTCATTTGTGGAAAATGAAATCAATCGGTTGCCAAAGAAATAAGAAGGGGAAGGAGCAAATTCCAGACGCCATTAAATAAAAAGGGGAAAACGATTTCTTTTTGGTTGCTGAATGAATTGGGGAGGACGGGATTTTTATAGAAGGAAAACTAATAGATAAGAACAACGTAACTCAAATAGGTTTTTAAGTCTGCGCCTTTAGATGATAGGTTAGCGTAAAATTTTCTTAGGGTAGGTGATTTTTGGGTAAGAAATTACTTGGCGTTGAAAGAATTAAAAATGTGAACCCTATATAATTTAATTCTACCGCAATTTACGTTACATGTTTTTTTTTCTGTCACAAACGAACTCCAAATGCTTCGAAACTTGACGTGCTACTCCGTTTTCACATTCTGAATACAATGAAGTTTAATTGGTCAAAATACGACACCGTTTATATACAACATTATAATAAATTTATTTATCGGTCTACTGTTTTCTTTTCTTTTCTTTCCATTTGTCCAACAACTACTTCATTCGCTTCCAAATTTTGAAACGTTAAATTCAATTTCTATATACACACGATTACACACATACCGTAGCCAAATTTCCATATATTTCAACAATTAAAATCTTCAATTCGTTTTAATGTTAATAACGTTTATTCAACCCATATATTTTCCAGTCGAATTTAAATATCCAGCCAAAATCAAATTCAAAATTTTAACAGTAATATTTGTTTTCCACCCAACCATTTTGAATTAAATATCCAATTTAATTCAAACTCAAAACAGTACATTTAATTTCTAATTTCTACCCAAGTACCAATATAAAAATTGATTATTCGAAATCAAACCGTTAATTAATTTATCATTCTAGTTGTCGAAATTTCTGGGACGTTACAATCTTCCCCCTTTTAAAACTTTTCGTCCACGAAAAGGAGAGATCGCCAGAGTTATATCAACGTATACTCCAAATTTCCATATTTGGGTGAAAACTTTCCACCACTAATTCAAATAACGATATTTAAGCTATTGATCCTCATTGTTTACCATCATATCCAATTAATTAGGAAAATCACATTTTTTTTCAAAATAAATCTATTCTTAAATTTCTAATCCTGCAATTTATTCCAAACTTCGTTATAATCTCATCTGTCAATATTTACTTATTCATCGTTTCACAAGTTCAACCCCATCTCCTTATATTCAGTCCATTTAATCTTTCACAACACTCATTGTAGAGTATATATAACATTTCTTTTTCAAGTACAAATTGTTGACTTGAAATTTTTCTAAAACTAGAATCTTTTATAACTTTTATACATATCTTAAAGTTCATGCAGGAAATATTTGTATTATTACTCCGAAATTCTCCTTTTTTCTTATTAAATTAGATATATTTTAATTTCAAATTATTTATTTAAAACTATTTGATAACTCGAAGTTTGACAAGTCTATTGTCATTCTTACAGATGTTAGGCATACGCTGGTCAGGCGCACGACTAAAATCTCTAAGTACTAAATACCCTTGCTTCAACTCCTAGTAAAAATATTACAAAATTCTTTTTAAAGAAAACAGATACAGAAAGTACCAATGTGATATTGATATGTTGATTGTTCATGAATCACAGATAGACAACGGTTTCGTCTGGATCCCCCAGAAAACAACTGTATCCATAGGAAATCACTTCCCTGCGAATTTCGTCATGGACAGATCAACAGAAGATATTTAAGAATCAAAAGAAAAACTGAGGTCATAGAGCTTGACTGCTCTATCTCAGAGTCACAAAAAAAATCTTGGAATTATGAAGATACTTCAATTCACGGGGACAAATCAAGCCATGAAGACAAAACAGGCCACGAAGACCAATCAAGTCACGAAGACACAATGCTGCATCAAACAGGTGGCTCACTATTACTAAGATATTCCACACATTACATGGCTCCATTCTACCTTTAGTAACTCTAGTGGTTACATCTCTTTCACTTTTAGATATGCCATGGGGACCGCAGATACACAATGGTTACGCCTGATTCCCTCAGGAAACATCCATACTCGTAAGCCTTCATAGCTCTGCGGATTACGCCCTTATCACGACTGTAGATCGCAGTAGACACAATGGTTACGCTTGGTTCCCCCAAGAAACATCCGTCTGCCGTAGGCCATCTACAGCCCTGCAAATTACGCTACACGGTCGTGTTCTTCAAGGAACAACGACAACTCGAGTTTTATGTCCGGACAACCTACCGCCACCAGCAGCACATCTCACTATGCTCGAAATTCGAAGGAGAAGGAAGGTACTTTCCTTATTCTGCTTTGAAAACATATAATACTATGTATGTATAGTACTTCATTTCAATACTCCTCATAAATCATACATAAAATTTTCGCTCCAAATCATACTTCAAACATCTCGTATAAATTCTATTATATAGGATTTTATCTCAAATCGATCACCTTCCAATCTAGTAGTTTTCTGAATTCACAATCTTCTCATATTTTCCATATAAATTTCGGAACTTCTATCTCCAATATCCAAAATCGAGTATCCTCAAATTTCCAATTAAATTCCAAAATTTTTGTTTTGATCTCTTAATCCATTAAAATATTCGATATCCTTTCAAATTTAGGATTCTGAATATATTGGTTATAAACCAATTTTTCTTTCAAATTCCAATGATTAAATTCATCACTTAGTTCACATCCTTATACTCTCAAAAATTCAGCATTTTCCATTCTTATAACAAATTTCTCATTTACAGTATTACTCTTCCATATTCTCCTCCTTCGACCGTCAATTAGCAAGCAAACAACTTCCTAAGTATCAACTCTGAAGGCCGAAACGAACATCAGATCAACATTCGGGAAATTATTCAACTTGACTAATCTCCAGCCATTTTTTTAAATTTCCTTAACTCATTTTTTATTTATTTCTTATAAAATCATTTCTTACGCAATTCTCGAATTCAAATTACGAATCCACTTCTCTTTCGTTCTTTCATCCTTCGTGCTCGACGTGCGGCTCTTTGCTCTTCAGTTCTTGCCATTCTGATTTACAAAACACGTTAGCCTCTCACGATCTTTTGAAAAAAAAATCCCATTTATCATATTTATTTTAGAAAATCACTTACCATCATAGGAAAACATTTCTTTATTTTCTATAGAAAATATATTTCATTCTCAGGGTGAAACATTTCTAAATTCGTTATTTGGATTAAAACAGATGTTAAATAAGCATCGCTATTCTCATTCAACTGTTGACACTCATTAACTCTCTTCACTTAACCAACTCTTAATATCGAACCTTAACCATTTCTTAGCCAATAATGAAGTCAATCAAGTTGGGTTATAATTAACTCTCAGAACTTAGCTGAACAACATTATTAACTTCGAAATAGATAAGTTCACAACTTCGAATACCCCCATAAAACATTCATTTTTGTAACTTTCGAATTCGAATTTAGAATTTTCTTTCTTTACTAAAATCGTTGATTATAACAATAATTCACACCTTCGAAATATTTAACTTTAAAATATATTTTATTCATTAATTTGAATACATAAACAATTAATTAATAATATATTACATTTTGATTAAAATAGAAAGTAAACAACGCCTTTCTGAAATTCAACATAATTGACTTCCATCAATAACTTCCTTTCGGATAATATATTCCGAACTTCGAAAAAAAAATCATTTGATTTATATTCTGAACTTCAAAATAATTTCATCGTACTGGTCACCTTCATTTTATTTACAACATTTTTGCTCTCAAAACGCTATTCACTTCTAAAAGTTGAATATTGTACCTTTTATCGAAATATGAACTTGTCACATCAAATTATTTTTGATTGCACTCGAATATAGATTCAAATCTCTCTTCATTCATATCCCGCTTCATTTATAACTCTCGTTCACAATTCACTTCTTGTTAATTAATCAACCAGTTTATAATTTACTATTGAATTCATATATTCGATCATACCTCACTGGTTTGAAACCAATTGTAATTTATCTTGTCAAGTTCTGAATCAAATTTAACACACTTGTATTCCAATTGTATCTCTTTCTCGATTTTATTTTCATTTATTTCTATTCTGAATATCAAAACAAAATTCATTATTTCATTTTTGAAACGATTCCAAATTTTCCCTTTTCATCTAAACTTCCATCGGAATTTTTATTTTCGGTAAATTTCAATTATCTTTGATTGCCGAAACACACGATTAGAACATTTATTCGTTGACCCTTTTATACTTATCTTCCTTAGATATCATTCAACGATGAATTCGAGACTCAAATCTAAGGAAACTTATCGAAGAATAGCACTCGCAGACTTGGATTCGAAGACTGGGGATTCCGAAATATTTTAAATCCCAAAATATTTTTGTTTCTGCCGTACTAGTTTCAAAATACTAGTTTTCAAAATATATAAATTTTCAGAATAACTTTCCTTTCAAAATTATTTACACTTTCCAAAAATATATTTCGAAATCTTTTTATTTTCAAAATCTGTTTTTCTAGTGTCGATCCTACTCAATATAAACCCGATAAGCTATGCTTTGAATAAACCAAAGCTCTGATACAAATGTAACGTCCCGCCTTTTTGACCGATTCAAATTGGTAATTAAACCAACTTAAATCGTCCAAATTGACGGAGCGTATTTAGCTTATAGGGTTTAAAACAGAATCAACACAAAAACACAGAATAAATAGATAACACAGTATTGAACAGTGGAATAAAACTTTTCTTTTATTAATTAGAATTTTTTAGTATAAGACATTTATATACAACGGAATGTAAAAATAATTTGAATACAAGAAAAATATTACTGTTTTAAAACATCAGAGCGCACCGTTTCTTGGATTCCCCAGCTTCACCTGTCTTCAAGTCTAAGCTGTGACCTTTAAATCTGTAACACTCGGGTCTGACCCGAGCGTTCCATGCAAAAACATAAAACACTCGAGTCATGATTAATCATTTGTTCAAGTAAATTAATTTCAATAGAAACTGAAAGATATTAGTTAATTTTACGGAAAATTACTAAGATGTAGCAAATCGACTTGAGCTGGAACAAGGCAGGACAACATAAGGATATATATATATATATATATATATATATATATATATATATACACACACGCATGCTGATAACATATATATACACATACAGTGGTATGTATATACATATGTGTACATCGGCCACCGCATATACATATACTAAAACCAATGCTTACGATAGGCAACACAAACACGAGGGAGTATAGGACAGTAAATGTGACTTGGCTAGTAAAGGATTATCAATGCATGAAAAATTTAGTGCAATATCAACCAACAACAAGAAGGATGAAAATGCAACTCATCATATATATAACTTACTGAGTAATGGACACAAAAGTGCATGCATTATTAGCAGCAACTATTATTATTAATTTCAAAACACGTCTCACAGGAATGGGTTGGATGCATAGGAATTTTGAACATGCATCATTGCATAACATATACAGTCATTTAGAAAATTATAGTACATGTAAATTAAACTTGATGAACAAGGAAGTCTGACCTATGTTTACCCAACCACACTTGCTGAAATGCCAACAACAACCAAATTAGAGTAGTCAGGGGAATGTGATGGCTCACTAAACTAAATTGGTTGTGTCCAACCTCTTAATGCAGTGTACTGCTCTTACTGAGCATAGTGCAGGAAAAACTATCTGGATATCGACAGAATTTAGTGAATGTAAACCCAGACAATAATGGTGGTGAAACTAGTAGCGTCTGGAATCAGTGCAATATTCAAATTGGTTCTTATCTTAACACTTCCAGTGGTTCTTGATTAAGACAGTATTGCCTTTATGGTTAACACTGAAATAGTCTGTGTACATTAAGGTATATAATTTAGCAAGCATATGGACGTTTTCACTTATGGATTAACATGCCAAACGAACCAGCAGTAATGGTATACTCAATTGAAGTAAAACATAGCAGGTTTCACAGCGCCAATAAACAACTTAAAAATAAGGTTTTCGCATGTCTCTCAGGACTCAAAATGTAGTGGGTGCATGCAAAACAATTTCAAAGCAATTGGAGGAAACCCACAACTCAATTTATGGACGTGCGGCTAATTAGTAAATACAAGTGCGAGTGTTTATGTTATAGATATATACTAATTAAATACACCACATGTTGCCAGTTTAGACTATGTATCTATTAATTAAATGCACTACATGAGTGAACCCAAATGCACAGTCAGGACAGCCAAATAAAATAGTTTTCATACCGGTCAGAATATATCCCAATTACCGGCAATCTCGAATATTTATTTAATGAAGAATGAAATGATTCAACTCAATAAAGGTAAAAATCGCCTGCAGCATCTACTTGATGTTCATTTCCTATCTCTAATGATATTTTCTTCCGAAAAGGGATCAGTGGCTCAGTTCTTGAACCAAGGATTTGTAAATTCAATGTTTAACAATAGTATTAAGCGTTGAAAATTGTAAGCTTACCGCACCCCTCTGGTTCTACCATAAGCATGGATGGTAAGATATATAAAAATGTAACTAGCAGCAGGGACTAGATAATAATGTGTAATGAACAATGAACCCTCTTCTATCCGAACTAAAATAGCATATTACTTACGGTATACATCGAATAAACACTAAATCTAACTCTAAAATAAATAAATACTAAATTCACCCTTAACCATAATTACATGACATACATTTTACAGACTCCAACCCAATCCGTAGAAGTGCATTTGTGGAAATCCAAACATATGGTGACCAATTTCCCCCACTTTGATTCTAACGTCATTCAGGCCATAATTCTACAGTGACATGTATAAACTTTAAGTAGACCTAGTTCAGATGTTAACAAATGCACGTTTGTATATTTTCAGCTTTGTTGATAGTGACAAAGTATTACACCATGAAATAAGCAATTTACTGTTATTTTACCCACTGCTAACTGTACAAATGGTAGATCAATTTTCAATGTTATATGGGATATAAAAAATTAAAGCTTTGTTAATCCCACAGATTTTACTATATGTGTTGATAAAGTTCCAACTTCCATAAATATGGTTTTTCATAAGACGCAACATATACACAAACATGTAAACATATATAAAAGCTATAAATTTATCCCCTATTTCAAATGTTTGTTTTCCCAGTTTTATATGAAGTCTAAGTTAGAGAAATACAACTCATTCACAAACATACATATCTCTGCCTCATACTTTATACGACCAACACTAAACTTTAATGGGGAAAAAGAAGTTTACTCACAAATTCAACTAACTGTTTTATATTACAGGGTTATATATATGTAACGTCCCGCATTTTTGTCGGTTCGTATTTGAATATTTAAATCAGTTTAAATATTGAATTCATAATATAAATGGATTTATATATTAATTAAAACGAAGTTGAACGTATAAAAATATATATTAAATATAATCGAGCCCGTAATATCGCTGCAGTTCGAAATTTAACGTTCTGAACTTCAACTAAGTGTACAGGATCCATTATTAGTCGGATTTCTGCGAAACAAGAACCGTTGGAATCTGTTAAGCTATATTTTTCTAACAGAAGTGAAAAACCAAGATTTCGTCGTACAGATTTCAAGATATGTACAAATCAAATATTCAAATAGTCGCTGTAAAACCATTTATCGACTGTAACAGTTTATTCGATATAACTAGATATCAGTTTCGAATTTAGACAAGGTTCTTTTGGGGCGTAGTGATAATTTAATTTTTAGAATTTTACCGTAATTTTTAATTAATTTTATATGCAACTTTTTATTTGAAGTATTGTGCATCCTGTATCGATATTTCGGGGTTTCACAATATGAGTTAATCTACCGGTATTATTATATTTTTGGGATTGGGGCACCTCGCTGGATATGACTATAATTTTATTTCTGTCGATAGCAGTCCATAACGAACGGAATTCATAAAACAGAAACGGACGTACATGACAAAGGAAAGTGACATTAATTAAAAACATATTTTGTATATGAACTCTAGTTATATGAAAGGTTTTGAGAAATATAAGTAACAAAAGCAATGTCACGTAAGTAGCAAACTATTTGGGTAAACTTAACAATGAAGAAAAGGATATGGTCATCATTTGATACACTGTACACACATTAATTCCCTCTCATACCCTACAGCAGATGCCATGCCCTAAGTAAGCCTAAACGAGAAAATGCCTAACACCTAGAAACGTGCCACCCTTATTTTCAGAAGCAAGAAGACAAAGTAACATGGAAGCAAAACCAACCCATACTGAACAGTAAATAACAACCCATACTGAACAGTAAATGAACACCATAAGCCTATATTGGAAACCTTAGCAATTAAGTATACGACTGATCTAATCAATGTACAGGTTATCAATCTACTCTATCCTACGGCTAGACTGTGTATGCTTAAACATTAAGCTTCCTCATCTATATATTCATACCGCACCACATGTTTTTCTTGTAAAAAAATGAAATCCAACGAGAATCAAATACTAAATACAAAATGGGACATCCTCCTTTTAACGTTGAAGCTCCAGGTGGTTTAATACCCTTTATGTTCATCGAAAGGACGGTGTAGTGGGTGCGAGGTACATAGGGATGAGTGGAGTATTCAGGAGGACTCAAGACCTGGCTTTCACGTTGAGCTGGCGCAGGGAGTTGGATGCTAAATATTGAGGAGATTCACTCGTTTGTTCATGTATTGGCATTAGATTTAGTGCATGGGATCCAACAATTTGAGATGCGCAAGCTGTAGCAAGAACGTGATCATGAAATGGCTTCATGGATGTGATGGAAGGGTAGGGAGACCGCACTATGTAAGGAGTTGGAGCTAGCTGGGGGTGCTGTGTGTTCGGAGTGGGGTTAAGGGGTGCATGCGAGCGTTTGTACAAGGAGGTTCTGTGCTTGAAGGCTTTTGGCGAGAGGAAATACATGGAGATGATCGGTGGCATGTATAGTGGAAGGTTGCCGTGGGTTTCAGGAGCCACGTCTTTATTTTTGGGAAGTGAAGTAAATATTGTGAAGTAGTGTTGCATGAAAAGTTAGGGACGTGTTTATTATGGAGAGAAGGTGGACGACATGCACGGTTTTGATAGGATAAATGTTTTTGCCTGTGTCCGTTGATATAGGAAATTTAGTCCAATTTGTTATTGAAAAATTGCTGAGTAGGTGATGCTGCTAATTCCGGTAACGATGAGGTATGAGTTTAGAGTGATTTTCATATGTGTAAAACAAAAGCAGAACGTGATGTTGCCTGGGGTTCTGCTCGTGAAAATGGAAGTTCTTTTTGGCGGTGAAACTGCATGGTGCGTAGTTTAACGTGAAGCATGGTAAAGGGAAACAAGAGAGTGGGAGGTGAAGAAATAATATAAGTTTTAAAGGATTGCTGTGCTTGTTCGTGGTCGCGCTAAAGTAAATAACGGTGTACTGGAGACTGGCGACAGCGTCAAGACTGTGGAGGCAGGGGAAGAATAATAAACAAAGCTGAGTTTTTCTATGAACGGGATTTGATACGTAGTGGTCAGTGGTGCGTGAATTCACTTTGAAGATGGCCATTCAGGGATTTTGGGCCTTATTATAAAAGGAAATAAAAATAAAATAGGAAGTGAATGGTGCAGCACGTGAAAGTTGAGAAGAAGGTGATGAGTTAGGAAGGCGATGGATCCGGTGGCGCTCCGGCAGTGAGTGACCGGGGTAGTCAGCGCGCAGGGAGGGTTCGTTTAAAACGATCAAAATGGTGAGGGGATATCGAAGAAGGTGGATTCACTAAGTGGGCGGGTCTGTTTATTGTCGGACCAGTTCGTAGTGAAGCCCATTTAAATAAAAAAGAAAACCAACGAGAAGTATACAGCAGTGAGTGAAGTTCAGCGCGGTGACATGGAGGTGGCGAGCGACGTAAAGTGAATGGCGATAAACACTGGAGCGGGTATCTGAATCAGCGAACGCAAATCGTTATTTAACGGTTAACGCGCCAATGTGAGTAAAATCACTAACTCTAATCTATTTTAAAATATCATAATTATATTTTAATGTTGTTTGAATGCTGTTTGATGGTCGATTTGGTAGATTACAATTAAATTGGTTGAATATTATATATCGTTGCATATACACCCATCATCGGTTAGATACTGATTTCATCGATTATAATAGTCCCTAGTAGGAATCAGTGTAAATTGTTTGACTAACATCCGTGGATGCGGGAAACCGGTTGAAGGAATTCAACCGGATTCCTCAGTATTTATATGTACTGTTTGTTTTGTACATGCACTGTTTGAACCGTGTTGAATAGAAATTCAACGTTAGTTTAATTTAATAAATAAACGATATCGATAAGAAAATGGCAGTAGCCGACCGTAAACCCATCGGTTTGTTAAAGAGTTGATTGGTCGTCAGACAAATCAATGGAGTTAATTATAAAAATTATATTTTTATAATTAAAAAGAAGTTTTAAATTTATAATAGAAGTTCTTTTATAAACCAGTATTTTAGAGTTCGTTTTTATAAAATAAATAAAAACGATTTGTTGACATTTAAGTAAATTTATGAAGCAGAAATTATCCGACGATTAAATATTTGGATAATTATATTAAGATATACAATTTAGAAATATCATTAGATTAATTAGATTAATCTAATGTTAAGAAGTAATTAAAATCAGTTAACGAATTTACTGATGGAATGAAGTTGATTTAATCAACTGATATTTGGGAAAATAATTATTAGATTAATTGATCTTTAATTAATCTAATGGAAACTGTTTAGAAATAAATTAATCAAAATTAATGAGGTTTAATTACCTTTTTAGTTTAAGAAGTTATAAATAGAACTGTGGGATGGAGAAAAGCAAAGATTTAATGTTCAATATAAATAAAAATCATAAACAACAGAGATTTCAAAGTAAGTATATGGTGTTATAAAACCATAGTTAAAATTAAACAAGAAAATACGGTTTGATATATATTATAAGTAATAAGGAATTAGAGTTACAGACTCATATCTGTTCTAAGGTAAGAACGTTGTCGATCAAGGTCTGAGAGGTAAATAGAATACCCCAACTTGAACGGCTTCACTATTATCGAGGAACGATACCAGTTTGTAACGAAAAGAGATGTCAATATTTTTAACAGCAAGAGATGTAAAGATTTTTGTAACGGAAAGAGTTGTCAAGATTTTTGTAATGGAAAGAGATGTCAAGATTTTTGTAACGGAAAGAGATGTCAAGATTAGTATAAAAGAAATATGGCAGCGTATGCAAGTCTTAGAACTATAGCGATAAAATAAACGTTGTTGATTAGGCTTAAGTGTGACTGTTATGTCAAGATTAGTTATAAAGGAAAATATTACAGCGTATGCCAAGTTTGAACTATAACAATCAAATAACGCTATTGACAAGGTAAGTGTGACTGTGATGTTGAGATTAGTTATAAAGAGAATATTACAGCGTACTGCAAGTTTTACTATAGCGATAAATTAACGCTGTTAACCAAACTTAAGCGTGATTTTTATATATAGCAGCACTTCCTAGGAAATGCTACAGTTTTGATTTGAAATCCACTTATTTTAAAAGTAATAAGTAAAGATGTCTGTCCAAAGAAATATAAGAATGAGTTAGAAAGAGATATTGGAAAATTGTTTCAGAAAGCAATGACATCATTTCGATATTCGAAATGTGATTAGAATTAAACCAATAGGATTTGAGATTTTAATTCGACGATGTCGAATGTATTAAAGTAAATCATTTTTTTTGGAATTATAATCTGATAGGGTAATTAACATTTAGTTTTAAACAAATAAATGGTGATAGAGTAGGAATCAGTATTTAGTTATAAATCTTGATATCGATTAGATAAGAAGTTGACTTAGGGATAGAGTTTATAAAGTGGAATAGGAGTGAAAAAGTATGAAAGAGTTTTCGGTAAACAAGATAAGAGAAATTATTACGTGAATAAAGGGTTATATGATAAAGGTGTTCAGATTTCTATAATAAGGGAGGGTATTCACATTTCAAAGTGAATAATGTTTTAAAAGTGAACGTAGGGCCGATAAAAGGGTTAAAAGGAAATTGGAAATATTTTCCAATATAAATAGGGTAGATTATCCGAGTATAGAAATAAAGAATGTGAAATTAATGGAAATAGTTCGAACATTAATAACGTATGTTTCTGGAACATGAAAGAATAAGAGTTTATAATAACTGGAAATGTTTTCCAAGAAGTATGGAAAGGCTAAAACGGGATTTTGAGAAATATCTGGTAAGATATGGAAATTCGAACAATAAATGGAATGTTAAATAAAAGTGCCCGTGGTTGTGTTGTACATTGAATGAATGTTGTTTTTACTTCGATGGTTAAATAACCAACTATTGAAGTGTTTTGACTATCGTTGTCAATACGGAGAGACTGGTTGGATATATTATCCGGAAACCACTCCGTATAGGCATAAGCGCTGCGAATTATATTATGCTGAAGACAATTGAAGACGGAGTGAAATGCAAGGGTCGTCCAGTTCCAGAAATGGTGTTTTCTGTTTGTCCAGTCCCAGGACAACTTGTATGGACGAGTGTCTGACAGAGTATTTCCAACGATCACGCCGTTGATTTTTACAAATATACCAAGTTGGTGGGGAGAAGGTAACTTCTCTTTATTCTACACCCAGTGTGCATTTGTGTAATCAATATGTGATTACGGATTTGACGATGTGGCATTCAAAGTGAATGGTGATCAGATGTCCTGAAGATAGTCGTAGCCTCTAGCCTCACAACCAGGAAGTAATAAAAGTTGGGCTTGGCAGCATGGCTAGTTGGGTCATTCCCAAGCAGGGTGTATTGTCACCGATCTAGAGAAAATTCATATTTATTCTTCTTTTCGATTCTGTATCTTCGGATTACGGTTGGATGGTATACAACCGTGGTGGTAATATATTCGATACACTCAAGCTAAATGAGTGGTCGGTCATGTGTGGTCGGGTTGCAAGACGTTCTTGTTGAACCCTGAGTGTATCCCCTCTAGAGTACACTGATCGGTAGGTGCTCCCATACCTTTTCTGTCGGAATCCAATTCCCAATAAGCGCCCTGTGGTTTATGATTTTATACTATATATATGTGGAGCGTGAGATGCAAGCGTCCCGCTACTTGGTTATTTATTTGATTAGACATTATTATAATATCACTGGGTTTTGATACCAAGACTATTTTGGGTTATAGTGAAAACCGTCCATGTTTAGTGTGGGTTGGTCTTACTATTATCCTTTTGTTTCAAAAGGTTTTTCAAAGTTAAACAGTATAGTTGGAAACTCACACCAGTCCCATGACTGACCCAAAGTTTATTTTGTTTGTTTTACCTAAACTCTTGGGTGCCCAAATTTGTACGGGCAGTCAAGTGTTTCTGGATTTTACAGATTCACTTGGAGGAGCTCAAAGCAGAAGGCTTCACCATTAGTATTTAGATATTATTTCCGCTGTGATATGATGTATTGTACTCTGATATATGGTATGTATACACAATACAGTTTTGTAACTCAGAGTCATGTTATATAATACATTTTATTTATTCCGCTGTGAGTTTCGTGTTTACTCTGATTTTGCTCAGTGTTCTTCTTCTTCTTCTATTCTATTAGTTCTATCTTTTCTATCTCATCCTCTTAATTCTTTCTATTAATGACCTGTATTTTCGTGCACTTTGAGTTGAATGTGTAGAATATTAGTCAGCTCAAATTGGTACGGATTTTCGGGCCGTTACAATATATATATTCCTTTCCTTTTAATTGGTTACCATAATTTAAACAAGGCAAATCACATATACCAGAGGTGCAACCAGGTTTATAACCAAGGAAAACAAGATTTAGTTACCTTCCAATGACACATTTCATTGTATAAATTTCGATAGTCCAACTTAAGTCGACAAAGTTATGTGCTAAATGTATAGATTTCCATGTTAATTTCTCAGGTGGATAAAAGAAAAGGGGATCAACCAAAACAGTAATTATGGCTAACCATTTTCGTTACTAAAAGAGGATGGCCGGCAAATACATAGGGAATACAAGGCAGTGAGCCGACTTACAACAGGGTTTTCAGGTCAGTTAACACTAGAAATCAAAAACCATACATAAACAACTATCAAAGCATAGTATCAACAATCACAGGTACTAACAAATATAATTAGTCGGAATTTAAATCAAAATACTTGAAAATAGGATTAATCATGAGTGAGATAGCTCACCTGCAGAAGCGAGTTCGAAGGTAACGTGCGCTAGCGGTAGTGATAACTCATGGAGATGCTCACTTCTGGTGGTGATTTTGGAAAAAAATAAACCTCGGCCTTTGATGTAGGGAAGTGGTGCTAACCGCAAATGGCCTCGGATTGAGCGATTCAACGATGGCGGCTTCAGTGCTAGGGTTTTAATTTGGAGATGGCTTTGACGCTGGTGAAGGAGGCGCCGTGTCAAGAAGGGTGGAGTGGCGGAGCTTGGGATCGATTTGGGATAAAGAAACCGATTTTGAAATTTTAGGGTTACCATCATCGGTGGCCATTAAAATTGGAGAAAGCTTTGAGTTTCATTTGTGGAAAATGAAATCAATCGGCCGCCAAAGAAATAAGAAGGGGAAGGAGCAAATTCCAGGCGCCATTAAATAAAAAGTGGAAAACGATTTCTTTTTGGTTGCTGAATGAATTGGGGAGGACGGGATTTTTATAGAAGGAAAACTAATAGATAAGAACAACGTAACTCAAATAGGTTTTTAGGTCTGCGCCTTTAGATGATAGGTTAGCCTAAAATTTTCCTAGGGTAGGTGATTTTTGGGTAAGAAATTACTTAGCGTTGAAAGAATTAAAAATGTGAATGTAAAAACCCGCAACTTCCCCGTAAAGGAAAGCGTCGGATAGTTCGAGAACAAACCACAACAGAACGCATACAGAAGAACATTTCACTGTATATTACATCAATGCATCAGATTACAAGAATATACAGAGTAAAAATGAATATTACACAGAAATATCAGAGATTTAAATTACATTTAAATACATAGCAGCGGAAAATAATACAATACACAACTAGAAGGAGATATACGGATACAAAGCTTTCCGGATATCGTTCCAGCTGTAAACCAGGATCCTGTGAATATAAATCTGCAAAACCAAAACTACTAGCTGCCCGTGTCAAAATAGGGGCACCCAGAGTTTAGGTTAAAACAATAAACTCCAGGTCAGTCATGTGACTGGCGTGAGAACTAAAACAGGTATTAATCTTTATTTTAAATCATTAGGTAAATCAAGGGACCACGCCGTATGACACGGAACGGGTTTCCTCCCAAGAATACCAGTGCATAAAACAAACAGCGCAATGCTAAGTAAAGAAAAATGAAGCTGTTATAAGACCCAGGTCCTATCACACAATGCAAACGCTAGCCGGGGGATAGGGTTTTCCCTTATAACAGCCAAAGAATGCTTGATACGGTTAAAACAAATCGTTTGATACTATAATAAGTGCATAGTGTATAAAACAACTTCAAATCATAAGTATCAATCATAGGCGGCATGAATGGCCCATAACACTATGTCGCCATATATAAGTTTACAATCAAAACCGCAAATGTCGTATTGGAAGTTGGGTTATCATTTATGGTATGAACCGAGGCTAGGGGCAAGATCCTCAACCGATTCGAGACGCTCTAGTCCGCCCCTCAGGAACAGCCGCAACTGCCCCTTGGATCGTCAGGGCCGGTCCACCGATGTGGATTATTATGCCTGAACACTACGTTTCCCCGCCCTTTGGGGCGTAAGCCTGGCCCGTCAGCCGACCAGAAGCATCGGCCGAAACCGATATCACGAGGCGCCTCGCTTTTCAGCAAGTAATAATAAGTAACATCCACATGAGTCAAACTCGTCAGCCAGTTCAAGCACTGACGCCACTTATAACTAGAAAGAAACGTAGGTCCTCCCTGATGTCCGTCTCCCGTTTTTGATTCATACCGGGTGTGATACTCGCGAATCAACGTTACACAAAGCTACGCCACAAAGGCCGTGCTTCGATCATCAACCACAAGACTTTGCTTTTCAACTGAAGCCTTGATCATTTGCATCTTAGCATGCCACACAGGCAATTCACTCCATGTGATTGATATCCATCAATATATAACCCCTGAGCTCGTACGTCTCAGAGAAGGGCGTTAAGCAAGAGAATAAATTCTCCGCCGCCAAACAGATATATATTTAATAGAGATCAATCACACGGACTAAAATCCAATGTCAGACACACAGTCCATTTACAAGTCCGTTCTGGGTCTGAACGAAACCGGAGGCACTTTCCTCGCATATCCATCCATCTCCAAGTACGTCTGGACGATCACCAACTGTTTCCATCTTCTTGGGTGTACAGCCCAATCAAGATCATCAGTAATCACCCAAACCACGTGAAGACTTCCGGTCTTCAACCATCGTCTTCATCTTCGACTTATCGTCGTATCAGTTATTCAGAATGGGATAAACCCGGTCTTTCCGAATAACTCGCGTATATTTTAAATAAGTGTTACACAAACACAACATACGCCTCATTCCAATTCATTAGTCACTAACCGTAAATTAATCAAGAGAATAATTCCCCAAATATTAACCCCGAAGGCCGAAACCAACATCAGATCAATATCCAGAAAACCATTCTGCTTAGCTAACCGACAGTTAGTTTCTAAATTTCACATTCATAGGGAAAGGTTCCCATTAATTTTATCAAAGACAAATTCTTGAATTTATTCTTTAATCAACTTTTGAATATCAATTCAAACTAGTCGGGATTAGCGAACCTTACCGAGGTAATCATTTGTTTTAATTTCCCAATCCCAACCTATTCATCCCATGAAGTAAAACTGGTAATACTTCATATCTAACACCACAGTGTTATCGGTAAATTCAATTACCATTTCACGTTCAAATCTAATTAAAGATTTAACTATCGCCTGGAGCAAAACTGGTGCTACTCCATTCTCGGTCATTTCAATCTAATTAAAGATTCATTAAAACTCCACTTAGTTTTAATCTTTGACTGGGTTAAAGAATCAGTGTCATTTAAAACACGGTTCACGGTAAACCCAAAATCACATTCATTAATTATCGGGTTAAAGAACGAGTGTTATTTAAAACACTGTCCACGATAAACCCAAAAATCAATATCCATTCAATTCCAATTAAATATTATTTAATTGGTACACTTCATTAAATCTAAATAAAAAGATTTAATCTTTTCTCAACTGGGTTCAAGAACAGTGTTAGTGAAGACACCATTCACGACAAACCCAAATCACATTTGATATTCAATACAAGGCTCTGAATAGAAAATATCCCGGCTTATATTCAATATCAAATTCTACGATTAACAAATGTCGTATTGGAAATAACGATATAAATATATATCTTTCAAATTTCCATAACAACACTTATATAATCACGAATTCCAACATCGAAATATTCCGAAGACAATTTCGATTTAAATCCACTCCAATGCAATCATTGGATATTTTGGTTATTTTCAAACCCTTTTTAAATTCAATTTATTTACTTAAAAATAAATAGAGTTATAATTCTAATTCAAAACTAGTTCAATTCGATAAAAATCTATTTTTATCTTTTCAAATATGGAGTTTTTCATCCCAAATCTTCACAAATCATTTCTTATGATTTTACACAAATTATTACTATTTTTAATAATTTTATCAAGGCCCGTACAGTCGATTTCCATCAATGGCCATCGAACTGCACTTACAGCGACCTTTTTCGAATTTGATTTGGACATAATTCCAAATCCAACCGTTAGATTTCAAATTTCTAATATTCGTTAGAAAGCTCTTTTCGATACGAACCCAACGGTTCCGGTTTTAGGAGAATCCGACGGTCGGATCTCCCGTAATGTCCGTTTGAAATAAATGGTCGAAATTCACGAACTGCCGCGGCGCGGCGCGTTCTATTCAGGCCATTATATTATATATATAATATATATATAATATATTTCGTCGATTTCTATTTAAAACGAATTATATAAATAGTTTTAAATTCGATTCAAAATCTATTTCAACTTCCATTTCAATTCAAAGCAAAATTGAATTCTTCTTTATAAATTCGTTTTAAAATTCATTTCTATTCAATTCGAATTTCAATTCAATTTGAATTCATTTCAATTCGCTTTCAATTCCATTTGAATTCGTTTTAAAATTCATTTCTATTCAATTCGAATTTCAATTCAATTTGAATTCATTTCAATTCGCTTTCAATTCCATTTGAATTCGTTTTCAATTCATTTCGAAATCGTTTTCTATTCAATTCATTTCGAAATCGTTTTCAAATCGATACAAATATCGTTCACGTCAAAATGGCGTTAATCTAATTAACACGGCTTCATAAATTTCTATTTTCAAATATTCTATTTCAAATATTTCTTTTTCAAAATAGTTGTTATTATCAAAATATTTCGTTCAACACATGACCAATCTCAATGAATGAGTACTGTCAACAAATGAACTTTTATTTTATAATGATAAGGATGTAAATTTTATTACTAAAATATTTCGTTCAACACATGACCAATCTCAATGAATGAGTACTGTCAACACATGAACTTTTATTTTATAATGATAAAGATGTAAATTTTATTACTAAAATATTTCGTTCAACACATGACCAATCTCAATGAATGAGTACTGTCAACACATGAACTTTTATTTTATAATATTCTTTGTTTTTCAAATTGGAATGAGGCCCAATCAGTTACCATATAAAATTAATTATATGGATTTTCATACAACACATGTATATCATAGCATTGAAAAATAATCAACCATCAACCAAAGTGCACTACACTGTATAAGCATCAAATATAGATATTCAACGCTTATAACAGCCTGTCAATCAATCGATCAACATATTTAATCAATCAGGATGAGTGAACTTCAAATTTCATCCCAACACCCGTGTGGGGTTTCAAACAATCAAACACATATTTTATTTGTGCTGTTGGGCGATGTGTAAAATTTATCGTCCCAATCAATGTCCTTCAAATAGGTGTACATAAACAAACCGTCCGGTTTGTAAATGAATATTTTATTTTATTCACTTTCACTATATTCATATTCACGTTAAAAATTATATTTTTAACGATACAACATTTTATTCCAACATATGAATTTCTATTATTCATTTACACAATAAAATGATATTTTTATTTTCTAACATATTTTAGAAAATTTCGGCGGCATAACGGCACGATACTAGAAACGGGACGAGGCCTAGCCTTATCCCCGGTCTAGTGAAGGCCCACGCCATTCACACATCAATCAAATCAATTTCATTATGCAAACCACAAAATTTGGAGTAAGAGTCTAACCTAGCCTTACTCCTTCGCCTTATAACGGCGCACGTCTAATCCTAACCAATTTATCGATTCGATTTTTCACACCACAAACCACATTCAAACCAATATCGCAATCAATAACCAAACAGCCAAACAAACAAGTCCATGGTCTGTGGACGATTGTGTCGGGTGCTACTAAACACCGTCTGCATCCTAGTATATATATATAACTAGAAAAATAAATTTGAAAGGTGAGAAATTCTCACCAAAAGCTAATCCAAACGCCACGACTCTTCTTAGGTAGGAAATCTTCGTCACTTTCTTCTTGTCACTTTCACTGCCCGTATTCTCTACATATATAAAAATTATATTTTTATTCTTCATATCCAATAAAAATCATATTTTTATTACTCTATATGAATAAAAATCATATTTTTAATATGCCACTAGTTTAAAAATCACATCTTTAACCTTTTTATATTATAAAAATCATATTTTTATTTCACCTTCCTATATATAAAAATTATATTTCTAACCTTTACATTCAATAAAAAATTATATTTTTATTTGCTAGAAATGTAAATAAAAATCCTATCTTTCAAATAAACAAAATCAAACCCTTTTATATTTCCCTTCCTATATTTGAAAATCGATTTTTTTTTTATTACACATATAAAAATTATATTTTTACCCTCTACGTATAATAAAAATTATATTTTTATCCCTTTTTATATACATTAAAAATCAAAACTTTATATCATATGAAATCAAAGCTTTACATGTCATATATATAAATAAAAATCTCCTCATTATGTTATACAAGAATCTATTCTTTTCATTAGTAAAATATAGTCTTTCCTAAAATAAAAATATAATTTTTAATCTCTATAAATATAAATAAAAAATTCTATACTTACTCTAGTCAAAGATCTAACCATTTTACTTATGAAAATCGCAGATTTTATATAATAAATAAAAACTTACATTGTCTTCCGATAGAATGAGGATGTTTTGGGTTCGTCGGAGGGCTGGAAGGCCACTGTTAAAAGGGGGAAAATCGATCCAGGAGGAAGCTGGAGCTCGCCGGTCTGCTGTAGGGTGTCGGGTGGTCGAGGGTGGTCGTCAGGCAGGGGGGAGGCGGAGGCATAGGGGATCGGAGAATGGGAGGCGCGTTGGCCAAAGTGGACGCGAGCAGGGTGGGTTCTGGGCGTATCGCGCTGGAGGTGCTGCGCGAGGAGGGCGTAGCCTTGAACGTCGGCGTGGAGCCTGGCACGGCGGAGGACGAGGTGGGCATCGACTTCAAGGGGGACGGATTTTTGGGCACGAGGTTCGGTCTTGCACGCGGGAGGTGGAGAAGAAGAAGGAAGTGGAGGAGTGGAGGGGCGCAGAGCTTGGGGAGGTGGCGGCGATGGCTCGCCTGGGGCGACGGCGAGGTCTGCGGGAGGAAGAATCGGTTTTCCCGATTGAAAAGGAAAAGGGGGAGAATGAAAAAATAACAGGGGGGGGGGGGGGGCTTAGTGTAAAGGATGGAGGTTTTTTTTTATATTATTAAATTTTAATCTTCACTAAAAAGTAGCTTCTTATTTCGAAATCAGAATCAAACCCACCGACTGTCGTCCCTAGCGTTTTACCCCTATTCCGAACACAATGGGATATGTATCGTTGGCCAATTCGATCGTTACGATCAGTTTCCGTTGAATTTAAAATATAAATCACTATATATTCAATTTGAACGTACATTTCAAATTACCGGAGCCACATACGAACTCGAAAAATTCCAGAAAAATTATTTCTAGCTTCGTATTGACGATACGGTCCTAACAAAACTAGTTTCGTCGAATTCTGAGACCGTTGGAAAAATGGCCAGTTTCCAGTCGATTTAAAATCAACTGAAACTGGTCAAATGCGTTTTCCTTTGCCACGCTCACATATTGATTCGAAACATTATGAAATTTGGAATCTAGCAATAATTTGACATCACGGATCCAACAAAACTAGTTTCGTCGAAATCCGAGGTCATTTGCAAAATGTCCATTTTTAAGGGCCTGAATTCCATAGCGACTATTCAGTATTTTCAACTGGACATATCTTTCGATTCCCGATATGAAATCTCAATTTTTCGGATTCGTTGGAAAGATATCATCAATTAGATCCTAATGTTTTTGGTTTCACTAAAATCCGGATTGTTTTGCACCCGGTATATCCAATTGAAGTTTGAAATCGAATTATCGAACTACCGCGCCATTTTCAATTCTATTTATAATTATATATAATTATTTATATTCTAACGACGACGCGTATAATATATACGTTTGAATTATATTCAAAATAAATTTCCCGGTCGATATTATTTAAAATAATTCATTTTAAATAATCAAAATTCGCTAAAATTGCCAAAATAAAAATTTCAAACTGGCCCGCATTTTACGGGTTGTTACAATCTCCCCCACTTAAAACTTTTCGTCCCCGAAAAGGAACAAAGTCGAAAGTGGTTTGATTATTCAGCTCTACGATCGATCAGGCTTCCATTCTCCAACTTTTCAGTTTCTGAGAATTTTCAAAATTTCAAAAATTTGACTAACACCCTAAATTTTTGAAAAATTTCGCCATAACCTCCCCTGCACCGGGAGCATCGGGGAATTTCAAATAGCTTCCCCGGTCCTTCAGATCTCAAAAAGAAAAAGAAAAAGCCAAGCGGCTAGCCAATAGGCTCACAAAATCATCATCACCCAAACAAAACAGTAAATCATGTAGTAAACATGTACCTATTTGTCGGGCAAACAAATTTTATTCTTCGGCTCTAGCCTCCTTGCTATGACCTGTTCAATGATATACATGTATATGCAAGCAGATGCGACCAATTTTCAATACAGTTCAATATTCGGTTCAATTAGGCTAAATGGCTAAAAATTAGCTACCAAATAAACAAACAACACTAACATCAATCAATTAGTGAATTAGAGTTTTCAAATTCATAATTTTGATATATAGTCAAAAATCAGATTTTTGATGCCAAATCACAACAATAGACCCTATCTAATTTTGGTTCTCACACCAGCCTAATGGAAATATATAGATATCACACCTTCGTCACTCGAAAATAAATACTGGTAACGCTGCAGCATTATCAGAATCATCCCCGGGCAACTAGAATGTGATTCTATATCTACCCAATATATTAAAACTTTGAATACACGCGGATCAGACGTATACGCAAAACCTATATATACTGGATTGTCCAACTCAATATAATTAAATAATCAAATACGAATAAGTGATTTAAATTTTCAAAACAAAAAAATTTGTTTTCATTTTCAAAAATATACTCTTCACACTCGTTCTAGGATACTACTGATCCTATCTCTAACGAGTCATCCCATTGGATATTACTAATCCAATTATCTGATGAATTCTTTCGTATGGTTCTAATGTGCCTTGTTCTCTGAGCTTTGTAAACCAAAGCTCTGATACCAACTGTAAAAACCCGCAACTTCCCCGTAAAGGAAAGCGTCGGATAGTTCGAGAACAAACCACAACAGAACGCATACAGAAGAACATTTCACTGTATATTACATCAACTTCATATCCAATAAAAATCATATTTTTATTACTCTATATGAATAAAAATCATATTTTTTATATGCCACTAGTTTAAAAATCACATCTTTAACCTTTTTATATTATAAAAATCATATTTTTATTTCACCTTCCTATATATAAAAATTATATTTCTAACCTTTACATTCAATAAAAAATTATATTTTTATTTGCTAGAAATGTAAATAAAAATCCTATCTTTCAAATAAACAAAATCAAACCCTTTTATATTTCCCTTCCTATATTTGGAAATCGATTTTTTTTTATTACACATATAAAAATTATATTTTTACCCTCTACGTATAATAAAAATTATATTTTTATCCCTTTTTATATACATTAAAAATCAAAACTTTATATCATATGAAATCAAAGCTTTACATGTCATATATATAAATAAAAATCTCCTCTTTATGTTATACAAGAATCTATTCTTTTCATTAGTAAAATATAGTCTTTCCTAAAATAAAAATATAATTTTTAATCTCTATAAATATAAATAAAAAATTCTATACTTACTCTAGTCAAAGATCTAACCATTTTACTTATGAAAATCGCAGATTTTATATAATAAATAAAAACTTACATTGTCTTCCGATAGAATGAGGATGTTTTTGGTTCGTCGGAGGGCTGGAAGGCCACTGTTAAAAGGGGGAAAATCGATCCAGGAGGAAGTTGGAGCTCGCCGGTCTGCTGTAGGGTGTCGGGTGGTCGAGGGTGGTCGTCAGGCAGGGGGGAGGCGTAGGCATAGGGGATCGGAGAATGGGAGGCGCGTTGGCCAAAGTGGACGCGAGCAGGGTGGGTTCTGGGCGTATCGCGCTGGAGGTGCTGCGCGAGGAGGGCGTAGCCTTAAACGTCGGCGTGGAGCCTGGCACGGCGGAGGACGAGGTGGGCATCGGCTTCAGGGGGACGGATTTTTGGGCACGAGGTTCGGTCTTGCACGCGGGAGGTGGAGAAGAAGAAGGAAGTGGAGGAGTGGAGGGGCGCAGAGCTTGGGGAGGTGGCGGCGATGGCTCGCCTGGGGCGACGGCGAGGTCTGCGGGAGGAAGAATCGGTTTTCCCGATTGAAAAGGAAAAGGGGGAGAATGAAAAAATAACAGGGGGGGGGGGCTTAGTGTAAAGGATGGAGGTTTTTTTTATATTATTAAATTTTAATCTTCACTAAAAAGTAGCTTCTTATTTCGAAATCAGAATCAAACCCACCGACTGTCGTCCCTAGCGTTTTACCCCCATTCCGAACACAATGGGATATGTATCGTTGGCCAATTCGATCGTTACGATCAGTTTCCGTTGAATTTAAAATATAAATCACTATATATTCAATTTGAACGTACATTTCAAATTACCGGAGCCACATACGAACTCGAAAAATTCCAGAAAAATTATTTCTAGCTTCGTATTGACGATACGGTCCTAACAAAACTAGTTTCGTCGAATTCTGAGACCGTTGGAAAAATGGCTAGTTTCCAGTCGATTTAAAATCAACTGAAACTGGTCAAATGCGTTTTCCTTTGCCACGCTCTCATATTGATTCGAAACATTATGAAATTTGGAATCTAGCAATAATTTGACATCACGGATCCAACAAAACTGGTTTCGTCGAAATCCGAGGTCATTTGCAAAATGTCCATTTTTAAGGGCCTGAATTCCATAGCGACTATTCAGTATTTTCAACTGGACATATCTTTCGATTCCCGATATGAAATCTCAATTTTTCGGATTCGTTGGAAAGATATCATCAATTAGATCCTAATGTTTTTGGTTTCACTAAAATCCGGATTGTTTTGCACCCGGTATATCCAATTGAAGTTTGAAATCGAATTATCGAACTACCGCGCCATTTTCAATTCTATTTATAATTATATATAATTATTTATATTCTAACGACGACGCGTATAATATATACGTTCGAATTATATTCAAAATAAATTTCCCGGTCGATATTATTTAAAATAATTCATTTTAAATAATCAAAATTCGCTAAAATTGCCAAAATAAAAATTTCAAACTGGCCCGCATTTTACGGGTTGTTACAATCTCCCCCACTTAAAACTTTTCGTCCCCGAAAAGGAACAAAGTCGAAAGTGGTTTGATTATTCAGCTCTACGATCGATCAGGCTTCCATTCTCCAACTTTTCAGTTTCTGAGAATTTTCAAAATTTCAAAAATTTGACTAACACCCTAAATTTTTGAAAAATTTCGCCATAACCTCCCCTGCACCGGGAGCATCAGGGAATTTCAAATAGCTTCCCCGGTCCTTCAGATCTCAAAAAGAAAAAGAAAAAGCCAAGCGGCTAGCCAATAGGCTCACAAAATCATCATCACCCAAACAAAACAGTAAATCATGTAGTAAACATGTACCTATTTGTCGGGCAAACAAATTTTATTCTTCGGCTCTAGCCTCCTTGCTATGACCTGTTCAATGATATACATGTATATGCAAGCAGATGCGACCAATTTTCAATACAGTTCAATATTCGGTTCAATTAGGCTAAATGGCTAAAAATTAGCTACCAAATAAACAAACAACACTAACATCAATCAATTAGTGAATTAGAGTTTTCAAATTCATAATTTTGATATATAGTCAAAAATCAGATTTTTGATGCCAAATCACAACAATAGACCCTATCTAATTTTGGTTCTCACACCAGCCTAATGGAAATATATAGATATCACACCTTCGTCACTCGAAAATAAATACTGGTAACGCTGCAGCATTATCAGAATCATCCCCGGGCAACTAGAATGTGATTCTATATCTACCCAATATATTAAAACTTTGAATACACGCGGATCAGACGTATACGCAAAACCTATATATACTGGATTGTCCAACTCAATATAATTAAATAATCAAATACGAATAAGTGATTTAAATTTTTATTTTCCCAGTGAAGGCATGCGATAAAAGGAAAGATATATTATATTTATCATATTTATCTAGTTCCATCTATTTTTTGTATTTCATCCGTAACTTTTTCATATGTAACGACTCGGAAAAAGGCGATCTTGATTATCCGATATACAACACATATCAAACAGCAAGAGTCGAAAATATCCAGATGGTTAATGAAAGAAATTATAGGGTGAGGATGGATAAGATAGAAACTTATAGAATAAAAGAAGAAGAAGAACATCTCATCAGAGTAAACACGAATCTCACAGCGGAACGAATAAAATATAACATAACTTTGAAATAAAAGATTGTACTTGAATATACATATCATTATCAAGTACAACACTTACAACACAGCGGAATAACAATAGCTATATAAAATCCTGAAGCCTCCTGCTCCAGCTCTTCAAGTGCATCTGTAAATCCCGACTACTTGACTGCCCGTACAAAATTGGGCACCTAAGAGTTTAGGGAAAACAAAACAAAATAAACTCCGGGTCAGTCATGGGACCGGTATGAGTAAAAAAGTTTAAAACAGTTTGAACAAGCAAACGATATCTCATAAGACCACGCCGTATAACGGAACGGGTTTTCCCCTTATGAGAATCCAAAATATCTTTATATAAAAAACCTTTTGATATTATAATAATGTCTATCAACCACAATATAATAATCATCTAGCAGAAACGCTTTCATCTCACGTTCTACATATACAGTATACAATCATAATCGCAAGCACGTATTGGGTAATGGATTTCCAACTATGACAAGGTATGGAACCACCTTCCGATCAGTGTACTCTAGGAACGATACACTGTTGTTCAACAAGAACATCTTGCAACTCAGCCACACATGACCGACCACTCATTTTGCTTGAGTGTATCGAATGTACATCACCAACGATTGGGATCAACAACCGTTTCCCGTATATATATATATATATATATATAGGACAACATTGATAGATTAAAGAAGCAAATGAAAATTCTCTAGATAGGTGATCATACACCCTACTTCGGAGCGACCGACTTAGCCATGCTGCCTGCCCGATTTTTGTCATTTCCACGTTGTTGAGGCCTGAGGCTACGATTACTTACCTTTCATTGATAACACAATTACTTTGAATGCCACATTATCAGATCCGTTAATCATTAGTTGGATTTGCACAAATAGATTCTGGATATTATGCTAAGGGAATAAATCCGTTGCCACCATATATATTTGTACAGTCCAACCCATTCGATCATTGGAAATATTTTGTCAGACATCCGTCCATTTACGTTCGTTTTGGGATTGAACGAAACCGAAGGCACTATTCAGTACATCCATCTTAGGCCATCGTTATCTAAGATTTATACAACAGCCCTTGCACTTTACTCCGTCTTCAATATATTCAGCATACTTGATTCGCAATGCTTATGCCAATATGGAGTGGTTCTTCGGATAATAATCCAACCGGTCTCTCCATATTAACAACATTAAAATGGTAAAAACTTTGATAGTCGGTGATTTAACTATCAAATGAAAACATGTCCGTGTACACACAACGATCTTATTTCCAAATGGAATTATCGATCAAATCTTTCAACATATATATATATTCATATTTCCTTATTTTCTATGATTAGAAAATATACGTTATGAACATTGGAAAACATTTCCAATCCTCATTCACGCATCACTACCATTCCACAACTATTGGTCCCTAACTGTAAACTAGTAAGAGAACAATTCTCTAAGTATAAACCCCGAAGGCCGAAACCAACATTAGATCGATACTCAGAAAACTATTCAACTTACTAATCTCTAGTCAGTTTCTAATTTTTGCTTAACTCTATTTCTTTAACTCTATTCGATTAACTCTAACTGGTTAACTCTAACTGATTAACTCTAACTGGTTAACTCTAACTGATTAACTATAACTGGTTAACTCTAACTGATTAACTCTAACTGATTAACTCAAATTCGAATAACTTATATTCGATTAACTCCTTTTAATAATGTTTATCCATTTATAAAGATTTACTTTTAGTAACGGTTCTTCACATTTTGAAAATGTCCTTTTTATAACGTTTCTCCACTTATAAAGATTTCCTTTTTATAACATCCTATTCTATTTTAAATATTTTCCTTTTTAATTCTATTTATTTTCTAAATAAATATTTCTTTATCACTTCACTTCTATTCATTAGATCCTCATTATAAATTGGTAAGTGAATAAATTTCTTAGTGTTAATCCCGAAGGCCGAAACCAACATCAGATCAACATTTTGAAATTTACTCAACTCAATCAACGTATGACAAGTTCCAATTACTCAAAGACCATACCCTATTCTCTTTAACATTTTTAAATCGATTCTATTTATTTTATAATAAATATTTCTTTTATAAAACCCTTTGATTTTATAAATATTTCTATTTCAATATAACATTGAAAAATTCCCTCTTTAAATCCCAGTATTTCTTAGGGTATTTCAAATACCAAATGACAATGATCAATATCATCCAAACACACATAATCAACAACAGATTATATATCACATCATACATCATAGTATATGAAACAAAACAGTATTCTATATATTGAGGAACCCAGTTAGGTCCCTCCAACCTGTTCCCCTGCATCATAGATGTTAAGCAATATAATTAACATCGATAATATTTCACTATGAAATATTCTGTCAAACAGAAACGATATTTGATTAACGATTTATATATATATATATATCATTATCTATAATTTTAACCAATACATAAGCAATTCAACCAAACAGTTAACACACAGCAATCAACAGATAATTATCAGTTCTAAGAATACGTTATAAAAATATAACTGTTCAGAGTTGGTGAGTTTTACTCACTTTGGCAGTTCACCGTTAAAGAACGATAAACTATTGTTTCATTTGAATCAAACAATTTATTTCGCCATAAATTCAAACGAGCTCAAATCCACTCCCAGTCAGTGCCATGGTGTGGCCCTCGTCCATATGATCCCAACGGATCTTGTTTCGCTGAATTTCGATAACGTATGGAAGAGTTATACGATTTATAAGTTTGAATATATTATTTGAATTTAAATAAAACTTAGATTAAAATATTTTGGGCCTTTACCCTTATAACTAGGCCCATACCCCTTTGTAAATTTCCCAAGCCCGACGTTTTGACCTTCCTTCCCCGTTGCTTCCAAAGACAGTTGCTCTTCACCATTGCCGTGCATCAAACCTCCACCGCTCCTACTATAATCCACGAAATCCATAACTACCACCACCGAACCACTCCTCCCATCGAGCTCTTTCTCCTTATATGCCTTGCGCCCAACTCGCATGCTTCCTGCAAAATCCGTCGTCAGCAATTTCCGCTCAATACAGTGAAACCATCGACACAGGCTTCCACCGAATACCCCAGAAATCACACAACCACAGCTCTTTAACACCCTCAACTCAAATCCGAACACCATTTCGTGAATTAGTGCTTCAACTCCCCAGAATCCGTAACCCTAGTCTTACTGTCGACAAACCCAATGACAACAGTGAACGTCGAAGGTGCTAAAACCCATATAGAAATGGAGAGAATGATCCCAACAACTCAAATATGTATTCATATTGATTTATAGAATTTTTCTTGATTTTATTTGATTTTTGAGAGGATCGGATTTCACGTTTTTGCTGAGAACAAAAGAGAAAGGCAGCGTGGAAAGTATTTGACCAGAAGGAAATGTTTTTTTAGGGTTAGAGGATGTTAGTAAGGTATTTATAGAAGAAATATAATATTTTTATATTTATTTATATTCATACGCTACATGTATTTATCAATTAAAAATTCCCGTGATTACACATGATATCCAAAAATCATGAAAATTGGCATGCAACTAAAGTTCGACATTACGGTCCCAACGAAACTGGTTTCGTCGAATTCCGACTCCGTTTGCTCACACATCGTATTTTTAACGGTCGAATTATCGAATGTATTTCACATTAAAATCCCGTACGACAACATACGGACTCTAATAATAACGAAACTTGACATCTAACAATAATTTAACATTGCGGATCAAACAAAATTAGTTTCGTCGAATTCTGAGGTCGTTTGCAAAACTGGCTATTTTTAAAGCTCTAAATAACCCTTTTAAATATATAAATATATTTAAAAATAATTAAATTAAATATTTATAAATTTATATTAACGTATATATTCACAGTGGAATACCATACAGCTCTAGAATAAATATATATGGATTTACAACTCGATATTTCAAAGTTCCCAGTTATATCGATATTCGATTTATATTTAAATCCCTTTATAAATCGTTATAAATTATAAAGGAATTCCACAGCGACTTTTCTAAAATTTGGTTTAAACATAAATCAAAATCTACACGATGAAATCCCGATTTTTCTCTTCCACTAGAAAAATATACTTCACCAGCTCCTAACGTTTCTTGTTTCACAGAAATCCGATTTAAAACGAACCCTATACATTCAGTTGAAGTTCAAATCGCCAAATAGCGAACTGCCGCGCCATTTCGAGCTCGATTTTAATTATAATATAATTATACGTTCGAACTTCATTTAAATAATATATTCGTTAATATAATTCAACTCTAAACTGAATTATATATTATAAATAATCCAATTCACATGATATTGTGAATTTCACCATTTTCGATTATTTCTGAATTATGTATATTCTTTTATTCTAATTTAATTAAATATTCACTTTATTTAATTAAACAACGATTTAATTCCCTAAATCACTATTTAAATAATTAAATAAATTAATTTTATCGCTGAAAAATGCGGGTCGTTACATCATACAGACTCCATTCATGAAACTCCAAACATGAAAGTAGGCCAGAATTACGAGACGAACGCAACATTAAAGTTTCCTGGTCAACATCCATCGTTTGTAGAAAATTTTATTTTTGAGAATCCAATTAAATAATTAATTTATTGTCAAAAGTCTGAGTTGTTACATCCCCTACAAAATCAACATTTTTTTTAAGAATCAACTGACTTTTCGAAATAACTAAATGTAAATAAAAGCAACAACATCATGATGATTTATTGACATATCCATACAAAAATATTGTTAATGACTTTACCAAAAGAAATGCAATTTGAAATTTTTAAAAAATCAAATTATGAAGACTTGAGAACCTATGCTCTGATACCAATTATTGAGAAATGCGGATTAGAGATCTTAAGGCTCACTTAACACTAGATGGAGGGGTGAATATTGTTTAACATAATTTGTGAACTTTTTGAAATCTTTTTGAATTCAACAAAATCAAATGCAAATCACAGATATAAATCAAACAGAGAATCAAAAGCAGATGCAAATAATAAGTAAAAGTAGTAAAGGAAAGAACACACTGGGATTGAATACTGGTTCGGAGTTACCATACATCCGGTCCCACACAGCTTTGGGTTGTGTTGATTTCTTTTCAAATAATGTGCAATCTTACAATCCTCAATTTCAAGGGCCACAAGGTCTACCCTCAACTGCTTTCGAGCACATGGCGCTTTCTTGATTTAACCAGACTACAAGATTACCTAATTGATTTACTGGTTCAAATCACACCAGGTGATTTGAACGGACTATAACCACACATATTCAGTATCAGTTTGGAAGAAAGACTCAATAGAACTTTGGTCGTACAATCTTTGATTACAAATACTTCTATAACTCTGAACATCAATTAAGTCTTTAAGAGAGTGTGGTAAAGAATCAAACTAGAAAAGATTTAGTTTGATTTTCTTTGAATTTCGGTAGAGTTTGGTTATGAAAACTTGAAATTTAAGAGTATAAATAGAGAGGGGAAAAGAGAGAAGAAGATAATGAAAATTAGTTTAATTTTTTTTGAATTCAGATGGGTATTTATAGTGTATCAACAATCATATCCTTTCAGCAAAAGATTTAAATGAGAAAACCTTCTTTTGAAATTTAAATTTTAAAATAACGGTCACCATGTCGACATGCCCTATCCCCTATGTCGATATCTCTCTTATATTTTTGAAATTTAAAATTTTGAAAACAATGGAAATGATGTTTAAATAAATCATGGTGAATCTTGAACTATTTTCCTATATTATAAGCTAGTATATTAGATAATAATATAAAATTAAAAACCAATATTTATAATATATAAAAGTGATATTAAATATTATATAAAACAATAACTACAAATAAAGAAATATCAAAAATTGTGATATAAATCTATAAATATTAATATAAGGAAATAAGAATATTAAAACTTAAGTAAATATTATAACTTTGGAATTTCAAAAATAAAATATTTAAATTCGGAGTTAGTTTAAAATCAAGGAATGCTTTGAATAAAATAATGAACAAGAGATAAAATCTGAGAAATATTCTGAAATACTTTTAAAATAGATCAAGGACATTTTAAACAGGAAGTAATTTTGAAATCAATTGATAATAAAAGTTAAGAAGAATTTTAAAGTTAAAAGGGAAATTCTAAAACAAGATCATTTTAAGATTTTAGTTTTGTGAGTTCCTACTTGTAGAGCATCTCATCATGAGAAGTCTTGGTGTTGGAGAATGGAGTTTTAATGACAACAACCTTATTTCAATTATCATTAATTATAAAATATATACTAACACTTTTTATGAAGGATATATAAATATATATATATATGCAGGAATTATATACAGGAAATATTACTGAAGACTGTACAGTTATAAAGATGATAGAGATTCAAAGATCAGAGAAATTTCAAGACTCATGAGTGATCAAGATTTCAAGAGTTCAAGATCAATATAGTTATAGAGTCTAGATTTTGTAAGACTCTAAATAGCACTCCAGGTTCAAAATTCAAATTCTAATTTTCAAATTCGAATTTTCAATTCTATCCTCAATCCTCTCTATTTTATTTATCCTCAATCCTCTCTATTTTATTTATCCTCAATCCTCTCTATTTTGTTTTTCTATTTGTTTCTATTTTTATTCATCTTTATTTTTCAAACTTAAATATTTTATATTTATACTTTATATAGTTTAAAACCTGATAATTTTTTAAATATTTTTATATAGTTTAAAAGTATGTTTTCATATGATTTTCTATCATATAATATTGATTTACAACACTATAATTTTACTCAAGAATTTTCAGAATTAGTTTTATATCAAAACACTTGAAAAATGCTTTGAAAACCAAAAATACACATGAGTATGTCGACATAGCAAAAAGTGTATGTCAACATATAACTGCTATTTTTCTAATTTTGAAGGGAAGTGTCTTTTCACTATTTGTAACACTTCAGAAACGTTGCAATCCTTCATACTCTATAAAAAGAGGTTAAAACCAAATTTTTTAATATATCTTCTTCCCTAACTTCATCCTCTTTCACTCCACCATTATTCTTATTCATTTTTATGATTCTTACACTTATACTTTACCGAATTCAATTCTATTTTGATCAAACTTCTTCTCTCTACACTCTCTACTCTCTGAATCAAGTGCTATTGAAGAGTTATAGGGCTGTTTTGTAATTGCTTGGGTTGAATAAACCTTCTTTGTAAGTCAAAGAGGAATCCGTGTATCCTTGTAGCCGTGAAATCAAGGAATAGGAGTCGGTGTGTCCTTGTTGAGTCGTGAAATCAAGGAATAGGAGTCAGTGTCTCCTTGTTGAGCCGTGAAATTAAGAAGGGTGAATTTGACTATTGGAAATAGTAATAAAACTTTGCACAATCCAGCTTGTTTGGGACTGGACGTAGGAGTGATCCGTACCAGTATAAAATCCGGTGTGTTCTTTCCTTTTCTGCATTTTTCTTCATTTATGTTTTTTTTTGCATTTGTGTTTGAATCTGTGTCTGTGATTGTGTTTGTGGTGCTTGATTCATTCCCTTATTCTCTTTAGTTTTAATTTTTGTTTAAACTTCTTACAGACACTATTCACCCCCTTCTAGTGTGTGCTTTGCCTTAACGATCCATTCCGCCGTCCCTAACAATTGGTATCAGAGCAAGGTCTTTCAAAAAGTTCATAATCTGATTTTTGAAAATTTTAAATGGAAAATTTTGAACACTAGTTTAAATTCATGTCTTGCATCAGTATTAGATGTGTCTGCATTCAATTTTATTGAAAAATCAAATTACTATTTGATTTTTGATTTTTGAAATTTGAAAATTATGAAATCTTGGATATGTTACAAAACCATCATAATATAATTGTAGTTAGTTATTTTGGAAAATCCTTTGATTATTTGAAAAACATTTGAATTATTTGAAAAGTTATTTGATTATTTTAAAAATTGTGTTGTTTTACAGGAAAAGATGTGTTAGATGGTTATTGGGTAATCAAACTCAGAAAGGATGGTTGATGTGGCTGTTGGAAATTCAAATTCCGAAATGATTGCTATTGAAAATTCAAATTCTAAAAAGGAATTAAAAAGAGGAGAAGAGTCACAACGGTTGGTGTAGAGACATCAAGAAGAAATAGATATATATATAATATAAATCAGCAAAGAAATGGGTACCAGATCACTTTGGATTTTCGTATACAATTTATCTTCATGTTGTACTTCTCTTCATTTTCTTCGTAATGTCGCTGGTTTCATGAGATTCCTTCAAGAATTGACCAAGTAATGATCAAATGAAGTTTTGGTGAATAAAGAGAGAAGGAAACCAAAATTGCCGACGGTTATCTTCGAACTGCATCCACAAGTTAGACTATTTTCTCTCAAATCCTTTTCCAGATTGTAGTTCTCGTTCTCACGGTCGATTTGATGGGTAGATCGTCAAATTCCGATCAAAATTGAGTGAGATATGGTCATTTGAAGTTGGCGATTCAAAACTGAAAACCTGTTACGGGATTTCATGAATACCTCTTATTGTTTCGACTTGTTGCACTGCAATATCATCCAAATTCATCCCCAAACTGGTACTAGGTCGTAGTACTCGAATTCCTCTTCGATTTGCCGTTGATTTCGTCCAATTCCGTTTAAAAACGAATAAATTATGCCTTTTGAAAGTTTGATTGAAAGTAAAAAAACGAGAGGAAGAAGAAGAAGAGAACGTGAAGGGACATGACTTTTGGGCCTATTTATAATGGCTGAAGTGTCTTTTCATTCAAATTCAGAATTCAAATTCAAAATTTTGGCGCCAAGTTGGTTGAACTGCTAAATCTTCACTATCTTTCTCATACGGTGTTCAAATTCAGCAAATGAATACACTATCCTAACCAGAAAAATAAGCCCGTCGCAATAGAGCAGATCTCGTCATCGAATTCCGGAAAACCAATTCAGAATTCAGATAATATCGAAGAAATGGATCTAAAAACTGGGTATGCCTTAATTAATTTTTAAATTTTTTGTTGAATGGATGTTTTGTTTGCTTTGCTTTGTTTTGAATTTGAAATATAAATCTTTAAAATTCAAACTTGAAATTTAAAATTCGAAAGTTGAAATTTAAAATTCAAATTTGAAATTTGAACTTTGAAATTCAAAATACTAATAAAATAATAAATTAAACTTTAAATATTTGTTAGGATTAATATTATTTCAGGAAATAATTAAACCTGAAATATAAATCGATAATTTAAAAGCAAAGTCACAAAATCATATGTTCTTTGAAAATTATGCATGAATGTCGACATACATATGTTCTTATGTCAACATAAAGGCTTGTAAAATGAAATTCAAATTTTGAGCTTAAACTTTCAAACTTCCCTCCTAGTTTTAAATAAGAAAATGCAAGTTCAAATTCAAGTTATTAACTTTTTCTATCTACTTATTTTCTTATATCTTGTTTCAAAATATATACAAATTAATAAAATTATTAATATGATAGAAATAATTTAAATTTCTCAAACATTTGATATTTTATAAAATATAAGTTTATATATCTTTAGTTTAAGCATACATAGTTTAACTTATATATTTTTCACATATAATAACAATTTTGGGTTGCATTATAATAAATACTATTTGTAATTTCATACTAATTTTGATTTATATATTGAACTTAATATTTTGGTATAAAGATATATATATATATATATGATTTTTATGCCTTCAAAATATAGTTTAAATATAAGAAATTATAAGCTTTATATATTATTTCATATTATCGGTTTTATAGATTACTTTATAATGTTTTTATAACTGTAGATTTCTTCTATAGTATAAATGGTTTTTTAGTAAATAAAAATGTTTGATTTTTAAAGTTTGAATTTAAAATTAATTTGTATCAAGAAGATTATTGTATATCTCATAATAAATTTTAAGTTCTTTTCAAAATTAATTTTTATATATTATTATGAATATGTGTTTATAGTCTACTTTATACAATCTTATATTCCCTCTAAAAAGATCTTCAACTCCATAATTATTTTGAATATTTTACTACTTATCATGAATAATTTTTAAACTCTTATCTTTATTATTATTTCGATCACTTTCATTAGTATAATTAACCTAAGACTAGAAATCAACATCATCCTTGCTTGATTCAAATAATTTATTATATGCGTAATAGTTAGATATTACTTTAAGTACCTTTTATAAAAACACATATCATCATCAAATAATTCTATATATTATTACCATACTATCATTACACATATTATTTCATATCATACATCATTAAGGAGCATCTCAAATCATTTACATCGCAAATTGCATTTCATTCAATATACCACTTCATATTGTTTTTCATATGTCATACTGCATTATTACCAACATATTGCATTACATGTTAACTTTAACTCCTCATAACAAGTATACTATATAGGGAATTATTATCTTAGAAATATATAGTATTATTAATTAAACACATAACATATTTACTTTGATTTAATTGACTTGGTTGAATTGTTAGGCTTAATTGACTTGGTTGAACTGTTTGACTTAATTAACTAGTTTGATTTGTTTGACATAAGTAACTTGATTGACTTGTTTGACATGGTTGAATTTCATTAGCGGTGTGTTAGAAATATACTTACGCATTTTAACTTATATATAGAATTATTTCTTAGTCTAAATTAAAGTCTTATTATAGTTTTAAGGGAATTAGAGTATAGGCTAGGTTTAGTCTTATACTAGATTAAGGGGGAGTTTAAGAGTTTCTAAGGATTAGTTGAAGGTTCAAAAATTCTTTGGTTGATTTAATTGTTCAGATTGTTTGTTTGATTTGCTTGTTTGAATTGATTGGTTTGCTTAGTTTATTATCCTTCTATTAAGGTTATTAGACTAGTATAGTCAAAGATTTAGGGGGAGTATAACTTAGTTCTGAGGTATCGTTGGTAGGCCACGGTGGCAGGCTAGGCCACTGATTGGTGATGACCCCTAATAATTAGTTCGGTCTAGTATAGTATACTATAGGTATAGTATAGTATAATCATAGGAAATGTATAAATAGATACAGGATTTAGGAGTACTTTACTTTAGTATAGGAATTATTTAGATAGTTACAGGATTTAGGGGGAGTAGTTTTAGAATTTCTTTTTGATAATGCCAAAGGGGGAGAATTTATAAAATGTAGGATTCTTACAGATTGGGGGTGTATAGAAGGAACATCATCAAACAGGTATATACAGGTATGATATTTTTTAAACTAAGGTTGTCATCATAGAAAAGGGGGAGATAGTAAAAGAATGGAGTTTTGATGACAACAACCTTATTTCAATTATCATTGATTATAAAATATATACTAACACTTTTTGTATAGAATATATATATATATATGTGTGTGTGTTTGTATGTGTGTGTGTGTGTGGGAATTATATACTTATATACAGGAAATATTACTGAAGACTATACAGTTATAAAGATGATAAAGATTCAAAGATCAGAGAAATTTCAAGACTCATGAGTAATCAAGATTTCAAAAGTTGAAGATCAATATAGTTATAGAGTCTAGATTTTGCAAGACTCTAAATAGCACTGCAGGTTCAAAATTCAAATTCTGATTTTCAATTCAATCCTCAATCCTCTCTATTTTATTTATCCTCAATCCTCTCTATTTTATGTATCCTCAATTCTCTTTATTTTGTTTTTCTATTTGTTTCTATTTTTATTCTTCTTTTTTCTTCAAACTTAAATATTTTATATACTTTATATTTATACTTTATATAGTTTAAAACCTTATAATTTTATAATTATTTTTATATAGTTTAAAAGTATGTTTTCATATGATTTTCTATCATATAATATTGATTTACAACACTAGAATTTTACTCAAGAATTTCCAGAATTAGTTTTATATCAAAACACTTGAAAAATGCTTTGAAAATCAAAAATACACATGAGTGTGTTGACATAGCAAAAAGTGTATGTCGACATATAACTGCTATTTTTCTAATTTTGAAGGGAAGTGTCTTTTCACTATTTGAAACGCTTCAGAACTGTTGCAACCCTTCATACTCTATAAAAAGAGATTAAAACCAAAATTTTAATATATCTTCTTCCCTAACTTCATCCTCTTTCACTCCAACATTATTATTATTATTCATTTTTATGATTCTTACACTTATACTCTACCGAATTCAATTCTATTTTGATCAAACTTCTTCTCTCTACACTCTCTACTCTCTGAATCAAGTTCTATTGAAGAGTTATAGGGCTGTTTTGTAATTGCTTGGGTTGAATAGACCTTGTTTGTAAGTCAAAGAGGAATCGGTGTATCCTTATAGCCGTGAAATCAAGGAATAGGAGTCGGTGTGTCCTTGTTCAGCCGTGAAATCAAGGAATAGGAGTCGGTGTTTCCCTTTTTAGCCGTGAAATCAAGGAGGGTGTATTTGACTATTGTAAATAGTAATAAAACGCTGCACAATCCAGCGTTGTGCGGGACTGGACGTAGGAGTGATCCGAACCAGTATAAAATCCGGTGTGTTCTTTCCTTTTCTGCATTTTTCTTTATTTCTATTTATTTTGCATTTGTGTTTGAATCTGTGTCTGTGATTGTGTTTGTGGTGTTTGATTCATGCCCTAATTTTCTTTAGTTTTAAGTTTTGTTTAAACTTCTTACAAACACTATTCACCCCCTCTAGTGTTTGCTTTGCCTTAACGATCCATTCCACAGTCCCTAACACTCGGTTCCCGCCTAAACTAGATCGATTGTGGGTTCCATCCCATTAGAAGGTTGAAATAGGTTCCATCCCATGAGAAAATTAGAATAAAGATTTTTGTGTTATTATGAAGTTTTAACAAAAATACTATACTATATTACTTATCCTATTTTTTTTAATTCTTGAACTCTTGTCACTCATGAATCTTCAATCTTGAATTCTTCTTTTTTGTAATCTTCAATATTGAGTCTTTATACTGTACAGTCTTCAATAATTGATACATACGTATAATACCTACATATACATCCTGCATATATATATATACATACATATATATATATATAGAGAGAGAGAGAGACGATAGTGTTAGTGCATATTTTATAATAATAGTTAAGTAACAACTGAAGTTAAAAAGGATGTTGTCATCAAAAACCATCATCTCAGTTCCTAACATTTCAAATATCATCAATATGCAAAATTCATATGATAATTATCCATTTTATCTGTTGACCATCTTTTTGGCAAAAGCCGTCACAACTCAAGGTCGAAGCCTACCACCAGATGTCGGCCCATTTCTTCCTTCCAGGGCCGACTTTTATCGTAGGTCAACGCATTATGACTCGACCCAAATTGTCTTCACGACGAATAAAGGTTAGCCTTCAAAAGATTGTTCTTCCTAAGTCAAAACCAAACCGATCGATCGGATCATCAACCAATCGATCGAGTTGTTCATGAAAGATCGGATCGAGCCAGGAATATTGAAGTAGAAATATCCAGTGAAATTATCTATTACAAGACGAAGTCCTACTCCCAAGGATATACAATCAATCAGCTTTAAACCAGCACACTTTATTGTACGCCAAGTTTCAAGCTCCACGTAAGCCACGATTTCGGAGAAGAACTGTTCATCAGTAGTAGACCAGGTCCCTCCGCCTACAATTACTTTAATGGATCGAATTACACGTGTCCAAGCCCGAAAAAGATATGAGTTACGTCGCATACCAATTTTGCCCATCTTTTCACCTATAAATACAACTATTTCCTGAAGTGGAAAGACTTCTTGAATCCGCTACATGAAATCTCCTATTCGGCATTCCAGAAATAGCATGTCATATATTCTAAGTACAACACAAGGACTTTGTGTAAAGATCTCTTATTTCTCTACTTTCTTCCACTGAAAAACAACTAGTACCTGTAATCGACAGTATACACAAAGATTATAAAGTGGAGGTAGGCTTGGATTAAGCCGAACCACAATAAAAATATCGTGTCTCTTGTGTTTATTTACTTTTTCTTGCATTTTGTGAATATTATCGTGCATGGTTAATGCATTTTGGGGTTGATCGTCATTAAACCAACTTTTGACGTGCCAGGAAGTGGGCACACGGATATACCCTACGATCTTTCGTGAATCCTAAATAAACAATGGTTAAATGGAAGTAGGATACAACACCTTCTCCCGCTCAATCTCGACCTGCCGGTGCAACAGAAACAGCTAAGGATTCCTCCCACGAAGATCCATCCCAATACTTAACTGGGGACGAGATGGATAAAGTTCTGGGCGAACTCAGAGTTCAGATGGCATACAAGGACGGACTTCTCGCAAAGCGGCAGGAAATGATGAAAAGTTTCCTCACTCGGATCGAAGGGGGACCGAGCAACCAAACATCACTTCCTGCATGAGATGAAGCTGGGGCAACCGCTATTCTTCAATCAAATGAAATCCATGCCCCAAATAGTTCTCTAGTTATGCTCCCACTTGGTTCCACTTCACTTCCCGATTGTCCAATTCTAAGATCATCACATCTGGCATCAAATGGAGCAAAGGTAGCTGCAGATTCTCAGGTCGGCCATGAACAAGTTCTATACTAATCGACTATTTTGGCTCCACTCCAGGGTTTGACTCAACTCCCTGGAAAAATGGCTCTTGAACCAGTGCAACATCTGGGTCGACCAGAACACGGATCGATGCAACCTCCGGTTCGACCCAGCATCTTATCACAAACCCGTCTTATGCAACCTCCCCCACAACCTTCCCAGCTTGTCGATCCAAGAAGGGCTGGGGGCAACGACCCTCTTTGTCACCAAGACCACTCTACCATACCTGTCCCCAATGCGACAGAGGGAAACGCTATAGTAAACCACTCTAATATCGCTCCGGGCGAGGGCAATGCCGAGCCTCGAATAGGAAATGCTATCCTGAACAGGTCCCTTCAAAACGAAGCGGCCATGGTCTGGTACGACACTCAGTTTAACCAAGCGGCTCCAGTTACACCCGAATTAAGGCCTGAGGCTATGGATCACCTTCAGTTAACTCTCGTAGGCTGAGCCTAACTGACTTCAAGGCCTCAGGACATACGTCCACCCCATTCTGGTACTGAGATTCTCACCAATATCCCCAATACATAATTGGATGTGCGAAAACAACTCCTAAGGATGGAAGTCAGATTGCAAGTGTCATCAAACGCTTCACCAAAGGCACCTCTTCTCAACAGGATGTGGATAATATCCATCGTAGTCCTTTCGCGAGAGAAATCAGAAACTCGCGCAACCCTCTTGGGCTTCAAGCTTCTGGTCCTGGAGCCTTACAATGGAGGACCAACCCAACCATACATCTCATGCAATACATACATCACATGGAAGCATATACTAATGTGATAGCCCGTAACTTCCACGTGAAGGAAAGCATGGATTACCGTGAGTACAAGCCACACCAGAACACAAACAGAAGAACATTTCATTGCTTATTATAACAATTCCATCAGAATACAAGAATATACAGAGTATGAATAAAAATTATACATCAGGAAATATCAGAGATTAAATAATTTGCATAGCAGCGGAAAATTAATACAAAACATAACTGAAAGAAATACACGGATACAGAGCTTTCTGAATATCACTTCAGCTATAAACCAGGATCCTGTGAATATAAATCTGCAAAACCAAAACTACTAGCTGCCCGTGTGGAAAATAAGGGCACCCAGAGTTTAGGTTAAAACAATAAACTCCAGGTCAGTCATGTGACTGGTGTGAGAACTAAAACAGTTATTAATATTGGTTTTAAAGTTGGGTAAATCAAGGGACCACGCCGTATAACACGGTACGGGTTTCCTCCCAAGAATACCAGTGCATAAGACAAACAACGCAATGCTAAATAAAGAAAATGAAGCTATTATAAGACCCAGGTCCCATCACACAATGCAACGCTAGCCAAAGGATAGGGTTTTCCCTTATAATAGCCAAATATACTTGGTATGTTTAAAACAAATCATTTGATACTATTATAAGTGTATAGTGTATAAAACAACTTCAAATATAAATGTATCAATCATAGACGGCATGGGTACCATATATCATGTCGCCATACTAGGCTCTACAATCAAAACCGAAATATCACGTATTGGAAATTGGATTTCCGTCTTGAGTCGAGGCAAGGGGAAAGATCCTCTCCGCTTCGAGACACTCTAGCAAATGTCTCAGGACTACACACTCTGGGTAACCCTTGGATCCTCAGGGTCGGTCCTCTTTTATGTTTGAGGATTAATTATTCCTGAACACACGTTTCCCGGTCCTAACAGACCTATCTGAGGCGCCTCGCAATCCAACAACCACATAGGTGAAAATAATATAAATGCCAGTGCTGGTAAGTCACTAACACCACCATAGCTAGAAAGAAACGTCGTGCACTCCCTGCAGTCACTCTCCCGTTTTTGACTCATACCGAGGTGTGAGGCTCGCGAATCAACGCCATACACAAAGCTATGCCACATAGGCCGTGCTTTGATCATCAACCACAAGACTTTGCTTTTCAACAAAAGCCTTGATCCATGCAACTCAGCATGCCACATTGTCAATCCATACTGTACCACTGATTTCTGCCAATATATAACCTCTAAGCTTGTACGTCTCAGAGAAGGGTGTAAAGCAAGAGAATAAATTCTCCGCCACCAAACAGATATATATTTAGAAGAGATCAACGAATACAGTATAAAGGAATACAACGTCAGACATACCATCCATTTACAAGTTCGTTCTGGGTCTGAACGAAACCGGAGGCACCTTATTCCGCCTCCCATATGTCCAATACAGGAGTGAGGTCCTCGCATTTCCATCGATCTCCAAGTACGTCTAGACGATCACCAACTTATTCCCTCCTCTTGGGTGTACAGCCCAATCAAGATTGTCAGGAATCATCCAAACAATGTGAAGACCTCCGGTCTTCAACCACCGTCTTCATCTTCGACTTATCGTCGAATCAATTATTCAGAATGGGTATAAACCCGGCCTTTCCGAATAACTCGCGTATATAATAAACAAGTGTTACACAACCACAACATACGCCTCATTCCAATTCAGAATACTCTTTTATTCAAATATTCACATCATTAGGGAATAGGTTCCCATTAATTTTATCAAGATAAATTCTTTAAAATTTATTCTTTAATCTTCCTTTGAATATCAATTCAAACCATTTTAAGGTTTATCCAAACTAGTCGGGATTAGCGAACCAAACCGAAGTAATTATTTATTTTATTTCCCAATCCCAGCCTATAAATCCCATGGAGAAAAACTGGTAATACTCCATATCTAACACCATAGGGTTATCGGTAAATTTAATTACCATTTCACGCTCAAATCTAATTAAAGATTTAACTATCGCTTGGAGCAAAACTGGTGGTACTCCATTCTCGATCATTTTCTTGGATTCGATAAATTTACTTATCACATTCACTTTCCAATCTAATTAAAGATTCATTAAAACTCTAATTCAGTTTTAATCTCTAAAATCATTAATAATGATTATTCCAAGTTAAGAAATTAATCTTATCGTTTACTGGGTTAAAGAACTCATGTCATTTAAGACACGGTTCACGATAAACCCATAATCTCATTCCATTCTTAATCGGGTTAAAGAACAAGTGTCGTTTAAAACACCGTTCACGATAAACCCTAATCACATTCCATTCTATCAGTCGCTAACCGTAAATTAGTAAGAGAACAATTCCCTAAATATTAATCCCGAAGGCCGAAACCAACATCAGATCAATACCCAGAAAACCATTCAACTTAACTGATCTCCAGTTAGTTTCTGATTTTCTTAACTCTATTGGGTTTAAGAACAGTATTATTAAAGATACCATTCACGACAAACCCAAAATCCAATTCGATATTAAATACAAGGCTCTAAATAGAAAATATATCAGCTTATATTCAATATCAAATTCTGAAACCAACAAATATCGTATTGGAAATAACGATATAAATATATCTTTCAAATTTCCATAACAATATCTGTATAATCACGAAATCCAACATCGAAATATTCCGACGATGATTTCGATTCAAATCCATTCCAATTTATATATTGGGAATTCTGGTTATCTTTAAAACCATTTCAAATTCAATTTATTTATTTAAAAATATTGGATTATAATTCTAGTTCATAACTAGTTCATTTGATAAAAATATATTTTTATCTTTACAAATATGGAATTTTTCAGCTTAATTCTTTCTAAGTCATTTATTATGATTTTACACAAATTACTAATATTTTTAATAATTTTATCAAGGCCCGTACAGTCGATTTCCATAACCGGCCATCGAACTGCACTTATAGCGACCTTTTCCAAATTTGATTTGGACATAATTCCAAATCCAACCGTTAGATTTCAAATCCCTTATATTCATTGGAAATCTCTTTTCGATACGAACCCAACGGTTCCGGTCTCAGGAGAATCCGACAGTCGGATCTCCCGTAATCGCAATTCGAAGTCAATGGTCGAAATTCGCGAACGGTCACTGTGCAGCGCGTTCTATTCAAGCCATTATATATATTATATATATATAATATATATATATAATATTTCCGATCAAAACATATTTTATAACTTCGTTTTCAAAACGATTCCAACTTCCTTTTCAATTTTAAACCAAAATTGAATACTCTATATCATTATATATAAATGATAATATTTTCAAAATATTTGATTTTGAAATCAATTTCTTTTCGATATTCATTATAAAAATGAATAAAATCGAGATAAATATCGTTCGTGTCAAAATGGCGCAACTCTAGTCAACACGGCTTCGTATATTTAAATATTTCAAATATTTCTATTATTAAATATTCTATTTCAAATATTTCTATTTCAAATATTTCATCTCAAATATTTCTTTTCAAATATTTCATCTCAAATATTTCTTCACAAATATTCCCTTTCAAATATTTCTATTCAAATATTTCGTTTTCAAATATTTCATCTCCAATATTTCTTTTCAAATATTTTATTTCAAAACTGGAATGAGGCCTAATCAATTACCATATAAGGTAAATTATATGGATTCCATACAACGCATGTATATAATAGCAGTGATAAATAATCAACCATCATCCAAAGTACACTACACAACTGTCTGCCAACCTATCGATTGACATACAACTAATTATTGGGATTAGTGTACGTCAATTTCATCCCAACACCTGTGTGGGGTTTCAAATCAACAAACACAGAATTTATTTGTGCAGTTGGGCGATGTGTAAAATTTATCGTCTCAATCAATATCGGTCAAATGGGTGTACATAAACAAATTGTCTGATTTGTAAATGAATATTTTATTTTATTCATTTATCTAATAAAAATGATATTTTTATTTTTCTAACTTATTTTAGAAAAATTCGACGGCATAACGGCACGATACTAGAAACGGGACAAGGCCTAGCCTTATCCCCGGTCTAATAATGACCCAGCCATACACATACCAATCTAATCAAATCCATTTCACCCAAACAACCAAATTCAAAATAAATCAATCACCAAACAATCAACTAAACAAACAAGCCGTTCATGGTCTGTGGACGATAGGTGTCGGGTGCTACTAAACACCGTCTGCATCCTAGTATATATATTTATCTAAAAAATAAAATTAGAGTGAGAAGTTCTCACCGATTAGCTAAACCAATCTCCACGACTCTTCATAAGTAGGAACTCTTTGTCGTTCTCGTCCTTTTGTCACTTTCGCCACCCGTATTCACTACATATATAAAAATCACATTTTTATATTCTCTAATATATAAAAATCATATTTTTAATTCGCTACTTCATATATATAAAAATCGAATTTTTATCGCTACTTCATATATATAAAAATTGAATTTTTATCGCTATTTGATATATATAAAAATTGAATTTTTATCGCTACTTCATATACATAAAAATTGAATTTTTATCGCTACTTTATATATGTAAAAATAGAATTTTTATCGCTACTTCATACAAGTAAAAATAGAATTTTAACAACGCTATTCGATATAAAAATCTCGCCGTTGCCATATCCAAAATCAAATCTTTTCTTCTATTAAAATGTCATCTTTTCGTTATATAAAAATATAAACTTTTCTAATATAAAAATCTATATAAAATCATATCTTTATAGGTTTAGAAGAAAAAAAATCAAATTTTTATTCGATTAAAAATATAACCTTTATATGGTAGAAAAATCTAATCTTTCTACGTATAAAATCCGACCTTTTCATGTATAAAAATTCAAACTTCATAGAAATAAAAATCATATCTTTGCTTATATATAATTTAGAAAATATTTTTCACAACTATCCTTTTATATGAAGAAAAGTTATATCTTTCTTTTATGAAAAATCCTATCTTTCTTCTCATGAAAAATTCTATTTTCCTATCATGAAAAGTTATAACTTCCTCTCATGAAAAATTATATTTTTACTCGTCTTTATGCAAATAAAATTCTAATTTTATATGAAATAAACAAAACTAAAAATAAAAATAAAAATTATGACCTTATATAAATAATATCAAAGCTTATCTTTTTGCTACTTCACAATAAAGATCTCATCTTTTTATTTAAGAAAATCAAACCCTTTTACCTATAAAAAATCCAACCCTTCTCATACAAAAATCAACTAATCTTCTTATCTATAAAAATAAAAACTGAATTTAAAACAATGTAGTTAAATTAAATTGAATTTAAAATAAATTAAGAAGGGCTTACTGTTTTCGTTGATGGCTGCAAAAGGGGGGAGGGGTCTTCATCGGACGGAGGTGGCCAGGGGACTAGGGGAGGCGGCGGAACCGGCTTTAGGTGGCGGTGGAAGTGGGGTACGGGCTGTGGGGGGTCACGGTCGAAGGGGATTGGGGTTCGGGCACTTCAGGGTGCGGGGTTTTGGGGCACGCGAGATGGAGAGAGAGGAGGGAGGAGGGGCGAGGTAGTGGGCGCGAGCGGGGCCGCGACGATGAGGGTGGCGATCGCCAGGGGCGGCGACGCATTGGGTGGTGGGCGCGATTTAGTTTAGGTTTTTTTTTGTTTGAAATCGATTTCTGTTATACGGTTTTGGAAGAGAGGGGCGTTGACCCGGTTTAGGGAATAAGGGCTTGGCCCTTTTTTTAATTTTAAAATTCCAAAAAAGTAACTTCCAATTTCGATCTCCAAACGAGACCCACCGCCTGTCACCCCTAGCTAATTACCCCCATTTCGAACACAATGGGATATGTTTCGTAAGCCAATTCGACCGTTTCGATCATTTTCCATCAAAATTAAAATATAAATAAATAGAACAGTCAATATTGATTTTAACGTACATTTTAAATTACCGGGGCCACATACTGATTCAGAAAAATTATTTCTACCTTCGTATTGACGATACGGTCCTAACGAAACTAATTTCGTCGAATTCTGAGATCGTTTGAAAAATGACCATTTTCCAATCAATTAAAATTGACTAGAACTGTCAAAACATGTTTAACTACGCCACGCTCACATATTGATCCTAAAAATTCTAGAAAAATAAACCTAGCTATGTTGGGATGATACGGTCCCAACAAAACTGGTTTCGTCGAATTCTGAGGCCTTTTGCAGAATGGCTATTTTTAAGGGCCATATATATATTTAAAATATATATAAATTTCACAGCGACTATTCTGAATTTTCAACTGGACGTAACTTATCATTTATAAAGTGAAATATCAGTTTCTTAACTTCGTTAGAAAGATCTTGTTAATCAGATTCAAACATTTTTTGTTTCGTCCAATTCCGACTTATATTGAATTCTGTATATTCATTTGAAATTAGAAATCGAATTTTTGAACTACCGCGCCATTTCAGGCTCGTTATATAATTAAAATAAATTTATTCGTTCTAACTTCGTCGAAAATAAATTTTCTGTCGTTATTATTTAAAATAAATTATTTTAAATATTCAAAATTCATTAAAATCACCAAAATAAAAATTTTAAATTGGCTCTGATTTCCGGGTTGTTACAGTCTCCCCCACGTAAAATCTTTTCCTCCTCGAAAAGGAACGAAGCTGAAAGTTGTTTACTAATCAACTCAACTTTCATTATTTCGTTACGGCTTAAGTTCTTCAACTTTTCAATTTCTAAGTACTTTCCAAATTTTTCAAAAATTTGGCTAACACCCTAAATTTTCGAAAAATTTCGCCATAACCTCCCCTGCACCGGGAGCATCGGGAAAATCCCCAAACCGCCACACAGGCCCTCTGATCTCAAAAAGAAAAAAGAAAAAGCCAAGCGGCTAGCCAATCGGCTCATAAAATCATCAAATCCCAAGAAATACAATAAACATGTACCTATTTGTCGGGCAAACAATTTTATTTCTCTGCTCTAGCCTCCTTGCTATGACCTGTTCAATATACATATATGCACATGTATGCAAATTCAAGCAAATTTCTGTGACGGCCTGGAATTTCGCTCGATCTGAATCAGTCGTTAAACCGATCTTGACCGTTCAAAACCCCTGAACGTTTGAGAACAGGACAAATCAGAACACAAACAGAAGAACATTTCATTGCTATTACAACAATTCCATCAGATACAAGAATATACAGAGTATAAATGAATAAATTACATTCGATAAATATCAGAGATTACAATCAATTACATAGCAGCGGGAAAATAATACAAAGCACAACTGAAGGTGATATACGGATACAGAGCTTTCCGGATATCATTCCAGCTGTAAACCAGGATCCTGTGAATATAAATCTGCAAAACCCAAAACTACTAGCTGCCCGTGCGGAAAATAGGGGCACCCAGAGTTTAGGTTAAAACAATAAACTCCAGGTCAGTCATGTGACTGGTGTGAGAACTAAAACAGTTATTAAAACTTTATTTTAAAAGAGAGTAATTCAAGGGACCACGCCGTATGACACGGAACGGGTTTCCTCCCAAGAATACCAGTGCATAGAATAAACAACGCAATGCTTTTTCAAAAAATGAAGCTGTTATAAGACCCAGGTCCCATCACACAATGCAACGCAAGCCGGAGGATAGGGTTTTACCTTATAACAGCCAAACATGCTTGATACGTTTAAAACAAATCATTTGATACTATAATAAGTGTATAGTGTCAAAACAATTTCAATCATAAATATAAATCATAGACGGCATGAGTGCCTCATCCCACTATGTCGCCATACTAGGCTCTACAAATAAAGCCGAAATACACGTATTGGAAATTGGATTTCCGTCATGAGTCGAGGCAAGGGGCAAGCTCCTCTCCGCGTTCGAGACACTCTAGCAAATGCCTCCGGGTTACGCACTCTGGGCAACCCCGGATCCTCCAAGGCCGGTCCTCACTTACGTTAGAGGATTAATTATGCCTGAACACACGTTTCCCGGTCCTTACAGACCTATAATCGAGGTGCCTCGCATCCAAACCACAAAGGTGAAAAGTATATAAATGTCAGGGCTGGTAAGTCACTGACACCACCATAGCTAGAAAGAAACGTCATGCACTCCTTGGGTCCTTATCCCGTTTTTGACTCATACCGAGGTGTGAGGCTCGCGAATTCACGTTATACACAAAGCTGCCACGTAGGCGTGCTTTGATCATCAACCACAAGACTTTGCTTTTCAACAGAAGCCTTGATCATTGCATCTTAGCGTGCCACACAGGCAATTCATGCCATGCGACTGATGTCCATCGATATACAACCTCTGAGCTCGTACGTCTCAGAGAAGGGCGTTAAGCAAAAGAATAAATTCTCCGCCGCCAAACAGATGTAATTTTAATAGAAATCAATCAACACAGAATAAAATCCAATGTCAGACACACAATCCATTTACAAGTCCGTTCTGGGTCTGAACGAAACCGGAGGCACTTTCCTCGCATATCCATCCATCTCCAAGTACGTCTGGACGACCACCAACTATTTCCATCCTCTTGGGTGTACAGCCCAATCCGGATCGTCAGTAATTATCCAAACGATGTGAAGACTTCCGGTCTTCGACCACCGTCTTCATCTTCGACTTATCGTCGAATCGGTTATTCAGAATGGGTGTAAACCCGGCCTTTCCGAACAACCCGCGTATATTAAAAACAAATGTTACACAAACACAACATACGCCTCATTCCAATTCATTAGTCACTAACCACAAATTATCAAGAGAACAATTTCCTAAACATTAACCCCGAAGGCCGAAACCAACATCAGATCAATACCCAGGAAACCATTCTTCTTAGCCAACCTACAGCTAGTTTCTAAATTCCACATTCTTAGGGAAAGGTTCCCATTAATTTTATCCAAGATAAATTCTTTAAAATTTATCCTGTAATCTTCCTTTGGATGTCGTTTCAAACCAAATTATGGTTTTTCTAAACTAGTCGAGATTAGCGAACCACACCGAAGTAATTATTTATTTTATTTTCCAATCCCAACCTATTCATCCCATGAAGCAAAACTGGTAATACTCCATATCTAACACCGTGGTGTTATCGGTAAAATTAATTACCATTTCACGTTCAAATCTAATTAAATATTTAACTATCGCTTTGGAGCAAAACTGGTAATACTCCATTCCCGCTCCTTTCTAAATTTGATAATTTAGATTATAGATTTACATTTCAATCTAATTGCAGATTCGTTAGAACTCCTTTTACTGGGTTAAAGAACTAGGTGTTATTTAAAACACAGTTCACGACAAACCCAAATCACATTCTATTTGTTATCGGGTTAAAGAACTAGTGTTATTTAAAACACTGTTCACGATAAACCCATTTCAAATTCAATCAAATATATTAGAAATTCCGATTATTTAAAACCCCTTTTTAAATCTAATTTATTTATTTAAAAATAAAAACCCGGGTTTTAAATTGAATTCAAACTAGTTCATTTCGATAAAAATCTATTTTTATCTTTTCAAATATGGAGGTTTTCACCCCAATTTTTCTCAAATCATTTCTTATGATTTTACACAAATTATTACTATTTTTAATAATTTTGATAAGGCCCGTACAGTCGATTTCCATCAACGGCCATCGAACTGCACTTACAGCGACCTTTTTCTAATTTGATTTGGAAGTATCTCCAAATCCAACCGTTAGATTTTGAATCTCTAATATTCGTTAGAAAGCTCTTTTCGATACGAACCCAACGGTTCCGGTTTTAGGAGAATCCGACGGTCGGATCTCCCGTAATGTCCGTTTGAAATAAATGGTCGAAATTCACGAACTGCCGCGGCGCGGCGCGTTCTATTCAGGCCATTATATTATATATATATATATAATATGTATAATATATATTTCGTCGATTTCTATTTAAAACGAATTATATAAATAGTTTTAAATTCGTTTCAAAAGCAATTTCAACTTCCATTTCAATTCAAATCAAAATTGAATTCTTCTTTATAAATTCGTTTTAAAATTCATTTCTATTCAATTCAAATTTCAATTCATTTTAAATTCAATACGAATTCGTTCTATATTCAATTCATTTCGAAATCGTTTTCAATTCAATTCATTTCGAAATCGTTTTCAATTCAATTCATTTCGAAATCGTTTTCAATTCGATTCATTTCGAAATCGTTTTCAATTCAATTCATTTCGAAATCGTTTTATATTCAATTCATTTCGATTTCATTTCATATCATGCGTTTTCGAAATCACTTTTCAATATGCATTTTAAAATGAATAAAATCGATATAAATATCGTTCACGTCAAAATGGCGTCAATCTAACCAACACGGCTTCATATATTTCTATTTTCAAATATTCTATTCAATAAATGAATATTTATTTTTGTCAACACACGACTAATCTCAACGAATGAGTACTGTCCACATGTGACAATTTTTGTTAAATTACTTCGTTCAACACATGACTAATCTCAACGGATGAGTACAGTCAACACATGAACCTTTATTTTATATTGATAAAGATTCAAATTTTATTATTAAAACGTTTCGTTCAACACATGACTAATCTCAACAGATGAGTACAGTCAACACATGAACCTTTATGTTATAATATTCTTTATTTTCTAAATTGGAATGAGGCCCAATAAATCACCATATAAAGTTAATTATATGGATTTTCATACAACACATGTATAATAGCATTGAAAAATAATCAACCATCAACCAAAGTGCACTACACTGTATAAGCATCAAATATAGATATCTAACGCTTATAACAGCCTGTCAATCAATCGATCGACATATTTAATCAATCAGGATGAGTGAACTTCAAATTTCATCCCAACACCCGTGTGGGGTTTCAAATCAACAAACATTTATTTTTATTTGTGCAGTTGGGCGATGTGTAAAATTTATCGTCCCAATCAATGTCCTTCAAATAGGTGTACATAAACAAACCGTCCGGTTTGTAAATGAATATTTTATTTTATTCACTTCCACGTTAAAAATTATATTTTTAATGACAAAACATTTTATTTTAACTTATGAATTTCTATTCAGTTCATTCTTTAAATAAAATGATATTTTTATTTTTCTAATTTATTTTAGAAAATTTCGGCGGCATAACGGCACGATACTAGAAACGGGACAAGGCCCAGCCTTATCCCCGGTCTAGTGAAGGCCCACGCCATTCACACATCAATCAAATCAATTTATTTCACCAAACAATTCAGTTTCAAATCAAATCATCTAACTAATCTATGCAACCAAACAAACAAGTCCATGGTCTGTGGACGATTGTGTCGGGTGCTACTAAGCACCGTCTGCATCCTAGTATATATATATATATAACTAGAAAATGAAATTGAAAGGTGAGAAATTCTCACCGATAGCTATCCAATATCACGACTCTTCATTAATAGAAATCTTCATCGTTTTCGCCTTTCTTCACTTTCGTTGCCCGTATCCACTACATATGTAAAAATCGAATTTTTACTTTGCTATTCAATATATAAAAATCGAATTTTTACTACGACGTCATATAGATAAAAATTCCATTTCAAAAATATAGATTTCGCCTTTATAAAAATAAAGATTTCGCCTTTTCACATTTGAAAATATTGCCTTATCATATTTTAAAAATATCGCCTTATCATATTTTAAAAATATCGCCTTATCATATTTTAAAAATATCGCCTTATCATATTTTAAAAATATCGCCTTATCATATTTTACATCTATATCTCATAAAGATTATATTTTTATAGTTCCTACTATGCAAAGATCCTATTTTTATCTTTCTACAATATAAAAGATTATATTTTTACTACTTTAAAAATATAAAAATCATATTTTTATAATCTCTATATAGTAAAGACTATGTTTTTAATACTTTAAAAATATAAAAATCATATTTTTATTACTTTAAAAATATAAAAATCATATTTTTATTCTTATACCACTCACACAAAAATCGTGTTTTTACAACGCTACAACATATGTAAAAATCGTATTTTTATAACGCTATGTTTATAATAAAAATCATATCCTTAAGTAAATACAAATCAAGTTTTGTTCATTTAAAAATCCAGTTTTTCTACTTGTAAAAATCGAGTTTTCCTACCTATAAAAATATATATTTTTCTACGAATAAAAATCTTACCTTTTATAAACAAAGATCTAATCTTTTCATGTTATATATATAATAAGAAAAATCCTATTTCTTTTCATGGCATAATGTAAAATAACAATAATAATAAAAACTGATTTTTATCGTAATTAAATTAAATAAACAAACACAATTAATAAATAAAATACTCACAGTCAAAAAGGGAGAGAGGGGGTGCTTCACGTCGGGCTTGGTCGAATGGGGAGGAGCTGCGTTCGTCGGGTTTCAGGAGGGCGGAGGGGAGCTCAGCTAGGGTTTTTGTGATGGGTGTTGGGGCTTCGAGGGGGTTCGTCGTTAACTGGAAAAAGGGGGGAAAAGGACAGCAGGTGGCGCGATGCGCGAGGAGGGGGAGATGGTGGGGCGCTGCCTGCGCGCGATGAACGGAGGGGGGAGAAGAGGCCGCGACGGAGGCACAGGCGGAGGACGAGATGCGCGATCGTTTTTTCCCTTTTTTTGTTTTTGTTTTGATTCTGTATCGAATGAAGAAAAGGGGGGGGGGGCAGCGTGATTTAAGGGGGAGAAGAGTTGACCTTTTCTTTTTATTATTTAATTTCAATATTTATTCTCATAAAGTAACTTTTTCTATTGACCTCGAAATGAAGCCCAACGCCTGTCGTCCATAGCGTTTTACCCCCATTCCGAACACAATGGGATATGTATCGCAAGCTGATTTGATCGTTTCGATCAGTTTCCGTTGAATTTACATTTAAATCATTATATTGAATTTTAAACGTACATTTCAAATTACCGGGGTCACATACTAACCAGAAAAATTCCAGAAAAATATTCTCTAGCTTCGTATTGACGATACGGTCCTAACAAAACTAGTTTCGTTGAATTCTGAGACCGTTGGAAAACTGGCCAATTTCCAGTCGATTAAAATCAACTAAAACTGGTCAAACACGTTTTCCTTTGCCACGCTCACATATTGATTCGAAAAATTATGAAATTTGGAATCTAGCAATAATTTTACATTGCGGATCCAACAAAAGTGGTTTCGTCGAAATCCGAGGTCGATTGCAAAATGTCCATTTTTAAGGGCCTGAATTCCATAGCGACTATTCAGAATTTTCAACTGGACATATCTTTTGATTCTCGCTATGAAATTTTGATTTTTCGGATTCGTTGGAAAGATACTACCAATTAGATCCTAATATTTTTGGTTTCACTAAAATCCGGATTGTTTTGCACCCGGTACATTCAATTGAAGTTTGAAATCGAATTATCGAACTACCGCGCCATTTTCAATTCTATTTATAATTATATATAATTATTTATATTCTAACGACGACGTATATAATATATACGTTCGAATTCTATTAAAAATAAATTTCTCCGTCGATATTATTTAAAATAATTCATTTTAAATATGCAAAATTCGTTAAAATTGCCAAAATAAAAATTTTAAACTAGCCCAGATTTTCGGGTTGTTACAATCTCCCCCACTTAAAACTTTTCGTCCCCGAAAAGGAACAATGTCGAAAGTGGTTTGATTATTCAACTCTACTCTCAATCTGGCTTCCATTCTCCAACTTTTCAGTTTCTGAGAATTTTCAAATTTTCAAAAATTTGGCTAACACCCTAAATTTTCGAAAAATTTCGCCATAACCTCCCCTGCACCGGGAGCATCGGGGAATTTCAAATAGCTTCCCCGGTCCTTCTAATCTCAAAAAGAAAAAGAAAAAGCCAAGCGGCTAGCCAATAGGCTCATAAAATCATCATCACCCAAACAAAACAGTAAATTATGTAGTAAACATGTACCTATTTGTCGGGCAAACAAATTTTATTCTCTGCTCTAGCCTCCTTGCTATGACCTGTTCAATGTAAGTATATGTATATACAAGCAAATGCGACCAATTTTCAATACAGTTCAATATTTGGTTCTATTAGGCATAATGGTTTAAAAATTATCAAACAAATAAACAAACAACACAAACATCAATCAATTAGTGAATTAGAGTTTCAAATTCATAATTTTGATACACATACAAAAAAAAATCATGTTTTTGATGCCAATTCACAACAATGTGTTCTAACTATATATATAAGTTTTGGTTCTCACACCAGTCTAATGGAAATATATAGAAAATCACACCTTCGAAACACGAACATAAATACTGATGATGTCATGACAATCATCAGTACCATCTCCGGGCGACTAGAATGTGATTCCATATCTATCCAATATATTAAAACATCGAATATACGTTCATGACGCGTATATGCAAAATCTTTATATATCGGATTGTCCATATTCAAAATAAATAAATAATCAAATACGTATAAAATGGTTTAAATTTTCAAAACAAAATTGTTATCATTTGAAAAATGTACTCTTCACACTCGTTCTAGGATACTACTGATCCTATCTCTAACGAGTCATTCTAATTGGATATTACTAATCCAATATCTGATGAATTCTTTCGTATGGTTCCAATGTGTCTTGTTCTCGAGCTCTGTAAACCAAAGCTCTGATACCAAATGTGACGGCCTGGAATTTCGCTCGATCTGAATCAGTCGTTAAACCGATCTTGACCGTTCAAAACCCCTGAACGTTTGAGAACAGGACAAATCAGAACAAAAACAGAAGAACATTTCATTGCTATTACAATAATTCCATCAGATACAAGAATATACAGAGTATAAATGAATAAATTACATTCGATAAATATCAGAGATTACAATCAATTACATAGCAGCGGGAAAATAATACAAAGCACAACTGAAGGTGATATACAGATACAGAGCTTTCCGGATATCATTCCAGATGTAAACCAGGATCCTGTGAATATAAATCTGCAAAACCCAAAACTACTAGCTGCCCGTGCGGAAAATAGGGGCACCCAGAGTTTAGGTTAAAACAATAAACTCCAGGTCAGTCATGTGACTGGTGTGAGAACTAAAACAGTTATTAAAACTTTATTTTAAAAGAGAGTAATTCAAGGGACCACGCCGTATGACACGGAACGGGTTTCCTCCCAAGAATACCAGTGCATAGAATAAACAACGCAATGCTTTTTCAAAAAATGAAGCTGTTATAAGACCCAGGTCCCATCACACAATGCAACGCAAGCCGGAGGATAGGGTTTTACCTTATAACAGCCAAACATGCTTGATACGTTTAAAACAAATCATTTGATACTATAATAAGTGTATAGTGTCAAAATAATTTCAATCATAAATATAAATCATAGACAACATGAGTGCCCCATCCCACTATGTCGCCATACTAGGTTCTACAAATAAAGCCGAAATACACGTATTGGAAATTGGATTTCCGTCATGAGTCGAGGCAAGGGGCAAGCTCCTCTCCGCGTTCGAGACACTCTAGCAAATGCCTCCGGGTTACGCACTCTGGGCAACCCCGGATCCTCCAAGGCCGGTCCTCACTTATGTTAGAGGATTAATTATGCCTGAACACACGTTTCCCGGTCCTTACAGACCTATAATCGAGGCGCCTCGCATCCAAACCACAAAGGTGAAAAGTATATAAATGTCAGGGCTGGTAAGTCACTGACACCACCATAGCTAGAAAGAAACGTCATGCACTCCTTGGGTCCTTATCCCGTTTTTGACTCATACCGAGGTGTGAGGCTCGCGAATTCACGTTATATACAAAGCTGCCACGTAGGCGTGCTTTGATCATCAACCACAAGACTTTGCTTTTCAACAGAAGCCTTGATCATTGCATCTTAGCGTGCCACACAGGCAATTCATGCCATGTGACTGATGTCCATCGATATACAACCTCTGAGCTCGTATGTCTCAGAGAAGGGCGTTAAGCAAAAGAATAAATTCTCCGCCGCCAAACAGATGTATATTTAATAGAAATCAATCAACACAGAATAAAATCCAATGTCAGACACACAATCCATTTACAAGTCCGTTCTGGGTCTGAACGAAACCGGAGGCACTTTCCTCGCATATCCATCCATCTCCAAGTACGTCTGGACGACCACCAACTATTTCCATCCTCTTGGGTGTACAGCCCAATCCGGATCGTCAGTAATTATCCAAATGATGTGAAGACTTCCGGTGTTCGACCACCGTCTTCATCTTCGACTTATCGTCGAATCGGTTATTCAGAATGGGTGTAAACCCGGCCTTTCCGGACAACCCGCGTATATTAAAAACAAGTGTTACACAAACACAACATACGCCTCATTCCAATTCATTAGTCACTAACCACAAATTAGCAAGAGAACAATTTCCTAAACATTAACCCCGAAGGCCGAAACCAACATCAGATCAATACCCAGGAAACCATTCTTCTTAGCCAACCTACAGCTAGTTTCTAAATTCCACATTCTTAGGGAAAGGTTCCCATTAATTTTATCCAAGATAAATTCTTTAAAATTTATCCTGTAATCTTCCTTTGGATGTCGTTTCAAACCAAATTTTGGTTTTTCTAAACTAGTCGAGATTAGCGAACCACACCGAAGTAATTATTTATTTTATTTTCCAATCCCAACCTATTCATCACATGAAGCAAAACTGGTAATACTCCATATCTAACACCGTGGTGTTATTGGTAAAATTAATTACCATTTCACGTTCAAATCTAATTAAAGATTTAACTATCGCTTTGGAGCAAAACTGGTAATACTCCATTCCCGCTCATTTCTAAATTTGATAATTTAGATTATAGATTTACATTTCAATCTAATTGCAGATTCGTTAGAACTCCTTTTACTGGGTTAAAGAACTAGGTGTTATTTAAAACACAGTTCACGACAAACCCAAATCACATTCTATTTGTTATCGGGTTAAAGAACTAGTGTTATTTAAAACACTGTTCACGATAAACCCATTTCAAATTCAATCAAATATATTAGAAATTCCGATTATTTAAAACCCCTTTTTAAATCTAATTTATTTATTTAAAAATAAAAACCCGGGTTTTAAATTGAGTTCAAACTAGTTCATTTCGATAAAAATCTATTTTTATCTTTTCAAATATGGAGGTTTTCACCCCAATTTTTCTCAAATCATTTCTTATGATTTTACACAAATTATTACTATTTTTAATAATTTTAATAAGGCCCGTACAGTCGATTTCCATCAACGGCCATCGAACTACACTTACAGCGACCTTTTTCTAATTTGATTTGGACGTATCTCCAAATCCAACCGTTAGATTTTGAATCTCTAATATTCGTTAGAAAGCTCTTTTAGATACGAACCCAACGGTTCTGGTTTCAGGAGAATCCGACGGTCGGATCTCCCGTAATGTCCGTTTGAAATAAATGGTCGAAATTCACGAACTGCCGCGGCGCGGCGCGTTCTATTCAGGCCATTATATTATATATATAATATATATTTCGTCGATTTCTATTTAAATCGAATTATATAAATAGTTTTAAATTCGTTTCAAAAGCAATTTCAACTTCCATTTCAATTCAAATCAAAATTGAATTCTTCTTTATAAATTCGTTTTAAAATTCATTTCTATTCGATTCAAATTTCAATTCGTTTTAAATTCAATTCGAATTCGTTCTATATTCAATTCATTTCGAAATCGTTTTCAATTCAATTCATTTCGAAATCGTTTTCAATACAATTCATTTCGAAATCGTTTTCAATTCGATTCATTTCGAAATCGTTTTCAATTCAATTCATTTCGAAATCGTTTTATATTCAATTCATTTCGATTTCATTTCATAGTATGCGTTTTCGAAATCACTTTTCAATATGCATTTTAAAATGAATAAAATCGATATAAATATCGTTCACGTCAAAATGGCGTCAATCTAACCAACACGGCTTCATATATTTCTATTTTCAAATATTCTATTCAATAAATGAATATTTATTTTTGTCAACACATGACTAATCTCAACGAATGAGTACTGTCCAAGTGTGACAATTTTTGTTAAATTACTTCGTTCAACACATGACTAATCTCAACGGATGAGTACAGTCAACACATGAACCTTTATTTTATATTGATAAAGATGCAAATTTTATTATTAAAACGTTTCGTTCAACACATGAATAATCTCAACGGATGAGTACAGTCAACACATGAACCTTTATGTTATAATATTCTTTATTTTCTAAATTGGAATGAGGCCCAATCAATCACCATATAAAGTTAATTATATGGATTTTCATACAACACATGTATAATAGCATTGAAAAATAATCAACCATCAACCAAAGTGCACTACACTGTATAAGCATCAAATATAGATATCTAACGCTTATAACAGCCTGTCAATCAATCGATCGACATATTTAATCAATCAGGATGAGTGAACTTCAAATTTCATCCCAACACCCGTGTGGGGTTTCAAATCAACAAACATTTATTTTTATTTGTGCAGTTGGGCGATGTGTAAAATTTATCGTCCCAATCAATGTCCTTCAAATAGGTGTACATAAACAAACCGTCCGGTTTGTAAATGAATATTTTATTTTATTCACTTCCACGTTAAAAATTATATTTTTAACGACAAAACATTTTATTTTAACTTATGAATTTCTATTCAGTTCATTCTTTAAATAAAATGATATTTTTATTTTTCTAATTTATTTTAGAAAATTTCGGCGGCATAACGGCACGATACTAGAAACGGGACAAGGCCTAGCCTTATCCCCGATCTAGTGGAGGCCCACGCCATTCACACATCAATCAAATCAATTTATTTCACCAAACAATTCAGTTTCAAATCAAATCATCTAACTAATCTATGCAACCAAACAAACAAGTCCATGGTCTGTGGACGATTATGTCGGGTGCTACTAAGCACCGTCTGCATCCTAGTATATATATATATATATAACTAGAAAATGAAATTGAAAGGTGAGAAATTCTCACCGATAGCTATCCAATATCACGACTCTTCATTAATAGAAATCTTCATCGTTTTCGCCTTTCTTCACTTTCGTTGCCCGTATCCACTACATATGTAAAAATCGAATTTTTACTTTGCGATTCAATATATAAAAATCGAATTTTTACTACGATGTCATATAGATAAAAATTCCATTTCAAAAATATAGATTTCACCTTTATAAAAATAAAGATTTCGCCTTTTCACATTTGAAAATATTGCCTTATCATATTTTAAAAATATCGCCTTATCATATTTTAAAAATATCGCCTTATCATATTTTAAAAATATCGCCTTATCATATTTTTACATCTATATCTCATAAAGATTATATTTTTATAGTTCCTACTATGCAAAGATCCTATTTTTATCTTTCTACAATATAAAAGATTATATTTTTACTACTTTAAAAATATAAAAATCATATTTTTATAATCGCTATATAGTAAAGACTATGTTTTTAATACTTTAAAAATATAAAAATCATATTTTTATTACTTTAAAAATATAAAAATCATATTTTTATTCTTATACCACTCACACAAAAATCGTGTTTTTACAACGCTACAACATATGTAAAAATCGTATTTTTATAACGCTATGTTTATAATAAAAATCATATCCTTAAGTAAATACAAATCAAGTTTTCTTCATTTAAAAATCGAGTTTTTCTACTTGTAAAAATCGAGTTTTCCTACCTATAAAAATATATATTTTTCTACGAATAAAAATCTTACCTTTTATAAACAAAGATCTAATCTTTTCATGTTATATATATAATAAGAAAAATCCTATTTCTTTTCATGGCATAATGTAAAATAACAATAATAATAAAAACTGATTTTTATCGTAATTACATTAAATAAACAAACACAATTAATAAATAAAATACTCACAGTCAAAAAGGGAGAGAGGGGGTGCTTCACGTCGGGCTTGGTCGAATGGGGAGGAGCTGCGTTCGTCGGGTTTCAGGAGGGCGGAGGGGAGCTCAGCTAGGGTTTTTGTGATGGGTGTTGGGGCTTCGAGGGGGTTCGTCGTTAACTGGAAAAAGGGGGGAAAGGGACAGCAGGTGGCGCGATGCGCGAGGATGGGGAGATGGTGGGGCGCTGCCTGCGCGCGATGAACGGAGGGGGGAGAAGAGGCCGCGACGGAGGCACAGGTGGAGGACGAGATGCGCGATCGTTTTTTCCCATTTTTTTTTTGATTCTGAATCGAATGAAGAAAAGGGGGGGGGGGCAGCGTGATTTAAGGGGGAGAAGGGTTGACCTTTTCTTTTTATTATTTAATTTCAATATTTATTCTCATAAAGTAACCTTTTCTATTGACCTCGAAACGAAGCCCACCGCCTGTCGTCCATAGCGTTTTACCCCCATTTCGAACACAATGGGATATGTATCGCAAGCTGATTTGATCGTTTCGATCAGTTTCCGTTGAATTTACATTTAAATCATTATATTGAATTTTAAACGTACATTTCAAATTACCGGGGTCACATACTAACCAGAAAAATTCCAGAAAAATATTCTCTAGCTTCGTATTGATGATACGGTCCTAACAAAACTAGTTTCGTTGAATTCTGAGACCGCTAGAAAAATGGCCAATTTCCAGTCGATTAAAATCAACTAAAACTGGTCAAACGCGTTTTCCTTTGCCACACTCACATATTGATTCGAAAAATTATGAAATTTGGAATCTAGCAATAATTTTACATTGCGGATCCAACAAAAGTGGTTTCGTCGAAATCCGAGGTCGATTGCAAAATGTCCATTTTTAAGGGCCTGAATTCCATAGCGACTATTCAGAATTTTCAACTGGACATATCTTTTGATTCCCGCTATGAAATTTTGATTTTTCGGATTCGTTGGAAAGATACTACCAATTAGATCCTAATGTTTTTGGTTTCACTAAAATCCGGATTGTTTTGCACCCGGTACATTCAATTGAAGTTTGAAATCGAATTATCGAACTACCGCGCAATTTTCAATTCTATTTATAATTATATATAATTATTTATATTCTAACGACGACGTATATAATATATACTTCGAATTCTATTAAAAATAAATTTCTCCGTCGATATTATTTAAAATAATTCATTTTAAATATGCAAAATTCGTTAAAATTGCCAAAATAAAAATTTTAAACTGGCCCAGATTTTCGGGTTGTTACAATTTCAATTTGGCTAATTTTTACCATTCGTTTACATGTTGGTTTTAAATGAAGAATCATACAACACAAACATCAATCAATTAGTTGATTAGCTTATCAAACTCATAATTTTGATATACATAGAGAAAATCATGTTTTTGATGCCAAATCACAACAATTAGTCCTATCTAGTTTTGGTTCTCACACCATTCTAATGGAAATATATAGATATCACACTTTCGAAACTCGAACATAAATACTGATGATGTGGCCACATCATCAGAATCATCTCCGGGCGACTAGAATGTGATCCTATATCTATCTAATATATTAAAACTTCGAATATACGTTCATGACGCGTATATGCAAAATCTTTATATACTTGATTGTCCACAATCAATATAAAATAAATATTCAAATACGTATAAAATGATTTAAGTTTTCAAAACAAAATTTATTTTAAATTTTTCAATACTCTTTACACTCGTTCTAGGATACTACTGATGCCATCTCTAACGAGTTATTCTTATTGGATATTACTAATCCAATCTCTGATGAATTCTTTCATTTGGTTCTAATGTATCTTGTTCTCGAGCTTTGTAAACCAAAGCTCTGATACCAACTGTGATAGCCTGTAACTTCCCCGTGAAGGAAAGCACGGATTACCGTGAGTACAAGCCACACCAGAACACAAACAGAAGAACATTTCATTGCTTATTACAAAAATTCCATCAGAATACAAGAATATACAGAGTATGAATAAAAATTATACATCAGGAAATATCAGAGATTAAATAATTTACATTTCAGCGTAAAAATAATACAAAACATAACTGAAAGAAATACACGGATACAGAGCTTCCCGAATATCACTTCAGCTATAAACCAGGATCCTGTGAATATAAATCTGGAAAACCAAAACTACTAGCTGCCCGTGTGGAAAATAAGGGCACTCAGAGTTTAGGTTAAAACAATAAACTCCAAGTCAGTCATGTGACTGGTGTGAGAACTAAAACAGTTATTAGTATTGGTTTTAAAGTTGGGTAAATCAAGGGACCACGCCGTATAACACAGAACGGGTTTCCTCCCAAGAATACCAGTGCATAAGACAAACAACGCAAAGCTAAATAAAGAAAATGAAGCTATTATAAGACCCAGGTCCCATCACACAATGCAACGCAAGCCGGAGGATAGGGTTTTCCCTTATAATAGCCAAATATGCTTGGTACGTTTAAAACAAATCATTTGATACTATTATAAGTGTATAGTGTATAAAACAACTTCAAATATAAATGTATCAATCATAGACGACATGGGTACCATATATCATGTCGCCATACTAGGCTCTACAATCAAAACCGAAATATCACGTATTGGAAATTGGATTTCCGTCATGAGTCGAGGCAAGGGGAAAGATCCTCTCCGCTTCGAGACACTCTAGCAAATGTCTCACGACTACACACTCTGGGTAACCCTTGGATCTTTAGGGCCGGTCCTCTCTTACGTTTGAGGATTAATTATTCCTGAACACACGTTTCCCGGTCCTAACAGACCTATCCGAGGCGCCTCGCAATCCAACAACCACATAGGTGAAAATAATATAAATGCCAGTGCTGGTAAGTCACTGACACCACCATAGCTAGAAAGAAACGTCGTGCACTCCCTGCAGTCACTCTCCCGTTTTTGACTCATACCGAGGTGTGAGGCTCGCGAATCAACACCATACACAAAGCTATGCCACATAGGCCGTGCTTTGATCATCAACCACAAGACTTTGCTTTTCAACAAAAGCCTTGATCCATGCAACTCAGCATGCCACATTGTCAATCCATACTGTACCACTGATTTCTGCCAATATATAACCTCTAAGCTCATACGTCTCAGAGAAGGGTGTAAAGCAAGAGAATAAATTCTCCGCCACCAAACAGATATATATTTAGCAGAGATCAGCGAATATAGTATAAAGGAATACAACGTCAGACATACCATCCATTTACAAGTTCGTTCTGGGTCTGAACGAAACCGGAGGCACCTTATTCCGCCTCCCATATGTCCAATACAGGAGTGAGGTCCTCGCATTTCCGTCGATCTCCAAGTACGTCTGGACGATCACCAACTTATTCCCTCCTCTTGGGTGTACAGCCCAATCAAGATTGTCGGGAATCATCCAAACGATGTGAAGACCTCCGGTCTTCAACCACCGTCTTCATCTTCGATTTATCGTCGAATCAGTTATTCAGAATGAGTATAAACCCGGCCTTTCCGAATAACTCGCGTATATAATAAACAAGTGTTACACAACCACAACATACGCCTCATTCCAATTCAGAATACTCTTTTATTCAAATATTCACATCATTAGGGAATAGGTTCCCATTAATTTTATCAAGATAAATTCTTTAAAATTTATTCTTTAATCTTCCTTTGAATATCAATTCAAACCATTTTAAGGTTTATCCAAACTAGTCGGGATTAGCGAACCAAACCGAAGTAATTATTTATTTTATTTCCCAATCCCAGCCTATAAATCCCATGGAGAAAAACTGGTAATACTCCATATCTAACACAACGGGGTTATCGGTAAATTTAATTACCATTTCACGCTCAAATTTAATTAAAGATTTAACTATCGCTTGGAGCAAAACCGGTGGTACTCCATTCTCGATCATTTTCTTGGATTCGATAAATTTACTTGTCACATTCACTTTCCAATCTAATTTAAGATTCATTAAAATTCTAATTCAGGTTTAATCTCTAAAATCATTAATAATGATTATTCCAAGTTAAGAAATTAATCTTATCGTTTACTGGGTTAAAGAACTCATGTCATTTAAGACACGGTTCACGATAAACCCATAATCTCATTCCATTCTTAATCGGGTTAAAGAACAAGTGTCGTTTAAAACACCATTCACGATAAACCCTAATCACATTCCATTCTATCAGTCGCTAACCGTAAATTAGTAAGAGAACAATTCCCTAAATATTAATCCCGAAAGCCGAAACCAACATCAGATCAATACCCAGAAAACCATTCAACTTAACTGATCTCCAGTTAGTTTCTGATTTTCTTATTCTATTGGGTTTAAGAATAGTATTATTAAAGATGCCATTCACGACAAACCCAAAATCCAATTCGATATTAAATACAAGGCTCTGAATAGAAAATATGTCGGCGTATATTCAATATCAAATTCTGAAACCAACAAATATCGTATTGGAAATAACGATATAAATATATCTTTCAAATTTCCATAACAATATCTGTATAATCACGAAATCCAACATTGAAATATTCCGACGATGATTTAGATTCAAATCCATTCCAATTTATATATTGGAAATTCTGGTTATCTTTAAAACCATTTCAAATTCAATTTATTTATTTAAAAATATTGGATTATAATTCTAGTTCATAACTAGTTCATTTGATAAAAATATAATTTTATCTTTACAAATATGGAATTTTTCACCTTAATTCTTTCTAAGTCATTTATTATGATTTTACACAAATTACTAATATTTTTAATAATTTTATCAAGGCCCGTACAGTTGATTTCCATAACCGGCCATCGAACTGCACTTATAGCGACCTTTTCCAAATTTATTTGGACATAATTCCAAATCCAACCGTTAGATTTCAAATCCCTTATATTCATTGGAAAGCTCTTTTCGATACGAACCCAACGGTTCCAGTTTCAGGAGAATCCGGCGGTCAGATCTCCCGTAATCGCAATTCGAAGTCAATGGTCGAAATTCGCGAACGGTCGCTGTGCGGCGCGTTCTATTCAAGCCATTATATATATATTATATATATATATATAATATATATAATATATTTCCGATCAAAACATAATTTATAACTTCGTTTTCAAAACGATTCCAACTTCCTTTTCAATTTTAAACCAAAATTGAATACTCTATATCATTATATATAAATGATAATATTTTCAAAATATTTGTTTTTAAAATCAATCCCTTTTCGATATTCATTATAAAAATGAATAAAATCGATATAAATATCGTTCGTGTCAAAATGGCGCAACTCTAATCAACACGGCTTCATATATTTAAATATTTCAAATATTTCTATTTTCAAATATTCTATTTCAAATATTTCTATTTCAAATAATTCATCTCAAATATTTCTTTTCAAATATTTCGTCTCAAATATTTCTTCCCAAATATTGTAACAACCCGAATTTTTAGCAACGTGTTAAGACAAGAATCAAGGCAGAATTAAATTATAAAATCTGAATCAGGATAAACGCGTTGCGCCATTGCGTTCGTCTCGGAAAAATACGCGAAATAGAGTCCGAAATTTCGTAAATCGGAGTCCGTATGAAGAAGATATGGACGAACGAAGTTAGGCAGAAAAACCGAAAACAAGCCAGAATGCACTGGCGCACTTGTGAAGTGCGCCAGCACAAAAATACACTGGCGCACTTGTGAAGTGCACAACCTTCTGGCTTGACCCTGGCTGGCCTGGTGCACCTGTTTTGGCCCTTGGTCTTGTTTTGGAGGCTTGTGACGATTTTTGAGGGCTGGGATCTATCCTAGGGTTAATCTAACGGCCTAAACTACCCCTAATCTCTATAAAAAGACCCCTAACCTAGCCTAAACCCTCATTAATTGATCCTACAACTAAACTATGGCAAAATTCTACCTCTCATGGTCTCCACTCTCTTCATAAAATTCCTAAGTAAATTCCTATGAGAGATTTTCAATGCATACAAGTGTTTTCAAGCTTGTATGAGCCTCATTAGCTTGCATTCAAGTCAAGTTTCCATATTTACATCATAAAGCAAGAGTTTTGATTCATTTTGGCTCAAGGGTTTTATTGATTTGGAGCTTTTATCTTTGGGTTTTTGGATGAAGGCATGCATAGGCTTCATCACAATCTTTGTTTTGCATTTCGATTTGTGCCTTCATAGCAATGTAAGCCCTTTCCCTACTCTTAGATATTAACTATGAAGTTAAATGTTCATGTTGCAAGTTTGGGTTTGATCATTGAGAATGATACATGCTATCATGTCATGCAAGTTTATGAAGTCATTATCTTGATCTTGTGAGCTAAAAGCTACAACCTTTATGTTGAAATGTTGCATTATGCAACATGAGAATCTTCATAATCTTTATGTCAACTTGCATATGAAGTCATAACCCTTATATGATGATATATGCGAGTTACTAGTCATCATTCCATGTCTTTTGTCACCATGATTCGCTTATGTGCCAAGTTTGGGTTTATGCATGTTTTTGAGGCTTAAGAATGTAACATGCAAGTTAATGAACACATTTGTGCCTCATTTGCCACCATGATTAACTTGTGGCTTAATATCCATTATTGCCATGCCTTTGCCAAGTCCATTCTTTTAATCCATTACGTTGTTGCGAATGTATATGCGAGTTTAAAAGCGTTGGGTTATGTTATGGGAAATTTCTAACGACATAAAAACATAAGCTTGGGAATTTACCTATTAAGTTAGGTCTACCCATTGGGAATTTACCTATTAAGTTAGGTCTACCCAATTGCTTGAAAACTTGTAATGTGGTTTGGAAAAACGATGGACATGACACTAGACTAAACATGAAATTGACCAACTCGAGGTTGGGTTGAGTTTGCAACGTAAAACTACCCAGAACCGACCGGCCTAACTATTAGTTGCAAACAATAGGACCCAATGTGAGAAGTTGGTCATGTTGTGCTTGAACCCGAGGTTAGACCAAGTTGTGGTGTAAAGCTACCCGGAACCGACCGGCTTAACTAGTAACCACAACAAAGTCTAATGTGAGAGGTTGGGGTGCATTAAGTAATTAATGCCACATGATAGGGTTAAGTTTATTTGATTAATGACTCTTAACCAAATATGACATGGACAAATGGGTTAAGTAAATTGATTGGGCTAATGATACTGAACAAAACATGACAAGGTTGGGTAGGTTAAGTAACTTGATTTGCCTAATGACACTTAACCATTTTTTTTATATGACTAGTGGACGAGATTAAGTTAACCAACACTTAATCAATCCAACGCGATAATTTGGTAAGGTTAAGTAAGTTTTCTTAATGACACTTAACCGAAAAATACAGTTAATGGATGGGGTTAAGATTAGACTCAACTAGTCTAAACATGGAAATCGGATGGGGTTAAGTTAGCCTAGACTTAATTAATCCCACTTGGTAGTTTAATGGGGTTAAGTTAAACACTTAACTAATCTAACACGATGATTTGATGTGGTTAAGTGACCAATACTTAACCAATCTAGCTCATTAATTTGATGTGGTTAAGTTAACCAATACTTAACCAATATAACGTGAAAACATGATAAGGCTAAGTCACGAATCGCTTGAATACACTTGACCGATTTGACTAAGTAAATTGATAGGGTCAAGTTAATATATACTTAACCAATCTAGAATGATAATTGGACGAGGTTAAGTCGTGAATTGCTTAATATACTTAACCAACTTGAGCATGGTTTGTAGGGTTAAGTCTTGAACTTGGATACTTAGCCAATTTTGACATGATTTGTAGACGGGTTAAGTCATGAACTTAAGTGACACTTAATCCATTATGAAAACCCTAGTTCTGAGGATTAGGTGGATAACCGTAGTTAACCAGGATAACGGGAATAAGGCTAAGTGGTAAACCTTAGTTGAAGAATAACTAAGTAATGATTCTTAGTCAAGGAAATTTAGACCAGTTCATAGATAGATGAGTAACCTGATACGGTAGGTCATCGTTTAAGTATACGAGTAGGAGCAAGTATCTGATTTAGATAAAGGCTCCAGCGAACTGGGTAACGAAGCAGCGGCTTCGGGGAATGCGAGGATATTCTTGGTATCCCTCTATGAGCTGCCAGGTGATTATACTAGGCTCATGAGAGGTTAAGGTCTGCGTTAGAAGAACCAAGAGTATGCCTTGGTTGCTATACGAGCGACCTAAAGACGGGGATGGATAGGGGATAGTCGACGATACACGGTCGTACCCTAGATAGCATTTCGTCAGGCTACCTACCATCTTTGGTCAAGCGTGTATGTACGGAAAGGCAGAGAACACCCAATAGACCATAATTGCTATCTAATTATGGTTGCGGTAAGGCTAGGATTGTGGGTTGGCCAGTAGTGTGTTCTCATACAGGATTTATCCTGTCTTGTCTTTCGCTAGTTGAGGGAGTGGTCTCGTGGGACCATAGCCACGAATAGAAAAACAGACCTTAGCATCTGCATCGGCAGATAAATCGAAAGCTCCCGACCGAGTCCTGTATTTCCTGACCTGTCCTGTGACAGGACTCGGATGGCACGATGTTATACATGTGCATACAGTCATGGAAAAACGATTCACGATGAATGCGTGGGAAAAAGGGCGCGGTTGACGGTTAGCGTAATTCCTAGTGGCCCTGGGTGGTTGAACCAAAACCGAGATACGAAAACGTGCAATAGGTAAGCATAATCCCTAGTAGTCCTAGGAAGCATAAGTCCTAGTTGTGCAAACGATGATTCGGGTTGAAAGTCCCTAGTTAGATATAGGGTGACAGTCCAAAACGATCTTAAGGATCATGGAACTATGTTAAAGTAGTATAGAATCTCATGGGAAAGCCCGTATGGTCTACGGCAAGGGACTGAACATTTACATGGAATAAAACATACGAGTTGAGTAACCTATATACGCGATATATTAGGTTGACATGGACCATTACACGACTTTTGAGTAAGGGTCATTCATGGTTAACACACGATACGGTGGGGATACTAGTACGATAGGTGCAGAGCTAAAAGACAGGATAGATACCATGGGATGTTATACGTGATATATATCTTGGGGATATTATACTTGATAGGAACCTGACGATGGGATACCTTGTTTTATCTTGACATCATAATTTATCATGACACCTTAGTTTATCTGAGTTCAGTAGTTCATCCTGTTATTTTGATTTAGCTTATCTATCTTGTCATCATGCTTATGTTCATCTCAGTTTCTCATGTCAGTTAACTTTACTAGTTTTTATGCTGATAGTAGATAGGGCTTACTTAGTCTTTTTGACTGACCCGTTTTGTTTCGCCTCTTTTCTTCCGTTTCCCCCAGGTTACAGGGATGAAATACTGTTGGACTTCTTCTGTTTGAAGGTCATCATAGATGGCTTGGACTTTTCTTGGCTATGGCTACTTTACTGTTTGTACTTGGGGAATAATTTATGAAAAAGTCTTTATGCTTCTTTACTATTGCAAGACAGGTTTTGATGTACTCTGATGTAAAAGGCTTTAGACCTTAATTATTAATGTTTATGAAAGTTCGATTTTACTTCCGCTATTTTATATGTTCTGTCTTGTGATATTTCTGTGCATGTTTACCAATAATGCCCCTCTAAAGCTAGTGTATTCCTTTGCGAGTGACCCTAGCCGAGGCGGGGTGTTACATTTGGTATCAGAGCAGAAGGTTACCAGACTGGGCAAAAGTTTTTAAAGACCTTCTGAAAACTATTTGAAAATCGTTTACAAAGAAGCATTTTTCAAGAAAATTTTCTTTTAAAAGAAAAAGGCTATTCCCCAAAGGCCATTAGCACTATCCTTGTTTCCTTAATTGAATCTCTTTTCCTTTCTTTCCTCCATCTGTAGTCACAGTGGTTTTAGCTGCGACTAGTCTTTTCTATCTACGAAAGTGCTTTCCATGCGATGGAGGTGGTTCTCGAGAGACCAGTGGCCGCGTTATAAGAAAGGATAGTGAGAAAGAGGATAAAGGATACGAGCTTAAGATGAGCAACTTGTTGGTATGGCTTGGTCCTCAAAGGAGGGAGAAAGATGAACAATGAAACCCATGACGAGAGAGTACCTTTGGCATGGTAAAACGAGGCGGATAGTTAAGTATTATGGGACAGGGACAAGATCATCGGGAGGGCAGTAGTATGCTCTCATTTCTAGGGTACCTCGGAAGGAGGGTAACGATCTTGTTAAAGGTTTAGCTCTTCTGCTCTATCATCCTGTTAGGACTTTGTTTTGATCATCGTATCATTTAAGTCTGCTTCGATAGTTGAGTCTCTGCACCTTAAGTACTAGCGTAATAGAGAATCCCATCTTTGTCTCAAAGTCCTATTGGAGAATCAGTCCATTTATACATGACTTGTTTGGATTTGAGAATGTCTATGCCAAGTGTTGAGTTTGGAAATAATGCTTATGTTTATAAGCTATGGATGGATTCTAGGGATGAAGTGGTTATCCAGTAGGGGGTGCCACTCTCGGTTTTGATAGGAGGGTAGTTAGACCTTTTGACTAGCCTTGGTAATACCCTCGAAGTATCATGTAACCTTTTTGAGGTTCTGTCATGACTAGTTACTTAGAATCCCTTGATGCCTTTATTGGGAATTTGAAGTCCGATCGAGTGGTGTTCGCCGTTAAGACGGACGGTTTACTTCATTTATGCATGGGTTATAGAGATCACCCTAGTAAGTGCGCTTGATAACTTGGTTGACATTTGTTTACTTTCAAGAGAAAGTTCTTCTACATGGAATACCTTATAATATATAAACGAGATCCAAGATTCACTAGTGAATTTTGGAAAGCTTGCATGAGATCATGAGTACGCAGTCATGTTTGCGCCAAGTATTCTAGGAAAAGGATAAGTGCAAGTGGAACGAGAGGCGACGAAGAAATGAGTTCCAGCTCATGTTATGGAAACAGGAAATAAGGAGCTACGAAATCGCGAAGTTAAAAGACGGACAAGGCACAATGGAATTAATCTCAAGGAAATACGACTTTGATGGTCAAAGACTAGATACGCGCATAATATCTCTTTTTGGGAGTATATCCTTGATCCCTGTTTCTGTGGAGCTTACTTGTTGGCTATCTTTTGTGGACATCCTCTCGGTCCTATTTTCTGTTACAAACCCCGTAAGGAGTTTGTCTTGTTTATCTTCTCGACCCTGTTTCAGGGAATCCTAGGTAGAACCCTATGGATGTAAACATGTATTTGAAACATGTTATGATTGATATGGTTGCAAGTGGTTGCAAGTGGTTGCTCGTGGATGCGCGAATACACATTAGATACTAGCTCGACTCGGTCACATTTCATATTGCATATGCACGAGTATTTATACTTGTTTATGGATGAAATCGAATGTATTATCATGCGGTTGTTGCATATGAATGAATGATTGTGCACGCATATAGTATCTATATGACTAGGACTATTTGCATGCATGTTGGATTCATGGCACTATACATATTTTTGCATTAGAAAGATTATTCAGGCCTGATCATTAGCATTAGCTAAGGAACATGTACACACACGTTTTGCATATATTCATACAGCATTAGAAATCATCTAAGGACAATGGTTTCTTATGGATGATGTTTTGAGTAGATGGATGACGGATGGTAGGATACGTTCTTCCTAACTTGGAGATTTCGGGGACGAAATCCTTTAAGTTGGGGAGAATGTAACAACCCGAATTTTTAGCAACGTGTTAAGACAAGAATCAAGGCAGAATTAAATTATAAAATCTGAATCAGGATAAACGGGTTGCGCCATTGCGTTCATCTCGGAAAAATACGCGAAATAGAGTCCGAAATTTCGTAAATCGGAGTCCGTATGAAGAAGATATGGACGAACGAAGTTAGGCAGAAAAACCGAAAACAAGCCAGAATGCACTGGCGCACTTGTGAAGTGCACCAGCACAAAAATACACTGGCGCACTTGGGAAGTGCGCCCGTGTCGAGCCAGAAACCTGCACAGCCTTCTGGCTTGACCCTGGCTGGCCTGGTGCACCTGTTTTGGCCCTTGGTCTTGTTTTGGAGGCTTGTGACGATTTTTGAGGGCTGGGATCTATCCTAGGGTTAATCTAACGGCCTAAACTACCCCTAATCTCTATAAAAAGACCCCTAACCTAGCCTAAACCCTCATTAATTGATCCTACAACTAAACTATGGCAAAATTCTACCTCTCATGGCCTCCACTCTCTTCATAAAATTCCTAAGTAAATTCCTATGAGAGATTTTCAATGCATACAAGTGTTTTCAAGCTTGTATGAGCCTCATTAGCTTGCATTCAAGTCAAGTTTCCATATTTACATCATAAAGCAAGAGTTTTAATTCATTTTGGCTCAAGGGTTTTATTGATTTGGAGCTTTTATCTTTGGGTTTTTGGATGAAGGCATGCATAGGCTTCATCACAATCTTTGTTTTGCATTTCGATTTGTGCCTTCATAGCAATGTAAGCCCTTTCCCTACTCTTAGATATTAACTATGAAGTTAAATGTTCATGTTGCAAGTTTGGGTTTGATCATTGAGAATGATACATGCTATCATGTCATGCAAGTTTATGAAGTCATTATCTTGATCTTGTGAGCTAAAAGCTACAACCTTTATGTTGAAATGTTGCATTATGCAACATGAGAATCTTCATAATCTTTATGTCAACTTGCATATGAAGTCATAACCCTTATATGATGATATATGCGAGTTACTAGTCATCATTCCATGTCTTTTGTCACCATGATTCGCTTATGTGCCAAGTTTGGGTTTATGCATGTTTTTGAGGCTTAAGAATGTAACATGCAAGTTAATGAACACATTTGTGCCTCATTTGCCACCATGATTAACTTGTGGCTTAATATCCATTATTGCCATGCCTTTGCCAAGTCTATTCTTTTAATCCATTACGTTGTTGCGAACGTATATGCGAGTTTAAAAGCGTTGGGTTATGTTATGGGAAATTTCTAACGACATAAAAACATAAGCTTGGGAATTTACCTATTAAGTTATGTCTACCCATTGGGAATTTACCTATTAAGTTAGGTCTACCCAATTGCTTGAAAACTTGTAATGTGTTTTGGAAAAACGATGGACATGACACTAGACTAAACATGAAAGTGACCAACTCGAGGTTGGGTTGAGTTTGCAACGTAAAACTACCCGGAACCGACCGGCCTAACTAGTAGTTGCAAACAATAGGACCCAATGTGAGAAGTTGGTCATGTTGTGCTTGAACCCGAGGTTAGACCAAGTTGTGGTGTAAAGCTACCCGGAACCGACCGGCTTAACTAGTAACCACAACAAAGTCTAATGTGAGAGGTTGGGGTGCATTAAGTAATTAATGCCACATGATAGGGTTAAGTTGATTTGATTAATGACTCTTAACCAAATATGACATGGACAAATGGGTTAAGTAAATTGATTGGGCTAATGATACTGAACAAAACATGACAAGGTTGGGTAGGTTAAGTAACTTGATTTGCCTAATGACACTTAACCATTTTTTTTATATGACTAGTGGACGAGATTAAGTTAACCAACACTTACTCAATCCAACGCGATAATTTGGTAAGGTTAAGTAAGTTTTCTTAATGACACTTAACCGAAAAATACAGTTAATGGATGGGGTTAAGATTAGACTCAACTAGTCTAAACATGGAAATCGGATGGGGTTAAGTTAGCCTAGACTTAATTAATCTCACTTGGTAGTTTAATGGGGTTTAACTAATCTAACACGATGATTTGATGTGGTTAAGTGACCTATACTTAACCAATCTAGCTCATTAATTTGATGTGGTTAAGTTAACCAATACTTAACCAATATAACGTGAAAACATGATAAGGCTAAGTCACGAATCGCTTGAATACACTTGACTGATTTGACTAAGTAAATTGATAGGGTCAAGTTAATATATACTTAACCAATCTAGAATGATAATTGGACGAGGTTAAGTCGTGAATTGCTTAATATACTTAACCAACTTGAGCATGGTTTGTAGGGTTAAGTCTTGAACTTGGATACTTAGCCAATTTTGACATGATTTGTAGACGGGTTAAGTCATGAACTTAAGTGACACTTAATCCATTATAAAAACCCTATTTCTGAGGATTAGGTGGATAACCGTAGTTAACAAGGATAACGGGAATAAGGCTAAGTGGTAAACCTTAGTTGAAGAATAACTAAGTAATGATTCTTAGTCAAGGAAATTTAGACCAGTTCATAGATAGATGAGTAACCTGATACGGTAGGTCATCGTTTAAGTATACGAGTAGGAGCAAGTATCTGATTTAGATAAAGGCTCCGGCGAACTGGGTAACGAAGCAGCGGCTTCGGGGAACGCGAGGATATTCTTGGTATCCCTCTATGAGCTGCCAGGTTATTATACTAGGCTCATGAGAGGTTAAGGTCTGCGTTAGAAGAACCAAGAGTATGCCTTGGTTGCTATACGAGCGACCTAAAGACGGGGATGGATAGGGGATAGTCGACGATACACGGTCGTACCCTAGATAGCATTTCGTCAGGCTACCTACCATCTTTGGTCAAGCGTGTACATACGGAAAGGCAGAGAACACCCAATAGGCCATAATTGCTATCTAATTATGGTTGCGGTAAGGCTAGGATTGTGGGTTGGCCAGTAGTGTGTTCTCATACAGGATTTATCCTGTCTTGTCTTTCGCTAGTTGAGGGAGTGGTCTCGTGGGACCATAGCCACGAATAGAAAAACAGACCTTAGCATCTGCATCGGCAGATAAATCGAAAGCTCCCGACCGAGTCCTGTATTTCCTGCCCTGCCCTGTGACAGGACTCGGATGGCACGATGTGATACATGTGCATACAGTCATGGAAAAACGATTCACGATGAATGCGTGGGAAAAAGGGCGCGGTTGACGGTTAGCGTAATTCCTAGTGGCCCTGGGTGGTTGAACCAAAACCGAGATACCAAAACGTGCAATAGGTAAGCATAATCCCTAGTAGTCCTAGGAAGCATAAGTCCTAGTTGTGCAAACGATGATTCAGGTTGAAAGACCTTAGTTAGATATAGGGTGACAGTCCAAAACGATCTTAAGGATCATGGAACTATGTTAAAGTAGTATAGAATCTCATGGGAAAGCCCGTATGGTCTACGGCAAGGGACTGAACATTTACATGGAATAAAACATACGAGTTGAGTAACCTATATACGCGATATATTAGGTTGACATGGACCATTACACGACTTTTGAGTAAGGGTCATTCATGGTTAACACACGATACGGTGGGGATACTAGTACGATAGGTGCAGAGCTAAAAGACAGGATAGATACCATGGGATGTTATACGTGATAGATATCTTGGGGATATTATACTTGATAGGAACCTGACTATGGGATACCTTGTTTTATCTTGACATCATAATTTATCATGACACCTTAGTTTATCTGAGTTCAGTAGTTCATCCTGTTATTTTGATTTAGCTTATCTATCTTGTCATCATGCTTATGTTCATCTCAGTTTCTCATGTCAGTTAACTTTACTAGTTTTTATGCTGATAGTAGATAGGGCTTACTCAGTCTTTTTGACTGACCCGTTTTGTTTCGCCTCTTTTCTTACGTTTCCCCCTCAGGTTATAGGGAGGAAATACTGTTGGACTTCTTCTGTTTGAAGGTCATCATGGATGGCTTGGACTTTTCTTGGCTATGGCTACTTTACTGTTTGTACTTGGGGAATAATTTATGAAAAAGTCTTTATGCTTCTTTACTATTGCAAGACAGGTTTTGATGTACTCTAATGTAAAAGGCTTTAGACCTTAATTATTAATGTTTATGAAAGTTCGATTTTACTTCCGCTATTTTATATGTTCTGTCTTGTGATATTTCTGTGCATGTTTACCAATAATGCCCCTCTAAAGCTAGTGTATTCCTTTGCGAGTGACCCTAGCCGAGGCGGGGTGTTACAAATATTCCCTTTCAAATATTTCTATTCAAATATTTCTTTTTCAAATATTTCATCTCCAATATTTCTTTTCAAATATTTTATTTCAAAACTGGAATGAGGCCCAATTAATTACCATATAAGGTAAATTATATGGATTCCATACAACGCATGTATATAATAGCAGTGATAAATAATCAACCATCATCGAAAGTGCACTACACAACTGTCTGCCAACCTATCGATTGACATACAACTAATTATTGGGATTAGTGTACGTCTATTTCATCCCAACACCTGTGTGGGGTTTCAAATCAACAAACACAGAATTTATTTGTGCAGTTGGGCGATGTGTAAAATTTATCGTCCCAATCAATATCGGTCAAATGGGTGTACATAAACAAATCGTCTGATTTGTAAATGAATATTTTATTTTATTCATTTATCTAATAAAAATGATATTTTTATTTTTCTAACTTATTTTAGAAAAATTCGATGGCATAACGGCACGATACTAGAAACGGGATAAGGCTAAGGCCCGGTCTAATAATGGCCCAGCCATACACATACCAATCTAATCAATTCCATTTCACCCAAACAACCAAATTCAAAATAAATCAATCACCAAACAATCAACTAAACAAACAAGTCGTTCATGGTCTGTGGACGACGGGTGTCGAGTGCTACTAAACACCATCTGCATCCTAGTATATATATTTAACTAGAAAAGAAAATTAGAGTGAGAAGTTCTCACCGATTAGCTAAACCAATCTCCACGACTCTTTATAAGTAGGAACTCTTTGTCGTGCTCGTCCTTTTGTCAGTTTCGGCGCCCGTATTCACTACATATATAAAAATCACATTTTTATAATCTCTAATATATAAAAATCATATTTTTAATTCGCTACTTCATATGTATAAAAATCGAATTTTTATCGCTACTTCATATATATAAAAATTGAATTTTTATCGCAACTTCATATATATAAAATTGAATTTTTATCGTTACTTCATATATATAAAAATCAAATTTTTATCGCTACTTCATATATATAAAAATCGAATTTTTATCGCTACTTCAAATATATAAAAATTGAATTTTTATCGCTACTTCATATATATAAAAATCGAATTTTTATCGCTACTTCATATATGTAAAAATAGAATTTTTATCGCTACTTCATATATGTAAAAATAGAATTTTAACAACGCTATTCGATATAAAAATCTCGTCGTTGCCATATCCAAAATCAAATCTTTTCTTCTATAAAAATGTCATCTTTTCGTTATATAAAAATATAAACTTTTCTAATATAAAAATCTATATAAAATCATATCTTTATAGGTTTAGAAGAAAAAAAAATCAAATTTTTATTCGATTAAAAATATAACCTTTATACGGTAGAAAAATCTAATCTTTCTACGTATAAAATCCGACCTTTTCATGTATAAAAATTCAAACTTCATAGAAATAAAAATCATATATTTGCTTATATATAATTTAGAAAACAATTTTCGCAACAACCCTTTTATATGAAGAAAAGTTATATCTTTCTTTTATGAAAAATCCTATCTTTCTTCTCATGAAAAAATCTATTTTCCTATCATGAAAAGTTATAACTTCCTCTCATGAAAAATTATATTTTTACTCGACTTTATGCAAATAAAATTCTAATTTTATATGAAATAAACAAAACTGAAAATAAAAATAAAAATAAAAATTATAACCTTATATAAATAATATCAAAGCTTATCTTTTTGCTACTTCACAATAAAGATCTCATCATTTTATTTAAGAAAATCAAACCCTTTTACCTATAAAAAATCCAACCCTTCTCATACAAAAATCAACTAATCTTCTTATTTATAAAAATAAAAACCGAATTTAAAACAATGTAGTTAAATTAAATTGAATTTAAAATAAATTAAGAAGGGCTTACTGTTTTCGGTGATGGTTGCAAAAGGGGGGAGGGGTCTTCATCGGACGGAGGTGGCCAGGGGACTAGGGGAGGCGGCGCAACCGGCTTCAGGTGGCGGTGGAAGTGGGGTACGGGCTGTGGGGGGTCACGGTCGAAGGGGATTGGGGTTCGGGCTCTTCAGGGTGCGAGGTTTTGGGGCATGCGAGATGGAGAGAGAGGAGGGAGGAGGGGCGAGGTAGTGGGCGCGAGCGGAGCCGCGACGATGAGGTTGGCGTTCGCCAGGGGCGGCGACGCGCTGGGTGGTGGGCGCGATTTAGTTTAGGGTTTTTTTTATTTGAAATCGATTTCTGTTATACGGTTTTGGAAGAGAGGAGCATTGACCGGTTTAGGGAATAAGGGCTTGGCCCTTTTTTCTTAATTTTTAAATTCCAAAAAAGTAACTTCCAATTTCGATCTCCAAACGAGACCCACCGCCTATCGCCCCTAGCTAATTACCCCCATTCCGAACACAATGGGATATGTTTCGTAAGCTAATTCGACCGTTTCGATCAGTTTCCATCAAAATTAAAATATAAATAAATAGAACGGTCAATATTGATTTTAACGTACATTTTAAATTACCGGGGCCACATACTGATTCAGAAAATTCCAGAAAAATTATTTCTACCTTCGTATTGACGATACGGTCCTAACGAAACTAATTTCGTCGAATTCTGAGACCGTTTGAAAAATGACCATTTTCCAATCGATTAAAATTTACTAGAACTGTCAAAACACGTTTAAATGCACCACGCTCACATATTGATCCTAAAAATTCTAGAAAAATAAACCTAGCTATGTTGGGACGATACGGTCCCAATAAAACTGGTTTCGTCGAATTCTGAGGCCGTTTGCAGAATGGCTATTTTTAAGGGCCATATATATATTTAAAATATATATAAATTTCACAGCGACTATTCTGAATTTTCAACTGGACGTAACTTATCATTTCTAAAGTGAAATATCAGTTTCCTAACTTTGTTACAAAGATCTAGTTAATCAAATTCAAACATTTCTTGTTTCGTCCAATTCCGACTTATATTGAATTCTGTATATTCATTTGAAATTAGAAATCGAATTTTCGAACTACCACGCCATTACAAGCTCGTTATATAATTAAAATAAATTTATTCGTTCTAACTTCGTCGAAAATAAATTTTCCTTCGTTATTATTTTAAATAAATTATTTTAAATATTCAAAATTCATTAAAATCGCCAAAATAAAATTTTTAAATTGGCTCTGATTTCCAGGTTGTTACAACTAATGTCATTGCCAAGTGCTTCCATCTATTTCTCACTAACATGGCTGTCATGTGGTTTCGTCAGCTAACAACTGAATTGATCAACAGCTGGAACATGTTGGTCACTCGCTTCATTGAACCGTTCAGAGTTCATATCTCCCGATCGAAGAGTGTCATGTTCCTTACATCCATCAAGCAACGGTCTGGCGAGACCCTATGATCCTTCTTAGAAAGATCCAATGCGGCCGTAGCATCAGTCGATCAACCCGAGCCATCGATGGTGCTTATGGCCGCCATAGCTGGTGTTCAAAACCGATCTGATTTCAGGATCTTCCTTACTAGAGATCCCCCCAAAGATATCGAAGACTTCTATGCAAAAGCAGATAGATTCCTCCGGCAAGAAGATGCTAGCATCGAGATGAAAAATCTCGAAATACTTGCTACTAAAGACGGAGGCCCATCCAATACCAATGGCCAGAGCAAAGGAAAAGGGAAAGCTTCGAAGAAAAATGACCGTAACGTGCGATTTCGAAGAGAAAACAAGTACGATCAATACACCAAGCTCAACTCATCCTTACTAGACATCTACACTGATGTACGCCGATCTGTACCTTTCCCAAAGGCTCCTAGAAGGGAGCCGACCCAAAGAGAACTTGAATCAGGAAAACATTGCATGTATCATAATATGGTAGGTCATGGCACCAACGAATGCTGACATTTGCTCGATCTCATCGAGGAAAGGGTTCGATGTGGAGAGCTACCCGGGTATGTTAAGAAATCTACACTGGTCGTGTTTCCACAACCTTCTTTCCAAGCTCCTCAGGTCGGTCCCCGAGCTCCTCGAGACGGAAAGGACTCTGAGCCTAACAATTGCGGTATCATCATCAACTTATCTGGATGAGATCATTATGGATGCATTCCGTTTCTTAGGATATAAGAAATGCACTTTTATTATTTTCAATAATGTTGTTGTGTTGAAGTACACATGTACGGGGTTAGGATTTAATCCCTAGGCGTGCTTTGGATTCAATTACAAACCCATAAGGATTTGCTTAATTTCTATAATGGCTCCTTAATAGCAATAAAATTTATTTCTCAAACATAGATTATGTTTGATCGATTCAAGAACCTTGTCGGGGTTCGACAAGTGCCTCAAAGCGGATTATGGTTAATGCTCGCCAACCTCAACTAGCTGAATATGGTTAATGCTAGCCAACCTCTACGAGCCGAGTATGGTTAATGCTCGCCAACCATTTAAGCCGAGTATGGTTGATACTCGCCAGCTTTGCAAAGCCGAGTACGGGTTACATTCGTCTTTATGGTAAAAATCACAAATATGGCTTTCACTCGACCTCTTTGGAAAATTTTCTGCTCAGGCATGGATGATGCTCAAACCTCAAATTTGCTGAGTATGGTTTATACTCCCCTTTATAACACCCGAGTCTAGTTTGTGCTCGCCTCTCTTAGAAACTCCAGGTATGATTAATACTCTGATATTTGTAACTAAGCATGGTTTATGCTCGACCTCCTGGGTATGGCTTATACCTCTTCTCAAAAATCCAAGTATGGTTTGCTCTCCTCCTTCTCAAACTCCGGGTATGGTTGATACCTCACTTTAAAATTCTGAGTATGGTTTATGCTCAACTACCTGGGTATGGAATATACCTCCCCCCCTCAATTATAACTGAGTATGGTTTATACTCCTAACACTCATCCCAGCATGGCTTGTGCTTGATCACCTCCGACGACACTATCAGGATTTGGCATGTCATACTGTTTACAGGAAATATTAACAATTTAACTCGGGTAACAGTTTTACTGCTCTTTTCTAAAGTTGGATTGGCACAGTCGATTAGTTTTCAGGCACCCTCAAAGACTCGGCCTTAATACGATCCTCAGATGATTGTCGGTTTTCCGACCTTAATACGATCCACGGATGATCGTCGGTTTTCTAGCCTTACTACAATCATCGATCGTTGGTTTCCTGACCTTCATATAATATGGTTCATCGCAACCATGGTTCTCTGGATTTCTGCTATTGAACATTCTCTAGAAGATCCAGAACACATCTCCTTTCTCCAATAAGATATGTTATAAAGGGAAAAGTGTTGACCTGCTTTTTGGCAAAAGCCATCACAACTCAAGGTCGAAGCCTACCACCAGATGTCGGCCCATTTCTTCCTTCCAGGGCCGACTTTCATCATAAGTTGACCGATTACGACCTGACCCAAATTGGCTTCACAATAAATAAAGGCTAGCCTTAAAAGATTGTTCTTCCGAAGTTGAAACCAAACCGATCGATCGGATCATCAAGCAATAGATAGATCCGTTCCTAAGAGATTGGATCGAGCTAGGAATATCGGAGTAGAAATATCCAGTCAAATTATCTACTACGAGATGAAGTCCTACTCCCAAGGCTACAGAACCAGTTAGCTTTAAACTAGCACAGCTTTTTGTATGCCAAGTTTCAAGCTCCACATAAGCCACGATTTCCAAGATGAACTGTTCGTCAGTAATAGACTGGATCCCTCCGCCTACAACTACTTTAATAGATCGAACTACACGTGTTCAAGCCCGAAAAAGATATGTGCCACATCGCATACCAATTTGGTCCATCTTTTCACCTACAAATACAACTATCTTCCTAAAGTGGAAGGACATCTTGAGTCTGCTACATGAAATCTTCTATTCGGCATTATAGAAATAACATGCCTTATATTCTAAGTACAACACAAGAATTTTGTGTAAAGATCTCTTCTATCTCCACTTTCTTCCACTGAAAAAGAACTGTAACATGTAACCGACAGTATAAACAAAGATTATAAGTGGACGTAGGCTTGGATTAAACCGAACCACTACAAAAATATTGTATCTCTTGTGTTTATTTACTTTTTCTCACATTTTGTGAATATTATCATGCGTGGTGAACGCATTTTGGGGGTTGATCGTCATTAAACCAACTTTTAACGTTAACAATATCAATTATGAAATAAAGTAAAAATGCATACACATTCATGTGCTTATGCTCAATGTCCTAATTTGTCGACCTCTAATAGTGCCTATTGTATGTACGTGCGTTCATTTGCATCCATTAGCAAACACTTGCAATCACTTGCATACATAATACATAACATGTTATATTAACATGTTTACAATCAATCCTATTGATTTACCTTTTTACAAGGTCTCCATTCTTCAGACTCATGTCATTATTCGATCACGACTTAAGCGTACACATGGAAAGCTTGAATGAAGTGGTGGAAGACATAAGAATTCAAAGATTTTTGAGGTAGAGACCTGGATCGACATAACAACACGCTCTTAGATCGGCCATGTTTCGATTTGGCCATGTTTCGGTTCAGCCTTCGCAATATACACCCTATATTGGTTCAACTGAATCATTTTTGGATCGACCTAGGTATGTTGCCTCGAATCGGCATACATCATGGCTCCTTCGGCTCGACCAAGCAAATTGGCTTCGGATCGGTACAAGTTCGCATCAAATTGGAGTGACATAGCCTAGCGTGATAACTCAGACTTAGATGAAACGAAGGACAGAGTCAAATTAGGGATCGAGGATCCAAGATGTAGCACTTTCCACATTATGGATCGAGCCCCTCTAGATCGGTATCGATCCAAATCCTATTGGTTTGGGTCGATCCGGACTTCTCCCTTATGTTACCTTAGTATTCCCTACTTCGTCCCCTCCTCCGAATTTCATGTAATGATGCTTGGGCAAATCAGATTCTTGTGCACCTATAAATACACTTACAAATAATCATTTTGGAGGGATCTCTTCAACTCTCCGACTCCCAAAAGCCGCTAATTTGAGACTAACTTCTATTCTCCTCAAATTTCTTAGATAAAACTTAATTGTAATTTCAATCTGTAGTATAAACAAGTGATTACAACAAGTGGTTGTAGGCCTGATTACTGAACCACTAAAACCCTTTACTGCATTTTATGTCTGATTTTGCTTGAATTTGTTCCTATATTCTATTATTGCTAGTTTGATTTGGGTGTTAGGATTTGATTGACCAATCACACGTCAACATTTTGATGCACCATGTAGGGTGCACTGATAGAATGCATAATTCTACTGCCTTAGATTGCTAAAATTTACAAACATGGTAAAGAGTAAAAAAATACCTCTGTTCACATTAGAGAAATTGGACATAAAGGAGATCAGGAGGCCTCCTCCAACGGCGAACCCTTCATCTACTTGAATAGAGAAGAGATGAAGGATTCAATTCAAGGGCTATATACCATATTAGAAAATTAGAAGATGTTGTTGTAGTAGATACCCTCAAGACTTAGACGACAAGGAGTTTGGAACAAGTGTGCCGAAGTAGGGACCACAAAAGTAGAGGCACGCGCCCAAAGGCCAAAGGAAACTTTGGATCGGTTGATCAAAATCTGTATTGATTTAGAGCCTCGGGTCTGTATCAAACCAGATCGTAGGAGACGCGCCTCTGGGTTCCTAACTCACTGATGCTGGCATTGGCGTAGATGGTGTTGGGGCTGGAAATTTTAAAAGACATGTGCCTGGATCATATCGAAGCTCGACATAAGGAGTTGTTGGAGTGCAACATGCACAGTACGCTCTAGATTATCCCATAGACTTGAGGGAGGAGGGGAAGACAATTCAACTATCAAATGAAAATGGAAATTTAACTGAGGTGGTACGACGCATAATGAGAGGCGCTATACCCAACCAAGGATATAATGATGTTACCAGGAACCCTTTCACTTACAACATCCAAAATGTGAGGGGCCTACCAAATTTCAAGCTGCCAGTGCTAACGACATACGATGGGATATTGTATCCAACGGTGCATCTAACACACTATATTAGGAATATGGATGTGATGAGGTATCTCCTGAATTGACGATGAAGTGTTTTTGATTATTTCTAATAGATTTAGCTGCGCTTTGGTTTGGGCAGCTCAATAACGGGTCGATAGGCTCTTGAAATGAACTCATGAACAGGTTCATGGGGGAAGTTCAAAGTTTGCATTGCTTGATCAAAAAATATGATGACAATGACAATGATAAGCCAAAGACCACAAGAAAGGAGTTTCCTGGAGCGATTCAATGCGGCGGTGGCATCGATGGATAAACCAGAACTGTCTATGGTGTTGATGGCGACCATATCCAGAGAGGCCGATAATTTTGAATTTAATCCAAGCCTGGAAAGGGATCCCCTGAGGGATCTCAGTGATCTCTATTTTGAAACTGATTGCTACTTGCGCCAAGAGGATGCGCAGGCACAAAAAAAAAAGTTGAAGTCAATGTCCTAAAAGACAAAGAAACGCTTGAGGTTAGATTTAAGCTTGAAAAAGGAAAATAGAAAGATGAAAATCAAGCGTGATGGCTCGAGGAAGAGTAGGAAAGGACAGAATTACCCCCCTTGATGGAAGGCTGAATGAATCCATGGAAAAGATGTACTTGGACACTCAGGGGAAGATCGTGTACCGGAAGCCGTGTCCTAGAGATCCAACTAAAAAGGAGAGCAGGATAGGAATGTATTTCCTATTCCAAAAACTGGATTGGCATACTACATCGAAGTGCAGACACCTCCGAGACAAGAATAAGGAGCTTATTAGGAATGGATGACTCAAGACTATGTTGAGACCAAAAGGAAGGTGTTTTAGCATGGACAATCGTTTGCACAAAATCAAGGAGGGCCTTGATCCAGAGGTCCGGTCATCATCTCATGATCGGGATGATGATTCCAGGGCATCTGGTGAATTCTTTATGATTTAACAACTTAGTGGCTTATAAATGTATATAGCCATGATCAGTCCCTAGGTGGAACATTAATGACATCTCTTACAAAAGTAAAAATGATAATAGAAAATCTTACTAAGTGAAGAGATTTGATACAACTTCCTCATGCTCCCTTCATTGTCACAAGTGCAATTCTTCTACTTTTGATCCGCTGAACCTTCAATAACTTCAACATTTTCCTCCTCAACTGCTTCATATCATGTTCGACAATACGAATTAGCCTACGAGGTTTTGAAGCTTTTGGCTTAATCTCGATGTCATCTAATTGATCCCGTGTGATGGTTGTATTAGGGTCGTACAAAAATTTACGTAATTGAGAAACATGGAATACATTGTGCACTTCTGTCATCCCCTTAGGAAAGTCTATTCTGTAAGAAAGGTTCCCAATCCTCTCTAAGAAGGGAAAAGGACCCACAAATCATGGTTCTAACTTTCCTCTTCTACCAACACGAACCACATTTCTCAGAGGATAAATCTTGGCATACACTATATCATCGAAAAAGAATTCCAAATCTCTACGCCTCATATCGATATAACTCTTCTTTCTATCTTGAGTGGCCTTCATATGCCGTCGAATAAGATCAATCTTCTTGGAAGTCTCCTTCGCCATCTCTGGCCCAAGTATCAGTTTCTCTCCCGCTTACCACCAACATGAAGGAGCGTTGCACGGTCGTCGATATAATACCTCAAGTGGTGTCATTCCGATGCTAGAATGATAACTATTATCGTATGTGAACTCCACAAGATGAAAATGATCGTCTCACGATCCTCCAAAGGCTATAATTCAAGCACGGAGAAGATCCTCTAAGATATGATTCACTCTCTCGGTTTGACCGTCGGTCTAGTGGTAATCTGTACTAAGGTGCAAATCAGTCCCTAGTGCCTCTTATAAGCTCTTCCAAAACTCACTAGTGAATAATGGGTCTCGGTCATTGACATTGCCTTTTGGTATACCATGGAATTATACTATACATTTCACATACCAATCGGCCAGCTTGGGTGTTGTTCTATGTGACTTAACGGGTATAAATCTAGCGCTCTTGGTCAATCGATCAACTATGACCCAAATGAAGTCATACCTTAACTGAGTTCTTTGTAGTCCATTGATGAAGTCCACTAACACCTGTTCCCACTTCCACTCGGGAACTTCTAGCGATTATATCAATCCACTCGGCTTCTTCTGCTCTTCCTTAACCAACTGGAAGTTCATGCACTTTGAGATGAATAACCCAACATCCTTCTTCATCTCTTCCCAATAATATGTCTTCTTCATATCATAGTACATCTTATTTCCATCGAGATGTATGGTCTATTTTGAGTGATGACACACTCAATGCACTTCATCTCTCAAGTCATCCACTATTGGAACAACCAATCTTCACTTCTTATGGATCCAATCACTTTAGTCAAGCCTGTATTGCTTTACATTTTCGGACTCACTTCTAGTCTCAACCTTCGTAATGATCTCAATTAACTTAGGATCACACCTTTGACTATCTTCTATCCTCTCAATCAAAGTAGGCCTGACATTCAAACTTGCCAAAATCTTCGGCTCTAACTCACATCTTGGTCGAAAATTATATCCTACAATATATTCCTACTGCTTCTATTCAATGAACATGGCCCCAGAACTATCATGATGTAACGGCCGGAGAAATCCGATCCCCGAATATCAACTTTAATACAATCTTTGTATTCACCTGCCCAAACTCAAGTACCGAAAATCCAGAAAGTTAGAAAGAAGAAGTTAGAGTGTGAGAAAGAAGAAAGAAAATTTAGCATAGAAGAACACATCAAAATCAGAAAAGATCGGAATCTCACAGTGTAGTGAATAAAATATAATGTACCAAAACTCTTTACACAAGAGACAACTGTGTATACATATACATACATTAATCATCAGAGCACACAATGAATCAGTATATACAGTTATAACAAACTGTATGTACAATAACCGATAACTACAACACATATAGCTAAAATAAATTAATATGATAAATACGAGAATATGTCTCGACTCTAGCTCCTCTACATTAGCTCCAACAAATCCATGAAAACATGGAAAATATACGCGGTCTGATCCGAGCACATTTTAAGGGAAAGCAAAAGCACCTGGATCAGTCTGGAATACTTAACGATGAGAAAACACACATCACAAGAAATTTACTTAATCTTTTGAAAATCCTTTTTTGAAAGAATGGAACTCTCGTAAGACACGACCACTCATAAACGTGGTATGTGTTTTTCCCTTATGATAACCAAAATAATTTTATAATAAATATCAAGTGATATTATAATAATGTCTAAAATTCACAAGTATACATAATAAATAGCTAAAATGCTTGCATCTCACATTCCAACATAATGAGTATACAATCAAGACCAAAAGTTCGTATTGGAGAATGGATTTCAACAATGAAAGGGTAAGGGTCTACCCATCGAATCCTACATCTCTAAATAAAAAGTATGGGAGGCTACGTTAATTTGCACCTCGGCAAATCAGGACCGGAACCATTCTTAAAATGGATGACACCGAATATGATCACCCAGGTTGATAAACAACCATAATGGGGTCCGAAGCATACAAAGGAAAATCGACTCTAGATATGGAATGATCATATCCTAATGGGAGCGACTCACATAGCTCTACGGCTTTTCCCTGATTTATACAGTCACCGAATGATGAGGCTAAAAGTTATGCTTACCTTATAAATAGCAGAATATCTTAGAATGCTAACATTTCCTTATAGAGATTTGTAATGCTAGCATTCATCCTTACAAGTTCGTTCTAAGCCTGAAAGTAACTAAATAACTCCATCTTTAATCCTCTTCAAAATGTTTTCAACTTGAAACGTATCAGCTAGATCGAAGTGGTTTTCGGAAAAGCAGGCCCGATCCCTATGACGACTGCCCACAACCCCCGCACTAAATAAGAGGAATAATGCACTGAAAGGTGTGCAGAACAGCTATGGACGATCATCAGGGTAGGTAAATACAAGCGGAACCTGTCGTAGAACTCACAGCCCAAGGATAAAGTATAGTAGAAAATATACAACAGGTAATAATAGTGAAGCATCACATAACAAACTTTTGAAACTTTCACAACATTCTAAAAGGTTGTCCAAACATTATAGGAAATATCAAAGTTTGTACATAAGGCCTCACTACAACACTCATAAAGTAACTCAAACAGCGGGAACAGAAATACAAGATAGTAATAAAACTAGTACGTAAGCCTCCAGTTCGCCTTCGCATGGCAGCATCGTCCTCACTAATCACCTGTCACCTGCTAATTACTCTGCCCATCCACAACCGGATGAACAACCCAAGGTAATAAAAGGAAACATAAAACCTTGAGTCAGCAATAGTCTTAGTGAGCGATAAAACAGCTAACAAACTTCATTAATAAAGTATATGAGAATTCATAGATAAACATACTAATCTACCCACAACACCAGAGAAGAAATCAACCCTATCTTCCCCATATCGGATAGTGATAGCCTTTACAATAAACAAGTCAACCATTCATCCATGGAAACCAAAACACCCATTCGATCAAAGTAAGCACTCAAAACATCCAAATTATATATATCTCATATAAACTATCCAAATCGAATTCAACATCCCTCAAGCAAAAGCCCTATAGGCCTAAACCAATATCAGACAAGCACTCAAGGAACATATCCTTCGACGTTGGATGACCTACATGAGACGGTAAAAAATGAACAACCAATCATCCATGAATGATTCTGGCTATCACTGCCAATCCTGCTTTGAAACCATCCTTAATCGTATGATGACCAACCTAGTCATATGTCAAGGGCTAATGGTAACCCCAGTTCCAGCATAAACTCCATACGCCTTTCAACGATACGTATGTATGTCCAACCTTGACAACTAGGCCTTTTAATGATACCCAGGGTACTCGACCTACAACTGGTCTTTTAGACATCTCTGGTGTACCCCTGCTTCGAGTCCTGCTAGAACTTACGACAACGATAATCTCTCGGCCTTCGCATCTCTAGTCATCTAACCCAACGACTTTTCATAGCTCAAGCAACCTTCTCAAGCAACCATTATTCACCAACTTACGACCTTTGAGTTGCCACCTTCTTCGTTATTCTACGCTAATCAACGAACACATTCAAAACTTCGAATATTCCCACTTGAATTCTCCTCGAAGTTATTACCAACCTTGAACCAAAGAAATAGCGGTCATAAGGTCCGAAACAATCCAAGCACCACATCGATTTGTTAAAGGAAACAAACACAACACTTATGCTAATCCTCACAGCGTTTAAAAGCGCTGCCAAACTCATTATTTCTCATTGATCGACCGACCCCTGGGAGCACGACCGACCCGTGGAAGCACGACCGACCGACCAATTTACTCCACCCGTAGGTTCGCTCGACTGAACAACTACTTCACTTGTAGGCTTGCTCGACCGACCCCACTACTTCACCTGTAGGCTCGCTCGACCGACCCAACTACTTCACCTGTCGGCTCGCTCGACCGACCCAACTACTTCACCGGTAGGCTCGCTCGACCGACCAACATCCACCGCAATCCCCCAGCTTCACATCTGTACGACCAACCGACCAATACAACTAGGAGCGACCGACCTACTGTCTTACTTTCTCTCCAAGACATAATCTTCTGACTGTTCGACCAACATCTCCATGCGCAACCGATCCCCTATGAACGACCAAAAACCTGCACTTCACCAATGCAACTCCAATTTCGACCAAAAATCCACCAATCGACACAATCGATGAAATATACTCATCTAATTTATCCAATACCATCATAAACATGTTATAGAATCAATAACAACATGAGTATGACAATTCTCACCAAAATTATGCAAATCACTCCAAAATCATGATAAATGAACATATAAACAAAATTAGATCTAACTTGCATAATCATATGGAATAGCATAAAAATTACCGGTTTAAACTTACTAAATTTGATCCTATGGTGATTCATATGAAAATGGACTTAACAAGGTGTAGATATATGGTTAAACACTTGAATATGATGAAAAACATGATCAAACATTCATATACTTCATTGGATCAATGTGAGAGATGTAAATCACTCACCGATTCTCCAAAACAAGCTAAAATCAATGTAATAAGATTCCGGATAGCAAGCAATTGAATCTGAACTCCTTGATTTGATTAACTCACTCTTCAATTGATGTAGATCTAGCCTCCAGTGGTGTAGATCTTCAATTTCCCTCCTTAGATTTTAATTTTTAATGGTGGAAAGATGTTAGAGGAAGGAGGAACTCAAGGCCACCAAATGAGAGAATAAGGAAGTAAACTATTTTCCATACCTCTCACCCTCTATTTATAGTTTTCACCACCCACTAATGGGCCTCCCCCAAATCAGCCCATTAGGCTCCCAAAACCTTAAAACAATGATTCCTCCCAAACCGCTGAACCAAATCTTTAATGTAACCACTATACGGAAAAGCAATCATCATTTCCTTTCCAATGACACAGGTCTCACCACCTGATTCGACCTGAGTCAAAAGTTAAGCCATGTACAAGATTGATAGGGGCAAAAAGGTCACAAACAAAATTGGTAAAAATTATGGACATGTCTCACATCCCCACAAGCAACATATTAAAATATGAGAATGATCCAGCCCTCAGGGAATAAAATAAAAATATTTTACGATCTTTCGATACGTAAAATGCGGGCTGTTACAATCCGGGTCTCTTCGAAACGACAATTGATAGTTTTCTGAAAACTCAACTTCGGTTCTACAGGAACGAACCAACAATACATAAGTGCGGGTGCTGATGTCAAAAGTTGGTCACTAGTGATAGTTGACCCCCAATCGTGCGATCAACACACGAATAAAGATTATAAAATGCAGTAAAAGTAAAAAGGACAGGGAGCACACACAGGATTTTTATGGTGGTTCGGCAAAGATAGGCCTACATCCACTTTATATATTATTATATATTTTTTTGATTGCAAATACAATGCTTTTTCTGTTTGAAGAAGAGAAAGAAGGCGGCTATCTCCTCTTCCTTTTGGGAGAGATTGAGAGAGGTGAATTCCAGTTGAGAGAAGTGAAGTATATTCGGAAAAAGATCCCTTTCCTCTTTAAGCTTTGAGGTATTTATAGGCGGAGAATGCAGCTTGGGCAGTTGAGATATGGTCCGGCCATTCCGGGAAGGCCTGGACACGTGGAACCCGTCAGTTGGTTTGAATTGCGGCTGGAAACTGATTCAACTATTCATAAATAGTATCCTCGGAAGTTGTGGTTGCAGTGGCATCCACAGAGAGGTATATCAAAAGTTGAGCTTTGTCCGGATATGGTTTGACCACTTTTATTGCCTTGAAAATCGGGATATTTGATGGAACGGCTCTGTAGGAGATTTCCATGCTGGCCCGAGATAATCGGTCGTTGTGCTCTATCTGGAAGCGAGATATTCGGTCGACCGGGAGAGCGGTTCTTCCGGAGTGAATTGCCAATTGACCAGGCTCGACTTGGGTCTACATATGACTGCTTTGGACCGTGCGTCCGCTGGGCTTCCTGGAGCACGGCTTATATCCACTAGTGCATTTGGGCTTTGGTCTGACTCGTTGAGACTCCTGCCAAAAAGAGGGTTAACTGTAACACCCCACATCCGTTAGTGTCACTCACAAAGGGAATGCACTAAGTTCTGTGGAGCATTATGGGTAAAAGATGCAGATAAATTACAAGACAGACAAACATTAAACAGCGGAAAATAAAACTTTGCTTTATTGGCAAAATAATTTGTACAAGGTTCCTTTACAATATCAGAGTATCAACTGTCTTTACAAAATAAAGAAGCATAAAATACATTTATATTCCCCAATGTAACAAAAGCCAGCCATAGCAATCCAAAGCCGATGCATCCAAGATTCTTCAAGCTTGGAAAGAGAAATCATCCCAAAACAAATCTGAGCTATCCTATTTCCTCCTTAACAACCTGGGGTGGGGGGGAGAACGGAAGAAAGAAGACGAAAGAAAAACAGAGTCAGACATAAAGCCTGAGTAAGTTCAGTAACTTCTAGCATGTGAACATGGAAAACAAAACGACATGAATTAACTGAATACAAGATTACACCATGACGATAGGGTCAACAAGATTAGACAAGGTAGTCACAAGATATGCTAAGATAAACTGGATACGCTCTAATACTTTCGTTGCTTCGCTATTTACTTGTTATACTGGTTTCTATATCTCTGCACCGGCTAACTAGTGTTTCAACTAGTAACGATAACGTGATCCCAATCCCTGTATTTTCCATCGCCTTCAGGCATCCATTTATTAGTTGTTACCTAGATCTAATCTAGGGTTTTCTATCCACTGCTTTCTAGATTTAACTATAGTTTTACGCTATCTGCTGAACGCTTTTCGAGTTCAGGGTTTATGCCACCTAGTCCAACTAGGGATTACGCTACCTGTCGAACAATGCCCCCAAGTCTAGGACACACTACCTAGAGTGGTATATGTTCCTAGGCTTCCCCACGTATGTATCGCGAATCGTTATCGCTTGTCTAGATGCACATGTCCTGTAATGTGCGATCCGAGTCCTGTGACAGGGCAAATCAAGGGATACAGAACTCGGTCGGGAGCTTTCAGATATCTGCCGATGCAGATGCTAAGGTCTGTTTTTATTCCAGTGGCTATGGTCCCACTTGACCCCTCCCTCAGCTAATGAAAGGCACACCTTGTAAAATGAGAACTATACGCCGGCCATTTCCTATTTCATTGCCGAAACTAGATTAAATATCCTAGTTTATAATTTATGGCCAAAACTTAACCAAGTTACATATTTTGTGGTAAATGAACAATTTAACATTTATGACGAATTCTATAAGTAAATTACTCCTAATTTACTTATTTCATTACTACTCTTTTAATGTACATTGTCACGTTTATTATTATGGCCCATTCTCTCTTATTTATCATATTTATACTTTTTGGTATGTAAATTATACCAAATTTAGTGTCGCTAACCATAATTTATTCTAAACATGACAATTGCTCACAATTATGAATAAATTCAAAATTGTGCTAATATACTTATTCCAAATCAACCTTAATTAACCCAATCTTGGTTTAACACCATAATTCACAATTTATGGCAAAACTAGAATTATTTTTCTAGTTTACATTTTATGCCTAAAATTTAGCTTACTTACTAACGCTAAATTTAATATGTCAAAATCACATATTCCCTAATCCATGTCAAATTTCCCCGTTTTCATTTTAATATGCATGTCATAATACATATTCCAAATTAGGCCAATTTCCAAGTTTACAATTACATTCATATTCATTTCCATGTTTTTCCCCAAATCGCATTCCCACCGTTCGAATAATCGTGATTCAACCTAGATTATAAATAAATCTAGATTCGTAGATAAAAAGGGAATGAATCAAAATGACAAGAAGGAATAATTGGCATAAAAAGGTTTGGATAACAATGTAGGTTCAAGAATATGGGTAGACCTAACTAAATAGGTAAATTCCCACTGTCTTAAAACCAAAGAATGGGCAAAATAGGTTCAAGAACGTGGGTAGACCTAACTTAATAGGTAAATTCCCACTGTCTTAAAACCAAAGAAAAAAAAAACAAGGAACAGGTAGAATAAATAATTGGGTTTAGACCCAATTTCACAATCACCAAACTAAAGCAATATTTTCCTAATCATGAATCATGGGTGTCAAAATCACAATTGTCCTCATTATGTCATAAGCAATAGTTTATGTCCAATTCAAAGGCTTATGTTCTTAGTCATAAGTAATGTCCATGGTCATAGGCAATATAGGCGATGTTCATAGTCCAAAAGGGAAAATAATTCCCATAGTCCTAAGTCATTGTCATAGGCAATGTTTATATGTCCCAAAATCAAAGGCTTATGTCATAGTCCAAAGGCATATGCTTTCAAAGGCCACAGTTCTATAGTCATAATCACGGTTACAGTCTTATTTGTCCTCGAATCATAACAGTTCTTAATTCAGTCCAAGAGTATAAACACAGATTCGAAGAGAGAGAGAGAGATTTGGCATATTCCTTTATTCCTTTAATTTCATGTCACAAATAAAACAAAATATTCAGATCTAGAAATAACCAACTTACAGAAAATAGATCTAGAAAAGAAGGAAAGCGTGGCTATGATTCGTGCGTCGTTGCTTGAAACTTGTTTGAGCTAGCCTTTGAATTCTTCACTTGAAACTTTGATTTGAATCCCTCCTTAAAAGTCTTTTAGCAGCATCTCCTCATCTTGAATCATATTTTATTTTATTTATTTAAGAAAATTTAGAGGAGGGGAAGAAGCCATGAATCTTAGCAGCATAAGGATAGAAGAGAATTGGTGCAAAGAGAATGAAGACTAGGGCTGTTTATATAGCTGCTCAAGACCTTATCGTACACGCAGCGCTGAGTCAGCATTGAACCTAGTTAAGAAAATAGTCCAGGTACGTAGATGAATCTAGCCAAACCTTATCATACACGCAGTGCTGAGTCAGCATTAGGTCCCACAAGCTATTTTGGCGTAAAAGTTTGATTTTCAAACTTTTGAATTTCTGGAATTTATTTAACTGTTTTATTCACATGAAATATTCTTATATGTATACAATTCCTCTAACGACCATTTTACGCGTATATATATACGCACAACTTTCATTTTATTTTCAAAATTCAAATGATGTTGCCATATTTCATTGACTGTAGCCTTATCTTGAATTTTATCTTTCGTATACATATATTTTTGTATATATATATATATATATATATATTTATATTTCTCATATGTATATATATATATTTTATTTATTTCCTTATATGTACGTTCTTATCCTTTCAAATTTTGAATTTGTATACGTACATATATTTGCATGTTCAGTTGGCCCTCTCTAAAACAAAGATAAAAAATTATGCCGCCGCCGGGGTTCGAACCCCCGACCTCCATGCTACAAATCCAATGCCTTAACCAACTGAGCTACAGAGGCTTTTGTTAATAAGTCTTAGAACAATAATAATTATTGTTCTCTCCTTACTTCTCTTTTTCATGTTAGTTACAATACTTAAATTAAACAACTGCATGGATCTTTTTCTTTTAATTTTTCTTTTAAAAATTAATTATACTTTAATTTGAGAATCTTAATATCGCAGAATTACGGGGTGTTACATTCTCCCCCACTTAAAAGGATTTCGTCCCCGAAATCTTCAAGTTAGGAAGAATGTGTCCTACCATCCAATCACCCATCTACTCAACCATTCAATCACAGGCATTCATTGTCCTTAAAAGATTTCTAATGCTTTCATGTTCATATGCATAGTGTGTGTATATGTCTCTATCTAATGCAAAATCAGGCGGTCTACTGATTCAGTTGACCTCCTTAATGCAAATCATGTTAGTGCCATGCGTCCAATCATGCATGCAAACATCCCTAGTCATGTAAATACTACATGCGTGCACAACCATTCATCCATATGCAACGTCCATATGATATCATATCAAGTTCAATTTATAAACAAATGCATATATGTAAATGCAATATGAGAGCGTCCGAACTTGATCTAGTGCCTAATACGTATGCATATGCATCCACAAGCAACCATTTGCAACCACTTGCAACCATTCAACCATAACATGTTTCAAATATATGTTTACATCCATTGGCTTCTACCTAAGGATTGCAGATACGACCTAGAGGATATACTTTGGAAAGAGAGAAACAACTACGCGTAAAGCTCCTAAACAGAGAAATCAAGAGTGCACCCTTAAGGAAAAAGGGCATGTTGCTAGTATCTAGCCTTCTTGAGCTTTACTCCACTGTATCTTAACCAATTTATCTTCACGATTGTGAAGTTCCTAATCTCCATTTCCAAAATAAACAGATGTCAATCACGGCGCCAAGTATATGTACTAAGATGATTAGAGGCCTCCCTCTTAGCTTATCCATCACGCCATAACTATGAGAGTCAAAAGATCACTCCGTACTTTTTAGAGTACCTACCACAACTATTCATCTTTCACGCAAACCATCCAAACCGAACTCGACATTCCTCAAGTACAAGCCCCAAAGGCCTAAACCAATATCAGACAAGCATCCAAGGAATATCTTCACCGAATTTAGACGATCTACGTGAGATGATATAAGCAAACTCGATAGCTATCCTCAAATCCCTACTAACCAAAAACTGTTCGGACCACCAATTGGATTTGAGACTCTAGTGGGATCTTTCTACTATACAAGTACTATGGTGCAGAGACCCAACTATGGAAGTGGATATGAACAAATGAGAAGCGCTAGAACCTAAGGAAATAACACGAACAGAAAACTAGACTCTTCCAACCGAACTACCTTTCTCCTAGGTGCGCTTCGTGGCGAAAGCGTGTACTTGTCCTTCTGAAAATCTTGTCCTTGTTCTTGCCCTTGTCCTTAAGTATATGCCTTATCATACCCTAGTAAAAATACTTCCTCTTGTCTTAGGTTTTATAATTTCTTCCTCCTTCGTGTGCTAAGTCTACATCCATGAATTCCTCATCCTAGGGTTATGCTCCTTAGCCAAACTCCTCATCCCCTTCCGTGTGTAGTCATGTTGACAAATCTCTCGAAAACTGCCTCCATCGTCCGGAAAACCTTATAAGCTTTGAAAGAAAACTGCCCGTAGATGAAACAACTACGGCTATGGATGGAAGCCGGGCACTACTTTGCCCTTCGATGAGGTTACCTCCCAGAAAGCCAGGAGCCCCAGAGACTCAAGAAAGAAGGAGACAAGAATTTAAACAGAGGAAGAGAAGATAGTGCGTATGGCTTTGGGGAATATGCCTTTAAAACAAATCTCTTCTTTTGAAAATACTTCTTTTAAAACCGTTTGAAAATAATTTTTCAAATCCTTTATCTGATCTGGTAACCTTCAGCTCTGATACCACGTGTAACACCCCACATCCGTTAGTGTCACTCACAAAGGGAATGCACTAAGTTCTGTGGAGCATTATGGGTAAAAGATGCAGATAAATTACAAGACAGACAAACATTAAACAGCGGAAAATAAAACTTTGCTTTATTGGCAAAATAATTTGTACAAGGTTCCTTTACAATATCAGAGTATCAACTGTCTTTACAAAATAAAGAAGCATAAAATACATTTATATTCCCCAATGTAACAAAAGCCAGCCATAGCAATCCAAAGCCGATGCATCCAAGATTCTTCAAGCTTGGAAAGAGAAATCATCCCAAAACAAATCTGAGCTATCCTATTTCCTCCTTAACAACCTGGGGTGGGGGGGAGAACGGAAGAAAGAAGACGAAAGAAAAACAGAGTCAGACATAAAGCCTGAGTAAGTTCAGTAACTTCTAGCATGTGAACATGGAAAACAAAACGACATGAATTAACTGAATACAAGATTACACCATGACGATAGGGTCAACAAGATTAGACAAGGTAGTCACAAGATATGCTAAGATAAACTGGATACGCTCTAATACTTTCGTTGCTTCGCTATTTACTTGTTATACTGGTTTCTATATCTCTGCACCGGCTAACTAGTGTTTCAACTAGTAACGATAACGTGATCCCAATCCCTGTATTTTCCATCGCCTTCAGGCATCCATTTATTAGTTGTTACCTAGATCTAATCTAGGGTTTTCTATCCACTGCTTTCTAGATTTAACTATAGTTTTACGCTATCTGCTGAACGCTTTTCGAGTTCAGGGTTTATGCCACCTAGTCCAACTAGGGATTACGCTACCTGTCGAACAATGCCCCCAAGTCTAGGACACACTACCTAGAGTGGTATATGTTCCTAGGCTTCCCCACGTATGTATCGCGAATCGTTATCGCTTGTCTAGATGCACATGTCCTGTAATGTGCGATCCGAGTCCTGTGACAGGGCAAATCAAGGGATACAGAACTCGGTCGGGAGCTTTCAGATATCTGCCGATGCAGATGCTAAGGTCTGTTTTTATTCCAGTGGCTATGGTCCCACTTGACCCCTCCCTCAGCTAATGAAAGGCACACCTTGTAAAATGAGAACTATACGCCGGCCATTTCCTATTTCATTGCCGAAACTAGATTAAATATCCTAGTTTATAATTTATGGCCAAAACTTAACCAAGTTACATATTTTGTGGTAAATGAACAATTTAACATTTATGACGAATTCTATAAGTAAATTACTCCTAATTTACTTATTTCATTACTACTCTTTTAATGTACATTGTCACGTTTATTATTATGGCCCATTCTCTCTTATTTATCATATTTATACTTTTTGGTATGTAAATTATACCAAATTTAGTGTCGCTAACCATAATTTATTCTAAACATGACAATTGCTCACAATTATGAATAAATTCAAAATTGTGCTAATATACTTATTCCAAATCAACCTTAATTAACCCAATCTTGGTTTAACACCATAATTCACAATTTATGGCAAAACTAGAATTATTTTTCTAGTTTACATTTTATGCCTAAAATTTAGCTTACTTACTAACGCTAAATTTAATATGTCAAAATCACATATTCCCTAATCCATGTCAAATTTCCCCGTTTTCATTTTAATATGCATGTCATAATACATATTCCAAATTAGGCCAATTTCCAAGTTTACAATTACATTCATATTCATTTCCATGTTTTTCCCCAAATCGCATTCCCACCGTTCGAATAATCGTGATTCAACCTAGATTATAAATAAATCTAGATTCGTAGATAAAAAGGGAATGAATCAAAATGACAAGAAGGAATAATTGGCATAAAAAGGTTTGGATAACAATGTAGGTTCAAGAATATGGGTAGACCTAACTAAATAGGTAAATTCCCACTGTCTTAAAACCAAAGAATGGGCAAAATAGGTTCAAGAACGTGGGTAGACCTAACTTAATAGGTAAATTCCCACTGTCTTAAAACCAAAGAAAAAAAAACAAGGAACAGGTAGAATAAATAATTGGGTTTAGACCCAATTTCACAATCACCAAACTAAAGCAATATTTTCCTAATCATGAATCATGGGTGTCAAAATCACAATTGTCCTCATTATGTCATAAGCAATAGTTTATGTCCAATTCAAAGGCTTATGTTCTTAGTCATAAGTAATGTCCATGGTCATAGGCAATATAGGCGATGTTCATAGTCCAAAAGGGAAAATAATTCCCATAGTCCTAAGTCATTGTCATAGGCAATGTTTATATGTCCCAAAATCAAAGGCTTATGTCATAGTCCAAAGGCATATGCTTTCAAAGGCCACAGTTCTATAGTCATAATCACGGTTACAGTCTTATTTGTCCTCGAATCATAACAGTTCTTAATTCAGTCCAAGAGTATAAACACAGATTCGAAGAGAGAGAGAGAGATTTGGCATATTCCTTTATTCCTTTAATTTCATGTCACAAATAAAACAAAATATTCAGATCTAGAAATAACCAACTTACAGAAAATAGATCTAGAAAAGAAGGAAAGCGTGGCTATGATTCGTGCGTCGTTGCTTGAAACTTGTTTGAGCTAGCCTTTGAATTCTTCACTTGAAACTTTGATTTGAATCCCTCCTTAAAAGTCTTTTAGCAGCATCTCCTCATCTTGAATCATATTTTATTTTATTTATTTAAGAAAATTTAGAGGAGGGGAAGAAGCCATGAATCTTAGCAGCATAAGGATAGAAGAGAATTGGTGCAAAGAGAATGAAGACTAGGGCTGTTTATATAGCTGCTCAAGACCTTATCGTACACGCAGCGCTGAGTCAGCATTGAACCTAGTTAAGAAAATAGTCCAGGTACGTAGATGAATCTAGCCAAACCTTATCATACACGCAGTGCTGAGTCAGCATTAGGTCCCACAAGCTATTTTGGCGTAAAAGTTTGATTTTCAAACTTTTGAATTTCTGGAATTTATTTAACTGTTTTATTCACATGAAATATTCTTATATGTATACAATTCCTCTAACGACCATTTTACGCGTATATATATACGCACAACTTTCATTTTATTTTCAAAATTCAAATGATGTTGCCATATTTCATTGACTGTAGCCTTATCTTGAATTTTATCTTTCGTATACATATATTTTTGTATATATATATATATATATTTATATTTCTCATATGTATATATATATATTTTCTTTATTTCCTTATATGTACGTTCTTATCCTTTCAAATTTTGAATTTGTATACGTACATATATTTGCATGTTCAGTTGGCCCTCTCTAAAACAAAGATAAAAAAATTATGCCGCCGCCGGGGTTCGAACCCCCGACCTCCATGCTACAAATCCAATGCCTTAACCAACTGAGCTACAGAGGCTTTTGTTAATAAGTCTTAGAACAATAATAATTATTGTTCTCTCCTTACTTCTCTTTTTCATGTTAGTTACAATACTTAAATTAAACAACTGCATGGATCTTTTTCTTTTAATTTTTCTTTTAAAAATTAATTATACTTTAATTTGAGAATCTTAATATCGCAGAATTACGGGGTGTTACATTAACACTTTGCCCCTAAAAATGCATCTTTGTCGATAGAGGGAGGTATGTTCTGAAATCTGAACCGAAGCACAAACGCTCGAGCAGCTATGGTTATGCCGGACCATATTAAGGCCAGAAACCCCGTTGTTGTATTAAGGCCGGAAAACCGACGACCATACCAGGTCGTATTAAGGCCGGAAAACCGACAACTATAGAAAACCATATTAAGGCCGAGATGACAATCGCCATTTGTATGAGAGTTAGTTCCTGCAAATAAAATAAACCATTCTCGTTTTGGAGAAGGCTGATGGGTCGAGCATTTTATTTCACTTGGCTTTGAAGGGTGGCGAGCACTAACCATGCTCGGCTTAGTGGCGAGCATTAACCATACTCGGCTTAGTGGCGAGCATTAACCATACTCGGCTTAGTGGCGAACGCTAATCTGGTTCAACTTGGTGAGGTGGCGAGTATTAATCATACTCAGCTTAGGGCAAGTGTGTTTATATGCTCGACTCATGTTAAGTTAGTTTATCCAGCGAGCTATGAATGCTCGTGGTGTAAATAGAAAAGAGAGAGAGAGTATAATCCATACTCGTGTTTAGAAAATACGACCTAACTCGTTTAAAGAAGTAGGTGCTTAAAATGGTGGTGGGCTTTCATGCTGACCACGCAAAATAGGGGGGCGAGCGTTATCCATGCTCGGCTTAGAGATTTTTAAACATGATCCTTGTTTGCAAAATAAAACTCATAATTGCTAACAATTACAAAGAAAAGAAATTCTAAAAGGGACAACCGTCAATTCCAGAGCATGCCTAGGAGCTAGATCCTAACCCCATACATGTGTACATCAATGTGTCCTTATTACTGAAAGAAATACATCAAGAGAAAAGATAAAAAAATCTAATTAATGATAATGCCGCGAGTGCTAGTCTCAGGGTCATTTCCGTTTCTAGGAGCTCGAGGACCAACCTGAGGAGCTTGGGCAAAGGATCGCGGCGGCTTGGTCAAGGCGCGATCTTTGACATATTCGAGAAGCTCTCCTTTTCTGACTCGTCCTTCGATGAGATCGCGCAAATGTCGACATTTATTTGTGTTATGTCCATCTACGTTGTGGAATATACAATGTTTACCGGAATCGAGTTCCATCTGGGTCGGTTCTCATCGAGGTGGTCTTGGAGTAGGCAAGGACTCGCGTATGTCGAGATAGATATCGAGCAAAGAGGAATTGAGCTCGGTGTATCGGTCATACTTGTTTTCATTTCGAGATCGCACATTGCGCTCGCTCTTCTCCGGGGTCTTTCCTCTTCCTTTATTATGGCCGTTGCCATTGAATGGACCTTGTTGCTTGGCTACTAAAACCTCGAGGCTCTCCATTTCCAGGCTGGCATCCTCTTGTCGGAAGAATCGCTCGGCCTCGGAGTAAAAGTCGTATATATCCTTAGGAGGATCTCTAGTTAAAGAGATTGAGAATTCTGATCGGTTTTGAACTCCTACGATGGCGTCCATGAGCACCATCGATCGTTCGGGCCGATCGACAGATGCCCCGGCTGCGTTGAATCTTTCAAGGAAGGATCTGAGCGTCTCTCCGGATCGCTGATTGATGGTAGATAAGAACATGACACTTTTTGGTCGAGAGATATATACTCGGAATTGCTCGATGAAGCGGGTGACCAGAGTATTCCAGCGGCTGATCGACTCCATTGTTAGCTACCGAAACCACATGTCGGCTATATCTGTGAGAAAGAGGGGAAAGCACTTTGCCATGACGTTGGTCGATGCACCAAGTACTTCCATATGTCGCATGTATCGCATGAGGTGGATGGTCGGGTCAGTGCGACCGTTGTATGGCTCAATAGCTGGGAACTTGAAGTCCGGAGGGTTTCGATAATTTCTGATTTCCCTAGTGAAGGGGCTGCGATTGACATTATCTTTGTCTTGCTGCAAAGAGTTGCCCCGAGTGAAGCGTCGGATGATGCTTCCGAGCTGGCTCCCATCTCCGAGGAGTCGTTGCCATGAATTTAATTTTATTCGGAAGAGCTTCTGTGCGGGGATCTGGCAAAAGCATGCTCGGAAGGGCGGCCGTTGGTTAGGCTCGTCCTCCGGGAGTTGAGTGAAGGTGTGAGGGAAGGTGAGCCACAGTAGGTGGTTCTGGGGAGAATGGCCCCTCTTGAACCTGACGAGTAGTGGGTCATACCGTACCTGTATCAGAGGGCCTAGATTGACCCAGCATAGCATGTGATGTTCGAAGCCCGGGGTTGCCCCCGTTTGGAGCGAGGTTAGGAGGATCTACGGTAGCGTTTTCTGCTGCTATGGTGAGGACCGGGATAGCAAGGTGGTTTCCCTTGTTCGAAGGGAAGGCTGCACCAGCTCTTCGTTGAAGGGGAAGAGTGGTTAGGTTGGTCTGTGGTAAGATTCCGGGTTGTAATGGGAATGGCATTGATTCTGACGGACCCAGTGGTTGTTCGACTGGTTCGATAGGTCGAGATGTTTCCAAGAATGGAGATAAGGTGTTTGCCCGACCTAGATCTTGATCGCCCGCCTCCTGAGACTCTGCTGCTACAGCTGCGATGGAAGTGATACTCCTGGCTGTGATTGATTAGTTAGTGGGACCAAACCAGGACGAAATAAAGGTGTAGGCCGATCAGTGGCCTGATTTCGCGCAAAATGAAGGTCAGCCGTTGCCCCAGTCCCGGTCGGTGGAGGAATTGATGTTGAAGCGTTCAATCCTGTCTCCAGTCAACCGAGAAGGTGATCCATCACCTGCTGTTGTCGTTCGAGGAGTTTACCTTGAGATGTCATATGGTCTCTGAACTCGACCATGATTTTATCCATGTCGTCCCGGGTAAGTAATCGAGACATGTCGTCATGAGAAGAAACTCGTGGCTTACTTCCGCAGCATTGGTCTCGGCTGCATCGGTGTTTGTGGGACGAGAGGATTTTGCATCTTTCTTTCGTTTGTTCGCCATAGTCTGAGATAAAACGGAGCTCGATGGCGATGTAAGAACACTCCCCTACCTGGCGCGCCAAAGTGTTAACGTCAAAAGTTGGTCACTAGTGACAGTCAACCCCCAATCGTGCGATCAACACACGAATAAAGATTAAAAAAAGCATTAAAAGTAAAACGGACAGGGAGCGCACACAAATTTTTTATAGTGGTTCGGCAAAGACGGTGCCTACATCCACTTTATATATTATTATATATTTTTGTGATTACAAATGTAATGCTTTTTCTGTTTGAAGAAGAGAAAGAAGGCGGCTATCTTCTCTTCCTTTTGGGAGAGATTGAGAGAGGTGAATTCCAATTGAGAGAAGTGAAGTATATTCGGAAAAAGATCCCTTTCCGCTTTAAGCTTTGAGGTATTTATAGCCGGAGAATGCAGCTTGGGCTGTTGAGATATGGTCCGGCCATTCTGGGAAGGCCTGGACACGTGGAACCCGTCAGTTGGTTTGAATAGCGGCTAGAAACTGATTCCACTGTACATAAATAGTATCCTCGGAAGTTGTGGCTGACGTGGCATCCACGGAGAGGTATATCAAAAGTTGAGCTTTGTCCGGATATGGTTTGACCACTTTTATTGCCTTGAAAGTCGGGATATTTGGTGGAACGGCTCTGTAGGAGATTTCCATGCTGGCCCAAGATAATCGGTCGACGTGCTTTATCTGGAAGCGAGATATTCGGTCGACCAGGAGAGCGGTTCTTCTGGAGTGAACTGCCAATTTACCAGGCTGGACTTGGGTCGACATATGACTGCTTTGGACCATGCGTCCGCTGGGCTTCCTGAAGCGCGGCTTATATCCATTCGCGCGTTGGGGCTTTGGTCTGCCTCATTGAGACTCTTGCCAAAAAGAGGGTTAACAACGGGGTTCACCTATTAACCGTTTATGATAATAGATTTATTTAATCTATCGGATAAATTTCCAAACTTAAAATGGTTAGATTTGACAATCGGTTATTTAACTATCAAGTACAAAATGGTACTATTAAGTACATCAGCAGTGTAAGCCCCTCTTTATTTCAACCATTCATTAAAACCATTCATCGATTATTAAAATAGATTTCATATACTTATCTTAACATAATAAGTATATTCACAAATATGTCGTTTTTCATTACTTTGAAAACCATAGCCATACAATTATCCCTTGGATATGTCTATTTACAAAAACACTACTATTTTCAATACTTTGAAAATACTGCTATATACTTAACCAAATGGTATAAGTATAGTCACAATTCATATTTGGGAAAAACAATGTCATACGATACATTGTTTTTACTATAAAACCCAAATGGTATTATTTACCTTCTAAACTTTGTAAATTAAAGTTTATAACATCACTTATGGAAATAATAAATTAATTTCCAGCATTCCTCTTTCGTTTTCAAACCAGTATCATCTCTTGGATGACAATGAAGTCGTCCAAGTTGGGATATTTTATTTACCTCTCAGACCTTGACTCGATAACATTTTTATCTTCAATATAGTTAGAAGTTTGTCAACACTAAATCTAATATCTAGTAAATGTTACAATAAGTTCCATTTACTATTCAGTTCAAATAAGGTTTTAAAATTCTTCCTACATCGGAAATCTCATTTTAATTACACTCACTTTTACTTAATTCAGTTGTTAAGTAAACCATCATTTAAAATCATCGCATTAGTTTTAAATCTCTTTTAAAATCTTTGTTTATAAAATTTGGATTTACTATAAAATCCCTTTAAATCCTTTATAAAAGTTCAATTAAAATCGTATTACAAACTCGATTTTCTTTTCTTTATAAACTTCAGATCTTATAGATTCAGGTTAATTTTAAAATCAAATCACTTTAAAACTTCCCTTAAAATCAATTTAAAACATTTATAAACTCTTTATGAATATCCAACTTTTCATAAATTTCGATTCTGAAATCCAATATCAATTCTGCGTCATTTTACAAGTTCGACAAAACTATATATTAAACTTGTTCAAAACAACTGAAAATCACTTAAACTTAATTAACTATAAAAAGGGTGTTATAACTTCATTATAAAACTCAGTAAAGTTTTACCACTTGAAATCACCAATTGTAAAACTTATTTATAAAACAGGGATTTCTCTTCGCAAAACAATTCATAATTCAAACATAAAATCCAATTATAAATATTGATCTATTTGGAAAACCATTATTTTATATAACCTATATAAAATAAATTAAAAACCTTGTTTTTGTTATAAAAACAAATTTTATAACTTCAAGTTAGTTAATTCGCCTGATGGAGAATCAACGTCTCAAAAAAATGAATTCTAGGTCATCTTCTACCAATCACTTAACCATATTTATTGATTAACAAAATATTAACGTTGAGTTTAATTCAACGATCATCTTCCAAATCAGATTTTAATGTTACTTATGTTAGACAGTTCATATGTGTCAAATATGAAAGCAAGTAACATCTAAAACATTGAGGACTCCTGTTGGATCCCTCCAACCTGTCCCCCTACATCACAACTTATGTATTAGTTTATATTTGCATATGAAATAGAAAATCAAATCTAATTCATTTAAGTTGAATCTTCCGCTTAAATGCAGATAGTGTCAAAGGTCATCCGTTCACAGATGGAAATTATATCAACAACCACCAACAAAGCAACATATCATCAAAACCTCCAAACACACAATTTATATACTAACCACAATGAATATTATTATATAAAATCACAACATTCCAAGTATTCCAAAAAGCGTGTGGATTAACTCACAATTCTATTCAATCGACGATTTCACATCATTTTATCTAATTTTAAACGAGCGTTTAAAATTAGACAAAATTCCCATGAGGTCCAAATCACTTCAAACTAGTTTATACACGTCGTATTCCTCAATGCGATTCCAACGCAACTGACGGCGTTCGATTCCGACCTAAAACGAATATAATACAACATTTACAAGATTCAATTGAATTAACATGCCATTAAATAAATAATTTAATACTTAATTTACCTAATCCCCCCTTAACCCTTCTACCCCAAATTATAAATCCCGCTCAAAACCAGTACCCCTCTTCACCATTATCGAGCTCTACAACTCCTTCTCGTTCCTTCATCTCTCCACTAAATCGAATCTTGTCAACTTCCATGAACTCCTGTACATGCAAGCTCTCCGCCTCACCCCTACAAATGTAGCTCGAGCTCCTCTTCTGAAATGCGTCCTTCACCTACCCTGTACCAGCCGCAATGTCAATTTTCACCTAACGCCACAAAAATCAGGTGGTGGAGCCATTTCCTTCCCCAAATCCAACTACGACCTTCATTGCCTAAAACAATGTACCTACCTCGAATAAAAACAAGCCCTAGTTCCTAATGAACTCACAGCCACATCGGCGAATGAACCCAGGCATCACTGAAAACTTCATGATTATTACCCACTCGAAGCTCTCACCCAAGCGGACTTAAAGAGCCTTGCATTAAATTATTTCATTGAGTGAATCCCAAGTTTTGAATTTTTAAAGTTCTCTTTTACTTTTATCTTTCATCTAAGAGTTGCGGCTCCACTATTTTAAGCTAAGAAGAATACTAGGAAAAGTAGTTTAGGTTTTAGAAATGTTAAGGATATTATATAGGAAAAGATTTATTATATATATTCATGTGTAATCTTTGTTTGACATTTAAAAATGATGAAATAGTCATTGAATACTTTGCAAGAGTTATGGTGGCTGCTAACCAGATGCGTAGTAACGGAGACGTAATGGCAGACTCAAAGATTGTTCAGATGTTGAAGATTGTTGAATGAAATATTCATTATCCCACGTTGTCAAACTTAAAAAAGTTTTCAAGTATATAAGTAGTTTTCTCATTATAAACGGATGCGACTGTTCAAATAGGTACAAAAGAAAATATAAATAGAGGAGAATAATGATCACTTTCTCCATCCAATTTTTTCTGATTTCTCTCTTCTCCCTTCTTTGCGGCCTCTAATATAAATCACAGAGTGACATACTCATTACATTCTCGTGCGAATTACGTCTGTTGTGTCTCAGGAAATTGTTAAGAAAAGCCTCAGACGAAATTTCCTTCGTTACCTGGTTATATTTCTAGTTTATTTATATATTTATATACAATATTCTATACTCTTTCTGTATTTCAATGTTGTGCTATTTTCTTCAAGTAGTATAACGTTATTATTGTACATTAATTACAACATACTTATTGCTAAAATTAGCTAATACAGGTTTTTAGAGTAGTGGAAATCTGATTTATAAACTTATGAGGTGAGTTTATAAGCAATTGACCTCTGTTTTGGTATACTAGACGTTTAATATCTTAAGAATTTTCCTATTTATTTCTAAAATAGAGATAACAACAGTTGAACTATCAACGAAGGCTACTGCTCACAACAGACATGATCCGTTTAGAGGAGACGGTGATAACTTCAAAACATGGCAAAATCAAATGCTGTTTTATCTCACCAAGTTAGGGTTTTAGATGTGCATCGAGGAGGATGAACCAAATCCTAAAGACGGACAAACTAGAGAAAAATACACAGCTGTTTTTCTCCAAATTGGATCATGGAAGAATTCAGACTTCTTACGCCGAAACTACATTCTGATTTGTCTGGATAGAGTACTATATAGTGTATCAGCCACACGAGACAAAAAAATTCTTATGGACTGAACTTGCACATAAATACAAAATGCATAATGTCAATTTGAAGAAGTTCATCGTAGATAAGTTTGTGAATTATAAAATGGTGGACTCCAAATCCGTAACTAGTCAAGTGCAGAAACTCCAACTCATAATTCATGAACTTGAAGCAGAAGGACATCAAGTTGGAGAATCGTTCTGTGTTGAAGCAATAAAAGGGAATTTACCAACATCCTGGAAAGGCTACTGCAGCTATCTAAAACATAAGAAAAAAAATGAGTTTTCCTTCGAAGATCTTGTGGTCAGACTAAAAATTGATGTAGATAATCGCTGAGTGACCAAAAGAAGCAAAGATGCATTTTTATTCCTTTGCGGACTTGATGATGAAGCCTCTTAAGTTTATCCAAAAAAGGAACTTGTAATTCATCCATACAAATTCTTTTATTCACTCACTAGTAAAAGGAATTCGTATTTTGAGGCTTTACTCAAACTCTCTAGGTGAATAAAAATCCTAATCAAATTTCATTCAAAGTTGATGGCAGTTCAAAACAAATACAAGCTAAATCGTAAAATGCAAAGGCATAAAAACTAAGATAGGCCTCTCTGGACCCCACGACCCGATGATTTCTCAAAGCATATGTAATAACATCATTATATTAAACAATCTTGAATATGTATGTTTGAATATATTCAGACTATTTTAAGCTATATAATACCTGTACAATGAATCGTTAGAGTATATCTATTTGTGGTTTTTTAATTGTTTCCTCCAATGTCCTGGTTACAAATATAAAATTAGATTAGGCAATGGCGAGTAATATAATATCAACATTATGATTATGGTTCGCAACCGACAAATAGACTTTATGCTTCCATTCCTTTTAATATTCAAAGAAACATGTGCTTGTTTTTTCTTTATGTTTCAAACTGTAGAACATGGACAGTTAAATCATGTAACTATTCATCTAAATTGCATGGAACAAGTCACTTTAGTGTGTGACCAGTCACACTATTTTGTTATCATTTTATAGAATCCAGGTTAGCTAGCCAACGTCCTCCAAACTTTGTTTCAAGCTCAATGAAATCTTAACTATACATTTTTATTAGAAGACTACATAAAAGACACAATAATAAAGATACGTAAATGTCATCCTAGTTAATTTATAAAAGAAAGAATGACCAAATAAAAGAGAAGTTAGGCGCTATACCATGTCCATCCCAAAACACTATACATAAATACATATTAAAAGCTAAGCCTATTATTTATGAAGTATGGGTATGCCGTATGCATATCGGTCCATGTAGAAATAGCAAGCCAAACTGCCTTCAACCATTATCTTGTATTAGCAGGTCTTATTTAAAACACATGGGCCATGCTCACTTCACATGACTTTGGATTATGTCCAAAAATTGCACAGAGAAACCGTCTCACGTGCTCATCTTTTTCCTCTAACCAACCTCACATGTGACTGCATCTCTTCGCTTGAACCGCTGCCATTTTTTGTGCCCGACTTGTTTAGACGGTCGCCACTGCCATCTCCAAAACATTACGTCGATTTAAGCCCTGGGAACCCCATCGGCATCCCAAAACCAATCTATTTTCATCACGGATTCATCATTAATGATGTTGTAAAATGGATAACTTCTGCTTGAATCCTTTATCTCAGTGCAAAAATGGCATCGATGATTTTCTTGTCATCTTCTTTTTTGAAGAATTCGAGTCGGAAACCCTAAAGGGTCTGGCTATTCTCATCCCGCCAATTGCTCTTCCCACCCCGTTCTTTAAAAAATAAAATTTTCACCCTACTTTTTAATTTATGCACCCCATTTATTCCAATTTTGCCCCTATCCTTTTATATAGTGATACCTGATCTTCTTCATCTTTCTTTATTTTGCTTTCATTTGCTGCTTCTTTCATTTTTGAAAACTTTTTAAAATTTAAGTTTTCATAATATGATAGTAATGAAAAGTCGCAAAACATAGAGAAATACAAGAGAGAGAAAATTGTAGTGCCATGATTATAGAATTAAAATAGTCTTTCTTCTTTTTCATCGTCTGTTTACATTCAGAAATGATAAATGATGCAAGTCTAACTTCAGCTTCAGGATGTCCATCCCATGAAACCATCAAAATCCATTTCACAATTTCAACCAGTAAAATGTACCCGTTGAAGAGACACGTCGAGCAAAAAAAATTTGATTGATTGGTTAAGGGTAAAACTAGAATAAATTGTTTAAGACAATAAACCGAGGGTGGAAAGCAAAAGAAGGGGTGAGAATAGACAGAGCCAACCCTAAATTGATAATCAAAACAGTATTAACTTCCAACATATTCATGATTTGTGAAAGCGAACAAAATGAACAAACTTCCACTAGGCCTACAAATCTCATGCTCTAACTTAGAAAACAAAACATGCCCACAAATACTGTTCTAACCTCAATGGATAGCAATCAACAAATCCCAAAAACACAAGATAAAAATCCAAAATTTATATTCAATTCATGAAGTCTTATCTGAATACATGAATTAGGTTAATCGCCCCAGACCGTTATCCATAAATCGAACTTAGATTGCAGAAAAGATACGATCTTGACATTAGCAAGTGACGAGCGATTTCACCAGTATTTCAATTTTTTGCCAATTAGTAGAGTGTAATGGCTTGGCAAAGAATTTGATATCATATAAATGGTTTCAGGCATTCAGAGCAAGGGATATTAATCATATCCAATTTTCAAATGGTATTACATCTTATTTCCATGAGATATTAAGATTCATTCGATAATATATACGAAGGGCCATTTTTGATAGTTTACTTAATATCAAAAAAGTTTGACATCAAAGATATTACAATTATTAATAAAGATTTATAGTAAAATTATCAGTTTAATGTAAAAGCAAAGGCGTTGAACATACTAAAAAAACAGTCATTCAAAACTTCTAAAAATTGAATGTAGAGAAATGAAAATGACAGTTTAGAAAATGTTAGGTTGAGAAACTGAACGTAAACTAATGACTTTTTACACAATGATAAAATATATAATATCAATAATATATTGAATAACGTATATAATATGAATATAAATAAAAAAATTCACAATGAAATTTTGGTAGGTAAGCATTGTTCGTTCACATGTGTACAATCGTAATATAGTAGGAAATAGATTGTTTGAGTGCATGTTTCAAAAATGATAGTTATTACAATTTTGCATCAATTCTAATAAAACATCAAATAATAATATATCTGAAGGTTTTAAGAGTAGAGAAATTTGAGAACAAAAATTTTGAAAGTAAAAATTTTAAATTTGAATATTGAAATTTAAATATGAATTAATCTAAAAAAACAAAATTTGAGGTTTTGAATTTGAAACTAAAACAAATTCAAAAATCAAATTTCAGATTTGAAACATGAATTCTAAAATTACAATATTTGAAACATGAACTTGAAATTCTAATGTCATTGAAAGAGTTGGTTTTATCACGTTCACAAGTGATGAAATACAATTTTGATGTGGTAGATGCTCAAATGATTTATAATAAAGCAATTTGAATGTTAAGTAAATTTTAATGTTAAAACTTTGAGTCTGCTCCGGTACCAAGAAAGAATATTAAATGATTTCAAAATTTAGATCTTCTATAATGTATGAGAAATATTGATGCAAAAGTAAAATAGAAATTTTATGTAATGTCCCGGTTTTTAGCTCGTCTTTGTAAATAATAAATATGGATTTAATGAGGTAATTAAATCATAAAATATGTTTATTGAACAAACTAAAAACAATTAGAAATATGTGTGTAGAGATATTAGTGTATGAATACACTAATAATGTGTATGTTTGGTTATGTTTTGAATTTGAAAACATAATATGAGTATGCAACTAAAAACATAAAGTCATAACAATAAATCATAACATGAATGCATAGTGAAAATATCAATATGCATGTGACAATAAAACAAAAGAAAGGAAGCCAAAGACAATATCTTAATAAGATCTTACCTTGAATAAATAGCTAAGTATAGCTAAAACCATCACCTAAGGATCCTAAGCAGCAACTTGCAAATATAAAATTTCTTGTTTGCAAAATATCTAACCATTTTATATGGCAAATAAAATCTATGAAATCTAAACCATGTGCAGCAAATTTATGAAGTATGCTTTGGAAAGATTTTGTCTCTAGAAGGTAAAATACAAGACAAGGAAAATAGAAAATATCTCATTAAACAAATTAATTTCTTCATAAGCAAGTTGTGTAGCATATAGAAGCTAAAGGAGAGGGGGTAACTCTAACTTAAAGATCCTATAGCTTAAAATGTAAGCAATATTATTTTAACAAAACAAAAGGATTGTTTATTCATGAAACATGGCTATAAATAGAACTTAAACTTCCCATATTTCTCTCAAAAAAACCATTTGGGCTGAAAGATAAAACAATAGGCAGATTCTAGGAAGGGAGAGGAAAGCTATTAAGGTGATTAAACTCTCCTTATTTCTCTTTTCAAATTGTGTTATGGTTGTCTGTCTGTTATGATCAACTTACATATGTGTACACGAAAATCTGAATATATGTTGCAAATTATTTAATATGTGGAAAATCGGATCTTTGTTAAAACAGTGGCAATAAACTACCTTGCGATCAAGGTACCCTTGTATCCCATTTAGATCTAATGACTAGTTGTACATAGATGCGTTTAAATGCATATTTTTCTCATCAAAAGACTGAAATCAAATTGGAAAATAATTATAAACAAAAAACCTGGGAACAGAACAATATAGACAGTAAGCAATAGTAGCACTAGGTGAATAAACCCCTCGCCTTTCTTTACCATTTGTATATTTAACTCGTGAGGGTATGAGCTAGTTCTATGTACATGTACACAACATATGGGGTGCAAATGTTTAATTTGCTAAGGATAGTTAAATTTGATTTGAGGATGGGACAAATAGAGGGTGGACATAATTGAAATGAAAGTGAACCCAAATATTTAGAAGCAGCAATATACATATAAATATATGTGAATAAACTGTAAATCAGTTTTCGTCTAAACAAAATTTGAAGTGTATTGGATTGATACATATATAGTTATTGATTTCTACTAGTTAACATCATCTGTATATGTGTGCTGCTAGTTTGAATTAGTTTAAACAAACCTGGAAAGTGTGAACAAATACAAAGGTAGTGAAGTTAAATAATGTGAGTACACATTCTCTGTTTCCCCCTTTATCAACCCGTTTCCTAATTAATGATTTTTATTGTCTAACTTATATATGTATATACAAAATATCTGGAGATGATTGATCGTTAATACTGATTATATATTGTGATAAAATAAGACCTCTTTTAACATTACAAAAGAAAAACAGTAATATATCTACACTGTGGGTAAACATACCCTAGTAAATCTGTTGTATGATCTTTTGTCTACTTTGTTTCAACTTTTATATTTATTTATATAATACTGATCATACTTTAAAAAAAACCTCTGTTAGTATTATAAATGAAAACAAGGGCAGTAAACCAAAACACGGTAATACTATGAGCAGAACGCCTTACTTCCTTTCTATTCCAAATTAATGATAGTGCTGCTCAGGTGTGTGTGTGTATATATATATATACATAGATATTTACACTTAGTTGTGACGTTATCATCTCACAGGAACTAAATATCCCGAAGTTTGACATGGAAGTCATCACTGTAAACGATGAATGTTTATAGAAACTAGGTACCAAAAACATCTTCTGTTGATTCAAAAATCAACAACAGGAAGTATAGTTCAACATAGAGGTTGCGTTTAATATAAAAGTTGTTTATTCATGAATAATGTTTGCTCTAGCAATAGGTTCGATTCAAACAAGAATATATCTCACCATAACTTAACAAATTACAGTAAGAAGCTATAAAAAAAATCCAAATTTCAAACATCAAATTATTAAGACTCAGATACATAAATGAGTTAGTCTCAGTAAATGATGAATTTAGAAAATCAAGTCAAGATTTTTAGTTCACTAAGTTAAGAGAATTTCGAAGTTCATCAGATTTTAAACTTTGATCAAATTCCGGCGCCAGAGGTGGTTATGGATGTTGGCGTCAGAGCTGGAGGAAGGTGAGGACCTAGTGATCTTAGAAAAAATACAACTTGAATTTTTAATACCATGATTTTCAAGAACGAGGCAAATTTAGGGGAATTGGGTTCATTTTCTGGGCGTAGAACAATAACGAACTGCACTGGCTACAGGGAACATGAATCGATCGCCTGGGGGGTTCGATAAGGGGTGGAGTCGGCTTCAAGTGGCTATAGGATGTTGGCGATCGAACATAGGATGTGGCGATGCGAGGCATTCTTGTGGAAGCTATTTTTGGCAACTATGGGTTGAAGCAGTAAAATTTTGATTTGATGAGGGGATCGAGATTGTTCGTTCAGGAAAGGGATAGATGGATGAAATGGAGTTTGTGGCCCTGGTGGCGAGATGGGTTCATCGGTGACAAGGCGGTGCAGGTGTACGGGGTGCATGTTGTGCACGGTGGTTCTGTGCACGAGGAAGAAGAACTGGAGATAGAAGGAAGAAAAGGAAAAGAAAATTTATATATATAAATAAGCATATATATAACGAAACAGAAATAAAGAGTTTAAAAATCTATGTAAATTATAATATATATATATATATATAGTTATATATATTAAGGAAGAAACCATAGACAAGAAAAATGAGAGCAGAAAGAATGGTAGGAAGGGAAGACCGACGTGAAAAGAAGAACTAAACAGAGAAGAAGAAGAACTAAAGCAGAGAAGAAAGATAAGAAGGAAAAAGGAAGATGGCTCAAAACAAAGGATGCTGCTGACTGGTTGCGGTCGATCATGTATGGGTTGAAGTGATCAAATGTTTTCATGAACACATGAAGATATTGGCACTTTGCCAAGTACCGGGTGGTACTTTAGAAATTACGGTCGTGGCATGCGAAATATGAAGGAACGCACGGTGACTGGCAAACTGGTACTTTGGTACTTTGCCAAGTACCAGGTGGTACTTTAGAAATTACAGTCGTGGCAAGGGAATTTTGAAGGAACGGACGGTGACTGGAGAAGTGGTACTCTGGTACTTTGGTAAATTGGCAAAGTACCAGGTGGTACTTTGGCACAACAGGAAAACGTGGTCGTGGCAAGGAAAATTTGAAGGAACGGACGGTGACTGGAGGCCTGACACTTTGGCACTTTGGTATTTGGCAAAGTACCAGGTGGTACTTTGGAAAACGCATGCGCAGCCTTAGGATCTGAAGCGAAATCATGGCGTTTTGAAGCTGGTACTTTGGCAATCTGGTACTTTGGTCAATACGTTTGAGAATGAGTTTCTGAACGAAGTTTTTAATTAAAATTTATTTTAATTAAATAGAAAATAAAATAAAATTAAAGAATAAATAAATAATTAAATAAAAATAGAATTTTTATTTAATTTGGCATAGGCAACTGGAAGGAGGAAAATGGCAAGAAGAGCGAGTACAGAAGTTGACCAAAGAAATTCAACGAGTATGAAACTTTAAATTTATAAAGGAAATAATTTAAATAAATTATTAAATTAATTTATTTATGATAAATTAGAAGTAATAAAATAACTTACCAGAAGAAATGGAGTATTGAACATCGTCTAAACATCGACGATGAACGAAGCAAAATAACGTGTGCGAAGCACGTGCTTCATTTATCCATTTCTAAATAATGAGCAAAACTGAATAGAATACCGTGTGCAACGCACACACTTTAACTGTTCATTATACTGTTTGTGTGATGATAATTAATGTGTAAACTGAATAATAATCATGATTAAGCCGATAACTGTTCATCGACTATAAAAGACATTTCGTACATCGTTTCGAAGAGTCCGGAATAAATATTCCACTTCGACTCGAAGTATACGACGCGTGTTAGAGATATTGAAGACGGAGATATGCAAGGACTATTTTAAATAGTACCTTCGGTCTGTTCAGTCCCAGTTAAAACCCGAATGGACGAGTGTCTGACAACGTATATCAGTTAGATTCTACACATCGAATTTACGTAAGTATATTACGTTGGTGGCGGAGAAATTCGTTTCTCTTAGCATTATTGCCCGCAATATATTTGGGTAATCGAATGAGTTTTTCTGACGGATATTACGACGTGGCATTCAAAGTAATTGAAGAAATGAATCTTTCAGAAGAATAAACGTGACCTCAAAACCTCACAACCAGTAAGTAACAAAAGTTGGGCTAGGCAGCATGGCTAGTTGGGTTATACCCAAGCAGGGTATATTATCACCATCTAGAGAATATTCATATTTGTTACTTCTTTTCAATTCTGTATCTCCCGGGAACAGTTATGTTGGTACCAACCGTAGAGGTGGTAATATATTCGTTACACTCAAGCTAAATGAGTGGACGGTCATGTGTGGCCGGGTTGCAAGACGTTCTTGTTGAACCCCAGTGTATCCTCTCTTGAGTACACTGACCGGCAGGTGCTCCCATACCTTGTGTAACGTCCCGCATTTTTATCGGTTTGTTTTTGAATATTTAAATCAGTTTAAATATTGAATTCGTAATATAAGTGGATTTATATATTAATTAAAACGAAGTTGAACGTATAAAAATATATATTAAATATAATCGAGCCTGTAATATCGCAGCAGTTCGTAATTTAACGTTCTTAACTTCAACTGAGTGTACAAGATCCGTTACAAGTCGGATTTCCTCGAAACAAGAAACGTTCGAATTCATTGAACTATATTTTTCTAGTGGAAGAGAAAAATCAAGATTTCGTCTCATATATTGTAAGTTATGTCCATATTAAATATTCAGAAAAACAGCGGTATATTCGTTTGTGACCATAACGGTTATTTCAATATATTTAATTATTGGTTTCGAATTTAGACAAGGTTCTTTTGAGACATAGCTATAATTTAACTTTTAGAATTTTCCTGTAATTTTTAATTAATTAAATATGCAACTTTTTATTTGGAGTATTTTGCACCCTGTATCAATATTTTGGGGTGTCACAATATGAGTAAAACTATCGATATTATTATATTTTTGGGATCGTGGCACCTCGCTGGACACGACTGTATTTTTATTTCTGTCCATAGCAGTCTGAAATAAACGGTTCCGGATGAAGTTTTGCACCACGTTGAGCATTATTTAACAATCCGAAATGTATCAAAGTCTATGCCGAAGCACACTGAAATGTATTATAAATCAAAGCTATCCTAATCACAATGTCAAACCACCTACCCTATAATACCATACTGCTGTATAAAATATAGATTGGGTACACTTTGTCTTGAGTCCACGTTAGTACCCTGAAATAAATTGTTTAATCAAAGTTGAGAGTAATTTCTCCATTTGCTTTGAAGTGAAGCATCGTACCCTTCCTACACAATAAGCTACCCTTAACTATATCACATAGAACGTGCTTTCATCAAATCAAGATTTTGCCATACCCTATTCAAGAATCTACAAACCTAACTGATGCTACAACTCGATGGACAATACCGAAGACAGGAGATGAAATGAAAACTTTGTAGCACCTAAAATCTACATATGTCTAACGCCTAACCCATACAGACTACCCATAACTCTATAAACTCTAATACTTCCTTGCTAAGGAATTAACACTATAAATAACACACACTACAAAAAAACAGTGAATTAAAGACTGCAAATTACAGTCTTTAACTAAGTAATTCAGTCTTTAGATTGCACTTACAAACTGATCAAAGACTGAAATTTCAGTCTTTGAATTTCTAGTCGCAAAAAAATGTTAAGACTGACGTTTCAGTCTCAAAACGTAAAGACTGATATTGCAGTCTTTAAATACACTTGAAACTGAATTTTAAAGACAAAATTTTTGTCTTTTATCAGTCTTAAATTTATATAATTGAAACACATACAATATCCAAAATAGTAAAATTTACAAATTTAATATATCGACGTCACAATTTCATACATACGAAAACAAATTCAATATTATACAAAAATAGCATAGTATCTAACAATAACACATACATTCAGGAAGATGTGTGTATATATAACACTTATATAAGAAAGTTAAGACAACAAGTTCAAAAGAGATTTTATTAAACAAAAAGATAATTCAGCATGTTCATTACACATGTTACTTCTAAAAGAAAAAAGGCTGTGACTAGAAAAGGCAAGCAAATCCACTAACACATGTACATATATTGTTTTAACAAGGACGGAAAGAAAATCAATCCATACTCTCATGATGTTGATGTTCTTCAACATTGCGGGATGACTGATAAGGCATGGAAGCTCCTGAAAACTGCTGCATATGAGAATACTGTTGCACAAACGGTGGTAGCTGTTGCATTCGATCAAAAAACGGCATGTTTTGTTGTGCAGTTCCGAATGCGTTGGAATGTAAGGCGACTGCTGTGATGGATGTACTCCTAACAATGTAGATCCATGACCTGATAATTAAATAAAAAATCATACAGATTTCAAATGAAACAACATAAATATATAGTTTTAGCATTTGCCAATGAAACAACATAAATAAACAGGCTGATTTCATGGTTGTCAACTTCATGTGCTCCACGAACTGTGAGATATGCATATAAAAGCTATAAAATGCAAGCTCCTGATACTTGCTCAGTGTATATGAACTGGTTGCACATCTGCATTTAATTAGGTGGTACAGATACTCGATAAATATCGTTGTCGATCTGAAAATAAATATATATTGGACATTTATGTTGATTAAACTGTCTTTATTTAGTTTGATTTCTTGATTACTGATATTCAACAATTCATCAATATTGTTTCATTTTCAGTATTATTTGATTTATTTCTAATACAATGTTCAACCATACTGTATATGCAGCAACAAGAAGTTTAAGCAAGTTTTAATTCTTTCTTGAAATTAATGTGGATCTCATCAGGGGTGGAGCGAAGGTTGGCTCAGCTAGGGCGATGGCCCTAGTTGAAAAAATTAAAATCTGGCAAGAAGAAGCATATTACAGAAGTTAGTCCCACCTCAAATACAGATTAGGCCCCAGGTGGAAATTTAATTGGCTCTTTGCTAAAGTAAATTGGATTTTAAAAACTCATTTTTATTGTATTGCGTGCAAACATCATCCTACATCCTCATATAAAGTACTAGCTTATAGCTGCTGAGACCAAGAAATTTAAAATAATAACCATGGCCTTTTTTTTTGCCCTACATAAACTGTTCGGCTGGATCTGCCACTGGATCTCGTGCTTCACATAAAAGGTGATATTGGAGTTTGGAATGCTAATCAAAGCATAAGAAAAAATTCCGGTGAGAGTGGTAAAATAAATCAGTCACCCCCCTAGTTCTAACATCCCTATGTATTTCACTCAATAAATCATACTGCATTAGCCTAAAACCAGTTCTCATTCTTATTCCTTGACTGTCGTGTTGTGTTTTGTGCAACTTTCTATACTGTTTCTTTTCATTCAGATCTGTTTGCTGTATAAGACATATGAAATTATCTTACAGCGTTATAAATTTTCGTAGTAGACTAGACGCAATGAAAGAAGCATATGTGAAGAGTCATTACCTGGTTTTTTGTCGCACAATGAAATGAAGATTGAGTTTGTCGTGAACCTTGTATCCGATACCAAATTACATCTGAACTAATCAAAGAAACAAAGTTGTAATAAAAGCAACATTGTTGAAACCAAAAATGAGAATTCAGGTAAATCAAGCAGAATACTTGCTGGAACCCAAAAAAAAAAAAAAAAACCACTCATTTAAATTATGTTTAGTCAGAGGACTAAGTATATGTTGGTTGTAAAATGCTGTAATCTTATTAGGACTCAATTACGAAAAAGTAATTCTGAATGATTTTAAATTTCTTATTAAGCTATGTGGATCCTATCAAAATAAAATTGCCAATATTAATAAACAATAAATCTGAGCTTTAATAAAAGATTGTGTGCATTTTCGTAAATCGTTTAAATTTACACCCTTAAATGCTTATACAGATCTGAAAATTCTCTCATACGGTACATTTAAGTGGATAGTACAATTAAAAAATAGACGTACACTAAAGCAGTTTTACATCTGGCCATAAGAATCAGCAGTTCGTACACCCTTAAGAAGCAAGTTATAATGTTATCATACGAAGCAAGTCGCTATATAACAAACCGGAAGCGTGCTTAGTAAGGTGGAATATAGATTTGCAACAAAATTAAACGTGCTATAACTCAAAAGAGAAGGGACCAGCAAAATTTGTAGGTATTAGCAATTCACAGCATCATTTATGATCTAGTTGATAAATCCATAGTTAAATGGGAATTGTTTTTAGATTGAGCACAGCAAACATCGGTTTATAAACTACATCATGTACGATTCATCCATACGCGCTCAACACAGTTACTAATTAAATAACCCGCGTGGATGAAAAGTTAAATTGAACATGAATAAGGTTCAACATGTAACAACCGAGATCATGCAACTTATCAGTGACTCGCTGATCACAAAGATATGACATTGAAAATGTAATTATTTTGGCAGAAATAGATAGTATACCTTAAAAATTCAAATAATTTAATCCATCTCTAATTTTTAGCAAAATCGGAAACAAATAATGATTGCACACATGACCAAGCTCAACTCTTATATTCATGGTTATCCCTGAGATTGGTTCTAATTCCAAAAACCAAACAAATCATAGCCTGGAAGTGGTTGTCAACTAATACCAGACTACAAGAGTGGTTTTCAAGTAGTCTTAAGCAAAACTTGTATACTACTTTTGCATTCTAAAACATGTGTTTTCCACCGTATCTAATCTTAAGTCACCATAGCAAAAAAGCTCATTGTTTCAATTCTAAAGAAAGACAGCTTGTCACGAATAATAATTTATAATATGTCAGAAGGAGTATAACCTGCTTGGTATAAGATGAAAAAAGTTTGAACTCCAAGCCAAATTTGAAGCATTAGTTCTGGAAGAAAAAACAAAAAATGGAACTAACCTGCATCAACATAGCAATAAACAATGTTTTCAATCTATTTAGATCACAAATTATTATTATTATTCCATATTTATTTGTAAATTATTTCTCCATGCTCGCAAATTTCTTTTACTATCCATTAGTATTACTATTTGATCAAGTTGTATGACACTGTATCAATTCCATAATCATAGAGTCACACAATCTAGTTCAATAACTGTAAGAAGAGTTGTACAGTGTTAGCAATGTAGAGATGCAGGGAAAAGGATGATCGGAAGGAATGTAATAATAGGTTGATTACAAAGGACCAAATATTCATACAACAATCATGAAGTACCTTTTGCATCTACTTACGAGCAGTTGGGTCGATTACAAAGTGATCTACAATCAAAGTGATCTAATTTTAAGTAAATTTTAATCAACTCAAACAGCTAACTATAACCAATTATAAAATCAGCGCAAACAAAAAACTCAGCAAATCACTCTAACTCAACTCATACAACAGAATATAACTATTTGATTTTCAAGTTACCTGCCGAGAGCTGTAGACGTTAAATGGAGGCTGAAGTCGGAGTTAAGGGTTGATCAAAGGGTCTAGGGTTTGAGGCAGACGTTAAGTGAAATCTACAGAAATTCGCAAACGGTAATAAGTCGTCAAACAAGATCTACATCGTTGCTACTCATTTATAAATCAAAAACCCTAGACAAAAAAGAAAATTCTAGAAAACTCAGAAAAAATTACCTCTGGATTTTAATTCCGAGATGATGAGCAATGGTGGCTGCAGAATCGGTGATAAGTGGGCTGCGTAGGAATCGTGGGAAGAGAGGGAAAGAAAATTTAGCGCCAAAGAAAAGGAATGGACCATGATCGGATCTGCGAGTTTGAGAGGGGCAACGGATGAGAAATGTTAGGCCATGATTAAGGAATGGACCAGGAAGGTTACGGCAATATTAACTATGATAATAAAAAATTAATTAGCTTATTTATTTCCATAAATTTATTATAACAATAATGGTGCTGTTTCCAAAACCAAACGTGTCAAAAAGGGGAAATGGACCATTTTATCTCGACTTCTCATTTGTTAAATAATAGTATAGCAAGGAATTTATCCTCTTGTTAATTTTTTGAGTTATCTCCCTTTTCCTTAATATTTTTCAATTTCAGATATTTTATTTTTAAAATCTGAATATCTATCATTTTACAATCATTTACTAATCTCTTATATTATTTTACATTTAAATAACTACTTTAAAAAAAATACAATTATTTACGAATATTTTTCGATTTTCTCCAAATTATTTTGATACAGAGATCCATATATTTAAATTAAATAATTGATCCAAACTTTAAAGTAACAGATAAACTTAGTCAACTTATGTTTCATCCAATATGCATATCACAGACACGTCAACAAATTGGCAAAAAACCATTTAGATATAAAAGTATATAAGGCCGCATAAGGCAAATTATATTCATTGATGATAATAACAATTTTATTTTACAATAGTTCATTCACAAATTTATCATATATTAAAATGCAAAAATTCATTAGCTTCAACATCTAACTTTTTTCTACAATTACTTAGAAACAATTTACATTCCTATCTTTATTTTTACGCTCAAGTCCATGTATCTAATTAATTGTGTAAATCTTAAATTTATTAAATATTTGATCAACTATCATTTATTAATCCATCTAATAAATATTAAAAATACAGTAATTTCAATATATTCAATTTCCTATACAATTAAAAATAATAACAAAATTATTTCTCAAGTCAAATGAATTAACATAAATGTATAGTTACATATAATATCGCTTTTAATTTTCAATTTATTTATCCCCAAATAAATTGTTGTTCATTACATAATGTAATTTTATTTTTAACACCTTTTAAAAAACAGAAGTATATTTTACAACATCAAGTCGTGAATGCCTAGATTAATTGATAAAAAATATATTAACATTCTCTCTTTCAATATATTATAAACCATACCCAAATTACATCCCATCTTGATGCTACCTGTGCAGTTAAAACGCTCAGCGGAGATAAAGCGAGGAAATAGCAGGATATAGCGGGTAGTCTGAAAGAGCGTATAAAACTTGTATTTGCTGCTTTTACAAATATATAAATAATAAATAAATGGAAATTAACATTCAATTTAATTATAATTAGTTCATTCTTAATTTTAGATAAAAACATGTGCAGATATATGTAAATACATGTTAACTTCTATTTAGCATTATTAAAATAAATTGAATCTTATGGTATTTTCCATTCTGAAAAATATATGTTAAAAGATTCTATTGAAAAACTAATTTTATAATTTTTATAATGTGTAAAAGTCATATTTCTATTCATTTCTTTTGTAGAAGACATAGCAGGAATATAGCTGACATAATGAGAAATATCGGGAATATCATAATATAGCAGGGATTTAAGCGGAAAGGCTATATCAGAGGCTTTTTGTAAATAGCGTAGTGGTAGAAATCAACTACACGATGTAGCGAGGATATATCGGGGCATTAACTGCACAGGATGCTACAAACTTTATTTGCACTTATATCAATTGTACGTATCACCGTTATGATAACATGAAATATATGGTTGACTACAATGTTAAAATTGTTTAAAAACTAAAACCAATAATAAATATTAAAACCTCTACTCAATTACAAATACATATAATGCTTTTCTTAGTTTTTTTATAAAAAAAAACTTTTTTACGTTCAAATCTTTAATTGAATTAGTTATGTTGCTTACAAAGTATTTAAATAACTTAAGTTATTTAATATTTGTTCCTTCATTTATATATCTTTACAAAAATGAGAGTTAAAGGTGCATACATAAACCATACAGCAAGAATGATAAAGTTGTTTATTCACTTATACATATACCCCCCCCCCCCCCCACACACACATATATATATATATATATATATATATATATATCACATATCATAAATTATTTACATCTACATTATTAAGAGATTTACTTTACTTTTTTCCTCAATTAAGACATTATTAGCTAGAGATATATGTAGTCAACTATAATTGAATATCATTCTCTTACTACGTATTTAATTCATTGAAAAAATTCAAAAAAACACATTTAATTCTTTGAGCCAGCTATTTATTGTAACCTTTACTGATACAATTTGATATTACTCCTTATCATCTTTTTTTTCCTTCAAGCATAAGGTAAAATAATAAAGTCTTCTATCTTCGAAATACCATAGAATATAAACTATGCCATCATAATATTGTGTTGTTTTCCTTATTTATGATTTTCACTAGGCTTCTCATAAAATGAATTTTGATGACGCGATAGACTTATTCAATTGCATTTGCATAAGCAGTTACAAGTGTTGTCATATTACAAGTAATAAGAGTGGATATGCTAAACGTCAAGAGATATTATTGTAATCTTCAATACATGTAGAGTTTGTAAATAAAGAGTATATTTGCATTTTATGGAAATTTGAATGAATAAAATGCATTTCATCTCTACTAGTTTCTACGCTTAGCTTATTTTATAACAAAATACACTGTAAGTGTAACAACCTCAATATTTAGAGTATTTTAATAAATGATTTAATTTAAAATTTTGGTTTATTTATTTTATTTGTTTGCATTCATTCTTGAATTTTTATATAAATATTTAATTTGTATAATTATACCTTTCGTTTTCATTATGTAATTATATCTTTAATTTAATTTTAATGCGTATTGATTTTGTTGGTGCAAACATTGATTACCTTTTAATGTTCAACGTACGTTTCTTAGTATTAATGTTTCCTTCATTATTTTCAAAATTTAAACCATTCTTTTTTTTTTGCCAAATATTCATTCAAGCCATTAGTGTTTCTCCATATATGACTCTTCATTTATATTTACCACATTCCTTTATTTATTTATTTACATTAGCAACCATTTATTTCTTTCCCATCACCTATTTCTTGCAGATCCATGCATGCATTCATTATTCCATCCCATGCATTTTCATTATTTGTTTTAAAAACCATTCTTGGCATTAATGCATGCACGTTCCTTTAAATTAAAAATTTATAGTGTTTCCTTTTATTTGCAAACAATGTTTATCTATTTAAAGTTCAATTTCCATTTAGTAGTATAATTTCTTTCCTTGCATGTTCATTATTTTCAAAATTTATCTGTTCATCTCCTTTGATTCATTTAGGGTAAATATATATATTTAAATTCCTTGTGAAATAATTCGTTGTCATTTATGACTTCTAATTCTTTTGGTTGCCATTTTTAACTGTTTGTTTTTGAAATTTAAACCATTCGTTTTCATTTATTTATTTTCTTTTGTTCCCCGGATTTTGCGAAAAATATATTTAATTCCCTCTTTAAATCCATACATTTCCTGAATTTGTCAAGCATTATGTAGCATTAAACTCCTACCCTTTCATTTGCATCACGGAGCGTTTTCAAAGCAATAATATTAGCCAATTTGAAATTTTAGTTTGGAATATCAATCAGTCTGTTGATAAATTAGTAAACATGGTGTACGTGAAATATGGCATCTACATTTGAATTTTTGAACCACGTTTAAAGGCTATATGAAATAAATAAGAATCCATTTGGTTCCACAATCTCCGTTCAAACTTTGTCCATTTCCTTCTCCCATTAATTTTCTCGTGAGTATTAAAATAAGCAACTGTCACTTTAATTCTTATTTTAGCACACTCTCTGTTTCTTTACTGTTATCTCTCCTCCCCTCTCTATATTCTTCTTCGTTTATGAAGATTTGAAAGCTTCTCTCTCTATATATATATATAAAAAAATCTATATCTTTCTTTACATTCTCATTAGTATTAATATTGGCTTGAATTTGAATTGGTGAAAATTAATTTGTGGGGACACGTTTATTAATTAACGTTAAAAATTGGAAAGCCATAAAGGATTATTTACGGTGGTTTTTCTTTTCTTTATATCATCATTTTATTCATTCATACAACCATTCCCTTTTTTCTTCTTCTCCAAAGTTCTCAGCAATTAACCATGGCTTAAATCAAGATCTACATCTAAATCTAATGGAGAAACTTCTCAAACTAAAAAGTAGAAGCAACCAAATCCATCAATCTCTTCTCCCTTTTTCTCCTTTTATTTTCTATTTTCTTTTCAGATTTTGATCTGTTTTGTAGGGACCATAACTTCGTCATACAGAACCCAAATCGACTTTACTTTTTTTTTTAAATTGTGTAAAATTGAAAGAGCTAAAACTTTTGTGCAATACACTTTTCCAAATTTCGAATTTTTCTTGGCCAAAACTGCCAATCTTTCAGGTGCGTTTTTGAAGCCAGATTTCAGATCTAAATATTTGTTCGTCGCTATTTTGATCATATCTGCTTCAAATTTTATCGGAAATTGGTTTTTATTTTTTTTAAATTGAAGAGAAAAGAATTTGCAACAACTTTTCAGTTTATGATTTTTCCAAATTCTGAATTTAACTTGTTCAAAAATCACTTTTAAAATGGTTAAAATTTGGTTCAGTTTTGCAACTTTTGGTAAAAATCAAGATCCATCCTTCTTGCATTTCCCTTGCCCATTGGGTCAAGTTATGTGTTTGTGTGGGTTTATCTTACTTCAGTTTTTTTTGTTGATTTATGTTTAATTTCTATTATATATATATATATATATATATATATATATATATATATATATTTGTTTGGGGCATGCGTTTTTTTTTTAATTTCACCTATGTGTATGTGTTTGTGTGATTGATATGAGAGAAAGTCTATTTAGACACAAAAATTTGACACAAATTGAGTGACATAAAATCAAAACCATAAGATTACCCCATGATTGCACCCCTTACATAAAGATAAATTAATCATGTGGTTGAGAAATTATGCCTTTTGATTTATGTCAAATCTTTGTGTTTATATAACCGCTCTCTTTAAATAATATGTATATAGTTGTTGTATGCATGAGTTTGGGTTAAGTTTCTATTTTGTTTTCTTTTTATAAAGAAATTGTAACGACCCGTATTCTACACATCATAGGATTGTAGAATATTTATTTCTTTCCCGTGTGAATTCGTATGGTCACATAACTTTGGGAAACATTTAGTTGAGTCATTTCCCCTGTTCATGATTTTTGTCGATTTTTAAATGACCATTTTGCCCCTAGTCAGTACTGTTTTGGCCATAACTTTTGATAAGGAAGGAATTTTGACCTGAAACCACTTCCATTAGATTCGTTTGATGGTTTCTCTTTCCGTAGAGTGGTCATAATAGCCAAACGGACTTACCGTTTGGGAGATATGGCTGAAACAAGGTTTGGAGGCTGAAAAACTGTATAATTGGGCTAAACCGGGTAGTTAGCAATTGGGCCCATAAGGAGATTTCGGGATTGGGGTTGTATAAGGGCTGATTAGGGTTAGAAAACATCCTTTTAGTCATTTTTCCAGCCACCACTTCATTTCATAGAACCCTATTAATGGCCTCCAACCTCTAAATCACTCCAAACCACTCCAAACTTGAAGAAAAGAGATTAGCAACGACAAATCAAGGCAAATCAACACCAAATCGGGATTAGAGCTGCTACAACACCTTGTTATCTTCACCAAATCAGAGATTTATTTCGGATCTTGTTTTATTTGTGGCTAAGGTGAGTGATTAGCTTGCTTTTTGCACTAATTATGGTTATTCGGGGTGATTAGTGCTAATTAGCGTTTTAAACGAAAATAAATTCTGGAAAAATGTTTATAAATTCATAAATAATGTTTTAGACCTCTGATATGAGTTTGGGTTAATTTGGTTAAGTTTTGCTAATCGTACCATTAGTTATGCTCACATATGCTTAAGGGAAACATGGGGTTTTGGCTATGTTTAATCCATTTTATCATATCATGTTGTTGTTTTAGTGTTGAGGTCACTTGTATGTATTGCTATGACGCTATGGCATGCTTTGTGATTGGTTTCAATAGATAGAATGGTCGAAAACGCCGTCGAGAGGCGTATAAACACTTGCAGGAATCGGTGCAGGAAATCGGATCGGATCGCCCCCTTCCCGATCCGAACCGCCCATTTCCCCTCACCACGAACCGAACCGATTGTTATAGCGAGGCAAGCTGCGCCACGAGCTGAAGGATCCGAACCGATCCGAGAAGTCGCGATTCAAGACTTGGTGATTGAAGACTCCGACCCGACTCGCCTGGAGTGATAGCGACACGATCCGATCCGATCACCTTGAGGACAACGAACCGGAGACTTGGAGGAGGGCGAGTGGCTTGGAGCTATGACCAGGAGGCGTGACCCGAGCCGTTGCGTGTTGGAGAACCCGATCCGATCCGGATGGGATTGGAGGCCACGAACCGATGGCGCACTCCGATCCGATCCGAGGTAGCAGTCACGAACCGAGACGATGAAGACCACGATCCCAATGATGATGAAAGGGATCCGAACCGATCCAATGGAGGTCCATAACCCGAAATGCAAAGGTAGTTCAAGTGGAAGTTCGAGCTCAGGATCCAGACGGGAACCAATGAGTTCACTTCGTGATTGGACTTTGCTGCGGGACGTGTGCTAAGGAGTTGTCGATATCTATGACTTTGGATCACTAGGTGTTGGAGGTAGAGAGACAAACTCGGGCTTTGGATATGGTGCGACTAGGGAGCTACCTACCAATGGAGTGGGGTCATGGAAACGTTGGGCGTGATCCCATAGGTACGGCGTTGGTGGTAGTAGGAATGTGCATAGTCGTACAAAGTCGAGTCCTGTCGTTTGAGTAAAGTGCTCTAGTGATCGAAGAAGTGGATGTCGTATGCTTTACGCACTGAGTGAGAGATGCGAGGATGGTTGCTGTGCTTGATTGTTTGACACACACATCCCCACCCCGTATACTTATATTATGTGTTTGTGACATCATAGAGTGTTGTACCGTGTAGTACTAACTCTTTGGTTGCAGGTCCAGGTTCAGGTATGACTTAGTATACCTGTTATTATTCTGTTTATGCTTGCTACCACTCATACCAGACTGATGTCTGACCCAGAGTTTTATGTTTCTTCTTATTACTCTGGGTGCTCACACGAGCAGACTAGAGACAGGAATAGCTGGTAGTGCGCTTGGTAGATGGACTGAAGACGAGCAGGAGGCTCCACGTATGATATATAGTTATTCTCCCTGTGTCGTGATTGGTATCTACTTTGGGCATTAGTAGCATACCTATTTTGTTTATCTTGGAGACAGTATTTTGAAGTTGTAATAAGCTGTATTTGATATTTCCGCTACTCTGATGATGTTAGTTCAAGTTTTCAGCTTATGCACTGTCTCATCTGTTTTATGTCAAGTATATGTTGGTTATTATATTTTATCCCATGCGCTGTGAGACATATTACAGGTTCTTTATTTGGCTCATCTTCTTTCTTTCTCTTCTTTGGCGACCGTCCCATGCCAATTGGACATAGGTACAGCGCACAATTGGAGCAAATGTCGGTTGGTGCGGGGCGGGCCGTCACAGAAATTATTTGTGAAAATTTGATAGGTGCTTGGATTGTAGAGTTGTTTTTTTAAAATATACATATATAAGTATTTTGATGTGCATGTTTTATATATAATATATATAAGGTAATGGAATTTTTGTGTAATTATGTTGCTTCTTTTATACCTATGGAAAATGGTTTCGTAAACTCTTCCACAAATCCAAATTCCATGTTGTTTTGTTGAGAAAATTCCTTCTCCTCTTATAAAATAAAATAAAATATTTAGCGATCATCGAGTTAAAATCCATTCTGAATTATGCCTGCAAGTCGTCGTTTCATTTTGGGCCACGAAAGGTGAGTTTATCTCACACCTGACTCATATTACTTCATAGATGATAGATCAACTAAATGAACTGTTATGAAACGTATAGGATTATCAGTAGAAATTGTTTGTTTAAAATATACACTTTCATATGTGACAATATTCATATGACATGTATGTACACTGATTATATATGACTGTGATGTGACTGATGATATGTGATGATTTGTTATGTTGTAGATACCCTTAGTTTAGGAAAAATCACTAAGGGTTGAAATGATACATACCCAAACAGACATTAGATTAGAAAAAAATCGTTATGAGTTGAAATGATAGACCTGAACGATTTTTACTGAATTTGGGATTGCGGGTTGAAACGATAAACCCGTAATTTTTTTTACAAATTGCGGGTTGAAATTATAAATATCTGTATCACTTGACCATAGGGTAGAAAACTATATACGGACACCGTTGGTCATGATTTCGAATTAAAATAATTTGGAAAATTTGATTGTAATAATATTAATTTAAGATCTTATATTTATATTTTAAAGATTCTAAATTATATGTTTTAAAATGTTTTTATGAGTAAAAATGTATTTAAATGCTTATTTAAGATTTTACTTATAATTTATTTATTTTAAACTATATAATTTAATCATATATGTATTTTTTAACTTTATATTAATATATTATAATAAATTATTCTTTTTAAACCTATTTCTAAATTAATTTAAACCTATATATGTTATAAAGCTATTTTCTATATAAATTTATAACTTATAAATAATATTTTCAATGCTTATTATATATATATTTTATAAACTTTAATAATAAACTCAAAAGGTGGATAAGTTTTGATTTTGCGATTTAAATTCGAGGTTTAAAGATTTAAATTTATATAACGATGCTTGATTCAATGAATTAGATTTTAAATCAACTAAATGCGAATTTTGAATTGACTTAAATATTGAACTGTATAGGAAATGAACGTGAACTACGTAATTAATTGGAATTTGAATTTATATTTGAATTCGATTATAAATTGACTGAGTATGAATTGAAATAATTTTATATATGGAATTGATTCATAAACTGTTTGGTTTGAATTAAAGAAATTTCTTAAATCAATTTATTTCAGCATATGATTTTATTAAAATGGCCACGGGTTGAAAAATGTAAACGTTTGGTTGTTAAAGAGACCGGGATCGGATATTGTCATACTCTCTGCCAATACCGAAAACCACTTTAACAACTGTGTACGCGGTGGAGTTCCAGAATGAAGCAGGATGGTTTGGAGGCGATTACTGGATTGAAGAAAGAGAACGTTGATGGATAGCCTTGACCTTCGGGTCATAATTAAAATGACTAAAACAGGTGCTATACCGTGATTAATTGAGGTCGCACCTCCATCGGACACACTTCTTCGAACTATATCTATTACATTGTGATTTGATTGGTGGCCACCCTTGATTATGGGAGTGTTGTTCGAGGTGGGCGGTAGTTGCGGCTATGCGTTACCACCGGTCCAGGCGTGCATCGGTAGAATCCTACCGTGGGTATTCCTCGTGTGCCTTGTCATATTATCCCGATCAAGCTCGCTACGATTTTGATTTGACGTTGTCGTATAGCGGCGCATCACTATCCACCGACCGTTACTGGTGTTTTATATGCAATGTTTACGACAATGTTTATAAACAGTGTAAGGGTAAAAATGTAATCCCGCTTACGCTATTTTAATATGTTATATTTAACCATAGACATTATTATAATAGCGTATTATATTATATGATATTAGCTTAACGGATCCTTAGAGGATGGTGATCCCAAACATCTTTTAAGTTACAAATGCATTTTATTGAACATTTCATTTGAGTTGATTTACTTCTATGAGAATGTTAGTCCTGATCCTAGTTGTTTTATTTTGCATTATTGCTCGGGTCAGATCGAGTAATGCAGTGTTGAGATTTCACCTTCTGAAGCTGGAGACTATTAAAGATATCACCTCTACCTGTTAATTCTGGCTATTTCTCCTTTGTATTAGAAATTCTTGTATTTAGACTTCCGCTGTATTTAATTTTGTAACTCTGATAGTATGTATAAATTTTGATTTTTATTTAGTAGCTTCATGAACTACTATTGTACAATTTATTCATTCCGCTGCGAGATATTCTGTTTTCTATGTCTGTGATTCTGTGATTTATTCTATTTACCCCAGAAGCTAATAACATTCTGTCATTTCGAACGGTTTGAGTTGGTTTAATTACCAGCTTGAAGTGGACGAAAGACGGTATGTTACAATAAGTTATAATTTTAACACACAAAATTATAAATACAACATTTTTCAATACCATGTGTAAGAGATGAGTTATGTGCTAATTTTATAGTCTATGTTTCTTTCTTCTTTACACTGTACAACTACCATCTCTTTCTATGTTACTTAAACCCTTAACTCTAGTTCCTTAATTCTATGATTAGTAATTTACGAAAGAATCATCATCGTCGACTCCATCTTTATCTCTCTACTTAATTTCTATCTCTTTTCAACATTCATTATATTCTACTAGTAAAAAAGATGATCAGGATGTTTTTGTTAACTAAAGATTCAAACAACTTTTTTTGGCAGAGCCGGCTCGTTTTTATAGTAACCACAAATACTTATTATTATAACAAATAGTAATTACAAATATTACAGGAGATTGACATATTATCAATCTACTACAATCGATTTTTAAGGTGGACCGTCCACCACTTCGATTTTTCAAGTGGTCCGTCTACTGCATACTATATAGATTACAGGACTGGAGCTAGACACTATTTCTAGACTACAACACTCTCCATGCAGGGAGAAAATTTCATTCCTATCTCCACGCAGGGAGACAAAAGCATTTCCTAATAAGTAGATAACATAACAACATCGCATAGGGAACAAAATCGCATGTTACACCAAATACAACCACATTGCTGCAACATCACATGGCAACCTCACATTAGCCGCACATAGTATGGAAACCACAGGTACCTTCACATTCATTAACACACAACATAGCCGACCTATCACTTGTCAAAGTCACCTCCAACGAAACAACATAATGTGCAAACATAGTACCAAAATGGTACAGAACTACCAAGTTAGAAGTTTCTTCATGATAACATCACCAGTTGAAAGACAAAGATGCTCAAACCAGGACACATAACCATCACCAGCTGAAAGACAAAAATTCATACAATTTCTTCAAATAATGTATAAGATCTAATGTCGAAAACATGGTACAAAATTATTATTACTGAATTGAAATTTAGATTTTCATTGTTACTTCATATGAAATAAGGAAATCGTTGGAGTTAGCGGTATGGTTGTTGAGATAACCGATAGTGGACATTAGTATTGGACGATGTCTTATATTTAGGTAGATTGGTTTAAGTTTGCTCAACTGAAATTATGAGGGATGAGACGAAAAGATGAGAAACACTTCTATATAATGAAATATGTCTTACACTATTTCACCCAACATTCAATATAGTTTAATTTTGTAATCAACTGGAAAAGTAAATTTATGTACCCACGACTTCTCAAATTATAAATATCGATTTAGATGATTTTGAAATTGAGTTTTTGGTCATATAAATATACCCCTACATGTGCTTATTAATAATGTGAAAAAGAACTACTAGTTCGAGATTTTACCAGAATATGGATGAAACTTTTATTATTTCGAATCTAATAATAAATAAGCTTGTGCTTAAATTTGATTGAGAAGTTTTTCGAATAGAATTTTTTTACCAACTTATGCATTATCCAACCTCAGTAATGGTAGGTTAATTTGACAATCTGACCATCGATCGATATTATTCGACACATTAAACAAGTAGGTTTTGATTGGTTGAGAAAATGTTATGTTGGATAATTAGTATAATCCATAGCTATTTTTATGTAGGAAAAGTGAAAGGAGAAGATTGGTCTTGAACGTGTATAGAAAGGGTATATAGAAAATATTTATGTGGTCTTATTAGATTTGAGCCTCATTCTATTAAGCTTGTGTTAACCAGCATTGAATACAACTTGAATTCTTTTTTATAATGAGATGATATTATATATATATATATATAAAATCACGTATAAAGCGAGCTATTATGTAAACAGTAACAAATTTAACCTGATTCACATGAATTACCAACATTAATAATCAGATTTGCTTAAGATAACAACATTGAATATTTAATTGTTTTAAGACTTCTTAGATACTGAATTAAAGACCTAAATAAAGACCGAAGTTTGGTCTCTAAGCAGTCTTAATAGTTACAAACCAATTTGAGACTGAATGTTAGTCTTTAACATGAAGTTTTAAAGACTATATTTTTCAGTTTGTATTCAGTCTCTATTTAAAGACTGGGTAATTTCAGTCTTTATTTTTCAGTCTTTATATGGATGATTTTTTGTAGTGACATTGCTCCTCCAACTTTTCAGACAATTTTATAAATCGATTACTACATAAAATCCAACTTTTCATAATCAACTGAGTTTGTTTAAACCGCGGATATCATAAGAATAATGTTTTCCGACGAGTTCGAACAGAAAGAGAAATATAACTGAAGTTAGGTCGCATCTCGTAGAAATACACGAGCTGAAAGGAGGGAGTGTTGGCTTTGGCGAGGGGTTTCTGTGTGCTGGGATTGTTTAAACAACTGAGAAGGTGCATTGGTGAAGAAACGTGTGGAGGGAGAAACTTGCGTGGCGGTTGTTATGCGGAGTTGCGAAGTGATGTGCCTGCGTGAAATACTTTAGCATGGAGATAGTTAGAAGAAGCAAACCATACAAGAGAAAATGAACGTGGATTCTGTGGAGAATGGACTAAGGTAGGATGCTAACGTTTTGGCTTCAGGCATTGCATGCGCAAGTTAGAAAATGGGAATATGTATGTATGGGCGTCTGGCATGATGAAAAAGGGAACTAGTTTGTATGATTCCTCGAGACAAAACGTGGTGCATGAGAATAATAACACAATATATATATATATATATTTATATATGATATAATAGAAGAGGAGAAACGTTGCATCATGAATTAAACTAAGGCGGTTTGCATGTGCTAACGTTTGGATGAAGGGGAAGTGGAGAGTGTGGGTTCAGCAAAGTGCTCTGCTACATGCGTTTTGTGTAAAAGGGGAGAGCATCAAGATGTGACTTGTGAGTATGTATTTTCAACAATCGGTCTGGAGTTTTTCATCACAGGAGATCTCTAAGTATTAACCTATGCGGAGAGGTGGCGATCCAGTGAATAAAAATGATGAGTGGAGGAAGTAAAGTATGGTTTTTATTTAAATCTTTTTCCGTTGGGTAGACATGCAGTTGTGGGTGTCTGCAAACATGGATATGGCACGAGTTGGTATACCATACAGAACGTGAGATGTGAGGGAGAAATGCTGAGGCAGGACGTGAGCTGAAGAGAAGTTGAAGTGTAACTGTGTGGTGCGGTAATGAAGTCAAACAGTAGGGTGATGGAGGTTTGAAGGCTGAAAGGAAATGAGGTTCCGGAGGTGTAGTTGAAGTGACGCAGCTCGGCCAAGGGCGTTGTGTGCTCTGTGACATCGATGAATGGTATAATAAAGGGAACAAGCACGGTAGTGCCATAGGGACTGTTCGAAAAGGACTCGCGGAAATGGGTTAACGTGGAGAAAGGATGGTATGGTGAAATTCACGTAAGGATGGGAATGGTGGAAGGGGTTTGTAAAATCATTTACTGTGGAGGGAAATAGCGGATCCAAGAACACGGCTAAAAGGGAAGAAGAGGGAGCGAACAAGCGGTATATGGGCTGACGGTGGAAAGAAGAACATGCAGGTTGGTCATGAATTGTTCATTGAGATGAGAACGTCGGTAAGAGGAAGCAAGGAATTACTCAAATCGTTATTTAACGGTTAACGCGCAAAGGTGAGTAAACTCACTAACTCTGTTCCATTTTAAAATATTATAATTATATTTTAATATTGGTTGAATGCTGTGTGATGGTCGTTTAGGTAGATTACAATTAAATTGGTTGAAATAATATAAACCGTTATATATCTAAACTGACGATTGAACACTGATATTTCATAATGATATGAAATTGATGATATTTATTGTGGCTAACATCTGTGGATACAGGAAACCGGTAAGAGGAATCAAACCGGATTCCTCAATATTTGTATGTACTGTTTGTTTTATATTATTTATATATACACGGTCTGAACCTAAATAACATTATTAGGAATTAGAACTATAATTCGACGATGTCGAACGTATTAAAGTAAATTATTTTAGGAATTATAATATGATAGAATAGTTAATATTTAGTTTTAAACCAACAAATTATAATAGGATAGGAAATCAATATTTAGGTATAAACTCCATATTGATTTAATAAGAACCTGACTAAGAAACAGAGTTTATCAAATAAAAAGAGAATATAGCAGCGTATTGCAGTAGTTATAAAAGAGAATATAGCAGCGTGTTGCAGTAGTTGTAAAAGAGAATATAACAGCGTATTGCATTAGTTATAAAGGAAAATATAGCAGCGTATTGCATTAGTTAAAATATAACGGTTTTAAAGTGAGTCGATAAGTTATAATATTTTAGAAAGATATACTGAGCATGATAAGGAAAGTGATATAGTTTTAAAGAAATTAGAATCCGTTGTACGTTGGTTGAGTTGAGTAACTTTCGAGGCGTCAATCTGATGTTGGTTTCGGCCTTCGGGGTTTATACCTAGAAATTTATTCACTTACCGATTTATAACGAGGAACTAATAGAGTAGAAGTGAAGGGAAGTAAGGAAGAGTTTATAAATATATGGGAAACTAGAAAGTTAGTATTAAATAAAAAGGCCAGTGTTTGTGAATGAATGTTTGTTTTTACTTCGATAGTTAAATAACTGACTATCGAAGTGTTTTGACCATCGTTGTCAATACGGAGAGACCGGTTGGATTTATTATCTGAAAACCACTCCGTATAGGCTTAAGCGCTGCGAATTAGATTATGCTGAAGATAATTGAAGACGGAGTGAAATGCAAGGGTCGTCCTGTTCCAGGATGGTGCTTTTTGTTTGTCCAGTCCCAGGACAACTTGTATGGACGAGTGTCTGACAGAGTATAACTAACAAATCACATACAGTTGATCTCTTAAAGGTATTACGTCTGGTGGCGGAGGAATTCGTTCCTCTTAGCTTTTTATACCCGTGATATGTTTGGGAATCGATTAGTGAATTGACGGGTTTGACGATGTGGCATTCAAAGTGAATGGCGATCAGATGTTCTGAAGATAGACGTAGCTTCTAGCCCCACAACCAGGATATGACAGAAGTTGGGCTGGGCAGCATGGCTAGTTGGGTCATACCCAAGCAGGATGTATTGTCACCGTTCTAGAGAAAATTCATATTTGTCCTTCTTTTTCGATTCTGTATCTTCGGATTACGGTTGGATGGCCAACAACCGTGGGTGGCAATATATTCGCTACTCTCAAGCTAAATGAGTGGGCGGTCATATGTGGCCGGGTTGCAAGAGGTTCTTGTTGAACATGCAGTGTATACCCTCTAGAGTACACTGATCGGAAGGTGCTCCCATACCTTGTCTGTTAGAATCCAATCTCCAATAAGCACCATGCGGTTTATGATTTTATACTATATATGTGGAACGTGAGATGCAAGCGTTTTGCTATTTGGTTATTTACTTGATTAGACATTATTATAATACAGCGGATTATGATATCAAAATGATTTGGGTTATAGTAAGGTAAAAACCGTCCATGTTTATGTGTGGGCTGGTCTTACTATTATCCTTTTCTTTCAAAAGGATTTTCAAAGTTAAACAGTATGGTTGGAGTTTACTCACACCAGTCCCATGACTGACCCAGCGTTTATTTTTTTTGTTTTCCCTAAACTCTTGGGTGCCCAAAATTTGTACGGGCAGACAAGTGTTTCAGGATTTTGCAGATTCACTTGGAGGAGCTCGAAGCAGGAGGCTCCACTGTTATTTATTTAGAGATTATTTCCGCTGTGATGTATATGAGTTATACTCTGATGTGGTATGTATATATATACAAATTCAGATTTGTATTTCAAAGTTATGTTATATAATACATTTTGTTCGTTTCGCTGTGAGTTCATGTTTACTCTGATTCTGTTCAGTAGAGTTCTTCTTACTCTTCTATTCTATTAGTTCTATCTCATCTTTCTCACCCTCTAACTTCTTTCTATTAATGACGAGGATTTTCGTACACTTTGGGTTGAATGTGTAGAGTATTTGTCAGCTCAAATTGGTAAGGATTTTCGGGCCATTACATTTGGTATCAGAGCTGAAGGTTAAGTGATTACCTTGGCTCTGTGGAGTAACTCAATAGAGATGGAGTTAGTAATACTCTAAATTGAGTTTGAGTGTATATATATGAGCGCATATTTGTTAATCGATATTAAAACTATTTTATATTGTGTTGGTTGATCTGTTAAGTGGTATATAAATTCCAGATCGATGCGTTTAGCTGACGAGGTCGATAGGAATTTATAAATGCTTGGATAGAGAGATTCGACATAGTATTGTTTTAAAAGAAGGGTAAATGAAATAATTTTACCCGAAATATATTTTTATAAAAAGAAGTATATATCTTGAGATTATTATAGTATATTGGATGTATTGATCATTATTATGATCGAATAAGATTTATAATTGAGTTGGTTATATAAATAACCAATCGAAATATTATATAAGTATAATATACAAAATCAGATGGATTAAATCTGAATTTAAATCCAGAATTGAAATAAACCCTGGAAACTAGGAAAAGATTTAAATATATAGAAATTTAAAATCCTATGGGGAATTTGAAAATGTTTTCAAACATTATGAAAGATATTTTGAAGAAATTTCAAAAATGAAGTGTTTATGAATGAGTTTTTAAAGTAATACAGTATTGAACTCACTTCGATGACTGGAAAATAAATTCCGATGGTGAACCGCGGCATCATCGGTGTTCATTTTCGAGTTTCTAAGTGACGGATTACTACCAAAGACTTTGTTTTGAAATAAGTTGTTCGAAAATTCAAATGTTTTGAATTGCTATATTATGAATATATATTATTTCAAACTGATTTGAAATAAAAACCTCAGGAATTTGAATTCTGAAATTTAAAATTTACATATGAAGTAAATAAATAGAAATTTAACTAAGTCAAAATTAAAATTGGTCTGGATTAGAGAAATCTGGAATGAGATCGAATTGATGAATAAAGAGTTGGAATTGAGTTTGGAATTGGAGTTTAAATGGAGTTATAAGTGGAGATGATGTGGTTTGAGGATAATTTGAATGGAAATCGAGTCGAAATGAAATGGTATATGCTGAAGTGGTGGCAAATCACAGAGAGAGAGTTGAATGTCAATAAAAGGCACATGTTTAAATTATATTGAGTATGAAAATTTTTATGAGTCTGTTTGGCAAGCCGTTTGGCTGTTTGATTTTCTTTTGGGTTGGAGAATGCCGAGAGAGGGCGAAGTGTAGTAGTACCGATTGAGCCATGCAAAGTAGAAGCTGACGGAATTTCACGGAAATTTAAAGTATTAGGATATTTTCAGAGTGGTTGAAAGTATTCGTTAATAAAAAGAGAATAAATATTTTAATTGGAATAATTAATTAGTTCAATTAGAACTGAAACTGAGAAGTGAAACAAAAGATATTAACCTGGTTATAATAGGGGTCGCAGCATTTGTACTACCTTTGTAATTTCGGGGACGAAATTCTTTTAAGGGGGAAGGAATGTAACGTCCCGCATTTTTATTGGTTTGTTTTTGAATATTTAAATCAGTTTAAATATTGAATTCGTAATATAAGTGGATTTATATATTAATCAAAACGAAGTTGAACGTATAAAAATATATATTAAATATAATCGAGCCCGTAATATCGCGGCAGTTCGTAATTTAACGTTCTGAACTTCAACTGAGCGTACATAATCCGTTACAAGTCGGATTTCCTCAAAACAAGAAACGTTCGAATCCATTGAACTATATTTTTCTAGTGGAAGAGAAAAATCAAGATTTCGTCTCATATATTGTAAGTTATGTCCAAATTAAATATTCAGAAAAACAGCGGTATATTCGTTTGTGACCATAACGGTAATTTCAATATATTTAATTATCGGTTTCAAATTTAAACAAGGTTCTTTTGAGACATAGCTATAATTTAACTTTTAGAATTTTCCTGTAATTTTTAATTAATTAAATATACAACTTTTTATTTGGAGTATTTTGCACCCTGTATCAATATTTTGGGGTTTCACAATATGAGTTAAACTACCAATATTATTATATTTTTGGGATTGTGGCACCTCGCTGGACACGACTGTATTTTTATTTCTGTCCATAGCAGTCTGAAATAAACGGTTCCGGATGAAGTTTTGCACCACATTGAGCATTATTTAACAATCCGAAATGTATCAAAGTCTATGCCGAAGCACACTGAAATGTATTTGTAAATCAAAGCTATCCTAATCACAATGTCAAACCACCTACCCTATAATACCATATTGTTGTATAACATATTGATTGGGTACACTTTGTCTTGAGTCCACGTTAGTACCCTGAAATAAATTGTTTAATCAAAGTTCAGAATAATATCTCCATTTGCTTTGAAGTGAAGCATTATACCCTTCCTACACAGTAAGCTACCCTATAACTATATCACATAGAATGTGCTTTCATCAAATCAAGATTTTTCCATACCCTATTCAAGCATCTACAAACCTAACTGATGCTACAACTCGATGGACAATACCGAAGACAAGAGATGAAATGAAAACTCTATAGCACCTAAAATCTACATATGTCTAACGCCTAACCCATACAAACTACCCATACCTCTATAAACTCTAATACATACCTCTATAAACTCTAATACTTCCTTGCTATGGAATTAATACTATAAATAACACATTGCTCCTCCAACTTTTCAGACAATTTTATAAATCGATTACTACATAAAATCCAACTTTTCATAATCAACTGAGTTTGTTTAAACCGCGGATATCATAAGAATAATGTTTTCCGACGAGTTCGAACAGAAAGAGAAATATAACCGAAGTAGGTCGCATCTCGCAGAAATACACGAGCTGAAAGGAGGGAGTGTTGGCTTTGGCGAGGGGTTTCTGTGTGCTGGGATTGTTTAAACAACTGAGAAGGTGCTTTGGTGAAGAAACGTGTGGAGGGAGAAACTTGCGTGGCGGTTGTTATGTGGAGTTGCGAAGTGATGTGCCTGCGTGAAATAATTAGCATGGAGACGGTTAGAAGAAGTAAACCATACAAGAGAAAATGAACGTGGATTCTGTGGAGAATGGACTAAGGTAGGATGCTAACGTTTTGGCTTCAGGCATTGCATGCGCAAATTAGAAAATGGGAATATGTATGTATGGGCGTCTGGCATGATGAAAAAGGGAACTAGTTTGCATGATTCCTGGAGACAAAACGTGGTGCATGAGAATAATAACGCAATATAAATTTATATATTTATATATGATATAATAGAAGAGGAGAAACGTGGCATCATGAATTGAACTAAGGCGGTTTGCATGTGCTAACGTTTGGATGAAGGGGAAGTGGAGAGTGTGGGTTCAGCAAAGTGCTTTGCTACATGCGTTATGTGTAAAAGGGGTGAGCATCAAGATGTGAGTATGTATTTTCAACAATCGGTCTGGAGTTTTTCACCACAGTAGATCTCTAAGTATTAACCTATGCGGAGAGGTGGCGATCCAGTGAATAAAATTGATGAATGGAGGAAGTGAAGTATGGTTTTTGTTTAAATCTTTTTCCGCTGGGTAGACATGCAGTTGTGGGAGTCTGCGAACATGGATATGGCACGAGTTGGTATACCATACAGAACGTGAGATGTGAGGGAGAAATACTGAGGGAGGACGTGAGCTAAAGAGAAGTTGAAGTGTAATTGTGTGGTGCGGTAATGAAGTTAAATAGTAGGGTAGTGGAGGTTTGAAAGCTGAAAGGAAATGAGGTGCCGGAGGTGTAGTTGAAGTGACGTAGCTCGGCCAAGGGCATTGTGTGCTCTGTGACATCGATGAATGGTATAATAAAGGGAACAAGCACGGTAGTGCCATAGGGACTGTTCGAAGAGGACTCGCGGAAATGGGTTAACTTGGAGAAAGGATGGTATGGTGAAATTCACGTAAGGATGGGAATGGTGGAAGGGGTTTGTAAAATCATTTACTGTGGAGGGAAACAGCGGATCCAAGAACACGGCTAAAAGGGAAGAAGAGGGAGCGAACAAGCGGTATATGGGCTGACGGTGGAAAGAAGAACATACGGGTTGGTCATGAATTGTTCACTGAGATGAGAACGTCGGTAAGAGGAAGCAATGAATTACGCAAATCATTATTTAACGGTTAACGCGCAAAGGTGAGTAAACTCACTAACTCTGTTCCATTTTAAAATATAATAATTATATTTTAGTATTGGTTGAATGTTGTTTGATGGTCGTTTAGGTATATTACAATTAAATTGGTTGAAATAATATAAACCGTTATATATCTAAACTGACGATTGAACACTGATATTTCATAATAATATGAAATTGATGATATTTATTGTAGCTAACATCTGTGGATACAGGAAACCGGTTAGAGGAATCAAACCGGATTCCTTAATATTTGTATGTACTGTTTGTTTTATATTATTTATATATACACGGTCTGAACCTAAATAACATTATTAGTAATTAGAACTAAAATTCGACGATGTCGAACGTATTAACGTAAATTATTTTAGGAATTATAATCTGATAGAATAGTTAATATTTAGTTTTAAACCAACAAATTATAATAGGATAGGAAATCAATATTTAGGTATAAACTCCATATTGATTTAATAAGAAGCTGACTAAGAAACAGAGTTTATCAAATAAAAAGAGAATATAGCAGCGTATTGCATTAGTTAAAATATAACGGTTTTAAAGTGAGTCGATAAGTTATAATATTTTAAAAAGATATACTGAGCATGATAAGGAAAGTGATATAGTTTTAAAGAAATTAAATCCGTTGTACGTTGGTTGAGTTGAGTAACTTTCGAGGCGTCAATCTGATGTTGGTTTCGGCCTTCGGGGTTGATACTTAGAAATTTATTCACTTACCGATTTATAACGAGGAACTAATAGAGTAGAAGTGAAGGGAAGTAAGGAAGAGTTTATAAAAATATGGGAAACTAGAAAGTTAGTGTTAAATAAAAAGGCCAGTGTTTGTGAATGGATGTTTGTTTTTACTTCGATTGTTAAATAACCGACTATCGAAGTGTTTTGACCATCGTTGTCAATACGGAGAGAGACCGGTTGGATTTATTATCTAAAAACCACTCCGTATAGGCTTAAGCGCTGCGAATTAGATTATGCTGAAGACAATTGAAGACAGAGTGAAATGCAAGGGTCGTCCTGTTCCAGGATGGTGCTTTTTGTTTGTCCAGTCCCAGGACAACTTGTATGGACGAGTGTCTGACAGAGTATACCTAACAAATCACATAAAATTGATCTCTTAAAGGTATTACGTCTGGTGGCGGAGGAATTCGTTCCTCTTAGCTTTTTATACCCGTGATATGTTTGGGAATCGATTAGTGAATTGATGGGTTTGATGATGTGGCATTCAAAGTGAATGGCGATCAGATGTTCTGAAGATAGACGTAGCCTCTAGCCCCACAACCAGGATATGACAGAAGTTGGGCTGGGCAGCATGGCTAGTTGGGTCATACCCAAGCAGGATGTATTGTCACCGATCTAGAGAAAATTCGTATTTGTCCTTCTTTTTCGATTATGTATCTTCGGATTACGGTTGGATGGCCAACAACCGTGGGTGGCAATATATTCGCTACACTCAAGCTAAATGAGTGGGTGGTCATGTGTGGCCGGGTTGCAAGATGTTCTTGTTGAACCTGCAGTGTATACCCTCTAGAGTACACTGATCGGAAGGTGCTCCCATACCTTGTATGTTGAAATCCAATCTCCAATAAGCACCATGCAGTTTATGATTTTATACTATATATGTGGAGCATGAGATGCAAGCGTTCTGCTATTTGGTTATTTACTTGATTAGACATTATTATAATATCACTGGATTTTGATATCAAAATTACTTGGGTTAAGGTAAAAACCGTCCATGTTTATGTGTGGGTTGGTCTTACTATTATCCTTTTCTTTCAAAAGGATTTTCAAAGTTAAACAGTATGGTTGGAGTTTACTCACACCGGTCCCATGACTGACCCAGAGTTTATTTTGTTTGTGTTTTCCCTAAACTCTTGGGTGCCCAAAATTTGTATGGGTAGACAAGTGTTTCTGGATTTTGCAGATTCACTTGGAGGATCTCGAAGCAGGAGGCTCCACTGTTATTTATTTAGAGATTATTTCCGCTGTGATGTATATGAGTTATACTCTGATATGGTATGTATATATATATATATATATATACAAATTCAGATTTGTATTTCAAATTTATGTTATATAATACATTTTATTCGTTCCGCTGTGAGTTCGTGTTTACTCTGATTCTGTTCAGTTGAGTTCTTCTTACTCTTCTATTCTATTAGTTCTATCTCATCTTTCTCACCCTCTAACTTCTTTCTATTAATGACCAGGATTTTCGTACACTTTGGGTTGAATGTGTAGAGTATTTGTCAGCTCAAATTGGTACGAATTTTTGGGCCATTACACCTTGTCTGTTGGAATCCAATCTCCAATAAGCGCTCTACAATTTTTGATTTTTACTATATACGTGAACGTGAGATGCAAGCGTTTCACTAGATGGTTATTTATTTGATAAAAACTATCGTAATATCAAACGTTTTGATATAAAATACTTGGGTCATTATCCATATATTAGTTATGGATTGGTTTAAAGATTTCTAAAGTAAATGGATCTAGAAAACCTTATTCTTACTTCCCTGTTTACATCTTTTAAATGTGTTTACTCACACCAGTCCCCTGACTGACCCAGAGTTTATTTTCTATGTTTCCTAAACTCTTGGGTACTCATAATATCTATTATGAGTAGGCAAGTAGTCCAGGTAGGCAAGTGGATCCTATGAAGTTCAAGTAAAGACCAGTAGAATATCTATATCAATGTTTCCAGTTCAGTTATCTGTTATATCCTTGTCATGATGTATAATTATGCTGTTGTACTATGGTATTGTATTATGATGATGTACCATGATGTATCAGACCCTGTATTGTAATATATTATATACAAATTCCGCTGTGAGATTCTGATGTCTTCTTATTCTTCTATTCTATTAGTTCTATCTTTTCTATCTCATCCTCTAAATTCTTTCAATAATGACACGACTTTCGAGGCATCGAAAATCGCGCCATTACAGTTGGTATCAGAGCTTAGATTTTTCGAAAACCTAGGATTTGGATTGGTATTGCGAGAGCGTATTTTTACTAAAAAACTATTATAGTATAAGGACGACCTTAGTTATTAACCTTAGCTATCAACCTTAGTTATTGACTTAAGATTATCCCTAAGACTATCTTCCGATTGAGTATTAACTATCAAACCATATACTCAGAAAGTTGAAAATGAGTTCTCAAGGGAGACGAGGCCGAAGAGCGAGTAGGACAACCACCACAACCAATGGAACGAGTTAAATGATTAGGGTCAGCCCAGGATGAGTTCAACAATGTTGAATTAAAGTTAGAATAATATCCAGTAGATAAAATTGGTATTTCCCGGTAGTAAAGACCAGACTTGAGTTATTGGTTGGATATAGACCTATATAGCTGATTTTGAAATAAAATCAGAATCTTGGATTTCAGAAAATAGTTAACTAAATTGAAATTAAATAAGGAATCTATCCGGTAAATAGTTACGGATGTGTATTAATTTGAGTTTAGTAAAAACTAAGATCTACGCGTGACTCTTAAATTTCGGGGACAAAATTCTTTTAAGGGGGGTGGACTGTAATGTCCCGGTTTTTAGCTTGTCTTTGTAAATAGTAAATATGGATTTAATGAGGTAATTAAATCGTAAAATATGTTTATTGAACAAACTAAAAACAATTATAAATATGTGTGTAGAGATATTAGTGTATGAATACACTAATAATGTGTATGTTTGATTATGTTTTGAATTTGAAAACATAATATGAGTATGCAACTAAAAACATAAAGTCATAACAATAAATCATAACACGAATGCATAGTGAAAATATCAATATTCATGTGACAATAAAACAAAAGAAAGGAAGCCAAAGACAATATCTTAATAAGATCTTACCTTGAATAGATAGCTAAGTATAGCTAAAACCATCACCTAAGGATCCTAAGCAACTACTTGCAAATATAAAATTTCTTGTTTGCGAAATATCTAACCATTTTATATGGCAAATAAAATCTATGAAATCTAAACCATATGCAGCAAATTTATGAAGTATGCTTTGGAAATATTTTGTCTCTAGAAGGTAGAATATAAGACAAGGAAAATAGAAAATATCTCATTAAACAAATTAATTTCTTCATAAGCAAGTTGTGTAGCATATAGAAGCTAAAGGAGAGGGGTAAGTCTAACCTAAAGATCCTATAGCTTAAAATGTAAGCAACATTATTTTAACAAAACAAAAGGATTGTTTATTCATGAAACATGGCTATAAATAGCACTTAAACTTCCCATATTTCTCTCACAAAAACCATTTGGGCTGAAAGATAAAACAATAGGCAGATTCTAGGAAAGGAGAGGAAAGCTATTAAGGTGAGTAAACTCTCCTTATTTCTCTTTTCAAATTGTGTTATGGTTGTCTGCCTGTTATGATCAACTTACATATGTGTACATGAAAATCTGAATATATGTTGCTAATTATTTAATATGTGGAAAATCGGATCTTTGTTAAAACAGTGGCAGTAAACTACCTTGCGAGCAAGGTACCCTTGTAACCCATTTAGATCTAATGACTAGTTGTACATAGATGCGTTGAAATACATATTTTTCTCATCAAAATACTTAAATAAAATTGGAAAATAATTATAAACAAAAAACCTGGGAACAGAACAATATAGACAGTAAGCAACAGTAGCACTAGGTGAATAAACCCCTCGCCTTTCTTTACCATTTGTATATTTAACTCGTGAGGGTATGAGCTAGTTCTATGTACATGTACACCACATATAGGGTGCAAATGTTTAATTTGCTAAGGATAGTTAAATTTGATTTGAGGGTGGGACAAATAGAGGGTGAACATGATTGAAATGAAAGTGAACCCAAATATTTATAGTAGCAGCAATATACATATAAATATATGTGAATAAACTGTAAATCAATTTTCGTCTAAACAAAATTTGAAGTGTATTGGATTGATACATATATAGTTATTGATTTCTACTAGTTAACATCATCTGTATATGTGTACTGCTAGTTTGAATTAGTTTAAACAAACCTGGAAAGTGTGAACAAATACAAAGGCAGTGAAGTTAAATAATGTGAGTACACATTCTCTGTTTCCCCTTTATCAACCCGTTTCCTAATTAATGATTTATTTTGTTTAACTTATATATGTATATACAAAATATCTGGAGATGATTGATCGTTAATACTGATTATATATTGTGATAAAATAAGACCTCTTTTAATATTACAAAAGAAAAACAGTAGTATATCTACACAGTGGGTAAACATACCCTAGTAAATCTGTTGTATGATCTTTTGTCTACTTTGTTTCAACTTTCATATTTATTTATATAATACTGATCATACTTAAAAAAAAAAAGCTCTGTTAGTATTATAAATGAAAACAAGGGCAGTAAACCAAAACACGGTAATACTATGAGCAGAACCCCTTACTTCCTTTCTATTCCAAATTAATGATAGTGCTGCTCAGGTGTGTGTGTTTATATATATATATATATATATATATATATATATATATATATATATATATATATATATATATATAGACATAGATATTTACACTTAGTTGTGACGTTATCATCTCATAGGAACTAAATATCCCGAAGTTTGACATGGAAGTCATCACTGTAAATGATGAATGTTTATAGAAACTAGGTACCAAAAACATCTTCTGTAGATTCAAAAATCAACAACAGGAAGCATAGTTCAGCATAGAGGTTGCATTTAATATAAAAGTTGTTTATTCATGAATAATGTTTGCTCTAGCAATAGGTTCGATTCAAACAAGAATATATCTCACCATAACTTAACAAATTACAGTAAGAAGGTATAAAAACTCCAAATTTCAAACATCAAATTATTAAGATTTAGATACATAAATGAGTTAGTATCAGTAAATGATGAATTTAGGAAATCAAGTCAAGATTTTTAGTTCACTATGTTAAGAGAATTTCGAAGTTCATCAGATTTAAAACTTTGATCAAATTCCGGCGCCACAGGTGGTTATGGATGTTGGCGTCTGAGCTGGAGGAAGGCGAGGACCTAGTGATCTTAGGAAAAATACAACTTGAATTTTTAATACCATGATTTTCGAGAACGAGGCAAAGTTAGGGAAATTGGGTTCATTTTCTGAGCGTAGAACAATAACGAACTGCACAGGCTACAGGGAACATGAATCGATCGCACCTGGGGGGTTCGATAAGGGGTAGAGTCGGCTTCAAGTGGCTGTAGTATGTTGGCGATCGAACATAGGATGTGGCGATGCGTTCTTGTGGAAGCTGTTTTTGGAAACTATGGGTTGAAGCAGTGAAATTTTGATTTGATGAGGGGATCCAGATTGTTCGGTCAGGAAAGGGATAGATGGATGAAATGGAGTTTGTGGCCCTAGTAGACGAAATGGGTTCATCGGTGACAAGGCGGTGCAGGTGTACGGGGTGCATGTTGTGCACAGTGGTTCTGTGCACGAGGAAGAAGAACTGGAGATAGAAGGAAGAAAAGGAAAAGAAAATTTATATATATAAATAAGTTTTTATATAACGAAACAGAAATAAAGAGTTTTAAAATCTATGTAAATTGTAATATATATATATATATAGTTATATATATTAAGGAAGAAACCATAGACAAGAAAAATGAGAGAAGGAAGAATGGTAGGAAGGGAAGACCGACGTGAAAAGAAGAACTAAACAGAGAAGAAGAAGAGCTAAAGAAGAGAAGAAAGATAAGAAGGAAAAAGGAAGGTGGCTCAAAACGAAGGATGCTACTGACTGGTTGCGGTCGATCATGTATGGGTTGAAGTGATCAAATGTTTTCATGAACACATGAAGATACTGGCACTTTGCCAAGTACCAGGTGGTACTTTAAAAATTACGGTCGTGGCATGGGAAATTTGAAGGAACGCACGGTGACGGGCAAACTAGTACTTTGGTACTTTGGCACTTTGCCAAGTACTCGGTGGTACTTTAGAAATTACAGTCGTGACAAGGGAATTTTGAAGGAATGGACGGTGACTGGAGAAGTGGTACTCTGGTACTTTGGTAAATTGTCAAAGTACCAGGTGGTACTTTGGCACAACAGGAAAACGTGGTCGTGGCAAGGAAAATTTGAAGGAACGGACGGTGAATGGAGGCCTGGCACTTTGGCACTTTGGCATTTGGCAAAGTACCAGGTGGTACTTTGGCAAAAGCATGCGCAGCCTTAGGATCTAAAGCGAAATCATGGCGTTTTGAAGCTGGTACTTTGGCAATCTGGTACTTTGGTTAATACGTTTGAGAATGAGTTTCTGAACGAAGTTTTTTTATAAAATTTATTTTAATTAAATAGAAAATAAAATAATATTAAAGAATAAATAAATATTTAAATAAAAATAGAATTTTTATTTAATTCGGCATAGGGAAGTGGAAGGAGGAAAATGGCAAGAAGAGCGAGTACGGAAGTTGACCAAAGAAATTCAACGAGTATGAAACTTTAAATTTATAAAGGAAATAATTTAAATAAATTATTAAATTAATTTATTTATGATAAATTAGAACTAATAAAATAACTTACCAGAAGAAATGGAGTATTGAACATCGTCTAAACATCGACGATGAACGAAGCAAAATACCATGTGCGAAGCACGTGCTTCATTTATCCATTTCTAAATAATGAGCAAAACTGAATAGAATACCGTGTGCAACACACACACTTTAACTGTTCATTATACTGTTTGTGTGATGATAATTAATGTGTAAACTGAATAATAATCATGATTAAGCCGATAACTGTTCATCGACTATAAAAGACATTTCGTACATCGTTTCGAAGAGTCCGGAATAAATATTCCACTTTGACTCGAAGTATACGACGCGTGTCAGAGATATTGAAGACGGAGATATGCAAGGACTATTTTAAATAGTACCTTCGGTCTGTTCAGTCCCAGGACAAACCCGAATGGACGAGTGTTTGACAACGTATATCAGTTAGATGCTATACATCGAATTTACGTAAGTATATTACGTTGGTGGCGGGGAAATTTGTTTCTCTTAGCTTTATTGCCCGCAATATATTTGGGTAATCGAATGAGTGTTTCTGACGGATATGACGTTGTGGCATTCAAAGTAATTGAAGAAATGAATCTTTCAGAAGAATAAACGTGACCTCAAAACCTCACAACCAGTAAGTAACAAAAGTTGGGCTAGGCAGCATGGCTAGTTGGGTCATACCCAAGCAGGGTATATTATCACCATCTAGAGAATATTCATATTTGTTACTTCTTTTCAATTCTGTATCTCCCGGGAACGGTTATGTTGGTACCAACCGTAGAGGTGGTAATATATTCGTTACACTCAAGCTAAATGAGTGGACGGTCATGTGTGACCGGGTTGAAGGTCGTTCTTGTTGAACCCCAGTGTATCCTCTCTAGAGTACACTGATCGGCAGATGCTCCCATACCTTGTCTGTTGTAATCCAATCTCAAATAAGCGCTCTATGACTTTTGATTTTTACTATATACGAGAACGTGAGATGCAAGCGTTTTAGTAGATGATTATTTATTTGATAAAAACTATCGTAATATCAAATGTTTTGATATAAAATACTTGGGTCATTATCCATATATTAGTTATGGATTGGTTTAAAGATTTCTACAGTAAATGGATCTGGAAAACCTTATTCTTACTTCCATGTTTACATCTTTTAACTGTGTTTACTCACACCAGTCCCCTGATTGACCCAGAGTTTATTTTCTGTGTTTCCTAAACTCTTGGGTACTCATAATATTTATTATGAGTAGGCAAGTAGTCTAGGTAGGCAAGTGGAACCTATGAAGTTCAAGTCAAGACAAGTAGTATATCTATATCTATGTATCCAGTTTAGTTATCTGTATTATCCTAGTCATGATGCATAATTATGCTGTTGTACTATGGTATTGTATTATGATGATGTACCATGATGTATCAGACCCTGTATTGTAATATATTATGTAGTTTTGAAATTCCGCTGTGAGATTCTGATGTCTTCTTATTCTTCTATTCTATTAGTTCTATCTTTTCTATCTCATCCTCTAAATTCTTTCAATAATGACACGACTTTCGAGGCATCGAAAATCGCGTTGTTACATTTTATTTCAAAATTAGATATGCGCAAAAGTTAGTTGCAAAGCTATCAGCTAGCACATTTTGTGTGGATACATAACATTTATTAAATGGGCCTAACTGGATACATAACACGTCTTCATTTGCTTTATAATACATATCATTGTTTCTTTCTAGAGATAATTGTTATGAAAACTGTGCCTTTGTGGAAGCAACCAGGATCTTCTTCACCCAATTACTTAAAGATGATTTCTATGGAAACAAACACAGATATGAAATCACACGCACAAACACAAGATATTCCACCCAACCACCCTCTTTATTGATTCAACAAAAATAAATTTTGTTTACACTCAATGGATCAACACCAACAATAAACAAAATTAGAAGAATCAATAACCTTATTGAGAAAGGGAATGAATATCTAGATGACTACAACTTTTGTTGGAGAAGGAGAATAATGAAGAACGACGGCTAACCCTTGGATTACTTAACTCGGTCTCAATTCCATTTTTTAATCAAACCCTAGATGTTGCTTTTATAGGAGAATAGAAGGCCTAGGCAAATACCCAATTTGCCCCTTCATTACTTGCAGAATAAGCCACAGAAAAAACTAAGTCAAAATCCAGCAGAATACCCTCTCAGACGTCTGACCAATATATGTCAGACGTCTATCCATACTCTCGGCTTCCATCCCTGACAACTCAAACGTCTGACAGGCATGACTAAGACATCTAAGCTGAAGCTCGAATCAAAACTGCTCCTTCTTGCCTTCTTTCTGCTGCTGCACCATCTCCACTATCGCCAAGCACATCCACGCCTCATCTCTATCAACATATGTGATTTTATGTCACAAATCACAACACTCCAACTTGATATGAAATCACATCGTCAAGCAAACTTCCAACACACAAGTCATCTAGCTCTTTCAATGACACTTGCTCTCAAGTAAACCATTACCAACACATCCCAGCTATGGCGACCCAGACTTCCCCGATCCTCGAAGAGACGGAGGAGCCCGAATTGCTTTGAGGACACGACGCATCAGAACACAAACTCGAGAACATTTCATTGCTATTACAACAATTTACATCAGAGTACAAGAATATATCAGAGTATGCCTAAATAACATACAGCGGAAAAATATCAGAGATTAAAATACATAAATATAAAATGTATAAATACAACATACAACGGAAATACATCAACTACCACAACTGAAAGAAATACACGGATACAAAGCATTCCGAATATAGCTCTAGCTGTAATCCAGGATCCTAGGAAAAGAAATATCTGCGAAAAACAAAAACTACTAGCTACCCGTGTGGAAAATATGGGCATCCAGAGTTTAGGTAAAAACAATAAACTCCGACTCAGTCATGGGACTGGTGTGAGAATTAAAACAGTTATTAACTTGATTTTAAAGTTAGATAAATCAAGGGATCACGCCATATAACACAGAACGGGTTTACCCGCAAGAATACTAGTGCATAAAAAAAACAATGCCATGCTAAATAAAAGAGCGATGAAGCTATTATAAGACTCAGGTCCCATCACACAATGCAACATAAGCCGGAGGATATAGTTTTACCTTATAATAGCCAAATATGCTTGGTACGTGAAATTTCATCTTTTATTATTACTACAAGTGAAGAAATCAACTTCAAATGTAAATGTAATCAATCATAGACGGCATAGTACCCCATCCTACTATGTCGCCATATAGGTCTACAACTAAAACCAAAAAATGTCGTATTTGGAACTTGGATTTCCATCATGATAGCTACTGATACGAAAGATCGATCGCGTAGTGTAATACTCAACGACTTACATCCAGGCATTGGAAAACACCGTAATACACATCCGCACTATATCCAGGAAATCGAGTATCACTGCGGCTTACGTCCCAATTAGAGAAAACACCGCTTACTATATCCTTATGGGAATGGGTGGTGTGCCCTATCCCTACCAGGTGTATAGCGACCACACCCAGTCTATCTCGGTCGACCGAATCCATCCTCATTTGGAAAGTATACTGATCTAACCATCAGTTCACCATCATATTGGTGTGCGAGGCTCGTGAATTAACGCTACACAAAGTTGTGCTACTTAAAGCTGTGCTTTGATCATCATACACCAAGCTCTTCTTTTCAACAAAAGCATGGATCACTGCAACTTAGCATGTCATATTATCAATCCATTCCATACCATTGATTTCTACCAATATATAACCTCTAAACTCGTATGTCACAAAGAAGGATATTAAGCAAGAGAATAAATTCTCCGCCACCAAACAAATAAATATTTAGCAGAGATCAACGAATACAACATAAAGGAATACAATGTCAGATATACAATCCATTTGCAAGTTCGTTCTGGGTCTGAACGAAACCGGAGGCACCTTATTCCTCGTCCCGTATGTCCAATACTGGAGAGAGGCCCTCGCATATCCGAACAATCAACAAGTATGTCCGAACAACTACCACTGTAACTCCTTTAAGGCAACAACTCCAATCATGGGCATCAGTAGCAATCCATCCATTTGATGTGAAGATTGTCGGTCTTGCACCGTCTTCAATATCTTCGACTTTTAGTCGTCGTATCAATTATTCAGAATGGGTTAATCCCGGTCTTTCCGAATAACTCGCGTATCTTATAATCAAGTGCTATAACAACACATCATACGCCTCATTCCAATTCAGAATATTCTTTTATTCAAATATTCTTTACTTTGAGAAAAGGTTCTTATTAATCTTATCAAAGATTATCACTTTTAAACCTATAGTTTAATCTTCCATTGGATATCATTTCAAATGATTTTATAATATCTTTTACCATATAAACCAGATTAAGGTTTATTAAACTAGTCGGGATTAACGAGCCTTACCGAAGTAATCATTTATTTTATTATCCCAATCCCAACCTATATATCCCATGGAGCAAAGCTGGTAGTACTCCATATCTAACACCCACTATATTATTGGTAAAATTAATTACCATTTCTCATTTTAAATCTAATTAAAGATTTAACTATCGCATGGAGTAAAACTGGTGGTACTCCATTTTCGAACATTTCATGGATTTGATAAATTAAATTATCTCATTCATATTCCAATCTAATTAAAAATTTATTAAAACTCCAATTGGTTTTAATCTCAAAAATTATTAATTAACGATTATCCAAATTTAAGAAATTAATCATGTCTTTAATAGAGGTTAAAGAACGAATGTTATTTAAAACAAAGTTCACAATAAACCCCAAAATCACCTTCTATAAAAATGGAATCTTCACGGAAATCCAACAGCATATAATCGATATAAGTTTCTGTATCAAACTAATAATATAAACGGAATAACGTCTAGGCCATTCAAATTCCATAAATAGTAACGATCTTCATTCATAGAAGCTCATCTCGATTATCACTAAATCGAATTCCATTCAATTCCAATTTAATATATTAAATTGGAAAACTTTACTTTGGAAAATTTCCATTAAATCTTAATAAAAAGATTTATAAATTCCAAATCATATATTCACTGTTAATTGGGCTAAAGAACAAATGTCATTTAAAACATCATTCACAACGAACCCAAAATCATCTTCCATTTAGTTCCAATTAATAAATATAATTGGAAAACTTCATTAATCTTAATTAAAAGATTTATTCCTTTCTCAACTGGGTTTAAGAACAGTGTTATTGAAGACATCATTCACGGCAAACCCAAAATCCAGTTTGATATTAACTACAAGGCTCTGAATAAAATTATATCGTCTTATATTCAATATCATATTCTGAAACTAACAAATATCGTATTGGGAATAACGATATCTATATCTTCCAAATTCCTCAACAATATCCGTACAATCACGGAATCCAATATCTAAATATTCCGAAGATTATTTCTATTTAAATCTTTTCCAATTCATACTTCGGAAAAATTCTGGTTATATTATAAACCATTTACAAATCCAATTTATTTATTTAAAAACATTGGATTATTATTCTAGTTAATAACTAGTTCATTTAAATACGAACCCAACGATTTCGATTTTTGGAGAATCTGACGGTCGGATCTCCCTTTACGTCCATTTGAAGTTAATGGTTGAAATTCGCGAACGGTCGCTGCGCGGCGCGTTCGATTCAAGCCACTATATATAATATATATATATCGTTGATTTCCATTTAAAACGTGTTTTATAAAATATATATAAATTCGTTTTAAAACGACTTTAACTTCCTTTTCAATTTTATATCAAAATTGAATATTCCATATCATTATAATATTAAAATGATAATATTTTCATAATATCAGATTTTGAAATCAAACTTTTCAGTATTCATTATTAAATGAATAAAATCGACAGAAAATTCCGTGCGAGTTAAAAATGGCGTATATCTACTTAACTCGGCTTCATATTCATTTCAGTTATGAATATTTCAATATTTTTGTATCCGTCCAAAATCGGGCATCAAAATCACATTTTACTTTTCTACTGAATATTATATTAAAATATTCGTTCATATTTTGAATCCGAATTCGACTCAATCAATTACCATATAATTTCAGTTATATGGATTTATACATCGCATGTATACAAAAATAATGATAAACTGGTTCAATTCTCGTGTATGTCGAATATCATCTCAATACCCGTGTGGGGTTTTCAACCAACAATTATCAATTTTAATTCATTACTGGTTCAATTGAAATTGTTTTCATACTAACTCGTTTTACTTAAATAAGCAATGAAAATTTACTTTTCAAATAATAAATGGATATTTATATCCCATTTCAACAACCACACAGTGTCATCCACATTGTTTGAAATACGAGTGTCGTATATTCAAACAACGCTTCTTGTGCAAATGAGTCGTGAATAGTTCATGTGTTGAACTCAAGCAAGGTCTCATGCAACATATAAAAATCAACAATGACAATTTATTTATATTCAATTATAAAATAAATAACTATACAAATATTTTGAATGAAAAAGAGTTCTTACATTTCCGTCATTCTTTAATTGTGGATTGTTTTAATAAAATTAAACCAGATGGTTAATTTTATCAAAAATTGCAACAGATTCCGTTTCCGTTCTAGTCAGTTCTGAAATGTAGTGTTTGACTTGACGATTCCAACGAATCCTTGTTTGTTGAATTCTGATGTCTTATGTACAAGTTACGAAATTTCAAACTTTGATTACATAAATGATGAATTAAATATATAATTAGTCCTTAATTACATAATTAAAATCACTAATCACCATTTGTAATTTTAACCCGCCCCTTCATTAATTATCTTCTCCGATATCCTCTGTATCGAGTTCGAACCCGTCATTGCTGTTAGGGCTCCCACTCGCGCAAAAATTGAGGCACCGGAACCTCATCAGGCGGCGCCACCTGAAAGCCTGGATCGTCACCTCCTCCGCCAGTGCCAACGTGGCACTCACACCCCCAGGCGCCTCTAAAAATCCCCACGAACCCGCCAAGTTTCAGACCAAAAATCACGCATAATACACCACGGTTTTCGATCAAACCCGTACCCAATTCAAGCTCTCACCTCACTCTTTGATTTTGCTTTTGATTTCATGGTTTAATTCGCAATAGATGGGAAGATAATTGGAGAAAAATATTTGAGCGATATCGGCCTTTAATCGCAATAGAGAGGCGACCTGATAGTTTGACCGCGGAATGAAATAATTTAGGGTTTAGTGATAATTTATATTTATTTATATTAATATTAAATTCTCCACTTGATTAATTTTCGTTCGAATTCCAATTCAAACCCAACGACTATCATCCCTAACCAAATACCCCTATTTCGGACACAATGAAATATGTTTCATAAGCCAATTCTATTGTTTCATTCATTTTTTGTCAAAATCAAAATATAAATTAATATAACGGTCGAAATTGAATTTCAATGTACATTTTAATTTACCGGGGCCACATACTGAATCCAAAAATTACGAATATTGGAATCTAGCTATGTTTTGATGATACGGTCCTAACAAAATTAATTTCGTCGAATTTGGAGACCGTTTGAAAAATGACCTTTTTAACTGGTTTATTAAATTTAAACTGAATTTGAAAACACGTTTAAATTTACTATGCTCACATATTAATTCCAAAAATTATGAAATTCTAAACCTAACAATAATTTGACATTCCGGATCCAACAAAAGTGGTTTCGTCGAAAACGGAGGTCGTTTGCAAAATGGCTATTTTTAAGGGCTATATATCATATTAAAATATATATAAATTCCATAACGACTATTTTGAATTTTAAACTGGACATAACTTACGATTTATAAAGTGAAATCTCAATTTCTTACATTCATTAGAAGAATATAGTTAAATAGTTTCTAATGTTTCTTATTTTACTGAAATCCGATTTATTTTGAATCATATACAATCAGTTGAAATTTAAAATCGAATTTTCGAACTACCGCGCCATTTTGAGTTCGTTTTAAATAAATTCAAAATTTATTCATTCTTGCTTCGATTTAAATAAATTTTTAGTTGTTATTATTTAAATAAATCATTTTAAATATTCAAAATCCATTAAAATAGCTAAAATTTTAAATTTTAAATTGGTTCACAAATTCCGGGTTATTACACCACCGCTTGCAAAAGATGCATCTACCCCCCGAGATGTACCACGCATCACTAACAGTTTAAAAGTGCATGTAATACCACAAGGATCACCACCTTGTGAATTTTCTGCATCGACACCCGTATACCACTTGATCCGAGCTCCTTCCTTGATCACCCCAGATCCCTCAAGCATCATTAACATGAAGACCCCTGTCTAAGACATCAGTAGTAACCAAATTAACCTCTTCACCTTGCTGTGGACTAGGTTCTTCAACCGTCACTCGCCTTCCACAGTCGACTAGAGAACCAACCAATCTATACAGGTTTCCCACCTTCAAGACACCTCTCATCATAACACGACCAACCTTTCTTCACTCTCAAAACTTCACCTCGAGTTCCATAAGTGCAACCACGACGATCCAACTGACGGAGAGAAATCAGGTTATGCAAACTAGCAGGTACATGTCTAACCCTTGAGACTTCTCTCACCACGTCATCATGCATACGAAACCGGATAGATCCAATACCACAAACTGGTAGCTCTACTCGATTGGTTGTTCTAATCACGCCAACATTCTTCTCATAGGAAGAAAAACACTTCATAACCTTACAAATGTGAAAAATGGCTCCCAAATCCATCTTTCAAGGATTAACTTCACTAAACAAAACATCACAAGAAGTATCGCTAATGGAATTTGTAGCAAGATCTGTCTGTGCCTCATCACTTCCATCACCATCCGCAACCTTCTTCTCATCCCTCTGATAAGCATAACAATCCTTGCGTTTGTAACTTTTTTACCACAATAATGACAAATGATAGCACCTTTTTCATTAGCACCTTTCTTCTTCCTTCTTGTATCTTTCCCCGAGTCCCTTGCTACCATAACCTCACCTTGAACTTATTTCAAACCCGACCCTTTTCTCCTTTGTTCCTCATTCAAAAGGCTGCTTCAAAAAATTTCCAAAGAGATAGCTCCACTAGCATTGAGTTACTCAATGAAACAACCAAAGTCTCCCAACTTTCTGAAAGAAAATTCATCAACAAAAGAGCTTGCAACTCATCATCAAAATTGACCCTCAGATTTGCCAATTGATTGTTCACATCTTGAAACTCATTCAGGTGTTCTGCAACAGACTTCTCCTATCCCAGTCTAAGCTGAACAAGCTTTCGAACCAGAAAAGCCTTACTTGTAGCATTCCTCGACTCATATAAAGATACCAACTTGTCCCACAAATTCTTCGTGGATTCACAACTAGCTACATGATGGAATACCGAATCATCATGGTACTGCCAAATCAAGGAAATCGCCTTTTTATCCATCTTCTCCCACGTTCCCTCATCCGCACCTGAGGGCTTCTCCGCATCTCCATCAATCGGATCATGAAGATCATTGAGGTAAAGCACATCCTCCATCTTAGGCTTCCAGATCCCCCAATTTCTTCAATCAAAAATAGTCATCTTCGGAAACATCATCATATCCGACATAAAAAAAATCAATTTTTTCAAACAAAAATCATTTTTTTTTCAATCCAAAATCACTCTTAGCTTCCGATGATCTAGCTCCGATACCAACTGCTATGAAAACTACGCCTTTGCGAAAGCAACCGGGACCTTCTTCACCCAATTACATAAAGATGATTTCTATGGAAACAAGCACAGATATGAAATCACATTCACAAACACAAGTTATTCCACCCAACCACCCTCTTTATTGATTGAACAAAAACAAATTTTGTTTACACTCAATGGATCAAACTAATAATAAACAAAATTACAAGAATCAATAACCTTATTATGAAAGATAAAGAATATCTAGATGATTACAACTTTTGTTGGAGAAGGAAAACAATGAAGAACGACGACTAACCCTTGGATTAATTAACTCAATATCAATTCCATTTTTTAATCAACCCCTAGATGTTGCTTTTATAGGAGAATAGAAGGCCTATGCAAATACCCAATTTCCCCTTCATTACTTGTAGAATAAGTCACAGAAAAAACTAGGTAAAAATCCAGCAGAATACCTGCTTAGACTTCCGACCAATATATGTCAGACATCTGTCCATACTCTCGGCTTCCAAACCTTGACAACTCAGACGTTTGATAGGAATGACTCGGACGTCTGAGCTGAAGCTCGAATCAAAACTGCTCCTTCTTGCCTTCTGCCCATCTCCACTATCGCCAAGCACATTCACGCCTCGTTTCTATCAACATATGTGATTTTATGTCACAAATCACAATAATAAGGTACTTAGCAGATGACATTATATTCTTTTATATGATTGCAGCCTACTTTCATAGATGCTTTTAATAATCGTTATGACCAGAAGATACTCGGATTTTTCAATTAGTTGCGTTTCACCAAACAATTTATTTCTGAATTATTACGCTATCTCGTAAATGGCTCATTATGTTTATTTGGTTGGAACACCTAATACTTATCATGAAAACACTGCACCACCATTAGAAGTTTGTTGCAAATATTTGTTGTATTGCATAAATCAAACTTGCTTCAATGCTGTAGGGATGAAAGCAAAGATGAGGCAGCTAGGAAAGTGAATATTATACAACAGGGACTTGTTGAGTAAATTATATTCTTAGCGGCAGAACAGTGGAATTGTGTACTTAATGGGAAGTGGATGAAATAGTTCGCATTGCTAAAGTTTGATATTGGAAAATGAAAACCATAAATGAGATTAAACAAATTTTTGTTGTATAGTGAGCAATGACGTACACAGCTTGGGCCTAGTAATGCATCTTCAGCACCACTTTCCATAAACTAAAAGTCTTCTCCTTTCTCTATTCTCAAGTTTTTGCAAATCAAACATTTCCCCAATTTCTTCAAACCTTTGCCCAATTAGAAAATAAACTTTCAAGTGTGGATTGCAATTGATTTGGTCTTCTCATTTCCTTGTATATTCTCACAAGTCACAAGGTATGATTATTTCCTAATATTTGTTCTTATTTGCTCAAACTTTGAAGTGAATTACATTTTTCATCAAATTACTGCATACCTGAAGGTCACATGTTTCTGTGCATGCTCACCTCGCATTATTATTGAACTTTACTGTAACAATATTAACAAAAACATATTTTATCATTATGCCCTCCGTTTCCAAATCTGTTTCGCTGAAATACAATTATATCTGAAATTATAGGGATAGTCAAGACATGAGTAATAATTTGTTGAGCTATTTCAAGAAATTGAACAAAAGGAGTTCTATTTATAATTCTAATGATGCTCCTCATCCGCCATCAACTTGCCCTCCTACCACGTCTTTACTTGTTGTAGAGGATACCATGGACGAATGTCCATCGATCCCGGTTTAAGGAGAAACATCAATCTTTACCATGTCAATGAAAGAGAAATAGTTTGTCGATTTTATTTGCAAAAAGGTGCATGTCAACCGAGAAGCTATGCATTTCCATGGCATGTGATTGGACAAAGTGAGAAACGGAGCTTCATCCCTTCATGGTTCAACGACAATTCTACATGGTTGGAATATAGCATTACAAAAGATACATCATTTTGCTTGTATTGTTATCTTTTCAAACCCGAACATGGAAGTCAAAGTGGAGGTGATTATTTTGTTGGTGATGGTTTTAGAAATTGGAAAAAGAAAGAAAGATTTAATGTGCATGTTGGATCACATTTTAGTATGCACAACAATTGTGTGAGAGCGGGTGATGATTTAATGAAGCAAAACAACATATTGAAGTGTCATTGTCTGATCATTCTACTAAAATGAAAAATGATTATCGTGCTCATCAACTTCAATTAACACTTGTAGCCATTACAGAGAATCACATTTCAACCTTTTTGATATTGTCTCTCAATTATCCAATATCGTAGGGGGCTCTTGCAAACGTAGAGACATTATTCTTCATGATAAAAAATTTGAGAAGGTTGCCATAGGAATTTGTAATGGTGAAATTTTAATCGGGCAAGGTACGAATCAAGAAATGACACTGAAACGTGCAGGAGCCAGACGATGGGGATCCCACTATGGTACACTTATGAGTATATTTACTTTATTTCCTTTGGTGAAGTTGTAATGGTTGTTAAAGAGGATGCAAAGAATCAAAAGCATAGAGGTCAAGAAGATAATTTGTTGCGAGTTATACAATGCTTTGAGTTTGTATTTCAGTTGCACTTAATGAAAAATATATTGGGAATTACAAATGACTTGTCTCATGTATTGCAAAGGAAGGATCAAGATATGGTAAATGCCATGACACTTGTGAGAATAACTAAGCAACAACTACAAACTATGAGAGATAATGGATGGGAGCAATTGTTTGAAGAAGTTTCCTCATTTTGCATTAAAAATGAGAATAACTAAGCAACAACTACAAACCATGAGAGATAATGGATGGGAGCAATTGTTTGAAGAAGTTTCCTCATTTTGCATTAAAAATGAGATAATCATTCCTGATATGAATAGATTGTTTGTAATTTAAGGAAGATCACGTCGTAAGCTTGAGGGAAAGGCAAACCTTCATTATTACAGTGTTGGATTATTCTATGAAGTGATAGGTAAGCAACTTCAAGAGTTGAATAATCGTTTTAATGAAGAGAATACAAAGTTATTATTGTGCAGGGCTTGTCTCTGTCCAAGCGACACTTTTTCTTCATATGATAAAGAGAAGCTTATTCGTTTTGCTGAATTTTACCCATTAGATTTTTCTTCAAATGATTTAATGCAGCTTAATCATCAACTTGATAATTATATTTTGGATTTGAAATCTGATAGTCAATTTTTCGAAGTCGACGGAATTGGCTCTCTTGCTAAAAAGATGGTTCAAAGAAAGAAACATCATTTATATCCTTTAGTATATTTGCTTTTTAAATTAGCATTATTACTACCTGTTGCAACTACGATGGTTGAAAGAGTCTTTTCTACAATGAAAATTATCAAGATGTCTCTACGTAATCGATTAGGGGAACGTTATGAATGATTGTTTGGTGCCATATGTGGAAAGAGACATAGCATATACCATTGGAATTGAAGAAATCATTCAACTTTTCCAAAATATGAAGTCTCAAAGAGTTTGCTTGTGAAGAATCATTTGTAGGGATGATATTTTGAAAAGAAAAGGCATATGATATATTTTGCAATTTATATTTTATGATGATAATTTGTATGTTATTAATCAAATGGTAATATAAATGTGGTGGAGATTTAAATTCATTTGGTTTTAATATAGAATATGATATGTCAAATTAAGAAAAATGAAAAATTCGCCCCCACTGTATAGAATTTCTACGTACGTCCCTGATTGTGAAAGGTGGATAGGATTCTTTTGTTAAATTTATTATGGTCATGGGAAAATGCTTTCATGTGGCAGAATTTCGTACTAATCTGGTTACAACTAATATAATGCATGTTGTCGTTATTGTGCTCTAAATAGTTGTCCATATATATATATATATATATATATATATATATATATATATATATATATATAAAAGGTGTATTCATATATGGCGAGTGTTCAGTGACACCCGAAATAGTGCAGTACCCCTAAATGCTCCCTGATTTCCACTACACATTCCGTTTCTCTCTCCCTCCACTGCTTCTCTCTCCTTCCACTAGCTTAATTTATAATAAATGAAAGGTGTAGAAAGGGGCAAATGGGGTGCTCACTATTTGGGGTGTCATTTAACGCTCAATGACACCCCAAATAGTGAGCACCCCATTTTCCGCTCTATATAAATCAAGCATTTATACTAGAAAAAGTGAGTGGAAGGTGAGAGAATGAGTGGAGGGAGATAGAAAGGGGATATGCGGTGGAAATCAGGGGGCATTTAGGGGTGCTGCATTATTTGGGGTGCCATTGAACGCTCGCCATATATATATATATATTGATCATAAAGCCTGTTTATTTAGGACCATTTTGTAATCTTTTAATATCAGACTGAAATTTCTATTGGGTCTGTTTTTCAAAGGTCCCTATTAAGTTTCAAAATTAGGCTCACATCTGGTGCTAAACTTATTGTAAATTAGGTCCTTATTTTTCAAAAACATATAAAAAAATATAAAAAAATCACGATAATTCATTATTAAATATAACACGTTCACGCCCAAAAAATCAGGTGGAAAAACAATCAAAAACCACATCAAAATTCAAAAAAACACAAAATCAGCGAAACAGCAGGTTTTTGCATCAAAAGATGCACATATTCGTACATAGTTGCATACATTCGTGCTTATATTTCAGTGTTGCGCCCAAACAGCAGTATAAATGCATACATGTATGCAGCTAAACATCATTACATGCATCCTTTTATGCATATATTCAAATTTGCCGTGTTTTTTCAAGCATTCGGCGTTTTCAGACATTGTTGCACACATTTATGCTCTAGTACAGAATAAATGCATGCATTCATGCGTATATTCGCAAGCCGTCATCCCTTTTAAACATGTTGCACACATGCATGCATATATACAGAAAAGTTGCATTCATGTATGCAACTTTTCGTAACACATGAATCTCAGTTCAACTTTATATGCATACATGTATGCAGTTATTTGCTAATAGTTGCATACATGTATGCATATATTGGTCCAGATTTTCAACAGAAATACACTATATAAATATATGCATGGATGTATGCTACTATAGGCAATAGTTGCACAGAAGTATGCAACTGTTTTTTTTCAATTTGCGTGAACTCCTGGGATTATTTCAAGATTTTAGATTTTTTTTTTTTATGCATGAGCGCATTTTTTTTTTTGCAAAATTGAAAAAGGCGAAGGGGGGGACCTGGCAGGCGAAAGCATGTGAAAAAGTTTGGGCGGCAACTCATTTTAGGGGGCGGAAACGTATGGAAAGTTAGGGGGGACGGGGCTTTAATTAAGTTTGAAAATAGGGATGTGAGCCTAATTTTCACATTTCTATTTATATATTTATTTCTATTTTTTAGTCACATGCTAAATATCTAATGATAAGTTTGTGTATGTGTCAAAAGGTAGGGCCATCAATTTCTAACACGACTCGTAACCCGCACGAAAAAAACCCGATCCGACCCATTTATAAACGGGTCAATTTCGGGTCAACCCGCTCTGACCCGTTTAATAAACGGGTTGACCAGACCCGTCCCGTGAACCCGTTTCTGACCCATCATGATCCGTTTAATATAAAACATATTTTTATTACTCTACAATCTACAAAACATAGGCACAACCCAGTCACTACCAATTTGCCGCTTTACCCTAATTTACCAATTACCAAGCCGCCATCATTCAGTCATTCTAATTTATGCGGTTCTACCTCTTCACTGAATCACTCCTTCATGTTTTCATGTTTATTCTCACATTAACAACTTTTTTCATTTTTATTCTCATCTTAGCTTGCAACAAGTGAATGACGACAACACCCTTCTTTCATGTTTACATCTTTTTATACAAATATTTTTCTTAACGGGTTACACGAATCAAACCCGAAACCCGCACGATTATAAATGGGTCAACCCGAAACCAACCCGTTTAATAAACGGGTTGAGATGACATGACCCGAAATCAACCCGAATACAACTTGACCCGACCCGAACACGACTTCCCGATCCAAACCCGATCCAACCCGACCCATTGACAGCCCTATCAAAAGGTTATAAAATATGCTTGAAAATGAGATACTATGCTAAGTGTATTATTTTTAATTTTTTAGTGATTATTCATTGTTATCAATTTTTAATAGTCCAACATATTATGTTTAATCGAAAAAAATGCTATGATTAAAATTTTTGTTAGAACTGCTTATATATAGAAAACAAAATGATATTATACATTAAATTTTCTAAACTCTAAAGTTTTAAACTTTTGTTGCCAAATTATTAAAAAGGAAATTTGCTAATACAAATCTTTGTACAATTTTTTTATACCACTAGATCATTTTTCTAATACAGTCACCCCATAGTACTTATATATTTCATGAGTAGCAGTTGATCAACATGCATCACTTGTTAGAAATTAAAAAGCATGATACTTACTTCGTAATAACATCATTACAGTAAATAAGCTTGTATATGTCTGCAGGGCCCGTCTAACGAATTGGGTTGCTCGAGGCGACTACAACATTGGTTGCCCATTTAATCAAAAACAAAATCACCATTAAAATATATTTTTCATTGGTCACTTATAAAAAAATTATCAAGTACAAATTATATTATGACAAAAAAATAATGACAAATCATCATATATGTCAAGCATTATAACATCATTATACACTAAATTTTACCGGAAACAACTTCTTCTTGCATTCTTTGAAGCAAAATCTTCAATAGTTTTATCATATTTTAACATATCCAAATATTCTTTTTTGATCGAAATCATTGCTAGTCCGCTTAATCTTTCTTGCGACATTGTGCTCTGCAGATAAGTTTTCTATTGTGAGCTCTAATTTGTTTTCGAAATCGAATTCGATTTTTATCATTTTCGTTCTTCGTCATAATTTCTATATTTCAAATAATAACGTAAACTTACTTTTGAAACAAAAGCAATTTGTCAATCGTCTAAAGTATTTTTTGTTTTTCAAACATAATTGTTCATAACCACAGTAAAACATAAATTTTGATATTTGTCAATAAAACTGTAATAAAACATAAATTTTGATATGTCAATAAAAATGCAGTAAAACATAAAACCACAATCAAAGTTGCTAACCACGGGCCACAATGTAGAAAGAATGATTCAATGTAGTCTACAAACCATAAGCGATACAAGGTTAAGGGACATTCAATTTTTCTAAAAAGAACATTATTTATTAACTACTGCCAGGATACAGCAAAATGAGCAAATACAACAATGTTGGTTTTATTTATTTTTCCCCTACAACGTTAAAAAACAAAATCATAATTGTAACATTAGTTAGTAATTCACACCCAAATGATAATCGATAGACTAAAAAATGTAAAACCTAACAAACAGCACACAAATTGATACCGAATATATTGATCTTCCAAGTTCAAATTGATTATGGAGGCGGAGGTGCAGGAGGCGGATGCGCGGCCAACTAAAGCAATTGAAGCGAAGGCAGTCATTTTTAATTTAGGTTTTTAATTGGTATTTCGTGAATTGTGATTAGCGATACCAGCAAGGCAGTTTTGTTGATAACAATAATTCTTTTGCCCTTATGGGTGGTTGCCCAAGGCAAAAGCCTGATAGGCCTGATGCAAAGACCGAGCCTACATGTATGTTTGAAGTTAATAAATACAGGAAATGTATTCAGATTACTTTAAGATAATATGTGTACAATGAATCCCTGTAGTATATCTATTTGTGGTTTTTTAATTATTTCCTCCAATGTCCTAGATATATATATATATATATATATATAATTAGATAAGACAATGGCTAGTACATATAATATCAACATTATGGTTATGGTTCACAACTGACAAAAAGACTTTTATGCTTCCATTCCTTTAAATATTCAAAGAAACATGTGCTTGTTTTTTCTTTATGTTTCAAACTATAGAACATGGACAGTTAAATCATGTAACTATTCATCTAAATTGCATGGAACAGGTCACTTTAGTGTGTGACCAATCATGCTATTTTTTTTTATCATTTCATAGAATCCAGATAGATTAGCTAGCCAACACCCAAACTTTGTTTTGAGGCCCAACGGAAGCTTACCTATACATTTATTGGACACTACGTAAAAGACACAATAATAAAGATACATAAATGTTATCCTAGTTAATTTATATAGAGAAAGAATGACCAAATAAAAAAGATGTTAAGAGCTATACCACATGTAATATGGATACTTGTACATAAAAGGCAACTGTTTAAATTTACCCTTGCACTTATTTTATTTGGGACAAATATACATAATACTATATTGGTGTAACTTCCATTTATCTATTTTAATTTTTATATATTTAATGTCTAATATCTCCTCCTAAATGGATATTTTGACTTGTTTTATTCAATCAGGGCTGTTTGTTTTTCATCCAAATTAGACAACAACCGCTAGTTCAGTTCAACTAGATATTAAAAGTTTGATTTCATAGCAAATAAATTAAATCTAATTAGAGGAAAAAGAAATAATATATGCAACTTACAATTGCCTTGGACAACTTGCCTCTAATTCATGACAAATTGGCATGTTTACCTTAGTTCCAAATAGACTTTTTTTCATATTTCTCTGTAAAAACCGAATGAATAGAAATCATAAAAATATATATATTAATCTGACTGCTACTCCATCGCGGGTTGTCATCAAAAATGATTCTTATCAATTTGTTGTAGAATTGTCGATTCATCAATTGTGAATGTGATAACATTGAATATACTAGAAAACCGTCATCCACAAAAAACATGAATGCGTGTTTATTTAATATTTTTTGGAAGCATTGGAAATGTTAGTTTTCAAACTATTTGGCTCGGAAACTAATTTTTTTTTAAACAAGGGCATGAGTGTATAACAATGTACAAGTAATGTTTTATAATATCAGGAACACAACCTATTATTTCGAATGATGTTGGACGCTGCTACACACACATACATGCATGCATACATACACATTTTAGGTACCAGTAGTTGGAAGCACCCTATTTTAAGCCATTTATTTGTAATCAAATAAGTTAGTGGAAAAACAAAAAAAAGAATGTATAGTGGAAATCACAGACTTCTAGGATGTTTCGCTATTTGGGTGGCTCCTGATCATATATATATATATATATATATATTGAAATTTGGTACACCTTTTATTAAATATATCAAACGTTACAAGGTCCGAACATTACAAATCTAATTAAATAATTAATACAACCCAGATTCAAGGCCCACGGCCCATACAACAAAATGCGAAACAAACTCAAAAGGAAACAACGCGGTCAACCATTATCATTTAAATCAACTCCCAATCATCGAAGAAAGTCCATTTTCTGATTACTCCATCTCGTCAAGGATCCATTATAGCGAGCCAAGAAAGAAAGCTCGTGTTCTATATGGTGAAGCTTCGTCAAGCTCTAGGCTTTCTGGTTTCGAAAGATTCTAGAGTTTCGCTCTCCCCATATGTGATAAATTGCCACTGTAAAACAAGCACATGAAATATCGCGAAGCTGGTCATTCTCATGAAACACGGACTGTAATTGATTCAATTCATCTTCGAGGGAAGGTAAGAGACAAGGAGGCAGTAACAGTTTCGATTTAAGAGAGCACCAAATAAAAGAAGAGAAGGGGCATTCAAAAAATAGATGTTTGATGGACTCATAGTTAGAGTGACATAAAGAGCATAAGGTGTCTGATGAAATGTTGAAGCGAGATAGTCTGTCTTTTGTATTTAGTCTTCTAGGGAAAGCAAGAGAAGAGATGAACGCCATTCGCTTGTTGTTCTTGTTATGCCAGATAATGGAATAAATTTGCTTAGCTTCTGAACATTGATGGACTTTATCCCATGCTTTCCGAAAGGTAAACTGACCTCCATCACTCCAACAGTATTGATCTTGTCAGAGGTTTGAATGAACAAAAATATCTTGAATTTCATGTGTAACTTCTTGTGTAGCTGGATGTAGGGACGGATCCACGTATGAATCTCGAATGAGGCAGCTGACCGTAGAAGACAGTGAACCAATGATGTCCGATAAGATCAACGAGGTAGATGGAATTGATCCAAGGATCATACCACAATGAGGTATCTCTTCCATTAACAATAATTCTATTGAAATATTGTTTGTTAATCGTGCGTAATCTAAGCAATGTTTTCCAAGTGGAAGAGGCATTATTGTCAATTGATAAACTCCAAAAATATTTGTTATGAAAGTATCTAAGTTACATCCACTCACTCCACATCGATTTAGCAGTCAAAAATTTCCATTGCAATTTCAAACTAGCAGCCTTCTTAAAGTCTTGAAACAACTTTAATCCAATGCCACCTTCCATTTTCTGGTTACAAAGCATAGCCCAGGCAACCTTATGAACTGCACCACCCTAAAAAAAAATCTACACATAGGCTTTGTAATTTATCGAGTGTATGTTCGGGTACCTGATATACAAAGAGCCAATAGAGAATGGTAGGAGTAATGATAGTGTGAATTAACTCGGCACGCCGAGCAAAGCTTAAATGCTTTGTATCTCATTCTTGTACTTTGCTTTGAACCCTCGATATCAGTGATTGACACTCTGAATAATGGAGATAATTAGACGAGAGTGGTAAACCGAGATAGCGAATTGGTAGAGATCCTTGCTCAAACCCAAAAATGGTCTGCATAGGTTGTATGAATTTAGAATGAGTTCTGAAATAAATCTTTGTCTTTTCCACATTAACTCTAAAACCTGCACATGAATGCAATTGGTTAAAAGTATGTTTTAATGTTAAAGCTAATTGTATAGAGCTTTTCCCAAACACCATGAGATCATCTGCATATAGCAGATATGTGATAACAGGTTGGAAGTCGAAAACTAGAACAAAACTTTTATTTGTTGTTGCTTTATCCATAAGATAGGTAAAATATTGCATCACAATTGCGAACAAATATGGAGATAAGGGTTCCCCCTACCGAATCCCTCGATTAGAGTGAATAAAACCCGTAGGCACCCCTTGAATTAAAATAGAGAATGTAGCGTGGACATGCACTCATAGATCACATTAATAAAATGCGTAGGAAACCCCATTTCAATATTAATGTTGGAGAATGGAGTTTTGATGACAACAACCTTATTTCAATATTAATTGATTATAAAATATATACTAACACTTTTGTATAGAATATATATATACACACATATGCAGGATTTATATACATGAAATATTACTAAAGACTGTACAGTTTAAAGATATTAAGAGATTCAGAGTTCAGAGAAATTTCAAGAATCATGAGTGTTCAAGATTTCAAGAGTTCAAGAGTTCAAGACTAATATAGTTATAGAGTCTAAATTATGTAAAACTCTAAATAGCACTCCAGGTTCAAATTCTGTTTTCAAATTTTATTTTCAATACTCTCTATTTTATTTTCTATCCTTTATATTATCTTTCCCTATTTTAATTTTGTTTTCAAACTCAAAGTTTGATAAGTTTCATATATTTATATTTTCACATTTTATATAGTTTTAAACTTTATAATTTTATAAATATATTTATATAGTTTATATTTATGTTTTTATATGATTTCCTACTTTATAATATTTATTTATAACACTATATTTTAATTCAAGAACTTTCAGAATTATATTTATATTAAAACACTTTAAAAATATTCAAAAATCAAATTTCTACTATGGATATGTCGAAATAAAGAAAATTATATGTTGACATATAACTGTCATTTTTTTTTCAATTTTGAAAGGAAGTGTCTTTTCACTAATTATGACGCTTCTGAAGCGTGACATCCTCTCATACACTATATAAAGGGCTTGAATTCGAATTTTTAATCATTACTTCTTCTCTAACTTCATTCTCTTCCATTACACCATTATTCTTAATCATTTTTATGATTTCTACACTTATGCTCTGTTGAATTCAATTTCGTTTTGATCAAACTTCTTCTCTCTACACTCTCTACTCTCTGAATCAAGTGCTATTGAAGAGTTATGAGGCTGTTTGTAATTGTTTGAGTTGAGTAAAGGAATCAGTGGTATCCCTTATAGCCGTGAAATCAAGGACGGATGATCAATGGTATCCATTGTAGCCGTGAAATCAAGGACTGGCAAAAATTAATCAAGTGTGTCTGGAAACAGTGGTATCCCTTGTAGCCGTGAAATCAAGGAGGGTTGTAATTGGATTTTGATATAGTAATAAAACTCTATGAAATCCAGCGTTGCGTGGGACTGGATGTAGGAGCAATCCGAACCAGTACAAAATCCGGTGTGTTCTGTGTCTGTGATAGTTTCTGTGGTGTTTGATTCATCTAGTAATTCACATAAGCTTTAGATTTCGTTTAAATTCTCAAAAACACTCTTCACGCCCCTCTAATGTTTGTTTTGCCTTAACGATCTTTTCCGCAATCCCTAACAATTGGTATCAGAGCAAGGTCTTTCAAAAAGTTCATAATCTGATTTTTGAAAATTTTTAAATAGCAAATTTTGGAATTTTTGTTAACACTAATGTCAATTCGTGCATCGTATCAATGTTGAAAGAGTCTGCATATAATAATGTTAATGAGGCATGTGATCTACTAAAATATTGTTCAATTCAGGAAAAGATGTGCTTTACGACTTTTGAAAATTCAAAAGTTGAAAAGATGAGTAAAGTGGTTGTTGGCAATTCAAATTCTAAAAAGGTGGCTGTTGAAAATTCAAATCCCGAACTGGTATGTTACATGGCTGTTGAAAATTCAAATTATGGAAAGCAATTGGTGGAAATGAAAAAGGACAAATGGATACTGGATAGTGGCTGTTCGAGACATATGACTGGAAATCCAGAACTACTCAACAATCTGAAATTTGAAGATGGTGGAATGGTGAATTTCGGAGATAACTCTAAAGGATACATTATTGGAATCGGCAATGTCGGTAATTCTAAAACTCCTACTATTTCTGATGTTTTATTAGTTAGGAATTTAAAACACAACTTGCTAAGTATAAGTCAACTTTGCGATAAGGGTTATAAAATAAACTTTGAAAAGAATAAATGTTTTATAGAAGATAGGAATTCAAAAGTTATATTCGAAGGAGATAGAAAGAAAAATATCTATATATTGAGTATGAAAATCTCCAGCGATAATCTATGTCTTATGGCCAATACAAGTGACCCTTGGATTTGGCATAAGAGATTTGGTCATATAATTCCAAACATATTTCTAGGATTTCTGAACTAGATTCAGTTAGAGGATTACCCAAAATGAAGTTTAGAGTCAATAACTTATGTGACGCTTGTCAATTCGAAAAATTAAAGAAAAGTTCATTTAAATCAAAAGAGGAAATCACTACATCAAAACCATTAGAGTTAATTCACATGGATTTATTTGGTCCATCTCAAGTTCAATCAATAAATCATAATAGATATGTTTATGTAATAGTCGATGATTTTTCTAGATTTACTTGGACTTTGTTTCTTAAAAATAAAAGTGATGCTTTTGATCAATTTAAAACTTTTTCTAAAAGAATTCAAAATTTATTATCACTAAAAATTAAAACAATACGTATAGATCATGGCGGAGAATTCGAAAACGAAAATTTTGAAAAATATTGTAATAAAAAGGAAATAACTCATAATTTTTCGATTGCAAGAACCCCTCAACCAAGCACAGTAGTTGAACGTAAAAATAGGACAATACAAGAATGTGCGAGAACTATGTTATCCAATAGTAATTTACCAAGGAACTTTTGGGCTGAGGCAGTTGCAACAACTTGCTATATTATTAATAGAATTTCAATTAGACCTTTAACTCATAAAACCCCCTATGAATTTCTGTATAATAAGAAACCAAAAGTATCATATTTTAAAATATTTGAAAGTAAATGTTTCACACTCAATACAAAGGATAATTTAGACAAGTTTGATTTGAAATCCGATAAAGGAATATTTATTGGATATTCAGATTGAAGTAAGGCATATAGAGTTTTCAATACTCGAACCAATACCATAGAAGATACTCTAAATGTATCTTTTGACGAAAACTATAAAAGTATAATTCAAAATAGTGAAGATGATTGTGAAAATGAGATTAATGAAATAAGTCATGAAGATAATCAACCAAATAAAAGAATTAGATTACTTAAAGATCATCCGGTAGAAAATATTTTAGGAGATATTGAATCTGTTGTGAGAACTCGCAATCAATCAAATAATATGAGTAATACTGCATTTATTTCAACTATTGAACCTAAGAATCCAAAGGAAGCATCTTCCGATGATTCATGGATACTTTCTTTGCAAGAAGAACTGAATCATTTTACTAGGAATGATATATGGGAACTTCTTCCTAAACCAGAGGATAAAACTATAATAGGAACCAAATGGGTCTGTAAAAATAAAATGAATGAACACGGTGAGTTCGTAAGAAATAAAGCACGATTAATAGCACAATGTTATACTCAAGAAGAAGGAATAGATTACGACGAAATTTTTGCCCCTGTAGCAAGACAAGAAGCTATTAGTATTTTACTAGCTTTTGCAAACCATAATAATTTCAAATTATATCAAATGGATGTCAAAAGTGCTTTTCTAAATGGATTTGTTAAGGAATACGTATATGTAGAGCAACCACCTCTATTTGAAGATGAAAAATTACCAAATCACGTATATAAGTTAAAAAAGTGTTATATGGATTAAAACAAGCTCCTAGGGCTTGGTATGATAGATTAAGAAATTATCTGTTACAATCAAATTTTGAAATAGGAAAATTAGATAAAACTTTGTTTATTAAGAAAAATAATAAAGATATTCAATTAGTACAAATATATGTTGATGATATAATTTTCGGGTCGAAAAACGACAAAATGAATAAAGAATTTTCAGATATTATGACAAAAGAATTTGAAATGAGTCATATGGGTGAATTGTCATTCTTTCTAGGATTACAAATTCGTCAACTGAAAAATGGAATATTTATTAATCAAGAAAAGTACGCAAGAAACCTAATTAATAAATATAATTTAACCACCACAAATGGGAGACCAACACCTATGGCAACTAATACAAATTTAAGTAAAGATGATACATCAAAAGATGTTGACCAAAAACAATATAGAGGAATGATAGTATCATTATTATATATAACCGCTAGTAGACCAGATATAATGCATAGTGTATGTCTCTATGCAAGATATTAATCACAACCTAAGGAAACACGATTAAAAGCCGTAAAACGTATTCTAAGATATGTAAAACATACATCAGATTTTGGATTATTTTACCCTAAGGATGATTCATTCGAATTAGTTTCTTACTGTGACGCTGACTATGCGGGATGTAAATCCGACCGTAAAAGTACTAGTGGAACATGTCACTTTTTAGGACATTCATTAGTATCGTGGTTCAGTAAAAACCAAAATACTGTATCCTTGTCAACAACTGAAGCAGAATATATCTCTGCTGCTTTGCCTTGTTCACAAGTAATATATATGCAACAAACTTTAAATGATTTTGGTTTAAATATAAATAAATCACCTATATACTGCGATAATACAAGTGCTATGAATATTTCTAAAAATCCAACTCATCATTCGAGAACTAAACATATTGATGTAAGACATCATTTTCTAAGAGATAATGCAAGTAAAGAAAAGATTTCACTCGAATTTATAGAAACTAATTAACAAATAGCAGATATATTAACTATTAACCGACCTTTTGGCCCGGTCACCAAAAGTACTCAAGACACGCTTGACTCAACTCATCGCGTAAAGCCAGGGCCAAGGGAAAAAACTTAGGAAGTGCAAGAGCAAAAACCGAAGAGAGGTCCTGCCAGCAAGGGCCTCGCACCTTCACCTCCATAACGCCGCGCCAACGAAGCCAACCAGCCTCGACAATGCCTCTTTTCAAAATCCGCTTCGCACCCAGCCAGGTGCGAAATTTCGCACCTACCAGGTGCGGAATTTCACACCTTGCCCAGGTGCGAATTTCTGAGGCCCGACAGCTGGAGGTGCAAATTTCTGGAGAATGGTCCCCATTCCTACCTACTCCTACCTAACCCCTACCTAACCACTTCCTATAAATATCCCATGGCCTCACACTTCAAAAGGGGGGAATTCTTGAGCTTGGAGACCTCCATAAAGCTTTATTAATGGCGTCTCCTCTTTGAGGAGGAAGAAGGACAAAACTGTCTTTTTCCTTATTATTCAATATATGATAATTATGACATCATATATCATGGAATATGAATGTAATGAGATGTCATGAGATAGTCTCAACCTTGTAATTTCTTCCAAGTGATTAATAATATTCCAACGACTCTTCAAAGTGGACGTAGGCCCTCACCGAGGCCGAACCACTATAAATCTCTTGTGTGATTTACTGCTTATGCTTTATTTATGTTCTTGTCTATGCGACCATATTTATAATTCCTGGTAATTGGGAATCTTTGGTGTTTGCGACATTTTTTGCCGTCAACATTTGGTGCTTTCACTGAGAAAACTCGGATATTGCATCTTTCTTGCACATTACCATCTCGACTTCGCCGAGCTTAAGGTTCCTTGCTCAACCTGCCGTCGAGTCCGCTTGCGATGGTAAAGAAGTCAAAGAACGCAATGATCGGCTCTTCAGCCGCAGCCGAGGCCGGTACATCTCGACAACCTCAACCGGCGGACATCCCGGCCACTAATGAAATTTAACCTCCAATTGTGGACCCCGAAGCGCCCGCAACCCAAGCACAAATCTGCACGCTTAATGAAAAATATGAGAACACAACCGTCGAGCTTAACCAAGCGCTGAGGAATAACATCGACCTTATGCGCCAACTTTATGAAAGTCAGCACGTCGTCGCTCGACTACAACTAGCTCGGAACAATGCTCAACATCGGCCACCAACGTCGGAAACTTCCTCTTCCAAATCAAGGGGCCCATACCAAAGAAGGAGGTTTAGTCTCATCAACAACGTCGCCATCCTAACTAATGCTCTCGACAACGGCAATGGCAATGGGTATGCCAACGGCGACCGGACCCCGGTTACCTATAGCGAGGGCACCCAACATCGGGACCGTTCTCGCCTAGTCATCAATGAAGGACCCGCTCCTACTAACCAACCTCCTCCTCGACAAGGCTCAACGGCCGCCCGCCGAGACAATGAACCTACTATTCAGGTGGCCCATGCTTTTCTAGAACCGGATCCGCGTGACCCTGCCCCACCTCATCACGCGCACCAGGCTCCCGTTATAGATGTCGAGGACATGGACGAAGACGATCTGGACATCCACCCTAGAAGACGCCCTCATGCCAGAACTCCGGAACCTCGCCAAAACCCATGGGTCCCGATGGCGGACCCTCATCCGACTTACCTTCCCGACATGGTCCGAAGGATCACGAGGGAGATGCGAGGAAATGTGCATGATTCATGGGAAGCGCACATTAGGCGTAACCCTTTCACTCGAAGAGTTAATGAAGCTGAATGGTCGCGACGCTTTAGCATGCCTTAGATGCCGCTCTACGACGGCACCGCTGACCCTTGTGCTTTCTAAAACCGTTATGAGTGGCAAATAGACTCAAGCAGGGGCGACGATCCGGTCAAATGCAAGTGCTTTCCAGTCTTCCTTTCAGGGACCGCTCTACTGTGGTTCTCTCGCCTTCCGCTTAACTCCATCAACAACTTCGGCCGATTAGCGACACAGTTGGTCAAGCAATTTAGAATGCACATCCCGACTCCGAAGAACGCCCTTACTCTTTCCAACTTATACCAAGGACCTACGGAATCACTTAAAAGCTACCTTTCCAGGTTCAATATAGCCCTCGCCGAAGTCGAGGATCCGGATCCGCGCATCATACTCTTCCAGCTAGCTAAAGGTATCCTCCCTACTTTCGAGTTCGGGGCATGGATTGACCGAAAGCAACCCAAGAGCCTCGATGCTTTCTATGAGAAAGCGGGGCAGTTCTTATGCCAAGAAGAAGCGAGGCGGAATCGCGTCTCCGACGCCAGTCGCCCCGCTAACCCTCGAGTTGTCACCACGAATAACCGCCCTCGGGGGCGAGAAACAGGAGGACCCTCCAATCCGAACACGGGGGCAGGAGACCCCAGACAAAGACCAAGCAACGGAGGACAAGGCGGCCGGGGCAACAATCAGGTCCAAACAGAGCCAAGGAGGCCCGACCCGTACCAAGCTTACGAGACATATACTCCGCTAAACGAAAATCCAGAAACCATCTACTTGGAAACATGCAACACTTTACCGTATCTGAAACCCCACGCAAGGGAGTCGACGGATTCCGAGAAGAACTCGGGGAGACACTGCCGATATCACGACATGTATGGACATAACACAAATGAATATCGACAGCTTCGAGATGCAATTGAGAAACTCATCCGCGAGAAGCGGCTTAAACGATATGTTCAAGAGCCCTTTCCACCCGGAGCCAATCCAAAACCTCCGGCGCCAACTCCTCAGACGGCCACCAAGACAACCCCTGGACCGTCTAACGTGAGGCGAGGGATCGTGATTAACACTATATGCGGCGGGCCTGGCCCTGCGCATGACAGCTTTCAAAAGATGGAGCAATATGTGGGTTCCATTAAACATGCGACCTACGAGTCTTGCTCCGCTCCCGATGAATTCATCCCGGCCAAGCTCCGGAAAACCTTGTGAGACGACATCATTTTCCATGAAAGGGAGTCCACGGGAATTGAAATCCCAACCAACGATCCTTTGGTCATAACGGCCCAAATTGGCGCTGCAACCGTTCGAAAGATATTGGTCGATTCGGGAAGCTCGGTCAACATCATTTTCAAAGCCTCCTACGATCAGATGAAGTTAGAAGCTAAAGACCTCAAGCCATGCCACTCCACAATCCATGGCTTTAATGGGGCATCCAGCTGTCCGGTAGGAGTCATCGACCTACCCATCGAGCTCGGTACAGGGGATCGAAGCCGAGTTCGAATCCTCACCTTCATGGTTATTGACATTGTCTCGTCATACAACGTCTTCCTCGGACGCCCCTTCCTCACAGAATTCCGCGTCTTCCTATCGCCATGGTCCCTCCTAATGAAATTTCCAACAGAAAACGGGATCGCAACAGTCAGAGGCGACCAAGTCAGTGCCATGGAATGTTACGCGATAGAATGGAAGAATGCACGTCATAGGGACAAGGGTAAAGCAGTGCCCGCCCCCTTTTGCGCCAAGACCACCTCCACATAGCAATCAGCGATGTCTGGGCCCTAGCTTAGACGCCACTCCTATCTTTTCGACGAACTCGACCCAAGGAAAGACGAAGAGCCCGAGTACGAGAGACCTACTCTGGTCGATCCCACGATAGATGTACCCGTTGGCCCCGACAGCCCGTCACGAGTATTGAAGATAGGGCCGCACCTCCACCCAGCCATCAAAGATGACCTTGTGGATTTCTTAAAAGTTAACTTGGACGTATTTGCATGGACTCATTCTGATATGAAGGGCATAGACCCCGCGATTGCTTGCCACTCTTTAGGCATAGACCTTAAAATTCATCCGGTCAAGCAGAAGCGCCGTTTCCTGGGGCCCGAGAGATTTAGGGCGCTCGAAGAAGAGGTTGATCGCCTACTAAACAACAACTTCATCCATGAAGCCTACTACCTGAGTGGGTCTCCAATCCGGTTTTGGTCAAAAAGGCCAATGGTAAGTGGTGGACGTGTATCGACTTATCTTATTTAAACAACGCTTGCCCGAAAGACAGCTTCCCGCTCCCAAAGATCGACCAGCTAGTCGACTCAACTGCCGGATACCAACTGCTATCTTTCTTGGACGCCTACTCCAGTTACAACCAAATACCGATGAACCTCCGCGACCAGGATCATACCTCCTTTATAACCGACCTCGGACTTTACTGCTATCGTGTCATGCCTTTCGGCCTCAAGAATGTCGGTGCTACATATCAATGGATGGTTAATCGACTCTTCAAAAATCTAATCAGGAAATCCATGGAGGTGTACGTGGACGACATGCTAGTTAAATCGAAAGTGTCTAGCGATCAACTCCGCGACCTCTCCAAAATGTTCGATGTCCTCACACTTCAAAAGGGGGGAATTCTTGAGCTTGGAGACTTCCATAAAGCTTTATTAATGGCATCTCCTCTTTGAGGAAGAAGAAGGACAAAACTGCCTTTCCTTATTATTCAATATATGATAATTATGACATCATATATCATGGAATATGAATGTAATGAGATGTCATGAGATAGTCTCAACCTTGTAATTTCTTCCAAGTGATTAATAATATTCCAACGACTCTTCAAAGTGGACGTAGGCCCTCACTGAGGCCGAACCACTATAAATCTCTTGTGTGATTTACTGCTTATGCTTTATTTATGTTCTTGTCGATGCGACCATATTTATAATTCCTAGTAATCGGGAATCTTTGGTATTTGCGACATTTTTTGTCGTCATCATTAACAAAACCATTAAACAAAGCAACTTCCACTAAATTCAGGAGAGAATTAGGCATATGTTCATTAAGTGAGTTAAAATAATTTAATATATATAAAAATAACATAAGAAATTAGAAAAACAAAATTTAAAACTTAAGTATGTCGACATAAAGTTTTTAATATGTCGACATATAACTGCCAGAATTCCAAATTTAATTCCTACCAAAAGTTAGTTCTTTGAATTATTTAAATCTTTTACTTCGATTTTCTTCTTCATTTTCATTTTTCTTCTCTGTAAAAACTCTAAATTAAAAAATACAATGACCTCCACTAATCTGAACACCCAAATCAACTCCAATTCACACGCTGGACCATCCGAGAGTCCTTTTCAACGATCTACGCTATCTCGGTTTATAAAAATTGAAGAAAAGATGGAATATGTTCTGCAAATGATGGCTGAAATACAAGTACTCCAGATTTGGATGAATCAAGAGCAAAACTGGCAAGGGAAAGTAGTAAGGACTCTACTTTAATACATAATGGATAATCAGGCTAATATGATTATCATCGATGATGATAATCAAGCCATGGAAGAGGAGGAAGAACCAGAGGAAGAACATGAAGAGGAAGAAGAAATGATGGAGTAGGAAGAAAAACAAGAGACTCAACCAACGATTACGGAAGAGGACGATAACGTTGAATGTGTAGGAGAGGTTTTATTCGACCAAAATGGGAATGTGATTGAAAAGAATGGAGAATTTTGTCTCCATTATCCAAATTGTCCAATTCACAAATCTCCCGTTGTCAAAACTAATTAGTGTTTAAGGTTTACGTTTCCTTGCATTCTTACGATAAATCGTGTTTATATATATTTGTGTATCATAATTTATACAAACTCATGTTTAATGTAAAATTGTTTATGCTTGTAAGATAAGTGTTATAATTAGTTATGATTTCATAAACATAAGGATATAAGATTTACGGGGAGTATATGTTATTAAACTTAGGTGCAGTATTCTATTTTGAATTAGTTATAGATTAAGGGGAATATTATAATTGGGTTAGTTGCTTCAGTTTATTTAGTTATACAATTTTGAGGGAGTACTTTTATAATTTCTTTTTGATAATGCCCAAGGGGGATAAATTATAAAATACAGACATAGTAGAATTCATGTAGACAGAGGGAGTATTTAAGAGGATCATCAACAACAATTATATACAGCAATGATATTTTATAAACTAAGGTTGTCATCATCAAAAGGGGGAGATTTTTGGAGAACGGAGTTTTGATGACAACAACCTTATTTCAATATTAATTGATTATAAAACATATATTAACACTTTTGTGTAGAATATATATGTACGCATACGCAGGATTTATATATAGGAAATATTACTGAAGACTGTACAGTTTAAAGATATTAAGAGATTCAGAGCTCAGAGAAATTTCAAGACTCATGAGTATTCATGATTTCAAGAGTTAAAGAGTTCAAGACTAATATAGTTATAGAGTCTAGATTATGTAAGACTCTAAATAGCACTCCAGGTTCAAATTCAAATTTTGATTTTCAAATTCTGTTTTCAAATTCTATCTTTAATCCTCTCTATTTTATTTTCTATCCTTTCTATTCTCTTTTCCTATTATTTTTTTCGAACTCAAAGTTTGATAAGCTTCATATATTTATATTTTCACATTTTATATAGTTTTAAACTTTATAATTTTATAAAATATTTATATAGTTTATATCTATGTTTTTATATGATTTCCTACTTTATAATATTTATTTATAACGCTATATTTTAATTCAAGAATTTCCAAAATTATATTTATATAAAAACACTTTAAAAATATTCAAAAATAAAATTTCTACTTTGATATGTCGACATAAAGTAAACTATATGTCGACATAAAGTAAACTATATGTCGACATATAACTATCATTTTTTCAATTTTGAAAGGAAGTGTCTTTTCACTAATTATGACGGTTCTGAAGCGTGGCATCCATTCATACACTATAAAAAGGGCTTGAATTCGAATTTTTAATCATCTCTTCTTCTCTAACTTCACTCTCTTCCATTACACCATTATTCCTTATAATTTTTATGATTTCTACACTTATACTCTGCCGAATTCAATTCGTTTTGATCAAACTTCTTCTCTCTACACTCTCTACTCTCTGAGTTATACGACTGTTTGTAATGGTTTGAGTTGAGTAAAGGAATTAGTGGTATCCCTTGTAGCAGTGAAATCAACGACGGATAATCAATGGTATCCCTTGTAGCCATGAAATCAAGGATGGGAAAAACTTGATCAAGTGTGTGTGGAAACAGTGGTATCCCTTGTAGCCGTGAAATCAAGGAGGGTTGTATAATTGGATTTTGATATAGTAATAAAACTCTGCGCAATCCAGCGTTGCGTGGGACTGGTCGTATGAGCAATCTGAACCAGTATAAAATCCAGTGTGTTCTTTCCTTTTCTGCATTTTTATTTCTGTTTATTTTGCATCTGTGTTTGATTCTGTGTCTATGACTGTTTCTGTGGTGTTTGATTCATCTAGTAATTCACATAAGTTTTAGATTCGTTTAAATTCTCAAAAACACTATTTACCCCCCATTCTTGTGTTTGTTTTGCCTTAACGATCCTTTCCGCAATCCCTAACACTAACCATATCACATGCCTTTTTTAGATCAACCTTGACACAAAATTTAGAAACACCTTACTTCTTAAAATCTCTCAGGAGTTCATGTGCTAAAAGAATAGTATCCCCAGTGTATCTATCTTAAATGAATGCACATTTATTTTCATAAATAAGGTGAGGCAATAATCTCTTCAGTCTACTGCACAAAACCTTGGATAGAATTTTATAATACACGTTGCAACAAGAAATAGGTCTATAATGTGCAATATAAGTAGGCCTGTCAACTTTTGGAATTAACGTGATAAAAGTGTGCTACAACAAAATGACCCTATTACAACGGTGGAACACCGTTGTAATATACATTTTACAACGATGGGCAAACCGTCGTGTATTAAGAAGTTGTAATAGACTAAAATCTTTTACAACTTTTTTGCACTATTGCAACACCGTTGTAATATGTATATTTTACAACTTTTTTCCACCGTTGTAATAAACTGTATTACAACAGTTATGCATAATAAAATCTACTACAACTGTCATACACCGTTGTGATTGACATTTGGATTTTAAAAAAAATAAAAATCTTTTGCAACTGAAAAGAACAATACACTAAATATAGCAATACTCCATAAGCAAATCAGATATTACAGTTATTTGCAAACTAATTTATTAAAATACCCAAATATTCAGTATTACAAACAATATGTTTTAGACAAAATTTCGTACATTATTACATACTTGACCGTTACAAAGCAACTTAGTACAAGCACAAGCACAAGTTATCCACCAAAAATTGCATATCCTACGGGAGTACACTAGTCGAAGACAACAAAATCTTTACGCCACATTGCTGCTGGACTCATTACTGTATGCCATTCGACGATCTGCAAACATCAAATGTCCAATTAAAGTTAATCAGTTTAAACAAAGAAACACTATCCAATAATGTTTCACTAAAGCTGATTTACTAATTTATCCAAAAGGATAAAGCATGGATCCTTTTCTGGATATGTGAATTAACAGTATTGTATTGTCCAAAACTTGAGAGGCAAATGCAAATCATAATAGCATCAACCGTTTGTTTATTTATACATATGAACTAGAAGGAAGTGGTCAATACTCTTCTATATCAAGCAAAAATAGAACCTGGTTTTACTGAACTAGTTTGGAAAAAGCTGGAAGAAGAGAATCAAAAAAATTTCATGGCTTATCATGTTAGACTTTTGCTTAAGAATCAAATACTTGTATTCAGTGAACTTCTTAAGAGGCAAGTTGAGCTTATGCAGAAAGTGTGTTCTCCTGGTGTTGCCGCAGTTCCTCTTTCGAATGGTTCTAGTTCTTCTACATTGCAACAAACCCCACCTTGTTATTTATTGGACCATGCATCCACATCTTCAAGGCCCAATAACATGTTCTGCAATGGAGGATCTTCTAATGTCGTGACAACCAGTAGCCAATCAAAGCATTCAGCATGCCAATATAGATGCCTCCATTATTGGTGCAAGAACTAATGCCACACCAAGCTTATTATCCGCACACAACTCGTAAATGCAAAAGAAATTATCACCAAGACAGTGATGTACATATGTATATTCCAGTTTAATGTTAGTTCACACTTACACGTGCAAATTACTTTTTGACAAAGATTTTGGTGCTTTGTTTACAATATTATTTGGCATTTCCTTAGAACCTTGTTTCAATATTTCTTACATGAAAACTTGACTAAAACAAAGTTCTAAGCAGATACCAAGAACGGTTCTGATAACATGATTGAAAATTTGAAAAGCAAGGAAAGTGCAAAATTTGCAAAATTAGTTTGAAATGTTTATTCCAATATCATCTTTTACCTTTCAGACTTAAGGCCTTTATTACCGAAAGTACCATTATGATAGTTTATTATAAATTGTATGCTTAAACAAGGTCGTGAATACCATTTAGTTTTAACATATAAAAAAATTAACACCCTAACTACACGTTCTAAAATTTTAGTATTATAATATTTCACCATTACAATAGTAATAAATATAACTGTTGTGTCAAAGCATGTTTACATTTCACTTTGAACAAAAAAGTGGTTGTGTTTCCTCATTTCTGTTTCTGAATTTGTTACTACGCAAGGCTTTCTAAGTTTTAAGACATAAAAATTACTAGATGGAAAACTGTTAAATGCAGCTGCATAAGACCGTATGTAACTAGCATGTACATCACAGTGAACTGTGTGAAAGCTACGGAGAGGCTAAGAAACTAATTCAAAAGAGAGGCTAAGAAACTAATTCAAAAGAGAGGCCAAGAAACTAATTCAAATAGAAACACAACATGCACATGAAAACATGATTCACTAACCAATTCATAGTTGCTCTGCTTTGACATTCCTGTTGCATCTCCATCAACATTCAACCTCAATCCATTGATCAATGAATCACGAACTGCAAATGTGAAGACCCTCTGTGATCTAGCACCCAACCGAGAAGAATTGCTCCATCACAGTGGGACACAATTCTGGAATCCAACATAAACCCACCAAATAAACATAAGAACAGCCCAAAACAACACTAACACAAGTCAATTCACACCCAAAAACTTCAAATAAGAGCAGTACCTTTCCTCTTTCGAGCAATTTCCTGAATTGTATTAAAACTTTGAGAATGAAATCCAACTCACCCAATTATAGCCATACTCTAAAAGCTGCAAAGGTCTAACCGTTAATCGCGGTTTTGTATGGGATTTAAGTGGATAAAAGAAGGTTTAACTGTAAGTAAACTAACCGTTAATCGCGGTGGCTTCTCGAAAGGGCGGAGGAAGGACCATCGATGGGTTTGGATCTCGGCAGCGCTCGTTGCTGACGTGGGCGACACAGCTGGTAGAAGGCTCGGATGAAGCAGGGAAGGGTATGGGTCCCTGGCGGCGCGCTTTGACGGACTAGAGGTGGAGGAGCTGTCTCGAGTGGTGCGGCAAGGCTTCGGCCATTTTCCAGTGAAGCTTCCATTTGAGCAAACTGACGGTGGCCAAGAAAATTTGGGCTAGCGAATCAAAAAAAGGAGAAAACAACGAAAGGGATTTCGGCTATTGATGGAGCTAGGGATTACTGGGCTGTTGGAATTGATTAGGGTTACCAAAAGAGGGAAAATAGAATAAGAAGTGAATTAGAGAGAGAGACAACGGAAAAATGGATTAAAAAGCAAAAATTTAGACCTGTAGCCAAATTTTCGGAGTTTGGAGCCAAAAACAAGATGCGTATCATAAATTTTTAAAAGTTGTGTTGCACTGTACACTCAAAATCAGTCCAATTCTTATATGACTTTTATAAGAATTGTTGTTGTACTGTACACTCAAAGTCAGTCCACTTTTTAAATTTAAGGTTCACATATAGTATTTTCTTCACAAATTTTTAGTACTTGGCATAATTTTGTAATTGTAAAATTTACATAATCTTCGTTCCTGATGACTTCGCAACTATTACCTAGTGCTTAGTTATTAGCAACTTTTAAAAATTTATGATTGTTATAAATTATTAAATATTATTTACTACTGATTTTTAACTTACAATAGTTACTTAATTAACGATTACTTATTAAAAAATATTATATACTAAATATTAATTACTACTAATAGTCATGATTAATTATAAATTAAATATTTGTTAATTGTTATTTATTTATTGATTATTAATTAATTGATTATTAATCGCTGATTAGTTATTACTTACTAATTAATTACTAGTACTTAATAATGAAGTAGTTATATATAATTATTTTTAATTTAATATTTAATATTTATATATTGATTATTATTTACTAATCGGTTGTTAATTAGTAATTATTAGTAGGAATTATTTATTTATCGAAGTATTTTTAATTAAATATTTAATATTTATTTATTGATTATTAATTAATAATTACTAATTGGTTGTCAATTACTAATTATTATCATGAATTATTTATTTATTGAAGTATTTTTAATTAAATATTTAATATTAATATATAGGTTAATAATTACTAATTAGTTGTTCATATTAATTATTAAAAATTATTTAATGAATATAATTAATATTAAAATATAGTTATATATTACAACAGCCAAAAAATAAAAGTTGTGATAGGCTTTTATTACAACTGTCAAAATAACACAGTTGTTAAAAATAAATTTATTACAACTTTTCTGGGAAAAAGTTGTAAAAAGCATTTATTACAACGGTGCTTTAACCACCGTTGTAAAATTAAAGTTGCAATATGGTGTTTTTGTTGTAGTTACAACGGTGTTTATACCACCATTGTAAAAAACAATTTATTACAACGGTGCTTTTACCACCGTTGTAAAACCCATTTATTACAACGGTGCGTTTACCACCGTTGTAAAATTAAAGTTGTAATATGGTGTTTTTGTTGTAGTGTTAACCCCCTTGGGAATTTTTCCATACGTAAACATATCTAAAATAGCTTCTAATAAATCCAGTTTTATATCTTCCCCGTGTAGCTTCATAAACTTGGAGTTTATGCAATCAATTCCTGTTTATCCAAAAAAAAATCATGCATTATATTAATGGATCGGATTCATTAAGCAATGGGTCGGTCAGCTTTGCACTCGATGGATCGACCAGGTTTATGCTCTATGGATTGGTCAGTGGTAAAACAATGGATTGGACATAAGCTAAAGCAATGGGTCAGTCATATGTCAAAAAGTTGGGTCGGCCATGTGTCTTCCTGATGGATCAGTCAGTGCCAAGTATCATGGATCGATCGTCTTCAAAGGATATGGGTCGGTCAGAGTCCCTCACCATGGATCGGTCACTAAAAGGTTCTGCGGTTCGGGCATGGAAGAGCTTCATGGGTTGGTGTCCAAAACAGTATGGGCAGGCCAAATTTATACACTATGGGTCGGCCGAAAGCAAAGGGATGGATCGGTCGGCATCAACTGGGTAGGTCGGTTGGATGACAACTGGATGGATCAGCAGAATTCAGCCCATTGGCATTTCTGTAAGTAAAGTTATGACCAATCCGTAGCCTGCACATATAACTTCAGCCTTTCTACTTCATTCTCTCCACACCTATAAATACCCTATGGCTTCTACATTTTTGGGGATCGATTTCTAGCTCCGCGAAGTTTTGCCCAATTGTTTTCTCAACTGTTCTAAGCCATTCTAACCTCCACTAGAGTTCATTCAAGCTCTGATCCACAATCTCATCCAACATGGAATCAAGATCATCCGAATGCAAAGTTATAGAAGCCATTGATCTTTAAAACTCCAAAGATATAAGGATTTCCAAATCAAAATTGAGAGAGCAAAGAGATTAGAGTGAAATGTATAAAATTGAGAGAAACATGTACTTTATAATCATTGAAAGGCGAATGAAATTCACTCTTACAGTGGATGTAGGTCAAAATTGTGACAGAATCACTTTAGATTTCCTTATCTTTAATTTTTTTTCTTTATGTTTGTGGGTCCAATTTAGTATACCTATGCTTACTTGTGAATTGTACACATCCTCTTCGGGGGTGTTTGTACCATTTTTGGTATAAGCACTTTTTGGCGCCCATCATGGGGTCACGTTCACATTCTCAAGTTTAAGTGCTTTGTGGTTGCATTGAAGTGCGAAACCCGCTTCTACGATAAATTCTCCAAATCTAAGATCCGGGCCAACTGACAAATTCTTTTCAAAGTTTAGAAATTTGTCCGACATATTACCACCAAAAAAGCCTTCAACTAGTAAGTGTTGGATCTAGATTAACCCTAGAGGGAGGGTGAATAGGGTTTATTGAATTTTAGCAGGATATTAAAAAATATCAGATCACAGAATACAACAGAAATAAAAGAACAAAAAGTAAATAACACACAGGGATACCCAGCTTCGGCAAAATCCTGCCTACTACTGCATTCCTAAGGTTTCTACTAGGTAATAGAACAGATACTGCTTACAATACCATGTAAAATAGCGAACCCCTCGCTCCTATTCTAATCCTACGCTCAAAACCCTAGACTGATATATATCCCCTTGTTCAGATTTCCCCAGACTACAACCCCATAACCTGTAACCCTAGTTTTTTACAGACTCTAGTAAACTGCCAGTTAACACACTAACTAGTTCCCCTAGATTTTACAGAACCTATAAAATGATTGGACGATTACAATTCAAATTACAAAAACAATACAAAATAAAAACAAAAATTAAAACCCTAGGATTTGAAATAAAAGGGTCATCCCCTTTTCAATTGGAAAAGTTGACCGGCCCATTTGCTATTCCTTTATGCCCGATTGTTCCTCTTTCTCTAGAGAAAATAAATGGCGGCTAGGGTTTTAATAACTCCCCAAATCTCGATCATGGATGCTTGAAAAAATGGTTCTCTGATGATCGTATTCTCGTTGATGTTCTTGACGGTGGATCTGGGACAACTTTCGATCGAAAATTGTAAGTGATATGAATTTGATTTCTCTGTTGTTCCTTAAAATGATGCTTTTTTTTATCTGTGCCTGTGATGATGTGGTGTAGTTTATATAGGATTTACAATTTTTAAACAGTTCTCTGATTTTGTCATATGATTTTGATCAGATTGCTTGCATGTGAATTCCTCTTTTTATTGTACTGTAAATTGCCGTGATTTTTGAGATTAGCCTAGACTTGATTCTGGTCGATTTTATTTGTGAATCAATTCTTGAATTTTCCATGGTTTCCTCTTTTTTAAATCTGCCTTGGATGACTCTGAAAAATGCTGAATAGAAATTATGCCCCGAATTGATTTCTTGTGTTTTGACATGTGAAAATTAGGCTCACATCCCTAAAAAAGTTCATAATTAACGCCACATCCAGCCAAACTTTCTATGCGTTTCCGGTCCCTAGAATCAGCTGCCGCCCAAAACATTTTGTCCCTCCCGCCTCCTGCCACATATCCCTTCGCCTTTTCCATTCTTGCAAAAAAAAAGCGCTCATGCATAAAAAAAAAAAAATCTAAAATCTGGAAATAATCCCAGGAGTCCACGCAAATTGAAAAAAAAAGTTGCATACTTTTGTGCAACTATTGCTTAAAGTAGCATACATGTATGCATATATTCATATAGTGTATTTATGTTGAAAATCTGGACCAATATACGCATACATTTATGCAATTATTAGCAAATAACTGCATACATGTATGCATACAAAGTTGAACTTAGATTCACGTGTTGCGAAAAGTTGCATACATGAATGCAACTATTCTGTATATATGCATGCATGTGTGCAACAAATTCAAAAGGGACGACGGCTTATGAATATGTGCATGAATGCATGCATTTATTCTGTACAACAGCATAAATGTGTGCAACAATGTTTGAAAACGGCGAATGCTTGAAAACTCAGGTCAAATTTGAATATGTGCATAAAAGGATGCGTATATTGCTGTTTAGCTGCATACATGTATGCATTTATACTGCAGTTTTGGCGCAACACTGAAATATAAGCATGAATGTGTGCAACTATGTACGAATATGTGCATCTTTTGATGCAAAAACCTGTTGTTTCACTATTTTTGTGTTATTTTGGGTTTTGATGTGGTTTTTGATTGTTTTAACGCATGAATTTTTTTCCGTGTATGTGCTTTATTTAATAATGAATTTTCGTGATTTTTTTTATATTTTTTCATGAATTTTCAAAAAATAGGGTCCTAATTTACAATAAGTTTAGCACCGGATGTGAGCCTAATTTTGAAACTTAATAGGGACCTGTGGCAAATGGACCCTTTTGACATTCCATATATGTTAGTGAATTTCTTGCCATAAAAATTGAAGTTACTAAGATGATTTCAGTACCATGAACACTCTTGCCATATATTTATTTGCACACCTTTGAATTGATATTTAATTCAAAACTGGAAACCTTTCAATTTCTCAATACCATATATGAACAAATTAAGCTTCAATCATGCTCTTCACTGATGACACAGCTTTACTGATTTGTGAGATGAAAAACTGGAAAGATTTGTTTTGTTGCCCCATAAAAAAATTCCAAACAAATGCTTGTTGATTTGTTACTTGTTTCCACTGTCCATTCTTGGATTAATTGCATTTATCACTTTGCGAACGATTTTCCCCGATATTGTTTAAATTAGAACATAAATTGCCGGAAAGATTAGGATTCCAATTTTCCATTTATTCTTGCATGTCAGAAAAACATTTATTGTAAGAGTTTAGAGGAGCAAAACTTTTTATTATTCTTGCATGCAAATTTCTATGTACTTGTATAACTGTTGCTCTGCTATGTGAACCCACTCCAGTTTTTATTGTGCTTGTATCCTAAACTCCTTCTTGTATACATGCTTTGTGTATCTTCATGCATAAATCTGAACTTAAAAAAATGTGTTTACACCTGAGCTTGAACTTGAGCTGTTTTGATGCACGCTGATTTAAACAGGCTTCCACATGAGCACTTGTAAATGCAGTTCCATGTATATGAATCCATGTTCTCCTGGTATGTGTTTGTGTATCACAAATGCTTGAGTCTTTCTGCACTTTTGTGTTGTTGTCTTCCATTAAGCTGAAATCCATTTTACTACTTCACATTTATACTCTGTCACTTGCACTTGTTGTTTACATACATGAACACCATGCCTCATGCTGGCACACATAAACATGTGCTGAACCATTAAGTTTTTCCATTCCAGATTTGTACATCAGTGCATTAACATGTTTTGACCTTGATTAGTTTGCTCCATTTACTTATTGGCTGGCTTGACCTATTTGAACTCTACTATGCTACTATATGAACTTGACCTTTGTAAAACTGTTGCCATCATGCTGTGCCAGTCCATATGTTAGCATGAACTTGAACCATTTCCCGTTTTCCACATACTGACTTGTTGTTGCCATTTTGACCATGCACCTGTTTGCATCACTTTGGCATTTGTACATGGTTCCATATATCTGACTTCATGCTTTGCTATACTCTGCTTGTATTTGGACTATTTCACCATGCTACCTTGTTGTTTATATTTTGTGCACTTGTACATGTTGGCACACATCAGCTCGGCCCCTTGCTCAACTTGTCATGATATACATATACGTATATATACACGTATGTGTATATGTATATGTGTGTGTATATACATGTGGTAATTTGACTGACAGACTTGAATATATTATCAGCACACCGCTGCACTGTGTTGTGGCTATTCAGAATCAGCTCAATATGATGTTGGTTCTGATCAGCAAACCAGTGTGGTGTGGTGAGGCTGATCTGTGAGCATTAGAGTATACAGTCTATATAGATCAGATCAAGTCATGAAAAATGATGAGAAACACACCAAAATTCTGAGGGAAACAAATTTTTAAAATAAAAAATTTATCTGCTAAAATTTCAAAATATTATTTTTATTCAAGATACTGTGTGTGTGTGTTTCTGTATGTGACATGTGTGGATGACTGGACTGACAGAAAGCTGTGAAGATAGAAGATTGAGTGTAGAGTCAGTGAATTATATAAATCAAAGTGACTGTATTGAGTGATGTGTCTGTATAACTAATTGTGAGTGGTATAGTGAGGAACTTTGTATATAATGAAGTTAACTGAGTGTGAGTGGTGTAGTGGAGTTTATAAATTTGTACTGTTTTGACTGTTGAAATAAAATATTATATTTAATAAAATACTGTTTTGAATATTTAAATTCTTGTCTAGTAGTATTTTAATTAAATATAAATATTATATTTCTGTTTGTAATGTTGTGTATCAGTACAGAACCAAACACATTTATAATTGTGTATACAACACCGTTATATACAACAATCTCCGCCTTTTGATGATGACAAACAAATATTAAGATTTTGAATGTAATAAATGTGTTTGACAGTGAAAAATGGAACTCACCCTATTTGAATGCTCCCCCTACAATAGAAAACTCCCTCTATAACTGTGCATGAGTGAAAACAATGAGAATTAGATGGAATTTTCAAAATTAAAATATTTACAAAATATTCACTCATAGATCAAAATCTCAACCCATTCTCCCTCTTTTGTTATCATCAAAAGGATTCAGAATTTTAAATATAGATGAAAAATTACTACAAATTATAATTTCAGCTTAAGAGGAAGAACAGTTATCATAAATCTCAATCAGTCAAACAAAAATCATAATAAACTAAGAACTAGTGTCTTATTTCACATTGTAGAGAATGATGGATTTACGATGAAATATATTTAAATGGGGAGAGTTATAAAAATATGAATTTTAACTATTTTCAAAAGAATTTATAAAAATGAAGTTCAAAAACAGTGATGGATTTGGACTATAATTAATAATTCAATTTAAGTGACAAAAACAAATAATCTCAAATCCCAATAGCTATCAATCAACAAATCATAATACGTCATAAAATGTTAACACATTTCACAGATTAGAAAATGGATTGATAGGCTGGTTTTTATACACTAAGGAGAATTTCAGATTTATTTCAATTTATAGCACATTATTTCCTTTTCTTTTATTTTTATTTAAGAGCACACTGACCACACATAACCAGAGCTCGGATTTTTAAATGAGGTCAGTCGCCGCTTAAATTATAAGTCGTCTCACAACCATGCATGACCAGAGCTTGGATTTTTAAATGAGATTAGAGACACACTTATGAATTAATTATATATTTATCGTTTTCAGCTTCAAAAGAAAAACTCCTCAGTATATAAAACCAATATGGATGATATAAATGTGATAGGTACATAAATGGTTTGTGAAATAAATTTCTAAATTAATCATATTATGAAATATGACAAACTGTACCGAGATCATTTAAAATTTTCAATTATCGATAATTTTGAATAATAATATAACCACAATTCCATCACATGTATTTCCACTGTTTATTCAAAATGTTTTTTTTAAATATTAAACACTCCACATTAAAATAAAATCATAATGGATGACATAATGATGGTAGATAAAGAAGATGGTCGTGAAATAATCACAAATTCAAAGATATTATAATAACTGTTCAACCATCATGAAAATCTAAATAAAATCTCCTCTTGTTGTGAAATATACTGCAGTCACAATTCATCACAATTTCAAACTCTTATAATGATTTTGATGAATTATAAATACAGTTCAATTTGGATATTGATTTCAATTTCTGAAAGAATAATCAATAAATAATTTGAAAATTGAAAATCAATTAAGAGGAATTTAGAGAGATATATACAAGACAAAAAAAATTTATATACAGGATGAGAATAAGGTAAAAAAAATTCAGCACATCCTAATCTGATACCACTTGTTGTCTCTGCAAACGGGGATTTTAATACCACCCTGGTGGTCTACCGAGGATATCTCAGACTAAAGAATTTTAAACACAAAACCCCATCAGAAAAAATAAGCACACAAATTTCATTTATCAGAGCAGTAAGCTGTTTTGACCAAAATAAGCAGTTTCAAAAATCATTTTCAAAAGTGGTTCCGTTTATCTGAGCATCAGACAAAAAAAATTAATCAAAGCAAGTAGTTGCCAAAAAAAATTCAAATCAATATGAGGGCATTACAAAAATCAGTTTCAAAGTGGACTTGTCAAGAGAAGATGTTTCACAGATATTTCAGAAGGTCACAAATAGGTTGTTCATGACTCAAGATTTAATAAATAGTTTATTTTAAATCATTTGAGGAAATATGAAAATCTCGGGATTCAATGAATCAATCACACCAAATTATAAATTTCAGATTCAAGATATGTGTGATTCAATAAATCAATAATTTCAAATGATTTTAAACAAACAAATATTCAAATCAAATAATCATGAAAATAACAATGAGTTTCAAGACCATTTTTTCAAAAGAATTTTTCAAATCATTTCTGACAAGCATATGAGTAATTTCAGATCATTTACATCAAGCTTGAGATATATTCATGATCCATAAATTAAATTAATTTATTTGAAATAACTTGAATCAGTATCAAGTTTTGAGATATAATGAATCAGTCACACAAGATTGAGGATTTCAAATTTAAGAGGTGTGTGATATTCAAAATATCAAGAATTTCATATGATTTCAAACAAACAAATTTCAACCATAATGATCATGAATAAAGATGAATTTCAAGATGTATCACTGTGATTCAAGACAATTCAAAAATTCCAAGCCAATCTGAAAATTAATGAAATTATCACAACTGAGAAGTGGCAAAGTGCTGTAATGAGTATAATATTTCAAGCTTTTCTAAAGTGAATTAGAAGAAACATAAAATAGCAGAAATGTGTGAAATTCCATTCAGATCTTCAAAAAAATTTAGAATTTAGATTAACAGTGTTCAAGATATGACAAGAATATATCAACACTGTCATGAATTCAGAAATCAGAAAATAAACTTCAAAACAATTGCAGATATTTACAAGTTTAGATTCAAGATATGGAAATGATTAAAACATCAGAGTTTTTATTCAAATGAAGCAAATTTCCAGAAAAAAATGAATTCTGCAATTGGAGGTTAATGAAGCCCAAAAAGAAACAAAAAGTATGGCACTGATAAATCAAAAACAAAAAATAGAAGAAGAGGTAGATGGAGAAACAAAGAAAAATATATTTACAAAGACGAGTCTAGAGATCATACCTAAATTATAGAAGATGATGTGGATCTCCAACCCAACAGACTTGGCTAAGGAACTTGTGAATGATTCGATGATATAAAGCAATTTGAATTCAGTTTCTCTTTTTGTAAAGAAGTTCCTCAGCCATCTTCGGTACCTAACTGTTTAGAGGATAATGTGGTTTAACAAAAACAGTAAAACCACTCTCAGTTGTGTTCATATCTTTCGGTACCCAAACCTGTTTGTACAACAATCCATTCGAATCTATTTTCGTACCTTTTGGAACCCAGATCTGTTTGAATTTAATGAAGTTTGTTTTATTTCTTTTTGAGATCCAGAATTATTTAAATGGATTATTATAAAACAAATTCACATCACGTTTATAATTCGAAAATCCTTTGCGATTATCAGAGTTTGAATTTTCAAATCGATTATTTTCAAAGCAGTTTGAAGGATTTTAAAATCATTAGAATTTCTTTTTCCAAAAACATCATTTTTCCCAAAACCAAGACCACTATTTACACCAAAAATGGTCTAAACACCCAAGGTACTAAACTGTACTTCACCAATTCGGTAAGAAACAAATGGAGTCGTGTTTAATTAGTAGTAAAAGAGAAAAAATGCGAGAAAAGTAAAGTAGAGACAAGATTTAGAGTGGTTCAGCCGTTAACGAGGCCTACGTCCACTATGGAGATGATTTCCTGTCTTATAATGAAAGTTACAAGGTACATCAACTCTCTCTTTTCATACATCCCTGTATCCACTCAATAAACCCTCATTTATACGTTTTGATCTAGAGAATTATACAAGAGAATGGTTGAATTTGAGGAGAAGAAGGATGGATGAATGAATGAGAAGGAGGACGCCTTGGTCTTTCTTCCTCATAAGATGATACTTGACGCCATGGCCAGATCTGTCATTGAGTATATAATTCAGCAGCACTTCATGGTTTTTCCAAAAGTCCCTCCAAATGTTGGTTGGCATGCTGTATTTATAGGTGAACCCCTCTTGGTAAATGATCTAGAATCCGTTTATCCAGGCTGTGGTTCGTTCATTCTGTTAATTACGATCACGCCATTGGCTAGCTGTGGCCAGCTGTTTGTGGTCGTATCCAGTATTGTGTGCGAACGACTTGTTGAGAGTCCTGCATAGCTAAGCGGGTCCAAAAGAGTGGGTGCGAATGCTTTAATAGATTTTATAAGAGCGGGATGCAGAAATGGAACCGATCCTCCTTTGTCCCTTCTGCGATCGTACTTCTTGGTCCGAGGACGCTCGCCCTCTTGTTGTCTCTGTCTGGTGTCGCTTGGCTTTATGGATATGCTATGAGATCGCTCCCGCTTATGTAGAAAAGGCGACCTGTCTTATTTTTAGTGCTTGAGAGGGTTTCAGGATGTGCGACCTCTATCTCTGTCGGTCGCACTTCTCATGTATGTTGACTTGACCTGCCCTGGGTTCGATGTCTGGATCTGGCTTAGTGCGGTTGTGTTGTGCGCGATCGTCCCTGGTGATATCCGCCTTGTTTCCTTTCCCAATACGCATATGGTTAATTAGGGATTAACACTTGCCCCTCGAAGTATGTGGTTTCCCTTTATTTAGGAATCACGGGCTTCGACATGTTTGATCGCGCATTGTTCGGTAGGTTTATCCTGTTTTGCCAAGGGCTCGGTCGTGCCAAAGATTAAAATAACTTGGCGGGTATTGTCTTTTCTCGTGGGCAAGAAACCCAACGTATCTCTTTGACTATCATGTGAATAGTTGATTTTCGGGGTGCCAGTTGGGACCTGATGAGACGCTTTCGTGTAGTCTGGTACCAAGCTGACATGGCAAGGAATTTCTGGGTGAACGCCTTCTACTCTTCCTTATTTTCCCTTTTCCATTAGTTTTTGACTGCTGGGCCCATTGATTTAACCGTTGGGCTGTTGAGCGACCGGGTGGTAGTATTACTTTGGTTTGCCAGCCCTTGCGTCTATCTTACATGTGCTAACCGACTACATATTTTTCAAAAGAAAGTTTTAATGGCGGCGTCGTTTTAGACAGTTTTCTTCATTACTGGGATCCCTTTCGCAATTCCTGAACATCACAGTTCTTTTTTGTTCCAACGCGCACTTGCGCACAGTGCCATTATCAAAGATTCAACGATCCTGAGATCGGTTCGTCCGGGTTGTTCGCTTAGATTTGAGACTACTCGCTTGTCTGTAAGCAATTTTCTCTCTTGGTTTAATCTTACCCCAATATTGGGGTTTCTTAGTAGGGTTTTTGTCCTTTTCTGAAATTCCATGATTTCAGGGAGCTACCTATGTCGGACCAGGTCGAAAGGTCGGACCGAGAAGAGGGTTCTGACCAAGTTACGCCTGTGCCCCACGTTGTTCCTTCGATGGGTGCTGCCCAAGAATTTCCACAACCTCGTGCGCTTTCTGAAGCACCCAGTGAGAGGACCTCGACGGAGCTTTAGCCTAGTTCGTTTTGTCAGTTGTGCAAGCAATTTGGGATTTCGGAAAAGGATGAGGCCAGGCTGCCTGTGGGGAAGGAGTTCGCTGACAACCCTCCTAAAGGATTTGTTGCTGTTACTCGTGGTATGTTGAAAAGTGGAGCAGTTCCTCCCTTTAACTCTTACATAGAGATGATTCTTCGGAATTTAGCCATTGCCCCGTACCAGTTACATCCCAATGGTTATGCAATTTTGACAAGTCTTTATGTCCTTTTTATGAGAGAGAAACATCGGGCTCACTCATTTACGGATATACGCTCACTGTACGCTTTCAGGACAAGAGGCCAACGTCCCTTGTTTGTCTTCATGGAAAGCCGGGATTCGAAAATAATCACTGGTTTAGAGGACAGTGTGCGAGGATTTCCCAATCAATACTTCTTTGTTCGATGCCCCGATAATTTCTGCGGCCTCTGGAAGGCGGTCGGTGAGTATCTTTTATTCCTTGAATTCTGGCTTGCTCTTTCTTTCTTGGCCTTTTGTTTCTCTAAAAGTTCTTTGGATGCATTGTAGTGCTTCCCGATCAGAGCATACCCTTTGACCAGGATCTGTGTAACTCGCTATTAGCCGTTGATGAGGAGAAGAGGAACAGGAAATTTTTGATTAACGAAGGGTTCCTAAGGCAATACAACTTGCTTTTATCTCCACGCACCCTCTATGTGGACGCTATTGGCAAAAAGAAGGCTATCAGCAAATCCCCTGCCAAGAAATCCTTGGAAGAGGGATGTTCTAGCGTTATAGGGAGCAGCGAGGCAACTTCTAGTAGCAGAGCGATCCCTGCCAAAAAGGTTGTATCCAGGCGCCCAAAGCGTAAAGGTTCTAAGACTTCGGTGGCTCCACGCGAGGAAGACGGGTCTTTGCCAGAGAGTGCCACCCGAGGGGATGTGATCGTGACTCCTTCAGAGATTGTCTCGGATCAAGTTCGGGAAGAGGAGCGGCTTGATGACATTGCAGAAGCTTCTGCAGAAAATTTGGGAAGTGGAGGGGACTCTTCGAAAGAAGATCAAGGAGAAGATGGTTCAGGAGCTTTAAAAGGACTCGATCCTCCTGACTTGTCTGGAGAGCTCGTTCAAGGTAAGATCGTTATCTGAACATTCATATTTCAAAAGATTTTAAACCGCGAGGGTTTTACGGGTAAATCCCTTTTTTTTTGGGTCAAGGCGATATCTTATAAAGCCTTTAACTGCTCTAGCACGTTTTTTCTTATTTTTATGTATCCTTTCTCTGGCTTCCTTTCTCATTTTCATATAACAATAGTGCTTAGATTTTCTTTTCCTTCCTAGATCCAGGAATGAAGTCATCTCTGTCGGAAAGTTTCTCTCAGCAACTTGCTTTTGCTGATCCACAGAGTATTTTACAGTCTAGTCTCTCTCATTGTCTCAAGCGTTCCCGTCCATCTCCAGACCCTCTACCTCAAGATGTTCTTGAAGCACCACTGGCGAGCTTGCTAAAGACGAAGAAGCACGATCATTCTCGGGTATCTGGAGGAGAAGACCAGGATACCGAGAAGGGAGGAGGTAACAATAAACAGGCTGGGCCCGATGGATCCTCTATACCGGCTGAGCTTCCGTGCCCCCAGCTCCTCGGTCCCTGAGAAGTCGTTGATTAGCTCGTCTATTCCTGGTGCACCCGCTGTTCATCAGATCCAAGCAATTCTTGATAGACCTCGCTACAGAGTTGCCCCTAGAAATCCTATGTTTAAGGACAGGTTCGGAGACTGGGATTTAATGGGAGTAGATATGGACGTAGATTTGTCTCCATATGATGACCAAAGCGCTGTTGGGGAATTGAGCACCGTAAAAAACTATGTGACCTCTCAGCTTGCCACTGTCGTGGGCCAGCTTGAAGTCCAGCTGGATGAAGCCAAAAATACTTCCAAAAAGCGATTCGAGTCTTGGGATAAGTTCTGCTTTGAATTTCAGAAGTTGAATACTCAACATCTTGAGCGTATTGAACTTTTGGAGAACGACAAAATTGAACTAAGCCATGTGATTGAAGGTCAAGCGGCCGAGATTGCACTCTTTAAGGATGGGAACGGCAGGATGAATAGCTTAGAAGTTGACAACAGAAGACTTCAGGAAGAGATTGAAGCAGCTAAGAGACAGCTTGATGAGGCTCAGACCGGTCGTGAGTTAGCTGAATCCCAATTAACTTCGGCACGGCAGGATGTGGTTTCTTGTCAGTGGGAGAAAGCAATGCTTGAAGGTAGACTTGCTTTTCATAATGGAACTCTGAAAGCTTTAGAAAGGGATAGAGCAGGGTTAACTGGTGATCTTGAGCAAGCCCGAAATAAAACTGAAGAGACCCTGTTTCGATTCTATACCCTCCGTGTTATGACCCGTGGAAGCTTGAGTTATCTAAACAAAGACTTTCCCTGTACGTTAGCCCTTGTTTGGGAGGAGGTGCTTAAGTACTCCAAAGGTAAGGAAGATGGCGCTCTTCAAGAAGCCCTCCTTGAGGCAAAAGATCGCGATGCTTTGGAAGAAGGCAGGAGAATATTGGCTGATGAACGAGCCAGATCAGAAGTCCAGAATGTTGTTCCTGTTCGTGCCTCCAATCCTTCGGGAGAGGAGGCCTTGGGAGGGAGGATTTCTCTGACTGGACTTTCCGTTGCTGGCAAAGGTACTTCCGGAGTTCACTTGGTTGAGGGCCATGATGTCCCTGAAAAAGTTGTTACATGATATGGTGTTGTTTTGAATCTTACAGTTCCAACTTTATGACCATGTATCTTTATGATGACTATGTATTTTGTTGTTGTGCGTTATCGTTGAAACGTTTTAACTTATCGTAATTGATTTGTTTGCGCTATATTACGCTTTTATCGGCGCGCGATGATTACGTTTTTACGTCGTACGTTGTTCAATATTGCTGATTTGCTTTGAATTTCAGAACATTGTATTTTCATTTCAGCCCCTTCTTTGAGGGGTTTAGTTCTTGTTATGCATATTTTCGCGTTTTATTCGATCTGGTAATTCAAACTTCTGAAGTTCATTTTGGGATAAATGCCCTTATATGGTGCAGATATCTTATTGTACACTTAATTTTGTTGCACAATTAACCTTGTTTCCTATTGAGTTGGCGTCCCAAGTCCTTTGGAAACAAGATTAAATATACTTCGCATGTTCAGTTAATGTATTTTTTTTTATCTATTCCAATCCCATGTCTCACTGACTCAGTGACCCGAGCCCTTCGGAGACTGGTTTTGGATACGTGCCCCCATGGGAGGACTTGGGTTACAATTTTCGACCCAATTTCGATCTTATTTGATCCGGCACGTTATGATCAAATAGAGACCTAGATTGGATACCCCCAAATGGCTAGGATTTCTGATACCCCCATACGGCTAGGATTTCTGCTGTTGAAGTCCATCCTTGGCTTTGTTTGACTTGGTTAACAACAAAGAACAAGGATGGCCACCTCCTTTCGGTCAGGTTTCTGTTTTTGCGCTGGTCCTTCCAGCATGTTTAAGGGACTTTCGATCCTAGGACTGGTGTTACCCAGCCTAGGTTTTTTTCTTCTTTCTTTAAGAAAAGAAAGGAAAGAGCGCAACCTTCTGATTTTGATGTTCTCTTCATGAATTGTTTTTGGAATGGTCCTTCTAGCATGTTTAAGGGACTTTCGATCCTAGGACTGGTGTTACCCAGCCTTGGTTTTTTTCTTCTTTCTTTAAGAAAAGAAAGGAAAGAGCGCAGCCTTCAGATTTTGGTGTGCTCTTCATGAATTGTTTTTGGAATGGTCCCTTCCTTTTGAGTTCTGTAGAACGATGGGTTTGATTGCACTGCCCTTTTTTTTACCAATGCTCTTGATGCTCGATGCACGACTTACCCTACATCAGAGATCAATTTTGGCATTAGCTAAATAATTTTTTATGAGATCATAATCCATGAGCAAATATCTTTCATCATGTAGAGTTTTTACTTAACACAATAAAAAGAGTGGGAATTGCAAATAGAAATACAACTGGAAAAGACGACATATAGCAGTAGTAAAGTAGAAAGAGCGGGGTAGAGAGAACAGGGGTCGCGCATTTCCAGCTCTGGATGTCAGGTTGCGCCCAGTGGTAATTAGTCAATGATCGGTTGTAAGTCTTCGAGCGCCCGGGTTATTTCGCGCGACCCTGCCTGATCAGCAACCTTACCTTGTCGCTGACTTTCTGATGTGTTTTGTGGATTCTTAACATATTGCTGCAATTGATTTTTTCGGATGAGCTTCTCAATCAAGTTTCTCAAGTGTCGACATTCATTTGTGTTGTGTCCTGGCTGGTTATGAAACCGACAGAACTTTCCAAAACTTGCCTGTTGTTCTGTGATTCTTTGCGGTTTTACCTAAGGGAACATGCCTGAGTCATTCGTGGCAGAGTAGATTTTATTTGGGGTTTCATTCAGGGGAGTCAATTCTGAATGCTTGAAGAATTTTGACTTCTTGTGTGTTCCACTATTTCTTCCATTGAATCCCCTCTTATGCCCAAAATTATCCTTCTGAATTGTCTGAGAAGATTCGTTGTTCTTCCCTTCCTTAATAATACTATTCCCCGCGTCCTTCTGAGCATTCAGGGTATCGATTTCCATGCACATGTACTCTTTGGCTTTCTTGTAGAACTTCTTTAGGGTCTTTGGCTTCTTCATCTTGAGCCATTTTCCGAATTCCGTCTTCTTATCGATAGCCCCTTTAGGGCCGCCAATAAGTACCAAGGTTCCGGTTCTATTACCTCTGTTGCTGCATCATGGAAGCGCGTAAGGAAAGCTTTGATGGTTTCTCCGGGCATCTGTTCCATCTCACTGAGTGACATCACGTCCCTTGCCTTGGTAGCCTGTAATCGAAACTGATCCTGAAATCTCCTCGCCAGATCAGCAAACTGGTCAATACACTTAGGCGGAAGCCTTGTGAACCATAGCGAGGCCACACCTTCCAGGAAAACGGGAAAGTATAAGCACTTGATTTTATCAGTGGCCCTAGCTCCATTCATGTGCTGGTCGTATTTGAATAGAAAAATGGTTGGATCTCCGACTCCGCTATAGGGTGCTATCGTTGGAGGTATAAATTTCTTCGAAAACTTCGCTTGACGGATCTCCTCTACGAACAGGTTTTTACTGGGAGAAAACTCCCATTCTTTTTCCTCATCCTCTTGATTCGACTTCTCCTTCATCACTCGCTGGATGAGGTCTGTGATGCGCCTTTCGTTCATCAGGATCGGGATCGATGTTGATGCTCTTATCAGAACGACCATGATTTGAGCTTCGGCGTCTTACATCCTTCCTGAGGGAGGTTATGTTGGTGTGATTCGTCGCACGTTCTTCTTTGCACCGAGAAGATCTGACCTTAGGGTCCTCAACGCTAGCCTCTCCCCTGTCTCTCACCGGGCTGTGAGGTCGTCCAGGGTCTGAGGCTGATGAGTCCCCTTTTTCATCATCGTTAGCCACAATATTTGGTGGTAACAAATTAGCCTGACCATTGGTCAGAACATCAAATCTTTCCATTATCATCTTCGCTGTATTATCCATTTTCTCGTTCAAGCCGGTTGCGACCATATTCAATTCATCTCGCGTTACAGATGCAGGGATTTCTCCAGCCCCTTGATTCAAGATTTGAGGCGTAGCTTCCCCAGCATTATCACCCTCATTAATCGCAGCGGCTTTACAGATTTGCCGCTTTTCTTCGATCCAACCATGATTTCAAAGGGGAAAACAGTTTAGGGGTATTCTAATTGATGAACTACAAAAAGGAATTTCTGAACACGGCCCTACGGTGGGCGCCAAAATGTTTACACCAAAAATGGTTTGAACACCCAAGGTACTAAACTGTACTTCACCAATTCGGTAAGAAACAAATGGAGCCGTGTTTAATTAGTAGTAAAAGAGGAAAAATGCGAGAAAAGTAAAGTAGAGACAAGATTTAGAGTGGTTCAGTCGCTAACGAGGCCTACATCCACTATGGAGATGATTTCCTGTCTTATAATGAAAGTTACAAGGTACATCAACTCTCTCTTTTCATACATCCCTGTATCCACTCAATAAACCCTCATTTATACGTTTTGATCTAGAGAATTATACAAGAGAATGGTTGAATTTGAGGAGAAGAAGGATGGATGAATGAATGAGAAGGAGGATGCCTTGGTCTTTCTTCCTCATAAGATGATACTTGATGCCATGGCCAGATCTGTCATTGAGTATAGAATTCAGCAGCACTTCGTGGTTTTTCCAAAAGTCCATCTAAATGTTGGCTGGAATGCTGTATTTATAGGTGAACCCCTCTTGTTAAATGATCTAGAATCTGTTTATCCAGGCTATGGTTCGTTCATTCAGTTAATTACGATCACGCCATTGGCTAGCTGTGGCCAGCTGTCTGTGGCCGTATCCAGTGTTGTGTGCGAACGACTTGTTGAGAGTCCTGCATAGCTGATCAGGTCCATAAGAGTGGGTGCGAATGCTTTAAGAGATTTTATAAGAGCGGGAAGTAGAGATGGAACCGATCCTCCTTTCTCCCTTGTGTGATCGTACTTCTTGGTCCAAGGACGCTCGCCCTCTTGTTGTCTCTGTCTGGTGTCGCTTGGCTTTATGGCTATGCCATGAGATCACTCCCGCTTATGTAGAACATGCGACCTATCTTATTTTTAGTGCTTGAGCGGGTTTCTGGATGTGCGACCTCTATCTCTGTCGGTCGCACTTCTCATGTATGTTGACTTGACCTGCCCTGGGTTCGATGTCTGGATCTGGCTTAGTGTGGATGCGTTGTGCGCGACCGTCCCTGGTGATATCCGCCTTGTTTCCTTTCCCAATGCGCGTATGGTTTTTTAGGGATTAACAACCACACTTATCTTTAGAAGAGAATTGGTTTTTCAACAACATATTTAATGATTTTTCTCCATCAAAAAATTTAACTAATATGTTGATTCAAGCTGTTGAATTTTAGATTTAAGATCACTATTTTCATTTATCAAATTTGAACAACGATTTATAGTGATCTTGCACTTTTCAGCATCATTTTGTTTCAAAACCAAGAGTTCATTTTCAAGCTTTTCAATTTTGTCCTTGGACTCAGAAATTTCATTTTCAAAACGTTTTTGTTTCTCAACAATTTCACATTTGGAATTTGAAATCTTAAAAGTTTCTAATTCTTTTCGCAAGGAATTGTTTAAACATATTAGCTCACCTTCCTTTTCTTTTGAACTCATAATTTGTTTTTCAAGCTTTTGGATATTTTCATTGAGATGAGCTAAATTGTTTTACGAGTTGAAATAATCCTTGCATTCAGAGTTTGAAACTTTCATGATATTTTCAAGTTTTAATTCCAAAATATTATTTTTAGTGATCAACTCAAGTTTTTCAAATTTCAAAATTTTATTTTTCAATTTGAGACTGTCAACAGCATTTCTTAATTCAGTACAAAAATAAACCAAATCTTTATATGAAAGATCTTTAATTTCATCATCTGTTGAGTCTCCATTAACAGATCCATCTGAATCATCATTTGTAAAACCTGTTTAGCATAGATCTGAACTTGAGTTGACATTCTGGGGTTTTGAGCAGTTGTTGTCAATTTGTTCATACTTCGTATTGAGAGTTTTCCAGATTTCCTACGCAGTTAAACAATGGGAGATAAGGCTATACTGAACATCATCAATATAAGAATATAAAATATGAATATCACGAGAATTAAACCCAATATCATTTCTACTAACCATATCAAATCCCATTAATAACAGTATCCCAACATTTAACATCAAAAGATTTTAAATATAACTCCATTTCTAATTTCCAACTTAAAAAATCTGTACCATTAAAAATAGACGGAATACGACTGGACTAACTCTCAGAGGACTGACAACTAGGATGACCCATTACTCTAGAGTTAATGAAATAACCTGCTCTGATACCACTTGTTGGATCAAGATTAACCCTAGGGGGGATAGGGTTTATTGAATTTTAGTAGGATATTATAAAATATCAGATCATAGAATACAGCAGAAATAAAAGAACAGGAAGTAAATAACACACAGAGATACCCAGCTTCGGCAAAACATGCCTACTGGTGCATTCCTAAGGTTTCTACTAGGTAATAGAATAGATACTGCTTACAATACCATGTAAACTCGCGAACCCCTCGCTCCTATTCTAATCCTACGCTCAAAACCCTAGACTGATCTATATACCCTAGTTCAAATTTCCCCAGATTACAACCCCGTAACCTGTAACCTTAGTTTTTTACAGACTCTAGTAAACTGCCAGTTAAAACTCTAACTGGTTCACCTAGATTTTACAGAACCTTGAAACTGATTGGACGATTACAATTCAAATTACAAAAACAATACAAAATAAAAACAAAAATTAAAATCCTAGGATTTAAAATAAAAGCCCCTTCTCAATTGGAAAAGTTGGCCGGCCCGTTTGCTATTCCTTTATGCCCGATTGTTCCTCTTTCTCTGGAAAAAATAAATGGCGGCTAGGGTTTTAATAAATACCCAAATCTTGATCGTGGATGCTTGAAAAAATGGTTCATTGATGATTGTATTCTCGTTGATGTTCTTGACGTTGGATCTGGGACAACTTGCAATCGAAAATTGTAAGTGATATGAATTTGATTTCTCTGTTGTTCTTTGAAATGATGCTTTTTTCGATCTGTGCCTGTGATGATGGGGTGTAGTTTATATAGGATTTACAATCCTTAAACAGTTCTCTGATTTCGTCATATGGTTTGGATCTGATTGCTTGCATGTGAATTCCTCTTTTTATTTCACTGTAAATTGCTGTGATTTTTGAGATTAGCCTAAACTTGATTCTGGTCGACTTTATTTGCAAATCAATTCTGGAATTTGCAATGGTTTCCTCTTTTTTAAATCTTCCTTGGATGACTCTGAAAAATGCTGAATAGAAATTATGCCCCGATTTGATTTCTTGTATTTTGACATTCCATATATGTTGGTGAATTTCTTGCCATAAAAATTGAAGTTACTGAAATGATTTCAGGACCATGAACACTCTTGCCATATATTTATTTGCACACCTTTGAATTGATATTTAATTCAAAACTGGAAACCTTTTAATTTCTCAATACCATGTATGAACAAATTAAGCTTCAATCATGCTCTTCACTGATGACACAGTTTTACTGATTTGTGAGATGAAAAACTGGAAAGATTTGATTTGTTTCCCCTTAAACAAAATCCAAACAAGTGCTTGCTGATTTGTTACTTGTTTCCACTGTCCATTCTTCGATTAGTTGCATTTATCACTTTGCAAACGATTTTCCCTGATATGGTTCAAACTAGAACGTAAATTGCCGAAAAGATTAGGATTCCAATTTTCCATTATTCTTGCATGTCTGAAAAACATTTACTGTAAGAGTTTAGAGGAGAAAACCTTTTTATTATTCTTGCATGCAAATTTCTCTGTACTTGTATAACTGTTGCCCTGCTATGTGAACCCACTCCAGTTTGTGTTGTGCTTGTATCCTGAACTCGTGCTTGTATACATGCTTTATGTATCTTCATGCATAAATCTGAACTTAAAAAAAATGTGTTTACACCTTAGCTTGAACTTGAGCTGTTTTGATGCACACTGATTTAAACAGGCTTCCACATGAGCACTTGTAAATGCTGTTCCATGTATATGAATCCATGTTCTCCTGGCATGTGTTTGTGTATCACAAATGCTTGAGTCTTTCTGCACTTTTGTGTTGTTGTCTTCCATTAAGCTGAAATCCATTTTACTACTTCACCTTTATACTCTGTCACTTGCACTTGTTGTTTACATACATGAACATCATGCCTCATGCTGGCACACATAAGCATGTGCCGAACCATTAAGTTTTTCCATTCCAGATTTGTACATCAGTGCATTAACATGTTTTGACCTTGATTAGTTTGCTCCATTTACTTGTTGGTTGGCTTGACCTGTTTGAACTCTACTATGCTGCTATATGAACTTGAACCTTTGTAAAACTGTTGCCATCATGTTGTGCCAGTCCATATGTTAGCATGAACTTGAACCATTTCCTGTTTTCCACATACTAACTTGTTGTTGCCATTTGGACCATGCACCTCTTTGCATCACTCTGGCATTTGTACTTGGTTCCATATATCCGACTTCATGCCTTGCTATACTTTACTTGTATTTGGACTATTTCACTATGCTGCCTTGTTGTTTATATGTTGTGCACTTGTACATGTTGGCACACATCAGCTCGGCCCCTTGCTCGACTTGTAATGATATACATATATGTATATATACACGTATGTGTATATATATATATATGTATGTGTATATACGTGTGGTAATTTGACTGACAAACATAAATATATTATCAGCAACCCGCTGCACTGTGTTGTGGCTGTTCAGAATCAACTCAATATGATGTTGGTTCTGATCAGCAAACCAGTGTGGTGTGTTGAGGCTGATCTGTGAGCACTAGGGTATACAGTCTATATAGATCAGATCAAGTCATGAAAAATGATGAGAAACACACCAAAATTCTGAGGGAAACAAAATTTTAAAATAAAAATTTAATCTGCGAAAATTTCAAAATATTATTTCTATTCGAGATACTGTGTGTGTTTCTGTATGTGACAGGTGTGGATGATTGGACTTACAGAAAGTTGTGAAGACAGAAGACTGAGTGTAGAGTCAGTGAATTGTATAAATCAAAGTGACTATATTGAGTGATGTGTCTATATAACTGAGTGTGAGTGGTGTAGTGAGGAACTTTGTATACAATGAAGTTGACTGTATTGAAATGAATATCAGTGAAATGTACAAATAGTGGAGTTTATAAATTTGTACTGTTTTGACTGTTGAAATAAAATATTATATTTAATAAAATACTGTTTTGAATATTTAAATTCTTGTCCAATAGTATTTTAATTAAATATAAATATTATATTTATGTTTGTAATGTGGTGTATCAATACAGAACCAAACACATTTATAATAATATTCATTTGGTTGTTATCATCAAACAAAAGTCATATAATTGTGTATACAACACCGTTATATACAAAAGTAAGACCGTCAAGGCTACGACTTCTGGGCATGCAGCAAATGATCCTATTACCCCGCAGATTATTTTGAGGTTGGCCAATCCTTTGGAGCAGGAGTCGGTCTGACTAGAGAAGAGTTGGATAGAGCCGTTGCTACCTTGACTTAACAAATGGAGATCTCGATTAATGCATGATGAAAAGGCTAGAAACTCTCTTTGCTCTTGCCTCCACGGAAAAAGTTACTACTAATGTCACCCGGGTGGAGGGTGCCCATTCCACGGCCACAAGTCCCAATCATGACCAATCTGTTCAGCAAATTGATTATCTAGACAAAGCTGATCATGTAGAATCCAAACCACTTGCTGGAAACCATGAGGAAAGACCAACTTTTTGGAAAGCTACTAGTTCCGCCAAAGAGGCACTTCCCCATAAGGGAGGCACAGTGCCCTAGATCCCTAGCCGCGACCGTTTGCGTAAGTGAACATTCGGCGAAGGAGACGACGTCCGCCCTGCGGAATGACACGACGAGAAGGAGCGTCTTGAAGACATGGTCCGGCAGATCATAAAGGAAAGTGTTCAGAGAAACGATGATGAAAAGGAGTGGGAGTTTGCTGCATCGAAAACTTTAGTCACCAGAATGATCAAGTTGACCAAGTTCCCACGTAAGTTCAATCCGCCAACGATTCAAGCTTACAACGGAACTGAAGATCCAAACTTGTTCTTATACAAATATGATCAGCATATGGATGGCGACAAAGCCACGGATGAACTCAAATGCTTATACTTCCTGGAGTATTTTGAAGGAGTGGCGTCGCTTTGGTTTACCAAACTTCCGCCAAGATCTGTGGACAACTTTTCCTCTCTAGCCAAGAAGTTTAGGGAGCAGTTCAGGCTGCAATCCACGAAGGTCAAAGATGTGATGTCATTAAATGACATAAATCAGAAGCCTGGAGAGTCTGTTAAAGCCTTCCTAACACGATTTAACGCTAAAGCATCAGAAGTTGCAGATCCAGAACCTCGGCTAGTTCTCATGGCATTGAAGCATGCTATTATTAAAAAGTCAAAGTTTGAATGATGGGTTAAAATGAAGAAGCCTAGCACCTTAGAAAGGTTCTATGCAAAGGTAGAGGAGTACACTGATATTGAAGAGGATCCTTCCTTTGCTATGGATGTGGCTGAGGGTGGTATGGTTCCAGTGAAGAAAGATAACAATGTTCCGAGTGATCAAAAGAATAGTGGGGGCCCAAAACGGGGAAATGATGCTAAAGATAACCGAAATGGAAAGAAGTTCCGTTTCTTCAAAATTTCCTAGTTAACCCCATTGACGGACACACTGGAGAACATTCTTATGGCTACCAAAGATACCGAGGACTACCCCAAGCCAAAAAATCAGAAGGTGACCAATAATCAAGCAAACTCTGGAAGATTCTGCCACTTCCACAATCAAGCAGGTCATAATATTAATGAATGCAAACATCTTAAGAACTTGATTGAAGAGCTGATTAGGAAGAACATCTGCCAATCCTCCTCCAACTACCCAAGAGAAGAAAGCATCTGGATCAGGGGATAAGGCTCCAGCACCCGTCAATCAAAGGCCTATGATTAACACCATTTCTGGAGGTCCTCATCCAGCGGGGGCAAGTTGGGGGGATATGAGAGGTATGATAATGCACTCAAAAATATCCCAAAGGAATCGAAGTGATTGGTCTTTAGCAACGCCATCTCCGCAAAGCAACAGAAGACCTCAGACGGGGATGTCATGTTCAACGCAGAAGACGAGGAAGGGATAATCACTCCAACTCAAGATCCCATGGTAGTGATGGTCGGGATAGGCTCGACCACTGTAAAGCAGTTCTTGGTTGATTGTGAAGCCTCAGTGAATGTTCTACTCACAAACACTTTTGACAGAATGAAGCTTTCCATGTCAAATGTGTTAGCTTGCTAGAAGAAAATCCAAGGGTTCACAGGGGAGCCAAAACAACCCATTGGGGTCATTGATCTACTTGTGGAACTCGGGGATGGAGAGATGAAAGCCTATTTGACACAATCCTTTGTCATTGTAGATGAGCCATCATCATATAACGCTTTTATGGGAAGACCAACTATGGCAGCTTTCAGAATTGTGCTAGCCCCTTGGTGCTTGACAATGAAGTTTCCAATAGACAAGGGGATTGGCATGGTTAAAGCCGATCTGGACATTGCTAAAGAGTGCTATATCAATGAGCTAAGGGAAGAAAGCAAGAAAGACAAAGGAAAGAGTGTGGAGGTCCTTCTCCACATTCGCGATCCTGCCTTATAGCAATTACGGCATGGCCCCTGTACTGGCGAGCATAGTGGGACCCAAAAGGAAATGGATCCGAGGAAGGCCAGTACAGGTGAGGAGAGAGCGACGCCAGCTGAAGTCACAACTCCAATTCCAGTTCATGATAAAGATCTGGATAGAGTATTGAAGATAGTCTCTCAGCTGGGCCTGAAATTACGGAAAGAATTGGTTACGTTTTTGAAAGCTAATCTTGATGTGTTTGCTTAGAGTCACTCTGAGATGTGCGACATATCCCCGAAGTGGCGGTTCATGCACTCAACATTGACCCAAGCATCACTCCAATCAAGCCGAAAAGAAAGATTCAAGTCCCGGAAAGGTCATCTCAACTCAAAGAAGAAGTGGACAGACTTATGGAAAATCACTTTATACGAGAATCTACATATCCTTCCCGGGTCTCGAATCCTGTGCTTGTTAAGAAACCTAATGGAAAATGGCTAATGTGCATCGACTATTCTGATCTTAATAAAGCATGTCCCAAAGACAACTTCCTGCTGCCTAGAATTGACCAGCTTGTTGACGCGACCGCGGGGCATGAACTCCTATCTTTTATGAACGCATATTCAGGCTATAATCAAATCATGATGCATGAGCCAGACCAGGAAAACACGAGCTTAATTACAGATGTCATCTTATATCGTTATAAAGTGATGCTAATGATGGAGCGACTTATCAACACCTTATCAATTCCATGTTCAAATCTCAAATAGGTAAGACTAAGGAGGTTTATATGGACGACATGCTAGTAAAGTCCAAGAGAGCTTATGATCATCTGGAAAACTTGGCCGAGATGTTCGATATTCTGAGAAGATATGGTGTGAAACTCAATCCTCTCAAGTGTTCGTTCGGGGTCGCGTCATGGAAATTTCTTGGGTTTATGGTTAATGCCCAGGGGATTGAAGCCAAGCCTACATGGATTACAGCTTTGAGAGAAATGCGAGCTCCAAGAACGAAGAAAGAGTTACAAAGTATGAATGGGAAGGTTGCTTCCTTGAACCGTTTTATTTCTAAGTCAACAGATCGGTGCATGCCTCTTTTTGATGCTCTAAGGAAAGGAAGGAAAGACTTCCAGTGGACTCTTGAATGTCAAACTGCTTTTGAAGAGTTAATCAAGCATATGGAATCGCCACCAATGTTGTCTAAACCTAAAGACGGAGAAGATCTATTCTTGTATCTGGCAGTTTCATCCTATGCATTAAGCGTTGCTTTGGTCATAGAGGAATCAAAAGTACAAAAGCCAGTATTCTACATCAGCAAGTGGCTGTCTGGGGTAGAATTAAACTATCCTAAATTGGAAAATCTTATGTACTGCCTACTCATCGCCTCTAAAAAACTAAGGCTATATTTCCAGTCTCATCCTATCAAGATCCTCACAGATCATCCTCTGAAGCAGGTCCTATTCCGTCCAGAGACTTCCGGAAGATTGTTGAAGTGGAACATCGAGCTTAGTCAATACGATATCACTTACCATCCACGAAGGGAAATTAACGGATAGGCTTTAGCAGACTTTGTTGCTGAATTCATGGATAGGGGTGATGACAAGGAAGAAGCCGCCGAAGTGGTCACTCAATGGAAATTGTTTATTGATAGTGCTATGAACGAATATTGCTCAGGGGCGGGAGTAGTGCTTGAGACTCCTGAGGAACGTTCTCTATGCTATGCCCTTAGATTAGAATTTCTGTCAACAAATAACGATGCAAAATATGAAGCCCTGATTGCTGGATTGAGAATTGCAAGAGAATTACAGTTGAAAGCCTTACACATTTTTAGTGATTCACAACTGGTAGTATGTCAAGTCAAGAGGGAGTTCCAGGCTAAAGGAGGAAACATACCATCTTACCTATCGAAAGCTTTGGAACTACTCGATTACTTCGGCTACTATACTATCTCGCATATTCCCCCGGGAAGAAAACTTGAAGGCTGACTCACTCGCAAAGCGTGCCAGCACAGGGGATGCACAGTTGTTAGGAATAGTACCAGTTGAGGTTCTTTCAAATCCCAGTACTGATGACCGTGATATAGATTTGATCATGGAGGCTATCACAGTACCGGATTCGTGGATGACCCTAATCAAGGATTATATCCTCAAAGATGTGCTCCCAAATGATCGGAAAAAGAGAACCAAGCTACTCAGAAAAGCTCTTATGTATTTTATTCAAGATGGTAGATTATATAGGGGAGGCTTCTCTATGCCTTTGCTCTGTTGTGTCACTAAAGAGGAATCAAAAGCAATCCTGGCAAAATTGCATGATGGGGAGTGTGGAGGACACACTGGTGGTCAGACACTTGCCAAGAAAATTCTGCGATACGGTTACTTCTAGCCAGATGTGAACTTAGACTCCATGACTTACACTAAGAAATGTGATAGATGCCAACGATTTGCAAGGATTCCAAGAGCACCATCTACTGAATTAACACAAATGGTCAGCCCCTAGCCATTTGCCGTCTGGAGCGTCGATCTAATCGGGATTACACCATTGTTGCTGTCAATTACTTCACCAAGTGGGCCGAAGCAGAGCCACTGGCCACAATCACCTCAAAGAAAGTTATCAACTTCATCTTAAAAAGCATTATTTGTAGGTTTGGTATGCCATAGAAGATAATCACATATATTGGGACCCAATTTGAAATTGAAGAGTTTGAAGAATACTGTGCCAAATATAAGATTCTGAAGAGTTTAGTAGTAGTAGCCCATCCGTAGGCCAACGGGCAAGTCAACGCAGTGAACAAAATCATAAAGTCAACCATCAAAAAGCGTCTTGAGAAAGCTAAAGGTGGTTGGGTAGACGAGCTTCCACTTGCACTATGGGCTTATCACACCACTCATAAAACTACGGCTGGACGCACTACGTTCTCTCTAGCATTTGGATCCGAGGCCATGATCCCAGTTGAGCTGGAAGTTCCCACTCACCGCAGTATTCACTTCAATCAAGAAGAGAATGAGAAACTGCAACTTGAGGCACTTGATTAGTTTGAAGAAAGGTGAAATGAAGTAGAGCTCAGAGTTGCTGCTCACCAAAGAAGGATCGCCAGATATTTTAATTCCAAAGTCAAGCAAAGGACCTTCGAGGTTGGCGACCTTGTGTTGAAGAGGATAATGACTAGAACCAGAGTTTTTGGACCCAATTGGGAAGGACTGTTTATTATAAGCCAAAAGCTCCTAGATGGCACCTTCAAATTGAAGACGACGGATGGAGTTCAAATTCCCAAAGCTTGGAACAACAACCACCTCCGCCGTTATTTTACCTAATTTTTCATTCATACTTTGTGCAAAACAGTTGTAAATACTTTGCAAACATTGTAATCAAACCGTGTACATATGAATGAAAGGAGTAGACTTGCTTGCTTGAATCGTATATTTGGAAACTTTTGTTTAATTGTTCAAATTAGCTAAAATCCATTTTTATTTAGGCCAGAACGATTTCCCACCGACAACCCGATAGGACCTGGTGACCTTTACAGCAAATCCTGGTGGGGACAACTCAAGTAACAAGTTCTATAAACATTGCCTTGCAACAAATATGAAGGTGTGAAACATTGCCTTGCAACAAATAAAGGCCACCAAAAGTCAGGCGGTTGAAAGGTGCAACGTCAAATTTAAAAGAAAAACATTGCAAGTTTCACCAAAGTGGCATCTTGAAAGGTGCAACGTCAAATTTAAAAGAAAAACATTGCAAGTTTCACCAAAGTGGCATCTCCAAAAAAGGGAAACCCAGAACCCTAGTCCTATTAATAGAATAGGTTGTTACGATGAGCGTCCGGTATTGGAACTGGCATCCTCCCTGTGGAAACTGCACAATGATAAAGTCTCTCACAATGAATATAATCATAATTCCCAGCCAAAAGGGGATACTCAATGAGAACGTCAATGTCAGAAAATATTTGGCCTAATTACGACAAACATTGGGAATAAAGACCTCTTTGGGGGCTTCCGATTAGATTGTTAGTATCTACTGATCACAGACTCGGCAATCGGCAGATTCAAAGGACCTCTTTGGGGGCAAAAGACCTCGTCGAGGGCATTCGGTTAGATTGTTAGTGTCTGATCATCTCAGATTCGGCAATAAGAGGATTAAAAAGACCACTTTGGGGGCGAAAGTCCTCTTCGGGGGCATCTGATTAGATTGTTAGTATCTGATAATCTCCGATTCCGCAATCGGCAGATTCAAAAGACCTCTTCTGGGGAAAAAAACCTCTTCGGAAGCATCCAATAGTTCGGCTAGCGCTCGGGTATCTCGAGTTGCGACGATCTGTGGACTCAAAAGACCATTTCAGAGACGTCTAATTAATTCGGCTAGCACCTGACTCATTCAGACTGCGACGAATGTTGGACTTTAACCAAAGCCCTCTCCGGAGGCACCCAGTGAAATCACCGACGCTAGAATACATCAGCCTAGTTGCAGACGATAGTCTCCTATGTCTGAATTAACTAGTCAGATAAAAGATAAACACTAGGCCAAAAATATAAGACCTCTCGAACAAGGGCACGAAAACCAAGACATGAATTCGATCAATTAAACTGAGTTTTATGGTTAATAGGCAAGTTGAGGAGCCCTAAGTGCAATGACAAAAAGAAAAAAGACTTAGTCAACTGAGCAGAAGCTTCCAATGCTTTAGCCATAAACCAATAAAATCTCAGTAGAATTGATCGCATCCGGCCTAAGAAGTTATGACAACCATTGGTATGGGGGCATCAACTACCGCATTAAGACAGAGTAATAATGCTAGTAATACATAAAACAAGCTTGTCACAACTTCCCATCCAACAAAAAAGGCTTGTAGTGTAAGTGTGAAAAGAAACAAGTGTGGAATACAAACAGAAAAGTGCGATAAAGCTAAAACAAAAGGCTTAAGTACAGTAAGCTAAGCACGGCTTCATCACATCGAGAACAACACAAGTCACATATATAAAAGTTTCAAATGTAGGTATGCATAAAGTGATAAGCGAGGACCGGCACTCGCATATACAACTAGTCTAATTGCAGTACGTAAAGGAAATAACAGAAAGAAAAGCAAGCTAGTCGCAGGCACATGCACTAATTCTTCTTCTTTCCATTCTTCGAACCCCTGGACCTCAGAGATAGTTTGGTCGAAGAAGTAGGAGGTGCATCAGCTGATTGGTTCCCGTCTTTAACACCTATGCAACCAGTACTCTCAGGGGAAGACAGAACGATATGTATTTTCTTTTGGACAACGCGCTTTCCTCCTTTGTGCTTTGAAGATGACGAAGGCTTAGTTTTCTGTTTCTTCTGGTCCTCAACATCCTTTCCTGGGCTCTCATCTGTTTCTGTAGCCTCGGCACTGTCACCAGGGATGTAACCATTATCATTATCTAAGTCAACAAGTGCACCGATCCTTGTGTCTTGCGACCCTGGCTATAAAGATGCATAGCCCGGGGGAAGGGTGACAGTTAGAGCAAAAGTAGTAATTGACGTCAAGGTTGAGTCAGTGACGATGGCTTCAGTGGTTGTAGTATTTCCTACAGCGGGAGAAAGTTGTGATGAGATTAAGTCTAATGCAAAGGAACAATGAGCATGGAATGCAAGAGATCCAGGTGAACTAAAAAGAGAATCCAAGTATGACACAACTTGGTCAATCTCGGTCTTACCTGGAGCTTGAGGATTTATGTACTCAACTTTGTATTTGTCCGCATTATTATCATCATCCCTTTCGCCATCCCCATTGTGTTCCTCAACAATATCCTTTGTGGTGGTATGCTCCTCAGCAACTGTATCTTCTTCACTGTGAGAAACAAAAGGATCAGCAAGAGGTACAGTCGGAGTTTGAAAACTAGAGGCCTCGACATCAGCAGGATCATTAGGGGCATCAATGTTGTCCATGCCCTGAGCTTTCCCCCTAGAAGGTCCGGCCTTGTCATTTAACAATCCTCGCTTTTTCATCAGCTATATTTTCCCCTCGGCCAAGGCTTCATGGGATTCTTCGTCTAATAGATTGTACAAGAGATAATCTTCGTCGTGTTTACCTTTAGTATGCTTAAGTACAAATTCCTAAACCATGGCCAAAGTCACCGCGAAGTCTGATCCCAAATAGCGTAAGCTTCCCCAACTCATAAATATGTAGACATAAAATTTAAACAAAGTGGCATCGACATCAGCCTTTGCTTATTTGAGGGCGGTCATAGCTTTAACTCTATCCTCCTCAAGAAGTTCATTCCTTGTACTCATCACAGAAAGAGCTAAACTCTGAGAGGTAATCTTGTCTTGAAGGATTGTATTTTCTTGTTGATAAGTGGTGGGAACTTGTTTTTCCACAGATAATTGAGATTCACCAATTTGTTGGGCGGATTGAGCATCTTTGACTTGCGCTATTAGCGTATTTTCTCTCAATTTAGCAGTAGCAAGCTCTTCCTTAAGACCCTTGTTGTAATAACCCGCAAATCCGTAATATCAGAGTTGACTACATACATCATACATCCAACCCAAATATCACGAAAATACGAATCATTTTTTGTAGAAGAAAAAGGTAGAAGAAGAACATAAATAACAACACAGAATCTCACATCGCAGCGGAACAAAATATATATATCATAACTTTTGAATACAAAATTCTAACAGTATAACATATCATTATCAAAGTATCACTATCAAAGTACAACTTACAACACAACGGAAATAAAAATAACTAAATAACGCTGAAGCCTCCTGCTCCAAGCTCCTTTGGATAAATCTGTAAAATCCTGAACTACTTGACTGCCCGTACAAAATTGGGCACCCAAGAGTTTAGGTAAAACAAAACAAAATAAACTCCGGGTCAGTCATGGGACTGGTATGAGTAAACAGATTAAATCAGTTTGAGAAAATAAACGATATCTCATAAGACCACGCCGTATAACACGGAACGGGTTTTTCCCTTAGGAAAATCCAAAACACTTGATTCAACTTTCAAAATCCTTTTGAAAGAAACGATAATCTTTATATGAAAACTTTTTTGATATTATAATAGTGTCTAAATCAAATAAATAGAAATCTAGTGGAACGCTTTCATCTCACGCTCCACATACATTATATATAATCAAAACTACGGGCACTTATTGGGTAATGAATTTCCAACTATGACAAGGTATGGAACCATCTTTCGATGGTGTACCTCTATAAGGGCATACACTGGGTTCAACAAGAACATCTTGTAACCCAGTCACACATGACCGACCACTCATTTCGCTTGAGTGTATCAAATGTATATCACCAACGATTGGGATCAGCAACCGTTTTCCCGAATGGTACAACATCGAATAGAATAAGGAATTAAATGAATCTCTAGATAGGTGATAATACACCCTAATGGGAGCTCCCCACATAGCCATGATGTCTGCCCGATTTTTGTCATTTCCCGGTTGTTGAGGCCTGAGGCTACGATTACTTATCATTCATTGACAGCACAATCACTTTGAATGCCACATGGTCAGATCCGTTAATCATTAATTGATTTGCATAAATATAATCTAGATATTATGCCAAGAGAATAAATTCTCCGCCACCATATATATTTATACAGACCAACATATGCGATCATTGGAAATACTCTGTCATACACTCGTCCATACACGTTCGTTCTGGTACTGAACGAAACCGAAGGCACAATTTCCATTTATAGAAAAAGCCCTTGCACTTTACTCCGTCTTCGATTATCTTCATATAATCTGATTCGCAACGCTACTGCCAATACAGAGTGGTTCTCAGATAATAATCCAACCGGTCTCTCCATATTGACAACGATATTGGCAAACACTTTGATAGTCGGTTATTTAACTATCGAAGAAAAACAAACATCCATTCAAAACATCAAACAAATCACTGGGCCTTTTGATTAATATTTCATTAATTAAATCACTTCTTTATTTCTTTACCAATATTTGTTAACCAAATATTTTCAATAATCAACTTGGCCTCTTACGCTACTTGGAAAACATTTCCATATCTTGTCTTCTTTTATTTTCTATACATAGAAAATATCTTCTATTTATAATTGGAAAATATTCCAATTACTTATCTCTTTCACGACCATTCATTCCTATACTTAGGAAATATTTATTTATTATATTTCCAAAATTTCACTTACTTGGGTTAAAACGAATGTTGTATAAAACATTGTTACAACAACCCAAAATATTACATTCAACTAACTTTTATTCAAACAGTTACCTTCGATACTGAATCTTGTTATTTATCGTTTTAAAATGAAATCAATCAAGTTGGGGTATAACTACGTCTCAGACCTTGACTGAAAATATTATTAACTTCAAAACAGACAAGACCGCTAACTCGAATAATCAACACCATATTAAACCAATTTTCCATTTCTAAAACACGTATATGCTTCTCTTTCTATTTTTAACAAATCTAATTTATAGATTTCCTTTTTGTTTATAATATTCTATTTTTAAGTCCATTTCCTTATCGAATTATTTATATATCGATACATTGATTTCTAACTATCAAATTTTCTTAAAAATATTCTAACTCCTTAAATTTTCGGAAAAATTCGCCATAACCTCCTTTGTACCGGCAAATAGGTCAAACCTCAACTCGCCTCTCTAGGCCCTTTCCATTCAAAATGAAAATCAAAAAGCCAAGTGGCTTGCCGATTCGGCGCATAAAACCTCATATGGAATTTAAACGTGTACCTTTATGTCGGGCACTCGATTTGTATTTCTTTATATACTTCATACCAAACCTGCTTAACACATATCCCAATATGTTGACACGCTTTTTGGTCAAAGCTGTCACACATGGAATTCCAGAACAATAACATGCTCAAGCGGTGGAAACAATGTTAGAAGACATAGAGCAATTTGGTCGAAATCACATCATCAACATAAACAGGCCCGAAACTCTTATCAGACGACCTCTTTTGGGCCCGAAAATAGCAATTACGAAGCTGATCTCGGTAACTCTTGTAGCCCTCTGAATTAGCTTCAAGTTGAGCTTTCGTTTGGCTCAATCGGATTTACGGTTTGAAAGTTACGCCCGTTTCCGTGAACGGGTGCAAGCAAGCCTCGAAGACTTGGATCCTGGCTCGTAGGACCCACCTTGGACTCGCCCCCTCCTTGGTTCGTGAAGCACCCCGACTCGTGAAGCATATATGGGTCACGACCCGACCATGTTTCTCAACACCAACTCCAGTTCGCGACCAGACCTCGGCTCGTGGAGCCCACATCACGACCCGATCCCATGACCACGAACCGACTCCTGCACCTGCTGATACACGCGCAGATCTTGACCTATTCTCAACGCTACTCCTGCTCCTACTTTCGCGGATCGGGTGCCACGTACCCCATCACGAACCGATCTCCCCAGAAGCCCTCCTATAGCTATAAGTACACCATTTGAAGGCATTTTCATGGACTTTTGGCCATTCCTCTTCGTGGCTTCCACCATTACTGAAGTGTAAGGATTTTGCACCTTTTTACACATAAATTCTCCTCTTGTAATCTCAATTAACACACGGATTGTGTGTCTGCATGTAACTGATTCTTGTAATCTGTCATTATAACAATAAGACTATAAAGTGGACGTAGGCTACATCTACATCCGAACTACCATAAAAACCTCGTGTGTCTCCTCTTTATTTACTGTTTTCTGCACTTTGTGATCTGTGATCTGCATTTGGGTGTTAGTGCCAATTTTTGGTCTAACATTTTGGCGCGCCCGGAAGGGGGGCACACGAGAACTTCAACTTTTGCTTGGATTTTTTGGCTATTGGATCAATGGCAATCAAAAGGAAGAAAACTGGAACTTCCACTCATGTTGAGGATGCTGACGCTGAAGACGCAAGGAACGAGGCGAGCCACGAGGCTTTATCTCATGAAAACCCATCAGCATACCTGACTAGAGACGAGATGGAAGGCATTCTCGCCGTACTGAGAGATCAGATGGCAATGCAAGATGATCTCCTCAGGAAGCAACAGGAGATGATCGATGGATTCTTCGCTCGGATGGATGGAAGGCCGAGCAACGATCAACGCGTTGGAAATGAAGCCATTGAAGAGGCTCGTGCATCACATGGACTTGGGGGAAACCCCCTCCCTATTGGAAATGCACTGCGATCTACTTCAGCTCCAGATCAGATGAACACCGGATTGCAAGCCCCCGTTCAGCAACAGGACGCCGCTCGTGATGCAGAACCTGGACCGGCTGGTGATAGGGGATCACGACCCCGTCGGCTCGCACCCCTCGAACCACGAACCTACCCCCACAACCCTGGGTCACGAGCCGCAGACCTCCATAAGCATGCTCCACGATCCGACCACCTCGATCCACGAGCAGACCTCCACGACCTGGCTCGTGATGCACCCCCTGGCTCACGAACTGGTCTCCGTGATCCACTCCCAGCAGCTCACCGGCAGCTTCCTTCTCTCACGCCCAACGCTGGGGGCACCAGCTCTGATCTCGGTAGTTTGCAACAACTTTTTGAAGGAAATCAGCTAGCAGATCTGATTGAACGCCTCTCAAGAGGCCGCACTTATCAAAATGACGTGGAAGACGTCAATCATAACTCGTTCACACAAGAAATCAGGAATTCTCGCAATCCCCCAGATTTCAAACTTCCACAAATGGAGCCCTACAACGGCAGGATAGATCCTACTATGCATCTCATGCGCTACAAACGGCACATGGAGGTTCAATCAGCATCAGAAAACGTCATGGAAAAGTGTTTTCCCCTCTTTCTGACTGATATAGCCGCTATGTGGATTCGACAACTAGAAACAGAATCGATCAACAGTTGGAATATGTTGGTCGCTCGCTTCCTTGAACAGTTTCGAGTCCACATCGCTCGACCCAAGAACGTCATGTCACTCACTACAATTAAGCAGAGGCCCAGAGAAACTCTGCGTTCATTCCTGGAAAGATTCAACGTTGCAGCAGCATCAGTTGATCGCCTTGAATCATCGATGGTACTGATGGCAGCGGTCTCCGGTGTCTTGGATAACTCAGAATTTAAAAAGTCTTTCTACCGAGATCCACCGCGAAATCTCGGCGAATTCTACCTTGAAGAAGATAGATTTCTGCGGGAAGAAGATGCAACTTCTGAGAAACGCATCCTCGACGTCAACATGCTCGGAGATGGAGAACCGCCCAATCCTGGAAAAGGTAATGACAAGGGTAAAGGAAAGACCCCTGTTACAAATGATCATATTGCTCCACCCCGGAGGGGGTCCAGATATGACAAATACACTGAACTGAATGACACTCTGAGCAACATCTACATGGATACAGGGGTTGCTGCCTCCTATCCAAGGCCTCTCAAGAGGGAGCCAATGCTAGCACAACGCAATTCTGGTAGACATTGCATATTTCATGACATGGACGGTCATAACACCGATGACTGCAGACATTTGCGAGACCTTATTGAGGACCGGGTCCGACGAGGAGAGTTACCCGAGTACATCACTCAACCAACGACGCCTACACCTGCGCTGCCATCAACTATTCCCCAGAGAGGGAACGATCCCAGATCGAGCAATCGCGGGCTTATCATTAACTAATCCCACTCAGCGGATCTCTTCAGTTAGCCGGACTCCGGTCCGTAGTTCATGTTTTTTTTTAGGCTTTTAGGTGACTTCTTGCCCCGCTTTGTTTTTTCTGCATGTAATAAGCGCGGCAACATCGGCTCAAACGCACAAAACCATTCTGTAGTCTCCAGTCATGTTCAGGGTTAGAATAACTGCCGTTTAGCTTTCATGAATCAATAAAGATCACTGATGAGTTCCGTCTCCTAACTGGATCCATCCAGTATAAACAAACATGAGCTCAGCTCCTAACTAGATCCGTCCAGTATAAAAAATCATGAGCTTCGGCTCCTAACTGGATCCGTTCAGTATAAACAAATTCTCATTGCTTTTCCTTGGTCTTCTTATCCCGGGAAGGCCGTCTTGGAACCTTCATTGCTTTTCCTTGGCCGTCTTACTCCGGTAAAGCCGTCTTGGAACTCCTCTAACATCTCCTCGGATGGTTTACTCCGGTAAGGCCATCTAGGAAATATTCTTGCATTGTTTGTTTTATCTTCTTGCAGGTACAAACTCCTGGCCTTCTCGGTTTTCTGGCCTTAATACGATCCGGCGTGACCGTCGCATTCTGGATTTGGATTTCTCAGATTATCCAGAACACATCTTCCTTCAACTAGCAAGATATGTTCTGGGGGGAAAACTTGTTGACATGCTTTTTGGTCAAAGCTGTCACGCATGGAATTCCAGAACAGTAACATGCTCAAGCGGTGGAAACAACGTCAGAAGACATAGAGCGATTTGGTCGAAATCACATCATCAACATAAACAGGCCCGAAACTCTTATCAGACGACCTCTTTTGGGCCCGAAAATAGCAATTACGGAGATGAGCTCAGTAGCTCTTGTATCCCTCTTAATTAGCTTCAAGTTGAGCTTTTGTTTGGCTCAATCGGACTAACGGTTTGAAAGTTACGCCCGTTTCCGTGAATGGGTGCAAGCAAGCCTCGAAGACTTGGATCCTGGCTCGTGGGACCCACCTTGGACTCGCCCCCTCCTCGGTTCGTGAAGCACCCCGACTCGTGAAGCATATATGGGTCACGACCCGACCATGTATCTCAACACCAACTCCAGTTCGCGACCAGACCTCGGCTCGTGGAGCCCACATCACGACCCGATCCCATGACCACGAACCGACCCCTGCACCTGCTGATACACGCGCAGATCTTGACCTGTTCTCAAGGCTACTCCTGCTCCTACTTTCCCGGACCGGGTTCCATGTACCCCCATTGCGAACTGATCTTCCCAGAAGCCCTCCTATAGCTATAAATACACTATTTGAAGGCATTTTCATGGACTTTTGGCCATTCCTCTTCATGGCTTCCACCATTACTGAAGTGCAAAAATTTTGCATCTTTTTACACATAAATTCTCCTCTTGTAATCTCAATTAACACATGGATTGTGTGTATGCATGTAACTGATTCTTGTAATCTGTCAGTATAACAATAAGACTCTAAAGTGGACGTAGGCAACATCTACAGCCGAACCACTATAAAAACCTCGTGTGTCTCCTCTTTATTTACTGTTTTCTGCACTTTGTGATTTGCATTTGGGTGTTAGTGCCAATTTTTGGTCTAACATTTTGGCGCGCGAGGAAGGGGGGCACACGACAACTTCAACTTCTTCTTGGATTTTTTGGCTATTGGATCAATGGTAATCAAAAGGAAGAAAACTGGAACTTCCACTCATGTTGAGGATGCTGACGCTGAAGATGCAAGGAGCGAGGCAAACCACGAGGCTTCATCTCATTAAAACCCATCAGCATACCTGACTAGAGACGAGATGGATGGCGTTCTCGCCGAACTATGAGATCAGATGGCAAGGCAAGATGATCTCCTCAGGAAGCAACAGGAGATGATCGATGGATTCTTCGCTCGGATGGATGGAAGGCCGAGAAACGATCAACATGTTGGAAATAAAGCCACAGAAGAGGCTCGTGCATCACATGGACTCGGGGGCAACCCCCTCCCTATTGGAAATGCACTGCGATCTACTTCAGCTCCAGATCAGATGAACACCTGATTGCAAGCCCCCGTTCAGCAACAGGACGCCGCTCGTGATGTAGAACCTGGACCGGCTCGTGATAGGGATCACGACCCCATCGGCTCGCACCCCTCGAACCACGAACCGACCTCCACAACCCTGGGTCACGAGCCGCAGACCTTCTTGAGCATGCTCTACGAGCCGACCACCTCGATCCGCGAGCAGGCCACCACGACCTGGCTCGTGATGCACCCCCTGGCTCACGAACCGATCTCCGTGATCCACTCCCAGCAGCTCACCGGCAGCTTCCTTCTCTCACGCCCAACGCTGGGGGCACCAGCTCTGATCTCGGTAGTTTGCAACAACTTTTTGAAGGAAATCGGCTAGCAGTTCTGATTGAACGCCTCTCAAGAGGCCGCACTTATCAAAATGATGTGGATGACGTCAATCATAACCCGTTCACACAAGAAATCAGGAATTCTCGCAATCCCCCAGATTTCAAACTTCCACAACTGGAGCCCTACAACAGCAGGACAGATCCTACTGTGCATCTCATGCGCTACAAATGGCACATGGAGGTTCAATCAGCATCAGAAAACGTCATGGAAAAGTGTTTTCCCCTATTTCTGACTGATATAGCCGCTATGTGGATTCGGCAGCTAGAAATGGAATCGATCAACAGGTGGAATATGTTGGTCACTCGCTTCCTTGAACAGTTTCGGGTCCACATCGCTCGACCCAAGAACGTCATGTCACTCACTACAATTAAGCAGAGGCCCAGAGAAACTCTGCGTTCATTCCTGGAAAGATTCAACGTTGCAGCAGCATCAGTTGATCGCCCTGAACCATCGATGGTACTGATGGCAGTGGTCTTCGGTGTCTTGGATAACTCAGAATTCAAAAAGTTTTTGTACCGAGATCCACCGCGAAATCTCGGCGAATTCTACCTTGAAGCAGATAGATTTCTATGGGAAGAAGATGCAACTTCTGAGAAATGCATCCTCGACGTCAACATGCTCGGAGATGGAGAACCTCCCAATCCTGGAAAAGGTAATGACAAGGGTAAAGGAAAGACCCCTGTTACAAATGATCGTATTGCTCCACCCCGGAGGGGGTCCAGATACGAAAAATACACTGAACTGAATGACATTATGAGCAACATCTACGTGGATACAGGGGGTGCTGCCTCCTATCCAAGGCCTCCCAAGAGGGAGCCAACGCTAGCACAACGCAATTCTGGTAGACATTGCATATTTCATGACATGGACGGTCATAACACCGATGACTGCAGACATTTGCGAGACCTTATTGAGGACCGGGTCCGACGAGGAGAGTTACCCGAGTACATCACTCAACCAACGGCGCCTGCACTACCATCAACTAATCCCGAGAGAGGGAACGATCCCGGATCGAGCAATCGTGGGCTTATCATTAACTGATCCCACTCAACGGATCTCTTCAGTTAGCCGGACTACGGTCCGTAGTTCATGTTTTTTTCAGGATTTTAGGCGACTTCTAGCCACTCTTTGTTTTTTCTGCATGTAATAAGCGCGGCAACATCGGCTCACACGCACGGAACCATTCTGTAGTCTCCAGTCATGTTCAGGGTTAGAATAACTGCCGCTTAGCTTTCATGAATCAATAAAGATCACTGATGAGCTCCGGCTCCTAACTGGATCCGTCCAGTATAAACAAACATGAGCTCCGGCTCCTAACTGGATCCGTCCAGTATAAACAAGCATGAGCTTCGGCTCCTAACTGGATCCATTTAGTATAAACAAATTCTCACTGCTTTTCCTTGGTCGTCTTACCCCGGTAAGGCCGTATTGGAACCTTCATTGCTTTTCCTTGGTCGTCTTACTCCGGTAAGTCCGTCTTGGAACTCCTCTAACATCTCCTCGGATGGTTTACTCCAATAAGGACATCTAGGAAATATTCTTGCATTGTTTATTTTATCTTCTTGCAGGTACAAACTCCTGGCCTTCTCGGTTTTCTGGCCTTAATACGATCCGGCGTGATCGTCGCATTCTGGATTTGGATTTCTCAGATTATCCAGAACACATCTTCTTTCAACTAGCAAGATATGTTCTGGGAGGCAAACTTGTTGACACGCTTTTTGGTCAAAGATGTCACACATGGAATTCCAGAAGAGTAACATGCTCAAGCGGTGGAAACAACGTCAGAAGACATAGAGCGATTTGGTCGAAATCACATCATCAACATAAACAGGCCTGAAACTCTTATCAAACGACCTCTTTTGGGCCTGAAAACAGCAATTACGAAGCTAAGCTCGGTAACTCTTGTACCCCTCTGAATTAGCTTCAAGTTGAGCTTTCGTTTGGCTCATTCGGACTTACGGTTTGAAAGTTATGCCCGTTTCCGTGAATGGGTGCAAGCTAGCCTCGATGACTTGGATCCTGTCTCGTGGGACCCACCTTGGACTCGCCCCCTCCTCGGTTCGTGAAGCACCCCGACTCGTGAAGCATATATGGGTCACGACCCGACCATGTATCTCAACACCAACTCTAGTTCGCGACCAGACCTCGGCTCGTGGAGCCCACATCACGACCCGATCCCATGACCACGAACTGACCCCTGCACCTGCTATACACGCGCAGATCTTGACCTGTTCTCAAGGCTACTCCTGCTCCTACTTTCCCGGATCGGGTTCCACGTACCCCATTACGAACCGATCTTCCCAGAAGCCCTCCTATAGCTATAAATACACCATTTGAAGGTATTTTCATGGACTTTTGGCCATTCCTCTTTGTGGCTTCCACCATTACTGAAGTGCAAGGATTTTGCACCTTTTTACACATAAATTCTCCTCTTGTAATCTCAATTAACACATGGATTATGTGTCTGCATGTAACCAATTCTTGTAATCTGTCAGTATAACAATAAGACTATAAAGTGGACGTAGGCTACATCTACAGTCGAACCACTATAAAAACCTCGTGTGTCTCCTCTTTATTTACCGTTTTCTGTACTTTGTGATCTATGATCTGCATTTGGGTGTTAGTGCCAATTTTTGGTCTAACATTTTGGCGCGCCAGGAAGGGGGGCACACGACAACTTCAACTTCTGCTTGGATTTTTTGGCTATTGGATCAATGGCAATCAAAAGGAAGAAAACTGGAACTTCCACTCATGTTGAGGATGCTGACGCTGAAGACGCAAGGAACGAAGTAAGCCACGAGGCTTCATCTCATGAAAACCCATCAGCATACCTGACTAGAGACGAGGCAGACGGCATTCTCGCCGAACTGAGAGATCAGATGGCACGGCAAGATGATCTCCTCAGGTAGCAATAGTAGATGATCGATGGATTCTTTGCTCGGATGGATGGAAGGCCGAGCAACGATCAACGCGTTGGAAATGAAGCCACAGAAGAGGCTCGTGCATCACATGGACTCGGGGGAAACCCCCTCCCTATTGGAAATGCACTGTGATCTACTTCAGCTCCATATCAGATGAACACCGGATTGCAAGCCCCCGTTCGGCAACAGGACGCCGCTCATGATGCAAAACCTGGATCGGCTCGTGATAGGGGATCACGACCCCATCGGCTCGCACCCCTCGAACCACGAACCGACCTCCACAACCCTGGGTCACGAGCCGCAGACCTCCATGAGCATGCTCCACGAGCCGACTACCTAGATCCGCAAGAAGGCCTCCACGACCTAGCTCGTGATGCACCCCTAGCTCACGAACCGGTCTCCGTGATCCACTCCCACCAGCTCACCGGCAGCTTCCTTCTCTCACGCCCAACGCTAGGGGCACAAGCTCTGATCTCGGTAGTTTGCAACAACTTTTTGAAGGAAATCGGTTAGCAGATCTGATTGAACGCCTCTCAAGAGGCCGCACTTATCAAAATGACGTGGATGACGTCAATCATAACCCATTCACACAAGAAATCAGGAATTCTCGCAATCCCCCTTATTTCAAACTTCCATAACTGGAGCCCTACAACGGCAGGACAAATCCTACTATGCATCTCATGCGCTACAAACGGCACATGGAGGTTCAATCAGCATCAGAAAAAGTCATGGCAAAGTGTTTTCCCCTCTTTCTGACTGATATAGCCGCTATGTGGATTCGGCAGCTAGAAACGGAATCGATCAACATCTCGAATATGTTGGTCGCTCGCTTCCTTGAACAGTTTCGGGTCAACTTCGCTCAACCCAAGAACGTCATGTCACTCACTACAATTAAGTAGAGGCCCAGAGAAATTCTGCGTTCATTCCCAGAAAGATTCAACGTTGCAGCAGCATCAGTTGATCGCCCTGAACCATCAATGGTACTGGTGGCAGCGGCCTCCGGTGTCTTGGATAACTCAGAATTCAAAAAGTCTTTGTACCGAGATCCACCGCGAAATCTCGGCGAATTCTACCTTGAAGCAGATAGATTTCTGCGGGAAGAAGATGCAACTTCTGAGAAACGCATCCTCGACGTCAACATGCTCGGAGATGGAGAACCGCCCAATCCTGGAAAAGGTAATGACAAGGGTAAAGGAAAGACCCCTGTTACAAATGATCGTATTGCTCCACCCCGGAGGGGGTCCAGATACGACAAATACACTGAACTAAATGACACTTTGAGCAACATCTACGTGGATACATGGAGTGCTGCCTCATATCCAAGGCCTCCCAAGAGGGAGCCAACGCTAGCACAACGCAATTCTGGTAGACATTGCATATTTCATGACATGGACGGTCGTAACACCGATGACTACAGACATTTGCGAGACCTTATTGAGGACCGGGTCCGACGAAGTGAGTTACCCGAGTGCATCACTCAACCAACGGCACCTGCACTGCCATCAACTATTCCCCAGAGAGGGAACGATTCCGGATCGAGAAATCGCGGGCTTATCATTAACTGATCCCACTCAGCGGATCTCTTCGATTAGCCGGACTCCAGTCCGTAGTTCATGTTTTTTTAGGCTTTTAGGCAACTTCTCACCCCCTCTTTGTTTTTTCTGCATGTAATAAGAGCGGCAACATCGGCTCACACGCACGGAGATATTCTATAGTCTCCAGTCGTGTTCAGGGTTAGAATAACTACCGATTAGCTTTCATGAATCAATAAAGATCACTGATGAGCTCCGGCTCCTAACTGGATCCGTCCAGTATAAACAAACATGAGCTCCGGCTCCTAACTGGATCCATCCAGTATAAACAAGCATGAGCTCCGGCTCCTAACTGGATCCGTTCAGTATAAACAAATTCTCATTGCTTTTCCTTGGTCGTCTTACCCCGGTAAGGCCGTCTTGGAACCTTCATTGTTTTTCCTTGGTCGTCTTACTCCGGTAAGGCCGTCTTGGAACTCCTCTAACATCTCCTCGGATGGTTTACTCCGGTAAGGCCATCTAGGAAATATTCTTGCATTGTTTGTTTTATCTTCTTGCAGGTACAAATTCCTGGCCTTCTCGGTTTTCTGGCCTTAATACGATCCGGCGTGATCGTCGCATTCTGGATTTGGATTTCTCAGATTATCCAGAACACATCTTCCTTCAACTAGCAAGATATGTTCTGGGGGGCAAACTTGTTGACACGCTTTTTGGTCAAAGCCGTCACACATGGAATTCCAGAATAGTAACATGCTCAAGCGGTGGAAACAACGTCTGAAGACATAGAGCGATTTAGTCGAAATCACATCATCAACATAACAGGCCCGAAACTTTTATCAGACGACTTCTTTTGGGCCCGAAAACAGCAATTACGGAGCCGAGCTCGGTAACACTTGTACCCCTCTGAATTAGCTTCAAGTTGAGCTTTCGTTTGGCTCATTCGGACTTACGGTTTGAAAGTTACACCCGTTTCCGTGAACGGGTGCAAGCTAGCCTCGAAGACTTAGATCTTGTCTTGTGGGACCCACCTTGGACGCGCCCCCTCCTCGGTTCGTGAAGTACCCCGACTCGTGAAGCATATATGGGTCTTCCCAGAAGCCCTCCTATAGCTATAAATACACCATTTGAATGCATTTTCATGGACTATTGGCCATTCCTCTTTGTGGCTTCCACCATTACTGAAGTGCAAGGATTTTGCACCTTTTTGCACATAAATTCTCCTCTTGTAATCTCAATTAACACACGGATTGTGTATCTGCATGTAACTGATTCTTGTAATCTGTCAGTATAACAATAAGACTATAAAGTGGACGTAGGCTACATCTACAGCCGAACCACTATAAAAACCTCGTGTGTCTCCTCCTTATTTACTGTTTTCTGCACTTTGTGATCTGTGTTCTGCATTTGGGTGTTAGTGCCAATTTTTGGTCTAACACAATATTTCCATTTGTTTCAACTCAATCCAATCATCTTAGATCAATTTGCTAATTTATTCTCTAGTTAGCTCTTTTGCTTATTTCACTTTTTATTTGAACATAACATCTTCAAATAAAATTTCAACTTAGTTATAAACTAATTGAAATTCCATTTTTCAATTCAAGTTTCCTTTTCGATTTCGAATATAAATTCTCCAATCACCTTTACTTATTCAAAGTCCAATTTCATATTAAATTTCGATTAACTAATTATTATTCAAATTAGTTAGTTCTATTCAATAACTAAAAATCTGATTTTTGTCTCAAAAATCATTTCAATTAATCCATTTGAGTTCATCTTATTCTATATCTCAAGTTTGGATTTTTCAAATGGACTTTCGGATTTTATTTTCTTAAAATCCTTTTATTTATTTAAATAAACCGTTATGGTTTTATAATGGTTATGGCGCTGCTTTTTTGAAAATTTGATTTTGACATAACTCAAAATCTAGATTTTCTCTTCCATTAGAAATCTATTATCAAATCGGTCATGACAATTCTTGTTTCAAAGAATTCTGACTTAAATTGAGTTCTGTATACTCAATTGAAGTTCGAAACGCCAATTTACGAACAGCCGCGCTGCGGCAAGTTCGTTTTAATTATATTTAAATATAAACGTTTAAACTTCGTTTATAAATAAATTTCAACTCCATTCTAATATATTTTTAAATATAGATTAAACCAGTTTCCCAAATCCAACTTCATATTTTCGATTATTCATTATCGTCGATTTTCATAACTCAGTTATAAATTTATTTATAACTGAATCTTCTATACTAAATTCTAGTTCCTTTGTAAATAAATTATTTATAAAATTAGATGTAATCGAATTTTAAATTATAAATCCTTCTGATTTATCTCATCTCAGTTTGTATTCTGAATTCCAGAAATAAACCCATCGTTCCTTTTTTTGAAACGATTTCCAATTCACTGTTAAATTCATATTTGAATTTAAATTCCTAAATTATCAAATGATAATTTATTTCACTAAATTTATAACACTTTTTAAATTTAACTTCCTTGTTTCATATATTAAAACAAGTTTTCCATTTCAAATTCCATTTGAACTCCAATTCCTCTTATATTCTTAATTCCAGAATAAAAACCGCTGTTTCCTTTTCGAAATGATTTCAAATTCTATTTTTAAATCCATACTTGAATTTAAACTTACAAATCATTCCTTTATAATTAATTTTCCACATTTATAAACATCGTTTATAAATTTACTTATTTTACATATTCAAACAAGTTCCATTTCGAAATCTGTTTAAAAACCAAAAGCTTATTTTGAAATATTCTATTTGTTATAGCTTATCTATATAAATATAGAATCTATTTCCATATTTAAATTTAAACTTCTATTTAATCCTAATATTTTTTCTAGACATATTTTATTTATATAAGTTCGAACTAATCGAATTCAAATCATAAATCCATACGGATTTATCTTAGTTCAATTTATATTCTGAACATTAGAATAAACTTCATCGTTTACTTCTTTAAAATGATTCCAAATTTATATTTTTAAGTTCACATTTGAATTTAAATATTCAAATTATCAAATGATAAATTTTCCACTTTATTTATAAACCTTGTTTATAAATTCATTTCAACTCCCTGATTATCCAATGAAGACCATTCCATTTTATTTGTAAACGCCGTTTATAAATTTACTTCAATTCACTGATTTTTAATTTATAAACATCGTTTATAAATTTCAATACTTGTTTTATTCATTCAAAACAAGTTAATATTTTTAGTCCATTTGAATTTCAAATTCTATTTTTAGAAAAATAGAAATTTCCATTTAAATCTCAAATATCGTTTTCACGATATTTTTATATATCAACATTTTAGCCCAGTGATATTTAAATATCCAAAAACACTCAATTACCAAATCACGGGTTTTATAACACATCATATACGATAATATATATGTGAAAACAAATAGTAATAAATTTTGAGGAATCCAGTTGGATTCCTCCAACCTGTTTTTCCTGCATCCACAGACGTTAGCCAACATAAATAATACCCATCCTGCTTCGAGGCAGGATATCGCGGTATGAAGGTCATCCACTATATATATTGTGGGGTGCATAGGGAAATCATCTGCTAATGATACCGTGGGCATCCTCTAATGAAACTGCGGGAATCCAACCACCAATATATATATAATAGCCACAACCACCAATCCTAAATAACTAATATATATTTATAATAGCCACAGTAATATTTTAATGCAACCAAACAACCAATAAATATTTTTAACGATAAAAATAAATCTTTATATAAAATTCGAGTGAGATTTACTCACACTGATTTTCCTTTGCCGAATGTCCATTTAAATTTCCATATCGTCTCGATTACGCACTTACTTGAATTGTCTCAAATGAATCCATCACCTCGCTTATTTATTTTATTTACCTATTAAGCGATTATTAATTTACTAAAATAAATAAACAAATAATTTTATAAATTTTATAAATTGTGTAAAAATGTACTACCCACGACAAACACCGAAGCAAACTCAACAAACCATCGATTGAAATCGGCCCCAAGAATTGCACCATCTCACTCCTACATTTTTCCAACATCTTGCAGTATTTTATCATTCCTATTTAACACCATAAACCAACTTTTTCTCAGATGCAGAACCAATTTCCAGGATTTGAACCCCTTCCAAAAAATCGAACACTGCTTTTCAAACCGTCGGCTTCATCAACAGTCCATACTAATCCCACCCCATCGGAACATCGACTCTGCTTCGGTCTCGATTACAACTTGCAGAAGATCGCGACTGGTTTCAGGAAGATGACCCCAATCATGCATCCTCTAATCAATGTCGCAGCCCCTAAAAATCTCCCCGTTCAACCGTCAGTTGCCCTTCTAGAAATCGCGGTGATGCCTTTCTAATCGCACACCTTAAACAACGTTGAAATCCCTACAGTAAACTCAGAACAAAACCATGACCAAATCCCTGTTCTTCCCCGTACGCGAGCGCCTCCAATTGGTGATGTCGAGCTTCAAGATTATACGATTTCGAGGTGGAATCAATTGCGGTTTTCGATTTAAACACCACAGACTGATTTTGAAGAGAAGGACGGGTTCCAATTTTAGAGCGATGAAATTTAGGGTGGCTCCAATTTGTTTTTGAAGAAATGATTTGTGTGAAGTCAGAAAGAAATGAGTTCGGTTTCTTCTTATTTCAAACTGAAGAATTTAAGAAAAGAATTTGCTTTGATTTCCATTTGAAGAAGAAAGAAAATAGAAGAGGAAGTAGGTGCGATTTATAGATGAAGTATACTTAGGCATTAAGAAAAAGGAACCGCGTATGGTACAGATAGGTTAGGGTAGGTTTACAGTGTACTGTTTTTACTTAGGAAGGAAGGAAACTATATTTTGTAATATTTTTTTTATTCTATTATATTTTAAATTCTAAATTAAAACCGGTATCCTTAAATTTAAATTATCACGTTGATTTCAACACCTATTTGAGCCCAACAACAGGCCTTCCTAGGGTTGAACCACTATTCTGAACACACTGGGACAAGTATCGAAGCACAATTCGATCATATGGAGAAATTATTAAATTAAATCAATATACATTAAATTCAAAACAATATATTCTTCGATAATAAATTAATATTATTATTCTAATTCAAACAGAATTTTGTATTGATCATCTAAACTGTTTTCAATTAAGTTTTAACTTTGAATTCAATTATATCTCGTATTATGATAATTTAATATATTCGATATTAAATCGAAATCGATTTTTAAATCGATAACTTAATATAAAAATTCATTTATATTATCAACACAATATTAATATGATATTAAATATTTAAAATTAACCGACCAAAAATCCGGGTCTTTACATTCTTCCCCCCTTAAAAGAATTTCATCCCCGAAATTACTAAGGTAAGAAAAATGCTATAAATCCATTAACTTTTCAAAACTCATTTATGTTGAAACTCAACTCTTTATATTTCAACAAATTTAGATTCCCACAAAACTTTTGGTTTTCATTCATTTAATTTGAACGATCTACAATCAATACATTCACATCTGATTCATATTCCATTCAAATTGATTTTACTCAATTTATTCATTTTGAAATATTTAACTTGCTTAAGTTAAATTTTTAAAATTTCAGAATTCAAATCCCCGGGATTTCATTTCAAATCTTTTCGAAATCACACACACATATATATATAACCATTTCCAATTCAAAACATTTGAATTTTTCCAAACTATTTGTTTTCTTCCAAACAAATTTCCATCAAAAACTTTTCTAAGGTAGTAATCCATCACTTAGAAACTCGAAAATGAACACTGATGAAGCTGCAATCATCATCAGAATTATTTTCCAGCCACTGAAGTGAGTTCAGTGCTTTATCACTTACAAAATCTATTCAAAAATGGTATTTTTTTCAAATCCTTTCCAAAACAAAGCTATACTATTTTAATATACTTTGGAAAAATATTTTCTAACTTCCCAGGATTTTAAATTCGGAATTCTAGTTGGAATTCAATTCTAGTTCATCTCATTTGTATATTTCATTTACATACAAATATTATTTGGTTATAGATAACCAATCCAATTTTGTAATCTTATTTGATTATAATAGTATCAATCAACTCATCCATATTTTATAATAATTTAAGAAAATTATTCCTTTTCTATCAAAGTAGAATTTTGGGTAAAATTATTTCATTTGCCCACTTAAAAACAATATCGTGTTCAATCTTCTATTCAAGTATTTACAAACTCTTATCGACGTCGTGGCGTCCCACGATTCGACCAGAATTCATAAACCACCCAACAGACTAGCCAACACAATATAAAATAGTTTTTATATCAATTATCAAATACGCACACTCATATATATATACGCTCAACTCATTCTAGGGTACTACTGACCCTATCTCTAATGAGGACAATCCCACCAAAGCCTAGGTATTCGCTCATCCTAAGCTCTGATACCAACTGTAATGGCCCGCAAATCCGTAATATCAGATTTGACTACATACATCATACATCCAACCCAAATATCACGAAAATACGAATCATTTTTTTAAGAAGAAAAAGGTAGAAGAAGAACAGAAATAACAACACAGAATCTCACATCGCAGTGGAACAAAATATAATATATCATAACTTTTGAATACAAAATTCTAACTATATAACATATCATTATCAGAGTATCACTATCAGAGTACAACTTACAACACAGCGGAAATAACAATAACTAGATAACGTTGAAGCCTCCTGCTCCAAGCTCCTTTGGATAAATCTGTAAAATCCTGAACTACTTGACTGCCCATACAAAATTGGGCACCCAAGATTTTAGGTAAAACAAAACAAAATAAACTCTGGGTCAGTCATGGGACTGGTATGAGTAAACAGTTTAAATCAGTTTGAGAAAACAAACGATATCTCATAAGACCACGTCGTATAACACGGAACGGGTTTTTCCCTTAGGAAAATCCAAAAAACTTGATTCAACTTTCAAAATCCTTTTGGAAGAAACGATAATCTTTATATCAAAACTCTTTTGATATTATAATAGTGTCTAAATCAAATAAATAGAAATCTAGTGGAACGCTTTCATCTCACGCTCCACATACATTATATACTATCAAAACCGGGGGCACTTATTGGGTAATGAATTTCCAACTATGACAAGGTATGGAACCACCTTTCGATAGTGTACCGCTAGAGGAGAATACACTGGGTTCAACAAGAACATCTTGTAACCCGGCCACACATGACCGACCTCTCATTTCGCTTGAGTGTATCGAATGTATATCACCAACGGTTGGGATCAGCAACCGTTTTCCCGAATGGGACAACATCGAATAGAATAAGGAATTAAATTAATCTCTAGATAGGTGATAATACACCCTAATGGGAGCTACCCACATAGCCATGCTTCCTGCTCGATTTTTGTCATTTCCCGGTTGTTGAGGCCTGAGCTACAATTACTTATCATTCATTGACAGCACAATCACTTTGAATGCCACATGGTCAGATCCGTTAATCACTAACTGATTTGCATAAATATAATCTGAATATTATGCCAAGAGAATAAATTCTCCGCCACCATATATATTTATACAGACCAACATATGTGATCATTGGAAATACTCTGTCAGACACTCGTCTATACACGTTCGTTCTGGGAGTGAACGAAACCGAAGGCACAATTTCCATTTATAAAAAAAGCCCTTGCACTTTACTCCATCTTCGATTATCTTCATATAATCTGATTCGCAACGCTACTGCCAATACGGAGTGGTTCTCAGATAATAATCCAACCGGTCTCTCCATATTGACAACGATATTGGCAAACACTTCGATAGTCGGTTATTTAACTATCGAAGAAAAACAAACATCCATTCAAAACATCAAACAAATCACTGGGCCTTTTAATTAATATTTCATTAATTAAATCACTTCTTCATTTCTTTACCAATATTTGTTAACCAAATATTTTCAATAATCAACTTGGCCTCTTACGCTACTTGGAAAACATTTCCATATCTCGTCTTCTTTTATTTTCTATACTTAGAAAATATCTTCTATTTATAATTGGAAAATATTCCAATTACTTATCTCTTTCACGACCATTCATTCCTATACTCAGGAAATATTTATTTATTATATTTCCAAAATTTCACTTACTTGGGTTAAAACGAACGTTGTATAAAACATTGTTACAACAACCCAAAATATTACATTCAACTAACTCTTATTCAAACAGTTATCTTCGATACTGAATCTTGTTATTTATCGGTTTAAAATGGAATCAATCAAGTTGGGGTATAACTACCTCTTAGACCTTAACTGAAAATATTATTAACTTCAAAATAGACAAGACCGCTACCTCGAATAATCAACACCATATTAAACCAATTTTCCATTTCTAAAACACGTATACGCTTCTCTTTCTATTTTTAACAAATCTAATTTATAGATTTCCTTTTTGTTTATAATATTTTATTTTTAAGCTCATTTCCTTATCGAATTATATATATCGATAAATTGATTTCTAACTATCAAATTTTCTTAAAAATATTATAACTCCTTAAATTTCCGGAAAAACTCGCCATAACCTCCTTTTTCCCGGCAAATAGTTCAAACCTCAATTGGCCTCTCTAGGCCCTTTCCATTCAAAACGAAAATCAAAAAGCCAAGTGGCTTGCCGATTCGGCGCATAAAACCTCATATGGAATTTAAACGTGTACCTTTATGTCGGGCACTCGATTTATATTTCTTCATATACTTCATACCAAACCTGATTAACAGATATCCCAATATTTCCATTTGTTTCAACTCAATCCCATCGTCTTAGCTCAATTTGCTAATTTATTCTCTAGTTATATCTTTTGCTTATTTCACTTTTTATTTGAACATAACATGTTCAAATAAAATTTTAACTTAGTTATAAACTAATTGAAATTCCATTTTTCAATTCAAGTTTCCTTTTCGATTTCGAATATAAATTCTCCAATCACCTTTACTTATTCACAGTCCAATTTCATATTAAATTTCGATTAACTAATTATTATTCAAATTAGTTAGTTCTATTCGACAACTAAAAATCTGATTTTTGTCTCAAAAATCATTTCACTTACTCCACTTGAGTTCATCTTATTCTATATCTCAAGTTTGGATTTTTCAAATAGACTTTCGGATTTTATTTTCTTAAAATCCTTTTATTTATTTAAATAAACCGTTATGGTTTTATAATGGTTATGAGGCAGCTTTTCTGAAAATTTGATTTTGACATAACTCAAAATCTATAAGACGAAATCTAGATTTTTCTCTCCCATTAGAAAACTATTATCAAATCGGTCCTGACGATTCTTGTTTCAAAGAATTCCGACTTAAATTGAGTTCTGTATACTCAATTGAAGTTCGAAACGCCAATTTACGAACAGCCGCGCTGCGGCAAGTTCGTTTTAACTATATTTAAATATAAACGTTTAAACTTCGTTTATAAATAAATTTCAACTCCATTCTAATATATTTTTAAATATAGATTAAACCAGTTTCCCAAATCCAACTTCATATTTTCGATTATTCATAATCGTCGATTTTTCATAACACGGTTATAAATTTATTTATAACTGAATCTTCTATACTAAATTCCAGTTCCTTTGTAAATAAATTATTTATAAAATTCGATGTAATCGAATTTTAAATTATAAATCCTTCTGATTTATCGCATCTCAGTTTGTATTCCGAATTCCAGAAATAAACCCGTCGTTCCTTTTTTTGAAACGATTTCCAATTCACTGTTAAATTCATATTTGAATTTAAATTCCTAAATTATCAAATGATAATTTATTTCACTAAAATTTATAACACTTTATAAATTCAACTTCCTTGTTTCATATATTAAAACTAGTTTTCCATTTTAAATTCCATCTGAAATCCAATTCCTCTTATATTCTGAATTCCAGAATAAAAACCGTTGTTTCCTTTTCGAAATGATTTCAAATTCTATTTTTAAATCCATACTTGAATTTAAACTTACAAATCATTCCTTTATAATTAATTTTCCACATTTATAAACATTGTTTATAAATTTGCTTATCTTATATATTCAAACAAGTTCCATCTCGAAATCTGTTTAAAAACCAAAAGCTTATTTTGGAATATTCTATTTATTATTGCTTATCTATATAAATATAGAATCTATTTCCATATTTAAATTTAAACTTCTATTTAATCCTAATATTTTTTCTAGACATATTTTATTTATATAAATTCGAACTAATCGAATTCAAATCATAAATCCATACGGATTTATCTTAGTTCAATTTATATTCTGAACATCAAAATAAACTTCATCGTTTACTTCTTTAAAACGATTCCAAATTCTATTTTTAAATTCACATTTGAATTTAAATATTCAAATTATCAAATGATAAATTTTCCACTTTATTTATAAACCTTGTTTATAAATTAATTTCAATTCCCTAATTATCCAATGAAGATCATTCCATTTTATTTATAAACGCTGTTTATAAATTTACTCCAATTCCCTGATTTTTAATTTATAAACATCGTTTATAAATTTCAATACTTGTTTTATTTATTCAAAATAAGTTAATATTTTTAGTCCATTCGAATTTCAAATTCTATTTTTAGAAAAATAGAAATTTCCATTTAAATCTCAAATATCGTTTTCACGATATTTTTATATATCAACATTTTAGCCCAGTGATATTTAAATATCCCAAAACACTCAATTATCAAATCACGGGTTTTATAACACATCATATATGATAATATATATGTGAAAAAAAACAGTAATAAATTTTGAGGAATCCAGTTGGATTCCTCCAACCTGTTTTTCCTGCATCCACAGACGTTAGCCAACATAAATAATATCCATCCTGCTTCGAGGTAGGATATCGCGGAATGAAGGTCATCCACTATATATATTGTGGGGAGCATAGGGAAATCATCCGCTAATGATACCGCGACCATCCGCTAATGATACTGCGGGAATCCAACCACCAATATATATATAATAGCCACAAACACAAATCCTAAATAACTAATATATATTTATAATAGCCACAGTAATATTTTAATGCAACCAAACAACCAATAAATATTTTTAACGATAAAAATAAATCTTTATATAAAATTCGAGTGAGATTTACTCACACTGATTTTCCTTTGCCGAATGTCCATTTAAATTTCCATATCGTCTCGATTATGCACTTACTTGAATTGTCTCAAATGAATCCATCACCTCGCTTATTTATTTTATTTACCTATTAAGAGATTATTAATTTAATAAAATAAATAAACAAATAATTTTATAAATTGTGTAAAAATGTACCTCACTGCCCTCGACAAAAACCGAAGCAAACTCAACAAACCATCGACTGAAATCGGCCCCAAGAATTGCAACATCTCACTCCTACATTTTTCCAACATCTTGCAGTATTTTATCATTCCTATTTAAAACCATAAACCAACGTTGTCTCAGATGCAGAACCACATAAATTGATCCCAACATTACAGCCAATTTCCAAGATTTGAACCCCCTCCAGAAAATCGAACACTGCTTTTCAAACCGTCGGCTTCATCAATAGTCCATACGAATCCCACCCCATCGGAACATCGACTCTGCTTCGGTCTCGATTACAACTTGCAGAAGATCGCGACTGGTTTCAGGAAGATGACCCCAATCACGCATCCTCTAATCAATGTCGCACCCCCTAAAAATTTCCCTGTTCAACCCTCAGTTTCCCTTCTAGAAATCACGGTGATGCCTTTCTAATCGCACACCTTAAACAACATTGAAATCCCCACAGTAAACTCTGAACAAAACCACGACCAAATCCTTGTTCTTTCCCGTACGCGAGCACCTCCAATTGGTGATGTCGAGCTTCAAGCTTATACGATTTCGAGGTGGAATCAATTGCGGTTTTCGATTTAAACACCACAGACCAATTTTGAAGAGAAGGACGGGTTCCAATTTTAGAGCGATGAAATTTAGGGTGGCTCCAATTTGTTTTTGAAGAAATGATTTGTGTGAAGTCAGATAGAAATGAGTTCGGTTTCTTCTTATTTCGAACTGAAGAATTTAAGAAAAGAATTTGCTTTGATTTCCATTTGAAGAAGAAAGAAAATAGAAGAGGAAGTAGGTGTGATTTATAGATGAAGTATACTTAGGCATTAAGAAAAGGAACCGCGTATGGTACAGATAGGTTAGGGTAGGTTTACAGTGTACTGTTTTTACTTAGGAAGGAAGGAAACTATATTTTGTAATATTTTTTTTATTCTATTATATTTTAAATTCTAAATTAAAACCGGTATCCTTAAATTTAAATTATCACGTTGATTTCAACACCTATTTGAGCCCAACAACAGGCCTTCCTAGGGTTGAACCACTATTCTGAACACACTGGGACAAGTATCGAAGCCCAGTTCGATCATATGGAGAAAATATTAAATTAAATCAATATACAGTAAATTCAAAACAATATATTCTTCGATAATAAATTAATATTATTATTCTAATTCAAACAGAATTTTGTATTGATCATCTGAACTGTTTTCAATTCAGTTTTAACTTTGAATTCAATTATATCTCATATTATGATAATTTAATATATTCGATATTAAATTGAAATCGAATTTTAAATCGATAACTTAATATAAAAATTCATTTATATTATCAACACAATATTTAATATGATATTAAATATTTAAAATTAACCGACCAAAAATCCGGGTCGTTACACCTGTTTTCGGCCTCTAGCCCTTCTAACTCTATGTTTCTTTGTGTGAGAGAGGCAATGGTATTGTCCCGTGATTCAAGAACTTTGGCCTACTTGGCCTTGTCATCCTCTAAAGTAGCAATTTTATCAAGATTGAGCCCATTAAGTCTTTGGAGATCTTCAACAAACTTATCCCATAAACCCAGCTGTTTCTCAGCACAATCCTGAATGCATCTAACCGCCTCTTAAGCCGACTTTTGGCAGTATCCAACTGCATAAGCATATGGCCTTTCAAGATGTCCATTTCTTTAAGTATATCCCGTTTATCAGATGGATATATGTCTAAGTCGAAGTACATGCCTTTCAAGCACCAATCTTTGAATCGTTCAGCAAGTGCAGTGGTTGGTGGGGGCAGGATCGCATCGAGGTCGTTGTATGATAGCTTGAATATCGACAGGAGGAACACCGGACGAAGTAGTTTGGGTGGCAGCAGAAAGTTTGCCCGATCTAAGGCACTTTTGAGAATCGTCCCTACCTCAATCATCCTTACCCATTTTTCTCCGCCGGTTGTCCTCCTCTTCCACATCATCATATTGATCATCATGGCGGTCGTCACACTTGTCTTTATCACCATGAAAACCTCGTGCCCTCTCCCTCTCCTATCTCTCTCTCTTTTTCGTCCTCCATATCTTGGTGATCACACATCCACCTCTTTTGCTCGTCAGTTACTAAGTAGCCATGTTGTGAGTATTGTAGGGGACGGAGCTGCGAGAAATGGTTTGAATTGGAATAGCATGTGTGTTATTTAAAGTTCTTCGTAAATGAATTACTCATTTCTGGACCTGGAAAGAGCAAAGCAGGATTCCAGTACTTAGATTGGAAAGTATTGAAGTAAATTATAAAGCATATGCAATAAGTCAGAAATTTATAGCGCATGAAAATTAATCTCTAATGTGCATCTAATAAAGAACCGATCTTAAGAAGCAAATCTAAATCAATCCCTATGTCTACAAGCATTTTTCCTGATTGAGGAGTTGAAGCTACAGCTATATCAGTTCCTATTTTTGTGACATGGTGATTAAGTTGTTGAGTAACAATCTCACATGAGAGGTCCTTCGTAGAGCTAAGATCACTTAAGGTCTTAAAAATATCCGTGGAACTCTCCTCATGAGTGTCAGGGATAATGGGGTTCTCACTTACATTCTTAACACCTAGATTGCCACCAGGAGATGTTTTAACCTCTCCGCTCTGTTCAATTTCCTTTGTAGAATCCTGGGAAGTATCTTCCTTCTCAGCTTGTTTGGTAGAAATCATAAGACTTTTACCGTCGCGTTGTTTGAACTCCTCTTCTTCAATAGGAGTCAGTTTAGACTTAGATGGTGTCTTACTACTACCCGCATGGTCTGAGCATTTCTTTAGAGAGTCTTTCTTAGTAGGGGATTTACCAACATTATCTTCCTTAGTAGCTGGGTCTAGCACAAGATTACATGAAGAATCGAGCAAGTGACACTGGCGAAGGAATTCCTCAGTAATTAATTTTTTTTGACTTCTCTCTTCCTCGACAAAGGCTTTCAAAGAATCAAATAGTGCTTGATTGACAGTAGCATCTTGATCAGAAGAAGGGAGTTCTGTAAAATAAATAAAGGAGTTAAGAATCAAAGCTTAGATGAAAAATGAAATGACAAATCTCTAAGTAAACATTCATCTCCTTCCATCCACCTGCCATAGAAACTGTCAGGACACCGAACATAGCATTATTGATCTATGATTCCCTTATCACTTTCTAACAAGTGAGTTATAACTTTGGAATTCCGGACTCCTTCGACAAAGATAATCGACGGTCATTCCTTCTCCTTTGAAAACATATGAGGAACAGATATCCTAGAAAATGGGCGGGCATATCTTTGTCCTTATAAAAAGCACATAAAGATCAGTTGGAATGGCGTAGCCATTCGGGTGTAGCTGGAAAGGGGTAATAGCTAAGCGCCGGAGAATCATTTCCAAAAATGGATTAAAGGGAGGAACAACCTCTTTTATTAAAATATGACGATTCACTGTAACGTAGTCAGGGAGTGGGAGGTCAGCGAATTCATTCTTTTTCGATAGTCCTGCATCAATTTATGAAATATTAAACAGAGCACATAAGTGTTTAAATGAACGCTCAGAAAGTTTCGTGGATTTTCTCTCGAGAGGTACTGTGGTAAGAGGTCGAGGCAAAGGAAAATCCTGTTCAAAGGCCCAGGAGCACTAGCCATCACAATTTCTGAAGTCTGGGAAGAAGTCTCAACTCTTATGGACGTAGATGCTTCCTCGGGTTGCTGGCGTGATCACTGTCGAGTTTCCATTTCCACACAAATAATCGTGCTTGAGAACAAACTACAGGTGCACGTTTCCTAATATGAGAAATATTACGTTGTGCATGGATATATGAGAAAGCAAGGTTTGGGATCTATAATCATCATGAATTGATTAATCGATTCCAGGCTTCACTGCGAACTTATATTAGAATGCTTATATTTGTGCAAGAGATGTGCGAATAAATTAAAAATGGCCAATAAAGCAATCCAATGAAAATATGTCATTCCAATGCAAGTAATAAAAATTCATTATAGAATCTAAATTTTCTAAACATTTGTCTGGCCTGTTGTCAACATGGGCAGTCAGCAATAGAGTATATTAGCCCAAAACATGCAAGTGTTTTTTATTACAGAACAGGTGATCATAAAAGAACACATTCAGTTGATCATCGCTTCTACACTTAGCGCAATACAAAGAAGGTCAATAAAGGCTGTCAGAATGATACAAAATGCAATGGACAGGTAATAACCAATCCATTGTGGATCGACACTGACCGACCCACGATGGATCAGCACTGACCGACCCACGATGGGTCGGCACTGACCGATCCACGATGGGTTGGCACTGACTGATCCACGATGGGTTGGCACTGACCGATCCACGATGGGTCGGCACCGACCGATCCACGATGGGTCGGCACCGACCGATCCACGATGGGTCGGCACTGACCAATCCACGATGGGTCGGCACTAACCAGTCCATAATAGATCGGTTGCAACCAGTCCATCAGTATTTGTAAATTCCTCAGTTTCTCAATATCGTAACCAAAACTTCAAAGTGCAAATGCAACAAATTCTGGCAACCTCAGCACGCTGTCAACAATACGAAGCATGACACAAAAAAATTGCAACTAATAACAGGAGATATACGTTCACACAACAACGACGTCAAGTGCAAATCAAGCTCAAAGATTGTTCGTACAAAAGATCACGCATAATATTATTGCCAAAATATGAATTCATATCAATATTGTCAGACTGAAAACAGATTACAACCGAATAAAAGGTTTTTAGTCTCAGACCATTCAACAAATACCTTGTAGGCGTGAGGTCAAAATCAAGGTTCAAAGGACTCAACACCACCAAATTCAATTGAAATTGCATTTTCTAGGTTCAACTACAAGTTACAAATCAAATTGAACCCAAACACACAAGCAATCATTCGAAGCCCTCAAAAATACAATTCGGTCAAAGCTGATTCTCATTTACAAACCAATCCCGAAATCAATTAAGCTTAAAGCAAGGTTTTGTCCATAATCAAATGTAAAAGCTGCCTTAATCGCCTAACAACGCTTCGAATTTAAAGAAATTACCTTGATTCGATTCGGAGTTGCTGCAGAGGTTGAATTTGATGGAGGATTTGAAGCTCTCAATGGTTGACGAGGTGAAATTATTCGAAATCGGCTAAGAGAAGCATCTTGGAGCGCCTGTTTTCTTCAGAGCAAAGGGGGTGCCGCCATTGAAGTAATTTTCGACCAAAGGAAAAATAGAAGTGGAAGAGTAAAAGCCGGAAGAAATAATATAAAGGCAAGTCAACCAGGCCGTTCCGATCCATCACGAATGGGCCCGCTTTGACACATTGTAAGTCATCCCGTTTTGATCCATTACAAGTCAACCCGACCGACCCATATAAGCCCACATAAATGTCGATCAATAACATGACGTAATTTCCAATCCATATTACAACCTGAAAACCGATCCATATATGCAAAGCGTTCAAAGAAATAACCAGTCCATCGTTATATAATTAATGTTTAAACTTTCATTTAGAAGCTCTTAATTTTCTATAGACCAAAAATTTTGAACTTCGAGGGGAAAATGTTTATCCATAAAAAATCATGCATTACATTAATGGATCAGATTCATTAAGCAATGGGTCGGTCAGGCTTACACTTGAAGAATCGACCAGGTTTATGCTCTATGGATTGGCTAGGGGTAAAACAATGGATCAACCAGAAGCTAAGGCCATGGGTCGGTCGTGTGACTTCCTAATGGATCGATCAGTGTCAAGTATCATGGATCGGTCGTCTTCAAAGGATATGGGTCGGTCAGAGTACCTCACCATGGATCAGCCACTAAAAGGTTCTATGGTACGGGCATGGAAGAGCTTCATGGGTCGGTGTCCAAAACAAAATGGGTCGGCCAGATTTATACACTATGGGTCGGTCGGAAGCAAAGGGATGGATCGGTCGGCATCAACTGGGTCAGTTGGTTGGATGATAACTGGTGACAACTAGATGGATCGGCAAAATTCAGCCCAGTGGCATTTTCGTAAATAAAGTTATGACCGATCCATAGCCTGCACATATAACTTCATCCTTTCCACTTCATTCTCTCCGCACCTATAAATACCCCATGGTTCTACATTTTGAGGGACCGATTTCTAGCTCCACAAAGTGTCGTCCAATTGTTTTCTCAACTGTTCTAAGCCATTCTAACCTCCATTAGAATTCATTCAAGCTCCGATCTACAATCCCATCCAACATGGAATCAACGAAGATCACCCGAATGCAAAATTTTAGAAGACTCATTCCATTAATCTTTAAAACTCTAGAGATTTAAGGATTTCCATATCAAATTCGAGAGATCAAAGAGATTAGAGAGAAATGTACAAGATTGAGAGAAACATGTACTTTGTAATCATTAAAAGGCTAATGAAATTCTCTCTTGCAATGGATGTAGGTTAAAATTAAGATCGAACCACTTTAAATTTCCTTGTCTTTACTTTTTTTTCTTTGTGTTTGTGGCTCCAATTTAGTAGACCTACTTACTTGTGAATTGTACACATCCTCTTCGGGGGTGTTTGTGCCATTTTTGGTATAAACAAGTCCTGGACTTGATTCGTCGTGAATTAAAAAAAAACATCTTTAACTTCTTAAAGTGCGATAGCATGAAGTAAACATTCCTTTCCTTTAGAATTAATATAAAATGGAATAGGTTGGAAAGAAGGAAATGATGCGAGGGTGGAACCATTGAACAAATTAGTATAATAATCAACAACTTCAGATTGAATATCCAAGAGTTATACAACAACTGGCCATCAGGTTTAATAAGAGCTCGAATATTGTTATAAAAATGATGAGTGTACGTCCTAGAATAAAAAAACTAAGAATTAGTATCACCATGCTGTAGCCGCCTTACCTTGATTGTTATTTCAATGCTTAGAAATGTAATGACTATGAGTACTTAAGTCTGGTTTGCAGATAATCTTCAAAAAGAAATTCAGTTTTAGGCTCTGAATCAACTCCAACTTCAAGATAAAAGCAAAGATCTTTGAGATATTTCAGGTAGTAATCATCTTTATCCCTTTCTTTATTCCACTCTTTTTACTCTAGTTTGCATGCATGAAGTTTGAACTGAAACAGGTAACTAGGGTATCCCCATGTTTGTGCACGCAGTCCTTTTAAAATACAATTTGAATAACTATTAACCAAGTGCCAGTTGTTTTTATATCACGAAGGGTACCCCTTTATATTTTCAGTGGGTACAAGATCCACAAAAACTGCGTTGTGATCACTGGACAACTGGGATAAGGTTAGAGCTTTTAAATTAGCAAAATGTTGCAAACAAGAATCATTGACTGAAATTTTGTCAATATGAGTTTCCACCCCTCGCCTACGCATGTATAAGAAAACCCAATAGACTTAATTTCCTGCAAACCTGTTTGATGTAACAGTTCTGAAACTCTCTCAAGTGCTGGTAAGGAATGGGCAGACCGCCCTTTTTGTCAAAAGTAGATAAAGCGTTATTAAGATCCCACATGACAAGCCAAGGTTCGAAATATGGGTAGATTGATCAATTAAAGAATGTAATAAAGATTGTCTTTCTTGTAAGCTGTTACTACCATAAATTGTAGTGAATGTCATGTATAAACCACCCATGTTAGTTGCTGAAACTGTAACATGTTGGTATGACAAGTTTAATTCTTGAATAGACCAAACTAAAGGGTTCCACAAAAGCAAAATCCGACCAGAGGAAGTAGATGAATTGTTAGTTAAATACTGCCACGAAGGAGAAACCTTTAAAATAAAAATGGAGAGACTAGAAGAATTTAGTTTATTTTCAGCTAAACCAATGATATTTGGTTTAGCTGTGTTCATGAGATTGAGTACGTCCACCATACACTTGGACGTATTCATTCCGCACGTTCCACGTAGTGACTCCTATTTTGAAGAGGAAGCTCTCCTCAAGTTTCTTTTAGAGCATCTTCAATGCGGATGTTATTTGAGTGTAATGTCAATGACACGTCAGCATATAACAATAATTTTGTTTTTTAGGTCTCCAATACAATGTTGAACTCAAAGTAAAATCTGACGTGTGCCATTTTGTTTTCCACATTGTGAAACATGATGTCCAGTTTCAGACATCTAGTTTGACAATTTCACACATCCACGTCATTAAATCAGTTGCTTTTCTCTTCTTCATCCATTGGACCATACATCAATTTGACCTCATCCTACATCAATCCATACATATTTTCTGTTTTTTTAATTGTTTTCAGATCAATTTCACCTCAATTGCAGTTTCATGTGTGTATGCAGGTCATACTGCCAGTATTTGACTGCTATTTCTGCAACTGTTTCATTTACTGACATACTTGAGTATCCTTTTTAGAATTTGGGAAAGAAAAAAGATATACGAGAAGGCTGCGCTGAGTTAATGCATTTGCAATAATGTCTACTATGCTAATTATTTGTTGCAGTCTAGTTTCTTCCTTGTTTACGCCTGCGCCTTCCTCTTTTTTATTTTTACTTTTTTTCTATGTAGCTTACCGCCTTATTTTTGTGTTAATCCACTATGTTTAGTTATGCCACTTGGGTTAGTCTAACTTTTCCACCACATTTGCATTGGACTCAGTTTTCTTATATATACACCATGTTTGTTGACACATAGGTTTGACATTGTAAAGTAGTTGTCTCCACGTCATCTTCTGAAGACATTACATTGCCTCGGGATTGGAGATGCTCTTAGGGGGAGCTGAAGTAATATTCTGTTTTTTGTGAAGGTAGGAATTGTTGACGTCAACCAGGCTTGATGCATCCTTTTGTGTAAGTTGTACAGTTTTTCATGTAGAGCATCGGTAATGTGACAAAAAGCATCCTGCACAATATCTATTGGCAAATTGTTAGAAGGATCATCGGGAATGGTGGGGTTATTCCCTGGAGTTGGATCATTTGAAGTAGAGGCAATATCAAACATCCCCTCTGGCATCCATCGTTGGCTCTTTAGCAACCTCATAAAAATCATCTTGATGGCCAAAACATTTGCAATGGGAACATTTGGAAGGCACGAACACATACTCTAAATTAATGTCAATTTTTGTTCCATTGTGAAGAAAAAGAGGAATAGTACTTTTCAGTTCAGTAGACAAATCAATTTCCAATTGAATTCGTGCCAATTTAGTAAATTTGTTTGAAGCAGTACTAGCATATAGGAGAACAGGTTTGGCTATAAAACTAGCAATCATTTGCAGAGCCTTCTTTGTTTACATCTCCATGAGGAGATTGTGCAGTCGAACCCAAATATGAACAGATGATGTATTAAACTTAGAGTAGTCAAAACCAAAGTTCCACGCATCCACCATTAGAAGTTTGCCAAAATGAGAATAGTGTGGACATTCGAGAACCTTTTGATAATCACTGCAATTTTCAAACTGAACTGCGAAGTTGTATTTTGGTGATATATGAACGTGGAAGTTGGAAGAAGGTTTCCAGACTCTGATAATTTAGTCTTTAAGTTTAACCACTAAGAGTCAAAAATAAGTGGGAATGATGGCAACAGTGTTGGTCCAAGAAATCTCTGACTCCTTGAAAATGCTTTCAGGAATGAACACATATTCAATTGGGGGTGCAACGTATTCAAGGGAGTGATCATCAGAGGATGGAAGTTGAGAGGAACATATGACATCAGCAAAGGAAGTGGAAGGCCGAACTGAAGAGGTCGATTGTGGTTTTAGGAGGTGGAGGACGTGGTTGGGTAGTTTTGGAAGAAGGAGAAAGTGGGTGATTGGTGGGAGCGATTTTGTCTGCTATTGAAGGAAGAAATTATTCAAAAATTATGTATATATCACACACAATGTTCAACAACGCCCCTAAATTGTAGCATTCCAAAAGCCCATGATATCAATCGTTCGTTTATATTAAAATATGTTAGTGGATGGAAAGATAATTACTGGAGAGAGAAACATGTTTAAGTATAAAAGAATGGTGGATATAAAGGGGCTTTTGGGGTGCTGCAGTACTGCTAGGGGTGCTGCAACATGTTATATAAAATTATAACAAAAATAATATGAAACAGAATTAAGCATGTTTTGCAACATTTAATATCTGAAGCTCGGTCTGCTTTTATACCAGGGAGGAATATAGCAGAAAACATATTATTATCTCATGAGCTAATCATAAATTTCAAGAAAAAGGGCATAAAAAAATTATGCATAAAAGTGGATCTGCAAAAAGTTTATGATAAAGTCAATAGGAAATTCATTTGTTACATGATGGAGAGAACATGTTTTCCGCATCAACTTATACAACTGATAAAAGAGTGCATAAACACACCAACGTTCTCTGTTAATATAGATGGAATACCAAGAGGTTATACTACATCTACAAGAGGGATAAGACAGTGAGACCCTCTATCCCCCTATCTTTTTACAATTGTTATGGAGTTCTTGTCCTTAAAAATTGAAGAAGCAATTAGAAGGAAATAAATCAATCCTATAAATAACATATAACCATGTATTTCACATCTTTTACATGCAGACGACATTATGATATATGCTAATGCTGGTGTCAAAAATGCCCAATACATACAAGAATTGTCGAAGAAAATGGAAAAATTTGTTGGCCTAAAATTCAATCAACCAAGAGAAAAGTTTACTTTATCACAAGTTGCAATAACAAGGAGAATATCTTGCAGGTTCTAGGGCTACAAGAAGGACAACTCCCTTTTAAATATCTTGGTGTACCAATGTCTAGTGATTACCGTCACTACTCATAATGTTATAGCCTATTTCAAAGAATATTAGATAAATTTGACAGTTGGGATAGTAATATGCTATCTATTGAAGGAAGAGAAGAATTAATACACATAGTAATAACACAGTGTTGATGTACTGTCTTCTAGTGTATTATATACCAACATAAACCATAAATAAAATTGATAGCTTATGTGCAGATTTTTTTCTATGGAGGAAAACACACAAAATAGCTTGGAATAAACTGTGTAAAACTAAAGAAGGGGGAATTGGCATTAAAAGTTTTGATGACTTAAGAATAGTGGAAAATCTCAAGCTAATACACAAATTATTCTTTGCAGAAAACCTATGGACCAAATGGATGAAAGGAAAATATTGCCACAAGGAAAAAATTTGGGTCATGAACATCAACAACAATATGTCATGCACATTCAAAAATATGCCGAGACATAGAGCATAGGCACTACAATGTATTAATAAACAGATTGTAAATGGAAACACCACTGATATATGGACCGATCCTTGGATAAACAGCAAATGTTTGGTCAACATACTTGAATGGGACAGACTTCCCATTAGTAGATGCAAAGATAAGAATGTATCATAATTTATACAAAATAAACAATGGATCACATCAAGATACACAACAACTAGAGAAATAGAAGGAATGATCAATCAAGTGCAGATTAATGATAGACATGATGAGGATTACTAGACGTGGTTGGACACACATAATTTTTCATTCTCGCAGACATGGGAAATAACCAGACAAAGGAAAAATAATGTAGATTGGTGCCCTACTATTTGGAATACGATTAATTATAGAAAAATGTCGTCCTGTGCTTATAGGATAATATTACAAAGAGTCAACACCGAAGAAAAACTCATACAATCGGGAATGAATATAGACGAAAAGTGTGTGTTATGTGAAGAGCAAGCAGAAACGATTGACCACATTTCTTTCAATTGTACATACAACGGATACATATGGACTCTGGTTAAAATTAAAATTGGCATAACAGAGAATAGTGATACTCCCCTAAATCTCCATAGCGAAATCCAGAAGATCCAGCAGAGCTATCCACCCAGAAATCGAATTCTTAATCAACTGGCATCGACAGCTGTAGTGACTACAACCTATCACATATGGTAGGAAAGAAACAATCGAATTTTCAGTCAAAGAAGAATGAATAAAATAAAAAGAGATAAAGTTATTCAAGTGGATATTACTTATTTTTTAAGCAAATCGAAGGCGAAAAGTAAGAGCACCAGCGATTTATATGAACAAATCTTACGAAATTGGGGAACTTCGACAATGGTAGCAGGAATCCCTAATTAGAAGCCGAATGTTTAGGGGAGTTGGCTTTTTTTCCATGATGAAGAAAATAAATAGTAGAAGGGCTGAGTTGTTATATAATAACCGATAGGCTGGGATTTTTTCAGGAGAACAGACCATTATGTTTTCTTTTTTATTTATTTATGATGGATGTATAACTGGATGATTTGTTTTAACTAGTTGATGTCGTACTCTTTTTGTAACGACCCACTTTTTAGTATAACTTAAGCCGACATTTATCAAACATGTCAACTCAAATTATGCAGAAAAGCAGATAACTATTAGAGAGAAATCAGAGGGTGAGATAAGAAAAATAGAAATACTAGAATAGAAGAAGAAGAAGAACCTACACAACACAGAGTCTCACATCGCAGCGGAACAAAATATAATATTGAAATATATCTTTATTGAGAGCTTGAAAATATACTTACAATCATCAGAGTACATCACACATCTGGACAGTTATAATAATATGTCCTCATATACAATCACACAGCGGAATAAATACTAGATATCATATGTCTGAACACCTCCAGCTCATCTCTAGATTTCGCAGCATCTGATAACCTCGACCTGTATGACCCAGTCTAACCTGAGCATTACAAATGCCGGATCGGTCTGGTGAACCAGAGTGGGAAAAATACACTAAGTTTTAAAGGCATCACACAACTTGATTTTAACGTCAAAATCTTTTCGAAAGAAAGGGATAATCATAAGACCGAATCCACACATAAATACAGATGGTTTTTACCTTACGGTAACCCAAAACATTTTTTGAAAACAATATCTTATCTGATATTATAATAGTGTCTAAATACAAATAAATATCAATCTAGCAGAATGCTTGCATCTCACGCTTTACATATGTAGTATACAATCAAAACCGCGGGATCATATTAGAGAATGGATTTCCTGGCAAGGTATGGGACCACCTTTCTGACAATGTACCTTTGGAGATGAATACATTGGGGTTCAACAAGAACATCTTGCAACCCAGGCTAAACATGACCGGCCCCTCACTTCTCTTGAGAGTACCGAATATATCATTACCACGGTTAGGGGTCAGCCAACCGAACCGATAGCATACACATAAAAATAATAAGGACAACCGAAGGCATTTGATTTCTCTAGATCAGGTAATGATATACCTGCCTGATGGGTTCGACCCATATAGACATGCGACCTACCCGATTTTGGGCCATTTCCCGGTTGATGAGGCTAGAGGTTAAGCTTATCCTTCAGAACAACACATCTCCTTCCACTTTGAATGCCACATTATCAGATTCGCCAGATATCACTAATTGACGCCTACAAAAATACTCTAGTTATTAAGCTAAGAAAAAGGCCTTTTCTCTGCCATCAACTATGGTACGTTTGAAGAAATCAACGTACGTGACCCTTTTGGAAATACTCTGTCAGACATTCGTCCATACAAGTCATCCTAAAATAGAATGAACTGAAGGCACTCTCCTATTGCATCTAATATGGGAATCACCCCATGGATCAATAGCGAGTACTCCTTGCAATCCGTAGATTCAAACCACGACAAGGTCATAATTTATCTCTGGGATCTAATCACATATTATTAGTAATCCTTCCATTTACGAAGATCCACGATCTTCAATGTTCCATCTTCAATCAGCATCTTCCACTTATTTGTTGGTTCGGAATGGTTTTCGAATATAAATTATATTCCAATATTTCCGTACCAACGATCGTATATGTCAGATTTGGTAGTTTGTTATTTAACTATCAAATAAATAATCATGAGAATAAATTGAGTCCACTGATTTAGTACTCGGCATTACTTGTCCTTTTAATTATAAATAATTAACGAATGTTAATTTAGAACTCTTTAAATAATTCAATATTACGAATATAGCCTTTCACTTCTTATTTAACATAAGATTATTCTTCAAAACTAATTCTTTCTAACACTTAGGAAAATCATATACTCTTATCCAATTTTCTGTTCTATTATTTTACAAAACATTGGCTACATCTTTATTTATTTCCTATAATTGGGAAAACAATTTATCTTATCGCTCGTAAAAAATGTTACGAAATCTTTCTTGTTTTATTATTTGAAATAACAACCAACCCTTTATTCTTTGGAATTTATCTATTCCAAACTCCCTTTTTCATTTCCTTTCTATCTCAAAAATACCATTATAATTTCATGTAATCTCCTTTTATCTCTTCTACTCTGGGAAATTCATTATATGTGTATAGACTTCAATCTTACCATTTCCGTCACTTTGGAAATCTCATTATACATATTTCATATGTTTTTAATTATCACCGCGTTATTATTTCTCATATGGAAATATTAAATCATTCTATACCTCTTTACCATTACAAATAATATCATTCTTAGATAATCCTGATGTCGTTCAAGTTGGGGTATTTTAATTACCTCTCAGACCTTAATCAACAACGTTCTTATCTTAAGATAGAAATGAGTTGTAATTCAAAAACTGATATTCCATTCTAATATCAAAACAAATCCCTTTTAACTATTTTATTCAAAATACGGTTTTATAAAACCTTCTTACTTTTGGAAATCTCCTTCTCTAATATAACCATTATTTATTAATTCATCGATTAAGTAATTTATTATTCAAGACATCACCCTTTTAACTTCTTCTTTAAACAATTTCATTTTATAATTTGGATTTGGTTACAAGATCCTATTACTCACTTCTTTACCAGATTCACTTTTAATATTCCCTTTTTCTAATCTATTCGACCATTTTTCGCTTTTGAAAATCTTATTTTATTTCCCTCATTTTACTTAATTTCATTATTAAGTAACGTTAATTTAAAATTAACGTTCTAACTTCTCGTCTCTTTTATAAACATCGTTCTTACCACTCTGGTATAATATAAACCCTTTTTCTTAATTCAAAATTTAAGAAAACATTTAATTTAAGCTATCGTATTCGATTAAAATCTCTTTTATAACTTTGTTACAAAAACTTGAGTTTTAATATAAAACACATTCATAAACTCCTTTCGCAATTCAAGTAGATTTCATTTCAACTTTGATTACTTTTTAAATGACATCAATTAAAAAGTAATTTCCAAAATTATTATTAAAATAATAATTTACTTCAATCATTAACTACTGTAGTAGTAGTTAATTTCTTTTATTGACTAAAATAAATAGTAAATTCCATTTTAAAATCTGATTGAAATTAAAAAATATATTCTTTAAACTATTACATTAGGTTAATTCAACAACAAACTAATTTAGTAATCGATCCCAATTTAAAACGGTCAACTTAGCCAACTCAAAACACGATTATCTCATTAACTGTTTCCAATTAGTTCACACTTTAAATTCATTAATAATATACTTAAATTAAATGATTCCATTTAATTGTTCTTAAAAAAATTTATCCAATTCTTAACCGTTAGGTTAATTTTATACTCTCTTGCTTATAAATCTAATTAACATCGGAATTTGCTTTATAAAATCATTTAATAATTTCTTATAACTTAAATAATAATAATAAATATTTATTTCCCTTTAATAAAATTTATTCAAAATAATATATTTCAAAATCTATCTTCAGTTATAAAAATAAATTTTATAGCTTCATTTATATCAATTTACCTGACAGTAAATCCATATTTGGAAAACGATTGATTTATAGGCCATATACTGCCATTACTTAACCAATATTGCCCATTCGTGTAAACAAAACAAATGTTGAATTTTAGGTCAACGGTCAACAACCAAATCAATCATCTAATCAGAACAGTTCATATAATGATAATATGAAAATAAATATCCTTAAATATATTTGAGGAATCCCATTGGATCCCTCCAACCTGTTCATCCCTGTATCCAAATACGTTGTCTCAATATAATCATTCAATTCAAATAAATAATGGTTTCATAACAGTCAATAACAAAAATTCAATATCAACCAATTTATTTAACACAACCATAGCAATTCAAACAAATTCATTAAATTAAACACATTTATTTTACAAATGTGACCAATAAGGTAAGTTACCTTAATTGGGACCAACCATTAAAATAACAATTTGGTGTTTCACAGAAATTAAACAACCGTTTAATTCCATGGGTTCAATCAATATATGAATATAAAAGTAACAAACAATCAACCATTAGCAACCATAACACACAAAAATAAAAACCAGACTTATATAAAATATAAGTGGGAAGTACTGAGTGAGTTTAACTCACCTTGATTTGATTTGTGGTTAAAATGGCTTGTTTCAGTAAAGTTAAACGAGCGTTTAATTTAACTGAAAACTATAGTTGATTCCAATCACGTCCGTTACTGTTCCATGATTTGAGCTCGTCGGCACGATCACAACGCAACTTTTTTGGTTCCATTCTAATTTTGAAATAAGAAGTTACAAAATTTTTAGTCTAAACGATTTAAATTAAACGAATGGATTATATTATTTAATATAAATAACACGACAGATAATTTTGATGCTACCCTCCTCTCTTGGTTCCAAAACCAAAATATATCCACGTCCACGTGTCACGTGCCCTTTCCCCTAATGTGATGACAATTCTTGTTGGCAAGCCAGCCGATACTTTGATGATTCTAATTTTGTATACACAAATTATCAAGTTTTAAAAACTAACGATATAGTTACGATTATATTAATTCCTTGATTAAAGTAAACTTGGCTTTGTTACGTAAAAAAACATCGGCCGAACTAATTCCTCCAAGTCATCATTACGCGATGCCTGCTACTTATTTGAATTCCAAAAACCGCCTCATCACCCAACTCTGATAGCCGCACCTCGCCTTGACCACCTGACATCGATCGAGCACCAACAAAAGAGCGCAACAGTCCCATCGATCATCACTAGGAACCTCGCGCCGCCAGTCCTTCACGGTCGCTGTCAAATTTTCCTGCACCGCCGACACTTCCAGCTCGAACCCTGGCCACTACGATGACCAGTTTCAGATCACAATCGGTAGATTCGAAGATCACAAGAAGCTGAATATTTTTCATGTAGGAAGTATTTCGATTTAAAGAGTGGATTTTGAGTTTTATTTGGAGAAAATACTGAACGATTTCTGCCATTGGTTTGTTCATGGCGGCGGAAATTATTTGTTGACCAACGAATGGGATTTGACGCAGAAAGTAAGGGTTTCAGAATGTATATATATATAGAGTTTGGGAAAGATTATATTATTATTTTAATATACACAAACTTACGCGAAGCTTTTTTCAAAATAAACCACTTCATACGATGTCCAATCGAGACGAAACTCCTAATACTAGCATAAAAAAATATTCCGAACTCGATGGGACATGTTTCGTCCAATTCAGAGGTCTTTTGTAAAAAGTCCTTTATAAATCACAAGTTAAAAATCATGCGTTTAAATTTCCCACGATCACAAAATAAATCCAATCAACTTGAAACTTTGAAATTCTACTAGACCTTTTCCTTACGGATCCAATGAAATTTGTTTTGTTAATATCGGGGTTCGTCAGGCCAGTCGTTTATTCTTTTAAAGTTACCCCTGGCTAAATTGGTCAAAAAAATATAATTGATTAAGGAGTTTATCATTACCATGATCAAACGGTAAGGCCGATTGATACGAAAATTGAAATCTTATAAAAAGTAATTAATACGAATCTAATGGCACAAGTTTCGTTGCATTCCGAGACTGTTTTTCGCTACGCTATTTTTATATGCCAAACAACGCTATTTTGGACACCAAAATACCCGATGTCAAAAAATAACAAACTATCTGCCTATTCTGACTCTAAACGTCGATACAAAACTCAACGGAATTGGTTTCGTGGGTTAATTTGATGATATGCTCAAGTTATGCACAAATACCCCTTTATTAAATTAAATTAAATTAATTACACGCTATAGAAAATGACTGGCGTTTACGGCTACCGTTGTCACGTACGACATCGGTTTGACACGAAATTTAATACCGTACAATAATTTAACGTTACGATTCCAATGAAACCAATTTCCTCGAAAACGGAGTCCATTTGCAAAAATTGCTATTTTAAGGCTTATATAATATAATTAAAATGTAATATAAATTCCAAAATAATCGAATTAAATAATAATAAATTATTATCATAAATACCCACTGGAAATATCTTATAGCTTCAAATACAAATTATACAACTCGATATCATCAATTTCGAGTTAAACGTTATCCAAATTATATAAAAACCATTATAAATATATTAAATAAACATTATCATTTATTAACGAATTCCATAGCGACTATTTTTAAAATTTTATTTGGACATAACTAACAATCTATAACACGAAATCTGTATTTTTCTCTTTTATATGAAAATTATAATCAACAAGATTCAAACATTTCTTGTTTCATGGAATTTTGACTTATATCGGATCTTGTATATTCAATTAAAGTTCAAAACTCAATATTACGAACTACCGCACTATTTTGAGCTCGTTTTATATTATATATAAATTTAACGTTCAAACTTCGTTATATAAACAAAAAATATATTTTTAATCCAGTTAAAATCCCAAATCATTATTTAAAATAATAAATTAAATATTTGACTACCGACAATATGGGACACTACACTTTTTCCCTACTACTCTGGTAGCGTTTTTTAAGGAGACGAATCAACTAGATGTTCTTTAATGTCATTAATAAAGAACCAATTTTCAAATATATATAAGTGTTCTGTAGCACCCTTATTTTGCAGCACCTCAAACGTACCATGAGCTACATTAATCCAAATCCAACAAGATTTTGTAGATGTTCAATCCACATATATATTATCGTATATCTGAAATTTGAGCTCGTTTCAACGTTCGTAAGTGTTGAAAATCTTAGCTCAATAATTTAACGTTTAGACATTTATTTGGATCGTTAAATTTAAACATCAAATATATTATTCTATGAATGTGTCCTTTCGAGACTTTATCTTTAAATGAGAGGGGGAAATCAGAGAGCATTCAATAATTAAATTAATTTGTGTCCTTTCGATACTTGTCACGCATGTGTGTGTGTATATATATATGCAATGTTCCGCTACACCTCTTATATTGCACGTGATATTCTCCTTGAATTCCAACCACACATTCCGATTTTAATATTCATTCTTTCTTTCTCTTTCCACTCGCAAAATAGCCTTAGCTCTTGCTTTTTTCCTTGAATTCGTTCACCTAACATTCGCTTCCAAAATCCCTCACTTTTGATTTACATGTACACAACAATGGAGATGTATATATGTGTATTAGATCTAAAATGTTTATAAACACAATAGAAAAATAGGTTAGAATGAGAAGAATAGGTAAGTCAATTACTTAAATTTGTACCAAATTTCCACATCGAAAGGGTGAGAGTTAAGAAAGAGTTAAAATGGTTTTCTTTAGTCTTGTAAATAGAAGCGAAGAGACTAGGGTTTTATTTATAGAGGCTAAAACAAATCAAACTATAAGATCATGTTAGATGGACAATAACGTATAACTCTAGTGCATTAAACAAGGCATCCAAAGCCTCAGATAGTAGTTGTCATTGCTCATATTGGGCATCTACCGGTAGACCACTCTTGGGGTATCTCTTGATCACATGGTTGATCGCTTGAGGGAGCACTGGTCAGCTGCTTTTGTAACGACCCGCAAATGCGTACCGTTTGAGTTGGCTGAATACAACTCATGCCAACTCGAATTGCACGAAAATACGAATCATTAATAGAAAGAAGTTTGAGGATGAGGAATAGAAAAGATAGAAAATTAGAATAGAAGAAAATAGATAGAAGATAGAACTGAACAACAGCACAGAATCTCACAATCGCAGCGGAATAAAATATAATACATAAATAATCACTTTTGAAATACAAATTGTATTTGGACTTATATACATCATCAGAGTACATTACATATACAACACAGCGGAATAACTCTACATATCTAACGCCGAAGCCTCCTGCTCCAAGCTCCTTCAGAAAATCTGTAAAATCCTGAACTGTTGGACTTCCCGTACAAATTTGGGCACCCAAGAGTTTAGGGAAAACATAAAAGAATAAACTCTGGGTCAGTCATGGGACTGGTGTGAGTAAACGATTAAAAACAGTTCGATTTTAATTTTCAAAAACCTTTTGAAAGAAAAGATAATCGTAAGACCGATCCACACATAAATACGGATGGTTTTTACCTTACGATAACCCAAATCAATCTTTGAAAAACAATATTATTCTGATATTATAATAGTGTCTATCAATCCACAAATAAATAGCAAATCTAGCAGAACGCTTGCATCTCACGCTCTACATATATAGTATACAATCAAAACCGCGGGCGCTTATTGGAGATTGGATTCCGACTATGACAAGGTATGGAACCACCTGCCGATAGTGTATCTCTAGAGGGGAATACACTGGGTTCAACAAGAACGTCTTGCAACCCGACCCACACATAACCGACCACTCATTTCGCTTGAGTGTATCGAATATATTGTCACCAACGGTTGGGAGCTACCCACCGTTTCCCGAAAGGGACAGCATCAAATAGAATAAAGAAGCAAATGGAATTTCTCTAGATATGTGACAATACACCCTAATGGGAGCGACCCACATAGCCATGTTGCCTGCCCGATTTTTGTCATTTCCCGGTTGTGAGGCTTGAGGCTGATCTTACCTTTCAATATAGCACGTCTTCATTCACTTTGAATGCCACATTGTCAAACCCGCCAGTATCACAAATTGATTTCCCCAAAACCATTGGTAAAAAGCAAAGAGAAACGAATTCCTCCGCCACCAAACATAGTTTTGAGGAGATCAACTTACGCGATCTGTTAGGTATACTCTGTCAAACATTCGTCCATACAAGTTGTCCTGGGACTGGACAAACTGAAAGCACTACTCTGCAAACAGAACAGCCCTTGCATAAACCCCGTCTTTAATAATCTCTGACTTGGAACGTATATATCGAATCAAAGTGAAATTTAGATTCCGGCCTCTTCAAAACGATAACGATAATAATGGTCCAGCTTTGATAGTCGGTGATTTAACTATCAAATATAAAATAAAATAAACATATTGGTTCTCGTTGGACCTGCTAAGCTTCTTTAAAATAATATCAACCTATTTCATATACTTATTTTGGAAATATAAGTATTTTTTACTTATACCTTACGTGGTAATCTCACTTTTAAATATACGTTTCCATAGTTGACAGCGATATTAAATTCTAACACTTATTCTGAACACAAACTAATATGATCCATCTGATAATAGTGAAATCATTCAAGTTGGGGTATTTTAATTACCTCTCATACCTTGATTCGAAATCATTCTTATCTTTAAGATTCATAAAAGTTTGGTATCCAAAATATTCGACAATCCTGAATTTATAAATCCATTTGATTCTTAAACCATTTCAAATAACATTGTTGTTTGAAACATTCATCAAGACTTAATTAACATAAATAGTTAAACCCAAGGAATTTAATCAAATAATCGACTTCATTTCCTTTTCCCTTTTCCTTTGATAATTAAATCATTTTTAAAAACTTAACTAAGAAGTTAATTAAGTTAAACACCATCTTGAACAATTTAACAAATTTTAACTTTTTATTAACTACACAGTTACCTTACTTAAATCCATTAATTTAAAATCTTTATTAGTATAATAAAATATTTCTACGTTTTAACAATCACTTGTTGAAACTATTTCCATTAAGTTAATCGAAAACTAATTAACTCAATAATCCCATTTCTATTTAGAATAGTTGATTTAAATCAACTTAAAATAATCTACTTAACTGATTGCAGTTAATCTTCCTTTTTAAATTTATTTAAAATAATTACCTTAAATTGTTTCTTAAAACAATTATTCAACTATTAACAATTTAAGTTAATTTCTGATTTACTTTACAGAAAATATCACTTAGCAGTTCCAACGGTATATAGTAGTTCTAAATGACATTCAAGTCGCAAATCAAATTTACACAAACCGATATGTAAATATAATTCAATATTATCAACTGATAACAAAATAACCCAACAACATGTATTTACTGATAAAATACATCAACTAATATAATGGCATAATGGTGTTTATTTCTGTTAGCAGGGTGTCCAAACAATTCTGTCCATCCAATTAATAGTGGAATGGTGTTTATTTCCACTAATAGACGTCAACATATATAATTATAATTAACGTAATTAAACATAACTCAATTAATTACATTATTAATTGAACAACCAAACTCAGAATTTACTGAATTTACGGATCATTATCGATCAGTTATTTACAGTTCATGCGTTAATTCAGTTTAATGACTGAATTATATTATAAACAATAAATAAAAACCCATTTTTATTTACTAATAATTTAATTTAATTTAGATTTGGAATCGTTTTAGACTCGACAAGTTACATCGAGTTGTTGAAACAAAAATACATTGTCCGTTCTCTCGACTAACATGCACATTGAAATTCTTTCGAATATATTTTTGCTTTTAAATATATATATACACACACACCAATATATTTATGCTATTAAATTAAGATTTAAACTTGATGTCCTTTTACTTTTAGTTTATTTTTCTTTAAACCAGTGGTTATAAGATATCTTAGATTCAACTAATAACGAAGTACCTTCAACAGGCTTTTATTTATTTTTCTTCATATAGTAATTCTTCGAGTCCACCAATATGCCTCTCATCAAACTCCTCACCCCTTTTCCTTCCATATACTTCTTTTCCTAAGCATAACACAGTATCAACTAAATAAAGGTCAAGCTAAACATATTATTTCCTACACATGCAAGCCTGCATGCGTCACACCCCAGGATGGTCCCTCCCCTTTGGTCTCCTGCTACCTTCCGCCTCCTATATATGTACAATATATATATATATATATATATATATATATATATATATTTACAGGCTTAAGCCCAACATCCTTGAACCAACACTGCAAACAAATCCGCACACCACCTATGTACAGATAACCGCACCTTTTTAAGCTTCAGGCAAAATAAGATTACAACCGAACTCCCATGCATGAAATGAAACTGCTGCACTCTTCTCCTAAGTCTCGTTCCTGTCAAAAGTGCCTAACCCCTATCCATTTCTGACTTTCATTTGTTGCCATTTTTTTAGGTAATATATATATATATATATATATAGTACGGTTAGCCTACAAAAAACCATTTGGTTGCCTTTTGTTACAGTTAAATTAATGGTTTGGTTACACTGGAGTTCTTAAAAGAAGAACAAAGACTATTCTATCTATATATATTTTTTTAATGGATAAGGAAATCTGGTGTTGATTATAAATCAAATTGCTCTTCAAGTAGTATCATTTTACAGTGAAATTTTAATTGGTGATAATACTGCCTAAATTTCCAACAAGTAATGCGTGGAGGAATACTGACATTATTGACTTACCAGAATCAAATTTTCTTATCAACCCGTTATCTATAGGGTGCTCAAAACTGCAGTTTCAAATTGATGAAAACCGTAGTCAATCTGGTTTGATCCACTTCCCTTCTCTCCTTATTTCTCTAAGCTCCTTGTAAACTACTCCCAGGCAAGCCACTCATAACCCTCTAAAATACAACGTGCACAGCCAACAGTGGTGCACATGCACCACTACTCCGACCATCCAACGACCACCGAACACACACCCGTAGGTCATGCCGCCACTCTAGGTCACCATCGGCCACTCGTTCCAACCCCAAAAACCCTCATCTCCAAAATCACCTTATAGCCACTACTGTCTTCATACCCCTATACTTTGTTTGTAAACCATAAACCCATACTCTGTTTTGTATTTTTACTTTAAACTGAACAAGGTTATTTCAACCCAAAATATAACAGAAACAAAATGGAAAGAGAAGTTGGATTTCTATATTTTTATTTAATTAAGGTACTAGTTTTTTTTCATTTAAACAAACAGAGCCTTAATTCTTTACTGTTTACAGGCTCATATATATATCCGATTTCTAGGTTCATTCATTTCAAGTTTTAACCCAGCATGAAGATTAACTCAACCCAATCAATGTATATCTATTTGTACTTGCCAAAATCAGTAACAAAATGGGAAATTTTCTCAAAATATACCCAGTCTAAGGCTTCCAAGTTTAGTTCTGTTTTGATACGAAATTTTAAATTAACTACACATATGAAGAATGTTTATATCATAACATCATTAGTGCATAGTTTACTCACCTATTAAACTTGTGCACTGTCTGTGTATTTGTTTACTGATCATGCCGCTATTTCCATATTTTCTTCATGATCCTTGGCCACTAATCTTTCCAGATTTATGTTCTTAGTTTGCATATGCCATTTACTGCCTATCCTTGCCATTGTTTCCACGCTTTCGTACATGGTTTGAGTTCCAGGTCTTCACTTTGTTTCACCCTGTTTTTTCTACATTCATTCCCTCTCTGTTTTTATTTGTTTCCAGTGAATTTATGCATGAGGCTTTGGGGTTCTTATGCGTATTTATAGGTGAACAAAGGTGGGGTTATAACGGGGAGGTCATAAGTAGGTTAGGAGGGATACAGAGTACATGTACTGCAGCCTTTTCCAAATGAATGAGACATGCTATTGAGGCTTTAGCTTTCTACATTTCTAGGCTACCAGTGCACAGCTAGCACGAATTGATGTTCATATATGTTGTCCTAGAAACTCTGTGTTGTGTAGGGAATAGGTGCTGATTTGAAATTATGTCAAGTACTCTTGTACTATTTTGTTAACCATGTGCAAAAATCTGAGTATATATGTTCTAACAAATCTTAACATGCAACCTAGTATAAATCCATTAATTAACCATGTTCGCGTTATTTTAAATAACGCTGTTCGCGTTATTTTAAAAGACGCACTGTCGTGATATACTGAGAGCTTCTGCTTTCTGCCTCTTCACTTTATCACTTTCTGTATTTTGAAAAAAAAACCAATACCTTAAATCAACTTCTAGAATTAAATCCTTCGTTAATTCTAGCGCCGATCCATAAGCAATTCCAGATTTGTGTCAACTGGACGCTATTCTCCGTCGTTTGATTCATTATAAGGTTTGAATTTCAAAACCCTAAATCTGTGTTTTTCTGAATCTTTAACTTTTGGTAATACATACCTTTTTGTTGTTGTAAATTAGAATGGCTCCTAAGTTTATTGCTATTTTATGCTATTACGATGGTGAGTTGGTTATTGATGATAGAAAGTGTGGTAAGTACGATGGTGGATCTTTCAAAGCTGTAAAAGTTCTCAAAGGTTGTAACTTGATGCAATTAAAAGCCTCGATATTCAAGTCAACAATGATTAATAAAGAGCAATTTGATATTGAGTTAGTTTGCAACTGGCCGACTGATTCTGGTTCTAAGGTAATTAAAATTGTTGACGATGGTGATGTGGAGTTAATGTTTTTTGCCGCTATTAAGACTATAGAGTTATTTGTTGTGAAAACGACAAAGTTAGTGGTAGAAGCACCTACTGCCTCAAGACCCGTTCGAGCGGCACCGATCCGTCCAACTCCTGTAATGCCATCACCAAATAGTATTCCTCCTTATAACGTTTCAGAGTACAGACAACATCAAATGTTCTATGCGTACCCTCCGCATATGAATTATACACAGAATCCGCATTTTAGCTTTCCATATCCCACGCAGGAAAGTATTGGATGCGCGATGCAGAGGTAAGCCCAACTTATAATGTTTTCTAAACATGTTATATTTTGGTTCTCCCAATTGTTGTTAATGACCGTCATTTGTTGTATAGTTTTATCCTTACTACCAGCAAACACAAAATAATGTTGGACCGTCTTCACAAGTAGCAGAACCATTGCAGCCAACGCCATCTGAGTTATATCATATGAGTCAGAAGTAAGTATTTTTTGAATTGAATTGTTATTTGAGTAAAGCATAATTGGTTGATCAAGGTGTAATATTTTCATGATGCAGCTGTCCGCAGGATTTCATGGAAGAGCATTCGCCCTTCGAAGAGAATGCATGCGGTGATGCTAGTCAAGTAGATGGAAATCTAGACCTACAAACGAACCCTGGACCTGCTTTGGATAGCATGACCGTTGCTTCGATTCCCGATAACGATCACGCATGGTTTGACAACATGCAAGTAAATAATGATTCGTTGAACTTTGACTTCGGAGCTGAAGAGATGGATGATGAGGATGATGAAGAAGATGGGAGTAATGACGAACCTGCAATGGAGATTCCCCTTGATGAGGACATGTGTACCGCCCAAATGTTAGCCAGATCCGTTGTCGCTGACTTGCAAAGTAGGGGAGAATTATTCTCGTCCTCCTGCGTTCAAAGTGGCTTTAAACCTGGTCTTGTATTTGAGAGCAAAGCTAAATTTCTGCAACAACTAAGTGAGTGGTCCATTTTACATGCTGTTTCTTTTAAGCCCATTAGGTCCAACAAAGAAATGTATACTGCCATTTGCAATATCGACGATACATGCCAGTGGAGAATTCATGCAATTGATTCCAAAAAATCGCAGGCTGGGTTGTGGGTTGTTAATAAGTATAGAGGGGAGCATACTTGCGTTAATCCAACGGTCAATTCAAGTAATCGCCAAGCGACATCAACATTTCTGGTTTCGAAGATCATGCCTTTTGTGAAGTCTGGTTTAAACATAACAGCTAGAACAGTTCAAGTGTTGGTTGAAGAACAATTTTTTTATGAAGATTGGTTATATAAAAGCTTGGAGATCTCTGAGCAAGGCAATTGTTATGGTTTACGAGGATTGGGCGGAGTCATATTCATTGTTACAGGAATATTTCGATGAAATTAGAAGATCAAATCCCGGTAGTGTGAGCCATATATTTAACAGATGAAGTTGGTGTATTTCGACGTGCATTTTGGGCATTTGGCCCTTCCATTGAAGGATTTCTACATTGTTGTCCATTGCTTTGTATCGATGGCACCCATTTGTATGGCAAATATAAAGGTACACTACTCGTAGCCACTGAAACAGATGCAAATGATCAACTCTATCCGTTGGCGTATGCCATTGTTGAGGCTGAATCGGCTGACTCTTGGGCTTGGTTTTTTTCCTGCATGAGACGGTTTATATATAGTGTAAACAATCGCCGTATTACTTTCATATCTGATAGAATGAAAAGAATTCCTATCGCATTGCAGGAAAGATGGGTAGAGCCACATACACACAGATTTTGCGCAAGGCATCTAAAAGCAAATTTTCAAAAAGCCGGCTTTAGAGATCAAGGTTTGACTGGTTTATTTTATGCGGCAGCATGCGCATCAGAAGAGGTTGAGTATCGTAAGCTTCGGGAGGAAATTAAGACTACCAACATAAGAGCTCATAATTGGATTGAGAGAAGTATGGGGGGAAAGGAGGAAAATTGGGCTTTGTTTAAAGACGATGGTGGAAGGTTTCATGTAATGACGACAAATGCTTCTGAAAGCTTCAACGGTGTGCTAAGAGGTGCCCGATCGCTTCCAGTTAAGTCGTTGGTTGCGCGTACCTTCTATAGATCGGTGGATTATTTCTGTAACAGGCGGCAAAATGTTGTTGGTTCGGTATGCAAATTAACCCCAAAGTGGGAGGCAAAAATAGCTGAAAGAGTCGAAGAAGCAAGACGTTGCAGAATAGTTTGCTTCGGCGAATATGAATGGGTTGTCATACACTACTACGGTGATGAGTTTACAGTAAATATAGATGGTAATACTTGTTCGTGTACATGTAACATACCAATGCTACAGCACCTTCCTTGTGCGCATGTTATGGCTGCATGTTCGGTAGTGGCAAATGGGGCCAAAAGAGCTCATCACGACTTCGCCTCCAAATGGTACACGGTTCAAAGTTATCACGCGGCTTACACGCCTGAGTTTCATCCAGTTCGTGACAAGCGCTATTGGCCACAACCTTCAGGACATATGGTTTTTCCACCGCAAGCTCGGAGAGCACCGGACTGACCTAGATCTACTAGAATTAAAGGCACCATGGACGAGGGGCAGTCATCTAAATCTAATAGGTGCAGCAAGTGTGGAGTAAATGGCCATAAGAAGAGCCGTTGTACTATAGTGACATAGACTTTACTAAGTGTTATGTAGTACCTACCTATCATGTTTTATTATGTTGCTTAGGTTTCTGTTTGTTTTTATTATGTTAAAGACATATGTCGTAACTATTTATCCTGTTGTTTTATGTTTGTATTACGTAAATGAAATATGTTTTGGAGAATTGGTTTAGTGGTAACATTATACGGCAATACGATGCATGAAATGATACAACATTATAGACCAATACACTACTCATTACAACTACATTCGAACGATACATAGAACGGTACATTAGAACGCTACATTTAACGATACATAGAACGATACATTAGAACGGTACGTAAAACAATACATTAGAAAGATACATATACCGATACATAGACCGATACATTACTCATTAGGATATCTAGGAATGGTGGACTCCAATGCGTCATATTTTCCCCGCAACCGGTAATTTTCGGTCTTTAGTTGTGCATTCTCTTCTTGCATCTCTAGCGCATACTCGTGGCCTCTTCGACATAATGGAGGATCAATCCACTTCGTGTAACGACAAGGCGTAACCAAGTGCGGCACCGATAACCAACTCCATGTAATGGAGGATCAATCCACTCCGTGTAACGACACGGGTTGGAGAAGAAGGCACGTCTTTTAATACCAGAGTACCAACCTGGAGCGTCATTTGGAATAACGCTCATTGCGTTATTCTAAATAATGCTATAGCGTTATTCCAAAATACGCTCCAGGTTGGGCGTTTAAAGACAACAACTTGGAGCGTCCTTCAGGAAGACGCGTATTGCGTTATTTGTAATAACGCAAGTCGCGTTATTCCAAATGACGCTCCAGTTTGTTTGCAGGTTATATTCCCTGCATAATCGTGCATGAACCCATCACAGAACCAAGAGGAGCTCTAGGCGTGTACGGTTCCACCACAGAACCAAGAGGTTGCACGCTGCGAAGAATATACCGTCGGGTAATCTACCAATACCATGTGTAGTACTCTTCGTCCGACAATGTGAACTCCCGCTGCTGCTGCGTGTGCAAGTGCCTATGGTTCCATGTCTCAATGGCCGCCTCGTACTCCCCGGGTACTTCTAAGTTAATCCTGTAAGGTGGGGCTGGTTCTGGAAGATGTTGCCTTAATCCAAACTGACGCATCAACCGGTCAGGAAGGTGATATTCTACATCGTTCAAACATATGATAGGCACACGGACGGTCCACAAATGGGAAGACACGGTACATAAGGCTGGAAGCTGTCCAAGATCCTGGGCATATGGGGTCCATGTAACAACATCCGGACTAAGCACGTCAAGCTCATTGCGGTAGAAAGCTAAATTATGCCTCGGAGTCGACGTAGTGCTCTTCTTTCCAACCCACCTGTAATTGTGACTTGGTAAGAGATAGAGGAAATAAGTTAACACATATAAGATAAGTAATTGACGGAATAAACATACCTAGCCCCGTACGGCCGAGAAAAATCAATATTTGGTTGCTTTAATTCAAGTCTACCAAGGGGAAGATACGTCCACGACCATAGCTACAAAGAAAGTTGATAAAGAAACATAGACATGCAGAAATAAACAAATAAGAAGCAAATAAGCATACAAAAATAGAGTACCTGTATCAAAGAAGGACAACCTCCCATATAAGGGCTCTCATTCAAAATGGTCCTGGTAAGTTCTGTATATGTGTATGCTAATGTCGCACTGCCCCAATAATATTGACGACAAATATCAAAATCCTCAATAAAATGCAACCATCTAAGCCACACCCGAGTCTTAGAGTGATCGCAGATCAAGCGCTGTGTAATGATCCAGAGTATGATAGCTCTAGCACGCTGTTCTATCTGCTCCTGCGTGGCATTCTGTGGAATGTCATGTACGAAATGCGATTTGTACCAAACAGTAATTATTTGCTCATTCCCCATCCACTGGTCCGCGGGAGGCATAATACCTAAAAGCCGCTGGCACATCTCCATGTATTCTCCGCCCTCTGGAGTCCTCAAAGGAGCTCCATCAATCGGCACGCCCAGCAAGACCGCCACATCACCCAAAGTGATGGTCATCTCTCCAACTCTAAGATGGAATGTCGATGTCTCCGGTCTCCACCTATCGATTAAAGCTGTGATGAGATAACGGTCGAGTTGAACGTATTCCAACCGTTGTACTAGTCCGAATCCAGCACGCTCAAGCAAGGCCAATACGCCTGGATGACTGGAGGTCACCGTGCCAACAGAAACCGTGTGGTCTATAATCCGAACAGGGTCTTTTCCCTGTAAATAAAAATTAACATACAACGTAAGACATACATACAAAAAAATTTCAAGTAACACGATTTGGCCAACATACAATCACCGTATAGACATACCGCCATCAAAGCATTATCGTTCGACCGATGTCTATCTTGCAAGTATAGGTCAGTAGGATCTACGGGTCCGGGTTCCATCTCAACAATCTCTACACAAATGTAGCAAAAAAAACCATAATCAATGTTGAAACCTATATAATTTCAACTACATTGAACCCATTAAAGCCCATACAAGCTTATTCACAAGTTTCCTCAATCATGGACAAACCCTAAATTTTATAAAAAACCAGCAAAATTAGGAATTTTTTACCTTCTTGAGCTTCTTGGGTTGATGAGCTTGCCATGTTGATGAATTTAGATCAAAAAAGCCTAAAATTTGATGTTGTGGTGACGAAATAGGGTTTGGCTCTATGGGTTTTCGTTTCTGATAAAATAGAGGCTAAGGAAAAGTGAGGAAGAAGAAAGCCTCGGCTGACTGTATAGCTCGATGATGCGTTATTTTAAATAACGGGTGGAGCGTTATTTTAAATAACGCAGACAAGAAACAATTATTAAGTAGCGTTATTTCAGATAACGCACAAATAAATAAATGTACTATTCTAACACTTGCGTTATTCAGAATAACGCAAATGAATTTCGTTGGTGACAAAATATAAAGTTTGACCCACTGTTTTCAATTGCTTTAGCGTTATTTATGAAAACGCGTGAAGTGTTATTAAAGATAACGTTGGTGTGGAGAACAGGTTTTAAATATAAAACCATACCTACGTCTTCCTGAATAACGCTAAACGCGTTATTTGAAATAACGCTGTGTTAAATAACCGTTTCCAGCTAATGTGACATAAACCAGGCTACGGCCATAATAAGTTTTCAAAATAGGCTAAATGTGTTATAAGTTTATGAAAGGTGGCCAAATCGAAAAAAAATCCGTTGAAATTAGGTCAAGTACTCTTGTACTATTTTGTTAACCATGTGCAAAAATCTGAATATATATGTTCTAACAAATCTTAACATGCAACCTAGTATAAATCCATTAATTAACCATGTTCCTAGCCTGTACAATATGTACGCAATGTTTCAAACAGCATCAAAGGCAATCAGCCCTTTTTAAAGACTAAGATCTCCTTTCTTATCATATATATTCTCAGATCTATGCAGTGATTTGCAAGTCATAACATTGGCTTTGGGTGCGTTCGCAGCAAAAATTTGCTACGCTCAATTTTTTGGTCGCGTCGGACGCGAGTAACTTTTTCCACTTCCAAATGGGACGATAGCTGAACGTTGAAAAAGAAGCCGTTGACGTCCGATGCGTCGGACGCGTCGGACGCCAACGGCTTCTTTTCCAACGTTCCTCTTCACCACCTACAAAACCACCACCTTCCCCTACCTCTTCATCCACACTTCACCAACCCATTCCTCCTCTAAAATAATCTTCAACCGAATTCGAGCAGCAATCAGGTTTTTTTCAGTTCGGTGTCCATATTATTTTCTATTATTCAACCTAGTTTTTCCGTTGTTTTTTTAAATTTATTTCTAATATATATTGTTGTTCATTTTTCAGTATGTCCAATCGAAAAGCTGCACATCACTGGTCGTTTACTGCAACACAGATTATGCTGCAATGTTCGGTTGATGCATACGGTGCTTGTGGAAGCAATAAAAAAGGAGTGCACAAAGTGATTGCAGAAAAGTTCAACGATGCCATAAAAACCATTCCAGACATCGTACCGATTGACGAAACCAAGATCCGAAACAAATATGACAGTCTTCGACAAGATTGGATGAAATGGGATTCACTGATCAACAAGACTGGCGTGGGTTGGGATGCGTACAAAGGAATGGTCTCTGGAAGCGATGAGTGGTGGGAAGATCGTGTTAAGGTCTGTAAATATTTATTTTGTTACCATTCATTTGTAGACAGTTTCTTACAATTTATTTCTTACATTTAGGAATTTGGAACGGGCGTCTTGAAATATAAGAAACGTCCAATAGAAAACTTAGAGCTGATGCAACAATTATTTCATGGGACTAATGCAACTGGTCAACCATCGTACACTCCTGCAGCTACTGTACAACCGTCGCAGACTGGCACGCCGCCATCAACACAAAGCACGTTTGACAGAACATGGGCTTTCGATGGGTTTTTTAATCCATTGGATGACACGCAAAATAATCATATTCCAAACTTGAATCCGCCATCAAATCCTCCTTTGCAAAAAAGTTCATTCAATCAACCAAATTATGATGCTCCAATAATCCCTCCGTCAACCCAAATTCCAGTGAATCCGCCTGCTCAACAAACTGCACGTCAAAATGTTAGAAGACGACGTGGCGAAAGTGACGATAAGATGGCTACGCTCATTGACCTAATGCACGAGAGACAGATGAAAAAATCTCGCACGCATTCTGATAGTCCTAATACGGGTACTAGCGTGGAATCAACGGGAAGTTCTACAACATATGCAAATACGGTTGCTCGTATGCAACGTCTTGGAGCAACGGGTGAGTTTGATGTTGCAGACGCACTATTATTTGTTTTGGACCCCAAAATAAATGATATGGTTACTGCTCTTCCGGATGAGATAGCGAAAAACTGGTTGATAAGAGGGCTTGCAGACAAACGCCACGACAAAGAATACCAAACTTATCTGATAAATACCAACAAGTAGGAGGTTCATGTCATTGTGTTATTGTATTTCTGTCGTATTTATGTTTGTATTTTCTTTTGTGTAATGAAATGTAGTCGTTTTTTTCAACCGAAATTAGTATTTAATTAACTCAAAACAAACAAATTAACAATTAAATACCTCGCTCAAATACCACGCTCAAATACCCCGTTCGCCGCTAAAAACACGTTTCCCCTTCGCTACAGTACCACGCTCAAATACCCCGCTCAAATGCCATGCTCAAATGCCACGCTCGCGTTGGTTAAGAACGCACCCTTTGATCCCTTCCTTCTTATCAAGTTGATGCTATGCCATTGACATTTCATTTCCCTTTAAATGCCTGTGTTTCCTGTTGTCACTAGCAGGCTATTGTCTTTCACTTCCTTTCAAATTAACACCTGAGCCAAGATTTGCTTGCTTTCATTTCATATTTAATGCCCGGTTTTACGCTGCACATGCCTTGACATATTGAATTGAATATGCTATGTTATCTAGCCTATCCTTTCATATGCTACATCTTCTAATATATTTATATCTTTAATTACTAATCTTGTTTTTTTTTTTTTTTTAGATTTTGCCCAGTAACTTTCCTAATGCATGTACTTTGCAATATCCCTTTAGTTATGTCATATTTTTTCTCAAGATTTTTGTGTAGATTTTACTTTACATTCTATTGTTAACTATATACATTTAGATGTATATACATTGGACATAAATACATATACTTGTCTCAAGTATCTTGTATGTATATATTTATATACATATAATTTCAATTTGCATAAACTAGGTAGATATGAACATTAGAATTTTGTGCAATATACAAAATATTTTGAATACTAAGCCTTTGCTTATGTGACTTGCATACATATATTTTCACATGTATATGTATTTATCTATCAAAGAAAATATTATAAGTTACTTGCTTTAATTTGGTTTTATTAAAAATTTCTTCTTATATGTACCTATAGAATATCTCATATTTTGTATAAAACAAAATAATACTATTGAATGTTTTAATCTTGTGTAACTCCTATGAAGTAATTAAATTTGACGTGAGTAAATTTCTTTTTAATTTTTAAGTAAAAATCTAAATTAAATTATACATAAAGCAATCCAATTTTCCTTTCATTTATGCTTAGGTAATATTAGATTCACATATGAGTTTAAAACAAGTAAAATGATAAGACATTGATTACCTGTTTTATATGCTCATATACATTTGTTAAGGAATTTTAAATCATCAACAAATATATTTATTTGGAATTTTCATGGTATTTATTATTCATAATTTATCATTTAAATCAATTATTGAAATAATTCATAATAAACTGCATTACAAAAGCATTCGAAATCCGGGACGTTATAGCTTTTCTTAATTTGGGTGCTTTATTACGTAACTTGTAACGATACGGATTTCGCCCGGACCTAATTGATCGCTAAACCGTCCAAGACCGTTCAAAACCCGGATTGTAATGAGAACACGACAAATCAGAACACAAATAGAAGAATATTTCATTGCATATTACAACAATTTACATCAGAGTACAGGAATATACAGAGTATGAATAAATATTATACATCAGAAAAATATCAGAGATTTAAATTACATTTAAATATATAGCAGCGGAAAAATAATACAAAACACAACTGAAAGTAATATACGGATACAGAGCTTTCCGAATATCGCTTCAACTGTAAATCAGGATCATGCAAATATAATATCTGCAAAACCAAAACTGCTAGCTGCCCGTGTGGAAAATAAGGGCATCCAGAGTTTAGGTTAAAACAATAAACTCAAGGTCAGTCATGTGACTGGTGTGAGAACAAAAACAGTTATTAATCTTTATTTCAAAGTTAGGTAAATCAAGGGACCACTCCGTATAACATGGAACTGGCTTTAACCCCAAGGATACCAGTGCATAAACAAACAGCGCAATGCTAAAGAAGAAAAATGAAGCTATTATAAGACTCAGGTCCCATCACACAATGCAACGCAAGCCGGAGGATAGGGTTTTATCTTATAATAGCTAAATAATGCTTGATATGCGAAATTTAATCTTTTATTATTACTATAAGTGAAGAAAACGAATTCAAATATAAATGTAGCATTCATAGGTGGCATGGGTACCATCTATCATGTCGCCAATACTAGTTCTACAATCAAAACTGAAATGTCACGTATTGTAAATTGGATTTCCGTCATGAGTCTAGGCAAGGGATGTACTCCTTTCCGCTTCGAGACACTGTAGCAAATGTCTCGGGACTACGCACTCTGGGCAACCCCTGGATCCTCCAAGGCCGGACCTCTCTTACGTTTGAGGATTGGCAATTCCTGAACACACGTTTCTCGGTCCTAACAGACCTATCCATCGGCTCCGTAGAGACCGATATAACCGAGGCGCCTCGCAATCCAACAACCACAAAAGTAAAATGTCAGGGCTAGTAAAACGCTGACACCAACCATAGCTAGAAAGAAACGTCATGTTCTCCTTGGGTCTCTTATCCCGTTTTTAACTCATACCGAGGTGTGAGGTTCGCGAATTAACGCCATACACAAAGCTATGCCCTTTAAGGCCGTGCTTTGATCATCAACCACAAGACTCTGCTTTTCAACAAAAGTCTTGATCACTGCATCTCCGCATGCCACACTGGCAATTCACGCCATGCGACTGATTTCTATCGATATATAACCTCTAAGCTCGTACGTCTCAGAGAAGGGCGTTAAGCAAGAGAATAAATTCTCCGCCGCCAAACAGATATATATTTAATAGAGATCAATAACCACAGAATAAAATCCAATGTCAGATACACATCCATTTACAAGTTCGTTCTGGGTCTGAGCGAAACCGGAGGCACCTTATTCCTCTTCCATATGTCCAATACAGGAGAGAGGCCCTCGCATATCCGTCGATCTCCAAGTACGTCTGGACGATCACCACTTATTACCTCATCCTGGGTGTACAGGCCAATCAAGACATCAGTAATCATCCAAACGATGTGAAGACCTCCAGTCTTCAACCACTGTCTTCATCGTCGACTTATCGTCGAATCAGTTATTCAGAGTGGGTATAAACTCGGCCTTTCCGAATAACTCGCGTATATTATAAACAAGTGCTATAAACACAACATACGCCTCATTCCAATCCAGAATATTCTTTATTCAAATATTCACATTCTTTGGGAAAAGTTCCCATTAATTTTATCAAAGATAAATTCTTCTAAATTTATTCTTTAATCTTCCTTTGGATATCATTTCAAACCATACTAAGGTTTTCCAAACTAGTCGGGATTAGCGAACCACACCGAAGTAATCATTTATTTAATTTCCCAATCCCAAGCTATTCATCCCATGGAGCAAAACTGGTAATACTCCATATCTAACACCACGGTGTTACCGGTAAAATTAATTACCATTTCATGTTCAAATCTAATTAAAGATTTAACTATCGCCCTGGAGCAAAACTGGTGATACTCCATTCTCGATCATTTCCCGAATTTGATAATTTAAATTATCATATTCTCATTTCAATCTAATTAAAGATTCATTAAATTTAATCTCAAAAATCATTACTTAATGACTTTTCAAAGTTAAGAAACTAATCTTATCTTTAACTGGGTTAAAGAACTAATGTCAATTAAAACACAACTCACGATAAACCCAAAATCACATTCCATTAATTATGGAATCTTCATGGAAAACAAATCAATATATAATCGATATCAATTTCTGTATCCGACTATTAATATAAATGGAATAATGACAAAGCCTTTTAAATTCCATATATATTAACAGTCTTCCTCCACAGAAGCTCACTTTGATTATTATCGAATCGAATTCCATTCAACTCCAATTTAATATATTAAATTGGAAAACTTTACTTTGGAAAATTCCCGTTAAATCTTAATAAAAAGATTTATAAATTCCAAATCTCATTTCACTATAAATCATGTTAAAGAACGAATGTAGTTAAAACACAGTTCACTATAAACCCGATTCACATTCCATTAATCTCTAACCGTAAATTAGTAAGAGAACAATTCCCTAAGTATTAATCCCGAAGGCCGAAACCAACATCAGATCAATACCCAGGAAACCATTCAACTTAGCTAATCTCCAGTTAGTTTCTAATTTTCTTAACTCCATTGGGTTTAAGAACAGTGTTAGTGAAGAAACAGTTCACGACAAACCCAAAATCCAATTCGATATTAAATATAAGGCTCTGAATAGAAATTATATCGGCTTATATTCAATATCGAATTCTGAAACCAACAAATATCGTATTGGAAATAACGATATAACATATATCTTCCATATTTCCATAACAATACCCGTATAATCACGAAATACAATATCGAAATATTCCGAAGATGATTTCCATTCAAATACATTCCAATTCATATATTGGAAATTCTGGTTATTTTAAAACCTATTCTCAATCCAATTTATTTATTTAAAAATAATTGGATTATAATTCTGGTTCATAACTAGTTCATTTCGATAAAAATATATTTTTATATTTTCAAATATGGAACTTTTCATCCCAATTCTTTCCAAATCATTTATTACGATTTTACACTAATTATTAATATTTTTAATAATTTTATTTAGGCCCCTTTCAGTCGATTTCCATAAATGGTCATCGAACTGCACTTACAACGCCTTTTCCAAATTTGATTTGGACATAATACCAAATCCAACCGCTATATTTCAAACCCCTCATATTCATTAGAAGGCTCTTTTCGATACGAACCCAACGGTTCTGGTTTTAGGAGAATCCGACGGTCGGATCTCCCGTAATATCAATTCGAAGTCAATGGTCGAAATTCGCGAATGGCCGCGGCGCGGCGCATTCTATTCAGGCCATTAATATATACATATATATATATATATATTATATTTCGTTCCAAAGGTATTTATAAATTCGTTTTAAAACGGTTCCCACTTTTACTTCAATTTTAAACCAAAATTGAATAATCTCTACCATTAAAATATTTTAATGATAATATTTTCAAAATATCAGATTTTGAAATCTTTTCCTTTTGAATATTCGTTATAAAAACAAATAAAATCGATATAAATATCGTTTGCGTCAAAATGACGCAACTCTAATCAATACGGCTTCACGTATTTCAATATTTTAATCCTTTACTGAATATTATTTTAAAATATTCGTTACTTAAAATATTCGTTATTTTTGAACTGGAATCAGGCCCAATCAGTTACCATATAATGTTAGTTATATGGATTTCATACAACACATGTATATAACAAGCATAATAAATAATCAACCATCATCCAAAGTGCTTCCTACACTGTATTAGCCTTAAAATAAATAAATAAAGCTTATCACAGTTTGTCGACCAATCAATCGACATATCATTACACAATTGGGATTAGTGTACGTCAAATATCAACCCAATACCCTTGTGGGGTTTCAAACAACAAACACAGATTATTATTCGTGCAGTTGGGAGATGTGTATAATTATCGACCCAATCGATATCAAAAAAATAGGCGAGCGTAATCAAGTCGTCCGACTTGTATATGGATGTGTTAACTTATTTTTAACTATCCAATAACTATTTTATTTATCGCCGTTATAAGCTAAAAATAATATTTTTACTTAATTAAATTTTCCTAACACTTTTTAGAAAATTTCGGCAGCATAACGGCACGATACTAGAAACGGGATAAGATCTAGCCTTATCCCCAGTCTAATAATGGCCCGCGCCATACATATACCAATTCTAATCAATTCCATTTCACATCCCAAACCAATCCAAACAAACAAACCAATCAACCAAAAACCACAACACAATGTAACCAAACAAGTCGTCCATGGTCTGTGGACGACGGGGAGCAGTACATATATGCAGTTATAAACTAAATAATTGTACAAAAATAATTTTAGTGAGAAATTCTCACCGAGAAGCTAAACCAAATGCCGCGACTCTTCTTGTGTTGAAAATCTTCGCCGCGTTTCCAATGAGATTTGTTTCATGTGGTATATGTTAAAAATCATGTTCTTAACATCGCTACCTCATTATAAAGATCAAACCTTTATATTCGCTATGTATACGATAAAAATTACATTTTTATTTTAAATCTATTTATATAAAAATCGTATTTTCATTTCGCTACATATATAAAAATTATATTTTTATATCGCTACTTCATGTATAAAAAACAAAATTTTATTTTTTTAACTTCATAATAAATATCATATTTTTATAACAACGCTACTTTCTATATAAAAATTATATTTTTATTTCGCTCCATATAAAAAAATCATATTTTTATATCGCTAAAAAATCGAATCTTTATGTAATTAAAAATCTAACCTTTTCTAAACTAAAAATATAATCTTTATAAGATTAAAAATCTAATCTTTCTTGTGTTAAAAAAAATCTAATCTTTATATGTTAAAAATCCTATTTTTATCTCATTAAAAATCTCAACTTTCCTAAACTAAAAATCATATCTTAACTTTTATAAAAATCAAATCCTTTTGTTTAGAAAAATATAATCTTTCCATTATTAAAAATATAATATTTATCATTATTAAAAATCTAAACTTTAACCAATTAAAAGTCTAAGCTTTACCTACGGTAAAAATCATATCTTTGTGTCGCTACTACATATAGAAAAATCATATTTTTCAAATCAACTAATTCATATTTTAAACAAACAAAGATCATATTTTTACCTAAATAAAAATCAAATCTTTTGTATTGTTTAAAAATCAAATCCTTTCTCTAATTATCAATTTTTCTGTAGTTAAAATCAGATTTTCTATAGTTAAAAATTTATATCCAAAACCAAAAATAAAATAAAATCAATGTATAAAAACTTACGGGTTTTCTTCGTAGGGGGCACTGGTGGCTCGCAGGTGTGGCGGGGGTGGGGCAGGCCGGAGGTGGTGGCGACAGGGGACCCACGGAGGGTTTTCTGATGGGCTTGAGGGGGGGTTTCGCGGGTGCTGGGACTCGATGGTGGAGGGATGAGGCGCGAGAGGGGGGTGTTGCTGGAGATGGCACTGGAGAGGGGGAGGCCGCGACAGGGGGTGGCGATCGCCAGGGGGCGGCTGCACCCTAGGTTTTTTTTATATTCTGGTTTAATCGGGGAGAGAGAAAGTGAGATAGGGGGTGTTATTTTAGTATATATTCAATTATTTTATTATTTTAAATTACCTAAAAGCAACTTTTTATTTCGACCTCCAAACGAGACCCACCGACTGTCGTCCATAACTAATTACCCCCATTCCGGACGCAATGGGATATGTCCCTCAAGCCATTTCTATTGTTTCGATCAGTTTTCGTTGAAATTAAAGTATAAATCAATAGAACGGTCAATATTGATTTTAACGTACATTTTAATTTACCGGGGCCATATACTAACTCCGAAAATTCTAGAAAAATTATTTCTAGCTTCGTATTGACGATAGTGTCCTAACAAAACTTATTTCATTAAATTTGAAGACTGTTTGAAAAATGGCCAATTTCTGGTCGATCCGAATTGACTAAAACTATCAAAACATGTTTTCTTTTGCCACGCTCACATATTAATTCCAAAAATTAGGAATTTTGGAATCTTGTAATAATTTGACATTACGAATCCAACAAAATTGGTTTCGTCAAAAACATAGATCGTTTGCATAATGGCTATTTTTAAGGGCCTTATATATATATTATAAATATAAGTAATATAAATTCCATAGCGACTATTCTGAATTTTAAAATGGACATAATTTTTAATTCCTAAAGCGAAATCTAAATTTTTCACACTCGTTAGAAAGATATAGTTAACTAGATTCTAACGTTTCTTGTTTCGTCCAATTCTGACTTATATTGAATTCTGCATATTCATTCAAAGTTTAAAATCGAATTTTCAAACTACTACGCCATTTCAGGCTCGTTATATAATTAAAATAAATTTATACGTTCTAACTTCGTTTAAAATAAATTTTTAGTCGTTATTATTTAAAATAATTCATTTTAAATAATCAAAATCCATTAAAATCGCTAAAATAAAAATTTTAAATTGGTTCTGATTTTTCGGGTTGTTACAATCTCCCCCACTTAAAATATTTTCGTCCTCGAAAAGGAACGGAGCTGAAAGTTGTTTAACTAATCAACTCAACTTTCATTATTTTAATTATGGCTTAAGTTCTCCAACTTTTCAGTTTCTAAAAACTTTTCAAATTTTTCAAAAATTTGGCTAACACCCTAAATTTTCGAAAAATTTCACCATAACCTCCTTTGTACGGGAGCACCGGAAAAATCCCCAAACCTCCACATAGGCCTCTCCAATCAAAAAGAAAAAGAAACATTCAAGCGGGTAGCCAATCGGCTCATAAAATAATCAAAACCCCAAGAAATACAATAAACATGTACCTATTTGTCGGGCAAACAATTTTATTTCTCTTCTTAGCCTCTTTGCAATGACCTGTTCAATGTATATACATGTACATATATGAAAATGCAATAAATTTTCAATTCAGTTCAATATTTGGTACATTTTGGCTTAATGGTTCAAAATTTTAAATAAATCAAACCAATGATCAAACAACACAACCATCAATCAATTAGTTGGTTAACGTTTCAAATTCATAAATTTTTATATATATACTCAGAAATCATGTTTTTAATGCTAAGTCACAACAACAAGCCCTATCTAGTTTTGGTTCTCACACCAGTCAATTGGAAATATATAAGTATCCCACTTTCGAGACTCGAACATAAACTCTGATGATGATATATCAATCATCAGAATCATCTCCGGGCGACTAGAGTGTGATTCTATATCTATCCAGTATATTTGGGACTTCGAATACACGCTAGCTAGGTGTATATGCAAAATCTTCATATAATAGATTGTCCAAATTCAGTATAAAATAAGTATTCAAATACGATTAAATTATTATAAAATTTTAAAACTAAATTTGATTTTAAATTTTTCACTCTTCACACTCGTTCTAGGATACTACTGATCCTATCTCTAACGAGTCATTCTTATTGGATATTACTAATCCAATCTCTGAAGAATTCTTTCGTTTGGTTCTAATGTGTCATGTTCTCGAGCTTTGTAAACCAAATCTCTGATACCAAATGTAACGATACGGATTTCGCTCGGACCTAATCGATCGCTAAACCGACCAAGATCGTTCAAAACCCGGATTGTAATGAGAACATGAAAAATTAGAACACAAACAGAAGAACATTTCATTGCTTATTACAACAATTTACATCAGAGTACAAGAATATACAGAGTATGAATAAATATTATACATCAGAAAAATGTCAGAGATTTAAATTATATTTAAATACATAGCAGCGGAAAAATAATACAAAACACAACTGAAAGTAATACACGGATACAGAGCTTTCCGAATATCGCTTCAGTTGTAAATCAGGATCCTGTGAATATAATATTTACAAAACCAAAACTACTTGCTGCCCATGTGGAAAATAAGGGCACCCAGAGTTTAGATTAAAAAAATAATGTGACTGGTGTGAGAACAAAAACAGTTATTAATATTTATTTTAAAGTTAGGCAAATCAAGGGACCACGCCGTATAACACGGAACTGTTTTTAACCCCAAGGATACCAGTGCACAAACAAACAACGCAATGCTAAAGAAGAAAAATGAAGCTATTATAAGACCCAGGTCCCATCACATAATGCAACGCAAGCCGGAGGATAGGGTTTTACCTTATAATAGGAAAATAATGCTTGATACGCGAAATTTAATCTTTTATTATTACTATAAGTGAAGAAAACAACTTCAAATATAAATGTATCAATCATAGGCGACATGGGTACCACCTGTCATGTCGCCAATACTAGTTCTACAATCAAAACCCGAAATGTCACGTGTTGGAAATTGGATTTCCGTCATGAGTCTAGGCAAGGGATGTACTCCTTTCCACTTCGAGACACTCTAGCAAATGTCTCGGGACTACGCACTCTAGGCAACCCCTGGATCCTCCAAGGCCGGTCCTCTCTTACGTTTGAGGATTGGCAATTCCTGAACACACGTTTCCCGGTCCTAACAGACCTATCCATCGGCTCTGTAGAGACTGATATAACCGAGGCGCCTCGCAATCCAACAACCACAAAAGTAAAATGTTAGGGCTAGTAAAACGCTGACACCACCCATAGCTAGAAAGAAACCTCATGTTCTCCTTGGGCCCCTTATCCCGTTTTTAACTCATACCTAGGTGTGAGGCTCGCGAATTAACGCCGTACACAAAGCTATGCCCTTTAAGGTCGTGCTTTGATCATCAACCACAAGACTCTGCTTTTCAACAAAAGCCTTGATCACTACATCTCCGCATGCCACACTGGCAATTCACTCCATGCGACTGATTTCTATCGATATATAACCTCTGAGATCGTATGTCTCAGAGAAGGGCGTTAAGCAAGAGAATAAATTCTCCACCGCCAAACAGATATATATTTAATAGTGATCAATCAACACAGAAAAAAATCCAATGTCAGACACACATCCATTTACAAGTTCGTTCTGGGTCTGAACGAAACCGAAGGCACCTTATTCCTCCCCCATATGTCCAATACAGGAGAGAGGCTCTCGCATATTCGTCGATCTCCAAGTACGTCTGGACGATCACCACTTGTTACCTCATCCTGGGTGTACAGCCCAATAAAGACATCAGTAATCATCCAAACGATGTGAAAACCTCCGGTCTTCAACCACCGTCTTCATCGTCGACTTATCGTCGAATCAGTTATTCAGAGTGGGTATAAACCCGACCTTTCCGAATAACTCGCATATATAATAAACAAGTGCTATAAACACAACATACGCCTCATTCCAATCCAGAATATTTTTTATTCAAATATTCACATTCTTTAGGAAAGGTTCCCATTAATTTTATCAAAGATAAATTCTTCTAAATTTATTCTTTAATCTTCCTTTGGATATCATTTCAAACCATATTTAGGTTTTCCAAACTAGTCGGGATTAGCGAACCACACCGAAGTAATCATTTATTTAATTTTCCAATCCCAACCTATTCATCCCATGGAGCAAAACTTGTAATACTCCATATCTTACACCATGGTGTTATCGGTATAGTTAATTACCATTTCACGTTGAAATCTAATTAAAGATTCAACTATCGCCCTGGACAAAAACTGGTGATACTCCATTCTCGATCATTTCCCAAATTTGATAATTTAAATTATCATATTCTCAGTTCAATCTAATTAAAGATTCAATAAAATTCTAATTTATTTTTAATCTCAAAAATCATTACTTAATGACTTTTCAAAGTTAAGAAATTAATCCTATCTTTAACTGGGTTAAAGAACTAATGTCATTTAAAACACACCTCACGATAAACCCAAAATCACATTCCATTAATTATGGAATCTTCATGGAAGACAAATCAATATATAATCGATATCAATTTCCGTATTCGACTAATAATATAAATGGAATAACGACAAAGCCTTTTAAATTCCATATATAATAACAGTCTTCCTCCACAGAAGCACACTTCGATTATTATCGAATCGAATTACATTCAACTCCAATTTAATATATTAAATTGGAAAACTTTACTTTGGAAAATTCCTGTTAAATCTTAATAAAAAGATTTATAAATTCCAAATCTTATTTCACTGTAAATCAGGCTAAAGAACGAATGTCGTTAAAACATAGTTCACTATAAACCCGATTCACATTCCATTAATCTCTAACCGTAAATTAGTAAGAGAACAATTCCCTAAGTATTAATCCCGAAGGCCGAAACCAACATCAGATCAATACCCAGGAAACCATTCAACTTAGCTAATCTCTAGTTAGTTTCTAATTTTCTTAACTCCATTGGGTTTAAGAACAGTGTTAGTAAAGACACCGTTTACGACAAACCCAAAATCCAATTCGATATTAAATGTAAGGCTCTGAATAGAAATTATATCGACTTATATTCAATATCGAATTCTGAAACCAACAAATATCGTATTGGAAATAACGATATAACATATATCTTCCAAATTTCCATAACAATACACGTATAATCATGAAATACAATATCAAAATATTCCGAAGATGATTTCCATTCAAATCCATTCCAATTCATATATTGGAAATTCTGGTTATTTTAAAACCTATTCTCAATCCAATTTATTTATTTAAAAATAATTGGATTATAATTCTAGTTTATAACTAGTTCATTTTGATAAAAACATATTTTTATCTTTTCAAATATGGAACTTTTCATCCCAATTCTTTCCAAATCAATTATTACGATTTTACACTAATTATTAATATTTTTAATAATTTTATTTAGGCCCCTTTCAGTCGATTTCCATAAACGGTCGTCGAACTGCACTTACAGCAACCTTTTTCAAATTTGATTTGGACATAATTCCAAATCCAACCGTTAGATTTCAAACCCCTCATATTCGTTAGAAGGCGCTTTTTGATACGAACCCAACGGTTCCGATTTTAGGAGTATCCGACGGTCGGATCTCCCGTAATATCAATTCGAAGTCAATGGTCGAAATTCGCGAACGGCCGCGGCGCGGCGCGTTCTATTCAGGCCATTAATATATATATATATATATATATTATATTTCGTTCCAGAGGTATTTATAAATTCGTTTTAAAATGATTCCCACTTTTACTTCAATTTTATACCAAAATTTAATAATCTCAACCATTAAAATATTTTAATGATGATATTTTCAAAATATCAGATTTTGAAATCTTTTCCTTTTCGATATTCGTTATAAAAACGAATAAAATCGATATAAATACCGTTCGCGTCAAAATGGCGCAACTCTAATCAATACGGCTTCACGTATTTCAATATTTTAATCCTTTACTAAATATTATTTTAAAATATTCGTTACTTAAAATATTCTTTATTTTTGAACTGGAATAAGGCCCAATCAGTTACCATATAATGTTAGTTATATGGATTTCATACAACACATGTATATAACAAGCATAATAAATAATCAACCATCATCCAAAGTGCTTCCTACACTGTATAAGCCTTAAAATAAATAAAGCTTATCACAGTTTGTCGACCAATCAATCGATATATCATTACAAAATTGGGATTAGTGTACATTAAATATCATCCCAATACCCGTGTGGGGTTTCAAACAACAAACACAGATTATTATTCGTGCAGTTGGGCGATGTGTAAAATTATCGACCCAATCGATATCATAAAAATAGGCGAGCATAACCAAGTCATCCGACTTGTATATGAATGTGTTAACTTATTTTTAACTATCCAATAACTATTTTATTTATCGCCATTATAAGCTAAAAATAATATTTTTACTTAACTAAATTTTCCTAACACTTTTTAGAAAATTTCGGCAGCACAACGGCACGATACTAGAAACGGGATAAGGTCTAGCCTTATCCCCAGTCTAATAATGGCCCGCGCCATACTCATACCAATTCTAATCAATTTCATTTCACATCCCAAACCAATCCAAACAAACAAACCAATCAACAAAAAACCACAACACAATATAACCAAACAAGTCGTCCATGGTCTGTGGACGACGGGGAGCAGTTCATATATGCAGTTATAAACTAAATAACTGTACAAAAATAATTTTAGTGAGAAGTTCTCACCTAGAAGCTAAAACAAACGCCGCGACTCTTCTTGTTTAGAAAATCTTCGCCGCGTTTCCAATGAGATCTGTTTCACGCGGTATATGTTAAAAATCATGTTTTTAACATCGCTACCTCATTATAAAGATCAAACCATTATACTCACTATGTATACGATAAAAAATATATTTTTATTTCAAATCTATTTATATAAAAATCGTATTTTCATTTCACTACATGTATAAAAATTATATTTTTATATCGCTACTTCATGTATAAAAATCTAATTTTTATTTTTCTAACTTCATAAAAAAAATCATATTTTTAAAACAACGCTACTTTCTATATAAAAATTATATTTTTATTTCGCTCCATATAAAAAAAATCATATTTTTATAACGCTAAAAAATCGAATCTTTATGTAATTAAAAATTTAACCTTTTCTAAACTAAAAATCTAATCTTTATACGATTAAAAATCTAATCTTTCATGCGTTAAAAAATCTAATCTTTATATGTTAAAAATCCTATTTTTCTCATTAAAAATATCAACTTTCCTAAACTAAAAATCATATCTTCGCTTTTATAAAAATCAAATCCTTTTGTTTAGAAAAATATAATCTTTTGATTATTAAAAATATAATCTTTATCATTATTAAAAATATAATCTTTAACCAACTAAAAATCTAAGCTTTACCTACGGTAAAAATCATGTCTTTGTGTCGCTGCTACATATAGAAAAATCACATTTTTCAAATCAACTAATTCATATTTTAAACAAACAAAGATCATATTTTTACCTAAATAAAAATCAAATCTTTTATATTGTTCAAAAATCAAATCCTTTCTCTAATTAAAAATGAGTTTTTCTATAGTTAAAATCAGATTTTCTATAGTTAAAAATTTATATTCAAAACCGAAAATAAAATCAATGTATAAAAACTTACGGGTTTTCTTCGTAGGGGGCGCTGGTGGCTCGCGGGTGTGGCGCGGGTGGGGCAGGCCGGAGCTGGTGGCGACAGGGGCCCCACGGCGGGTTTTCTAATGGGCTGGGGGGGTCGCGGGTGCTGGGACTCGATGGTGGAGGGATGAGGCGTGAGAGGGGGGATGTTGCCGGAGATGGCGCTGGAGAGGGGGAGGCCGCGACAGGGGGTGGCGATCGGCAGGGGGCGGCTACTCCCTAGTTTTTTTTTAATTTCTGGTTTAATCAAGGTGAGAGAAAGTGAGATTGGGGGGGTGTTATTTTAGTATATATTCAATTATTTTATTATTTTAAATTCCCTAAAAGCAACTTTTAATTTCGACCTCCAAACGAGACCCACCGACTGTTGTCCATGACTAATTACCCCCATTACAGACGCAATGGGATATGTCCCTCAAGCCAATTCTATCGTTTCGATCAGTTTTCATTGAAATTAAAATATAAATCAATAGAACGGTCAATATTGATTTTAACGTAGATTTTAATATACCGGGGCCGTATACTGACTCCTAAAATTCTAGAAAAATTATTTCTAACTTCTTATTGACGATACGGTCCTAACAAAACTGATTTCGTCAAATATGGAGACCGTTTGAAAAATGGCCAATTTCTGGTCGATCCAAATTGACTAAAACTGTCAAAACATGTTTTCTTTTTCCACGCTCACATATTAATTCCAAAAATTATGAATTTTGGAATTTAGCAATAATTTGACATTCCGGATCCAACATAAGTGGTTTCATTGAAAACGGAGATCGTTTGCAAAATGGCTATTTTTAAGGGCCTTATATATATTATAAATATAAATAATATATATATATTCCATAGCGACTATTCAGAATTTTAAACTGGAAATAACTTTTAATTCCTAAAGTGAAATCTAAATTTTTCACACTCATTAGAAAGATATAGTTAAATAGATTCTAACGTTTCTTGTTTTGTCCAATTCCGACTTATATTGAATTATGTATATTCATTCAAAGTTTAAAATCGAATTTTCAAACTACCGAGCCATTACAGGCTCGTTATATAATTAAAATAAATTTATACGCACTAACTTCGTTTAAAATAAGTTTTTAGTCGTTATTATTTAAAATAATTCATTCTAAATAATCGAAATCCATTAAAATCGCTAAAACAAAAATTTTAAATTGGTTCTGATTTTCCGGGTTGTTACATAACTAATTTGTTTCACCAATTTTTTTCTGTACATTAATTGGTTATTAAACGTTAGCTTGCTCATAATCTAAAAAACCATTATTTAATAATTTAAAACTCAAATTCTGAAATTTAATTGTTGATTTAAAATTTGATTTCAAACCAAATGAATTTAGCTTTGAAAATTTTAACAGCTCGTAACGTTTATGTTCAGGCCCTCTTTTCAGCATGTTATATATGGGAATAGATCATATTTCCTTGTAATTGCAATGGAATAACTTTCATGGTCAATTCACTACAAGAGGAACAGTAGATTCCAACGGCATAGGCTGTTGGAAGCCGTTGGTATACGGATCAACGGTTTCCAACGACTTCCAACGCCATCAACGGCTATTTTCCAACTGTGAAACCTGGCCATATGTCTATTATGTTTGGCCAGGTGATCGTTGGAAACTGTTGAAAACTGCTGAAAATACCCGTTGATAGCCGTTGGAAGACATTGAAATATATGGACTTGTAAGTCGTTGCCAAACGTTGGAAGCCGTCATAAATCTGGGTATTTTTTTTATAGTATTCAAATTACTCACTTCTAGCCGCACAATACACACACACACACACACATCAAAATTGCTCCATTTCGAGCATATACATCACATTCCCAATAAAATATATTCCTAAACGTAGTATTATACCAAAATCAAACACAAAACATGCAAAACACATAACATAAACCAATATTTACATAGCACATCAACGTCATCAATACAACATATATGTACATACATCCCAACATCAAAATAAACAATCATCCAACACCATGTCCAAACCATCATCACCAACACAACATCTATATATACAAAAACCATCATAATGTATCAAGCATAGTCCTCATCCACTCTCAAAGCGTATATAACATCAAAACAAACTAACCTCAAATCTCTCCTCCGGAAGATGAAGATGGCGTACCATACTATGTAATAAACTCCGCCATACGTTGGTTAAGCTACTCCATCTGCTCTTCGCGGCGGCGATCACGCTCATTAAGCTCTGCGATCGGGGCTCGTAGCTATGCGATCTCCTCCTTGTCCTGATGTAACGTCCCATATTTTTGGTAGTCAGATATTTAATTTAATTTATTATTTTAAATATTGGTTTGGTATTATAAATGGATTTATAATATTTAATCATTTATATAACGAAGTTCGAACGTATAATTTATATTTAATTATAATTCGAGTTTCTAACGTCGCGATAGTTCGTAATTTACGATTTGAACTTCAACTGAATATACATGATTAATTTTAAGTCGGAATTCTGTGAAACAAGAAACGTTTGAATTTTTTTTTTTTTTTTGGCAAAGCCGACCGGTTTTTAAGGTGACCGCAAACACCTTTTATTATAACCAGTAATAAAATACATGAAGTTCAGGTGATTGGAGTTAACAATCAGCTAAAGGTTTTTAAGGTGGACCGTCCATCGCTTACGTATAAAAGAAAAACAGGAGCTAAACAGTATTGCCTAGACTACTATGCGCTGTTGGAAAACTAGTCTCCAACAGCATCACATGGTGGTGCTTCCATCCTGATGCGAGAGAAGAGTGACACCAGGTTTACTACAAAGTGCGGAGAGTTTGGGCCGTAGAGATAACGTCTATCCCAAGTAGAATCACTCAGTATCTTCACATTGTTTAGACCATCCACTCCCTCAGTTGCTAAAATCATCTCATCACCAACAATATGATACATAAGATATCTAGATTCTTTATCTTCCCCAACATAAATGTAATAGTTATTTGTACCCGGACGATGCCTCATCTCAGTCCTACCGTGCACCCATGCTTTCTCAGCTTTATTCCATAAGAAGGTTTCCTCATTGTACAAATTATCATTATCTAGGTTGGCAATACCAGAAGGCATAGGATCAGGGGCACACACATCAACAGGTGATACTACATCAGCAAGTCTAGTGGAAGTATAAGCAGGAGCAGGGGTAGATGCTAACTCCTTTGGCACAGGTGGCACAACTTCATCAGGTTCAGGTGGAGGAGCACGTGGCTTCGGAACCCAATGGAGGTTCGGCTTACAAAGCGGGATCTTGGTAGAATTTTCAGAGGTGGCCAAACAAACATCATTTGTATGACCAAAGGATCGACATTTAGAGCAGATGTCCGGGCTCCAACTATAACGCACATCAACATCTACATCATAGCCTTCTACTAGTGTCACAGGAAGCTTATTAGGTAAAGGCTTCAAAGGTGAAATCTCTATAAGCGCTCTAGCATAATTTAGGCTTTTCCTAGCCACCGTATTCGAGTCAAAGCATCTTAATTTACCAACCAGACTCGCTAACCAATCCAAACCAATCAGAGGCTGTAGAACAGACGGAATATTTGTGAATGTTGCCCAAACTGGAATGGAAATAACTTGTTCTCTAGCTTTTCCAATTGTAACACTCCAAGGTGTAATTATGAAAGGTTGTCCTTCAATTATAATCGGGTCCCTCTCAAGTATACCCAGCTTATCATTTGGATTGCTAAATTTCAAGTAAAACATTGAATCAAAATATTGCACATGTAATCTACCTCTCAATCTCCAGTTTTTATTGCATTGCTCACGTACGACATGATATGGTGGTGATTTTCCTAAAAAGAATCCAACAAGGTGGTCTGCCCAATAATTAACACCAACATGATGAACTTCGGGCGGCATGACATAACGACCATTTGCTGTCACAGTGTCGAAGTGCTGCCGCGGGAAATAATCGCCAGCAACCTTGGGGAGGTTTGTAAAAAAAGAGGTCCAAGAAACAAGACTGGCAACAGGGGGATTTGGAGCAGGTTTGTTGAAATTCGGCTGGGCATTGTCCCGAACAGTATGAGTGCACTGTTCAATTCCTGTTGCAGGAGCACAAACATCACCCAAAACAACCGTCACATTTTCATCAACAATAGCTACATCGTCATCAGTAGCAACCTCAATCACGTTAGTGCCATTATCGGGCTTAGTTACAGAAGGGTTCGTCCATCTTTTCTGTTCCATACCTGCGAGCAATTGGGTGAGCGAAGAAGGCAGAAGCTCACCAGATAGAGCAGTCAGAGGTTGCACAGAGGCATAGTTGACATCCACGAGACCAGCTAAGGATCCAGTCAACGCAGTCGAACTGAAGCTTGTGTTGGAAGATCCAGATCTGAAGGAACGTCCAGAGCGAGTGCGCGAGCTAGGGCTCGTAGGATTGGACGGCGGAGAGGTGGAGCGATGAGTCATGAAGGAGGTGGAGCGGAGGTGGAAGAAGAAGTCGAGTAGTGTGGGATTGATTATTCGCAGGTTGGTTCTTCCATTAGAGCGGAAGCGAGTTTTTTTTTTAATATTTTTCTCATGAAAGAGAGAAATGGAGGTTTCAACTTATATATTGTAAGTTATGCCCAATTGAAATTTTCAAATAGTCGCTATGGAATTCATTAATAAGCGATAACGTTTATTTAAATAAATATAAGCGGTTTTTATATATTTGAATATCGTTTTACCTGGAATTTTCAATATTGAGTTTAATTTATGTATTGGTATATTTTGAAGCTATATAATATTGTAATATACAATAATAATTTACTATTCTTTAAACAGAATTGTTTTGAATTTAATTATATTCTATCGACATTTATATAGGTCTAAAAAATATTTTCTTTTCAAACGACCTTCGTTTTCGATGAAACAAATTTATTGGAATACGTATAGCTAATTATTGCTAGATTTCCAGTTTGGAGCCAATCAGAGTTGTTTTATCCGTATGTGCAATTTTAAGGTGAACTAATAAACAAATTGGAATTTAGATAACGTCGTTATGCAAACGGGGTCCGTTTTCGACCAAACAAGTTCCATTGGGACCGGAACGTTAAGACGTAGCAATGTGTTCATTTTCATTGTGTATGGAGTTTGTGTGTGATGGTACGAATTTTACGGTTACCAATAAAATATGGTAAGCGGTAGAAATTAATTAATACCGTAAAATAAAAAAATATTTTCAACTTAACCCCTAAGTATAACATATTAGCCTATTCTAGCCGACCTAACAAGTAACTATGTTACCCTATTTTCTAATGCGTCATGTCTAAATTATTACTATTAGCATTATCTTGTTTTGTATTCTTATTTTTTCCACCTTCTATTTTAATAAGTTTATTTTTGTATTGCCTCTAAACATGAAAATGGCATGGTAATTATGTAGAAATTAGAAACTAGCATGTCGGATTCTTTAGGACTGAAAACATTTTTGTAATCTACAGTAATTTATTTGGTAGATAAGTTTCTATTTGGCAGCTTTCTCACATATTGGTTTATTTGATACAAAAATATGTAACCCAAACAGTTAGAAAATACATTGCAGCCGTATAATCCTATTAACTGTTATATATATATATATATATATATATATATATATATATATATATATATATATATATATATATTGTAATCGGGTACTTCGGCTTCAAAGCCAAATACCACTTATGTACAAAGAAGATATATATTGCCGCATCCACTCTGTATACTGTTTACTTTACACCAATAATACAAGTATTACTCTTTTCTTCTCACCAATAATACATTACGCTATGCCATGTATTTTCAGACAGAACGTATGAAATGAAAATTCATACAGACTGATAAACATACCCAGCCTACCCAATCTGTGCCTAAGGTATACCCACGCATAGTATCCACTCATGTTTTCAACTGTACATCGCTACATTCTTCATACCCAAGAAATTAGATGGTACATGTGCACAGCTATAATTAACCTATTTTCTTTCTTATGTTTCAGCTTCTACTAACCTACTTCTTCCTTTTCCATATGTTCGCAAATCATACGTACACCACAACTATCTTTTTTTGAATTGAAAACTCAGACAGGGTACCTATTTCTTGCTGTAGCATGTGTTTAAGGGTCCGTTTGAGCGTGGTACTGTAGCGAACGGGAAATGTGTTTTTAGCGACGAACGGGGTATTTGAGCGTGGTATCTGAGCGTGGTATTTTTAAAATAAGATATAAATAGATTTGATTTGACAAATACAGATACAGTTTCTAATACAAAAAAAATTACAAGTAAAACTACAGATACAAAGACAAATCAGCGTAGACCAGCAGCAACCAACTCATCTCTAATGTTATCTCGAACTACTGCCATTTCTCGGTATCCACCTGGGTGTACACGTTCAGTGCCTCTGTTCCTCGTATTTCCCATACTGAAGTATTCCGCCAAGTAAAGATCGGGGATTAGGCCAAGATCATCATCAAAAGCCATAAAATCAGGGTCACCGCTATTATATTTTCGTATGAAATTGTGTAAGGCCATTGTAGTTGTCTATTTGATGATCTCAGTAACCATTGTATAAACGAATATTCCAACCATTTCGACGACACCGATTTCTGGTCTTGATACGAGACCATGATGTTCTAGTTTATCACATAATGCGTAGAAACAAAGTCGTTTCATCCGAAAATTATTTTGACAACGGTTTTGATGACAATTCAAAATATCGTTGATCCAAGATAAGCCAGTGAACTCCGAAGTATTAATCCGCGTCATATGATTTCTTCGTTGATTCTGACAAAGATAAACTCCGCAGAGATCAATCAGATCGTCGTAATCGGAAGATGAATCGGAGTTAGACATTACCCGAAAAAGTGTAAAGAGTTGAAGAAGTAGGAATGAAGGGAAGATGTAAAGAGTTGAAGAAGAGGGGGTAATTTAAAGGGGTAGAGGGTAGAGGAGTTGAAGAAGAGGAAGTAGGTTATCGTTGAAAATCTATTCGTTGGCGTCCGACGCATCGGACGCCAACGAATCGATTTTCAACGATAACCTGTCGGGCATTCTGGAAGGGGAAAGTTTGCTCGCGTCCGACGCAGGCACTGGGAGTGGGATAATGCGCAGTGGGAAGATTAAGTAACGAAAGGAGTAGGGTGGAGAACTTGCTAGTAACACCAAGTCTTGGAAAAGGAAGTAAATAAAGGATGGCCATGGTAACATGAATTTCGATGTTTTGGGGAAATTGTTGCACTTTTCGGAAAAAGAGAAAAAGAAGTAGAAGGGTCAGTGAGTTTGCGGTGAACAGTAACTGAAGGGGAGGATGCACGAAATATTTTAAGAGAGTCGGTGTACTGACGGATGGTTCAAGGTCAGCCGAGGAGGTCTGAGCATGGACAGGGCTCGGCGGTGGCTCTCTGATGCCAGTCGTGTGCGGCGGACAGTGTGAAGGAAGCTTGCATGGAAATGAAAGTTCTTTCGAAAATACATGGAGTAGGGGAAGAAGGTACAGTAATATCAATATGGCCTAATCACGTTTTGAGTTGTGCCTAATCCTCATTTTACTGTGCCTAATTATAATTATAGTATGTCCAATCTTATTTTAACGTAGCCGCATGGTTTTATTTATAATGTGCCAAGTTTAGTTTTGTCTAACCCTAGTGTTACGTGGTCTGGTATTTTGTTTTGATGAGAACTAAGAATTTAAACATACTGAATCCTATTTAACCCAATATAACGTACTGGGCGATTTATTATGCCTAAACCAGTATTATAATATGCCTAATAGATATTTGAAATTTGCCTAATCCATAATTTTAATGACCGATTAAATTTACTTATTATTAATAAAAATTAATTATTTAATTAAAACATTAATTGGTTTAATTAAATCACACGTGTATGATATGGTATAAAGTTCTCATATATTAACCCAATCAAACAAATCAGGAAATTTGAAATCAGGAAAATACCCTGAAGGACAAAAAAAAAAAAAAAAAAATTCAATAAGGACAAGGGGCAAAATTTTGTCCACAAGGACAAGTTTTAGTGTAAAGGTAGGAATTATAGTGGGCCCTTGAATTCCTCCCTTTGCACTAAATTTTGTCCTTGAGGATAAAATTTTTCCCCCCTTATCCTTATGGAACATTTTTTTGTTCCTTTTGTCCTTGTGGGTAAAAACCCCTATTGGAATCAGGTCGATGATCGAGCGTAGCATTTTGGAACTGTTCCGGATAGAGTTGAAAGTATCTCGGATTTCCAGTTAAACTGAACGCTGGTTTAATTTAATTAGAAAGAACTGTTTCAGCAACAAATAAATCAAGGTGAGTTTACTCACTCAGTTTTATCTCACTTATATTTTATATAAGTCGGGTTTAATATCTGTTTGCTATGATTGTTATTGGTGGATGTTTACCGAATATATTATTTTATATTAACTGGACAGATTACATTAAATGTTCTTTTAATTTAATTAAAACAAATCATTATCTTTAACGATTATTTCCAAATGAGGTAACTTAGCTCGTTGGTCACGTTTATAATAAAATAAACGTGCTAAATTTTAAGATGAATGTTTGGATTACTGTTAGTTGTTGATTGATTGAGTATTGAATAATATTATTTGAGGTAACGTAATTGGATGCAGGTAAAAACAGGTTGAAGGGATCCAACTAGACTCCTCAAACATATTAATTGTTATTTATTTTCATATTACCATTATATGAACTGTTCTGATTGGATGATTGATTTGGTTGTTAATCGTTGATTGGAAATTCAACGTTTGTTTTGTTTTAACCAATGGGCAGTATTAATTGAGTAATTGGCAGCATATGGCCTATAAATCAATCGTTTTATAAATATGGATTCACCGTTAGGTGAGACGGAAATGAAGTTATAAAATTTATTTTATAACTGAAGATGGATTTAAAATATATTATTTTGAATAAAATTATATTAAAAAGGAAATAAATATTTATTATTTAAGTTTATAAGTAATTAGTTAATGATTTTATCAAGCAAATTTCTTATGTTAATAAGATGTATATGCGAATAAGCTGAAATTGATGTAACGATTAGAGTTGGGATAAATGTTTCTGAGAAACAATTAAATGAGATTATTTAAATTAATTATATTTTTAATTAATTTAAAAGGGATAACTGATTGGAATTGGTTAACGAAATAACCATGTTTGGAGTTGATTAAGTCAACCGTTTTAAATGGGACTGATTATTAAATTAGTGGCTGTTAATTAATCTAACGAAATGATTTAACGTATACTTGATTTATTATTAATAAGAATTTAAAAAGAAATTAACATTTATTTTACTAAGTGAGGAAGTAAATTATTAATTTAATTAATAATTTAAGGATTACTTTTCTTAAATGGAATGCATTTAAGTAAGCAATCAAAGATGAAATGAAATGTAGATGAATTCTGATAATAGTTTATGAATGTGATTTATATTAAATCCGAGTTTCTATAATGAAATTATAAAAGTGATTTTAAGCGAATACGTTGGTTTGAAATAAATGTTTATGTAACATTTGAATTAAGTAAGATGGAATCGAGGTAAAAGGGTTTTATATTAAACCGAGTTTTATAAATAAGGTTTATAAAAGATCAATGAAGCTAAAATGATGATTTTGAGTTGGAAATATTTAATAATGAAATTAAGTGAGATAAATGGGATTGAATCGATATTTTCAGAGCGAAAAATGGTTTAAAAGCAAACCTTTTGCAGATTAGAATGGAGTTAAGGAAATTAGAAACTTATTAGAGTTAGTTAAGTTGAATGACTCCTTGAGTGTCAATCTGATGTTGGTTTCGGTTTTTGAGGTTGATATTTAGGGAGTTGTTCTCTTACTAGCTTTAAGTTAGGTAATGAATGTTGAAATAACGGAAATGAAAAGGGTTTGAGAATATAAAGTGATATTTCAAAAGTAACGGAAATAAAAAGAGCTTTGTGGAAATATAATGGTATTGTCGAAATGTAAGGAATTAACGAGATGAGTTTAAATAAGTTATTCAAAGGGGAAATGTTAGTTATTGTTTTCGAGAAATGAGATTTTGTAACGATGTTTTTACGAGAAATTTGATGAAGCCAAAGTTGAGGACATATATATATACACATGATTTGATTCTAAAGTATTTAAATGATTTTATAAATTTTATATTAAAATAAGAAGTAAAAGCTATATTCAAAATATTAAAAAATTAGGGAGTTTAATTAGTTTTAATTAAAAAGGCCAAGTGATGCTGAGTACTGAACTAGTAAACTCATTTTTATTTCCATGGTTGAATGGTTGTTCTATTTGATAGTTAAATAATCGACTTTCAAATCTTACCTATACGATTGTTTGTACGGAAGACCAGGATTGAATTTATATTCGAAAACCATTCTGAACCAGCAAATACGAAATCGTAGAAGATGCTGATTGAAGATGAAGAAGTTGAAGACCGTGGTTCATAAAAGGAAGGGCAACTACATAAATTACTCTAGCTTGCAACCAAATTGTTTTGATGGTAATTCAGTCGTGAAAAAATCTTCGGATTTGCAAGGACTACTCGCTACTGATCCATAGGGTAATCCGAGGATGCAGTAGGAGAGTGCCTTCGGTTTTTCCAGTCCTAGGGCAACTTGTGTGGAAGGGTGTCTAACAGAGTATTTCTAAAAGGATCACGTACGTTGGCTTCTTCAAACATGTCGTACTTGTTGGCGGAGAAAGGCACTTCTCATTGCTTAACGACATGAGTATTTTTGTGGAAATCAAGTAGTGATTTTCTAGAGGATCCGACAATGTGGCATTCAAAGTGAATGGTGGTGTGCTATCATAAAAAGGTAATTTACACCTCAACCCTCACAACCGGGAAATGACAAAAATCGAACAGGCTGCATGACTAAGTGGGTCGCTCCCATTAGGGTGTATAATCACCTACCTAGAGAAAAATTCATTTCCTTCTTTATTCTATTTGATGCTGTCCCTTTTTGGGAAACGATTGTTGATCCCTACCGTTGGTGATGTACATTCTATACACTCAAGCAAAATGAGTGGTCTGTCATGTGTGGCCGGGTGTAAGATGTTCTTGTTGAACCCAGTGTATTCCCCTCTAGAGATACACTATCGGCAGGTGGTTCCATACCTTGTCATAGTGGGAATCCAATCTCCAATAAGCACCCGCGGTTTTGATTGTATACTATATATGTGGAGCGTGAGATGCAAGCGTTCCGCTAGATTGCTATTTACTTGTATCCAGACATTATTGTAATATCAGGATAAGATATTGATTTCAAAATGTTTTTGGTTATCATAAGGTAAAAACCGTCCGTGTTTATGTGTGGACTGGTCTTACGATTATCCTTTTCTTTCAGAAAAGATTTGTTAACTTTAAAATCAAGTTGGATGTTGTTTATAAAACTTAGTGGGTTACTCACTCTAGTTCACTAAACTGATACGGCATTTGTAAATGCTCGAATTAAACCGGGTTTTACAGGTTTAGGTTATTGGACACTACGAAGTTTAGAAGATGTGCTGGAGGAGTTCAGACGTATTAGTATTTATTCCGATGTGTGTTGTATATAAGGACATGATGTTATAACTGTCCAGGTATATTGATGTACTCTGATGATATGTAATTTTTATATCAAGCTCTCAATAAAGATTATTTCTATATTATATTTTGTTCCGCTGCGATGTGAGACTCTGTGTTGTGTTGGTTCTTCTTCTTCTTCTTCTATTCTAATATTTATTTCTTTCTCATCTCACCCTCTAATTTCTTTCTATTAACTATCTGGTGATTTCGATACTTGGGTTTTGGCAAGTAATACGAATTTCAGTATTATTATCAGGATTCGGTCATCGAATTCCGCCGGGTCGTTACACCGGAGCTCTCTTGTACGACTGATGAGATGACATAACCTGTATATAAATTTAGATTTTCAGTATTCTATAATAGTAATTCAAGTAAATTTAAGTTTTCATTATAAATTTTAGTTTCTATTACTGCTAGATTGCCAAAACCATAGCGTTTGTTCCGAATAGGTGGATCATGACTGCATCAAAAATCCTATCCTCATCCTCGGTAGTCAACTCGGTCCTTCCAGTCTCCTAGAGCATATATGCACTTTGTTGCTAAAATTTACCTTGTTAAACAAAATACAATTGAATTTAGATAACATTATTTTAATTAAATTATAGCTTTAAGATAAGTATGTTATACATACATATGCTTCACGCGCCTTGGCATCGTGTCCCAAGAGTAGTAAACTGAACCTGTATCATCGATCTAACTCAATGCATGTGTATGCAGAAAAACATCCCAGTACGACACAGGAGCACCACGTTGTTTCTCTTGAAATAAGAATATATATATATATATGTAAATTATAACTTAAATTTAAATCAACTATAACTTTTACCAACTTAACTATAAATTAAAATATTTAACAATGTAATTAATAAATATACCAGGTCCTCACGATGGTGTTGGAACGACTTGGAACCACCATGATGTGTAACCGGGTTCTTGCTCCTATTTGCCGCATTTCTCGCGGACGTGGCCTATACATTTAAATTTAAAAAAATATTTATTCTAATTTATATATTAATTGAGTAGAACAATTTAAATTAAATATGCAGTAAATTTACCTGAAACTCCTCATTATTCCACCAAGTATGCAGCTCATCCCACACCTTACCGCTCATCCAATCCGGGTTTTCCCACCTGATTTCATGCCATTCATTGTCTCTCTGTAATTTTTAGCCACTTTACTGTTCCGGTGGCGCTAGACGAGGTCCAAATCTGTCTCTTGGAGATCCATCGCACCCTGCATTTTTTAAAAATAACATAAATATGAACTGATCAAATAGGAGCATGACTACTTAATGTAATAAATGATATATCACACGTACCATAAAATCCTGCTATATGGTCTCCTTGACAATGTCTGGTATAGATGCCCACATGGGCCAACCTGCAGTCATACGAGTCTGGTACGCACTTTTTGATATATATCAAGACTGTATTGGAAGGCTCTAACTCAAAACCCCTGTGTTAAACGAAAAAAACATTTCATGGCTACTGTATATATATTTATATAAATTATTGTACATAAATTAAATTTATACTAGAAACTTAATACTTACCCTCTGTTAGCTTTTGGCTTAAGCCACACCGCAAGACGTGCAAGCTCCTGCGATGAACCACTGCCACTGCCACCTCCTAGACCATGTGACGTCATACATGTTACAAACAACAATATAACATAACATAAAAGGGATATGTAAAATAAATAGTATGACATAACATAAGAAGACTATGTGATATAAATAATATGACACGACATAACATAAAATTATCACATTATAACAAACAATATGACAAACAGTATGACATGACATAACATAAAATTGCCATTTTAAAATGAGGATTATTGGTTAGTCCTCATCACTTTCGAATTTCGACTCTATTTCCTTCTTTATATATAGTTCATCTATAGCCTCAAAATCTTTAGTTAATGCATTTGATTCATTGTTAGAGGTCCAAATTCTGTTTGATCATCGGTTATTACTATTCCACTATTTTCCTCGACATCTGCTTGATAATCTTGTTCGTCGAGAATATTACGTCCGTCAAATGTAAACCTTGCCTTTGTTTTAAAAACAGCCGACAAATCTATTTCGTCTCTTCTTATAGATGTATAAGAAGCATAATATACTTGAAGATTTTGTTTGACAAGTACAAAAGGATAGTACTTATAATAACGCGAAGTATGTTTTATTTCTATAAGATTATATTTTTGGTGCACGTAGATTTTAGAACCTGGAATGTTGCTGAAAAAGTTGCATTTAAACAAAACTACTTCTTCCGCGGGTTGTGTAAAATATGTCAATTGCAGAATCTGGGTTAGTACACCATAAAAATCATTTATATGGTCATTTGGATCATCGCTAGCTTTAACAAATACACTGCTATTGTTAGTTAATTTTTCAGCACCGTATTCTTTAGTATTAAATTTATATCCATTGACAAAGAATATTGGATATGTCTTGACTTTCCTTTTTTGTCCCATTGCTAAATGTTTCAATCCTTTATCTACAACAAAATTCGTTGTATCAAAAACATAATTTGTAAACCAAGTAGCGAATTCTTTGTTGATATCGCCGTTTGGATGTTGTGATTCGTAAATGCTGCAATTATATGACAAATGTTACATTATGATTAAAGATATAGTACATGTATAGATGATATATGTTCATTACCTAACAAACAGTTCAACTTCACTGTAATTTAGAAGAATATATGTGTGTGCGGCATTATAATCTCTATCATCCAGCCATGCTTCCACACGTCTACCAGAAGGCCGACCATGATTTTTATAAATAGATAAAGTCACTTGACAATTATCTTGATCAATGTCTTCATCATTACACGTAGTACTTTCAAACGATATGGTCACACGATCACCAAAATAATGAGAGAGAAGAAACGAAGCTTCTTCTTCGATGTATGATTTACAAATTGAACCTTCAACTCGAGCTTTCTATCTTACTTTTTTCTTTAGATGATTTAAATAACTATTTAGAATTATTGTAAATTAATTTTTTTATATATTTCGTTAACCAATATTTAATTAACTGAATATTAATATACCTTTCAAATGGATGCATCCATCCATATTGTACATGCCCTTGAAAACGTGCTTCTAACGGAAGATGAATATATATATATGCTCCGTAACATTGAAAAATCCTGGAGGAAATATTTTTTCTAGTTTGTAGAGCAATATAAGGATTTCTTCCACTAGTTTACATAGAAGATCAATTTTTAATGTAGTAGAACAAAGCTCTTTATAGAACAGACAAAGTTCTGTTACAACATTCCAAACTTTACAGGCAACAATTCTTTGAAAGCGACGGGCAATAAATTTTCCATCATAACATGACAGCCGTGGCTTTTCATCACACTAAGTTTATTGTTTTTATAGTCGACACATCTGCGAAGATTAGAAGATATACGGGAATTTTAATCCTTTCACCAATTTTTAAAGTATTTTAACTTGATTATTGTATAGTTCATAGCACGCGTTCGGTTTTTGGTAACGTTTGGCTTTATATGAAGCTCATGACGATTACATATTACTTCGATATCACGTCTTGATTTCAAATCATCTTTCGTCTTCCCATTGGCATTCAAAGTCGTATTAAATACATTGTCAAACACGTTTTTCTCATTATGCATCACGCCAATATTATGACAAATCAGGAGATTTTTCCAATAAGGCAACTCCTAAAATATGCTTTATTTGCACCAATTATGAATTGATGATTTACCTCAAAATTCTGTCTGTACTCCGGTTTCATGTATCTTTGGATAATCCTTTACAAGTTCATAAATATCTTCACTTGACCATACCGTAGGTGGTCTCAAAGTTTCATTGCCTATTAGCTATAAAAAAAATTCTTATCTCTTCTAAAAGGATGACTAATATGAAGAAAACATCTAGGGCAGTCAAACCATGAAATTTTCTTTTCATGAGGTAAAGAAAATGCTCTTGTTTCTTCCATGCAGTAAGGACAATCTAGATGACTAGCCGTACTCCAACCAGAAAGCATTGCATATGCAGGAAAATCACCAATTGTCCACAACAGAGAAGCGTACATTTGAAAGTTCTTTTTTTGAGAAATATCATATGTTTCTACTCCTTCGTACCACAAAATTTTTTATTTCTCAATTGAAGGTTGTAAATAAACATCGATTCCTTGTGTCAGATCATCAGGATTGGGGACGACAATTGTGAGAAACATATAAGGAGTTTTTATACACATCCACGGAGGTAAATTATAAGGTGTGACAATTATAGGCCAAGACGAATATTTAGCACCAAATTGAGAAAATGGTGAAAATCCATCCGTACATAAATCAAGTCTAACATTACCACTCTCAGATGCAAAATCGGGATACTTGTGGTCAAAATGCTTTCATGCTTCCCCATCAGCTGGGTGTGTTAACGTACCTTCCTCCTGTATTCTCACACTTTGTCATCTCATATGTTGTGCAGTTGCAGAGATGCATATAACCTTTGAAGTCTAGGAATAATAGGTAAGTAATGCATACGTTTATATGGGACTTCTTTTCTCTTTTTCTTTCTTGGTTTGTATCTTTTCTGATTACATATTTTTACAATTCTTAAGGTATTATATTTTCCTTCCAGAATAGCATGCAACCATTTAGATATGTATCTATTTTTTCATACGGTAAACCAAAAGCCGACATCATTTTTTTACTTCATAATGATTTTCATACATTAAATGATTGGGAGGTATATGCCGCTTCACTTCTTGTACAACAGTTGTAAATCCAACTTCTGTGAGGTTGTATTTAGATTTCATCGCAACGTATTCATCAGTTACTAATAATTGGGTTCCACTTGTACAACCTACCAAAGGAGTTTCTTCATGGCATCTAATAAATCATATATTTTTTGGCTCCAATATTTGTTTCTTTTTCATGATTATCGTCGTTATCGGTAAATTGTTGAACCGGGAACATTGAACATTCAGCATCTTCAACCATATGTTCTACGAGATTTGTCGTAGCAATTTCATTATTCACTACCTCCTCAACTTGTACAGAAGTAGATGCTAATGGTTCTCCATGACGATCCCAAATAAAATCGTTCGGCACAAAACCGTACTGACGTAGATGATCTCTAACCATTTTCGGTATCAAATGCTTCAATAATTTGCATCTACTACATGGATAATGGATTTCGACATCGTTTCCATTGTTACTTAAAGAGAAATCAATAAACGTGCCAACACCATTAATAAATTGTTCACTTATTGTGCCATCGGCTTCTCTTCATTGTACATCCAGCTTTGATCAGTAAAATAATTGTCCATTTTCATAAGTAGATATATAATTAAAAAGTATGATAAAATTTGCATTGACATTATACTAAAACAATTTTATTGTTGAATGTTATGTTAATTCATCATTTATAGTTTTGCTGGTGGGTTATCCTACCTCCCATTACAAATAGAATAACGTAATTAAATCGCATAAATCTTTTCAATTTAAATGATTCAACAAAATTTTGGTAGCACTTCGCTTTAGTTCCCTGAACAGTATACAATTGCATGTACACAGGGAACACAAAGGAAGCACTTTCAATATTTTGAGAACCGTTTAAAATTAAATGATTTACGAGATTTAATTTCGTTATTGTGTTCTTAACTTGTCCAATACAAAAGACAAATCCAACAAATTATATATGATGAATATAAATGTCCGTTCTGTTAACATAACGATCATATGCAACACTTATCAGACGGGGCTAAAAACATTCCAAGGCTTAATTTCAATCTCTAATTGTACGTATATAGAATTTATCACATATACGTATATTTTCAAAATTCAATCGAACTAACCATACGTTATAAAATTAAATACAGTTTTCGATAAATTTTATAAAACATAAACTTAATTTAATTTTATTCCCACTAAAAGTCACTTAACAAGTATGAAATCTCTTATATATTAATTCAACCATATGTACGTGCACATAATTCTATTATGATACAATCAACATAAAATTGAAATACATAAATTAATAACAAGAATTGGGCCTCAATTAAGTCAACCTATACATAGATTAATTAACAACACTATATATACATGTATACAACACTATATATGCACATATACATACAACATAAATTCTAATTAACCCAATATTAGCAACATAATTAATTCAACCTATATATGTACATATTAACAACACTGCAAGTGCACATACAAACATATAATCTAACAAACAAATTAACCCTAAATTACCAAATCTAGGGTATTAGAAAAAGGGTCCGTTTGTCATAGGTCCCTATTAACTTTCAAAATTAGGCTCACATCCGGTCAAACTTTTCATGTTAATTAGGTCCCTAATTTTTGAAAATTCATTAAAAAAATATATAAAAAAATCACGAAAATTCATTATTAAATAAAACACATACACGCCCAAAAATTCATGCGTTAATACAATCAAAAACCACGTCAAAACCCAAAATAACACAAAAACAGCAAAACAGACGGTTTTTGCATCAAAAGATGCACATATTCGTACATAGATGCATACGTTCATGCTTATATTTCAGTGTTGCGCCAAAATGCAGTATAAATGTATACACGTATGCAACTAAACAACATTATATGCATCCTTTTATGCATATATTCAAATTTGACTTGTTTTTTCAAGTATTCGCCATTTTCAGGCATTGTTGCACACATTTATGCTCTTGTACAGAATACGTGCATGCATCCATGCACATATTCAGAAGCCGTCGTCCCTTTTAAATTTGTTGCACACATGCATGCATATATACAGAATAGTTGCATTCATGTATGCAACTTTTCGTAACACGTGAATCTCAGTTCAACTTTGTATGCATGCATGTATGCGACTATTTGTAATAGTTGCATACATGTATGCATATATTGTCCAGATTTTCAACAGAAAACTGTATATGGATAAATGCATGTATGTATGCTACTTTTCAGACATTGTTGCACAGAAGTATGCAAGTTTTTTTTTTTGGCGAATGCTTTTGGGAATATTTCCTATTTTCTGAAATTTCTTTTTTTAGTCACTGGCGCATTTTTTTTGGTCAAAAAGGGGAAAAGGCGAAGGTAGTTGGACGAGAATGCGGAAGGGAGGAAAAAAAGAGAGCGGCAGCTAATTCTACGGACTGGGTTTACATTTAAAGTTTGGGGGGGGGGGGGGACGCGGTTTTAATTTTAAACTTAAATAGGGATGCCACGCTAATAGTCACTTAAAAAAAATTAGGGCTTCATAGCTTGAGAAATGGAGATGAATTGGAGCCTAAAGAGGAGGAGAGAGAGCCTTGAACACGTTGGAGAGAGTAGGGCGGGTATGGAGGTGGTGGTGGCAGATTGCAGATCTAGAGAGGAAGGAAATTAGGCAAATGAGGTAACTTTTGGGGGAAAAAAGAAGTGTGGGAGGAAGAAGCAGGTCGGGTTGTTTTTTGCTCGACTAGGTAATGGCTGCCAACGTCATTATAATTAATGGCTTCCCACAGTTTTTTTATACATATAAGAAAATCCAGAATTCAACTTTTGTCGGAAGCCGTTGGCGGCCATTGGCCCCCTCCGTTGCTATATACAGTGATTCTTGTAGTGATTCCAACTTTCATGAAATTTCCATATTTGGGTTTATTATTGTTTTAATTTTACTCGTTTCTTCTGTTTAGGGTTGACTTTGCGGGATGTTTTAGAAAATTAGAACAAAATGAATAAAATATGTTAACAAAAATATTAATGAAAAACCACACACTAATTACATGCTTATGTTGTTGTTATCAATTGGCAATTTTCGTATAGTATTTGAAACACTCATGGCACTTTCTTAATCCTCAACCAGAATGCAGTAGGCATCGAAGAATTCAAAATTATAATGTTAGGACAGGCAAAATTATCATATATGTAATGATTTGATCCATATAAAGCATGCAACTATACTTAGTAACAGGAGAGAGGTTGTTTGAAGTAAATGTAATAGTTTACTATTTAAACTCGCGTGAATGTCCTTTACTGGCACAATTACTAATTAATTAACAAAATTCACAACCCAAGAAAGAAGTACAAAAATAATGAACGCCTGTTGGATGTTATCTGTCATCTTTGCAACCTTATTATTCTACAAACATGAATGTACAGTCATGAAGAGTTGGCAAGGAAATCCTTTAAATTATCATTTCATGTATATATAATCCAAGGCCTCATGTTCCATTTCGAAATATTTTGGTCGTGGACCCATTTAAATATCATAGTCTATTTATTTTTGTTTGAATTTTTTTAAAGTATAAACAAACCTTAGGGACAGGAAAAAAATAAGCATTCAAAAATGAGAAATATGATTGTAGCCTACTTTTAGAGAAAATTATTGGAAACCGTACGTATGACCAGGTGAAACCCGGATTTATAATTAGTTGCCTTTTTGTGATGGCCCGCCCTGCATCAGCAGACATTTCCAATGAAATGCGTTGTGCCGATGTCCAACCAGCACGGGACGGTTGTCAAAAGAAAAGAAACAATATGTTGAATCATCAAAGAACCTATGGTACATCTCACAGCGCATGGAACAAAATATAATAATAACATAACTTGATATAAAACAGGCGAGACAGTGCATAAGCTGAAAACTAAATCATCATAGCAGCGGAAAATTCAAAATACAGCTTATGATCCAAACCATCATTATTAAAACTGACTCTAAAGCAAAATAGGAAGGTACACTACTAATGCCCAAAGTAGCGACCAACAACAACACAGGGAGAACATACGGAAATGATACGTGTAAGCCTCCTGCTAGTCTCCGGACAGCTACTCGTGCATAACTAGTTAACCAGTCTCTAGTCTGCTCGTTTAGGAGCACTCAAAGTAATAAGAAGAGACATAAAACTCTAGTTCAGACAAAAGTCTGGTATGAGCGATAAGCAGCAAAACAAAACAATAACAGGTATACATAACCAAACCTGAACCTGGACCTCCAACCAAAGAGTTAGCACAACAGGATGTACAATACTTGAAACACCCTGCCCCCGTTAAGGTCACTCACAAAGGGAATGCCTTAACTTTCGTAGAGCATTATAGGTAAACAGACAAAGAATAATTACAAGACAGATATAAGTATAGATGGCAGCGGAAAATTTCTTAAACTTTATTTCAAACACAAATCATAATCCAGTGGTTTATAACAACATAAGTCAAAACACCATTACATCAAAATACTGTCTTGCATAACAAAATAAAGAAGCATTAAATAACAGTGATATTCCCCAATAAAGCATAAGCTAGCCATAGCAGTGAAAGAGAAGGTCCAAGGCAATACGTCAACTATCTTCAAGCTTGAAAAGATAACTGAGCTAAGCGGAAGTACACCCTCCCTACGGACCTAGGGTGAAACGGAAGGAAAGAAGACGAAAGAAAATGGGTCAGACAATAAGTCTGGTAAGTTCAGTGATTACTAGCATTTAAACGGGAAAAAGGATCATGGCATGAAATTAACTGAACATAGGATAATACTATAGTAGCAAGGTAACCTAAGGCAAGATAAGACAAGATAAACTGAAAATACTTATCGCACCCCTTTCGATTTCTCTGCACCTATCTATACTGGTTCCAACTAGCACCACATGTTTATGATAAAGTGATCCCTTTTATCGATTGGCTCCTACTCACATGCATTCTATCATGTGTGTCATTCGGCCCTCGCTTGATTGTAGATACCTGCGCTGGCTCCACCATGGGGTGTATCAAATCCTATGGTGGCAACCCGACACAATTCAAGATGCACAGTATATAACTACTGATGCCCAGTGCCTGCTTTTTCCACTCCGGAGTACGTGCACGCCCGTACTCCGTCGGAACCTACACTGACGCACCACCCGTCGTTGTTTTGACCGCTTATAATCAGCCCAGTAATCGTGCCCCACCCTGCCTAGTTCTGGGTTCCATGATACATCTATGTGGGTTACTGCTGAAATGGGTCCCCGTTACTAGGGTTTCCTAATCAACATGTTAAATTGGTTAAGTGTCCAAATTAACCTAACCCCACCCATCAGTTTAGTTAACATGTTGAATTGGTTAAGTGTTACCTTAATTAACTTAACTGTACCATTCCTGTCTTAGCTTTAATTCATTCATTAAAGCACCAACCACTCACATTAGACATGTATTGTTGCGGTCACTGGATGTGCCGGTCGGTTCCGGGCAGTTTTACACCGCAACTCAGTCTAACCTCGGGTTCTTTTGGGCTCAATGCGCTAACCTCTCACATTAGATCTATATTGTTACGGTTGCTGGATTTGCCGGGCGGTTCCGGGTAGTCTACCGTAACTCAATCTAACCTCGGGTTAGGCATATTCGTCTTTCCCTAAATTTACATATTTATCCTTTTATGTTTATATGTAAATTATCAATAATTTATTGTCATGGCCCACTTTCCCTTTAAATCGAGTTCTAAATTTTTGGTATATAAATTATACCATTTTCATGCCACTTATCATGATTATGTGCCAAACATGCCAATTACATGTAATTTCATGTTTTCCCCAACGTTACCCCCGTTATACGTCCGCATAACTTACATAGAATGTTGGGCTTGTAAACTAGCCCAACTCATAAAAAAAAGGAAAAAATAAACACGGGACATATTATATTCTATCAGGCATAAACACAGTAGATCAACTAAGCATGTGAACTTGTGACTAAGTTGGATCTAATTTTCATGTGAACTTGGTATAGATCTAACATATTAAACATGTATGAATCATGACATAACATATTAACTTGCACATGTTAGAACATATAAGAACCACAAATCTAACTTGCAACATAATAGGTTCCAATTAACATAGATCTAAACATATATGAATGTAGATCTAAACATGTAGGCATATAAATATGACTTAGATCATTAACTTGCAAGTAACATATAAAATCCACCAAACATGATAGGTTCATCACCAAGTTAACACATGATACAATAAGTTCATCGCCAAATTAACATGATAAGTTTATACAATATGATATGTTCATCACCAAATCAACATGAACATAAATTACGTTTGGTTATCTTACATACAAGCACCGTTCTATATTCAAATTATACAAGCCATGATTTCATGTGAATTGTGTTTAAATCTATGTAATAACCGCACTTACAAACAAAAGAGAAATTCTTGAGTTCTGGGATCTGTTTTCTGAAACTGAATAGCTTTCCCTTGAAGTAGACTAATTGTTGTACTAATTTAGATTTGATTTGATTTAATTCGTAGCTTCTAACTTACTTTCAAATTGAAGGAGAATGGCGGCTACTCTAGGTTGACCATTGACTGCATGACGACTCTTGGAATGAATTTGTGTGATTTAGGGTTAACGGTTTAGGAGTGTTTCTATAGAGGTTTAATTAAATAAGAGTCGTCAGATCAACCCTAGGAGCAATCAAGACCATCCAGACAAGATAGAACAGCCATATAAGCCCTAATGACTCAGCAAGGAGTCAGAAATCGTCATCCTTCAGATCTGCCCGAGGGGGTAGGTCGACCCCCTGGTCACATGTATGGGGGAGGTCGACCCCCTAGTCCACCTGGCCTTGGGCGGGAAAATTCCCGCCCAGTCCGCTTCTGCTTCTGATTTTTGAATTTCGAATTTTCTGAACTGAGATGTTTGAATTTTATTTAAATTTCTGAAACTTCTGAAGGCCATAACTTCTTCATACGGAGTCGAATTCACGCAAACTCGGACTCTATCTCAAGCAGAATTCTGAGACGAACGCAATGGAATAACCCGTTTCCCTTAATTCTCACATTTGAAATTAAGTATTCTTTAATTCGTTACTTTAATGAACACAGAAAATTCAGGGTGTTACATTCTCCCCTCCTTAAAGGATTTCGTCCTCGAAATCTTCAAGTCGAGAAGAACGTATATCCTACCATCCAATCGTCCATCTACTCAACCACCAAACACAGGCATCCATTGTCCTTAAAAAGACTTCTAATGCTTCATGATCATATGCATAGTGTGTGTACATGTCCTTATCTAATGCAAAATCAGGCGGTCTACTGATTCATTTGACCTCCTTAATGCGAATTATGTCAGTGTCATGAGTCCATTATGTATGCAATTTATCTTTCTAATCATACTTTCTACATAAGTGCAAGATCATTCATACAAATGCAACGTCCATACGATAACACATCAAGTTTCAATCATATACAAATACATATATGCATATGCAATATGAAAGTGATTTAGCCGATCTAACACCTAATGTGTGTGTATATGCATCCACGAGCAACCACTAGCAACCCCTTGCAGCCACATGCAACCATCAATCATAACATGTTTCAAATACATGTTTACATCCATTGGTTTCCACCTAAGGATAAAGAATAGGGCCGAGGAGATATACTAAAAAGGTAGATACAAGCATAAACTTATGGAAAAGAGATCAAGGATGTACCCTCAAAAAGAAAAGGGTAGGCTGCACGTATCTTGGCTTCAGTCTCCCAAGTCGCGTCTTCTTCAGCGTCACTCCATTGAACTTTAACAAGCTTGACTTCACGGTTACATAGCTTTATGAGTTCTGTTCCCAAGATACGAGTTGGAACTCTCCTCACAGTTGCTTCTCATTCTACTTCTACTTCCTCTAGTATGCTTGGTTCCACCACTTCCGCAGACTCATGTAAGAACTTCCGTAGGTGAGAAACATGAAAGACATTATGAAATCCAGCCAACCTTTCAGGCAGCTCTACTCTATAAGCCATCTTCCCAATCTTCTCAATGATAGGAAACAGCCCTACAAATCTTGGTGCCAACTTTCCTACGGATCCAAAACTGTAACGGCCGGGAAAATTCGATACTTGAATTTTCAACAGTAATACGAAATCCTGTAATACTCGTCACAAAACCAAGTATTGAACTCCTGACTGTTAATAGAAAGAAGGTAGAGGATGAGATAGGAAAGATAGAACTTATATAATAGAAGAATAAGAAGACATCAGAATCTCACAGCAGAATTTCACAAAATACATAGTATATTACAATACAAGGTCTGCTACATCAGAGTACATCATCTTGATACAATACCATAGTACAACAGCATAATTACACATCATGACTAGAATAATACAGATGTAGATATAATACTGGTCTTGAACTTGACTTCATCAGATTCCACTTGCCTACCTGGACTACTTGTCTACTCATAATAAATATTATGAGTACCTAAGAGTTTAGGAAACACAGAAAATAAACTCTGGGTCAGTCAGAGGACTGGTGTGAGTAAACACTGTTAAAGAGATGTAAACAGGGGAAATAAAGATTAAGGTTTTCCATGTTGACTGGTTCATTTACTTTAGAAATCATAGACCAATCCATAACTAATATATGGATAATGACCCAAGTATTTTATATCAAAACGTTTGATATTACTATAGTTTTTATCAAATAAATAACCATCTAGTGAAACGCTTGCATCTCACGTTCACATATATAGTATAAAATCTAAAACCGCAGAGCACTTATTGGAGATTGGATTCCAACAAACAAGGTATGGGAGCACCTACCGATCAGTGTACTCTAGAGGGTATACACTGCAGATTCAACAAGAACGTCTTGCAACCCGGCCACACATGACCGCCCACTCATTTAGCTTGAGTGTAGCGAATATATTGTCACCCACGGTTGTTGGCCATACAACTGAAATCTGAAGATACAGAATCGAAAAGAAGAACAAATATGAATTTTCTCTAGATTGGTGACAATACACCCTGCTTGGGAATGACCCAACTAGCCATGCTGCCTAGCCCAACTTTTGTTACTTCCGAGTTGTGAGGTTTGAGGTCACGTTTTTCTTTTGACAGATTATTTCTTCAATTACTTTGAATTTCACATCGTCATATCCGTCAGAAACACTCATTCGATTACCCAAATATATTACGGGCAATAAAGCTAAGAGAAACGAATTTCTCCGCCACCAACGTAATATACTTACGTAAATTCGATGTGTAGAATTTAACTGATATACGTTGTCAGACACTCGTCCATTCGGGTTTGTTCTGGGACTGAACTGACCGAAGATAGTATAGCCTTTGCATATCGTCGTCTTCAGTATTCTGACATGCGTCGTATAAATCGAGTCGAAGTGGGATATTTATTCCGGACTCTTCGAAACGATGTACGAAATGTCTTTTATAGTCGATAAATAATTATCGGCTTAATCATGCTTATTATTTACTTTACACACTAATGATCATCATACAAACAGTATTTGTTTACTTTGTTCATATCTGGGTACTATAATTATCTTTTAAAAACGAACAGTTAAGGTGTGTACGTTTGCACATAGTATTTTATTCAGGTTTGATCATGAGTAGATAATGCACGTGCGTCGCACACGGCATTTTGCTTCATTTTTCATCGCTGCTCAGACGATGTTTCATACTCTAATTTCTTTTGTAAATTTTCCCCTTATGTTTAAGTAATTTAGATTTATAATTTAAATTTAATATTCCCTTATTATTTTACTTTAAACTTATCGAACTTCTACAGTCGAATTCTTCATTTCGATCTTCTGCTTCTTCCTTTCCACTTGCCTCCGACTAATTAAATAAAAACTCTCTTTTTATTTAATTAACTATTTATTTATTTATTTTATTCATCTATTTTATTTTCTATTTTAAATTTAAACTGTTTAAAATCTCGTTTAGAAACTCCTTTGATCTCGTAATTGCCAAAGTACCAGAGTGCCAAAGTACCAGTTTCAAAACGCCATGATTTTGCTTGCCAAACTTCTCCAGCCACCGTTCATTCTGAAAGTGCCAAAGTACCAGACTCAAATTCTCATGATCATCGCGTCCGTTCACCTCCATTTACCACGACCGCTCCATTTTCCAAAAGACCACCCTGGTAGTACCACTTTTCCAACGCCATAATACCAAATACCAGTTTCCGTTGATCGTGCCAAGTACAGTTCTCTTCTGACTTTCGTTCCTTGATACTTCACCATATTATTATTATTTTATTTGATACATAATTGTATATTTTAAGCTAGTCGAGTTCATGTGCATTTAACACACAGCGCCCACATTTTGAACAGACAAACTAACGCCTGACTTTCCTCTTTTTGTTTGTTCTTATTATTATTATTTTCCATGCTTTTATCTTTGTGTTGTACACTCTATTAACTCATTACCGCACTTGTGTTTTCTTGCACCCATGCAAATTCACTTACTCATAACCTGACATAAATCTAGTTCTGTTTTTCAATGGAGTTTATGAGTACTGTAACAACCCGGAATTTTGGGGCCAATTTAAAATTTTTAATTTAGAAATTTTAATGGATTTTTAATATTTAAAATAATTTATTTTAAATAACAACGAAAAAAAATATTTTTATCGAAGTTAAAACATAAGAATTGAATCTAATTATAAAAGGAGTTTAAAACAGCGCTGCAGTTTGAAAATTTGAATTTAAACTTTGACTGACTGTACATGATTTAAAATAAATCAGAATTGAGTGAAACGAAAAATATTTGAATCTGTTTAACCATATCTTTCTAACGAATCTGAAAAATTGAAATTTCATGTAACAACCCGAAAATCTGGGCCAGTTTAAAATTTTTATTTTGGCAATTTTAGCGAATTTTGAACATTTAAAATAGATTATTTTTAAATAATATGGACGAGAAATTCATATGTTGAAATAAAATGTTTTTATCGTTAAAAATATAATTTTTAACGTGAAGTGAATAAAATAAAATATTCATTTACAAACCGGACGGTTTGTTTATGTACACCTATTTGAATGACATTGATTGGGACGATAAATTTTACACATCGCCCAACTGCACAAATAAAATCTTTGTTTGATGGTCTGAAACCCCACACGGGTGTTGGGATGAAATTTGAAGTTCACTCATCCTGATTGATTAAATATGTCGATCGATTGATTGACAGGCTGTTATAAGCGTTAGATATCTATATTTGATGCTTATACAGTGTAGTGCACTTTGGTTGATGGTTGATTATTTTTCAATGCTATTATATACGTGTGATGTATGAAAATCCATATAATTAACATTATATGGTGATTGATTGGGCCTCATTCCAATTTAGAAAATAAAGAATATTATAAAATAAAGGTTCATGTGTTGACTGTACTCATCCGTTGAGATTAGTCATGTGTTGAACGTAATATTTTAATAATAAATTTTTTATCTTTATCACTATAAAATAAAGGTTCATGTGTTGACTGTACTCATCCGTTGAGATTAGTCATGTGTTGAACGAAATAATTTAACTAAAGTAGTCGCACATGGACAGTACTCACTCGCTGAGATTAGTCGTGTGTTGACAAAAATAAATATTCATTTGTAGAATAGAATAAAGGAATATATGAAGCCGTGTTGATTAGATTGACGCCATTTTGACGTGAACGATATTTATATCGATTTTATTCAGTTTAAAATGAATATTGAAAAGTGATTTCAAAATATTATCACTTTTCAATATTCATTTTAAACTGAATAAAATCGATATAAATATCGTTCACATCAAAATGGCGTCAATCTAATCAACACGGCTTCATATATTCCTTTATTCTATTCAACAAATGAATATTTATTTTTGTCAACACACGACTAATCTCAGCGAGTGAGTACTGTCCATGTGCGACTATTTTTGTTAAATTATTTCGTTCAACACATGACTAATCTCAATGGATGAGGACAGTCAACACATGAACCTTTATTTTATAGTGATAAAGATATAAAATTTATTGTTAAAATATTGCGTTCAACACATGACTAATCTCAACGGATGAGTACAGTCAACACATGAACCTTTATTTTATAATATTCTTTATTTTCTAAATTGGAATGAGGCCCAATCAATCACCATATAATGTTAATTATATGGATTTTCATACATCACACGTATATAATAGCATTGAAAAATAATCAACCATCAACCAAAGTGCACTACACTGTATAAGCATCAAATATAGATATCTAACGCTTATAACAGCCTGTCAATCAATCGATCGACATATTTAATCAATCAGGATGAGTGAACTTCAAATTTCATCCCAACACCCGTGTGGGGTTTCAGACCATCAAACAAAGATTTTATTTGTGCAGTTGGGCGATATGTAAAATTTATCGTCCCAATCAATGTCATTCAAATAGGTGTAAATAAACAAACCGTCCGGTTTGTAAATGAATATTTTATTTTATTCACTTCACGTTAAAAATTATATTTTTAACGATAAAAACATTTTATTTCAACATATGAATTTCTCGTCCATATTATTTAAAAATAATCTATTTTAAATGTTCAAAATTCGCTAAAATTGCCAAAATAAAAATTTTAAACTGGCCCAGATTTTCGGGTTGTTACAATCTCCCCCACTTAAAACTTTTCGTCCCCGAAAAGGAACAAAGTTGAAAGTGGTTTGATTAATCAACTCTACGTTCGATCTGGCTTCCATTCTCCAACTTTTCAGTTTCTGAGAATTTTCAAATTTTCAAAAATTTGGCTAACACCCTAAATTTTCGAAAAATTTCGCCATAACCTCCCCTGCACTGGGAGCCACGGGAAAATCCCGAAATTTCCATATAGGCCTTCTGATCTCAAAAAGAAAAAGAAAAAGCCAAGCGGCTAGCCAATAGGCTCATAAAATCATCATCACCCGAACAAAACAGTAAATTATGTAGTAAACATGTACCTATTTGTCGGGCAAACAAATTTTATTCTCTGCTCTAGCCTCCTTGCTATGACCTGTTCAATGTAAGTATATGTATATGCAAACAAATGTGACCAATTTTCAATACGTGTAATTCGGTTTTAATTGTAGAACTAGTATGGCGACATAGTAGATGGTAGTTATGCCGCCTATGATTGATATTTAAGATTGAAATTGTTTTGACACTATACACTTATTATAGTATCCAATGATTTGTTTTAAACGTACCAAGCATGTTTGGCTATTATAAGGGAAAACCCTATCCTCCGGCTTGCGTTGCATTGTGTGATGGGACCTGGGTCTTATAATAGCTTCATTTTTCGAAAAAGCATTGCATTGTTTATCCTATGCACTGGTATTCTTGGGAGGAAACCCGTTCCGTGTCATACGGCGTGGTCCCTTGAATTACTCTCTTTTAAAGTAAAGTTTTTAAATAACTGTTTTAGTTCTCACACCAGTCACATGACTGACCTGGAGTTTATTGTTTTAACCTAAACTCTGGGTGCCCTCATTTTCCGCACGGGCAGCTAGTAGTTTTGGTTTTGCAGATTTATATTCACAGGGTCCTGGTTTACAGCTGGAATGATATCCGGAAAGCTATGTATCCGTATATCACCTTCAGTTGTGCTTTGTATTATTTTCCGCTGCTATGTAATTTATCGTAATCTCTGGTATTTATCGAACGTATATTTATTCATATATACTCTGTATATTCTTGTATCTGATGGAATTGTTGTAATAGCAATGGAATGTTCTTCCGTCTGCATTCTATTTTGTGTTGTTCTCAAAGTATCCGCTCTTTCCTTCACGGGGAAGTAACGGGTCCTTACAGTGGTATCAGAGCTTTGGTTTACAAAGCTCGAGAACAAGACACATTAGAACCATACGAAAGAATTCATCAGATATTGGATTAGTAATATCCAATTAGAATGACTCGTTAGAGATAGGATCAGTAGTATCCTAGAACGGGTGTGAAGAGTATATATTTCAAATGAAAACAATTTTGTTTTGAAAATTTAAATCACTTTATACGTATTTGAATATTTATTTGTTTTGAATATGGACAATCCAATATATAAAGATTTTGCATATACGCGTCATAAACGTATATTCGAAGTTTTAATATATTAGATAGATATAGAATCACACTCTAGTCGCACGGACCCGATTCTGATGATTGACGCGTCATCATTAGTAATTATTTTCGTGTTTCGAAGGTGTGCTTTCTATATGTTTCCATCGACTGGTGTGAGAACCAAAACTTATATAGATAGATTTATTTGTTGTGAATTGGCATCAAAAATGTGATTTTTGTATATATATCAAAGTTATGAATTTGAAACGTTAATCCACTAATTGATTGATGTTTGTGTTGTCTGTTTATCTGTTTGATAACTTTGAACCATTATGCCTAATTGTATCAAATATTGAATTGAATTGAAAACGATATCGAAATGAATTGAATTGAAAACGATTTCGAAATGAATTGAATTGAAAACGATTTCGAAATGAATTGAATATAAAACGATTTCGAAATGAATTGAATATAAAACGATTTCGAAATGAATTGAATATAAAACGATTTCGAAATGAATTGAATTGAAAACGATTTCGAAATGAATTGAATATAAAACGATTTCGAAAGGAATTGAATAGAAAGCGAATTTGATTTCAATTGAATATATAACGAATTTGAATCAAATAGAAAACCAATTTGAATTGAATCAAATAGAAAACCACTTTGAATTGAATCGAATTGAAAACGAATTCAAACTGAATTGAAAACAAATTGAAATGAATTCAAATTGAATTGAAATTTGAATTGAATAGGAATGAATTTTAAAACGAATTTATAAGGAAAAATTCAATTTTGATTTGAATTGAAATGGAGGTTGAAAATGTTTTTGAAACGAATTCAAAACTGTTTATAAAATTCGTTTTAAATAGAAATCGACGAAATATATATTATATATATAATATAATGGCCTGAATAGAACGCGCCGCGCCGCGGCAGTTCGCGAATTTCGACCATTTATTTCAAACGGACAGTACGGGAGATCCGACCGTCAGATTCTCCTAAAACCGGAACCGTTGGGTTCGTATCGAAAAGTGCTTTCTAACGAATATTAGAAATTCAAAATCTAACGGTTGGATTTGGAGATACGTCCAAATCAAATTCGAAAAAGGTCGCTGTAAGTGCAATTCGATGGCCATTGTTGGAAATCGATTGTACGGGCCTTAATAAAATTATTAAAAATAGTAATAAATTGTGTAAAATCATAAGAAATGATTTGGGAAAAATTGGGGTGAAAAACTCTATATTTGAAAAAATAAAAATGGATTTTTATCGAAATGGACTAGTTTTGAACTAAATTTAAAACCCAATTATTTTTAAATAAATAGATTAGATTTAAAAAGCGGTTTTAAATAATCGGAATTTATAATATATTTGATTGGATTTGAAATGGGTTTATCGTGAACGGTGTTTTAAATAACACTAGTTCTTTAACCCGATAATAAATAGAATGTGATTTGGGTTTGTTGTGAACTGTGTTTTAAATAACACCTAGTTCTTTAACCCAGTAAAAGGAGTTTTAACGAATCTGCAATTAGATTGAAATGTGAATCTATAATCTAAATTATCAAATTTAGAAATGAGCGAGAATGGAGTATTGCCAGTTTTGCTTCAAAACGATAGTCAAATCTTTAATTAGATTTGAACGTGAAATGGTAATTAATTTTACCGATAACACTGTGGTGTTAGATATGGAGTACTACCAGTTTTGCTTCATGGGATGTATAGGTTGGGATTGGGAAATAAAATAAATAATTACTTCAGTATGGTTCGCTAATCTCGACTAGTTTAGAACACCATAATTTGGTTTGAAACGACTCCCAAAGGAAGATTAAAGGATAAATTTTAAAGAATTTATCTTGGATAAAATTAATGGGAACCTTTCCCTGATCATATGAATTGGAATGAGGCGTATGTTGTGTTTGTGTAACATTTGTTTTTAATATACGCGGGTTGTTCGGAAAGGCCGGGTTTGTACCCATTCTGAATAACCGATTCGACGATATGTCGAAGATGAAGACGGTGGTTGAAGACCGGAAGTCTTCACATCGTTTGGATAATTACTGACGATCCTGATTGGGCTGTACACCCAAGAGGATGGAAATAGTTGGTGGTCGTCCAGACGTACTTGGAGATGGATGGAAATGCGAGGAAAGTGCCTCCGGTTTCGTTCAGACCCAGAACGGACTTGTAAATGGATTGTGTGTCCGACATTGGATTTTATTCTGTGTTGATTGATTTCTATTAAATATATATCTGTTTGGCGGCAGAGAATTTATTCTCTTGCTTAACGCCCTTCTCTGAGACGTACGAGCTTAGAGGTTATATATCGATAGATATCAATCGCATGGCATGAATTGCCTGTGTGGCACACTGAGTTGCATGGATCAAGGCTTTTGTTGAAAAGCAAAGTCTTGTGGTTGATGATCAAAGCACGCCTACGTGGCAGCTTTGTGTATAACGTGAATTCGCGAGCCTCACACCTCGGTATGAGTTAAAAACGGGATACGGGCCGTTGGGAGAGCACGACGTTTCTTTCTAGCTTTGGTGGTGTCAGTGACTTACCAGCCCTGACATATATATACTTTTCACCTTTGTGGTTGTTGGAATGAGGCGCCTCGATATAGGTCTGTAAGGACCGGGAAACGTGTGTTCAGGAATAACTAATCCTCTAACGTAAGTGAGGACCGGCCCAACCGATCCAAGTGGCTGCCCAGAGTGTGTAGTCCTGAGCATTTGCTAGAGTGTCTCGAACGCGGAGAGGAGCTTGCCCCTTGCCTTGACTCATGACAGAAATCCAATTTCCAATACGTGTAATTCGGTTTTAATTGTAGAACTAGTATGGCGACATAGTAGATGGTAGCTATGCCGCCTATGATTGATATTTATGATTGAAATTGTTTTGACACTATACACTTATTATAGTATCAAATGATTTGTTTTAAACGTACCAAGCATGTTTGGCTATTATAAGGGAAAACCCTATCCTCCGGCTTGCGTTGCATTGTGTGATGGGACCTGGGTCTTATAATAGCTTCATTTTTCGAAAAAGCATTGCGTTGTTTATCCTATGCACTGGTATTCTTGGGAGGAAACCCGTTCCGTGTCATACGGCGTGGTCCCTTGAATTACTCTCTTTTAAAGTAAAGTTTTTAAATAACTGTTTTAGTTCTCACACCAGTCACATGACTGACCTGGAGTTTATTGTTTTAACCTAAACTCTGGGTGCCCTCATTTTCCGCACGGGCAGCTAGTAGTTTTGGTTTTGCAGATTTATATTCACAGGGTCCTGGTTTACAGCTGGAATGATATCCGGAAAGCTCTGTATCCGTATATCACCTTCAGTTGTGCTTTGTATTATTTTCCGCTGCTATGTAATTTATCGTAATCTCTGGTATTTATCGAATGTATATTTATTCATTTATACTCTGTATATTCTTGTATCTGATGGAATTGTTGTAATAGCAATGGAATGTTCTTCTGTCTGCGTTCTATTTTGTGTTGTTCTCAAAGTATCCGCTCTTTCCTTCACGGGGAAGTAATGGGTCCTTACATTTCACTTTAGAAATCAAAAGTTATGTCTAGTTTAAAATTTAGAAAGGTCGCTGTATAGTTTATATGGATTTTAATGTAAAATATAGCCATAAAAATAGCCATTTTGCAAACGATCTCGGTTTTCGACGAAACCACTTTTGTTGGAACCGGAATGTCAAATTATTGTTAAGTTTAATTTTCCATAATTTTTAGAATTAAAATGTGAGCGCAGTAAATATAAATGTGTTTTGTTCAATTCAGTCAAATTTAATCGACTAGAAAATAGCCATTTTTCAAACAGTCTCAGAATGAGATGAAATTAACTTTGTTAGGACCGTATCGTCAAAATAAAGCCAGAAATAATTTTTCAAGATTTTTCTGAGTCCGTATGTGGTCCCGGTGAATTTATAAGTACGGTTAAATTATATAATAAAGGATTTAATATTAATTTAAAGAAAACTGGCTGAAAACTTTCGTTTGGGCCTACGAGACATAGTTAGATGAGTCCAGGATGGTGGTAGTTGGGTAAGAACGACAGTCGTTGGGCTGAAATCGGGTAAAGTTGCTAAACAGACCTTAAGGGTTAAATAAAATAATAATTTATTATAAATAACCTTTACAATTCAAACCCTAATTCTCGTTTATACAGAGCCGCCGCCTCCCTATCTTTTCTATGGCCGATATGCTTTGATTTTAGAACCTTATGATCTCACAATCCCTCTCAAATTAATTCAAGCTTTCAAACCAAAATCGAAGTGCCATGTCCATTCTCTAAATTGATACAGTTGGGATGGGTTTTCGAAGACGGTGGCGGTCTGTTTCTGGCCTCAAAGGCGCCGGCTTTGGGAGGCTATTCACAGCGGAGGGACCTACCGAGGTGGCAGGGCGTGGTGGCGCAGATGGAGGAAGGCTCGGCCTTCGATGTGGTGCTCGCTGATGTGGTCCGGTGGCTTGGTGTTGCGTGCACGGGTGGTCAACGGTTTGGTGCGAATGGGTTTCCTGATGTCGTGCAGAAGAAGAGAGGATGGGAGGGTAAAGGATTGGATTAAAAATTAATTAATTTAAATTAATAATTTAATTAGTTAGTAAATCTTTAAAAACTCATATCTTGTTCTGATCATATCGAATTCGAACGATTTTTGAACCGTTGGAATCGTATTCAAGAACACTACACGATGAATAGACCAGAGTGTTTAGATCGACTGGAATTTTTGAGGAGAAAAAAAATCCAATCAAGGTGAGAATTCTGAATCTATTCTTGAGTTAAATTTAAAATTTAATTTAATTTTTAATTAGTATCCCGAATGAAAATCTATATACCTGTATGCATGAAATAATTTAGATCTGTGCTTGCGATCAATTTTGCTTCTTATTCAGTTTCATGTTTGCGCTGCTATCATTTTATTTTTAGATCTGTTTTAGATCTGAGATTTGCGCTACTATTATTATTATTTTATTCCTGTATACGTGTTGTTATCTTATTATTTCAGATCTACCTTTTTGATCTGTTCATGCGGGGTTAATTTTATTTTATTTTATCGCAAAATGACATAAAGATCTTGCCTTTTAGATTTATGTTGATAAACGACATAAAGATCTTACCTTTTAGATTTATGTTCGTAAATTTATGTGCGCGATGCAATCTCCTCTTTTATTTTGAGATTTCTCATGTTCATATGCTTCGCAATTAGAGAATTGTCATTTTTGGTCAAACATGTATGTTGAGTTGTTTTTGAAATAAAAGATCCAATATTTTTATTGAAAATTAAAAGTGAAATATGACAATGTGAAAGATTCACTTTTTATATGTAATCAAGAATGACAATTTACATTGAGAATAAAAATCAATTTTTTTATATGTAATTAGGAATGACAAATTACATTACAAATAAAAATCACATATTTATATGTAAAAAGAAGAGGATTTACATTGTAAATAAAAATTTCATTTTTATTATGTAAGTAAGAAGTAGGATTTACATTGTAAATAAAAATTTCATTTTTATTATGTAAGTAAGAAGTAGGATTTACATTGTAAATAAAAATTTCATTTTTATTATGTAAGTAAGAAGTAGGATATACATTGTAAATAAAAATTTCATTTTTATTATGTAAGTAAGAAGTAGGATTTACATTGTAAATAAAAATTTCATAGAAGTAGGATTTACATTGTAAATAAAAATTTCATTTTTATTATGTAAGTAAGAAGTAGGATTTACATAGTAAATAAAATTTCATCTTTATTTTGTAAATAAAGAAGTTGAGAATTTACATTTGAAAATAAAAATTACTTTTTTTTTATGGAACTTAAGATGAGAATTTACATTGAAAATAAAAATGACTTTTTCCTATGTAATTAAGAAAGAGAATTTACAGTGGAAAGAAAATTACTTTTTTTTATGTAATTGAGAAATAGGATTTACACTGTAAGGAAAATTTCATTTTTATTTTATAACTAAAGATATGAATTTACATTGTAAATGAAAATTACATTTTGTATGTAAGTTAAGATATGAATTTGCATAGTAAATGAAAATTACATTTTTATAATGTAATGAAGAAGTAGGATTTACATTATAAATAAAAAAAATTACATTTTTATAATATAATGAAGAAGTAGGATTTTGCCTTGTAATAAAAATTACATTTTTATAATGTAATAAGGAAGAGAAATTTTCACCGTAAACAAAAATTTCATTTTTATAATGTAAACAAAAAGTAGAATTTACATAGTAAACAAAAATTTCATTTTTATAATGTAAACAAAAAGTAGAATTTACATAGTAAGCAAAATTTCATTTTTATAATGTAAACAAAAAGTAGAATTTACATAGTAAGCAAAATTTCATTTTTATAATGTAAACAAAAAGTAGAATTTACATAGTAAGCAAAAATTACATTTTTATAATGTAATGAAGAAGTAGGATTTACATTATAAATAAAAATTACATTTTTATAATGTAATAAAGAAGAGAAATTTGCATTGTAATTAAAAATTACATTTTTATAACGTAATAAAGAAGAGGAATTTGCATTGTAATTAAAAATTACATTTTTATAATGTAATAAAGAAGAGGAATTTGCATTGTAATTAAAAATTACATTTTTATAATGTAATGAAGAAGTAGGATTTGCATTATAATTTAAACTACATTTTTATAATGTAAAAAAGAATGAGAATTGACATTGTAAATTAAAAGTACATTTTTTATAATGTGATAAAAGAATGAGAATTTACATCGTAATTAAAAAAATTATGATGAATAAAAAAAAGCAAGATTTGACATGGGATGTTTTATTACATTTTAATGTAATTAAAAGATAGAATGTGATGATGTAATTAAAATTACATTTTTAATGTAATTTAAAAAGATAGAATTTTTCACCGTATGGTTGATCACATTTTAAATGTAATTGAAAGGATAAAGGAATGAAATACAAACACTGAATTATATTTACCTTGTAATGTAAATAAAAGAAAGAAAGGAAGAATTCAACGTTAAAATGGAATTTACATTTTTAGGTAAATAAAAAGTTAAATGATTTATATTTATATATTTATATAAATATAAAATTAAACGAATCGAGCACGGTAGTTCGCGTTTTGAAATCGTACCTTTAAATGACTATACCAAAAGATCTGACCGTCGGATTGTCTTGAAACTGAAACCGTTAGGACCGTCTTGGAAAAAATCTTTCCAACAATATAAACTACGTTAAAATCCAACGGTTAGATTTTTAGAAATGTGAAAAATCAAAATTGGTTGAAAACAGCGTCAGGGTCGCCCATTGACCCGAAGCGTCGTTAAATAAAGATTTAATTATTTTAATTAATTAAAATAGGGATTAATCGTTATAAGATAATAATAACGATAAGGAAGGATTTTCATTACATACATACATATATATATATATATATATATATATATATATATATATATATATACGAGGATGACTTGGACAGTCCGAGTTAATCTCATTCCAAGTCATCAAACGACGTTTAGAGTTGAAGTTTGGAAGACGACGAATGAAGACCGTCAATCTTCCCATCGAGTGGACAGCGATCGAGGCCCTAAATTGACTTGCTCCCAATTCAAAGGTCATTGTCATTGTCCAAACGAACATGTTGATTGTACGGATTTGGTTTTCGCTCAGACCCAGAGCATAAGCTTATAAATGGATTGTTTGTCTGACATTGTACTCCGTTAAATATTATGTTATTGATTTTCTGTTAATATATAAATGTTGGTGGTGGAGAATTTATTCTTTGCTTAACACCCATTTATATATTGATGGGTGATCAATGGCACGGTATGGGTTGACAATGTGGCATGCTAAGATATTATGAACAAGGATTTTGTTGAAAAGCAGAGCCTTGTGGTTGAAGACTATAGCGTGACTTCACGAGCCTCACAACCTGGTTGAGTCTAAAACGGAAGAAAGGAATGCAGGGAGAGCAGCACATTTCTTTCTTGCTAGAAGTTGTGTCGGTGCTTAAAACTGGCTGATATTTACTTACGTGGATGATGGAATGAGGCGCCTTGGATGATAGGTCCTATAGGATCGGGAAACGTGTGTTTAGGAATAACTAATCCGCAAACTTGTATGGTGGACCGGCCCTGCAGCTTTCCAAGGGTTCACTGCGGGGGATCCTAAGACATTAGCTAGAGTGTCTCGAATCGGTAAGGAGCTCCTCCCTAGCCTTGAATTATGATGGAAACCAAATTCCAAATACGACCCTATGGACTTGATTTGTATTACTAGTATGGAGGCATAGTAGTATGGGGTACTATTCTTCCTAGGATTGATACATTTGTTTTGAAATGTTTTCATATACACTATTAATCATATCAAACTCGTATTTACCGTATTTAGCATGTTTAATCACCATAAGGGAAAACTCTATCCTTTGGTGTGCATTGCATTGTGTGATGGGACTTGAGTCTTATGGTGATTCCATTTTTTCAAAAGCATTGCGTTGTTTCCACGAATTATTTAGTATTTGTTCTGTCACTTTAAATTATGCACGACAATCCATTGGAACAAACCCATTCCGCGTTAGCGGCGTGGTCTTTGGATTTGCCTTATTACTGTTAGTTGAATTAGTTAAGAATTCTCACACCAGTCCCATGACTGACTCGTAGTTTGTTTTCACCTTTGCAAACTCGGATGCCCTCCTTTCTACACGGGCAGCCAAGTAACAGGTTCTAGCTTTCTTTGGAGTTGCTGTCTTTGGAGCTTTCTTGGTGTTGCTTAGCTGAGGTGATGATTTGGAGCCATGAAGACTATCTATCATTTATTTCCCTTTTTCATCTTTTCTTTTTACTTGAGACTTCCAGACTTGTTTTATTTCAAGTTGTACTATTTAGAGCTTAAAACTTATTTCCTTTTGCTGAAACTTGATGTAATAATTTAGTACTCTGTGACTGTGGGATTCTGTGTTTGATGACATTCATATTTCCGCTGCTATGATGTTGTTATTGTATAGTTTTCCTATGCTATGTTGTATTTGTGATCTGTATTGTTATATTTATGTTGTATTCCAAATGATTATTCCTTACTTTCATCCCATGGAAGTTTGGGGTTATCACAAGTACAGTATGTCCAGGCAATCCATTTCTCAACACAGGGGCATCAGTAAGTAGATCTTTTCAAAAGGGAACCTAAAAGCCAAACACTTCATGCCTCTATCTTAAATAATACGCAAGTGCAACAATATGTTTGTACTGCACCAGTTAAGGAAATGGAAAACTAAAGTTTTCTCACATATGTTATATACTGTCATCTGTATTTCTAAGTTTAAATTTAGTTTGAACCCACATAAATCCATCCCTATATGCACATATCACCTTCATCAACGTGCATATGATGCACGTGAGCCACCGAACAACAGTGGTGACCACCATAACTTTGCTACGAAAATTTTTACTTGCATGTGTTGTCCCTCCTAATGCTGCTAATTCTTCTTTCCTTATGCGCCTCCTCTTCTTTTCTCGTATGTTCTGCTTCCTTGTTTCAACATTTTTGAGGGTCTTTACATGTTAGACCTTGGCTACACATCATGCTCCGATGTACTATGTCCCTCCTGTCGATTTTATACTTCCAGCAACTTCTGGTTACTCACGCATCCCACCATGCTTCAGTGTCCTCTACATTTATACTCCTATAATTATCTAAATTTTAATCTTATGTGCACACTGCTTTCAGTCCCCTATGGTGCAGCTGCAGCCCAATCTCAGTTTAAATCTTTTAGCTTTTCTTTTGGCCATAACTTGAAACTAACTTTCACTCAGTGAAGTACTCGTTAGTTCGGCCGTTCAGCATAAGGAAATGACCCAAAACTGGTGTACACAGTACACAATACACATGGTGGAGCGGCATGACCATTTCCATACTTAACCCAACAACTACAAACTATGCAAAGCGATCGTAATTCTAACATTCCAGCAATCATAGCTGGATATCCACAGCAATTTCACAAGTAAAATTTACAGCTTTCACCCTAAAATGGTCTCGTCCGACCTCCTCCTACCCTCTGTCACTAAGCAACTCCATACGTAACTTCTACTGACCCTTTATGTTCGAAAACTATTTTCCTATTTCCTTTGTGATGTTTGCATTACTCCAGTTTACTCCTACTGCCACTTTTGATTCAGTATACAGTTTGCATTTTGTCAGTTAAGCCTCGGCAACTCATAGATTAACGTATACCCTATATCCTTCAATCATGAAATGGATTTTAAACAGAGTAAATTTTACTTATTACTTACCCTCTAAGTTTTGTATATTATTCAGTGATATTGGTCATTTATCTTCATCCAGACATTCCTGTTTACTACTGCAAAAATTGCATATTAACATATTTGCTGTTTTTAATTTCCATGAACTAATGTATGGAAACAGAGCTGAACTAAAAGGGTTTTTCTTCTCTCCTGTCTGTTCACTACTTCAGATCAGCCGTTTATTAAAGAACATCCAACAGGTAATACAAATTCATATATATGTGTTTATACACATAGTCATACACTTAGTCATCCACAGGTTTATTTTTAGACCGGATAAACAAGTTAGTTAAACATATTTAACCAACATACTTGCATATGTGTTTACTGCTACTGTTAATTTACTAATCTCAATAGTATGGTAGACATGATGGCAACATATGCATGATCAAAAATATTAAAACAGTATAGAAAATTTAAGAGTTTTCTCACATTTGCTTAGCTTTCCCTTTTCTGATTTCCTCAGGCTCCATTGTTCATACTCTCCACTGGTTCGATTTTTGTGTGAGGAGAGTGAATGGTTTCTAATGTTATTTATAGGGGCACTTTAGTATTAAATAACTTGCTTACATTTTAAGCTATAGCATGTACATCTCCTTTAGGTTAGACTTACCCCTTTTCTCTACTCCTATACAACTTGCTCTAGGAACTTAGGCGTGAAGGAATGAAGGAAAGATTTGTTTAATGGAGATATTTACTAATTTCTTGTCTTTATCTTTCTTCTAGAAACTAAATCCTTTCAAAACCATACTTCATTTATTTTGCTGCACATGATTTAGATTTTCTTAGATCTTGTTTGCAATAAAAATAGCTTTAGTTGCATGATATTTTTGCTTAAATGATTTTTTTATATATGCAAGTTGCTATTTTAGGCTTCTTAGGTGATTTCTTAGGTGATGACTTTAAGCCTATATTAGCTATCTATTCAATGTAAGATCTTCTTAAGATATTGTCTTTGGCTTCCTTTCTTTTGTTTGTTTCTCACATGAGTTCTCTTGATATTTTCATGTGAGGATTTGCAATATCTTTGCTTTGTTTTTATATTAAGGCACAACCATATATATGCATTCTAGTACACATATGTTTATACTCGTTCTAATTTGTTAAATAAACATATTTTATGATTTTAATTACCTCATTAAATCGATATTTATCACTAACAAAGACTACCTAAAAACCGGGACATTACAGTCCACCCCCTTATAAGAATTTCGTCCCCGAAATTTAAGAGTCACGCGTCGATTTTAGTTTTAACTAAAGTCAAATTTATACACATTCGTAACTATTTACCAGATAGGTTCCTTATTTATTTTGAATTTAGTTAGCTATTTTCTCAAATCCAAATTCTGATTTCATTTCAAAATCAGCTACTTAACTCATATGGGCCTATATCCAGTAATAATTCAAGTCTGGTCTTTATTACTAGGATATACCAATTTTATTTACTGGATATTTCTCTAAATTTATTTCAAAGTTATTGAACTTATCCTGGGATGACCCTATTTTTTTAACTCCTTCCATCGGTTGTTATGGTGGTCCTACTCAATTTCAACTATCTGATTATAACAGCTTGATAATCAACTTAATCAGAAGATTTATGTAACTGTGACCTAAGTCGATAACTCTAGTTATCTTATACTAAGTATACAATTTATTTCATGGTTTAAATTTTCAAAATACGCTCTCTCAATACTTATCCAACTCAATCTAGGATGTTACTAATCCTATCTCTACTGAGTTACGCCACAGAGCCAAGGTTACTCCTCAACCAATAGCTCTGATATCAACTGTAATGGCCGGGAAAATTCGATACTTGAATTTTCAACAGTAATACGAAATCTTGTATTACTCATCAAACAAAACCAAGTATTGAACTCCTGACTGTTAATAGAAAGAAGGTAGGGGATGAGATAGGAAAGATAGAACTTATAGATTAGAAGAATAAGAAGACATCAGAATCTCACAGCGGAATTTCACAAAATACATAGTATATTATAATACAGGGTCTGCTACATCAGAGTACATCATCTTGATACAATACCATAGTACAACAGCATAATTACACATCATGACTAGAATAATACAGATATAGATATAATACTGGTCTTGAACTTGACTTCATCAGATTCCACTTGCCTACCTGGACTACTTGTCTACTCATAATAAATATTATGAGTACCCAAGAGTTTAGGAAACACAGAAAATAAACTCTGGGTCAGTCAGGGGACTGGTGTGAGTAAACACTGTTAAAGAGATGTAAACAGGGTAAATAAGGATTAAGGTTTTCCATGTTGACTGGTTCATTTACTTTAGAAATCATAGACCAATCCATAACTAATATATGGATAACGACCCAAGTACTTTATATCAAAACGTTTGATATTACTATAGTTTTTATCAAATAAATAACCATCTAGTGAAACGCTTGCATCTCACGTTCACATATATAGTATAAAATCTAAAACCGCAGAGCACTTATTGGAGATTGGATTCCAACAAACATGGTATAGGAGCACCTATCGATCAGTGTACTCTAGAGGGTATACACTGCAGGTTCAACAAGAACGTCTTGCACCCCGGCCACACATGACCGCCCACTCATTTAGCTTGAGTGTAGCGAATATATTGTCACCCACGGTTGTTGGCCGTACAACCGAAATCCGAAGATACAGAATCGAAAAGAAGAACAAATATGAATTTTCTCTAGATTGGTGACAATACACCCTGCTTGGGAATGACCCAACTAGCCATGCTGCCCAGCCCAACTTTTGTTACTTCCGGGTTGTGAGGTTTGAGGTCACGTTTTTCTTCTGACAGATTATTTCTTCAATTACTTTGAATGTCACATCGTCATATCCGTCAGAAACACTCATTCGATTACCCAAATATATTACGGGCAATAAAGCTAAGAGAAACGAATTTCTCCGCCACCAACATAATATACTTACGTAAATTCGATGTGTAGAATTTAACTGATATACATTGTCAAACACTCATCCATTCGGGTTTGTTCTGGGACTGAACAGACCGAAAATACTATAGCCTTTGCATATCGTCGTCTTCAGTATTCTGACATGCATCGTATAAATCGAGTCGAAGTGGGATATTTATTCCGGACTCTTCGAAACGATGTACGAAATGTCTTTTATAGTCGATAAATAATTATCGGCTTAATCATGCTTATTATTTACTTTACACACTAATGATCATCATACAAACAATATTTGTTTACTTTGTTCATATCTGGGTACTATAATTATCTTTTAAAAATGAACAGTTAAGGTGTGTGCGTTTGTACACAGTATTTTATTCAGGTTTGATCATGAGTAGATAATGCACGTGCGTCGCACACGGCATTTTGCTTCATTTTTCATCGCTGCTCAGACGATGTTTCATACTCTAATTTCTTTTGTAAATTTTCCCCATATGTTTAAGTAATTTAAATTTATAATTTAAATATAATATTCCCTTATTATTTTACTTTAAACTTATCGAACTTCTAAAGTCGAATTCTTCATTTCGATCTTCTGCTTCTTCCTCTCCACTTGCCTCCGACTAATTAAATAAAAACTCTCTTTTTATTTAATTAACTACTTATTTATTTTATTCATCTATTTTATTTTCTATTTTAAATTTAAACTGTTTAAAATCTCGTTCAGAAACTCCTTTGATCTCGAAATTGCCAAAGTACCAGAGTGCCAAGTACCGGTTTCAAAACGCCATGATTTTGCTTGCCAAACTTCTCCAGCCGCCGTTCGTTCTGAATGTGCCAAAGTACAAAAGTACCAGACTCAAATTCTCATGATCATCGCTTCCGTTCACCTCCATTTACCATGACCGCTCCATTTGCCAAAACACCACCCTGGTAGTACCACTTTTCCAACACCATAATACCAAATACCAGTTTCCTTTGATCGTGCCAAGTACCAGTTCTCTTCTGACTTTCGTTCCTTGCTACTTCACCATATTATTATTATTTTATTTGATACATAATTGTATATTTTGAACTGGTCGAGTTCATGTGCATTTAACACACAGCGCCCACATTTTGAATAGACAAACTAATGCCTGACTTTCCTCTTTTTGTTTGTTCTTATTATTATTATTATTTTCCGTCCTTTTATCTTTGTGTTGTACACTCTATTAACTCATTACCGCACTTGTGTATTCTTGCACCCATGAAAATTCACTTACTCATAACCTGACGTAAATCTAGTTCTGTTTTTCAATGGAGTTTATGAGTACAGTATGTCCAGACAATCCATTTCTCAACACAGGGGCATCAGTAAGTAGATCTTTTCAAAAGGGAACCTAAAAGCCAAACACTTCATGCCTGTATCTTAAATAATACGCAAATGCAACAATATGTTTGTACTGCACCAGTTAAGGAAATGGAAAACAAAAGTTTTCTCACCTATGTTATATACTGTCATCTGTATTTCTAAGTTTAAATTTACTTTGAACACACATAAATCCATCCCTATATGCACATATCACCTTCGTCAACGTGCATATGATGCACGTGCGCCACCGAACAACAGTGGTGACCACCATAACTTTGCTACCAAAAATTTTACTTGCATGTGGTGTCCCTCCTAATGCTGCTAATTCTTCTTTCCTTATGCGCCTCCTCTTCTTTTCTCGTATGTTCTGTTTCCTTGTTTCAACATTTTTGAGGATCTCTGTACATGTTAGACCTTGGCTACACATCATGCTCCGATGTACTATGTCCCTCCTGTCCATTTTACACTTCCAGCAACTTCTGGTTACTCACGCATCCCACCATGCTTCAGTGTCCTCTACATTTATACTCCTATAATTGACTAAATTTTAATCTTATGTGCACACTGCTTTCAGTCCCCTATGGTGCAGCTGTAGCCCAATCTCAGTTGAAATCTTTTAGCTTTTCTTTTGGCCATAACTTGAAACTAACTTTCACTCGGTGAAGTACTCGTTAGTTCGGCCGTTCAGCATAAGGAAATGACCCAAAACTGGTGTACACAGTACACAATACACATGGTGGAGCGGCATGACCATTTCCATACTTAACCCAACAGCTACATACAATGCAAAGCGATCCTAATTCTAACATTCCGGCAATCATAGCTGGATATCCACAGCAATTTCATAAGTAAAATTTACAGCTTTCACCCTAAAATGGTCTCGTCCGACCTCCTCCTACCCTCTGCGACTACGCAACTCCATACGTAACTTCTACTGACCCTTTATGTTCGAAAACTATTTTCCTATTTCCTTTGTGATGTTTGCATTACTCCATTTTACTCCTACTGCCACTTTTGATTCAGTATACAGTTTGCATTTTGTCAGTTAAGCCTCGGCTACTCATAGATTAACGTGTACCCTATATCCTTCAATCATGAAATGGATTTTAAACATAGTAAATTTTACTTATTACTTACCCTCTAAGTTTTATATATTATTCAGTGATGTTGGTCATTTATCTTCATCCAGACATTCCTGTTTACTACTGCAAAAATTGCATATTAACATATTTGCTGTTTTTAATTTCCATGAACTAATGTATGGAAACAGAGCTGAACCAAAAGGGTTTTTCTTCTCTTCTGTCTGTTCACTACTTCAGATCTGCCACTTATTAAAGAACATACAACAGGTAATACAAATTCATATATATGTGTTTATACACATAGTCATACACTTAGTCATCCACTGGTTTATTTTTAGACTGGATAAACAAGTTAGTTAAGGATATTTAACAACATACTTGCATATGTGTTTACTGCTACTGTTAATTTACTAATCTCAATAGTATGGAAGACATGATGGCAACATATGCATGATCAAAAATATTAAAACAGTAAAGAAAATTTAAGAGTTTACTCACATTTGCTTAGCTTTCCCTTTTCTGATTTCCTCAGGCTCCATTGTTCATACTCTCCACTGGTTCGATTTTTGTGTGAGGAGAGTGAATGGTTTCTAATGCTATTTATAGGGGCACTTTAGTATTAAATAACTTGCTTACATTTTAAGCTATAGCATGTACATCCCCTTTAGGTTAGACTTACCCCTTTTCTCTACTCCTATACAACTTGCTCTAGGAACTTAGGCATGAAGGAAAGATTTGTTTAATGGAGATATTTACTAATTTCTTGTCTTTATCTTTCTTCTAGAAACTAAATCCTTTCAAAACCATACTTCATTTATTTTGTTGCACATGGTTTAGATTTTCTTAGATCTTGTTTGCAATAAAAATAGCTTTAGTTGCATGATATTTTTGCTTAAATGATTTTTTTATATATGCAAGTTGCTATTTTAGGCTTCTTAGGTGATTTCTTAGGTGATGACTTTAAGCCTATATTAGCTATCTATTCAAGGTAAGATCTTCTTAAGATATTGTCTTTGGCTTCCTTTCTTTTGTTTGTTTTTCACATGAGTTCTCTTGATATTTTCATGTGAGGATTTGCAATATCTTTGCTTTGTTTTTATATTAAGGCACAACCATATATATGTATTCTAGTACACATATGTTTATACTCGTTCTAATTTGTTAAATAAACATATTTATGATTTTAATTACCTCATTAAATCGATATTTATCACTAACAAAGACTAGCTAAAAATCGGGATATTACAAAAACGAACGACATTCCTCAAAGGAGATACTTTAAGGAACACCTTGTCTCCAACTTCAAATTCAAGATCAGTCCTTCTTTTGTCTGCATAGGACTTCTGTCTATCTTGTGCGGTCTTCATTCGCCTTCTTATCAAGTCCACTTTCTCTGAAGTTTCTCTAATCATATCTGGTCCAAGTATGAGCTTTCTTGTAGACTCCCACCAACAAGTTGGTGATCGACATGGTCTTCCATATAAATCTTCAAAGGGTGCCATGCCTATAGTGGCTTGGTAGCTATTGTTGTGGGCGAACTCCACCAAAGGGAGATGATCCTCCCATGTTCCTCCAAAGTCAAGAATGCACAGTCTCAAGAGGTCTTCTAATACTATGTTCACTCTTTCCGTCTGACCATCGGTTTGGGGGTGATAGGCCGTGCTTAAGCATAACTGTGTGCCTACAGCCTCTTGCAAGCTCCTCCAAAACTCGCTCGTAAAGATAGGATCTCGGTCACTCACTATGCTGGAGGGTATCCCATGAAGTCGAACTATTTCTTTAAGATAAATGGATGCTAACGATGAGGCAGTCCTCCTACTCTTGACAGGTATAAAGTGAGCGCTTTTGGTGAGCCTGTCCACTATTAACCAAATACTGGTATTGCCCCTTCTTGACCTAGGCAACCCATCAATACAGTCCATCGAAATGCTAACCCATTTCCACTGTGGGACCTCTAGAGGATGAAGCAGACCACCAGGCTTCTTCTGCTCCGCCTTGACTTGCTGGCATATCAAACACTTAGAGACGAACTCAGCCACATCCCTCTTCATGCCATTCCAAAAGAACACCCTTTTTATGTCTTTATACATCTTGTCTCCACCTGGGTGTATGGTCAAATTGGAATGGTGTGCTTCTTCGAGAACCGTCTTCACCAAATCCCTTGCTTGTGGGACGCATAGTTTTCCATCCCGCCTCAACCAACCCTTATCATCGATGGAGTATCTATTGAGGTGACTAGAAGTCTCACCCCTAATTAGCTTATCTATTACATCAACTAACTGAGGGTCTTCACGTTGTTCGGTTCCTATTGAGTCCAAAAGAGTAGGCCGCACCTCTAGCGAAGCTAACAAACCGGGTACAAATTCAGAGGAGGGTCTAAAGTCATAGTTGGCTATGTACTCTAAGCTTTGCCTTTCTACAAAGAGAGGGCTTAGGGTCAGCTTATTTCTACTTAAGGCGTCTGCTACCACATTACCCTTGCCAGGGGTATAGGAAATCTCAAAATCATATGAGGCGAGAAACTTCATCCATCTTTGTTGCCTCAAGTTAAGATCTTTCTATGAGAAAAGATACTTCAGCGATTTATGGTCAGTATACAATTCAAACTTCTCACCTAGGAGATAATGGCGCCAAGACTTAAGCGCAAAAACGATGGCAGCCAACTCTAGATCGTGGGTTGGGTAGTTTTTCTCATGTACTTTCAACTGTCTTCCACCATAAACTACTACCTTCCCTTCTTGCATCAAGACAGTGCCTAGTCCCGTACTGCATGCATCTGTATACACTGTAAACATCTTGCTCCCATCAGGCAATTTCAGAACTGGGGCTGTTGTTAGAGCCCTCTTCAAACGTTGGAAAGCAACATCGCAATCCAAATCCCAAGTGAAAGTTAGGTTCTTCTTCGTCAACCTTGTAAGTGGAGCTGAGATTTTCGCAAAGTCTTTGATGAACTTTCGGTAAAAGCCCACTAGCCCGAGAAAGCTTCGGACTTCGGTTGCATTCCTTGGGACCTTCCAATCTTGCACTGCCACTACTTTTGCGGAGTCCACAGCTAATCCCTCTTTGGACACCACATGTCCAAGAAACCTTACTTCCTCTCTCCAGAAGTGACATTTGGAGAATTTGACTTTCAACTGATGTGCACGAAGAGTTTCCATGACTTCCCTTAAGTGCAGAGCATGCTCTTCCTCACTCTTCAAGAAGATCAAAATGTCATCCACGAAGACCACCACAAACTTATTAAGGAATTCCCTGAACACCCTGCTCATCAAGTCAACGACATAAGCGGGTGCGTTTGTCAAGCCGAAAGGCATGACAAGCCACTCGAAGAAACCATTCGGGGTTCTGAACGCGGTCTTATCAATGCTGTCTTCAGCCACTCTTAGTTGATGAAACCCGGTAGCCAGATCTAGTTAGGAGAAAACCGACGCGCCTACAAGCTGATCGAACAAGTCGCCTATTCTTGGGAGTGGATGCCTATTCTTCTTGGTCGTCTTGTTTAGCTCCCTATAATCAACGCATAGGCGAAGTGAACCATCCGCTTTGGTTGTGAACACTCTGGAGCACCCCATTCAGAAATACTCCACCTTATGAACCCTTCTCAAGCAACTCTTTAACTTGCTTGTTGAGCTCTTTTCTCTCCCTTGGAGCCATGTCTCTAACGGGTAAAACAACGGGTTTTGCATTATCAACGAGGTATATGCGGAAGTCTATCTCCCGCTTCGGAGGTAAGCCCTTCACCTCTTTAAACACATCCGAGTATTCACGGACTACTCTAACAGACTGCAAATTCTCAACAGACGCATCAAGAGATTCTAGATAGCTAAGCATAATAGAGTTCATGGGATTATAAGAGATTTCGAGAGTGTTACCGATGCGAGTCATGAGTTTAACCACTCTCTTTTCACAATCGAGGATGGCACCATTACTGGATAGGCAATCCATGCCTAGAATCAACCCATAGCCCGTGAAGCCCAAAACATAGGCATTACATCTAAACCCAACGCTTAGTATAGAAAATTTCAAATCCAAACAAATCATTGACAAATAAGCTAAGCCCCCAATTGGATTTGAAACAACCAAGGGATCCTCTACTATACTAGTGTCTAGGTGCAGTGATTCAACTAAATCAGTAGATATAAAAGAGTGTGATGCGCCAGAATCAAAGAGTGTACGAACAAGATGATCAAAAAGATAAACTAAACTCTCAACAGAAATATTTCTACCTCGTTCTTGCAAAGGTACTATTAGAGCGTGAACCTGCCCTCCAGAAGTAGACCCAGTCCTCTGCCCCTGCCCTTGCTTTCTTGGGCAGTCCTTAGCCATATGTCCTGTCTCGTCGCAATGGAAACAACCACCCATCTTCCTCTTCTTCTTTCTGCAGTCCTTAACCAGATGTCCAGGACTTCTTAGAACCCGTCTTCTTATTCTGTTATCCCTCCGCTTTCTTTTCTTGAGGCACTTCCACCTTTGCTTCTTTCTTGTCATCCTTGTCTTCCTCGTGTAACCGTGCCATGTCCACCAATCTCTAATTAGTCGCACCCATGGGTACATGGGTCATAGCTAGGCTGTGCAGTGGCTCATTCAACCCTTTAACAAAACGGAGAGCCTTCTTATATGGAGTGTTCACTAAATCCAGTCCGAATCTGGCCAGCTGATTGAATTGATTTGACGTATTCCTTGACCGACATACTTTCCTGCTTAAGAGATAAGAACTTCTCCACCTGTAGGCTTCGTTCAGCTTGTGAGAGGAATTTCATTTCAAACTTCATTCTGAAATCCTCCCAAGTTTCAACTAGTCTCTCAGCATTGGTAACCTCCCACCAATAAGAAGCTTTGCCTTTAAGCAACCACACCGCCAACTGTATCTTCTTCCTATCGTCCACTTCGAAGATAACGAAAAAATACTCAGTTTCTTTGAGCCAGTTCCTTGCTTCCACGAATGATTCAGTTCCATTAAAGTTCTTTCCACCCATGGCTCGAAAGTCTCTACATATCTTTAAGAAAGCATTTGCACGAAAAGGAGGAGGAGGAACCGCTGCAGTTGGGGGAGGAGGAACGTCTTCTGGGCCTGCATCATTGGCCCTAGCCTCTAGGTACCTTCTGAATCAGCCAGGTACCGGCACGCCCTCTGGAAGGTTAAGATCCCCAGACATGCTGAAACGAAAAAGGAAAGATTCAAAACAAAGGATAGAAGATAGTGCATATGGCTTTGGGGGATTATGCCTTTTAAAATAAAACAACACTTTTTCTTGAAACTTTAAACTTCTTTTTGAAAAACAGTTTTAAAAAACTTTATCTGATTTGGTAAACCTATGCTCTGATACCAAGTGAAAAACCCTGCCTCCGTTAAGGTCACTCACAAAGGGAATGCCTTAACTTTGGTAGAGCATTATAGGTAAACAGACATAGAATAATTACAAGATAGATATAAGTATAGATAGCAGCAGAAATTTTCTTAAACTTTATTTCAAACACAAATCATAATCCAGTGGTTTATAACAGCATAAGTCAAAACACCATTACATCAAAATACTGTTTTGCATAACTAAATAAAGAAGCATTAAATAACAGTGATATTCCCCAATAAAGCATAAGCTAGCCATAGCAGTGAAAGAGAGGGTCCAAGGCAATACATCGACTATCTTCAAGCTTGAAAAGATAACTGAGGTAGGCGGAAGTACTCCCTCCCTGCGGATCTGGGGGGGGGGGGGGGGACGGAAGGAAAGAAGACGAAAGAAAACGGGTCAAATAATAAGTCTGGTAAGTTCAGTGATTACTAGCATTTAAACGGGAAAAAGGATCATGACATGAAATGAACTGAACATAGGACAATACTATCGTAGCAAGGTAACCTAAGGCAAGATAAGACAAGATAAACTGAAAATACTTATCGCACCCCTTTCTATTTCTCTGCACCTATCTATACTGGTTCCAACTAGCACTACATGTTTATGATAAAGTAATCCCTTTTATCGATCGGCTCCTACTCACATGCATTCTATCACGTGTGTCATTCGGCCCTCGCTTGATTGTAGATACCTGTACTGGCTCTACCATGGGGTGTATCAAATCCTATGGTGGCAACCCGACACAATTCAAGATGGACAGTGTATAACTACTGATGCCCAATGCTGGCTTTTCCACTCCGGAGTACGTGCATGCCTGTACTCCGTCGGAAATTACACTGACGCACTACCCACCGTTGTTTTGACCACTTATAATCAGCCCAGTAATCGTGCCCCACCCTGCCTAGTTCAGGGTACCATGATACATCTATGTGGGTTACTGCTGAAATGGGTCCCCGTTACTAGGGTTTCCAAATCAACATGTTAAATTGGTTAAGTGTCCAAATTAAACTAACCCCACCCATCAGTTTAGTTAACATGTTGATTTGGTTAAGTGTTACCTTAATTAACTTAACCCTACCATTCCTGTTTTAGCTTTAATTCATTCATTAAAGCACCAACCACTCACATTAGACATGTATTGTTGTGGTTACTGGATGTGCCGGTCGGTTCCGGGCAGTTTTACACCGCAACTCAGTCTAACCTCAGGATCTTTTGGGCTCAATGCGCTAACCTCTCACATTAGATCTATATTGTTACGGTTGCTGGATTTACCGGGTGGTTCCGAGCAGTCTTATACCATAACTCAATCTAACCTCAGGTTAGGCATATTCGTCTTTCACTAAATTTACATATTTATCCATTTATGTTTATGTGTAAATTATCAACAATTTATTGTCATGACCCACTTTCCCTCTAAATCGAGTTCATAATTTTTGGTATACAAATTATACCATTTTCATGCCACTTATCATGATTATGTGCCAAACATGCCAATCACATGTAATTTCATGTTTTCCCCAACGTTACCCCCATTATACGTCCGCATAACTTACATAGAACGTTGGGCTTGTAAACTAGCCCAACTCATAAAAAAAAGAAAAAAAATGAACAAGGGACATATTATATTCTATCAGGCATAAACATAGTAGATCAACTAAGCATGTGAACTTGTGACTAAGTTGGATCTAATTTTCATGTGAACTTGGTATAGATCTAACATATTAAACATGTATGAATCATGACATAACATATTAACTTGCACATGTTAGAACATATAAGAACCACAAATCTAATTTGCAACATAATAGGTTCCAATTAACATAGATCTAAACATATATGAATGTAGATCTAAACATGTAGGCATATAAATATGATTTAGATCATTAACTTGCAAGTAACATATAAAATCCACCAAACATGATAGGTTCATCACCAAGTTAACATATGATACAATAAGTTCATCACCAAATTAACATGATAGGTTTATACAATATGATATGTTCATCACCAAATCAATATGAACATAAATTAGGTTTGGTTATCTTACATACAAGCACCGTTCTATATTCAAATTATACAAGCCATGATTTCATGTTAATTGTGTTTAAATCTACGTAATAACCGCACTTACAAACAAAAGAGAAATTCTTGAGTTCTGGGATCTGTTTTCTGAAACTGAATAGCATTTAATTTGTAGCTTCTAACTTGCTTTCAAATTGAAGGAGAATGGCGGCTACTCTAGGTTGACTATTGACAGCATGGAATGAATTTGTGTGATTTAGGGTTGAGGGTTTGGGAGTGTTTTTATAGAGGTTTAATTAAATAAGAGCTGCCAGATCAACCGTAGGAGCAATTAAGACCATCCAGACAAGATAGAACAACCACATAAGCCCTAATGACTCAGAAAGGAGTCAGAAATCGTCAGCCTTCAGATCTGCCCGAGGGGGTAGGTCGACCCCCAGGTCGACCCCTAGGTCGACCCCCTGGTCGACCTGGCCCTGTGCGGGAAAATTCCCGCCCAGCTCGCTTCTGCTTCTAATTTTTGAATTTTGAATTTTCTGAACTGAGCTGTTTGAATTTTATTTAAATTTCTGAAACTTCTGAAGGCCATAACTTCTTCATACGGAGTCCAATTCACGCAAACTCGGACTCTATCTCAAGAAGAATTCTGAGACGAACGCAATGGCGTAACATGTTTCCTTTAATTCTCACATTTGAAATTAAGTATTCTTTAATTTTTTACTTTAATGAACACAGAAAATTTAGGGTGTTACAATACTCTAAGGTGACACTAACACATGGTGTGAAAATAATGGGGAGGCAGTGTGCATGTCATGGTGATAGCGAACATCAAACATAGCAATCATCCTCACATCTCTCACTCAGTGCGTAAAGTATATGATATCTACCACTTTGATCACCCAATTCTTTGCTACGATCACTCTGCCCCATGGAGTCATAACGGCTCCACTGCACTGATCCATAGCCACTAATCCTTTGCTATGTCCACTCTGCCCCCATGGAGTCATGACAACTCCACTGCACTGGCTCATAGCCCTGCTTCGATCACTTTTCCCCATGTAGTCATGACAACTCCACTGCACTGATCCATAGCCAATATCTGTCTCTCAGTGGTGAGTCAAAGCTATAGACACCGATAACCCCTTTGCACACGTCCCCAAGCAAAGTCCAATCATGAAGTTAACTCGTTGGTTCCCATTTGGATCCTGGGTTCTAACTTCCTATTTGGACTACCTTTGCATCTCGGGTTTTGGTCATCATCCCGGTTCGTGACTCTTTAGCTTCCATTCGGTTCAGCTCATACCCTTCGTCAAGTCTCGATTCGATACTCAAGTCCAAGGCTCAGCTCACGGTTCGTGGATGCTCCAGCTCGTGGTCGGCTCATGATGATGCTCCGGTCTCATGACTCATGGTTGGCTCGTGGACCACCTTCGGGTCGTGGGACCCTCCTTCAACTCGCGGCTCGTGACACCGTGGTCTGGTCGTGGTGGTCAGTTCGTGAAACCTAGTCTGGTCCGGCTCGGGGAGGTGGTTTTTGATCAGGCGGCTCGGTTCGTGGTTCACTTGGATGGTCGACTCGTGGTGGAGTCTTCAAGCAAGGTTCGTGGAGCTTGGTCCACTCGTGGAGTGCAGTGTCACCATCGGGCCGTGATATGTGCTTCACGAACGTGTCTATGACCAATTTTCTGTAACTTTTCCAACGAGCAATTCATGCCATACGACGGCGTTTTCGACTAATTTAACTTCACTAAGCAATCACAAAACATTCAAAACAGTAATAGCGACATAGGGAGTCGATCATAAACACCAAAACAACAATTTAATATGTTAATATGGATCAAACATACCCAAAACCCATGTTTTCCCTCTTAATCTCCTTAATCATGATTTAATCATACGATTAGCAAAACATGTCCAAATTAACCCAAATTCGTAACGGAGGCATAAAATAATATTTATGAATTTCTACATATTTTTCAAGATTTTTATAATGCATAATTACGTTAATTAACACTAATCACCCCTAATTAGCCATAATTAGTGAAAAACAATGCAAATTACTCACCTTAGCCACAAATAAAACTTTAGATCTAAAACACTACTGTTGAGGCGCGATTTCCAATGCAACACAGCAGCTCCAACTCTGATTTGACACTAATCTTCCTTGATTTGGTGTAGTTTAAGCTAATACGCGATTAGAAAGTGATTTGGGAGTGATTTAGAAGGTGGAGGCCATTGCTAGTGTTTCATGGATGTAAATGGCGGTTGGAAAAATGAATAAAATTGATTTCCCTAAACCTATCAGCCCTCCCATAACCCTAATCCCGAAATGGGTTATGGGCCCATTCACTAATTACCCTAATTAGGCCCGGTTAAGCTGTTTTTCACCTTCCAGACCTTGTTTCATCCATAACCCCCAAACGGTAAGTCCGTTTGGCTAATGTGACCACTCTACGAAAAGGTAAACCATCATCCAAATCAAATGGAAGTGGTTTCAGGTCAAAACTCCTTACCAATCAAAAGCTATAGATGAAACAAGATTCTCCAAGGGCAAAATGGTCATATAAAATTCGGCAAAAATCATGAACATGGGAAATGACCCCAATAGTCGTTCCCCAAAGTTACACGACTATTACGACCTCATATGAAAATGAAATAAATATTCTACAATCCTTCGATGCGTAGAATGCGGGTCGTTACATTCTCCCCCCTGAAGAAATTTCGCCCCCGAAATTCCTTAACCAAGAAACATACAAAGGGTCCCGTATGCCTATCAATCATTTGCAACAATCAAACATACAAAGCAACGCAATAAGACTATCCTAGCATGCGGTTTACTAACAAGGGAATAACTATCGCTATTAAAATTTTACCAGGCAAAGAGTTCTGGATGCGTCTTCCTTATGCTCTCCTCCGTTTCCCAAGTACAGTCATTCTCAGTCTCACCCCACTGGACCTTGACTAGTTCCACCGTCATACTTCGAAGTTGCTTTGTATCATACTCGACAATACGAATTGGCCTGCGGTTCCCAACCGCCTCTAGTTCTACTTCGACACCATCCAACTGCTCTGTTGAAATAGCCATATCAGCGTCGTGTACGAACTTCCTTAACTGGGAAACATGAAATACGTTGTGAACACTTGCCATCTTGTCAGGTAACTCAACTTTATATGCCAAATTCCCAACTTGCTCGAGAACTAGGAATAGACCAACAAATCTTGGTGCTAACTTGCCTCTCCTACCAAATCGAATCACGCTCTTTAACGGAGAAATCTTGACAAACACCAAGTCACTAACGAAGAATTTTAAATCTCTTCGCCTCTTATCGCTGTTGGATAACCTTGATCTTGCCTGAAGTTTCTCTTATTACATCTGGACCAAGCATGAATTTCTCACCTGTTTCTAGCCAACATGATGGTGAGTTGCACGGTCTTCCGTACAAAGCTTCAAATGGAGCCATGCCAATACTTGACTGATAACTATTGTTATATGCGAATTGCACTAGATTCAAATGGTCATCCCATGACCCTCCAAAATCCAATATACAAGCTCTCAAGAGATCCTCCAATATACGATTCATCCTCTCCGTCTGACCCTCGGTTTGAGGATGGTACGCGGTACTGAGATGTAATTCTGACCCTAAAGCTTCTTGTAAGCTCTTCCAAAACCCACTAGTAAACAACGAATCTCGGTCACTCACAATGCTTTTGGGTACTCCATGAAATCTCACTACCCACTTCATATATAGTTCTGCTAACTTAGCTGCAGTTCGGGTCGACTTGACTGGTATAAACCTTGCATTCTTGGTCAATCGATCCACAATTACCCAAATGCTATCATGTCCCGATCTAGTCCTTGGCAAACCATCAATGAAATCAATTGAGACTTGTTCCCATTTCCATTCGGGAATTTCTAATGGTTACAACAAACCACTAGGCTTCTTTTGCTCAGCTTTAACTAGCTGGAAGTTCATTCATTTGGATATAAACTTCCCAACATCTCTTATCATTCCTTCCCAGTAGTAGGTCTGCTTCATGTCTCGATACATTTTGTTACCACCGGGATGTATAGTTAGTTTTGAGTGATGACATTCTCCAAGCACCTCATCTCTCAATCCATTGACATTGGGTACAACTAGTCTCCCATTCTTCTAAGCCAACCTTCTCGATCAAGCCCATACTTGTTCATCTCCTTACTGTCAATACCCATCTCTAACTTGGAGATGATTTCCAAAAGGTTGGTTCATCCCGCTTACCGAAACCAATCCGCTCAATCAAAGTGGGTCTGATCATCAAACTTGCTAACATCTCTGGATCTAATTCGCATTTTGGTCTGCAATCGTACCCTGCGATATACTCCAGTTGATTCCATTCAAGAAACATAGCCCCTACACTGGCATGTTTCCTACTCAATGCATCAGCTACCGCATTTCCCTTTCCTGGTGTATATGCGATCTCAAAATCATAGGAAGCCAAGAATTTTAACCATCTCTGCTGACAGAGATTTAGATCCTTCTGAGAGAAAAGATACTTTAATGATTTATGATCGGTAAACAACTCGAATCTTTCTCCCAAGAGATAATGTCTCCACATCTTCAACGCAAACACAATCGTTGCCAATTCCAAATCATGGGTAGGATGTCTTTTCTCATGCGGTTTCAGTTGCCGACTAGCGTAAGCTACGACCCTACCTCCTTGCATCAATACAGCACCTAGTCCGGTACCACATGCATCCGTGCATACCGTCATCTCTTCGTTCCCCTTAGGAAAAACTAACCCTTGTGCACTCGTCAACTTTCCCTTTAGACCCTTAAATGCATTCTCGCACCTTTCGTCCCAGATGAAAGCTTGATTCTTCTTTGTCAACTGAGTTAACGGTGCCGCTATCTTGGAGAAGTCCTGGATGAACTTACGATAATATCCAGCTAACCCCAAGAAACTTCTTATGTCTGTTGCATTCTTGGGCATAGACCAATCTTGTACCGTAGCCACCTTCGAAGTGTCCATGGCAATCCTATTCTCTGAAACAACATGGCCCAAGAATCTCACTTCCCTCCTCCAGAAATGGCACTTAGAAAATTTTTCTTTCAATTGGTGTTTTCTCAACACCTCCATCACTATCCTCAAATGTTCCTTGTGTACTTTCTCTGTCCTCGAGTAAACAAGGATATCGTCCACGAACAATAGAACAAACTTGTTCAATTGATCCCTGAATACACTATTCATACGATCCACAAAATATACTGGTGCATTGGTCAACCCGAATGGCATGACCAACCACTCATGGAATACAGATGGCGTCCGAAACGCCGTTTTAGGAATACTCTCAACTGCTACTAGGAGCTGATGAAATCCTGTCGCGAGGTCCAATTGGGAGAACGCTCTTGCTCCTTCCAAATAGTTAAACAAATCATCTATCCGTGGAAGAGGATACTTATTTTTCCTAGTCACTTTATTCAACTCGCGATAGTCCACACATAAACGAAGGGAACCATCTGCCTTAGTGGCAAATACAACCGGTGCTCCCTACTGGGAAACACTTCTTCTGATAAATCCCTTCTTCAAAAGATCGCTTACTTGCACCCCGAGCTCTTGTTGCTCCCTTGGTGCCATACGACGAAGTGGCATCACTATAGGTCTGGCATCTTTCACTAAATCAATACGGAACTCAATCTCTCGGTTTGGTGGAAGTCCGGTCACTTCCTCGAATATATCCGGATACTGGCCAGCAATGGGAACCCCTGATAACTCGTCCTGCGGAATATCGAGGGAATTTAGAAAACTAGCCATCACCTCATCACTAGATAGGCCACCAAACACTACCCTCCGCCCATCATCCGCCCTAATAGTCACCGAAAATCCCTCACAGTCTACCACTACCCCGTACCTTTGGAGCCAATCAACTCCAAAAATAATGCCATACCTAGTAAAGCCTAAAACAAAGCAATCACAAGCAAACATACATTTATGACTCGATAAGACCAAATTTCTACAAATCATGCTAAGGCTAGTCGAACCACCAATCGGGTTCGTCACAACTAAAGGTCTATCGACTATCTCGGGTTCCAATCCTAACCTATCTACTAGGTCACTAGATATGAAGGAACAGGAAGCCCCAGTATCAAACAATACTCGAACAGGAACATCATAAATAGAAAGCATACCTTGAATGACAACATTCTTTCCTTTCTCCACCGCAGTTGGGGCATTCAACGAAGAAGGAACAACATCAATAGCATATGCTTTCACAATCTGCTTCTCTTTAGGAGGTTGTGGACATTTACCCTTGTGATGTCCCACTTGGCCGCAGTTGAAGCACTTCCTGTCCGCTGGCTTGGTCCTGTAATCTTTGGCATAGAGGCCCTTCTTGCCACAGCGAAAGCACTCAACATCTTTCTTATTCTTTTTCTGACCATCCTTAGCTTGGTTCTGCTTCCTCTTATTCTAGGAATTATTCTTGCCTCCGCCGCTTGCCTGCGGATTTGGCCCCTTTGCAGATGTAACAACGACCACAGTCTTGGGCTTAGGATAAAGTCTCTCTGATCTCAATGCTTTCCCGATAATCGATTCAAATGTCACATCAATATGGTTTATAAGCCTTTCCCTCAAGTACTGATCTAAGCCTGTTATGAACTTCTCATTTTCATTTTCGGGAGTATCGATAAGGGATAGTCCATATTTTGGTAAAGTATCGAATTCAACAATATATTCCGAGACTGCCCTACCATTCTACTTAAGTTCCAAAAATTTCCTGAAAAATTCGTATTTCTTAGCAGTTGGGATAAACTTATCACTGAAGCGGAACTTAAACTGGTTCCAAGTAACTTGATCCTCAGGAGTAGCTGCTTTAATAGCATTCCACCAATTCATAGCCCATCCTTGTAGCTGACGCGATGCTAGCTTCCTCTTCATTGCATCTTCGATTCCCAAATCCTCAAAGATGCGCTAACAACTATCGAGCTAGTCTTGAACATCCATAGCCGATTCCGCTCCATGGGACGGCTTCCCGCCAAGACTAGTATAATCCTTGTTAAGCTTGGCGAAATCGACTCTAGGCGCCTGTACGGCTGCACCACCACCGTTAGCAGCATTAGGAACTGCTCCTTGCACATCCCTGGGCATCTCTCTCATGAAAGTAGTAAACGTCGTCCTTATATCAGGAGCATTCCTATTATTGTCCCCTGAACCCTTACTCCTCGTATATCGGCTCATCGTTCAATCTGCAAAGAGAAAACGATTAACCATCTCCATAGTGGTGCTAGTGCAGTGCGATTTCATCCTTATATATACCAATAGTATATATATATAGCTTTTGAAAACCAAAATATCACAAATACGCGCTCTCATATATGTATACTATCTCTCCCTAATGTCTTCCCCTAGGTTAACTACGCAACCTAGAGCTCTGATACCAAATGTGACGGCCCGCCCCGCACCAGCCGACATTTCCAATGAAACGCGATGTGCCGATGTCCAACCAGCACGGGACGGTCGTCAAAAGAAAAGAAATAAGACGATGAATCATCAAAGAACCTGTAGTATATCTCACAGCGCATGGAACAAAATATAATAATAACATAACTTGATATAAAGCAGGCAAGACAGTGCATAAGCAGAAAACTAAATCATCATAGCAGCGGAAAATTCAAAATACAGCTTATGATGCAAATCATCATTATTACAACTTTTAAAACTGTCTCTAAAGAAAAATAGGAAGGTACGCTACTAATGCCCAAAGTAGCGACCAAAAACAACACAAGGAGAACATATGGAAATGATACGTGTAAGCCTCATGCTCGTCTCCGGACAACTACCCGTGCATAACCAGCTAACCTGTCTCCAGTCTGCTTGTTTAGGAGAACCCAAAGTAATAAGAAGAGACATAAAACTCTGGGTCAGACCAAAGTCTGGTATTAGCAATAGGCAGCAAAACAAAACAATAACCGGTATACATAACCATACCTGAACCTGGACCTACAACCAAAGAGTTAGCACAACAGGATGTACAATACTCTAAAGTGACACTAACACATGGTATGAAAATAATGGGGAGGGGGTGTGCATGTCATGGTGATAGCAAACATCAAACATATCAATCATCCTCACATCTCTCACTCAGTGCGTAAAGTATACGATATCTACCACTTTGATCACCCAATTCTTTACTACGATCACTCTGCCCCATGGAGTCATAACGGCTCCACTGCACTGATCCATAGCCACAAATCCTTTGCTATGTCCACTCTGCCCCATGGAGTCATGACAACTCCACTGCACTGGCTCATAGCCCTGCTACAATCACTTTGCCCTTTTGATTCATGACAACTCCACTGCACTGAACCATAGCCAATATCCGTCTCTCAGTGGTGAGTCAAAGCTATAGACACTGATAACCCCTTTGCACACGTCCCCAAGCAAAGTCCAATCATGAAGTTAACTCGTTGGTTCCCATCTGGATCCTGAGTTCTAACTTCCTATTTGGACTACCTTTACATCTCGGGTTTTGGTCATCATCTCGGTTTGTGACTCTTCAGCTTCCATTCGGTTCAGCTCATACCCTTCGTCATGTCTCGATTCGATACTCAAGTCTAAGGCTCAGCTCACGGTTCGTGGATGCTCCGGCTCGTGGTCGGCTTGTGATGATGCTCCGGGCTCGTGACTCATGGTTGGCTCGTGGACCACCTTTAGGTCGTGGGACCCTCCTCCAACTCGCGGCTCGTGACACCTTGGTCTGGTCGTGGTGGTCAGTTCGTGAAACCTAGTCTGATACCAAATGTGACGGCCTGCCCCGCACCAGCCAACATTTCCAATGAAATGCAATATGCCGATGTCCAACCAGCACGGGACGGTCGACAAAAGCAAAGAAACAAGACGATGAATCATCAAAGAACCTGTAGTATATGTCACATCGCATGGAACAAAATATAATAATAACATAACTTGATATAAAACAGGCGAGACAGTGCATAAGATGAAAACCAAATCATCATAGGTGCGGAAAATTCAAAATACAGCTTATGATCCAAACCATCATTATTACAACTTTTAAAACTGTCTCTAAAGAAAAATAGGAAGGTACACTACTAATGCCCAAAGTAGCGACCAAGAACAACATAAGGAGAACATATGGAAATGATACGTGTAAGCCTCCTACTCATCTTCGGACAGCTACTCGTGCATAACTAGCTAACCTTTCTCTAGTCTGCTCGTTTAGGAGCACCCAGAGTAATAAGAAGAGACATAAAACTCTGGGTCAGATAAAAGTCTGGTATGAGCGATAAGCAGCAAAACAAAACAATAACAGGTATACATAACCATACCTCAACCTGGACCAGCAACCAAAGAATTAGCACAACAGGATGTACAATACTCCAAGGTGACACTAACAATTAGTGTAAAAATAATGGGGAGGGGGTGTGCATGTCATGGTGATATCAAACATCAAACATAGCAATCATCCTCACATCTCTCACTCAGTGCATAAAGTATACAATATCTACCACTTTGATCACCCAATTCTTTGCTATGATCACTCTGCCCCCATGGAGTCATAACGGCTCCACTGCACTGATCCATAGCCACTAATCCTTTGCTATGTCCACTCTGCCGCCATGGAGTCATGACAACTACACTGCACTGGATCATAGCCCTGCTACGATCACTTTGCCCCATGGAGTCATGACAACGCCATTGCACTGATCCATAGCCAATATCCGTCTCTCAGCAGTGAGTCAAAGCTATAGACACCGATAACCCCTTTGCACACGTCCCGCAGCAAAGTCCAATCACGAAGTTAACTCGTTGGTTCCCATCTGGATCCTGAGTTCTAACTTCCTATTTGGACTACCTTTGCATCTCGGGTTTTGGTCGTCATCCTGGTTCGTGACTCTTCAGATTCCATTTGGTTCAGCTCATACCCTTCATCATGTCTCGATTCGATACTCAAGTCCAAGGCTCAGCTCACGGTTCCGGGATGCTCCGGCTCATGGTCGGCTCATGGCTCATGGTTGGCTCGTGGACCACCTTCGGGTCGTGGGACCCTCCTCCAACTCGCGGCTCGTGACACCATGGTCTGGTCGTGGTGGTCAGTTCGTGAAACCTAGTCTGATACCAAATGCGACGGCCCGCCCCGCACTAGCCGACATTTCCAATGAAACGCGATGTGTCGATGTCGAACCAGCACGGGACAATCGTCAAAAGAAAAGAAACAAGATGATGAATCATCAAAGAACCTATAGTATATCTCACATCGCATGGAACAAAATATAATAATAACATAACTTGATATAAAACAGGCGAGACAGTGCATAAGCTGGAAACCAAATCATCATAGCATCGAAAAATTCAAAATACAGTTTATGATCCAAACCATCATTATTACAACTTTTAAAACTGTCTCAAAAGCAAAATAGGAAGGTACACTTCTAATGCCCAAAGTAGCAACCAACAAAAACACAAGGAGAACGTATGGAAATGATACGTGTAAGCCTCCTGCTCGTCTCCAGACAGCTACTTATGCATAACCAGCTAACCTTTCTCTAGTCTGCTCGTTTAGGAGCACCCAGAGTAATAAGAAGAGACATAAAACTCTGGGTCGGATAAAAGTCTGGTATGAGCGATAAGCAGCAAAACAAAACAATAACAGGTATACATAACCATACCTGAACCTCGACTAGCAACCAAAGATTTAGTACAACAGGATATACAATACTCTAAGGTGACACTAACACCTGGTGTGAAAATAATGGGGAGGGGTGTGCATGTCATGGTGATAGCAAACATCAAACATAGCAATCATCCTCACATCTCTCACTCAGTGCGTAAAGTATACGATATCTACCACTTTGATCACCCAATTCTTTGCTACGATCACTTTGTCCAATGGAGTCATAATAGCTCCCTGCACTGATCCATAGCCACTAATCATTTGCTATGTCCACTATGCCACGTGGAGTCATGACAACTCCACTGCACTGGCTCATAGCCCTGCTACGATCACTTTGCCCCATGGAGTCATGACAACTCCACTGCACTGATCCATAACCAATATCCGTCTCTCAGTGGTGAGTCAAAGCTATAGACACTGATAACCCCTTTGCACACGTCCCACAGCAAAGTCCAATCATGAAGTTAACTCGTTGGTTCCCATCTGGATCCTGAGTTCTAACTTCCTATTTGCACACGTCCCGCAGCAAAGTCCAATCATGAAGTTAACTCGTTGGTTCCCATCTGGATCCTAAGTTCTAACTTCCTATTTGGACTACCTTTGCATCTCGGGTTTTGGTCATCATCCCGGTTCGTGACTCTTCAGCTTCCATTCGGTTTAGCTCATACCCTTCATCATGTCTCGATTCGATACTCAAGTCCAAGGCTCAGCTTACGGTTCATGGATGCTCCGGCTCGTGGTCGGCTCGTGATGATGCTCCGGGCTCGTGACTCAAGGTTGGCTCGTTGACCACCTTCAGGACGTGGGACCCTCCTCCACCTCGCGGCTCATGACACCATAGTCTGGTCGTAGTGGTCAGTTTGTGAAACCTAGTCTGGTCCGGCTCGGGGAGGTGGTTCGTGATCAGGCGGCTCGGTTCATGGCTCACTTGGATGGTCGACTCGTGGTGGAGTCTTCAAGCACGGCTCGTGGAGTGTAGTGTCACGATCAGGCCGTGATACGTGCTTCACGAACGGGTTTATGACCAATTTCCTGCAACTTTTCTAGTGAGCAATTTACGCCATACGACGGCATTTTCGACCAATCTAACTTCACTAAGCAATCACAAAACATTCCAAACAGTAATATCAACATAGGGAATCGACCATAAACACCAAAACAACAATTTAATATGTCAATATTGATCAAACATACCCAAAACCCATGTTTTTCCCCTTAATCTTCTTAATCATGATTTAACCATACGATTAGCAAAACATGTCCAAATTAACCCAAATTTCTAACAGAGGCATAAAATAATATTTATGAATTTCTACATATTTTCCAGATTTTTATAATGCATAATTTCGTTAATTAACACTAATCACCCCTAATTAGCCATAATTAGTGAAAAATAATGCAAATCACTCACCTTAGCCACAAAGAAAACTTTAGATGTGAAATTCTACTGTTGAGGTGTGGTTTCCAATGCAACACAACAACTCCAACTCTGATTTGACACTAATCTTCCTTGATTTGGTGTAGTTTAAGCTAGTACGCGATTAGAAAGTGATTTGGGAGTGATTTAGAAGGTGGAGGCCATTGCTAGGGTTTCAAGGATGTAAATGGCGGCTGGAAAAATGAATAAAACTGATTTCCCTAACCCTATCAGCCCTTCCATAACCCTAATCCCGAAATGGGTTTTGGGCCCATTACCTAATTACCTTAATTAGGCCCGGTTAAGCTGTTTTTCACCTTCCAGACCTTGTTTCAGCCATAACCCCCAAACGGTAAGTCCGTTTGGCTAATGTGACCACTCTACGGAAAGGTAAACCATCATCCAAATCAAATGGAAGTGGTTTCAGGTCAAAACTCCTTACCAATCAAAAGCTATAGACGAAACAAGATTCTCCAAGGGCAAAATAGTCATATAAAATTCGACAAAAATCATGAACATGGGAAATTACCCCAATAGTCTTTCCCCAAAGTTACACGACTATACGACCCCATATGAAAATGAAATAAATATTCTACGATCCTTCGATGCGTAAAATGCGGGTCATTACATTTTCAGATTGCAACCTACTTTCAAATTGTTCGTTCTGTTTATAAGTTGGGAATATGTAATACTTATCACGAAAACACTGCATCACGAAAACCCTAAAAGGTTGATTGTGCAGCGAAAGACTGAATAAAATGAGATGAAATAAATTATTGTCGCATAGGGAAAGGTAGCTTGGATTCTTATGATATACATATACATTAGTCGGCGGCTTTCGTAAGCCGTCGTCACTAATTTAGCAACAGGTTGCAACGATAATTTGTCTAGGTCACATCCATTAAAAATTGTTACAAGCGGTTGCAAATCTGGAACAATGGTCGTCGCAAGCCGTTGCAAAATTAGACCTGTAGGTCGTCGCAAGACGTCGCAGATCTAGGTAGTTTTTGCTGCACTATACAGCGATTCCTTTCCCTCAAACCACAAACGTATAATCAATTCACCAATACCAAATCTTATCACTATTATTCCATCATAACATACACCTAATCCAATATAATATTACCAAATCATAATATAAGCCAAATCCATAAAACTACCAATAACATTCCATCATAACACTACCAGATCCTAACATTCCATAATAACATAACGTCATAATATATACAAAAAGACCACTAACCCATTCTAGTGCTACAAATTCAAAAACACAACCAAATCCATCAACCAAACAGTAATTACCATCATCGTGCATCAAGTGTTAGGGAATGCGGAATGGATCTTAAGGCAAAACTAACACTAGATGGAGGAATAGTGTTTTCAAGGAATTTAAAAAAATCTAAAACTTAAATGATCTACTAATGAATAACACACCACAAAGATAATCACAGACACAGAATCAAACACAAACACAGAAATAAACAGAAATAAAATGCAGAAAAGGAAAGAACTCACCGGATTTTATACTGGTTCGGATTGCTCCTACGTCCAGTTCCACGCGGTGCTGGATTGCATAGATTTTTATTACTAGACCAAAATCTCAGTACAATCCCCTTGATTTCACGGCTACAAGGTTAACACCGTTTCCACCACCCTTGATTTCCCGACTACAAGGTTAACACCGTTTCCTTACTTGATTTCACGGCTACAAGGAACACACCATTACCCAAACTATCCCAAAACAATCCCAAATGATTACAACATCCCCATAACTCCGCAATATCACTTCGATTCAGAGAATAATGAGTAGAGAGTGAGAATATAAAACGTTTTATGTATTTAGAATAGAAATCAGCAGAGTATAAGTGTAGAAATCATAAAAATATGAAATAATAATGGGGGTATGAAAAGGGATTAAGATGGAGAAGAAGAATCGTTAAAAAAGTCGAAATCAACCCCTATGTATAAGATTTGAAAAGTTGCAACACCTCTGGAATGTTACAAATGGTAAAAAGACACTTCCTTTCAAAACTAAAAATATGACAGTTGTATGTCGACATCCCTATATATGTGTCGACATATATATATATACGTTTGAAAATTTTAAATTTGAGTAATTTTCAAGTGTTTTAATATATATATAATTCTGGAAATTCTTGAATTAAATCATAGTGACATAAATAAGCATTATAAAGTAGAAAATCATATGAAATCATAAATATAAATTGTATAAACATATTTACAAAATTATAAAGTTTAAAAATATAAAGGTATATAACTATATAAATATATAAAATCTTCAAAACTTAAGTTTAAAATCAAAAGTAAGATAGAAAAACTTAATTATAATTCAAATTTTGAAAATAGAATTTGAAATTTGAAAATCAGAATTTGAAAATTAGAATTTAAAAAAAGAATTCGAATTCGAGCTTGGAGTGCTATTCAGAGTCTTACATATAAACTAGACTCTATTATTTGAACTCTTGAACTCTTGATTACTCATGAGTCTTGAATCTTCTCTGATCTCTTGATTCTCCAAAACTCTAAAACTGTACATTCTTCAGTATTAATTCCTGCATATAAATCCTGCATATATGCATATATATATATATATATATTCTAGATTGAAATGTTAGTATATATATTTTATAATTGATTAATATTGAAATAAGGTTGTTGTCATCAAAACTCCATTCTCCACCATCTCCCCCTTTTTGATGATGATAACCTGAGTTTATAAAATATTCATACCTGTTGATGCTATTCCTTTTAATAATCCCATTGTCAATATGAATCCTATATATTCTACTTACACTAAGTCTATATTTTATAATTTCTCCCCCTTTGGCATTATCAAAAAGAAATTCTAAAAATACTGCCCCTAAATTCTATATTTATCGTATTATTATTTTATACAAAAGTAATAAGATATATATGTATTACTTGTGATCAAAATACTTAATGTATATGACTCCCCCTAAATTTAGGCCTATGTACCAAACTAATAAAAAGATCATGAAGGATAAAGCAAGCATTATATTACACATTGTTTTTCAATACAAGTGATACACACGAAAGAGAATAACTGTACACGTAGTACAACGAATAAATGAAAAGTGTAACGACCCAGAAAAATGCGACTTTGGATATCCGATATACAACACATCTCGAACATCAAGAGTCGAAAATAACCGAATAGTTAATGAAAGAAATTAGAGGGTGAGGATAGATAAGGTAGAAATAATAGAATAGAAGAAGAAGAAGAACATCATCATCAGAGTAATCACGAATCTCACAGCGGAACGAATAAAATATAACATAACTTTTGAAATACAAACAATTATATATACAATAGCACTTATCAGAGTACAGCACTTACAACAACAGCGGAAATAATACTAGTTTTAGAATCTTGAAGCCTCCTGCTCCAATCTCTCCAAGTGTATCTGTAAAATCCCGACTACTTGACTGCTCGTACAAATTTAGGCACCCAAGAGTTTAGGGAAACAAAACAAATAAACTCCGGGTCAGTCATGGGACTGGTGTGAATAAAACTCCTAACACTTGGTTAAATAACGGATATATCATAAGACCAAGCCGTGAAAACGGAACGGGTTTTTCCCTTATGAAAACCCAAACAACTTTGTAAAGCAATATCATTCTGATATTATAATAATGTCTAAATACAGTTAGATATCAATCTAGCATAAACGCTTTCATCTCACGTTCTACATATATAGTATACAATCAAAACCGCAAGCACGTATTGGATAATGGATTTCCAACTATGACAAGGTATGGAACCACCTTCCGATCAGTGTACTCTAGGAACGATACACTGGAGTTCAACAAGAACATCTTGCAACTCAGCCACACATGACCGACCACTCATTTCGCTTGAGTGTATCGAATGTACATCACCAACGGTTGGGATCGGCAACCGTTTCCCGTATATATATGGGACATCATTGATAGATTAAAAGAAGCAAATGAATATTCTCTAGATAGGTGATTATACACCCTACTTTGGTGCGACCGACTTAGCCATGCTGCCTGCCCGATTTCTGTCATTTACCGGATGTGAGGCTAGAAGCTACGCTTACTTTCCATTCATTTATAACACGATCACTTTGAATGCCACATTATCAGATCCGTAAATCATTAGTTGGTTTATACAAATATCCTGGATGTTATGCTAAGGGATAAATCCGTTGCAACCATATATAATTATACAGACCAACCCATTCGATCATTGGAAATACTTTGTCAGACATTCGTCCATTTACATTCGTTCTGGGACTGAACGAAACCGAAGGCACTATTCAGTACATCCATCTTAGTCCATTGTTATCTAAGATTTATACAACAACCCTTGCACTTTACTCTGTCTTCAATATATTCAGCATATATGATTCGCAACGCTTATGCCAATACAGAGTGGTTCTTTGGATAATAATCCAACCGGTCTCTCCATATTTACAACGTTAAAATGGTCAAAACATTGATAGTCTGTGATTTAACTATCAAAGAAAACTCGTGTGCAAACAAAGATATTATTTCCAGATGGAAATTATATCAACCAAATCATCATTTAACATTTATCTCTTTAGTTCATTAATTTACTTATCTCTTGTTTTCCTATATTCTGAATTTCTTATTTTCTAATTTTAGAAAATATACTTTATTAACAAGGGAAAACATTTCCATTTCCTGTTTCCTATATTAGAAAACATTTCTGACAATTCCAAAGTTCCTTTATTGGATTTAAACAGATGTTTTAAATAAAACATCGCTATGCTAACTCAAACCATTTACTGAATTCACTTAACCATCATTCACTATGAAACCTTACCATTCCTTAGTTAAGAAGGACGTCAATCAAGTTGGGGTATAATTACCTCTCAGACCTTAACTGAACAACATTATAACTTCGAAATAGTAACAGTTTATCCTTTAAACCTTTAACAACTTCTTTACGTAACTCTCGGATTCAATTTACGAATCCACTTCCTTATTGAAAACATTGATTATAATGATAACGTTATAATCCTTACTTTCGAAATATCTAACTTCAATTATAACCTTTATTCTTTAATTCGAATAATTAAACCTAACCCTAATTTATTAGTGTATACTCTTGATTTAAAAACCAGAAAGTAAATATTACTTTCCTGAATTCGATATAATTGAATTCGACGTATAATTCTCTTTCTAGTAATCTCTATTTGATTAACTCTTCTTTGAATAACCTATATTCGATTATCTCTCTTCGAATAACTTATATTCGAAATCTCTCTCTTTCGAATAAACTATATTCGATCTCTTTCTTTCGAATACGCTATATTCAAAAATCTCCTTTCGATTAACTAATCGATAACTCCTTTCGATTAAACTATAATCGATAACTCCTTTCGATTAAACTATAATAGATAACTCCTTTCGATTAGACTATAATCGATAACTCCTTTCGATTAAACTATAATCGATAATTCCTTTCCTTTAACTCTATTCGAATAAACTATATTCGACTAACTCCTTCAACCCTATTCGAATAAACTATATTCGACTAACTCCAATAACTTCATTCGAATAACTATATTCGATTAACTCTATTTAACTCCATTCGAATAACTACTATTCGATTAACTCTATTTAACTCCATTCGAATAACTACTGTTCGATTTGACTCCATTCGCTTGACTCTAGATTGCAGCGATCACAATGGTTAAGCCTGATTCCCTCAGGAAACATCCGACCGCCTTAGGCTATTTACAGCCATGTGAATTACGCTAGCAGTCGTGCTGAATGACACTTATCCTGAATAACTATGTTTGACTAACTCTATCTCAAATAACTACACTTGATTAACTCTAGTTCGTTTTAACTCTAATCGATTAACTCTAACTGATTAACTCTAACTGGTTAACTCTAACTGATTAACTCTAACTGATTAACTCTACTGATTAACTCTAACTGGTTAACTCTACTGATTAACTCTAACTGGTTAACTCTACTGATTAATTCTAACTGGTTAACTCTAACCGATTAACTCTAACTGGTTAACTCTACTGATTAATTCTAACTGGTTAACTCTACTGATTAATTCTAACTGGTTAACTCTACTGATTAATTCTAACTGGTTAACTCTACGGATTAATTCTAACTCCTTAAATTTCCGGGAAAATTCGCCATAACCTCCTTTGTATCGGAAGCATCGGGAAAATCCCCAAACCGCCACAAAGGCCTTTCCATTCAAAAAGAAAATGGTTTGAAATTATTTCCTTTTTGAATATCTCCTATTTATAAATATTCCAATTTATAAATATTTCTTATTTATAAATATTCAAATTTATAAATATTCCTTATTTATAAATATTCCATTTATAATTATTTTATTTTCAATATCACTTTGAAAATGCCCTTATCAACACTTCAGTATGTTATGGTATTCAATCATATCAAATCACGATGATCAATATCGTCCAACCATATATAATCAACCCAGATTGTATATCACATCATATAACACAATATATGAACAAAACAGTACTAGAAATATTGAGGAACCCAGTTGGGTCCCTCCAACCTGTTTCCCTGCATCACAGATGTTAAACCATATAATTAACATCAACTTCATTTCAATATGAAATGTTCTGATAAACAACATCAATATATATATATAAATATAATTTTAACTAACTGACTTGCAGTTCAAATCAATCAACCAACACACAGCAATCAACAGATGATTAACAGTTCTAAAAATACATTATAAAAATATAACTGTTCAGATTTGGTGAGTTTTACTCACTTTGGCAGTTCATCGTTAAAGAATGATAAACTGTTATTTGATTTGAATCAAACAATTTATTTTGCCATAAATTCATACGAGCCCCAATCCACTTCCAGTCAGCTTCATTGTGAAGCTCTCGTCCATACGGTCCCAACGCAACTTACGGTTCGTCAATCTGATATCGTATCACGAAGTTATGAATTTATGAAGTTTGAACTAGTATTTAAATTAAAACTAACTTCCTTTTAATAAAATAATTGGGCCTCACCCAACAATTCTCACCGGCCCAATAACCCTTAGATAACACCCGCTCCATAAAACCATCTTCCCCAAATCGAAATGTCTGGCTTCAGTATTCCCTAACTCCCGTTTGACCTCGCGTTGACCCCCCTCCACCGCTGCCTCGTCCACCGAAGGACCTCGCAACCACCACCATTCATTTTCTCGTCGATCCCTCTTCCCACCAGCACCCTTTATCCTGAACTCGCTCACCACTTTCAAGGTTCCGTCGAACCCAGCTTCTCATGCCCTCAGGTATCGACGCCGTCACTTTTTGATTCGAAAATTCCCAAAAAAAATCACAATCCATCCCAATCGCTGCCACAAACAATAATATAACCCTCGAAACTCGAATTGATGCTTCAACATCCCAAATTTGTTCAACCCTAAAACAAATGTCGAACGCTGGAAATTTCCAATACACGGAAACAGAAGTCGAACTAAGGGAAACTGGTACGGGAATGAAGCTCATCCTCCAGGGATTCCTAATATATGATTTCCATGATTTATGGATTTTGTTTTGGATTTTTACTTTGATTTTTGGTTGAGGATTTTCGTTTGCTATGTGAAACTTTTGTGGCGGCCAAGAACGAGAGTTGACCAGAAAAAGAATTAGGTTAGAAATGAGAAAGGGTAAGTGTGGTGTTTTTATAGTGGGGACAAATATCTAGATATTTTGGTAGAAGGAATATTCCCGGTATATTCTCCATCGTTAATTCGTCTTCTAAAAATCCGTGTGCTCACACACGCTACCTAAAAATCACGAAACTGGACATGCACCTTCAGTTCGACATTACGGTCCCAACGAAACTGGTTTCGTCGAATTCCGACTCCGTTTTCTCACACAGCGTATTTTTAAACGTTAGAATACTGACTGTATTTCACTCTAAAATTCCGTACGGCCACAGAGTGTAATGAACCGTAATTTGGCAGGAGAATAATTAACTAATTTAATTATTAAATATCGATTTAACGATATCAATAACTGGAATTAAATAATATTTATATTTAATTAATATAAATAATAGGATAATATATTTCCGGAATAATTGGGAATAACGGAATTCACAATATTGTGTAAACTGGACAGTTGAAAATATATAATTCAGTTTATATTGAATTATATTGACGAATATATTTATATAAGCCAGTTGAATTTATAATTTATATTATAATTAAAATAGAGCTCTAAATGGCGTTGCAGTTCGCTATTTGGCGATTTGAACTTCAACTGAATGTACATGATTCGTTTTAAGCCGGATTTCTATGAAACAAGAAACGCGTAGAGCTGGTGGAGTATGTCTTTCTAGTGGAAGAGAAAAATCTGGATTTCGTCGTGTAGATTTTGAGATATGTCCAAATCAAATTTTGGAATAGTCGCTATAGAATCGTTTATCGACCGTATCGGTTTATTCGATATAACTAGAGATCGGGTTTGAATTTAGACAAGGTTCTTTTGGGGAATAGCGATAATTTAATTTTTAGAATTTTACTGTAATTTTTAATTAATTAAATAAGCAACTTTTTATTTGGAGTATTTGGCACCCTGTATCGACATTTCGGGGTTTCACAATATGAGTTCATCTACCGGTATTATTACATTTTTGGGACCAGAGCACATCACTCATTTAAATGGTATATTTGTTTCTGTCCATAACTGTCCCTACGTGAACAGAATATTTCATAGTGGGGTACGCTATGTTTTTAACTTAAAACAAACTAAACTGAATGGTTAACTGGTCAAATGAACTCGAAATTCAACGAAACAAGTTTCATACGAAACCTTAGGAAGAGGTCTAGTGAAACGTCAAGGCCTAATATTTTTAGGATTTTTTTCTGTAATTTTAAGGAATTTTTTCTTGGTGTTTTTCATCGATATTTTCTAAAGGGTTTTCGTAAACGGTGTCGGAATTCGACGAAACCTGTCCCATTGGATCCAGAATATTTTTCTATGCAAGGATTAGCTTAGTTTGTCAGAAACAGAGATCATATGATATTGTCTTAAGTGTTATTTCATGATGGAATTACTAACATAATAAAATAATATTATTTTTCCTCAACCTCCTATATAAACAACTTTATCTCCCTCCGTAAGACCTAACACACACAAAACCAAGCCGCCACTTTCTTCTGGGAAATCAAAATGAGAGTTCAAAAACCAAAAGAAAAATCAAAACAACATATACGACCACTGTAAAATCAGGATATGATCATGTTGGAACTAGTATTTCTGGTCCTCTTCATCATGGTGCGATTTACATCTGGAAGCACCAGTTTTGACAACAACGATTTTGGCTGATCCTCACAACGCATAGGGGAGGAACTGGGGGCCGCCACTGGTGGCGTTGGGAAGAGGGGTGTCGGGGCTTCGAGTAGCCGGTGGTCGGAGGTTTTCTAGTAGCATGTGGCTGCGTCGAAATGGGGCAAAAAGGGGCTGTTCGAGTTTTGGTTCCGGTGGGATTCCGGTGTCGACGTGGGTCCCCATGTCGTCAGGTCTGAAGTCGAAGTGTCGAGGAGGCTATGGCGAGTTTACCGGTGCTGGTGTTGAGTCAGACCATGGTCGGAGTGGCCATAAAAATCGGAGAAATAAGGGGTCTGTCATCAGCGTTTTCTGGATCGAAGGGGTGAAGTGTTTGTGAGATTGGCTTCGATTTCAGTAGAGTTTTGCTGTAGCGTGATGGTGCTTCCAACGAAGGCACGGATGGGGATTTGGTTCTCTGTTCCAAGATATTTGAGGAGCAATGGATAACCACATATCATTTGGAAAAAAAAGAAGGGATTTGCAGTGGGACGAAACGAAGAATGGGGTGAGGCCCAGATTCAAAGTGTGTAAAGAAAGAAAAGGGGAATGGGCCTTAGAAAGATGGTGGGTTGTTTTAGAAAGAAAAAGGGTCTTGGGCTTTGAAGTTGAAGATGGGCCGAAATTGTAGGTAAAGCCCAAAAGAAATATGAAGAGGAAATTTAGTTAAATTTATATTTAATAGTATACCCACTTGTAATGTTAATATCTCATACATATATTATCAGATTTATGAACCGTAAGTTGCGTTGGGATCGTATGGACGGGAGCAACACAATGGAACTGACCGAGAGTGGATTGGAGCTCGTTTGAATTTATGGCGGAATAAATTGTTTGATTCAAATCAAATAACATTTTATCGTTCTTTAACGATGAACTGCCAAAGTGAGTAAAACTCACCAACTCTGAACAGTTATATTTCTATAACGTATTTTTAGAACTGTTAATCATCTGTTGATCGCTGTATGTTGGTTGATTGATTGAACTGCTAGTCAGTTAGTAGAAATTATATATATATATATATATATATATATAAACCGTTAAACATTTATATATTGATTCTGCTATCAGAATAATTCCTATCGAACTGGAAGTGATGTTGATTTTATTGTGTAACATCTGTGATGCAGAGAAACAGGTTGGAGGGACCCAACTGGGTTCCTCAATATTTCTAATACTGTTTTATTCATATATTGTGTTATATGATGTGATATATATTCTGTGTTGATTATATACGGTTGGACGATATTGATCATCGTGATTTGATATGATTGAATACCATAACATACCGAAATGTTGATAAGGGAATTTTCAAAGTGATGTTGAAAATAAAATATTTATAAATGGAATATTTATAACTAAGAGATATTTATAAATTTAAATATTTATAAATAAGGAATATTTATAAATTGGAATATTTATAAATAGGATATATTCAAAAAGGAAATAATTGCAAATCATTTTCTTTTTGAATGGAAAGGCCTGTGTGGCGGGTTTGGGGATTTTCCCGATGCTCCCGATACAAAGGAGGTTATGGCAAATTTTCCCAGGAATTTAAGGAGTTAGAATATTTTTAAGAATAAATTTGAAAAGGAAATATTTGCAAACCATTTGCAAATAGAATAAAATAGAAAAAAGAAATATTTGTAAACCATTTACAAATAGAATTGAAAAGGGAATATTTAGAAAATAAATAGAGTTAATAAAAAGGAAATTGGTTTATAACGGAATAAGATGTTATAAAAAAGGAAACCCGTTATAAAAAGTAAAACACTATTAAATGAACATTTATAAAGTGAAGAACCGTTACTAAAAAGTGAATCTTTATAAATGAATAAACGTTGTTAAAAAGGAAATCTTTTTAAATGGATAAACGTTATCAAAATGGAGATAATCGAATATGGTATTCGAAGTTAGATAATCGAATATGGTATTCGAAGTTAGATAATCGAATATGGTATTCGAAGTTAGATAATCGAATATGGTATTCGAAGTTAGTTAATCGAATATGGTATTCGAAAGTTAGTAAATCGAATATGTTATTCGAAAGGGGTTAGTCGAGTCGAGTTAGTTGAATGGAGTTAATCGAATATTTGTTATTCGAATAAGAGTTAACCAGTTAGAGTTAATCGGTTAGAGTTAACCAGTTAGAATTAATCAGTAGAGTTAACTGATTAGAGTTAATCAGTTAGAGTTAATCAGTTAGAATTAATCAGTTAGAGTTAATCGATTAGAGTTAAAACGAACTAGAGTTAATCAAATGTAGTTATTTGAGAGAGAGTTAGTCAAACATAGTTATTCAGGATAAGTGTCATTCAGCACGACTGCTAGCGTAATTCGCAGGGCTGTAAATAGCCTAAGGCGGTCGGATGTTTCCTGAGGGAATCAGGCGTAACCATTGTGATCGCTGCGATCTAGAGTCAAGCGAATGGAGTCAAATCGAACAGTAGTTATTCGAATGGAGTTAAATAGAGTTAACCGAACAGTAGTTATTCGAATGGAGTTAAATAGAGTAAATCGAACAGTAGTTATTCGAATGGAGTTAAATAGAGTTAATCGAACAGTAGTTATTCGAATGGAGTTAAATAGAGTAAATCAAACAGTAGTTTTTCGAATGGAGTTAAATAGAGTTAATCGAACAGTAGTTATTCGAATGGAGTTAAATAGAGTTAATCGAATATAGTTATTCGAATGAAGTTATAAGAGTTAGTCGAATATAGTTTATTCGAATAGGGTTGAAGGAGTTAGTCGAATATAGTTTATTCGAATAGAGTTAAAGGAAAGGAATTATCGATTTTAGTTTAATCGAAAGGAGTTATCGATTATAGTTTAATCGAAAGGGTTATCGATTAGTTAATCGAAAGGAGATTTTTGAATATAGCGTATTCGAAAGAAAGAGATCGAATATAGTTTATTCGAAAGAGAGAGATTTCGAATATCGGTTATTCGAAGAGAGATAATCGAATATAGGATATTCGGAGAAGAGTTAATCAAATGGAGATTACTCGAAAGAGAATTTTACGTCAAATTTAATTATATCGAATTCGGGAAAGTAATATTTACTTTCCGGTTTTTAAATCAAGAGTATACACTAATAAATTAGGGTTAGGTTTAATTATTCGAATTAAAGAATAAAGGTTATAATTGAAGTTAGATATTGCGGAAGTAGGGATTATAACGTTATCGTTATAATCAATATTTTCAATAAAGAAGATGATTCGTAAATTGAATCCGAGAGTTACGTAAAGAAGTTATTAAAGGTTTAAAAGATAAACTGTTACTATTTCGAAGTTATAACGTTGTTCAGTTTAGGTCTGAGAGGTAATTATACGCCAACTTGATTGACTTCCTTCTTAACAAAGGAATGGTAAGGTTGAATAGTGAATGATGGTTAAGTGAATTCAGTAAATGGATTGAGATGGCATAGCGATGTTTTATTTAAACATCTGTTTAAATCCAATGAAGGAAATGGAAATGTTTTCCATTGTTAATAAAGTATATTTTCTAAAATTAGAAAATAAGAAAAGTTGAATATATGGAAACAGGAGATAAGTAAATCAAGGAACTAAAGAGATAAATGTTGAATGATGATTGATTGATATAATTTCCATCTGGAAATAATATCGTTGTTTGCACACGTATTTTTCTTTGATAGTTAACTCATTGACTATCGAAGTTTTTGACCATTTTAACGTTGTTAATATGGAGAGACCGGTTGGATTATTATCCAAAGAACCACTCTGTATTGGCATAAGCGTTACGAATCATATATGCTGAATATATTGAAGACGGAGTAAAGTGCAAGGGCTGTTGTATAAATCTTAGATAACAATGGACTAAGATGGATGTACTTAATAGTGCCTTCGGTTTCGTTCAGTCCCAGAACGAACGTAAATGGGCGAATGTCTGACAAAGTATTTCCAATGATCGAATGGGTTGGTCTGTATAAATATATATGGTTGCAGCGGATTTATCCCTTAGTATAACATCCAGGATATTTGTATAAACCAACTAATGATTTACGGATCTGATAATGTGGCATTCAAAGTGATCGTGTTATAAATGAATGGAAAGTAGTCGTAACCTCTAGCCTCACATCCGGTAAAAGACAGAAATCGGGCAGGCAACATGGCTAAGTCGGTCGCACCGAAGTAGGGTGTATAATCACCTATCTAGAGAATATTCATTTGCTTCTTTTAATCTATCAATGTTGTCCCATATATATACGGGAAACGGTTGCTGATCCCAACCGTTGGTGATGTACATTCGATACACTCAAGCGAAATGAGTGGTCGGTCATGTGTGGCTGAGTTGCAAGATGTTCTTGTTGAACTCCAGTGTATCGTTCCTAGAGTACACTGATCGGAAGGTGGTTCCATACCTTGTCATAGTTGGAAATCCATTACCCAATACGTGCTTGCGGTTTTGATTGTATACTATATAGTAGAACGTGAGATGAAAGCGTTTCTGCTAGATTGATATCTATTTGTACTTAGACATTATTATAATATCAGAATGATATTGCTTTACAAAGTTGTTTGGATTTTCATAAGGGAAAACCCGTTCCGTTTTCACGGCGTGGTCTTATGATATATCCGTTATTAAACCAAGTGTTAGGAGTTTTATTCACACCAGTCCATGTTGCGTGCTTAGTGCATGTGTCACATGATAGGGGGTTCTCGCTTTGCGTTAGGTGGCGAACGGGAGACTCTTACCCCTACATGTCCCAAAAATGAGGGTTGGTTGTGAAGTCGAAAGGATGGCCATAAAATGTGGACTGGGATACCAATGTAGGCCACAGTGGGGTATTACCTTGCTGCTTTGGGGGGATGAAGGGATGGTTGCAAAGCCTACCGGATTTTCGTCGGGTCACTACAGTTGGTATCAGAGCAATGATTTAGTTAATACCTTGGCTCTGTGGCGTGATTCAGTAGAGATGGGACTAGTAATATCCTAGACTGAGTTTGAGTGTATATATACGAGTGCGTATTTATTAGTTAATACAAAGTGATTTATATTGTGGAGACTCATTGGTTGAGTGGCTTATGGATTCTGGACGATCAGTTTGATCTACTGTATCGGTAGGAGTTTATAAACACTCGAATACGATGGACCGACATGGTATGTTTTGAAAAGAGGGTAAATGGAATAATTTTACCCGAATATATTTAATATAGTACATTGGTTGTGTTGGTTGTTATTATAATCGAGTAAGATTATAAAAAGGTGAAATAGTTATAAATAACTAATCAGAATTCATATAAGTAAAGTATATGAAGTAAGATGAAGAAAATCTGAATTTAAATCAGAATTGGAATTAAAATAAGGAAATTTTAAGTTCATGGGAGATTTTGAAAACGTTTTTCAAACTGAAAGTGATATAGTATTGAACTCACTTCGATAGCTGGAAAATAGATTCTGATGATGAATCGCGACATCATCAGTGTTCATTTTCGAGTTCTAAGTGACGAATTACTACCAAAGGTTTTGTTTTTGAATTGTTTTGAGAAAACAAGTTGTTTAGAAATTCAACGGTTTTGAATTGGTACTATGATTTCAAATTGATTTGAAAGAAACCCAGGAATTTGAGTTCTGGAATTAAATTTTTTACTAATGAAGTTAAATAAAATGAGATGGTAAAAATAAATTGAAATTTAACTTGAACTGAGTTAAATAGAATTGAATTGGATTAGAGAATAGTCTGTTATGGAATTGGGTTGATGAGTTAAGAATTTGGAATTTGATATTGGGGTTCGAATGAAATTCGATTTGGATTTGAGGATATGAACTGATTGGAATTTGATTGAGATAACACTGGTATATGCTGAGTTGATAGCATATGAAAGTGATAGAGTTGATATGCCCGATAAAAAGGTACCAGTTTATATTATATATTGGGTATGAGATTTTGATGAGCCGAATTGGCAAGCCGCTTGGCTGTTTGATTTTCTTTTGGGTTGGAGAAGGCCTAGAGAGGCGAGTTGGAGTTTTACCGATAGGGCTGTACAAAGGAGGTTATGGCGAAATTTTCTGGAAATTTAAAGTGTTAGAAAATTTTCAGAATTTTTGGAAATTTTAGTTAGTCGGAATGAATTAATATTTTAGTCGATATTAATTGGTTCAGTTGAAACCAGAGATAAGAGGTAAATAGATAAATTTTTATCTAGTAGATAGGGTCGTCCCCTACCTTAACAATTTCGAGGACGAAATTATTTTAAGGGGGAAAGATTGTAATGACCCGTAATTTGGCAGGAGAATAATTAACTAATTTAATTATTAAATATCGATTTAACGATATCAATAACTGGAATTAAATAATATTTATATTTAATTAATATAAATAATAGGATAATATATTTTCGGAATAATCGGGAATAACGGAATTCACAATATTGTGTAAACTGGACAGTTGAAAATATATAATTCAGTTTATATTGAATTATATTGACAAATATATTTATATAAGCTAGTTGAATTTATAATTTATATTATAATTAAAATAGGGCTCGAAATGGCGCTGTAGTTCGCTATTTGGCGATTTGAACTTCAACTGAATGTACATGATTCGTTTTAAGTCGGATTTCTGTGAAACAAGAAACACGTAGAGCTGGTGGAGTATATCTTTCTAGTGGAAGAGAAAATTCTGGATTTCGTCGTGTAGATTTTGAGATATGTCCAAATCAAATTTTGGAATAGTCGCTATAGAATCGTTTATCGACCGTATCGGTTTATTCGATATAACTAGAGATCGGGTTTGAATTTAGACAAGGTTCTTTTGGGGAATAGCGATAATTTATTTTTTAGAATTTTACTGTAATTTTTAATTAATTAAATAAGCAACTTTTTATTTGGAGTATTTGGCACCCTGTATCGACATTTTGGGGTTTTACAATATGAGTTCATCTACCGGTATTATTACATTTTTGGGACCAGAGCACATCACTCATTTAAATGGTATATTTGTTTCTGTCCATAACTGTCCCTACGTGAACAAAATATTTCATAGTGGGGTACGCTATGTTTTTAACTTAAAACAAACTAAATTGAATGGTTAACTGGTCAAACGAACTCGAAATTCAACGAAACAAGTTTCATACGAAACCTTAGGAAGAGGTCTAGTGAAACGTCAAGGCCTCATATTTTTAGGATTTTTTCTGTAATTTTAAGGAATTTTTGCTCGGTGTTTTTCATCGATATTTTCTAAAGGGTTTTCGCAAACGGTGTCGGAATTCGACGAAACCGGTCCCATTGGATCCAGAATATTTTTCTATGCTAGGATTAGCTTAGTTTGTCAGAAACAGAGATCATATGATATTGTTTTGAGTGTTATTTCATGATGGAATTACTAACATAATAAAATAATATTATTTTTCCTTAACCTCCTATATAAACAACTTTATCTCCCTCCGTAAGACCTAACACACACAAAACCAAGCCGCCACTTTCTTATAGGAAATCAAAATGAGAGTTCAAAAACCAAAAGAAAAATCAAAACAACATATACGACCACTGTAAAATCAGGATATGATCATGTAGGAACTAGTATTTCTGGTCCTCTTCATCATGGTGCGATTTACATCTGGAAGCACCAGTTTTGACAACAACGATTTTGGCTGATCCTCACAACGCATAGGGGAGGAACTGGGGGCCGCCACTGGTGGCGTTGGGAAGAGGGGTGTCGGGGCTTCGAGTAGCCGGTGGTCGGAGGTTTTCTAGTAGCATGTGGCTGCGTCGAAATGTGGCAAAAAGGGGCTGTTCGAGTTTGGGTTCCGGTGGGATTCCGGTGTCGACGTGGGTCCCCATGTCGTCAGGTCTGAAGTCGAAGTGTCGAGGAGGCTATGGCGAGTTTACCGGTGCTGGTGCGGAGTCAGACCATGGTCGGAGTGGCCATAAAAATCGGAGAAATAAGGGGTCTGTCATCAGCGTTTTCTGGATCGAAGGGGTGAAGTGTTGGTGAGATTGGCTTCGATTTCAGTAGAGTTTTGCTGTAGCGTGATGGTGGTTCCAACGAAGGCACGGATGGGGATTTGGTTCTCTGTTACAAGATATTTGAGGAGCAATGGATAACAACAGATCATTTGGAAAAAAAGGGATTTGCAATGGGCCGAAATGGAGAATGGGGTGAGGCCCAGATTCAAAGTGTGTAAAGAAAGAAAAGGGGAATGGGCCTTAGAAAGATGGTGGGCTGTTTTAGAAAGAAAAAGGGTCTTGGGCTTTGAAGTTGAAGATGGGCCGAAATTGTAGGTAAAGCCCCAAAGAAATATGAAGAGGAAATTTAGTTAAATTTATATTTAATAGTATACCCACTTGTAATGTTAATATCTCATACATATGTTATCAGATTTACGAACCGTAAGTTGCGTTGGGATCGTATGGACGGGAGCAACACAATGGAACTGACTGAGAGTGGATTGGAGCTCGTTTGAATTTATGGCGGAATAAATTGTTTGATTCAAATCAAATAACAGTTTATCGTTCTTTAACGATGAACTGCCAAAGTGAGTAAAACTCACCAACTCTGAACAGTTATATTTCTATAACGTATTTTTAGAACTGTTAATCATCTGTTGATCGCTGTATGTTGGTTGATTGATTGAACTGCTAGTCAGTTAGTAGAAATTATATATATATAAACCGTTAAATATTTATATATTGATTCTGCTATCAGAATAATTCCTAACGAACTGGAAGTGATGTTGATTTTATTGTGTAACATATGTGATGCAGAGAAACAGGTTGGAGGGACCCAACTGGGTTCCTCAATATTTATAATACTGTTTTATTCATATATTGTGTTATATGATGTGATATATATTCTGTGTTGATTATATGCGGTTGGATGATATTGATCATCGTGATTTGATATGATTGAATACCATAACATACCGGAATGTTGATAGGGGAATTTTCAAAGTGATGTTGAAAATAAAATATTTATAAATGGAATATTTATAAATAAGAGATATTTATAAATTTAAATATTTATAAATAAGGAATATTTATAAATTGGAATATTTATAAATAGGAGATATTCAAAAAGGAAATAATTGCAAATCATTTTCTTTTTGAATGGAAAGGCCTGTGTGGTGGGTTTGGGGATTTTCCCGATGCTCCCGATACAAAGGAGGTTATGGCAAATTTTCCCGGGAATTTAAGGAGTTAGAATATTTTTAAGAATAAATTTGAAAAGGAAATATTTGCAAACCATTTGCAAATAGAATAAAATAGAAAAAAGAAATATTTGTAAACCATTTACAAATAGAATTGAAAAGGGAATATTTAGAAAATAAATAGAGTTAATAAAAAGGAAATTGATTTATAACGGAATAAGATGCTATAAAAAAGGAAACCCGTTATAAAAAGTAAAACACTATTAAATGAACATTTATAAAGTGAAGAACCGTTACTAAAAAGTGAATCTTTATAAATGAATAAACGTTGTTAAAAAGGAAATCTTTTTAAATGAATAAACGTTATCAAAAAGGAGATAATCGAATATGGTATTCGAAGTTAGATAATCGAATATGGTATTCGAAGTTAGATAATCGAATATGGTATTCGAAGTTAGATAATCGAATATGGTATTCGAAGTTAGATAATCGAATATGGTATTCGAAGTTAGATAATCGAATATGGTATTCAAAGTTAGATAATCGAATATGGTATTCGAAGTTAGTTAATCGAATATGGTATTCGAAAGTTAGTAAATCGAATATGTTATTCGAAAGGGGTTAGTCGAGTCGAGTTAGTTGAATGGAGTTAATCGAATATCTGTTATTCGAATAAGAGTTAACCAGTTAGAGTTAATCGGTTAGAGTTAACCAGTTAGAATTAATCAGTAGAATTAACCAGTTAGAGTTAATCAGTTAGAGTTAACCAGTTAGAGTTAATCAGTTAGAGTTAACCAGTTAGAGTTAATCAGTTAGAGTTAACCAGTTAGAGTTAATCAGTTAGAGTTAACCAGTTAGAGTTAATAGTTATAGTTAACCAGTTAGAGTTAATCAGTTAGAGTTAATCGATTAGAGTTAAAACGAACTAGAGTTAATCAAGTGTAGTTATTTGAGATAGAGTTAGTCAAACATAGTTATTCAGGATAACTGTCATTCAGCAAGACTGCTCGCGTAATTCGCAGGGCTGTAAATAGCCTAAGGCGGTCAGATGTTTCCTGAGGGAATCAGGCGTAACCATTGTGATCGCTGCGATCTAGAGTCAAGCGAATGGAGTCAAATCGAATAGTAGTTATTCAAATGGAGTTAAATAGAGTTAATCGAACAATAGTTATTCGAATGGAGTTAAATAGAGTAAATCGAACAGTGTTATTCGAATGGAGTTAAATAGAGTTAATCGAACAGTAGTTATTCGAATGGAGTTAAATAGAGTAAATCGAACAGTAGTTTTTCGAATGGAGTTAAATAGAGTTAATCGAACAGTAGTTATTCGAATGGAGTTAAATAGAGTTAATCGAATATAGTTATTCGAATGAAGTTATAGGAGTTAGTCGAATATAGTTTATTCGAATAGGGTTGAAGGAGTTAGTCGAATATAGTTTATTCGAATAGAGTTAAAGGAAAGGAATTATCGATTTTAGTTTAATCGAAAGGAGTTATCGATTATAGTTTAATCGAAAGGGTTATCGATTAGTTAATCGAAAAGAGATTTTCGAATATAGCTTATTCGAAAGAAAGAGATCGAATATAGTTTATTCAAAAGAGAGAGATTTCGAATATCTGTTATTCGAAGAGAGATAATCGAATATAGGATATTCGGAGAAGAGTTAATCAAATAGAGATTACTCGAAAAAGAATTTTACGTCGAATTTAATTATATCGAATTCAGGAAAGTAATATTCACTTTTCGGTTTTTAAATCAAGAGTATACACTAATAAATTAGGGTTAGGTTTAATTATTCGGATTAAAGAATAAAGGTTATAATTGAAGTTAGATATTGCGGAAGTAGGGATTATAACGTTATCGTTATAATCAATATTTTCAATAAAGAAGTGGATTCGTAAATTTAATCCGAGAGTTACGTAAAGAAGTTATTAAAGGTTTAAAAGATAAACTGTTACTATTTCGAAGTTATAACGTTGTTCAGTTAAGGTCTGAGAGGTAATTATACCCCAACTTGATTGACTTCCTTCTTAACTAACGAATGGTAAGGTTGAATAGTGAGTGATGGTTAAGTGAATTCAGTAAATGGTTTGAGTTGGCATAGCGATGTTTTATTTAAACATCTGTTTAAATCCAATGAAGGAAATGGAAATGTTTTCCATTGTTAATATAGTATATTTTCTAAAATTAGAAAATAAGAAAAGTTGAATATATGGAAACAGGAGATAAATAAATTAAGGAACTAAAGAGATAAATGTTGAATGATGATTGATTGATATAATTTCCATCTGGAAATAATATCGTTGTTTGCACACGTATTTTTCTTTGATAGTTAACTCACCGACTATCGAAGTTTTGACCATTTTAACGTTGTTAATATGGAGAGACCGGTTGGATTATTATCCAAAGAACCACTCTGTATTGGCATAAGCGTTGCGAATCATATATGCTGAATATATTGAAGACGGAGCAAAGTGCAAGGGCTGTTGTATACATCTTAGATAACAATGGACTAAGATGGATGTACTAAATAGTGCCTTCGGTTTCGTTCAGTCCCAGAACGAACGTAAATGGACGAATGTCTGACAAAGTATTTCCAATGATCGAATGGGTTGGTCAGTATAAATATATATGGTTGCAGCGGATTTATCCCTTAGCATAACATCCAAGATATTTTTATAAACCAACTAATGATTTACGGATCTGATAATGTGGCATTCAAAGTGATCGTGTTATAAATGAATGGAAAGTAGTCGTAACCTCTAGCCTCTCATCCGGTAAATGACAGAAATCGGGCAGGCAGCATGGCTAAGTCGATCGCACCGAAGTAGGGTGTATAATCACCTATCTAGAGAATATTCATTTGCTTCTTTTAATCTATCAATGATGTCCCATATATATACGAGAAACGGTTGCTGATCCCAACCGTTGGTGATGTACATTCGATACACTCAAGCGAAATGAGTGGTTGGTCATGTGTGGCTGAGTTGCAAGATGTTCTTGTTGAACTCCAATGTATCGTTCCTAGAGTACACTGATCGGAAGGTGGTTCCATACCTTGTCATAGTTGGAAATCCATTACCCAATACGTGCTTGCGGTTTTTATTGTATACTATATAGTAGAACGTGAGATGAAAGCGTTTCTGCTAGATTGATATCTATTTGTACTTAGACATTATTATAATATCAGAATGATATTGCTTTACAAAGTTGTTTGGATTTTCATAAGGGAAAACCTGTTCCGTTTTCACGGCGTGGTCTTATGATATATCCGTTATTAAACCAAGTGTTAGGAGTTTTATTCACATCAGTCCCATGACTGACCCGGAATTTATTTGTTTGTTTTCCCTAAACTCTTAGGTGCCTAATTTTGTACGGGCAGTCAAGTAGTCGCGATTTTACAGATACACTTGGAGAGCTTAGAGCAGGAGGCTTCAGGATTCTATAGCTATTATTATTTCCGCTGTTGTTGTAAGGGCTGTACTCTAATAAGTGCTATTGTATATATAACAGTTTGTATTTCAAAAGTTATGTTATATTTTATTCGTTCCGCTGTGAGATTCGTGTTTACTCTGATGATGTTGTTCTTCTTCTTCTATTCTATTAGTTCTACCTTATCTATCCTCACCCTCTATCTTCTTTCTATTAGTTTTCTTGAATTTCAAGTGCAATTTGGGGTTGGACTTGTGTTATTTGGTCAGCTCAAATTGGACCGGATTTTCGGGTCACTACACACAGTGACTCTAAAAACCACGAAACTGAGAATCTAACAATAATTTGACATTGCGGATCCAACAAAATTAGTTTCGTCGAATTCCGACTTCGTTTGCAAAAGTGGCTATTTTTAAAGCTCTAAATAGCCCATTTAAATATATAAATATATTTAAATTAAATTGAATTAAATATTTAAAATTAAATATTAACGTCTATATTCACATGGAATACCGTACAGCTTCAGAATATTCCCATATGGATTTACAACTCGATATTACATCGTCAGGGTTATATCGATGTTCGTTTTCTATTTACATCCTTATATAAAATATAATTAAATCGTTATGGTCAGGGTGCTGCATTTCTGAGAATTTGATTTGGGCGTAAATCAAAATCTATACGACGAAATCCAGATTTTTCTGTCCCACTAGAAAGATATACTCCACCAGCTCTACGCGTTTCTTGTTTCACAGAAATCCGGCTTAAAACGAATCCTGTACATTCAGTTGAAGTTCAAATCGCCGAATAGCGAACTGCAGCGCCATTTCGAGCTCGTTTTTAATTATAATATAAATTATAAATTCAACTGGCTTATATAAATATATTCGTCAATATAATTCAATATAAACTGAATTATATATTTTCAACTATCCAATTTACACAATATTGTGAATTCCGTTATTCCCGATTATTCCGAAAATATATTTTCCTATTATTTATATTAATTAAATATAAATATTATTTAATTCCAGTTATTGATATCGTTAAATCGATATTTAATAATTAAATTAGTTAATTATTCTCCTGCCAAATTACGGGTCATTACAATCTTTCCCCCTTAAAATAATTTCGTCCTCGAAATTGCTAAAGTAGAGGGCGATCCTATCTACTGGGTAAAAATTTATCTGTTTACCTCTTACCTCCAGTTTCAACTGAACCAATTAATATTGACTAAAATATTAATTTATTCCGACTAACTAAAATTTTCAAAAATTCTGAAAATTTTCTAACGCCTTAACTTTTCGAAAAATTTCGCCATAACTTCCTTTGTACAGCCCTATCGATAAAACTCCAACTCACCTCTCTAGGCCTTCTTCAACCCAAAAGAAAATCAAACAGCCAAGCGGCTTGCCAATTCGGCTCATCAAAATCTCAAACCCATATATAATATAAACTGGTACCTTTTAGTCGGGCATATCAACTCTATCACTTCCATATGCTATCAACTCAGCATATACCAGTGTTATCTCATCAAATTCCAATCAGTTCATATCCTCAAATCCAAATCGAATTTCACTCGAATCCCAATATCACGTTCCAAATTATTGACTTATCAACCCAATTCCATAACAGATTATTCTCTAATCCAATTCAATTTTATTTAACTAAGTTCAAGTTAAATTTCAATTTATTCATTCATTTATACCATTTCAATCTATTTAACTTCATTAGTTAAATTTTTATTCCAGAACTTAAATTCCTGGGTTTCCTTCAAATCAATTTGAAATCATAATACCAGTTCAAAACCTTTGAATTTCTAAACAACTTGTTTTCTCAAAACAATTCAAAAAAAAACCTTTGGTAGTAATCCGTCACTTAGAACTCGAAGATGAACACTGATGATGTCGCGATTCATCATCAGAATCTATTTTCCAGCTATCGAAGTGAGTTCAATACTATATCACTTTCAGTTTGAATAACGTTTTCAAAATCTCCTAGGAACTTAAAATTTCCTTATTTTAATTCTAATCTAATTTAAATTCAGATTTACTTCATCTTATTTCATATAATTTTCTTATATGAATTCTGATTAGTTATTTATAATCATTTTACCTTTTTATATCTTACTCGATTATAATAACAACTAACACAACCAATACACTATATTATTTTCAAAACATACCATGTCGGTTCATCGTATTCAAGTGTTTAGTAACCCTTATCGATACAGTGGATCAAACTGATCGACCAGAATTCACAAACTACTCAACCAATGAGTCTCCACAATATAAATTACTTTATATTAACTAACAAATACGCACTCGTATATATACACTCAAATTCAGTCTAGGATATTACTATTCCCATCTCTACTGAATCACGACACAGAGCCAAGGAAATAACTAAACCAATGCTCTGATACCAACTGTAACGACCCGGAAAAATGCGACTTTGGATATCCGATATACAACACATCTCGAACATCAAGAGTCGAAAATAACCGAATAGTTAATGAAAGAAATTAGAGGGTGAGGATAGATAAGGTAGAACTAATAGAATAGAAGAAGAAGAAGAACATCATCATCAGAGTAATCACGAATCTCACAGCGGAACGAATAAAATATAACATAACTTTTGAAATACAAATAGTTATATATACAATAGCACTTATCAGAGTACAGCACTTACAACAACAGCGGAAATAATACTAGTTATAGAATCCTGAAGCCTCCTGCTCCAAGCTCTCCTAGTGTATCTGTAAAATCCCGACTACTTGACTGCCCGTACAAATTTAGGCCCCCAAGAGTATAGGGAAACAAAACAAATAAACTCCGGGTCAGTCATGGGACTTGTGTGAATAAAACTCCTAACACTTGGTTAAATAACGGATATATCATAAGACCACGCCTTGAAAACGGAACGGGTTTTTCCCTTACGAAAACACAAACAACTTTGTAAAGCAATATCATTCTGATATTATAATAATGTCTAAATACAATTAGATATCAATCTAGCAGAAATGCTTTCTTCTCACGTTCTACATATATAGTATACAATCAAAACCGCAAGCACGTATTGGGTAATGGATTTCCAACTATGACAAGGTATGGAACCACCTTCCGATCAGTGTACTCTAGGAACGATACACTGGAGTTCAACAAGAACATCTTGCAACTCAGCCACACATGACCGACCACTCATTTCGCTTGAGTGTATCGAATGTACATCACCAACGGTTGGGAGCAGCAACCGTTTCCCGTATATATATGGGACAGCATTGATAGATTAAAAGAAGCAAATGAATATTCTCTAGATAGATGCTTATACACCCTACTTCGGTGCGACCGACTTAGCCATGATGCCTGCCCGATTTCTGTCATTTACCGGATGTGAGGCTAGAAGCTACGCTTACTTTCCATTCATTTATAACACGATCACTTTGAATGCCACATTATCAGATCTGTAAATCATTAGTTGGTTTATACAAATATCCTGGATGTTATGCTAGGGGATAAATCCGACCATATATATTTATAAAGACCAACCCATTCGATCATTGGAAATACTTTGTCAGACATTCGTCCATTTACGTTCGTTCTGGGACTGAACGAAACCGAAGGCACTATTCAGTACATCCATCTTAGTCCATTGTTATCTAAGATTTATACAACAGCCCTTGCACTTTACTCCATCTTCAATATATTCAGCATATATGATTCGCAACGCTTATGCCAATACAGAGTGGTTCTTTGGATAATAATCCAACCGGTCTCTCCATATTAACAACGTTAAAATGGTCAAAATATTGATAGTCTGTGATTTAACTATCAAAGAAAACTCATGTGCAAACAACGATATTATTTCCAGATGGAAATTATATCAACCAAATCATCATTTAACATTTATCTCTTTAGTTCATTAATTTACTTATCTCCTGTTTCCCTATATTCTAAATTTCTTATTTTCTAATTTTAGAAAATATACTTTATTAACAAGGGAAAACATTTCCATTTCCTATTTCCTATATTAGAAAACATTTCTGACATTTCCAAAGTTCCTTTATTGGATTTAAATAGATGTTTTAAATAAAACATCGCTATGCCAACTCAAACCATTTACTGAATTCACTTAACCATCATTTACTATCAAACCTTACCATTCCTTAGTTAAGAAGGAAGTCAATCAAGTTGGGGTATAATTACCTCTCAGACCTTAACTGAACAACGTTATAACTTCGAAATAGTAACAGATTATCCTTTAAACCTTTAACAACTTCTTTACGTAACTCTCGGATTCAATTTACGAATCTACTTCCTTATTGAAAACATTGATTATAATGATAACGTTATAATCCCTACTTTCGAAATATCTAACTTCAATTATAACCTTTATTCTTTAATTCGAATAATTAAACCTAACCCTAATTTATTAGTGTATACTCTTGATTTAAAAACCGGAAAGTAAATATTACTTTCCCGAATTCGATATAATTGAATTCGACGTATAATTCTCTTTCGAGTAATCTCTATTTGATTAACTCTTCTTCGAATAACCTATATTCGATTATCTCTCTTCGAATAACTAATATTCGAAATCTCTCTCTTTTGAATAAACTATATTCGATCTCTTTCTTTCGAATACGCTATATTCAAAAATCTCCTTTCGATTAACTAATCGATAACTCCTTTCGATTAAACTATAATCGATAACTCCTTTCGATTAAACTATAATCGATAACTCCTTTCGATTAAACTATAATCGATAACTCCTTTCGATTAAACTATAACCGATAATTCCTTTCCTTTAACTCTATTCGAATAAACTATATTCGACCAACTCATTCAACCCTATTCGAATAAACTATATTCGACTAACTCCTATAACTTCATTCGAATAACTATATTCGATTAACTCTATTTAACTCCATTCGAATAACTACTATTCGATTAACTCTATTTAACTCCATTCGAATAACTACTGTTCGATTTGACTCCATTCGCTTGACTCTAGATCGCAGCGATCACAATGGTTACGCCTGATTCCCTCAGGAAACATCCGACCGCCTTAGGCTATTTACAGCCCTGCGAATTACGCTAGCAGTCGTGCTGAATGACACTTATCCTGAATAACTATGTTTGACTAACTCTGTCTCAAATAACTACACTTGATTAACTCTAGTTCGTTTTAACTCTAATCGATTAACTCTAACTGATTAACTCTAACTGGTTAACTCTAACTGGTTAACTCTAACTGATTAACTCTACTGATTAACTCTAACTGGTTAACTCTACTGATTAACTCTAACTGGTTAACTCTATTGATTAATTCTAACCGGTTAACTCTAACCGATTAACTCTAACTGGTTAACTCTACTGATTAATTCTAACTGGTTAACTCTACTGATTAATTCTAACTGGTTAACTCTACTGATTAATTCTAACTGGTTAACTCTACGGATTAATTCTAACTCCTTAAATTTCCGGGAAAATTCGCCATAACCTCCTTTGTATCGGAAGCATCGGGAAAATCCCCAAACCGCCACAAAGGCCTTTCCATTCAAAAAGAAAATGGTTTGAAATTATTTCCTTTTTGAATATCTCCTATTTATAAATATTCCAATTTATAAATATTTCTTATTTATAAATATTCAAATTTATAAATATTCCTTATTTATAAATATTCCATTTATAAATATTTTATTTTCAATATCACTTTGAAAATCCCCTTATCAACACTTCGGTATGTTATGGTATTCAATCATATCAAATCACGATGATCAATATCGTCCAACCATATATAATCAACCCAGATTGTATATCACATCATATAACACAATATATGAACAAAACAGTATTAGAAATATTGAGGAACCCAGTTGGGTCCCTCCAACCTGTTTCCCTGCATCACAGATGTTAAACCATATAATTAACATCGACTTCATTTCAATATGAAATGTTCTGATAAACAACATCAATATATATATATATAAATATAATTTTAACTAACTGACTTGCAGTTCAAATCAATCAACCAACACACAACAATCAACAGATGATTAACAGTTCTAAAAATACATTATAAAAATATAACTGTTCAGAGTTGGTGAGTTTTACTCACTTTGGCAGTTCATCGTTAAAGAACGATAAACTGTTATTTGATTTGAATCAAACAATTTATTTCGCCATAAATTCATACAAGCCCCAATCCACTTCCAGTCAGCTTCATTGTGAAGCTCTCGTCCATACGGTCCCAACGCAACTTACGGTTCGTCAATCTGATATCGTATCACGAAGTTATGAATTTTTGAGGTTTGAACTAGTATTTAAATTAAAACTAACTTCCTTTTAATAAAATAATTGGGCCTCACCCAACAATTCTCACCGGCCCAATAACCCTTAGATAACACCCGCTCCATAAAACCATCTTCCCCAAATCGAAATGTCTGGCTTCAGTATTCCCTAACTCCCGTTTGACTTCGCGTTGACCCCCTCCACCGCTGCCTCGTCCACCGACGGACCTCGCAACCACCACCATTCATTTTCTCGTCGATCCCTCTTCCCACCGACACCCTTTCTCCTGAACTCGCTCGCCACTTTCAAGGTTCCGTCGAACCCAACTTATCACGCCCTCAGGTATCGACGCCGTCACTTTTTGATTCGGAAATTCCCAAAAAAAATCACAATCCATCCCAATCGCTGCCACAAACAATAATATAACCCTCGGAACTCGAATTGATGCTTCAACATCCCAAATTTGTTCAACCCTAAAACAAATGTCGAACGCTGGAAATTTCCAATACACGGAAACAGAAGTCGAACTAAGGGAAACTGGTACGGGAATGAAGCTCATCCTCCAGGGATTCCTAATATATGATTTCCATGATTTATGGATTTTGTTTTGGATTTTTACTTTGATTTTTGGTTGAGGATTTTTGTTTGCTGTGTGAAACTTTTGTGGCGGCCAAGAACGAGAGTTGACCAAAAAAAGAATTAGGTTAGAAATGAGAAAGGGTAAGGGTGGTGTTTTTATAGTGGGGACAAATATCTAGATATTTTGGTAGAAGGAATATTCCCGGTATATTCTCCATCGTTAATTCGTCTTCTAAAAATCCGTGTGCTCACACACGCTACCTAAAAAATCACGAAACTGGACATGCACCTTCAGTTCGACATTACGGTCCCAACGAAACTGGTTTTGTCGAATTCCGACTCCGTTTGCTCACACAGCGTATTTTTAACCGTCAGAATACTGACTGTATTTCACTCTAAAAATCCGTTCGGCCACACAGTGACTCTAAAAACCACAAAACTGAGAATCTAACAATAATTTGACATTGCGGATCCAACAAAATTAGTTTCGTCGAATTCCGACTTCGTTTGCAAAAGTGGCTATTTTTAAAGCTCTAAATAGCACATTTAAATATATAAATATATTTAAATTAAATTGAATTAAATATTTAAAATTAAATATTAACGTCTATATTCACATGGAATACCGTACAGCTTCAGAATATTCCCATATGGATTTACAACTCGATATTACATCGTCAGGGTTATATCGATGTTCGTTTTCTATTTACATCCTTATATAAAATATAATTAAATCGTTATGGTCAGGGCGCTGCATTTCTGAGAATTTAATTTGGACGTAAATCAAAATCTATACGACGAAATCCAGATTTTTCTCTCCCACTAGAAAGATATACTCCACCAGCGCTACGCGTTTCTTGTTTCACAAAAATCCGGCTTAAAACGAATCTTGTACATTCAGTTGAAGTTCAAATCGCCGAATAGCGAACTGCAGCGCCATTTCGAGCTCGTTTTTAATTATAATATAAATTATAAATTCAACTGGCTTATATAAATATATTCGTCAATATAATTCAATATAAACTGAATTATATATTTTCAACTGTCAAGTTTACACAATATTGTGAATTCCGTTATTCCCGATTATTCCGGAAATATATTTTCCTATTATTTATATTAATTAAATATAAATATTATTTAATTCCAGTTATTGATATCGTTAAATCGATATTTAATAATTAAATTAGTTAATTATTCTCCTGCCAAATTACGGGTCATTACAAAAAAAAACAAAAAGAAACCTAAATTCAATCTGTTCTTAACGATAGGAGACTTATGTGTTGGACAATTTGGGTAATAAAGACAAAAATATCCATTTCGTTCAATTATATTTCCATGTTGATCGAACAAGACTTCACCAATGCATACGGCTTGATCATCCTCGTCCGTGACTTCTTGTTGTACCTCTTCTAGTTCCTCTTCTTCAATCATTTCTTCCTCCTTCCCTTCTTCCTTTACTTCTTCCATTGCTTGATTATCATCTTCAATGATGATTGGATTTGTTTGATTATCCATTACAAATTTATTAGGATTTTGCATCATCTTTCCTTGTCTAATTTGGTCTTGACTTATCCGAATTTGGAGCACTTGAATCTCAGCAAACATTTGAAGAGTATATTCCATTTTCTCTTTCAATTTGATTACACGTGATAGGGTGGAACGTTGGAATGGTCCTTCGAATGGTCCACCAGATGATTTGGGGTTAATTCGGTTGTTATAATTAGTGGAGGCCATGATTTATTTTGGTTTTGAGTTTTTACAGAAGTGAAATAAGAGAATGAAGAAGAAAATTCGAAGTGGAGAGTTTAAATGGTTATTGTAACTAACTTTTGGTGGGAATTAATTTTTGAAATCTGGCAGTTATATGTCGACATAGTGACATATGTATGTCTACATACTTGTGTACTTTATTTTATTTTTCTATTTTTTAATGTTATTCTTATATTTATTAATATATTTAATTATTTTAATTCGCTTAATGAACAAATACCTAATTATCTTCTAAATTTAGTAAACGCTGCATCATTTAATGGTTTTGTTAATATATCTGCTATTTGTTTATCTGTTTCTATATATTCAAGTGAAATTTTCTCTTTACTTACGTTATCTCTTAGAAAATGATGTCGTATATAATATGTTTAATTCTTGAGTGATGAGTTGGATTTTTAGATATATTTATAGCACTCGTATTATCGCAGTATATAGGTAATTTATTTATATTTAATCCAAAATCATTTAGAGTTTGTTGCATATATATTACTTGTGAACAAGCCAAAGTATCAGAGATATATTCTGCTAAGATAAGATATTTTTCTTTTTACTAAACCAAGAGACTAGTTAATGTCTTAAAAAATGACATGTTCCTCTAGTACTTTTATGATCGGATTTACACCCAGCATAATCAGCGTCACAATAAGAAATTAAATCAAATGAATCATCCTTAGTACAAAATAATCCAAAGTCTGATGTATGTTTTACATATCTTAGAATACGTTTTACGGCCTTTAAATGTGTTTCCTTGGGTTGCGATTAGTATCTTGCATGGAGACATACACTATGCATTATATCTGGTCTACTATCGGTTATATATAATAGCAATCCTATCATTTCTCTATATAATTTTTGATCAACGTCTTTTGACGTATCATCTTTACTTAAGCTATATTAGTTGCCAAGTGTGTTGGTCTCCCATTATTTGTTGTTAAATTATATTTACTAATTAATTCTCTTGCGTATTTTTCTTGATTAATAAATATTCCATTCTTTAATTGACGAATTTTTACGCTTAAGAAGAATGTTAGTTCTCCCTTATGAATCATCTCAAATTCTTGGGTCACAATATCTGAAAATTCTACATTCATCTTATTATGTCGATCCGAAAATTATATCATCAACATATATTTGCACTAATTGTATATCCTTATTATTTCTTTTTATAAACAAGGTGTATCTAGTTTAGGTGGTTCTCTACATATACGTCTTCTTTGACAAATCCGTTTAAAAAAGCACTTTTAACATCCATTTGATATAATTTGAAATTATTATGGTTTACAAAGGCTAGTAGTATCTTAATTACTTCTAATATAGCTACAGCGGCAAATGTTTCATCGTAATATATTCCTTCTGCTTGAGTATAACCTTGCGCTACTAATCGTGCCTTATTTCTTACGACCTCACCGTGTTCATTCATAATATTCTTGTAAACCCATTTAGTTCCTATTATAGTTATAACACCCCACATTTTATGATAATTAAATATTTAAATAGTGCATATGTGTATATATATGCATAGACATAAATATTTAAAAGAAGAATAAAATAATGATAATATATGATTGCATGTAATAAAAATAAGAAAAAGATTAATGTAAATAATAATGCAATGCATGCGTTAAAAGAATGAAAAATCAGTTGCATGCAGTGTAATATGTTGCATGCAATGATTTACAAATATTATACATTAATAATAAAAGAAGAATGAAAGAAAAAGATGCATGCAAATGGATAAGGTTACATGCAAATGTTTGAATGAAATATTGTAACAAATATGAAAAGGAGAAATAAGAAAAGAACAATGACCATCATTGTTCTAAGCCTTGTTAACAAAAGCCTAAGTAGTCCAGTTGGTTAGAACATGTGGCTTTCAAGTGAGAGGTGCAAGGTCCGATCCCCAACGGCACCATATTTTTTTATTTAAGGGAACGACTAAAATAACACATGTTCTAAGGAGAAAATATGTATAAACGCACATATAAGGAAAATTATACATATAGGGAAGTAAAGAAAAATATATGTAAATATGTATATTAAAATATGTGCATATATATGTGCAGAAATATATATATATATACATATATACAAAAGAAAAGTTCTTAACAAGGCTGCAATCAAAGAAATATGGTAAGAATTAAATAACAGTACAACACCGTTTGAATTTTGAAAACGAAATAAAAGTTGTGCGTATATATATATATATATACACACACACATATATATACATGTAAAATGGTCATTAGAAGTTTTGTATACATATAAGGAGATTATATGTAAATATAATATTCCAAAAATTCAAAAGTTTAAAACAAAATTAACAATTAAACTTTTGTGCCAAAACAGCTCGCGGGACCCATAGGGAGGTCAACCTAAGGGTCGACCCACCCATAGGGGGGTCGACCCAGGGGTCTACCCCACCCCAGATCTGTCTAGATTCATCAATGAATATGGATTGTTTTCTTAACCACATTCGTTGTTGACTCTGCGCAGCGTGTGCGATAAGATCCTGAACACTTATAAATAGGTTAGCAGAACCTAGCCTAAATATCTTATTTTCTAACAGGACGTCTATACTCGGCCATTCTTCTTCCTCCTCAAATCTCTTCAGAAAAATAGAATAATTAGTTTAGGAAAATTCTGATTCAAGATCTGGAGGAAAAGGATGAATATTAATAAAGAAAGTGTTCAAAATTCTATTCGAAGTAAAGTAATTTCTTGGATCTGGTCTATTTGAATTTCTCCTCTTTCTTCCCTTCTTCTGTTAGTTAAGAATTGTGGATCCATGGTTGTTTAGGTTCTAAATCCAGTTAGGGGAACCATGGAATGCTAGACTGGACCAGATTCAGGAATTGGAAAGCAACTAGGTGAGTGGATTTAAAATATACCTTTTTGATAATGGTATATTTATCATTTGACATTCCCCGTTAATGTGCAATGTAAATCTGATAGAATGATTAATCTGTTGAAATGTAAATCTGATAAAATGGTTAATATGTTAATTGTTTGAAATATTAATATGCTGAAATGTGTAAACCAATTAAAATATGTGGAAACGATTAATGTTGTATAAATACATGTTCTAATTACATGTTAACCTGTGACATATTGTGTACTTTAACCCTTAACTGTAGAAATTGGGATAATTACATGTTAAAATGTTAGATTAGAATAACTACAAGATTGATAGTTATATGTTATTATTTTAGAATGGAGTTAATTACATGCTAGGAAGAACAAGCGACATGATTATAAGATAAAATGGAATTAACATGATATTAAGTGTGACATGTAAAAATAGACACATCTAAATTATATGGAAAATTTACAGTAAATAGAAAAGTATAACCGCATTTAGACACGAGGTTAAATTCAACTTGTGGTAGAAGTCTGCCCCGAACCGCCCGACAAATCCAGCATCCACAAGTTGTTAATTTAATGTAAGGGATCTAGTGCATAAATATACATGTAACGGTGCTAAGACATGAGGTTAAGTCAACTTGTGGTAGAAGTCTGCCTGGAACCGCCCAGCAAATCCAGCATCCACAAGTGGTAGGCTTAATGTGAGAGGTCTAATGCATAAACACACACACACACACACACATATATATATATATATATATATATATATATATATGTATACGAAAGGATAGAAATAAATGGCACTAATTGTGATGAATGGGAAATGAATGAAAGTTACAACAGTAAAAGACATGTAATGAACGGGGAATGATAATAACCTATTATGAATAAATTTGAAGGGAAAAAGGAAAGATAATAGGTAGGCTTATCCTAGGGACAAGTGGAAATTATAACTTAGGTTATTATAAACAACAGGGGGAATGTGATAACTTATGAAATGCAATAAGTTGTACTTAATTATAAATTAAGTAATCTGTAAACTTAAGAATCTGAAATCTGCTAATAAGAATAACATGTTAAAGACTTGTCCTAGGGACAAGTGGAAATTATAACACAAGTTGTAATAAAGGAAAAAGGAGACTTATTAGTAAACCTTAGTTAAGATAACTAAGTTAATAAGTAAACAACTACAAGTTGTAGTAACAGTGTAAGATGGAATTATGGTTAAATAAGAAAGAACGAGAAGAATATATGAGATGAAATAAGTTATATTTAATCATAAATAACAAGTGACATGTTAAACAGAAAACATTTGAATTGAGGTATACTTAATTACATATTAAGTAGAACATGTTATTGTAACTAAGGAATCAGACAATGAATAATATAAAATGATTGTAGATTACAGACCTTGGATTACAATCTAGAGAATAGAATGTTATGGTCTTATTAATAAACTTAAATGGATTAAGTTATAACTGGAATTAATAAGCGAGAGGAACTTGGTAACTTGAATAAGAAGTCAATATGACTGGGAATAACCAAGTTGAATGGAAATCTGAAAGGAAAGAGCAAGCACGTAATTAAATGATTAGACATAGGGTTTAATAACACATTAACCTGAGGCGCTTGGACCAGGCTGTACATCTGAAGGTGAATAACCCAACGGGGTAGATCATCGTAGTGTCATAGGACACGAAGGGAGCGCACGTCCACCTGATTATTCTACTTGTTCTGTCTGTTGTTCTGCTGATATTCTGATGGCTCCAAAGGATTGGAAGAGGAAGCAAGCGACTTCCTAGGACATGGAGGGTACTCCTAGTAGCCTTCTGTGCTACGACAGCGTTCTGCTCACAAAGGTTAGGTCTGCACGTCTCTACCCGGTGAGTATGCCTTGATTGCCATGATAGTGGGCAATAAAAAGACCGTAGGGTGGCATTGGTGATTCGACGATCCGAGTTGCCTTGTGACTAGGCTGGGTTACGACCACTCTTGAGTACTGACAGGTCTAACCTAAGTGATAGCAAGTCATTGGGTAACTACCATCGATAGTCAGCTTGATACATGATGCGTGATGCGGAAAGGTGGAGAGCTAAACCAAAAGACCATAGACCTTTTTCTATCAAACCTATGGGTGAGGGACAGGCCAATTAGGATTTGTTGTTTCCTCTTGGGCCAGGACATTAGTTCTCAACCTTGTTCATCTTTCACTAGTTGAGGGAGGGGTCAGGTGGGACCATAACCACTGAAAATGCAGACCTTAGCATCTGTATATAAAGATATCTTAAAAGTTCCGCCAAGTTTCGTGTTTCTTGTACATCCCTTCCATGGGAATCGGTGCACAATAGAGGTTATGTGCGGTTAAGGCATCGAGTATGATTGACGATACGTACGTGGGAAAGTCTAGATACATGCATGTTCGCTCTGGGTGGTGTATCGTAGACTCGAGGTCATTACTCTGTGATGGAATCTGATTCGATCGAAGGTGGCAGTTTGTACGCTTATGTAGCATGGAAATGGATGATATATGCGGAACGTAGTATCGTTAGGTAGAGATCCGTACATCACTCCGGCGTAGGATAAGGGAATGCATACATTTCTATGGCGTTACGGTGGAGACCACGAGGGTGGGTAACCATGGGGTGTACCTTAATTTTGGTGGTAGCTACATATATATTGTATTAGGTTAATCCGCTGGGAAGTAGATGGGTACAACGTGTGTGTAAGCCTTGAGTGGTGTTAACCCAAGTAACCTAATAAACAAGAAAATGTAACTGAAAGGTATATGTAGGATTATCTAAAATGTGTAGTTTAAATCCAGTCACCAAAACTTGTGTTCTTACCCCCTCCTCATAACATACTCGCAGGTTAGATTTGTGGCAGAGATATCATAGCTTTGGATACTGGTTAGGCAGTATTATTACTATGATAAGGCTATATTTTGATTACATTATATTTTATCCATTCCGCCGTGAGATGTTTTTCTAAGCTCTGATATATTTTATATCTCTGTTTTTATGCAGGATACCAGAGCAAACCAACAAGAGTTTCAATAAATTAGAATTTTGAAAAAAAAATTGATCTGCTGGAATTCGGGTTGTTACAATAGTTTTATCCTCTGGTCTTGGAACAAGTTCCCATACATCGTTCCTAGTAAACTGATTCAGTTCTTCTTGCATGGAAAGGATCCATGAATCGTCGACGATGCTTCCTTTGGATTCTTAGGTTCTATAGTTGAAAGAAATGCAGTATTACTCATACTATTTAATTGATTACAAGTCCTAACGACGGATTCAATATCTCCTAAGATATTTTCTACAGTGTGGTCACTTAGTAATCTAATTCTTTTATTTGGTTGATTATCTTCATTATTTGTTTCTTTAGCTTCATTTTTACATTCATCTTCATTGTGTTGTGTTGTATTTTTTTATAATTTTCGTTAAAAAGATACGTTTAAGGTTCTTCAATAGTATTAGTTCTTGAATTAAAAACTCTATATGCCTGACTTCTCTCTGAATATCCAATAAATATTCCTTTATCGGATTTCAAGTCAAATTTATCTAAATTTTCTTTAGTATTAAGTTTAAAACATTTCGTAATGTCCCGGAGTTTTAGCCATTTAATAATTAATTATTCTAATATATTGGTTTGACAATGTAAATGATTTTGAATTCAGATATTTTGAATATCTAAATATTATACATAGTGGAGTAATAAATTTAATTTCCGAAATAGTCGGAAATAATCAAATTAACAATATTGTGTAAATTGGGTAATTTAATAGATTTAATTCAGTCTAGAATTGAATTATAAAAATGAATATATTATTTAAATGACAGTTGAATGTATTAATTTTAATATAAATTATAATCAAGCTCGTAACGCCACGGTAGTTCGTAATATTGTGTTTTGAACTTCAACCGGATATACAGAATCCGTTCTAAGTTAGAATTCGGCTAAACAAGAAACGTTGGAATCTATTAAACTGTATTTTTCTAATGGAAGTGGAAAATTGAGATTTCGTGTTATAGGTTGTGAGTTGTGTCTAAATAAAATTTTCAAACAGTCGCTATGGAATGGTTTATAAGCCATAACGGTTTATTAAATATGATTAAAGATTGGTTTCGAATTTGGACGAGATTTCTAAGACATATTTTCAGTTTAATTTATAGAATTTTTTTGTAATTTTTGTTTTGGTAAGCTAATTTTTGTTTAACGTATTTTGCACCCTATATCAGCATTTTGGGTTTTCACAGAATAAGATAACTTGTCTATATTATTATATTTTTGGAATCGGGGCACATCGCTTGTCACAATCATATTTTTATTTTTGCCTGTAGCAGCTTGTACGGATACAGAGTTTGTGTAATAGGATACCGATGTTTTCTAACTAAAAACAAGAGTCTAAATTTTAAAAGAGAAATCATTTAGAGAATTAGGGTGGATCAATCAAACCAGCGGGATAGCATTTCTAGGGTCATTCATTTTAAAACATTAATCTTCCATAGCTCATCCACTTTAAAACATTAGTCAAGGTATAAACTCTAACTTGTGATTCATTTCAGTATTGATGAACTTTGAAAAAAATGACCGGTTGAAGGGAATAACAAAATAATATTTCGTAAACCAACGTACATACTGCAGCTACATACAACGAAGAGGGTTCATGTACTTTTAAATACGTACCCTCCAATAAGAAGAAGAACCGCACATGGAAACTAATGTCACCCTTTTTGATAAATTTCAGCTTCACCATTCATGAAATTCATGCACACATTCTTTTTACTATCTACTTACCAATGTTACTTTCTTCCCATACCCCCACAACTGTACCCTATATCTACCATAGGAAATAACTTCAGCCTAGCACCAAACTTCATGCTTAAGTTTGTACGTACCTATGTTTTCCCATAATGCAGCAGACCTACTTATGGTTTTCTATCCTACCCTAAACCAGAGAAAGACAATTCAGTAACAGACAGCTACGCTTTCGAATCAAACAGAGATGAGAAGAAACCTATGAAATGAAAATTCTTGCCTCTATTCCTTGGCGACTAAGGAATTAAAGACTATAAATACCCGCGGCCATTTGTTCTTTAGCAAAACAAAACTCTTGAAGTTTTTAAATGGGTTTAAAAATTAACTCTCCTCAAAAATATATGAAACTATCCTCTCTGTCCAGTTTGAAAATGCAGAATATACCTACATATAGAAAATTCAAGAAAAATTCCTAGTTCCTTCCATTTTCTTCAAACTGAACCGAGGTCGAGACTTGAGTCGGAACTACGAGTGACTGTAGCTGAGCTCAGTGGGGTGCGGTCCGTCTGATGGTGGCAAGGGAGGTGTGCACGTGTTTTTGTGGGTACATCGAGCTTAGCTTTGTTTGTGAAAGTTGTGTAAAAGAAAGGTGCCAATGGCAGACAGTAGTGATGGGAAGGATGGTGTAAATGATGAAAGCCACGTTAATGGTGAAGCAGTGTTGATAAGGAAAGGGAAATGCATAGTCACGTCAATACCTAAGAGGAACAACAGTTTGTACGAGGGGGAGTATGGTGTTTAGAGGGATCGGAAATGGCCATTTTTAATACGGAGGAGCTGTTGGCTTCGCGAGTACGATGCAGAAGGAGGTCCTGTACGTGAAGAGGACGTTGGTTCCAGTGGAGGAACAAAATACTGGGAGCTCGCGTGTAATTATAGGTAAGAAGTGGGACACTGTGCAAACGTTCGGGTATGAGTGGTTTGAAGATCGGGTTTGTTTTCCTGTTTGGACTTGTCGGGCTTGGGCCGTCATACAATATAAAAACAAAAAGGGGTAAAGGCCATTTATAAACAAAAAGGGGAGAAGTATAGGTTCGGCAATGGACGAATTATCTGAAGTGGTGTTTTCAAGTTTTCTGAAAGAATAAGGTTAAGGCGGGTCAGGTTTTTCCAAGTAGGATAGTGGGTCGTTTAAAATATGGGTAAGGCCTAATTTCTTTAAAAGATAAATTAAGTTTATTAAATTTAAAATTTGTTTATAAACTTGTTAATGCGATAACTTGTCCGTACGTGATCAGTTTTATGAACCGTTCGTCACTTTGGGATCGTATGGTCGTAGGCAACGTACTGGAACCAGTGTGGAATGATTTGGAGCTCGATTGAATTTATGGCAAAATTAAACGTCTAATCTGAATCAATCGATGTTAATCGTTATTTAACGATTAATGAACAAGGTAAATAAACTCACTAACTCTTAAGTTTTATAATTTTATAAACATTATTTAATATTGATAAAAATGATTGAATGCGGTGTGCGATGGTTGTTTGGATGATTTACAAATAAATTGCTTGATAGTTATATATATAAAGTCATTGATTAATTATTGATTCTATTTATATGGAACTGATATTATATCTGTTGATTAACATTTGTGGATGCAGGGAAATAGGTTGGAGGGATTCAACCGGATCCCTCAACAATTATATTGTTGTTCTTCATATATTGTATTATATGATGTGATAAATAATCTGGTATTGATTATTGTGCATTTTGGGATGTTAAACAACATTGATCTGAAATAATTGGTATTTAAATATCGTAAAATTTATTCGAATATATTAGAAAAGAAATTGGGGTTTTAAAAAGAAATTTCTATTTTTAAAATAGAAATCGAATTTCAAATGGACTAGAGTATAATAACTTGTTTTAATTAAAAACAAGTAGTTTGATTTATAAATGATATTTATAAAGGAAATGAGATAAATAAATTATCATAAAATAAATTTGGAAATGTAAATTCAAGAAGGAATATTAGAAAGGGAAATGGGAATCGTTCTCCAAAGAAACAATGAAATTTATTTTAATGTTCGAAATGTGGATTTGTAATTATAATTCAACTTTGTCGAATGTTATTAAAACAATTTATTTATAGAAATTATATATTATATAATTCAGAATTTGACAGAGAAATAATATTTGGTTTAAAAACCAATAATTTATACTCAAAGATGTAATCGAGATTTAGTTATAAACTTAATTAACAAAGTGTTGACTTGAAAATGGAGTTTATAAAGTGGAATATGAATATGAATTTATAAGAACTAGATAGATAGGGTTTTAAACTGTAATCGAAATATTTATTTAAATCAAGATTTGATTTAATAAAATGTGCCCAGATTTATAGAAGAATAATATTCAAGGTGAATAAAGATTTTGGAGCCAACGATTTGCAAGATTAAAACGGTTATAAATAGAAACGATTTGTGTTAATAAGAATTTAAGAATGGAGTTAAAGAAATTAGAAACTGACAGGAGACTACTTAAGTTGAATGGCTTTCTGAGTATTGATCTGATGTTGGTTTCGGCCTTTGGGGTTGATACTTAGGGTATTTTTCTCATACTAGGTTACGGTTAGGGACTGATGGATGTGACATAATTGTAGTGCGTGAATAAGAAATGGAAAAGTTTTTTCCAATATGAATAACATATATTTTCTAAATATAGAAAATAAGAAGTCGGGGATATATGGAAATGTTTTTCCAAGAATTGTAAAAGGATAAATGGGTTTTAAGAAGATCGGGAAAGAATCCGGGAAATGGGGAAATGGATAAATTAATGTTAAATTAATTAAGGAGGGCTCAGTGTTAATTGATGTTTAATCGGTAATATTTCCATTTGGAAATACGACCGTTGTGTGTATGTATGTTTTCCTTTGATAGTTAAATAACCGAATATCAAAGTTTTTGACTATTTTTCCATTGTCAATACGGAGAGACCGGAATCAGATTTATTATTTGAAAACCACTCCGTATGGCCATTAGCATTGCGAATAAAATTTGATGAAGATAATTGAAGACATATTTTATGCATGGGCTGTTCTGGCAATCCTAGGTAGAAATTGCCTTAGATGGATTTACAGAATAGTGCCTTTGGTTTGTCCAATCCCAGAACAATGTGTGGACGAATGTCTGACAGCGTATTTACGTTTGGTGGCGGTGGAATTCGTTTCTATTAGCGTTATACCCGTGATATTTTTTGGGAAATCAATTTGTGATTTTGCGTGTATGACGATGTGACATTCAAAGTAAATTAGATGTGATATGTATAATAGTACGTTATGACCTCAAGCCTCATCAACCGGGAAATAACAAAAATCGGGCAGGCAGCATGGCTAAGTGGGTCGCACCCAATTAGGGTATATTGTCACCATCTAGAGAATATTCATATTTGTTACTTCTTTTTATTTCTGTATCTCCCGGGAACGGTTATGTTGGTATACCAACCGTAAGGTAACAATATATTCGGAACATTCAAGCGAAATGAATGGTCGGTCATGTGTGGCCGAGTTACAATATGTTCTTGTTAAACTCCAGTGTATCGCTTCTAGAGTACACTGATCGAAAGGTGGTTCCATATCTTGTCATAGTTGGAAATCCATTACCCAATAAGAGCCCGCGGTTTTTGATTATATATTATATATGTAGAGCGTGACATGAAAGCGTTCTGCTAGATTACTATTTACTTGATTTAGACATTATTATAATATCAGAAAATATTGATCTTAAGAAATATTTTGGGTTATCGTAAGGTAAAAACCGTTTGTGTTTATGTGTGGATCGATCTTATAATTATCATTTCTTTTAAAAGGATTTTAAAAGTTAAACCAAGTGATTAGAGCTTACTCACACCAGTCCCATGACTGACCCAGAGTTTATTTTGATTTGTTTTCCCTAAACTCTTGGGTGCCCAAATTTGTATGGGAAGTCAAGTAGTCGGTATTTTTCAGCTTGGAGCACGAGACTTCAACATTAGTTATATATAGAGTATATTTCCGCTGTGATGTTATGAGTTATACTGGTATATATATACAGTTATAGTTTTGTATTTCAAAAGTTGTTATATAATATATTTATTCGTTCCGCTGTGAGATTCGCGTTTACTCTGATTTTGTTCTATTGTGATTTTCTTCTTCTTCTATTTTAATTTTCTTTCTTTCTATTCCTCACCCTCTAACTTCTTTCTATTAATGATTTGGTATTTTTGATGCTTGAATAGTCAACGTGGATTTTATGTTGATTTTCAGGGTTGAAAATCCTTGGGGTCATTAAAGTGGTATCAGAGCTGAAGGTTAAGTGATTACCTTGGCTCTGTGGCGTAACTCAATAGGGATGGGGATAATATTACCCTAGATTGAGTTTGAGTGTATATAGACGAGTGAACGTATTTGTTGATTTTATAAAAACGGTTTTATATTGTGGAGATTTATTGTTTGAGTGACTTATGAATTCCATTTGACGGTGGGGCACTACATTATCGATAGGGTTCTCTAAACACTTGAACACGATGAACCGACACATTATGTTTTTGAAAGAGGGTAAATGAAACAAATTTTACCCAAAATATATTTTGATATAAATGAAGTGTTTATATTGGAATTATTATAGTTTATTGGATGTGTTGAGATGGTTGTAAATAACCAATCAGAGTTCATATAAGTGTAATCAGATGGATTAAATCTGAATTTAAACCAGAATTGGGAATTCAAGATTCCAGAAACTTAGGAAGGTATTTGATATTGGATTTTGGATTTAAATATATGGAAATTTTAAGATACTGGGTAAATTTAGAAATGTTTTCTAAACATTGTGAAGAATATTTTGAAGTACAAAATGAACGTGTTTAAGATGAGTTTTGGAAGTTATATAGTATTGCTCACTTCGATCACTGGAAAATAATTTTGATGATGACGGCTGCATCATCAGTGTCATTTTAAAGTTTCTAAGTGACAGATTACTACCAAAGATTTGTTTTGAATTGTTTGAGAGAATAATTTGTTCAAAAATTCAAATGTTTTGAATTGCTATTATTTTATGTAAATACACACACACACACACACACACATATATATATATGATTTCAAACTAATTTGAAATAAAACCCAGGAATTTGAATTCTAAAATTAAATTTAACTTGTGAAGATTAAAATGGTAAAAGTGATTAAATAAATTAGAATTTAACTTAAACTAAGTTAAATTAGATTAGGTTGGATTAGAGATAATCTGGAATGGGATTAAATTGTTGAGTAAGGATTTGGAATGTGAGATTTGAATTGGAGTTCAAAATGGAATTCGGTTTGGGTATAAGAGAATGAATGGATGAAGATGAATTGAGTAGAGATCAATTGGGAATGCCTGGATATACGCTAAAGTGGTAGCAAAGGGAGAGATAGAGTTGAATGCCTGACAAAAAGGTACAAGTTTATATAGGGTATGAGATTTTTATAAGCTATATTGGCAAGCCACTTGGCTGTTTGATTTTCTTTTGGATTGGAGAGGTCTAGAGTGGCGAGTTGTAGTTGTACCGATTGAGCCAAAGAGAGACTGGAGAAATTTTTCAAAAATTTAAAGTGTTAGAAAATTTTCAGGATTTTTGAAAATTTTCGTTGATGAGAATGAAAAAATATTTTAATTATAATTAATTGGTTGAGTTGAAACTGATGTTAAGGAGTAAAACAAATGATTTTAACCTGGTTAGTAAAAATTCATAGCATTTTTCCAACCTTAGTAATTTCGGGGACGAAATTCTTTTAAGGAGGAAGGAATGTAACATCCCGAAATTTTAGTGTAGTGACCCGAAAATCCGGTCCAATTTGAGCTGACTAAATAACCCAAGTCCAACCCAAATCGCACTGGAAATTCAAGAAACTAATAGAAAGAAGACAGAGGGTGAGGATAGATGAGATAGAAACTTAGAATAGAAGAAGAAGAAGAACAAACAACATCATCAGAGTAACACGAATCTCACAGCGGAACGAATAAAATATAACATAACTTTTGAAATACAAAGTTATAACTGTTTATACATACCATTTTCAGAGTACAACATATAACATCACAGCGGAATAAATAATAGCTATCGACTGCTGAAGCCTCCTGCTCCAAGCTCTTCAAATATACCTGTAAATCCTGACTACTTGACTGCCCGTACAAATTTAGGCACCCAAGAGTTTAGGGAAAACAAAATAAACTCCGGGTCAGTCATGTGACTGGTGTGAGTAAACTCAAATCATTTAAAACAGGTATATGATATCTTATAAGACCACGCCGTGAATACGGAACGAGTTTTTTTCCTTATGAGAATCCAAATAACTTTGCAAAGCAATATCATTCTGATATTATAATAATGTCTAAGTACAAATAAATATCAGTCTAGCAGAAACGCTTGCATCTCACGTTACTACATATATAGTATATAATCAAAACCGCAAGCACGTATTGGGTAATGGATTTCCAACTATGACAAGGTATGGAACCACCTTCCGATCAGTGTACTCTAGGAACGATACATTGGAGTTCAACAAGAACATCTTGCAACTCAGCCACACATGACCGACCACTCATTTCGCTTGAGTGTATCGAATGTACATCACCAACGGTTGGGATCAGCAACCGTTCCCGTATATATATATGGGACAGCATTGATGGATTAAAGAAGCAAATGAATATTCTCTAGATAGGTGATTATACACCCTACTTCGGTGCGACCGACTTAGCCATGCTGCCTGCCCGATTTCTGTCATTTACCGGATGTGAGGCTAAAAGCTACGTTTATCTTTTTACACATCATATCTTCGTTCACTTGGAATACCACATCGTCATTACCCGCCAAATCATTATCGATTTCCCTAACGGTATCACGGGTATGAAGCTAAGAGAAACGAATTCCTCCGCCACCAAACGTAATACGTTGAAGAGATCAACATATATGATTCGTTAGGAATACTCTGTCAGACATTCGTCCATACAAGTTGTCCTGGGACTGGACAAAACGAAGGCACTATTCAGTACATCCATCTTAGGCACTGTTATCTAAGACTTATACAATAGCGCGTGCACTTTATTCTGTCTTCAATATATTCAGCATACTTGATTCGCAACGCTTATGCCAATACGGAGTGGTTCTTCGGATAATAATCCAACCGGTCTCTCCATATGAACAAGGTAAAATGGTCAAAACATTGATAGTCTGTGATTTAACTATCAAAGAAAAACTCGTGTGCAAACAACGATATTATTTCCAGATAGAAATTATATCAATCAATCATCATTCAACATTTATCTCTTTAGTTCATTATTTTACTTATCTCCTGTTTCCCTATATTCAACATTTCTTATTTTCTAATTTTAGAAAATATATCTTTATTAACAATGGAAAACATTTCCATTTCCTGTTTCCTATATTAGAAAACATTTCTGATTTCTTATTTGGAAAAAACATTTCCAAAGTTCCTTCATTGTATTTAAACAGATGTTTAAATAAAATATCGCTATGCCAACTCAAATCATTTATTAAATTCACTTAACCATCATTCACTATCAAACCTTACCATTTCTTAGTTAAGAATGAAGTCAATCAAGTTGGGGTATAATTACCTCTCAGACCTTAACTGAACAACGTTATATCTTCGAAATAGTAACAGTTTGTCTTTTAAACTTTTAACAGCTTCTTTACGTAACTCTCGGATTCAAATTGCGAATCCACTTCTTTATTGAAAACATTGATTTTAATGATAACGTTAAAATCCCTACATTTGCAATATCTAACTTCAATTTTAACCTTTATTCTTTAATTCGAGTAATTAAACATACCGGAAAGTAAATATTACTTTCCCGAATTCGATATAATTGAATTCGACATATATTTCTCTTTCGAGTAATCTCTATTTGATTAACTCTTCTTCGAATAACCTTTATTCGATTATCTCTCTTCGAATAACTTATATTCGAAATCTCTCTCTTTCGAATAAACTATATTCGATCTCTTTCTTTTGAATACGCTATATTCGAAAATCTTCTTTTGATTAACTAATCGATAACTCTTTAACATTATTCGAGTAAACTATATTCGACTAACTCCTCTAACTCTATTCGAATAACTTATATTCGAAAACTCCTTTGAATTAACTCATTTGTATTAACTCTAACTGATTAACTCTAACTGGCTAACTCTAACTGATTAACTCTAACTGATTAACTCTATCTGATTAACTCTATTCAACTAACTCGACTCGACTAACCCCTTTCGAATAACATATTTGATTAACTAACATTCGAATACCATATTCGATTAACTAACTTCGAATACCAAATTCGATTAACTAACTTCGAATACCAAATTCGATTAACTCCTTTCTAACTACGTTTATCCATTTAAAAGGATTTCCTTTTTAACAACGTTTATTCATTTATAAAGATTTACTTTTAGTAACGGTTCTTCACTTTACAAATGATTTCCTTTTCAATTCTACTTGTAAATGGTTTTACAAATATTCCTCTTTCTGTTTCATTTGTAAATGTTTTACAAGTATTTCTCTTTTTCTAATTTATTCTTAAAAATATTCTATCTCCTTAAATTCCCGGAAAAATTCGCCATAACCTCCTTTGTATCGGGAGTATCGGGAAAATCCCCAAACCGCTACACAAGCCTTTCCATTCAAAAAGAAAATGATTTGCAGCTATTTCCTTTTTGAATATCTCCTATTTATTTAATCAAATAAATATCTTATTTAATATCCCTTATTTATTTAACAAATAAATAAATCCATTATCTTATCTTATTTATTTAACAAATAAATAATTCACTTTATAAATATTCCATTTATAAAGATTTCCCTTAATTTATGATTCCACTTAAACATATTTTCTATTTATAAATATTCCATTTATAAATATTTCTATTTATAAATATTCCATTTATAAATATTTCTATTTATAAATATTCTATTTATAAATATTCTCTTTTATAAAATCCTCTTGATTTTATAAATATTCTCTTTTCAATATTCCAGTATGTCATGATGTTTAACATATCAAGTTACGGTGTCCAATATCGTCCATACACATATAATCAACAACAGATTATAAATCCCGTCATATATCACAATATATGAAAACAATAAAATAACTGTTGAGGAATCCAGTCGGATTCCTCCAACTTGTTTCCCTGCATCCACAGATGTTACACAATAAAATCAATCATCACTTTCAGTTTCATTTGATATTTACTGATAAACAGAATCAATACGGAAATTTAACTAACTGACTAGCAGTTCAATCAAACGGTCAACACACAGTCAAACAGTCAATATTTAACAGTTCTAAAAATATAACATGAAAATATAAACTGTTCAGAGTTAGTGAGATTTACTCAGATTTGGACGATCATCGTCAATGACGATAACCATCGCTTTATTCAGCTGGACAATTTATTTCGCTATAAATTGTAATGTGCTCCAATTTGACTCGCGGTCAGTTCCATTGTGGAGCTCTCGTCCATACGATCCTGTCGGATCGTGTTTCGCTGAAAACCGATGTCGTACGGTCAAGTTATCGACATTACAAGTTTATATAACAAATTTTTAATTTAAATAAAGGCTTAATTTATTTAACATGGGCCTTTACCCATATTCTTCAACGCAGGCCCACTAAGATTATAAGACCCGCTTTCTTTTAAATCCTTTCTTCCTCAATTAACACCAGACAAAATCGCTCCTCCCCATTCCATTTTGACCGCAACTTTGACCCGTCCTTGCTCCTCCTTCGGCCATGTGTGGCCACCGCAACCACCACCAAGTAATTCCCTTTTGCAAACCCTACCTTTCCATCCCCCTAAAGTTGAACTCGACACAAGTCACCCTCGACAAAATCGACCACCGTATCCTACCTCCCTTGACCGGAGTTCCTCACCGCCTCGTTCAACTATAGCTTCCGCGACAACCACCAATCACTTCAGCACCCAAATCCGCACCCACCTACCCCAATTACTTCAAACATGATGCTGCTGTAGAAATCGTGACCTGCTGCTCTCCATCGTACTCCAGGTGACGCGTCCCTCCACAGTCGACCGGAAACACTTCCAAACCCCTTACTCGATGCGTATCCTCCCCAGAAACTTGAATCCGACCTCAACCTCAAATTCGATGCACTAAAATCGACAAACCACCCCACCCTAGCTTTTCTGGTGTACTTTTGAACACGGAAAAAACCTTGTCGAACTCACCAAGAAGGGTACTGCTTTGAAGAACTTCTCATGGTGAATCCAAAGATACTTGTTTTGGATATCTACCATTTTTCTTTGATTTTATATTTAATTTAGAAGGGATCGAATTGTTTTGGGATGAATAAGTGGCGGCTTGTTTCTTGGTTGACCAGAGAAGTGGAAAGAATTAGGTTAGAACATTTTTAAGGGCTACTTATAGGCAAATTTAAATACTTTTTAATTGATTATTTAATTTAAATATACGCAATTGCTATTCGTATTCATCCTCTAAAATTCTTATGATCACATACGATGCCCAAAAATCATGAAAATGGACATGCAGCTACATCCCGACATTACGGTCCCAACGAAACTGGTTTCGTCGAATTTCGACTCCGTATGCTCACACAACGTATTTTTAACCATCGAAATACTGACTGTATTTCACTCTAAAAATCCGTACGACCACACAGTGACTCTAAAAATCACCAAACTTGGAATCTAACAACTATTTGACATTGCGGATCCAACAATCCTGGTTTCGTCGAATTCTGAGGTCGTTTGCAAAACTGGCTATTTTTAACGCTCTGAATGACCCATTTAAATATATAAATATAATTAAATTAAATATAAATAAATTTATATTATCGTATATCTTCACATATGATATCGTACGGCTCCAGAATATCATATCAGATTTTATAACACGATGTTCCAGAATTCCAGATTATCCCGATATTCAATTTATATTGAAAATCGATTTATAACGTATATAAAGCGTCGCAAATTATAAAGGAATTCCACAGCAACTTTTCTAAAATTTGATTTGGACGTAAATCAAAATCTACACGACGAAATCCCGATTTTTCTCTTCCACTAGAAAGATATACTCCACCAGCTCCACACGTTTCTTGTTTCACAGAGATCCGATTTAAAACGAACCCTGTATACTCATTTGAAGTTCAAATCGCCAAATAGCGAACTGCCGCGTCTTTACGCGCTCGATTTTAATTAAAATATAATTATACGTTCAAACTGTCGTCAATTGAATGTATTCGTCAATATAATTCAATCTAAGCTGAATTATATCTTAGGGATGACCCCGTTCACAGAATATTTGTATTTCCAATATTTTTGATTATTTCGACATTATAATATATTTTATTATATTATAATTATTAATTAAATATTCAATATTATTTAATTCACGTTCTCGATATCGATAAATCGATATTTAATAATTAAATAAATTAATTGTTCAACGGCTAAAATGCGGGTTACTACAATCTTCCCCCCTTAATAAAATTTCGTCCTCGAAATTGCTAAGCTAGGGGACGACCCTATCTTCTGGGTAAAAATTTATCTGTTTACCTCTTATCTCAGGTTTCAACTGAACCAATTAATATCGACTAAAATATTAATTTATTTCGACTAACTAAATTTTCAAAAATCCTGAAAATTTTCTAACGCCTTAACTTTTGAAAATTTTTCGCCAGCACCTCCTTTGTACTGGTCGATATCTCAAACTCCAACTCGCCTCTCTGGGCCTTCTTTAACCCAAAAGAAAATCAAACAGCCAAGCGGCTTGCCAATTCGGCTTATAAATCTCATATCCATATATAATATAAACTGGTACCTTTTTGTCAGGCATATCAACTCTATCACTTCCATATGCTATCAACTCAGCATATACTAGTGTTATCTCAATCAAATTCCAATTAGTTCATATCCTCAAATCCAAATCGAATTTCATTCGAACCCCAATATCAAATTCCAAATTCTTGACTCATTAACCAATTCCATAACGGATTATGCTCTAATCCAATTCAATTCTATTTAATTCAGTTCAAGTTAAATTTCAATTTATTTTTACCATCTCATTTTATTTAACTTCATTAGTTAAATTTAAATTCCATAAATTTCAATTCCTGGGTTTATTTCAAATCAATTTGAAATCATAATCCCAATTCAAATCCTTTGAATTTCTAAACAACTTGTTTTTCTCAAAACAATTCAAAAACAAAATCTTTGGTAGTAATCCGTCACTTAGAAACTCGAAAATGAACACTGATGATGTGGCCATACTCATCAGAATCTATTTTCCAGCAAATCAAAGTGAGTTCAATACTATTTTACTTTCAATTTGAAAACATTTTCAAAATCTCCGAGGAACTTAAAATTTCCTTATTTTAATTCCAAAACTGATTTAAATTCAGATTTAATTTATCTTATTTCATATACTTTACTTATATGAATTCTGATTAGTTATTTATAACCATCTCACTTTTTATAATCTTTATTCGATTATATTTTAAATCAACACAACCAATATACTATATTATTTTCAAAACATACCATGTCGGTTCATCGTATTCGAGTGTTTGGTAACCCCTATCGATACAGTGGATCAAACTGATCGACCAGAATTCACAAACTACTCAACCAATAAATCTCCACAATATAAATCACTTTATATTAAATAACAAATACGTTCACTCGTATATATACACTCAAATTCAGTCTAGGATATTACTAATCCCATCTCTACTGAATCACGACACAGAGCCAAGGTAATACTTAACCTCGCTCTGATACCAACTGTAGTGACCCGAAGGTAGAGGGCTATAATCCCCCCGTGGCATACATTGGTACCCCAGACACCATGCTTTACGGCCAACCTCTCGACTCGACCAACCTGTACGCAGGACCTGTAGGGGTAAGAGTCTCCCGTTCGCCACCAAACCGCGAAGCGAGAACCCCCTATCAGACGACCACTTAAGCAACATGGACTGGTGTGAGTAAACTCAAATCATTTAAAACAGGTATATGATATCTCATAAGACACACCGTGAATACGGAACGGGTTTTTTTCCTTATGAGAATCCAAATAACTTTGCAAAGCAATATCATTCTGATATTATAATAATGTCTAAGTACAAATAAATATCAGTCTAGCAGAAACGCTTGCATCTCACGTTACTACATATATAGTATATAATCAAAACCGCAAGCACGTATTGGGTAATGGATTTCCAACTATGACAAGGTATGGAACCACCTTCCGATCAGTGTACTCTAGGAACGATACACTGAAGTTCAACAAGAACATCTTGCAACTCAGCCACACATGACCGACCACTCATTTCGCTTGAGTGTATCGAATGTACATCACCAACGGTTGGGATCAGCAACCGTTCCCATATATATATATATGGGACAGCATTGATAGATTAAAGAAGCAAATGAATATTCTCTAGATAGGTGATTATACACCCTACTTCGGTGCGACCGACTTAGCCATGCTGCCTGCCCGATTTCTATCATTTACCGGATGTGAGGCTAGAAGCTACGTTTATCTTTTTACACATCATATCTTCGTTCACTTGGAATACCACATCGTCATTACCCGCCAAATCATTATCGATTTCCCTAACGGTATCACGGGTATGAAGCTAAGAGAAACGAATTCCTCCGCCACCAAACGTAATACGTTGAAGAGATCAACATATATGATTCGTTAGGAATACTCTGTCAGACATTCGTCCATACAAGTTGTCCTGGGACTGGACAAAACAAAGGCACTATTCAGTACATCCATCTTAGGCACTGTTATCTAAGACTTATACAATAGCGCTTGCACTTTACTCTGTCTTCAATATATTCAGCATACTTGATTCGCAACGCTTATGCCAATACGGAGTGGTTCTTCGGATAATAATCCAACCGGTCTCTCCATATGAACAACGTAAATTGGTCAAAACATTGATAGTCTGTGATTTAACTATCAAAGAAAAACTCGTGTGCAAACAACGATATTATTTCCAGATAGAAATTATATCAATCAATCATCACTCAACATTTATCTCTTTAGTTCATTATTTTACTTATCTCCTGTTTCCCTATATTCAACATTTCTTATTTTCTAATTTTAGAAAATATATCTTTATTAACAATGGAAAACATTTCCATTTCCTGTTTCCTATATTAGAAAACATTTCTGATTTCTTATTTGGAAAAAACATTTCCAAAGTTCCTTCATTGTATTTAAACAGATGTTTAAATAAAATATCGCTATGCCAACTCAAATCATTTATTAAATTCACATAACCATCATTCACTATCAAACCTTACCATTTCTTAGTTAAGAAGGAAGTCAATCAAGTTGGGGTATAATTACCTCTCAGACCTTAACTGAACAACATTATATCTTCGAAATAGTAACAGTTTGTCTTTTAAACTTTTAACAGCTTCTTTACGTAACTCTCGGATTCAAATTGCGAATCCACTTCTTTATTGAAAACATTGATTTTAATGATAACGTTAAAATCCCTACATTTGCAATATCTAACTTCAATTTTAACCTTTATTCTTTAATTCGAGTAATTAAACATAACCCTAATTTATTAGTGTATATTCTTGATTTAAAACCGGAAAGTAAATATTACTTTCCCGAATTCGATATAATTGAATTCGACATATATTTCTCTTTCGAGTAATCTCTATTTGATTAACTCTTCTTCGAATAACCTATATTCGATTATCTCTCTTCGAATAACTTATATTCGAAATCTCTCTCTTTCGAATAAACTATGTTCGATCTCTTTCTTTTGAATACGCTATATTCGAAAATCTTCTTTTGATTAACTAATCGATAACTCTTTAACATTATTCGAATAAACTATATTCGACTAACTCCTCTAACTCTATTCGAATAACTTATATTCGAAAACACCTTTGAATTAACTCATTTGTATTAACTCTAACTGATTAACCCTAACTGGCTAACTCTAACTGATTAACTCTAACTGATTAACTCTATTCAACTAACTCGACTCGACTAACCCCTTTCGAATAACATATTTGATTAACTAACTTTCGAATACCATATTCGATTAACTAACTTCGAATACCAAATTCGATTAACTAACTTCGAATACCAAATTCGATTAACTCCTTTCTAACTATGTTTATCCATTTAAAAGGATTTCCTTTTTAACAACGTTTATTCATTTATAAAGATTTACTTTTAGTAACGGTTCTTCACTTTACAAATGATTTCCTTTTCAATTCTACTTGTAAATGGTTTTACAAATATTCCTCTTTCTATTTCATTTGTAAATGTTTTTACAAATATTTCTCTTTTTCTAATTTATTCTTAAAAATATTCTATCTCCTTAAATTCCCGAAATAATTCGCCATAACCTCCTTTGTATCGGGAGTATCGGGAAAATCCCCAAACCGCTACACAAGCCTTTCCATTCAAAAAGAAAATGATTTGCAGTTATTTCCTTTTTGAATATCTCCTATTTATTTAATCAAATAAATATCTTATTTAATATCCCTTATTTATTTAACAAATAAATAAATCCATTATCTTATCTTATTAATTTAACAAATAAATAATTCACTTTATAAATATTCCATTTATAAAGATTTCCCTTAATTTATGATTCCACTTAAACGTATTTTCTATTTATAAATATTCCATTTATAAATATTCCATTTATAAATATTTCTATTTATAAATATTCCATTTATAAATATTCTCTTTTATAAAATCCTCTTGATTTTATAAATATTCTCTTTTCAATATTCCGGTATGTCATGATGTTTAACATATCAAGTTACGGTGTCCAATATCGTCCATACACATATAATCAACAACAAATTATAAATCCCGTCATATATCACAATATATGAAAACAATAAAATAACTGTTGAGGAATCCAGTCGGATTCCTCCAACCTGTTTCCCTGCATCCACAGATGTTACACAATAAAATCAATCATCACTTTCAGTTTCATTTCATATTTACTGATAAACAGAATCAATACGGAAATTTAACTAACTGACTAGCAGTTCAATCAAACGGTCAACACACAGTCAAACAGTCAATATTTAACAGTTCTAAAAATACAACATGAAAATATAAACTGTTCAGAGTTAGTGAGATTTACTCACATTTGGACGATCATCGTCAATGACGATAACCATCGCTTTATTCAGCTGGACAATTTATTTCGCTATAAATTGTAACGTGCTCCAATTTGACTCGCGGTCAGTTCCATTGTGGAGCTCTCGTCCATACGATCCTGTCGGATCTTGTTTCGCTGAAAACCGATGTCGTACGGTCAAGTTATCGACATTACAAGTTTATATAACAAATTTTTAATTTAAATAAAGGCTTAATTTATTTAACATGGGCCTTTACCCATATTCTTCAACGCAGGCCCACAAAGATTATAAGACCCGCTTTCTTTTAAATCCTTTCTTCCTCAATTAACACCAGACAAAATCGCTCCTCCCCATTCCATTTTGAACGCAACTTTGACCCGTCCTTGCTCCTCCTTCGGCCATATGTGGCCACCGCAACCACCACCAAGTAATTCCCTTTTGCAAACCCTACCTTTCCATCCCCCTAAAGTTGAACTCGACACAAGTCACCCTCGACAAAATCGACCACCGTATCCTACCTCCGTTGACCGGAGTTCCTCACCGCCTCGTTCAACTATAGCTTCCGCGACAACCACCAATCACTTCAGCACCCAAATCCGCACCCACCTACCCCAATTACTTCAAACACGATGCTGCTGTAGAAATCGTAACCTGCTGCTCTCCATCGTACTCCAGGTGACGCGTCCCTCCACAGTCGACCGGAAACACTTCCAAACCCCTTACTCGATGCGTATCCTCCCCAGAAACTTGAATCCGACCTCAACCTCAAATTCGATGCACTAAAATCGACAAACCACCCCACCCTAGCTTTTCTGGTGTACTTTTGAACACGGAAAAAACCTTGTCGAACTCACCAAGAAGGGTACTGCTTTGAAGAACTTCTCATGGTGAATTCAAAGATACTTGTTTTGGATATCTACCATTTTTCTTTGATTTTATATTTAATTTAGAAGGGATCGAATTGTTTTGGGATGAATAAGTGGCGGCTTGTTTCTTGGTTGACCAGAGAAGTGGAAAGAATTAGGTTAGAACATTTTTAAGGGCTACTTATAGGCAAATTTAAATACTTTTTAATTGATTATTTAATTTAAATATACGCAATTGCTATTCGTATTCATCCTCTAAAATTCTAATGATCACATACGATGCCCAAAAATCATGAAAATGGACATGCAGCTACATCCCGACATTACGGTCCCAACGAAACTGGTTTCGTCGAATTCCGACTCCGTATGCTCACACAGCGTATTTTTAACCATCGAAATACTGACTGTATTTCACTCTAAAAATCCGTACGACCACACCGTGACTCTAAAAATCACCAAACTTGGAATCTAACAACTATTTGACATTGCGGATCCAACAAAACTGGTTTCGTCGAATTCTGAGGTCGTTTGCAAAACTGGCTATTTTTAACGCTCTGAATGACCCATTTAAATATATAAATATATTTAAATATAATTAAATTAAATATAAATAAATTTATATTATCGTAAATCTTCACATATGATATCGTACGGCTCCAGAATATCATATCAGATTTTATAACACGATGTTCCAGAATTCCAGATTATCCCGATATTCAATTTATATTGAAAATCGATTTATAACGTATATAAAGCGTCGCAAATTATAAAGGAATTCCACAGCAACTTTTCTAAAATTTTATTTGGACGTAAATCAAAATCTACACAACGAAATCCCGATTTTTCTCTTCCACTAGAAAGATATACTCCACCAGCTCCACACATTTCTTGTTTCACAGAGATCCGATTTAAAACGAACCCTGTATACTCATTTGAAGTTCAAATCGCCAAATAGCGAACTGCCGCGTCGTTACGCGCTCGATTTTAATTAAAATATAATTATACGTTCAAACTGTCGTCGATTGAATGTATTCGTCAATATAATTCAATCTAAGCTGAATTATATCTTAGGGATGACCCCGTTCACAGAATATTTGTATTTCCAATATTTTTGATTATTTCGACATTATAATATATTTTATTATATTATAATTATTAATTAAATATTCAATATTATTTAATTCACGTTCTCGATATCGATAAATCGATATTTAATAATTAAATAAATTAATTGTTCAACAGTTAAAATGCGGGTTACTACATTTAGCGATTTAATAATTAATTAATTTAATATTTTGGTTTGAAAATTTAAATGGTTTTGATTTCAAATATTTTGAATATCTAAATATTATACATATTGGAGTAACAAATTTAATTTCCGAAATAGTCCGAAATAATCAAATTAACAATATTACGTGAATTGGGTAATTTAATAGATTTAATTCAGTCTAGAATTGAATTATAATAATGAATATATTATTTAAATGACAATTTAACATATTAATTTTAATATAAATTATAATCAACCTCGTAACGCCACGGTAGTTCAAAATATTAAGTTTTGAACTTCAACTTATAGATTGAGATTTCGTCTTATAGATTGTGAGTTATATCCAAATCAAATTTTCAAATATTCGCTATGGAATCGTTTATAAGCCATAACGGTTTATTAAATATAATTAAAGATCGGTTTCGTATTTGGACGAGATTTCTAAGTCGTATTTTCAGTTTAATTTATAGAGTTTTTCTGTAATTTTTATTTTGGAAAATAAGCTAATTTTAGTTTAACGTATTTTGCACCCTATATCAGCGTTTTGGGTTTTCACAGAATAAGCTAACTTGTCTATATTATTATATTTTTGGAATCGTGGCACATCGCTTCTCACAATCATATTTTTATTTTTGTCCGTATCATCTTGTATGGATACGGAGTTTGTGTAATAGAATACCGATGTTTTCTAACTAAAAACAAGAGTCTAAATTTTAAAGGAGAAATCATTTAGAGATTTAAGGTGGATCAATCAAACCAGCGGCATAACATTTCTAAGGTCATTCATTTTAAAACATTAGTCTACCATAGCTCATCCATTTTAAAACATTAGTCAAGGTATAAACTCTAACTTGTGATTCATTTCAGTATTGATGAACTTTGAAAAAAAATGACGGTTGAAGGGAATAACAAAAGAATATTTCGTAAACCAACATACATACTGCAGCTACATACAGCGAAGAGGGTTCATCTACTTTTAAATATGTACCCTTCAATAATAAGAAGAAAAGCACACATAGAACTAATATTACCCTTTTCGATAAATTTCAACTTCACCATTCATGAAATTAATGCACACATTCGTTTTACTATCTACTTACCAATGTTAATTTCTTCCTGTACCCCCACAGCTATACCCTATATCTACCATAGGAAATCACTTCAGCCTAGCACCAAACTTCATGCTTAAGTTTGTACGTACCCGTGTTTTACCATCATGTAACATACCTATTTTTGGTTTTCTATCCTATCCTAAACCAGACGAAGACAATTCAATAATAGGCATCTTGTAACACCGCGTAATTTTATAATATTAAAATTAACAAATTAAAGAATACTTAATTTTTAAAAGAAGAATTAAGGGAAATAGGTTACGTCATAGCGTTCGCCTCAGAATTCTGCTTGAGATAGAGTCCAAGTTTGCATAAAAAGGATACAGTATGAAGAAGTTATGAAGATTAGAAGATTTCAGTTTAAAGCAGGATTTAATTAATTAATAATTAAATAACCAGGACAGTTCAAAATTCAAAATCCAACCCAAAGTAGCTGAGCGGTAAATTTTCCGCTTGTGGGTGTCGAACCCCCCAAGGGGAGTCGACTGGGGAGTCGACCCCCCTATAGGGGTGTCGACTGGGGAGTCGACCCCCCCCCCATAGAGTGTCGACCCCCATCGGCCCAGATCTGGCCGACGTGTTTTGTGGTCTGGATGATGACGTGTCCTTCTGGGATTGGCTGGATGACGTGTTTTTCTGGTTTGGATGGTTCAGATGGTTCCTAATCTAATCTAAAAGTCCTAATACACCTTTAAATAAACACCTAACCCTAATCTCATTATTTTCATCCATGGCGCCTCCATACTGCTCTAATCTAAACTAGCCTTTCTTCTCCACCAAAACAAATCAGAATAGAAGTATTCCAATTAGAAGATCAGATCTACAAATCAAAGTAGAGATTATTCAAGATCAGATTTGCTACAACAACACCTAATTATCTTTTCTAAGAATCCTATCGATGTTAGTCTATGTTACTTTCACATAAAATTAAATTAAAAACTAATTGTGATAGGATTGTAAATTGGATCTAATGTATATGCCTGTAAATAAGATGAATCTTACCAAGTTGGTAAATCATTATCTTTCAGATTCATACCTATAAATCTGTCATATGTCTTTCTGATCCATTTTATCATTATATGCCTGTTTATATTTCATATGTCTGTTCTTATGTTTATGCCAGTCTTGATGTTTTGATTCTCTTCCCTACCCCTCTTTCTTTTTTATTTTGAAACTAGGCTAACTTCGAGCCTAAGTTTAGATTTGCGTACGAATAACGTTTGAATGATTGGGAAAGGTTTGGGAAATATGTAAAATGAGATTTTGGCATAAATTGTTGGTAATCACGGAAATTGGTTTGGGCATAATTGAATATAACTTGTATACATGAGATTTGGCATAAGTTGGTTTGGGCATAATTGAGTATAACTTGTATACATGAGGTTTGGCATAAATTATTAATAACCATGAAAATTGGTTTGGGCGTAATTTGGTATAACTTGTATACATGGGATTATAGGCATAAATTGGATGAGAATTATAAGCATAAATTTGGATTGGAATTTATGGGTAATTGGAAATCACTATTATCCAGGATTTGAGATTGAGTATGAACTAAGGAAAAGATAATGAACGCCTAAGACACGAGGTTAGATTGGTTTGCGGTATAAGCCTGCCCGGAACCGCCCGGCATATTCAGCAACCGCAAACGATAATATAATGTGAGAGCTCAAAGGCAGAAACTAGATGCGTAATAAAGCAAAGACACGAGGTTAGATTTGGATTGCGGTATAAGCCTGCAAGGAACCGCCCGGTATATCCAGCAACCGCAAACGGTAATCTAGTGTGGGAGGTCTTGCAAGATTACAGTTATAATGAATTAATGAACACTTAACTAAGATGAGACATGTGGTAAGACATGGGAATAATAAAGGGTTAAGTGGGTAACATGGGTAGCATGTGAAACATAATAAAAGCACTTAACCAAGATGAGACATGTGATAAGACATGGGGATAAAAAGGGGTTAAGTGGGAATTCCTAGTGGGGACCAAGCTTAGCAGGGAAGCTTGTGTCAAGTGTATGGACCCTTTTCAACCAGTAACCCATTTTAGTATCTATATGAGATCGAACTAGGTCGAGGACAGGGACACGCTTATTGGGTTGATTGTAAGAGGTCAATAAAGAGTTAGCGATGGCAGTGCAAGTCCAACGGAGTCATGTGCGTGCGTGGGTCTGGGCTGGTAGGTAAGATGCTGTTGCATCGTGTAGGTATAATCTGTGCATTTCAGTATTATCGGGGTTGCAACCTTAGGGAGTGATACACCCTATTGCGGAACCAGCACAGGTATCTACGAGGTTAGGGAGCCGATCAAATGGGAAGGGTAGTGGGTACAACTAGTGGGGATATGAGCAAGTTGGCACCTATGATAGTAACTAGAAGTACACGAAACTACCATCATTATATTTGTTTAAGAGGGATCATCTTTTAGTATTTAACTAGTATGTTGGTATGGTGCAGAGCATATCTTATAGTGGTTAGGAGCGTAGTCGATGTTCTATCTTGCTTACCATCTTTACCTTGTCATATTTGCTTATGTTACAGTCATCTCTTATATCCAGTTTATGTTCTTATCCTGTTACTTTACTGATTATATTGTTAAAGTCACTGGACTCGCCAGACTTTACGTTTGACCCTTTTTGTTTCGCCTCTTTTCTTTCTTTTCCCCCCTAGGTCCTCAGGGAGGGATTGGTGGAGCTTGACTCGGATTTCTTTCTTCTTGAAGTGCTTGGAAGTGTTGAAAGTAATGCTTACCTTTATCTCTTTTTCATTATGGCTATTTGGAGTGGGATTACGATTCTGCTTTTATGTACTCTGATAATAATTTTGTTCAAGATGGATATTTGTGTACTTGGCTGTAGTATATGGTTTTGATGTTGTAACCAGACATGTTTTGCTTTTCCGCTGCAATGAATAAATTTTGAATTTTTATGTACCATTTTACATATCTGTCTTGTGATGTTCTGTTCTATACTCTTTTAACGCTCCATGAAAGTTAATGCATTCCCTTAGTGAGTGATATTAATGGACGTGGGGTGTAACATGTGGTATCAGAGCTGAAGGTTACCAGAACAGATAAAAGATTTTGAAAACCGTTTTCAAAAGCATTTTTTAGAAGTATTTTCACAAACATGTTTTAAAGAGGGTATTTTCAAGAGAAAGGTTTATTATGTAAAACATAGTCCCCAAAAGCCATATATCTATCTTTCGATTCTCTGTTTTGAATCCCTCCCCTTTTCCTTTCAGCATGTCTGGGGAACCCGATATACCTGAGGGCGTACAGATATCAGGCTGGTTCAGAAGGTATCTGGAGGCTATGGTTACTACCGCAGGCCCAGCAAACGTTCCTCCTCCCCCAGCTGCAGTTGCTCATCCTCCTCCTCCCCATGTAGACGCTTTTTCTAAGGTATGCAAAGACTTCCGTGCGATGGGCGGAAAACCGTTTTGTGGAACTGAGATATTTGTTGAGGCTCGGAATTGGCTCAAGGAAGTGGAGGACTTGTTTGGTATCTTTGAGGTAGACGATGGAAGGAAGGTTCAGCTAGCTACTTGGTTGATGAAGGATGAAGCTTCATTTTGGTGGGAAGTAACTAATGGAGGACATGCAGTGGAGACGTGGATGGATTTTAGACAAAGGTTCGATTTGAAGTTTCTTTCACAAGCAGAGGAGAGTTTATACATGGAGAGGTTCTTGGCTTTGAAACAAGGGAGTTTGTCTGTGAAGGAGTACATTAACAAATTTAACCAGTTAACAAGATTTGGTATGGAATTAGTTAATACACCACATAAGAAGGCCTTGAGATTTGCCAAGGGTTTGAATGAACCATTACACGGGTTGGTTATGTGCCACATTCCTATGGGGGCTACTTTCGAGAATCTTGTTGATATGGCGTTGATACATGAAGAGGAGAAAGCTGCTATTAAGGCACAGGATAAGAAAGGGGATCCAAAGAAGGCACATCAACAACAAAAGAAGGGCGGTAAGGATAACAAGGGTTCAGAGAAAAGGAACTGTCACAATTGTGGAACACGTGGCCATTTGAAGAAGGACTGTAGGAAGAAGAAGAGGACGGGTTGCTTCCAATGTGGTGAGGCAGGACATATGATTAAAGACTGCACAAGGAGGCAAGGACAAGGGCAAGGACAGGGGAAAGGATCTACTTCTGGAGGACAGGTTCATGCTCTCATGGCAGCTACACAAGAGAGAGGTAGAAACATTATTGTTGAAAGTTTGATTTTCCTTTTCGATCATCATGTACGTACTTTGTTTGATTCTAGCTCTACACATTCATTTATATCCGCTTCTGTTGTTGAGTCTCTACACCTAGATACTAGTATAGTAGTGGATCACATTGTTGTCTCAAATACTATTGGGGGTACGGCTCATCTGTCTATGTTATGTCGGGATTTGAGAATATTTGTGTATGGCATTGAGTTCGAATGCAACGCTTATGTGCTTGGTTTCATGGGCTATGGGTTCATTCTAGGAATGGATTGGCTAGCCAGGTATGGTGCCATTCTCGACTGTGAAAAGAGGGTAGTTAGACTGTTGACTAGTTTGGGTAATACTCTCGATATCTCATGCGACCCTTAGGGTTCTGTTATGCTTAGCTACCTAGAATCTCTTGACACATCTATTGATGATTTGCAATCTGTTCGAGTAGTCCGTGAGTATGCAGATGTCTTTGAGGAGGTTAGGGGCTTACCTCCAAAACGCAAGATAGACTTCTTTATATACTTGGTGGACAATGCAAAGCCAGTTGCATTGCCTGTGCGCCACATGCCTCTAAGAGAGAGGAAGGAGCTTAGTAAACAAGTGAAAGAATTAATTGAGAAAGGGTTCATATGAAGAAGTATCTCGGAGTGGGGTGCTCCAGTTGTTTTAGCTATGAAGGCGGATGGTTCGCATAGATTGTGTGTGGACTATAGGGAGCTAAATAAACTCACAAAGAAAAATAGACACCCATTGCCGAGGATAGATGATTTGTTCGATCAGTCGGATGGTGCTTCGGTTTTCTCGCAGTTGGACTTAGCTACAGGATTTCATCGGTTGAGGGCAGCTGAGGATAGTATAGATAAGACTGCTTTTAGGACTCCCGACGGTTTCTTTGAGTGGCTCGTCATGCCTTTTGGTTTGACAAATGCATCTGCATATTTCGTAGACTTGATGAGTAGGGTGTTTAGGGAGTTTCTAAACAAGTTCGTGGTGGTCTTTGTGGATGATATCTTGATATTCTCTAGAAGCGAGGAAGAACATGCCATACATCTTAGGGAAGTCTTAGAGACCCTTCGAGCACATTAACTCAAAGCTAAGTTCTCCAAATGTCATTTTTGGAGGAAGGAAGTGAGGTTCTTAGGGCACGTGGTCTCTAAGGAAGGGACAGCAGTGGATCCCGCGAAGGTGGTAGCAATCCAAGATTGGAAGATTCCTAAGAATGCAACAGAAGTAAGAAGTTTTCTTGGTTTGGCGGGCTATTATAGAAAGTTCATCAAGGACTTTGCTAAGATATCAGCTCCACTTACACGGTTGATGAAAAAGAATTTGATCTTTTCTTGGGATGTTGACTGTGACGATGCTTTCCAACGTTTGAAGAGGGCATTGACGATAGCTCCAGTTTTTGTTTTGCCGGATGGGAGTAAACCGTTCACAGTGTATACCGATGCTTGCAGGACAGGGCTTGGCTGTGACGGTAAGGAATTTCGCTCGGTCCGAACCAGTCGCTAAACCGATCCAGGCCGTTCGAAACGCCCTATCGTTTGAGAACAGGACAAAACGCAGACGGAAGAACATTTCATTGTATATTACAACAATGCATCAGATTACAAGAATATACAGAGTATTAATGAATAAATATTACACAGAAATATCAGAGATTTAAATTACATTAAAATACATCGCAGCGGAAAATAATACAATGCACAACTAGAAGGAGATATACGGATACAAAGCTTTCCGGATATCGTTCCAGCTGTAAACCAGGATCCTGTGAATATAAATCTGCAAAACCGAAACTACTAGCTGCCCGTGTCAAAATAAGGGCACCCAGAGTTTAGGTTAAAACAATAAACTCCAGGTCAGTCATGGGACTGGTGTGAGAACTAAAACAGTTATTAATCTTTATTTTAAATCATTAGGTAAATCAAGGGACCACGCCGTATAACACGGAACGGGTTTTCCTCCCAAGAATACCAGTGCATAAAACAAACAGCGCAATGCTAAATAAAGAAAAATGAAGCTGTTATAAGACCCAGGTCCTATCACACAATGCAACGCAAGCCGGGGGATAGGGGTTTTCCTTATAACAGCCAAAGAATGCTTGATACGTTTAAAACAAATCATTTGATACTACTATAAGTGCATAGTGTATAAAACAACTTCAAATCATAAGTATCAATCATAGGCAGCATGGGTACCATATATCATGTCGCCATATATAGGTTTACAAATAAAACCGCAAATGTCACGTATTTGGAAATTGGATTTCCGTCTATGAACCGAGGCAAAAGATAGTCCTCAACCGATTCGAGACAATCTAGCCCATGTCTCAGGAACAGCCGCAACTGCCCCATGGAGCGACAGGGCCGGTCCACCGATGTGGATTATTATGCCTGAACACTACGTTTCCCCGCCCTTTGGGGCGTAAATGAGCCAACTAAATGACTCCATCGGTTCGAGAACGACCGATCAATCTGAGGCGCCTCGCAACAGCAACAACCACATAAGTCAAACTCGTCAGGGCGTGTAAAACCACTGACGCCACTTTTTAGCTAGAAGAAAACGCATGCCCTCCCTGAGGTCCGTCTCCCGTTTTTGGTTCATACCGGGTGTGAAACTCGCGAAGTAAACGTTACAAAAAGCTACGCCACAAAGGCTGTAACAACCCAGTATTTTACCAAAGTTAAGTTGGAATTTTCTATATGTATTTTTATTTTTGAAAAGTTTAAATATTGATAATAGCTTGAATAAATAATTTTATAAAAAAAAACTTATTTTAAGAATATTTTTAAGATTTCATAAGTACTATTATTTTATTTTGATTTTTGTACAAAAATGTTATTTTATAGTACATAGTATTTTTACAAACATCTTTTGAGTATTTAAAATCCACATTTAAAGATATGGTGATTTTTATATTTGATAAGTAATATTATTTTGATAGGGTTTTATGAATCTCGTATATTTGAAATCGATTATAGAATGCAAAGTTATTTTAAAGGTTATATGTAATAATAACATATAGTAATATATTTAAAAGGATAGTTTTAATGCTTATGAATATTTGTTAAGTAATTTAGATATGGTAACATATAGTGATAGTAATATATTTGTAAAGTAACATGAGATTTCGTATAAGTTTAAATTTCTATTTTATAATTTTATTCAAGATGTATTTGCATATTAAATTTTCAAGGATAAACTTTTACTCTAAACTTTAGATGTTTATTTTAACTATTTTTGAAAAATCTCGATTTTTAAGTAATAGTATGATTATAGGATTTGGTATATTTTATAAGAATCTATTGTAAATCATATAAATATATTTTATATGTGTTATAAGAAGTATAATGTCATTTATATTGAAATTTCACTTATATGTGTTAAAGAATGAGTTACATATATTAATGTTACTAGATTGTCACTAAAATTAAGTTTTTTTATTTAAATAAATAAATATGCCAATTTGTCCAACATGCATTTAAAGGTTTTAAAATTAAAACATGTGTTCTCTTGGGTGGAAGAATGCATGTCATTGAATTTATAAGGGAGACAAGTGTCCTTGAATTAAAAGACAATGCTACCCTTAATTACACTTATATAAGAATGCACCCTTTTTCCTCATTCATGGCTTCAGCCTCTCCTTCCAACTGACAGTCCGCTCTTCCTTTCTTGGCACCACCGCCCTTATCCACTTCTCCATCAACCCTCCGCAACTCTCGTCCTCCGCCAAGCACCCAGTCAGCACCATTTTCCAATCCGCCAGCACCTGAAAAAATCCGCAAGTCCTCTCTCATCACTTCAAAACAGTCCTCACCTCCAAACAATTCCGCACCACTCCACTACTTCCTCCACTTAGCAGCCAACGTCATGCATGTCAGTTCCGATGTCCACCACCGAAATCCTGCACCCCACTCCACGTGAACCCGTTTCTCCCTTCTCCGCTTGTTTTAGCAGTCCCACTTTCCCCTCTCCTTTCCCCTCAGCTAACTTCCGCCACTCTCATACTTCCCAAGCCAACCAGCACAGTACTCCACTTCCCACGTTGAAAATCCAGTCCGCAACCTCTTCTCTTTTCATCACACTCACGGTCTCTCTCTCCTCCACTGCAGCCCGCCACCACCATGTCCATCTCCTCCGCCTCAGCTTCGTCCATCAGTCCATCGATCCGCAACCCTCTCCTCTTTTCTTCCCTCAACCCGTAGTCTCCCTTTTGCAATACAGTTCGGTCCCCAGACCTAAAAAAAAAAAAAACAGTCCGCAACTTTAAAAAAAAAAAAAAAACAGTCCGCTTCCTACTTTGTATGCAAGAGAAGGAAAGAGAAAAGGGTCACGGATAAATATACTTGTAAGCGTTTGGTTGAGTTGTACGGGGTTCCCAAGTCGGTTGCGAAGAAGACGGTGAAGACGGTGCGGTTGTCAATTTTTACGTTTGTAAGCGGTTACGAGATCGATACCGGGTTCGTAGCACAATGCAGGTGAGAATTCTAAATTTAAATTTATATTTAAATTAGACATTTTGGTTAATTATAATTAGTGCTAATTATAATTTGTTATTAAATCATGAATGTTTATGCAGTTAAACACCGTAAACACGAAGCGTTACGGACTGTAACGCTCTACACACAGTGAATTAATTATTTAATTGTTGTGATTGTTGATGGATGTTTATGCAGTATAACACTTTATATGCCAAGCGTTATTCACAGTAACGCTTTGTGCACCGTTATTTGGTTGTGTAAATTATAGCGATGAATGGATTCATGACCGTTGATGTAATCAGATTTGTCAGTTAAATTTGGTTGAGAAAATCACATACACCGTAGTGGTGGAACCGCATGTGTAATCAATTTAAATCCCCTTTCCATATAAATAAGAATTTTTGGAATGTAGTTTTAAATTAAAATTTTAAAACTATTTAGTATTGAATTGAGTGAAATCTACTCGAATGGAACGAAATGGTTTTTTTACATAATTTAGACCATTTATGTGTTATTTAAATATTGATAAGGATTGGGAAATGATATTCAACATTTATTTGGATATATAATTTGAACGGTCGATTGTGAATGATTAATCGGGTTTTTGATAAATATCAAAAGTGTGAAATTTGTTACAACAACTTTGGTTGTTTTGAAAAGGTTAAACGAGACCATATAATATTCAATTTAAATGTGATTATTTTGAAATGTTTATGTTGGAAATGGAGTTAACAAGTTTGGAACAATCATTAATATTTAATGAGATACGTTATACGTTATGAAGAATTCGACAAATTGGAATAAATGGATTTTTATATGAACATTCGATTGCATAAGAATTTTGAATAGTAATCAAACGTGTTTGATTAGATAATAATATTGTCTTTCTCACTAGTAATTGATTTGAAATGGATCTTCGATGATATCGATTTTATATTTTAAATGACCACTCATGAATAAAAAAATTTAAATTTCAAATGAAGGGTTATGGGAATAATTCCCATTTCTTATGGCTTATTTAAATTTAAATAAGTTGGAATTTAATCGATAAAAGGCATTTCATTTTTTATTATTGGTAAGCAATGGAACGAGTTTGGAAAGCATAAAGATTCCTATTCATTTTGAAATGAAGATTTGGTAATATGAAACGATATTGACTAACTTGATATTAGATTTGTGAGGAGAAATATTTTGAATTTGAATCAAAATATAATATTTGAAAGGATTTTAACAAATAAATTCTTAAGTTGGATTTTGTTCTAAATAATAGTTTACATTAGTAAATGAGACTACATAGTAGTTAAAATATTAAAACCATCGTATGCAAGAGGATTTGGAAATAGAATATATATATATATTTAAGAATTTGGTTTCAAAGAATTTGACATACATTCAAATGTTAATGTTTGAAATAATACTAGTTTAAACTTGGATACGCCAAATCAGAGTGCGTAGCAGAAACATGGTGGTATTTTGAATAAAAGGGTTACAAGAAATTTTTCCGTCGATAGGAAAATGTGAACTTTGCAAACAAGATGTGATATCTGAAATGAGAATAAAGATATAAAGTAATTTAAATATATGATATGGAATTGAAATAAGATTTGAATTGAAAGGGGATGAGATTTGAATAGAATTTGTTGTCTGGTATTCGATATGGAGTTACTAGAGCAGACAAATACGATCAGAAGTATCAAAACATATTCATATCCAGATTCTGATTATGTTTGCCTGAATTGGTGAATCAATATCAAATATAAGTCGATAAGATTCTATTTAAACTTATATTTGAAATAAATTATTCAAATACAAATAAAGAATTGGTAGTTTCGACATAACGACGAATAAATGAAGTTGTTTTGAAATATAAGGTTGGGAATTGAATGTTGAATTTTTGAGAATAAAGATTAAAATGATAGCGGGTTTCCGGGAATTGAATCCAACCTTAATTCGAAGCATAGCGGAATTATTTGGAAAGGAGATTTGAATTTGTAACCCTATGTGGTCCATGACTATTTTTTTTTGAATACGCTTATTACTTGGAAAGACCGGGACCGGATTTAAGTCCGAAAACCATTCCAAGTAATAATACGACGCATGAAGCAGATTCAAGACTTGGAATCGACGAATGAAGACCGTAGTTCTTCACAATCGAACGGGCTGTCTGCTGATTGGTTTCTTTACTGCTAGCTACAGTAGAGAGATGCCCCTATTACCGTAGTGGCAGAAAGTACGAACGTATGGGGAGAACTTTCGGATTTCGTTCCGTTCAAACCCAGGACGGACTTGTATGGATGGTGTGTCTGACATTGAAATTGACCGCATAGCACTGATTTCCGTTAATGTATATCGGATTTGTGGCAATATATTATCCCCGTCTCTAAGTCATATGAACTTAGAAGGTATGCATTGATTTAAATCAGTGATATGTCGTGAATTGTCAATGTGGCATACCCGAGTTATGAAACAAGCTAGTAATGATCAAAGAATGGCTTATCGAAGCATCGCTTTGTGTATGACGTGACATCGACAAATCGCACACCCCGGATTGATGAGAAACTGGCGGTTAGGTTTTATACTTATATGAATTGATGATGAAGCTGTACAGCAGTGGGAAACCACTTATGAACCTGGGGAAGTTGGGTATGTTCGGGGGGCCGTGTCTGGTCGAAAACCGTTGATCTGCCCTGACGATGTGTAGTTGGTGTCCGCGTATGGATGAAAAAGCCATTGAGGCACTTCGTTTTGTATCCCTGATTGATCTTTCGTGCCAGGAATCATCAAGTTGGAAATCCCATCTCCAATACGAGCCATACGGTTTTGGTTTGTATACATATATGGCGACATAATATTATGGGTATTATGCCGTCTAGGATTAATACATTTATTTGTGAAATGGTTTTCCACACTATATGATAGTATTAAAAGAGGATTTTACGTATGAAAGCATGTTTGGTTATCATAAGGTAACATTCGCCCATCCGGTGTGTGCTTGCATTGTGTGATGTGGGACGAGCTTATGATGGCTTCATTTTATAAAAGTCATGGCGAATTTATGTGCACGGGCATTCACATGGAGAAAACCCGTTCCGCATTAAGCGGCATGGTCCAGTGAATTTCCCAACTTTAAAATGAATCCTAATAAAAACTGTTTTGAATTCTCACACCAGTCTCACGACTGACCTGGAGTTTATTGTTCCCTTATCTAAACTCTGGGTGCCCATATTTTGTACGGGCAGCTAGTAGTTTAGTTGCAGGTTTTGATTTTTAGAGCTGGATTCAGATTTTGAAGCCAGAGTCTTGTGTTGATGTTTTCTTCTTCCGCTGAGAGCTTTGGACTTCCGCTGAGCATATATGGTACTCTGATATTTCTTGTAATCTCTGATGTAATCAATGAAATAAAATAAAAGTTCTGTTATTTTTGTTCGAATATGTAAGTACCCATAACTATCCGTCTTTATGAACGGTTTAAGTTGGTTTAATTACCGGCGAGAACCGGGCAAAAAAGGCGGGTCGTTACAGTTGGTATCAGAGCTTTGGTTTATACAAAGCTATAGGGTACGACATATTTGAACGAAAAATAGAACTCCTCAGAGATTATAATATCTTATTAGAGATAGGGTTAGGAATACCCTAGAATGAGATTCCGGAGTATTACGTTTGAGAGAGCGTCTTTCCTTATTTAAATCAACTAGTTTTGATGAAATTTTTGAACTTAAAATCTTAAGTATTAAAGATTTGTTTGGATGAATGAAATTGGATGAATAACTTAAGTATAAAATCCTTTAAATGGTAGTTATGGAAATGTTGGAATTGCATCAAAACTTAAGTAAAGTTTATTAACCATTTTGTATAAGAATGATTTCTGCATTGGTTTGTTAGGAATTAGGATGACCCGATTTGGAACTTTAACCATGTATATGATTCTTGGTTGATAAATAAACCCTTAACGAAATTTTGAAAACTTTAGGAAAAGAAATTTGGGTATAAACACTTAACTTGAATCGTTTTGGTTAAGTTAATGATGAGTTTTAAATATGGGATTTGGATGACCCATAGGCTTTAAAATTTTAATTTTAGGGTAGTAAATGGCTAAGTGTACGACAATATCTTGCTTAGTTTCGTCCTTGGGGTAGCATTAATAGAGAATTCAATCATATATATTTCCAATAACTAGAGTAACCATTAGGGAAATTGAGATTCATCAGATTCCACCCCAATCGAGGATCTGACCGAGTACCCTGATAGCGACATAGACAATAGTTTTGACTATTATCTTGATATGTTAAGAATAGACCCAACCTCACAGCAAGACGACCCTATAATGATATGTGAGTATGTCCCAGGCCCGACGATTAGTGATAGGATGATAGGGGTTGAGGCAACATCCCATTTTGGGATTTAGATTCCCTAGTTATGGATAAGGATACATTAAAGGCTTTATGGCAATAGGTCCTTGATGAGAGAGAGATCAGAAGTTATTAGGACAGGTCCTAGTACCAGAGGACCCTGGGTTAGATTTGGACCCAACAATAGTTGAGCAGCTTGATGTGTTGTTACATGAGTTAGGGCAACCGGCAGTTGTAGCTGAGGACGACCCACTTCCAGAGGTAGGAGATGTGGATTTGATGATGTTAGGGAACAACCCCGCATGATGATGATGTCGTGGTACGCGATGATGATGTGGTAGCAGATGATGATGATGTTGTGGCATATGATGGTGAGATCGAGCAACCTATATTCGAGGATGACCCACTTCCAGTGGTGAAAAATGATTTGGATGAGGAGATGGAGGATATATATAACAGCCCTTGGACGAGGCTGATGAAGACGGATTTATGGGCAATAAGCAGGATGGATTCATAATAGATGACGATGGTGAGGTATTTGGTGATGGGTTTTTGGCTGATGACGAGGAAGGATCCATTGATGAGGAGCCTGAGGAGATTAGTTTGACTGGCCCATCCGACGATGGATCGGATGCATCAGATGAGTAAGGTGCGATGAGTCTGGACCTTGTAGATAGTGTATATATGTTGTCTAAAGTGCCTAAATGCACTGGGCTAGGACGGTTTTTGAGGGACTAGTATCAGATAGCTAGGTACACTTTTGGTGACTATATTTTGGACTACCCCAAGTATGTAGTACTCACTCAGGTAGGGATAGATACATTTTGACATGAACGATTGGTATGACATGATATTTTGGATTAACTATGATATGTGTGTTCCACTTTCAATTTAAGTCTGTTTGTTTTGAATATTTATGAAATCTATTCCAAAACATATAGAGAAGTTGGTTTGTAGTTTTTAAAAATTTACTATTTCCCTTTTCGAGGACGAAAAGTCTTAAGGAGGGGTGAATGTAACAACCCAGTATTTTACCAAAGTTAAGTTGGAATTTTCTATATGTATTTTTATTTTTGAAAAGTTTAAATATTGATAATAGCTTGAATAAATAATATTATAAAAAAAAACTTATTTTAAGAATATTTTTAAGATTTCATAAGTACTATTATTTTATTTTGATTTTTGTACAAAAATGTTATTTTATAGTACATATTATTTTTACAAACATCTTTTGAGTATTTAAAATCCATATTTAAAGATATGGTGATTTCTATATTTGATAAGTAATATTATTTTGATAGGGTTTTATGAATCTCGTATATTTGAAATCGATTATAGAATGCAAAGTTATTTTAAAGGTTATATGTAATAATAACATATAGTAATATATTTAAAAGGATAGTTTTAATGCTTATGAATATTTGTTAAGTAATTTAGATATGGTAACATATAGTGATAGTAATATATTTGTAAAGTAACATGAGATTTCGTATAAGTTTAAATTTTTATTTTATAATTTTATTCAAGATGTATTTGCATATTAAATTTTCAAGGATAAACTTTTACTCTAAACTTTAGATGTTTATTTTAACTATTTTTGAAAAATCTCGATTTTTAAGTAATAGTATGATTATAGGATTTGGTATATTTTATAAGAATCTATTGTAAATCATATAAATATATTTTATATGTGTTATAAGAAGTATAATGTCATTTATATTGAAATTTCACTTATATGTGTTAAAGAATGAGTTACATATATTAATGTTACTAGATTGTCACTAAAATTAAGTTTTTTTATTTAAATAAATAAATATGCCAATTTGTCCAACATGCATTTAAAGGTTTTAAAATTAAAACATGTGTTCTCTTGGGTGGAAGAATGCATGTCATTGAATTTATAAGGGAGACAAGTGTCCTTGAATTAAAAGACAATGCTACCCTTAATTACACTTATATAAGAATGCACCCTTTTTCCTCATTCACGGCTTCAGCCTCTCCTTCCAACTGACAGTCCGCTCTTCCTTTCTTGGCACCACCGCCCTTATCCACTTCTCCATCAACCCTCCGCAACTCTCGTCCTCCGCCAAGCACCCAGTCAGCACCATTTTCCAATCCGCCAGCACCTGAAAAAATCCGCAAGTCCTCTCTCATCACTTCAAAACAGTCCTCACCTCCAAACAATTCCGCACCACTCCACTACTTCCTCCACTTAGCAGCCAACGTCATGCATGTCAGTTCCGATGTCCACCACCGAAATCCTGCACCCCACTCCACGTGAACCCGTTTCTCCCTTCTCCGCTTGTTTTAGCAGTCCCACTTTCCCCTCTCCTTTCCCCTCAGCTAACGTCCGCCACTCTCATACTTCCCAAGCCAACCAGCACAGTACTCCACTTCCCACGTTGAAAATCCAGTCCGCAACCTCTTCTCTTTTCAGCACACTCACGGTCTCTCTCTCCTCCACTGCAGCCCGCCACCACCATGTCCATCTCCTCCGCCTCAGCTTCGTCCATCAGTCCATCGATCCGCAACCCTCTCCTCTTTTCTTCCCTCAACCCGTAGTCTCCCTTTTGCAATACAGTTCGGTCCCCAGACCTAAAAAAAAAAAAACAGTCCGCAACTTTAATAAAAAAAAAAAACAGTCCGCTTCCTACTTTGTATGCAAGAGAAGGAAAGAGAAAAGGGTCACGGATAAATATACTTGTAAGCGTTTGGTTGAGTTGTACGGGGTTCCCAAGTCGGTTGCGAAGAAGACGGTGAAGACGGTGCGGTTGTCAATTTTTACGTTTGTAAGCGGTTACGAGATCGATACCGGGTTCGTAGCACAATGCAGGTGAGAATTCTAAATTTAAATTTATATTTAAATTAGACATTTCGGTTAATTATAATTAGTGCTAATTATAATTTGTTATTAAATCATGAATGTTTATGCAGTTAAACACCGTAAACACGAAGCGTTACGGACTGTAACGCTCTACACACAGTGAATTAATTATTTAATTGTTGTGATTGTTGATGGATGTTTATGCAGTATAACACTTTATATGCCAAGCGTTATTCACAGTAACGCTTTGTGCACCGTTATTTGGTTGTGTAAATTATAGCGATGAATGGATTCATGACCGTTGATGTAATCAGATTTGTCAGTTAAATTTGGTTGAGAAAATCACATACACCGTAGTGGTGGAACCGCATGTTTGATCAATTTAAATCCCCTTTCCATATAAATAAGAATTTTTGGAATGTAGTTTTAAATTAAAATTTTAAAACTATTTAGTATTGAATTGAGTGAAATCTACTCGAATGGAACGAAATGGTTTTTTTACATAATTTAGACCATTTATGTGTTATTTAAATATTGATAAGGATTGGGAAATGATATTCAACATTTATTTGGATATATAATTTGAACGGTCGATTGTGAATGATTAATCGGGTTTTTGATAAATATCAAAAGTGTGAAATTTGTTACAACAACTTTGGTTGTTTTGAAAAGGTTAAACGAGACCATATAATATTCAATTTAAATGTGATTATTTTGAAATGTTTATGTTGGAAATGGAGTTAACAAGTTTGGAACAATCATTAATATTTAATGAGATACGTTATACGTTATGAAGAATTCGACAAATTGGAATAAATGGATTTTTATATGAACATTCGATTGCATAAGAATTTTGAATAGTAATCAAACGTGTTTGATTAGATAATAATATTGTCTTTCTCACTAGTAATTGATTTGAAATGGAACTTCGATGATATCGATTTTATATTTTAAATGACCACTCATGAATAAAAAATTTTAAATTTCAAATGAAGGGTTATGGGAATAATTCCCATTTCTTATGGCTTATTTAAATTTAAATAAGTTGGAATTTAATCGATAAAAGGCATTTCATTTTTTATTATTGGTAAGCAATGGAACGAGTTTGGAAAGCATAAAGATTCCTATTCATTTTGAAATGAAGATTTGGTAATATGAAACGATATTGACTAACTTGATATTAGATTTGTGAGGAGAAATATTTTGAATTTGAATCAAAATATAATATTTGAAAGGATTTTAACAAATAAATTCTTAAGTTGGATTTTGTTCTAAATAATAGTTTACATTAGTAAATGAGACTACATAGTAGTTAAAATATTAAAACCATCGTATGCAAGAGGATTTGGAAATAGAATATATATATATATATTTAAGAATTTGGTTTCAAAGAATTTGACATACATTCAAATGTTAATGTTTGAAATAATACTAGTTTAAACTTGGATACGCCAAATCAGAGTGCGTAGCAGAAACATGGTGGTATTTTGAATAAAAGGGTTACAAGAAATTTTTCCGTCGATAGGAAAATGTGAACTTTGCAAACAAGATGTGATATCTGAAATGAGAATAAAGATATAAAGTAATTTAAATATATGATATGGAATTGAAATAAGATTTGAATTGAAAGGGGATGAGATTTGAATAGAATTTGTTGTCTGGTATTCGATATGGAGTTACTAGAGCAGACAAATACGATCAGAAGTATCAAAACATATTCATATCCAGATTCTGATTATGTTTGCCTGAATTGGTGAATCAATATCAAATATAAGTCGATAAGATTCTATTTAAACTTATATTTGAAATAAATTATTCAAATACAAATAAAGAATTGGTAGTTTCGACATAACGACGAATAAATGAAGTTGTTTTGAAATATAAGGTTGGGAATTGAATGTTGAATTTTTGAGAATAAAGATTAAAATGATAGCGGGTTTCCGGGAATTGAATCCAACCTTAATTCGAAGCATAGCGGAATTATTTGGAAAGGAGATTTGAATTTGTAACCCTGTGTGGTCCATGACTATTTTTTTTTGAATACGCTTATTACTTGGAAAGACCGGGACCGGATTTAAGTCCGAAAACCATTCCAAGTAATAATACGACGCATGAAGCAGATTCAAGACTTGGAATCGACGAATGAAGACCGTAGTTCTTCATAATCGAACGGGCTGTCTGCTGATTGGTTTCTTTACTGCTAGCTACAGTAGAGAGATGCCCCTATTACCGTAGTGGCAGAAAGTACGAACGTATGGGGAGAACTTTCGGATTTCGTTCCGTTCAGACCCAGGACGGACTTGTATGGATGGTGTGTCTGACATTGAAATTGACCGCATAGCACTGATTTCCGTTAATGTATATCGGATTTGTGGCAATATATTATCCCCGTCTCTAAGTCATATGAACTTAGAAGGTATGCATTGATTTAAATCAGTGATATGTCGTGAATTTTCAATGTGGCATACCCGAGTTATGAAACAAGCTAGTAATGATCAAAGAATGGCTTATCGAAGCATCGCTTTGTGTATGACGTGACATCGACAAATCGCACACCCCGGATTGATGAGAAACTGGCGGTTAGGTTTTATACTTATATGAATTGATGATGAAGCTGTACAGCAGTGGGAAACCACTTATGAACCTGGGGAAGTTGGGTATGTTCGGGGGGCCGTGTCTGGTCGAAAACCGTTGATCTGCCCTGACGATGTGTAGTTGGTGTCCGCGTATGGATGAAAAAGCCATTGAGGCACTTCGTTTTGTATCCCTGATTGATCTTTCGTGCCAGGAATCATCAAGTTGGAAATCCCATCTCCAATACGAGCCATACGGTTTTGGTTTGTATACATATATGGCGACATAATATTATGGGTATTATGCCGTCTAGGATTAATACATTTATTTGTGAAATGGTTTTCCACACTATATGATAGTATTAAAAGAGGATTTTACGTATGAAAGCATGTTTGGTTATCATAAGGTAAAATTCGCCCATCCGGTGTGTGCTTGCATTGTGTGATGTGGGACGAGCTTATGATGGCTTCATTTTATAAAAGTCATGGCGAATTTATGTGCACGGGCATTCACATGGAGAAAACCCGTTCCGCATTAAGCGGCATGGTCCAGTGAATTTCCCAACTTTAAAATGAATCCTAATAAAAACTGTTTTGAATTCTCACACCAGTCTCACGACTGACCTGGAGTTTATTGTTCCCTTATCTAAACTCTGGGTGCCCATATTTTGTACGGGCAGCTAGTAGTTTAGTTGCAGGTTTTGATTTTTAGAGCTGGATTCAGATTTTGAAGCTAGAGTCTTGTGTTGATGTTTTCTTCTTCCGCTGAGAGCTTTGGACTTCCGCTGAGCATATATGGTACTCTGATATTTCTTGTAATCTCTGATGTAATCAATGAAATGAAATAAAAGTTCTGTTATTTTTGTTCGAATATGTAAGTACCCATAACTATCCGTCTTTATGAACGGTTTAAGTTGGTTTAATTACCGGCGAGAACCGGGCAAAAAAGGCGGGTCGTTACAAAGGCCGTGCTTTGATCATCACCACAAGACTTTGCTTTTCAACAGAAGTCTCGATTAATTGCCACTTAGGCATGCCACACAGGCAATTCACTCCATGCGTTTGATATCCATCAATATATAACCTCTGAGCTCGTACGTCTCAGAGAAGGGCGTTAAGAAAGAGAATAAATTCTCCGCCGCCAAACAGATATATATTTAATAGAGATCAATCACACGGACTAAAATCCAATGCCAGACACACAGTCCATTTACAAGTCCGTTCTGGGGCTGAACGAAACCGAAGGCACCTAGTACCCCGCATATCCATCGATCTCCAAGTACGTCTGGACGATCACCAACTGTTTCCATCTTCTTGGGTGTACATCCCAATCAAGATCATCAGTAATCACCCAAACGACGTGAAGTCTTCCGGTCTTCGACCACCGTCTTCATCTTCGACTTATCGTCGTATCAGTTATTCAGAATGGGATAAACCCGGTCTTTCCGAATAACTCACGTATATTTTAAATAAGTGTTACACAAACACAACATACGCCTCATTCCAATTCATCAGTCAATAACCGTAAATTAATCAAGAGAATAATTCCCCAAATATTAACCCCGAAGGCCGAAACCAACATCAGATCAATATCCAGAAAACCATTCTGCTCGGCTAACCGACAGTTAGTTTCTAAATTTCACGTTCATAGGGAAAGGTTCCCATTAATTTTATCCAAGATAAATTCCTTGAATTTATTCTTTATTCTATTCTTTTGAATTTCGATTCAACTAGTCGGGATTAACGAACCTTACCGAAGTAATCATTTGTTTTAATTTCCCAATCCCAACCTATTCATCCCATGAAGTAAAACTGGTGATACTTCATATCTAACACCACGGTGTTATCGGTAAATTCAATTACCACTTCACGTTCAAATCTAATTAAAGATTCAACTATCGCCTGGAGCAAAACTGGTGATACTCCATTCTCGGCCATTTCAATCTAATTAAAGATTCATTAAAACTCAACTTAGTTTTAATCGTTAACTGGGTTAAAGAATCCGTGTCATTTAAAAACACAGTTCACAATAAACCCAAAATCACCTTCATTAATTATCGGGTTAAAGAACGAGTGTTATTTAAAACACTGTCCACGATAAACCCAAAAATCAATATTAATTCAATTCCAATTAAATATTATTTAATTGGTACACTTCATTAAATCTAAATAAAAAGATTTAATCTTTTCTCAACTGGGTTCAAGAACAGTGTTAGTGAAGACACCATTCACGACAAACCCAAATCACATTTGATATTCAATATAAGGCTCTGAATAGAAAATATATCGGCTTATATTCAATATCAAATTCTACGTTTAACAAATGTCGTATTGGAAATAACGATATATATATATATCTTTCAAATTTCCATAACAACACCTGTATAATCACGAATTCCAACATCGAAATATTCCGAAGACAATTTCGATTCAATTCCACTCCAATGCAATCATTGGATATTCTGGTTATTTTCAAAACCCTTTTTAAATTCAATTTATTTATTTAAAAATAAATAGAATTGTAATTCTAGTTCAAAACTAGTTCATTTCGATAAAAATCTATTTTTATCTTTTCAAATATGGAGTTTTTCATCCCAATTCTTTCTAAATCATTTCTTATGATTTTACACAAATTATTGCTATTTTTAATAATTTTATCAAGGCCCGTACAGTCGATTTCCATCAACGGCCATCGAACTGCACTTATAGCGACCTTTTTCAAATTTGATTTGGGCATAATTCCAAATCCAACCGTTAGACTTCAAATTTCTAATATTCGTTAGAAAGCTCTTTTCGATACGAACCCAACGGTTCCGGTTTCAGGAGAATCCGACGGTCGGATCTCCCGTAATGTCCGTTTGAAATAAATGGTCGAAATTCACGAACTGCCGCGGCGCGGCGCGTTCTATTCAGGCCATTATATTATATATATAATATATATAATATATATTTCGTCGATTTCTATTTAAAACGAATTATATAAATAGTTTTGAATTCGTTTCAAAAGCAATTTCAACTTCCATTTCAATTCAAATCAAAATTGAATTCTTCTTTATAAATTCGTTTTAAAAATTCATTTCTATTCAGTTCAAATTTCAATTCAATTTGAATTCATTTCAATTTGCTTTCAATTCAATTTGAATTCGTTCTATATTCAATTCATTTCGAAATCGTTTTCAATTCATTTCGAAATCGTTTTCAATCGATATAAATATCGTTCACGTCAAAATGGCGTCAATCTAATCAACACGGCTTCATAAATTTCTATTTTCAAATATTCTATTTCAAATATTTCTTTTTCAAAATAGTTGTTATTATCAAAATATTTTGTTCAACACATGACCAATCTCAATGGATGAGTACTGTCAACACATGAACCTTTATTTTATATTGATAAAGATGTAAATTTTATTACTAAAATATTTCGTTCAACACATGACCAATCTCAATGGATGAGTACTGTCAACACATGAACCTTTATTTTATATTATTCTTTATTTTTCAAATTGGAATGAGGCCCAATCAATTACCATATAAAATTAATTATATGGATTTCCATACAACACATGTATATAATAGCATTGAAAAATAATCAACCATCAACCAAAGTGCACTACACTGTATAAGCATCAAATATAGATATTCAACGCTTATAACAGCCTATCAATCAATCGATCGACATATTTAATCAATTAGGATGAGTGAACTTCAAATTTCATCCTAACACCCGTGTGGGGTTTCAAACAATCAAACGCATATTTTATTTGTGCAGTTGGGCGATGTGTAAAATTTATCGACCCAATCAATGTCCTTCAAATAGGTGTACATAAACAAACCGTCCGGTTTGTAAATGAATATTTATTTATTCACATTCACGTTAAAAATTATATTTTTAACGATAATACATTTTATTCCAACATATGAATTTCTATTCAGTTCATTCTTTAAATAAAATGATATTTTTATTTTTCTAACTTATTTTAGAAAATTTCGGCGGCATAACGGCACGATACTAGAAATGGGAAGAGGCCTAGCCTTATCCCCGGTCTAGTGAAGGCCCACGCCATTCACACATCAATCAAATCCATTCATCTCACCAAACAATTCAATTTCAATCAAATAATCTAACTAACTATTCAACCAAACAATTTAACAAACAAGCCATCCATGGTCTGTGGATGACGGGTGTCGGGTGCTACTAAACACCGTCTGCATCGTAGCATATATATATAACTAGAAAAATTAAATTGAAAGGTGAGAAGTTCTCACCGATAGCTATCCAACAACTTGACTCTTCTTTGATAGAAATCTTCATCGCTATCTCCTTTTTGTTACCCTCGTTGCCCGCTTTCACTACCTATGTAAAAATCGAATTTTTACTTCGCTATTCAATATATAAAAAATCATATTTTTATTTCGAAGTTCAACATATAAAAATCCTATTTTTATTTCGAAGTTCAACATATAAAAATCATATTTTTACTACGATGTTCAATATATAAAAATCATATTTTTACTACGATGTTCAATATATAAAAATCATATTTTTACTACGATGTTCAATATATAAAAATCATATTTTACTACGATGTTCAATATATAAAAATCATATTTTTACTACGATGTTCAATATATAAAAATCATATTTTTACTACGATGTTCAATATATATAAATCATATTTTTACTATTTTCAAAACAAAGTATATTTTTCTATTTTCAAAACAAAGTATATTTTTCTATTTTCAAAACAAAGTATATTTTTATATAGTTAATTTTATTTAAAAGAACACTTGCTAATTATATTTACAAAAAATAATAATTCTATTTATAATTTTAAAACCTATGGTATTTTTTTCAATACTATATATATAAATTGCAGGTTTTCCTAACAAAATTATAAACATAAATTTTAATTTTATTTAACAAAATTATCAATATACATTTCAGTCTTATTTAACAATGTATTTTAAATAAATTTCTCACCTCCTTTTCACGTGACCTGGCCTCCCCCTTTCTTCTTCCTCATTGATACAGATAAAATACGAACTCGCTTCCTCCTTCTGACCAAAGTCGCACGCCCTCCTATGAAGCCGAACGACGATCAGAAACCATCATCCGTCCCCTTCCGCGTCGCCTACCTACTCCACCCAACCTCATCGAACTCGTCGGTCCCAGGCAGCGCGAAAACCCCTTTGAACGCGCCTTATTCTTGATCCAAATTTGAGCAAAACACTAAACGGTTTTCAATCAACCTTATACAAATTTAAAGATCTGAAGATGCTCTCGAATTGTTGTTTTGAATTCATGAATTAATTTGATCGAGATTCGGATTTTTTTTTTTTTCTGAAGCTCTAGTCCGTCGATTTCCACTAAACGGCGGCTTCCTGATTGTGATTAGGGTTAAGGCAAAAAGGTGTATTTATATATATATATATAAAAAAAAATTATTTCCAAAAATACCCTCTTTTTCATACGAACTCCAAACGAACCTCTATGGCTGTCGCCCCTAGCTAAATACCCCCATTCCGAACACAATGGGATTTGTATCGTGAGCTGATTCGGCTGTTACGATAGGTTTTCATCAAATTTAAAACATAAATCAGTATATATTCTATTTGAACGTACATTTTAAATTACCGGGGTCACACACTAACTAGAAAAATTCCCGAAAAATATTTTCTAGCTTCGTATTGACGATATGGTCCTAACAAAACTAGTTTCGTCGAATTCTGAGACCGTTTGAAAAATGGCCATTTTCCAGTCGATTAAAATCAACTAAAACTGGTCAAACGCGTTTTCCTTTGCCACGCTCACATATTGATTCGAAAAATTATGAAATTTGGAATCTAGCAATAATCTGACACTGCGGATCCAACAAAAGTGGTTTCGTCGAAATCCGAGGTCGTTTGCAAAATTCCCATTTTTAAGGGCTTGAATTCCATAGCGACTATTCAGAATTTTCAACTGGACACATCTTTTGATTCCTGCTATGAAATTTCGATTAGTCGGATTCGTTGGAAAGATATTATCAATTAGATCCTAATGTTTTTGGTTTCACTAAAATCCGGATTGTTTTGCACCCGGTACATTCAATTCAAGTTTGAAATCGAATTATCGAACTACCGCGCCATTTTCAATTCTATTTATAATTATATATAAATATTTATATTCTAACGACGACGCGTATAAATATATACGTTCTAATTATATTCAAAATAAATTTCTCGTCGATATTATTTAAAATAATTCATTTTAAATAATCAAAATTCGCTAAAATTGCCAAAATAAAAATTTTAAACTAGCCCAGATTTTCGGGTTATTACAATCTCCCCCACTTAAAACTTTTCGTCCCCGAAAAGGAACAAAGTCGAAAGTGGTTTGATTAATCAGCTCTACGTTCGATCTGGCTTCCATTCTCCAACTTTTCAGTTTCTGAGAAGTTTCAAATTTTTCAAAAATTTGGCTAACACCCTAAATTTTCGAAAAATTTCTCCATAACCTCTCCTGCAATGGGAGCATCGGGGAATTTCAAATAGCTTCCCCGGTCCTTCAGATCTCAAAAAGAAAAAGAAAAAGCCAAGCGGCTAGCCAATAGGCTCATAAAATCATCATCACCCAAACGAAACAGTAAATCATGTAGTAAACATGTACCTATTTGTCGGGCAAACAAATTTTATTCTCTGGCTCTAGCCTCCTTGCTATGACCTGTTCAATGATATATATGTATATGCAAGCAAATGCGACCAATTTTCAATACAATTCAATATTTGATCAAATTAGGCATAATGGTTCAAAATTATCAAACAACTAAACAAACAACACAAACATCAATCAATTAGTGAATTAGAGTTTCAAATTCATAATTTTGATACATATACAAAAATCAAATTTTTGATGCCAAATCACAACAATAGGCCCTATCTAATTTTGGTTCTCACACCAGTCAATTGGAAATATATAAATATCACACCTTCGACTCTCGAACACTAATTCTGATGATGTAGCTACAATCATCAGAATCATCTTCGGGCGACTAGAGTGTGAATCTATATCTATCCAGTATATTAAAACTTTGAATATACGTTTGCAAGGCGTATATGCAAATTCTTTATATACTGAATTGTCCAAAATCAATTTAAATAAATAATCAAAAACGAATAGTTGATTTTAAATTTTCAAAACAAGTTTTGTTTTCACTTTCAAAAATATACTCTTCACACTCGTTCTAGGATACTACTGATCCCATCTCTAACGAGTCATTCCCATTGGATATTACTAACCCAATATCTGATGAATTCTTTCGTATGGTTCTAATGTGCCTTGTTCTCTGCTTTGTAAACCAAAGCTCTGATACCAACTGTGACGGCAAGGAATTTCGCTCGGTCCGAACCAGTCGCTAAACCGATCCAGGCCGTTCGAAACGCCCTATCGTTTGAGAACAGGACAAAACGCAGACGGAAGAACATTTCATTGTATATTACAACAATGCATCAGATTACAAGAATATACAGAGTATTATTGAATAAATATTACACAGAAATATCAGAGATTTAAATTACATTAAAATACATCGCAGCGGAAAATAATACAATGCACAACTAGAAGGAGATATACGGATACAAAGCTTTCCGGATATCGTTCCAGCTGTAAACCAGGATCCTGTGAATATAAATCTGCAAAACCGAAACTACTAGCTGCCCATGTCAAAATAAGGGCACCCAGAGTTTAGGTTAAAACAATAAACTCCAGGTCAGTCATGGGACTGGTGTGAGAACTAAAACAGTTATTAATCTTTATTTTAAATCATTAGGTAAATCAAGGGACCACGCCGTATAACACGGAACGGGTTTCCTCCCAAGAATACCAGTGCATAAAACAAACAGCGCAATGCTAAATAAAGAAAAATGAAGCTGTTATAAGACCCAGGTCCTATCACACAATGCAACGCAAGCCGGGGGATAGGGGTTTTCCTTATAACAGCCAAAGAATGCTTGATACGTTTAAAACAAATCATTTGATACTACTATAAGTGCATAGTGTATAAAACAACTTCAAATCATAAGTATCAATCATAGGCGGCATGGGTACCATATATCATGTCGCCATATATAGGTTTACAAATAAAACCGCAAATGTCACGTATTTGGAAATTGGATTTCCGTCTATGAACCGAGGCAAAAGATAGTCCTCAACCGATTCGAGACAATCTAGCCCATGTCTCAGGAACAGCCGCAACTGCCCCATGGAGCGACAGGGCCGGTCCACCGATGTGGATTATTATGCCTGAACACTACGTTTCCCCGCCCTTTGGGGCGTAAATGAGCCAACTAAATGACTCCATCGGTTCGAGAACGACCGATCAATCCGAGGCGCCTCGCAACAGCAACAACCACATAAGTCAAACTCGTCAGGGCGTGTAAAACCACTGACGCCACTTTTTAGCTAGAAGAAAACGCATGCCCTCCCTGAGGTCCGTCTCCCGTTTTTGGTTCATACCGGGTGTGAAACTCGCGAAGTAAACGTTACACAAAGCTACGCCACAAAGGCCGTGCTTTGATCATCACCACAAGACTTTGCTTTTCAACAGAAGTCTCGATCAATTGCCACTTAGGCATGCCACACAGGCAATTCACTCCATGCGTTTGATATCCATCAATATATAACCTCTGAGCTCGTACGTCTCAGAGAAGGGCGTTAAGCAAGAGAATAAATTCTCCGCCGCCAAATAGATATATATTTAATAGAGATCAATCACACGGACTAAAATCCAATGTCAGACACACAGTCCATTTACAAGTCCGTTCTGGGGCTGAACGAAACCGGAGGCACCTAGTACGCCGCATATCCATCGATCTCCAAGTACGTCTGGACGATCACCAACTGTTTCCATCTTCTTGGGTGTACATCCCAATCAAGATCATCAGTAATCACCCAAACGACGTGAAGACTTCCGGTCTTCGACCACCGTCTTCATCTTCGACTTATCGTCGTATCAGTTATTCAGAATGGGATAAACCCGGTCTTTCCGAATAACTCGCGTATATTTTAAATAAGTGTTACACAAACACAACATACGCCTCATTCCAATTCATCAGTCACTAACCGTAAATTAATCAAGAGAATAATTCCCCAAATATTAACCCCGAAGGCCGAAACCAACATCAGATCAATATCCAGAAAACCATTCTGCTCGGCTAACCGACAGTTAGTTTCTAAATTTCACGTTCATAGGGAAAGGTTCCCGTTAATTTTATCCAAGATAAATTCCTTGAATTTATTCTTTATTCTATTCTTTTGAATTTCGATTCAACTAGTCGGGATTAACGAACCTTACCGAAGTAATCATTTGTTTTAATTTCCCAATCCCAACCTATTCATCCCATGAAGTAAAACTGGTGATACTTCATATCTAACACCACGGTGTTATCGGTAAATTCAATTACCACTTCACGTTCAAATCTAATTAAAGATTCAACTATCGCCTGGAGCAAAACTGGTGATACTCCATTCTCGGCCATTTCAATCTAATTAAAGATTCATTAAAACTCAACTTAGTTTTAATCGTTAACTGGGTTAAAGAATCCGTGTCATTTAAAAACACAGTTCACAATAAACCCAAAATCACCTCCATTAATTATCGGGTTAAAGAACGAGTGTTATTTAAAACACTGTCCACGATAAACCCAAAAATCAATATCAATTCAATTCCAATTAAATATTATTTAATTGGTACACTTCATTAAATCTAAATAAAAAGATTTAATCTTTTCTCAACTGGGTTCAAGAACAATGTTAGTGAAGACACCATTCACGACAAACCCAAATCACATTTGATATTCAATAGAAGGCTCTGAATAGAAAATATATCGGCTTATATTCAATATCAAATTCTACGATTAACAAATGTCGTATTGGAAATAACGATATATATATATATATATATCTTTCAAATTTCCATAACAACACCTGTATAATCACGAATTCCAACATCGAAATATTCCGAAGACAATTTCGATTCAATTCCACTCCAATGCAATCATTGGATATTCTGGTTATTTTCAAAACCCTTTTTAAATTCAATTTATTTATTTAAAAATAAATAGAATTGTAATTCTAGTTCAAAACTAGTTCATTTCGATAAAAATCTATTTTTATCTTTTCAAATATGGAGTTTTTCATCCCAATTCTTTCTAAATCATTTCTTATGATTTTACACAAATTATTGCTATTTTTAATAATTTTATCAAGGCCCGTACAGTCGATTTCCATCAACGGCCATCGAACTGCACTTATAGCGACCTTTTTCAAATTTGATTTGGGCATAATTCCAAATCCAACCGTTAGATTTCAAATTTCTAATATTCGTTAGAAAGCTCTTTTCGATACGAACCCAACGGTTCCGGTTTCAGGAGAATCCGACGGTCGGATCTCCCGTAATGTCCGTTTGAAATAAATGGTCGAAATTCACGAACTGCCGCGGCGCGGCGCGTTCTATTCAGGCCATTATATTATATATATAATATATATAATATATATTTCATCGATTTCTATTTAAAACGAATTATATAAATAGTTTTGAATTCGTTTCAAAAGCAATTTCAACTTCCATTTCAATTCAAATCAAAATTGAATTCTTCTTTATAAATTCGTTTTAAAAATTCATTTCTATTCAGTTCAAATTTCAATTCAATTTGAATTCATTTCAATTTGCTTTCAATTCAATTTGAATTCGTTCTATATTCAATTCATTTCGAAATCGTTTTCAATTCATTTCGAAATCGTTTTCAATCGATATAAATATCGTTCACGTCAAAATGGCGTCAATCTAATCAACACGGCTTCATAAATTTCTATTTTCAAATATTCTATTTCAAATATTTCTTTTTCAAAATAGTTGTTATTATCAAAATATTTTGTTCAACACATGACCAATCTCAATGGATGAGTACTGTCAACACATGAACCTTTATTTTATATTGATAAAGATGTAAATTTTATTACTAAAATATTTCGTTCAACACATGACCAATCTCAATGGATGAGTACTGTCAACACATGAACCTTTATTTTATATTATTTTTTATTTTTCAAATTGGAATGAGGCCCAATCAATTACCATATAAAATTAATTATATGGATTTCCATACAACACATGTATATAATAGCATTGAAAAATAATCAACCATCAACCAAAGTGCACTACACTGTATAAGCATCAAATATAGATATTCAACGCTTATAACAGCCTGTCAATCAATCGATCGACATATTTAATCAATCAGGATGAGTGAACTTCAAATTTCATCCTAACACCCGTGTGGGGTTTCAAACAATCAAACGCATATTTTATTTGTGCAGTTGGGCGATGTGTAAAATTTATCGACCCAATCAATGTCCTTCAAATAGGTGTACATAAACAAACCGTCCGGTTTGTAAATGAATATTTATTTATTCACATTCACGTTAAAAATTATATTTTTAACGACAATACATTTTATTCCAACATATGAATTTCTATTCAGTTCATTCTTTAAATAAAATGATATTTTTATTTTTCTAACTTATTTTAGAAAATTTCGGCGGCATAACGGCACGATACTAGAAACGGGACGAGGCCTAGCCTTATCCCCGGTCTAGTGAAGGCCCATGCCATTCACACATCAATCAAATCCATTCATCTCACCAAACAATTCAATTTCAATCAAATAATCTAACTAACTATTCAACCAAACAATTTAACAAACAAGCCATCCATGGTCTGTGGATGACGGGTGTCGGGTGCTACTAAACACCGTCTGCATCCTAGCATATATATATAACTAGAAAAATTAAATTGAAAGGTGAGAAGTTCTCACTGATAGCTATCCAACAACTTGACTCTTCTTTGATAGAAATCTTCATCGCTATCTCCTTTTTGTTACCCTCGTTGCCCGCTTTCACTACCTATGTAAAAATCGAATTTTTACTTCGCTATTCAATATATAAAAAATCATATTTTTATTTCGAAGTTCAACATATAAAAATCCTATTTTTATTTCGAAGTTCAACATATAAAAATCATATTTTTACTACGATGTTCAATATATAAAAATCATATTTTTACTACGATGTTCAATATATAAAAATCATATTTTTACTACGATGTTCAATATATAAAAATCATATTTTTACTACGATGTTCAATATATAAAAATCATATTTTTACTACGATGTTCAATATGTAAAAATCATATTTTTACTACGATGTTCAATATATAAAAATCATATTTTTACTATTTTCAAAACAAAGTATATTTTTCTATTTTCAAAACAAAGTATATTTTTCTATTTTCAAAACAAAGTATATTTTTATATAGTTAATTTTATTTAAAAGAACACTTGCTAATTATATTTACAAAAAAAAATAATTCTATTTATAATTTTAAAACCTATGGTATTTTTTTCAATACTATATATATAAATTGCAGGTTTTCCTAACAAAATTATAAACATAAATTTTAATTTTATTTAACAAAATTATCAATATACATTTCAGTCTTATTTAACAATGTATTTTAAATAAATTTCTCACCTCCTTTTCACGTGACCTGGCCTCCCCCTTTCTTCTTCCTCATTGATACAGATAAAATACGAACTCGCTTCCTCCTTCTGACCAAAGTCGCACGCCCTCCTATGAAGCCGAACGACGATCAGAAACCATCATCCGTCCCCTTCCGCGTCGCATACCTACTCCACCCAACCTCATCGAACTCGTCGGTCCCAGGCAGCGCGAAAACCCCTTTGAACGCGCCTTATTCTTGATCCAAATTTGAGCAAAACACTAAACGGTTTTCAATCAACCTTATACAAATTTAAAGATCTGAAGATGCTCTCGAATTGTTGTTTTGAATTCATGAATTAATTTGATCGAGATTCGGTTTTTTTTTTCTGAAGCTCTAGTCCGTCGATTTCCACTAAACGGCGGCTTCCTGATTGTGATTAGGGTTAAGGCAAAAAGGTGTATTTATATATATATATAAAAAAAAATTATTTCCAAAAATACCCTCTTTTTCATACGAACTCCAAACGAACCTCTACGGCTGTCGCCCCTAGCTAAATACCCCCATTCCGAACACAATGGGATTTGTATCGTGAGCTGATTCGGCTGTTACGATAGGTTTTCATCAAATTTAAAACATAAATCAGTATATATTCTATTTGAACGTACATTTTAAATTACCGGGGTCACACACTAACTAGAAAAATTCCCGAAAAATATTTTCTAGCTTCGTATTGACGATATGGTCCTAACAAAACTAGTTTCGTCGAATTCTGAGACCGTTTGAAAAATGGCCATTTTCCAGTCGATTAAAATCAACTAAAACTGGTCAAACGCGTTTTCCTTTGCCACGCTCACATATTGATTCGAAAAATTATGAAATTTGGAATCTAGCAATAATCTGACACTGCGGATCCAACAAAAGTGGTTTCGTCGAAATCCGAGGTCGTTTGCAAAATTCCCATTTTTAAGGGCTTGAATTCCATAGCGACTATTCAGAATTTTCAACTGGACACATCTTTTGATTCCTGCTATGAAATTTCGATTAGTCGGATTCGTTGGAAAGATATTATCAATTAGATCCTAATGTTTTTGGTTTCACTAAAATCCGGATTGTTTTGCACCCGGTACATTCAATTGAAGTTTGAAATCGAATTATCGAACTACCGCGCCATTTTCAATTCTATTTATAATTATATATAAATATTTATATTCTAACGACGACGCGTATAAATATATACGTTCTAATTATATTCAAAATAAATTTCTCATCGATATTATTTAAAATAATTCATTTTAAATAATCAAAATTCGCTAAAATTGCCAAAATAAAAATTTTAAACTGGCCCAGATTTTCGGGTTATTACAATCTCCCCCACTTAAAACTTTTCGTCCCCGAAAAGGAACAAAGTCGAAAGTGGTTTGATTAATCAGCTCTACGTTCGATCTGGCTTCCATTCTCCAACTTTTCAGTTTCTGAGAAGTTTCAAAATTTTCAAAAATTTGGCTAACACCCTAAATTTTCGAAAAATTTCGCCATAACCTCCCCTGCAATGGGAGCATCGGGGAATTTCAAATAGCTTCCCCGGTCCTTCAGATCTCAAAAAGAAAAAGAAAAAGCCAAGCGGCTAGCCAATAGGCTCATAAAATCATCATCACCCAAACGAAACAGTAAATCATGTAGTAAACATGTACCTATTTGTCGGGCAAACAAATTTTATTCTCTGGCTCTAGCCTCCTTGCTATGACCTGTTCAATGATATATATGTATATGCAAGCAAATGCGACCAATTTTCAATACAATTCAATATTTGATCAAATTAGGCATAATGGTTCAAAATTATCAAACAACTAAACAAACAACACAAACATCAATCAATTAGTGAATTAGAGTTTCAAATTCATAATTTTGATACATATACAAAAATCAAATTTTTGATGCCAAATCACAACAATAGGCCCTATCTAATTTTGGTTCTCACACCAGTCAATTGGAAATATATAAATATCACACCTTCGACTCTCGAACACTAATTCTGATGATGTAGCTACAATCATCAGAATCATCTTCGGGCGACTAGAGTGTGAATCTATATCTATCCAGTATATTAAAACTTTGAATATACGTTTGCAAGGCGTATATGCAAATTCTTTATATACTGAATTTTCCAAAATCAATTTAAATAAATAATCAAAAACGAATAGTTGATTTTAAATTTTCAAAACAAGTTTTGTTTTCACTTTCAAAAATATACTCTTCACACTCGTTCTAGGATACTACTGATCCCATCTCTAACGAGTCATTCCCATTGGATATTACTAACCCAATATCTGATGAATTCTTTCGTATGGTTCTAATGTGCCTTGTTCTCTGCTTTGTAAACCAAAGCTCTGATACCAACTGTGACGGCAAGGAATTTCGCTCGGTCCGAACCAGTCGCTAAACCGATCCAGGCCGTTCGAAACGCCCTATCGTTTGAGAACAGGACAAAACGCAGACGGAAGAACATTTCATTGTATATTACAACAATGCATCAGATTACAAGAATATACAGAGTATTAATGAATAAATATTACACAGAAATATCAGAGATTTAAATTACATTAAAATACATCGCAGCGGAAAATAATACAATGCACAACTAGAAGGAGATATACGGATACAAAGCTTTCCGGATATCGTTCCAGCTGTAAACCAGGATCCTGTGAATATAAATCTGCAAAACCGAAACTACTAGCTGCCCGTGTCAAAATAAGGGCACCCAGAGTTTAGGTTAAAACAATAAACTCCAGGTCAGTCATGGGACTGGTGTGAGAACTAAAACAGTTATTAATCTTTATTTTAAATCATTAGGTAAATCAAGGGACCACGCCGTACAACACGGAAAGGGTTTCCTCCCAAGAATACCAGTGCATAAAACAAACAGCGCAATGCTAAATAAAGAAAAATGAAGCTGTTATAAGACCCAGGTCCTATCACACAATGCAACGCAAGCCGGGGGATAGGGGTTTTCCTTATAACAGCCAAAGAATGCTTGATACGTTTAAAACAAATCATTTGATACTACTATAAGTGCATAGTGTATAAAACAACTTCAAATCATAAGTATCAATCATAGGTGGCATGGGTACCATATATCATGTCGCCATATATAGGTTTACAAATAAAACCGCAAATGTCACGTATTTGGAAATTGGATTTCCGTCTATGAACCGAGGCAAAAGATAGTCCTCAACCGATTCGAGACAATCTAGCCCATGTCTCAGGAACAGCCGCAACTGCCCCATGGAGCGACAGGGCCGGTCCACCGATGTGGATTATTATGCCTGAACACTACGTTTCCCCGCCCTTTGGGGCGTAAATGAGCCAACTAAATGACTCCATCGGTTCGAGAACGACCGATCAATCCGAGGCGCCTCGCAACAGCAACAACCACATAAGTCAAACTCGTCAGGGCGTGTAAAACCACTGACGCCACTTTTTAGCTAGAAGAAAACGCATGCCCTCCCTGAGGTCCGTCTCCCGTTTTTGGTTCATACCGGGTGTGAAACTCGCGAAGTAAACGTTACACAAAGCTACGCCACAAAGGCCGTGCTTTGATCATCACCACAAGACTTTGCTTTTCAACAGAAGTCTCGATCAATTGCCACTTAGGCATGCCACACAGGCAATTCACTCCATGCGTTTGATATCCATCAATATATAACCTCTGAGCTCGTACGTCTCAGAGAAGGGCGTTAAGCAAGAGAATAAATTCTCCGCCGCCAAACAGATATATATTTAATAGAGATCAATCACACGGACTAAAATCCAATGTCAGACACACAGTCCATTTACAAGTCCGTTCTGGGGCTGAACGAAACCGGAGGCACCTAGTACCCCGCATATCCATCGATCTCCAAGTACGTCTGGACGATCACCAACTGTTTCCATCTTCTTGGGTGTACATCCCAATCAAGATCATCAGTAATCACCCAAACGACGTGAAGACTTCCGGTCTTCGACCACCGTCTTCATCTTCGACTTATCGTCGTATCAGTTATTCAGAATGGGATAAACCCGGTCTTTCCGAATAACTCGCGTATATTTTAAATAAGTGTTACACAAACACAACATACGCCTCATTCCAATTCATCAGTCACTAACCGTAAATTAATCAAGAGAATAGTTCCCCAAATATTAACCCCGAAGGCCGAAACCAACATCAGATCAATATCCAGAAAACCATTCTGCTCGGCTAACCGACAGTTAGTTTCTAAATTTCACGTTCATAGGGAAAGGTTCCCATTAATTTTATCCAAGATAAATTCCTTGAATTTATTTTTTATTCTATTCTTTTGAATTTCGATTCAACTAGTCGGGATTAACGAACCTTACCGAAGTAATCATTTGTTTTAATTTCCCAATCCCAACCTATTCATCCCATGAAGTAAAACTGGTGATACTTCATATCTAACACCACGGTGTTATCGGTAAATTCAATTACCACTTCACGTTCAAATCTAATTAAAGATTCAACTATCGCCTGGAGAAAAACTGGTGATACTCCATTCTCGGCCCTTTCAATCTAATTAAAGATTCATTAAAACTCAACTTAGTTTTAATCGTTAACTGGGTTAAAGAATCCGTGTCATTTAAAAACACAGTTCACAATAAACCCAAAATCACCTTCATTAATTATCGGGTTAAAGAACGAGTGTTATTTAAAACACTGTCCACGATAAACCCAAAAATCAATATCAATTCAATTCCAATTAAATATTATTTAATTGGTACACTTCATTAAATCTAAATAAAAAGATTTAATCTTTTCTCAACTGGGTTCAAGAACAGTGTTAGTGAAGACACCATTCACGACAAACCCAAATCACATTTGATATTCAATATAAGGCTCTGAATAGAAAATATATCGGCTTATATTCAATATCAAATTCTACGATTAACAAATGTCGTATTGGAAATAACGATATATATATATATATCTTTCAAATTTCCATAACAACACCTGTATAATCACGAATTCCAACATCGAAATATTCCGAAGACAATTTCGATTCAATTCCACTCCAATGCAATCATTGGATATTCTGGTTATTTTCAAAACCCTTTTTAAATTCAATTTATTTATTTAAAAATAAATAGAATTGTAATTCTAGTTCAAAACTAGTTCATTTCGATAAAAATCTATTTTTATCTTTTCAAATATGGAGTTTTTCATCCCAATTCTTTCTAAATCATTTCTTATGATTTTACAAAAATTATTGCTATTTTTAATAATTTTATCAAGGCCCGTACAGTCGATTTCCATCAACGGCCATCGAACTGCACTTATAGCGACCTTTTTCAAATTTGATTTGGGCATAATTCCAAATCCAACCGTTAGATTTCAAATTTCTAATATTCGTTAGAAAGCTCTTTTCGATACGAACCCAACGGTTCCGGTTTCAGGAGAATCCGACGGTCGGATCTCCCGTAATGTCCGTTTGAAATAAATGGTCGAAATTCACGAACTGCCGCGGCGCGGCGCGTTCTATTCAGGCCATTATATTATATATATAATATATATAATATATATTTCGTCGATTTCTATTTAAAACGAATTATGTAAATAGTTTTGAATTCGTTTCAAAAGCAATTTCAACTTCCATTTCAATTCAAATCAAAATTGAATTCTTCTTTATAAATTCGTTTTAAAAATTCATTTCTATTCAGTTCAAATTTCAATTCAATTTGAATTCATTTCAATTTGCTTTCAATTCAATTTGAATTCGTTCTATATTCAATTCATTTCGAAATCGTTTTCAATTCATTTCGAAATCGTTTTCAATCGATATAAATATCGTTCACGTCAAAATGGCGTCAATCTAATCAACACGGCTTCATAAATTTCTATTTTCAAATATTCTATTTCAAATATTTCTTTTTCAAAATAGTTGTTATTATCAAAATATTTTGTTCAACACATGACCAATCTCAATGGATGAGTACTGTCAACACATGAACCTTTATTTTATATTGATAAAGATGTAAATTTTATTACTAAAATATTTCGTTCAACACATGACCAATCTCAATGGATGAGTACTGTCAACACATGAACCTTTATTTTATATTATTCTTTATTTTTCAAATTGGAATGAGGCCCAATCAATTACCATATAAAATTAATTATATGGATTTCCATACAACACATGTATATAATAGCATTGAAAAATAATCAACCATCAACCAAAGTGCACTACACTGTATAAGCATCAAATATAGATATTCAACGCTTATAACAGCCTGTCAATCAATCGATCGACATATTTAATCAATCAGGATGAGTGAACTTCAAATTTCATCCTAACACCCGTGTGGGGTTTCAAACAATCAAACGCATATTTTATTTGTGCAGTTGGGCGATGTGTGAAATTTATCGACCCAATCAATGTCCTTCAAATAGGTGTACATAAACAAACCGTCCGGTTTGTAAATGAATATTTATTTATTCACATTCACGTTAAAAATTATATTTTTAACGACAATACATTTTATTCCAACATATGAATTTCTATTCAGTTCATTCTTTAAATAAAATGATATTTTTATTTTTCTAACTTATTTTAGAAAATTTCGGCGGCATAACGGCACGATACTAGAAACGGGACGAGGCCTAGCCTTATCCCCGGTCTAGTGAAGGCCCACGCCATTCACACATCAATCAAATCCATTCATCTCACCAAACAATTCAATTTCAATCAAATAATCTAACTAACTATTCAACCAAACAATTTAACAAACAAGCCATCCATGGTCTGTGGATGACGGGTGTCGGGTGCTACTAAACACCGTCTGCATCCTAGCATATATATATAACTAGAAAAATTAAATTGAATGGTGAGAAGTTCTCACCGATAGCTATCCAACTACTTGACTCTTCTTTGATAGAAATCTTCATCGCTATCGCCTTTTTGTTACCCTCGTTGCCCGCTTTCACTACCTATGTAAAAATCGAATTTTTACTTCGCTATTCAATATATAAAAAATCATATTTTTATTTCGAAGTTCAACATATAAAAATCCTATTTTTATTTCGAAGTTCAACATATAAAAATCATATTTTTACTACGATGTTCAATATATAAAAATCATATTTTTACTACGATGTTCAATATATAAAAATCATATTTTTACTACGATGTTCAATATATAAAAATCATATTTTTACTACGATGTTCAATATATAAAAATCATATTTTTACTACGATGTTCAATATATAAAAATCATATTTTTACTACGATGTTCAATATATAAAAATCATATTTTTACTATTTTCAAAACAAAGTATATTTTTCTATTTTCAAAACAAAGTATATTTTTCTATTTTCAAAACAAAGTATATTTTTATATAGTTAATTTTATTAAAAAGAACACTTGCTAATTATATTTACAAAAAATAATAATTCTATTTATAATTTTAAAACCTATGGTATTTTTTTCAATACTATATATATAAATTGCAGGTTTTCCTAACAAAATTATAAACATAAATTTTAATTTTATTTAACAAAATTATCAATATACATTTCAGTCTTATTTAACAATGTATTTTAAATAAATTTCTCACCTCCTTTTCACGTGACCTGGCCTCCCCCTTTCTTCTTCCTCATTGATACAGATAAAATACGAACTCGCTTCCTCCTTCTGACCAAAGTCGCACGCCCTCCTATGAAGCCGAACGACGATCAGAAACCATCATCCGTCCCCTTCCGCGTCGCCTACCTACTCCACCCAACCTCATCGAACTCGTCGGTCCCAGGCAGCGCGAAAACCCCTTTGAACGCGCCTTATTCTTGATCCAAATTTGAGCAAAACACTAAACGGTTTTCAATCAACCTTATACAAATTTAAAGATCTGAAGATGCTCTCGAATTGTTGTTTTGAATTCATGAATTAATTTGATCGAGATTCGGATTTTTTTTTTTTCTGAAGCTCTAGTCCGTCGATTTCCACTAAACGGCGGCTTCCTGATTGTGATTAGGGTTAAGGCAAAAAGGTGTATTTATATATATATATATAAAAAAAAATTATTTCCAAAAATACCCTCTTTTTCATACGAACTCCAAACGAACCTCTACGGCTGTCGCCCCTAGCTAAATACCCCCATTCCGAACACAATGGGATTTGTATCGTGAGCTGATTCGGCTGTTACGATAGGTTTTCATCAAATTTAAAACATAAATCAGTATATATTCTATTTGAACGTACATTTTAAATTACCGGGGTCACACACTAACTAGAAAAATTCCCGAAAAATATTTTCTAGCTTCGTATTGACGATACGGTCCTAACAAAACTAGTTTCGTCGAATTCTGAGACCGTTTGAAAAATGGCCATTTTCCAGTCGATTAAAATCAACTAAAACTGGTCAAACGCGTTTTCCTTTGCCACGCTCACATATTGATTCGAAAAATTATGAAATTTGGAATCTAGCAATAATCTGACAATGCGGATCCAACAAAAGTGGTTTCGTCGAAATCCGAGGTCGTTTGCAAAATTCCCATTTTTAAGGGCTTGAATTCCATAGCGACTATTCAGAATTTTCAACTAGACACATCTTTTGATTCCTGCTATGAAATTTCGATTAGTCGGATTCGTTGGAAAGATATTATCAATTAGATCCTAATGTTTTTGGTTTCACTAAAATCCGGATTGTTTTGCACCCGGTACATTCAGATGAAGTTTGAAATCGAATTATCGAACTACCGCGCCATTTTCAATTCTATTTATAATTATATATAAATATTTATATTCTAACGACGACGCGTATAAATATATACGTTCTAATTATATTCAAAATAAATTTCTCGTCGATATTATTTAAAATAATTCATTTTAAATAATCAAAATTCGCTAAAATTGCCAAAATAAAAATTTTAAACTGGCCCAGATTTTCGGGTTATTACATTGGCGCAGTTTTGACGCAAGAGGGAAGGGTGATATGCTATGGTGGAAGACAGTTAAAGGTCCATGAGAAAAATTACCCTACCCACGACTTAGAGTTAGCTGCCATAGTTTTTGTGCTTAAGTCTTGGCGTCACTATTTGCTTGGAGAGAGTTTTGAGTTGTATACAGACCATAAGTCACTTAAATACTTGTTCTCTCAAAAAGATCTAAACTTAAGGCAACAGAGGTGGATAGAGTTCTTAGCATCCTACGATTTTGAGATTGCATATACCCCTGGCAAGGGTAACATGGTGGCTGACGCCTTGAGTAGAAAGAGGCTGACTTTGAGTCCTTTGTTTGTCGAGCGGCAGAGTTTAGAGTACATATCTACCTTTGATTTTAGACCCTTTCTCGATTATGTACCCGGTTTGTTGGCATCGTTAGAGGTGCGACCTACGCTTTTTGGACAGATAGGAGCGGCATAGAGAGATGACCCACAACTGATAGAGATAGTAGACAAGCTCACAAGAGAGGAGTCTTCGTTCCATCTTAGTAGGTATACTATAGATGAGAAATGTTGCTTGCGTAGGGATGGAAGACTTTGCGTATCACGAGATGAGAGTTTGAGAAGGACAATCCTTAAAGAAGCACATCGTTCTAAGATGACCATGCATCCCGGTGGTGACAAGATGTATAGGGACATGAAGCGAGTTTCTTTTGGGCTGGAATGAAGAAGGATGTGGCTGAGTTAGTTTCTAGATGCTTAGTGTGCCAGCATGTCAAGGCTGAGCAAAAGAAGCCTGGTGGTTTGCTTCACCCTATAGAAGTTCCGCAGTGGAAATGGGAATGTGTTTCTATGGATTTCGTCAATGGGTTACCGAGGTCAAGGAAGGGTAATACGGGGATTTGGGTAGTGGTGGATAGACTTACCAAGAGCGCCCATTTCATTCCCGTTAAGATTAAAAGAACAGCGACATGGTTAGCATCTGTTTATCTCCGAGAGATAGTTCGTCTACATGGCATACCTTCTGGTATCGTAAGCGATCGAGATCCCATTTTCACTAGTGAGTTTTGGAAGAGCTTGCAAGAGGCGGTAGGAATGCAATTGTGTTTAAGCACCACTTATCACCCTCAGACGGACAACCAAACAGAAAGAGTGAACAGGATTCTAGAAGATCTTTTGAGGTTATGCATCTTGGACTTGGTAGGGACATGGGAGGAACATCTTCCATTAGTAGATTTTGCCTACAACAAAAACTATCATACTAGCATTGGCATGGCACCTTTTGAGGCTCTATATGGACGACCTTGCGGATCACCGACTTGTTGGTAGGAATCTACGGATAAGATTTTGCTTGGGCCCGAGATGGGTAGGGAAACATCAAAGAAGATATACTTGATTCGAAGACGCATGAAGACGGCACAAGACCGGCAAAAGTCATACGCTGATGAGAGATGAACTGATCTTGAGTTCGATGTTGGAGACACGGTTTTTATTAAAGTTTCACCATTGAGGAACGTAGTTCGCTTTGGATCTATAGGGAAATTGGCACCACGGTTCGTAGGGCCATTCCCCATTACAGAGCGAATTGGACAGATGACCTACAGAGTGAAGTTGCCTGAGAAGCATAGTGGTGTTCATGACGTATTTCATGTGTCGTATTTGAGGAAGTGTTTACACGATACCGCGGAAGTAGTAGAGCCGAGCATGCTTAGAGAAGTGGAAGTAGAGCGAGATGCCACGGTTAGATGAGTTCCTACATGCATCCTTGGATCGGATGTCAAAAACTTACGCAACCGAGAGGTCAAGTTGGTTAAAGTCCAATGGGGAGATGATCACGGAGACGCGACTTGGGAGACTGAAGACAAGATACGTGCGTCATATCCTTTTCTTTTTGAGGGTACATCCTTAACTCCTTTACCTTAAAATTGTATGCGTGTTTGTTTTTATCTTTTAAGTATAACCTCTCGATCATATCTTCGATCCTTAATAGAAGCCAATGGATGTAAACATGTGTTTGAGACATGTTTTGTTTGGTGGATGCAAGTGTTTGCTATTGGTTGCTCGTGGATGCATTTACACACACTTTAGGCACTAAGATCGGCTCAGTCATTTTCATATTGCATATTGCATAAGAATACATATATTTGTATATTGATTGTGATTTGATGTGTTATCATGTGGATGTTGCATTTGAGTGAATGGTTGTGCACTCATATAGAAGTTATAAAGTGCATTAGGAATAATTGCATACATGTTGGACTCATGGTACTAACATAATTCACATTAAGGAGGTCAACTTAATCAGTAGACCGCCTTGCATTAGATAAGGAACATATACACACACTTTTTCATATGTTCATATAGCATTAGAAATATTTTAAGGACAATGGATGCTTGTGGATGATGGATGAGTAGATGGATGATGGATGGTAGGATACATTCTTCTTAACTTGAAGACTTCGGGGACGAAATCCTTTAAGGAGGGGAGAATGTAACACCCCGTAATTTTATAATATTAAAATTAACATATTAAAGAATACTTAATTTTTAGAAGAAGAATTAAGGGAAACAGGTTACGCCATTGCGTTCGTCTCGGAATTCTGCTTGAGATAGAGTTCGAGTTTGCATAAAACGGATACAGTATGAAGAAGTTATGAAGCTTAGAAGATTTCAGTTTAAAGCAGGATTTAATTAAATAATAATTAAATAACCAGAACAGTTCAAAATTCGAAATCCAACCCAAAATAGCTGAGCGGGAAATTTACCGCTCGTGGGTGTCGAACCCTCCAAAGGGAGTCGACTGGGGAGTCGACCCCCTATAGGGGTGTTGACTGGGGAGTCGACTCCCCTATAGGGTGTCGACCCCCATCGGCCCAGATCTGGCCGACGTGTTTTGTGGTCTAGATGATGACATGTCCTTCTGGGATTGGCTGGATGACGTGTTTTTCTGGTTTGGATGGTTCAGATGGTTCCTAATCTAATCTAAAGGTCCTAATACACCTATAAATAAACACCTAAACCTAACCCTAATCTCATTATTTTCATCCATGGCGCCTCCATGATGCTCTAATCTAAACTAGCCTTTCTTCTCCACCAAAACAAATCAGAATAGGAGTATTCCAATTAGAAGATCAGATCTACAAATCAAAGTAGAGATTATTCAAGATCAGATTTCCTACAACAACACCTAATTCTCTTTTCTAAGAATCCTATCGCTGTGAGTCTATGTTACTTTCACATATAATTAAATTAAAAAGTAATTATGATAGGATTGTGAATTGGATCTAATGTATATGCCTGTAAATGAGATGAATCTTACCAAGTTTGTAAATCATTATCTTTCAGATTCATACCTATAAATCTGTCATATGCCTTTCTGATCCATTTTATAGTTATATGCCTGTTTATATTTCATTGCCTGTTCTTATGTTTATGTCAGTCTTGATGTTTTGATTCTCTTCCCTACCCCTCTTCCTTTTTATTTTGAAACTAGGCTAACTTCGAGCCTAAGTTTAGATTTGCGTATGATAACGTTTGAACGATTGGGAAAGGTTTGGGAAATATGTAAAATGAGATTATTGGCATAAATTGTTGGTAATCATGGAAATTGGTTTGGGCATAATTGAATATAACTTGTTTACATGAGATTTGGCATAAGTTGGTTTGGGCATAATTGAGTATAACTTGTATACGTGAGGTTTGGCATAAATTATTAATAACCATGAAAATTGGTTTGGGCTTAATTTGGTATAACTTGTATACATGGGATTATAGGCATAAATTGGATGAGAATTATAAGCATAAGTTTGGATTGGAATTTATGGGTAATTGGAAATCATTATGATCCAGGATTTGAGATTGGGTATGAACTAAGGAAAAGATAATGAATGCCTAAGACATGACGTTAGATTGGTTTGCGGTATAAGCCTGCCCGGAACCGCCCGGCATATCCAGCAACCACAAACGGTAATCTAATGTGAGAGGTCAAAGGCATAAACTAGATGCGTAATAATGCAAAGACACGAGGTTAGATTTGGATTGCGGTATAAGCCTGCCTGGAACCGCCCGACATATCCAGCAACCGCAAACGGTAATCTAATGTGGGACGTCTTGCAAGATTACGGTTATAATGAATTAATGAACACTTAACCAAGATGAGACATGTGGTAAGACATGGAAATTATAAAGGGTTAAGTGGGTAACATGGGTAGCATGTGAAACATAATAAAAGCACTTAACCAAGATGAGACATGTGATAAGACATGGGGATAAAAAGGGGTTAAATGGGAATTCCTAGTGGGGACCAAGCTTAGGAGGGAAGCTTGTGTCAAGTGTATGGACCCTTTTCGACCAGTAACCCATTTTAGTATCTATATGAGCTCGAACTAGGTCGAGGACAGGGACACGCTTACTGGGGTTGATTGTAAGAGGTCAATAAAGAGTTAGCGATGGCAGTGCAAGTCCAACAGAGTCATGTGCGTGTGTGGGTCTGGGCTGGTAGGTAAGACGTTGTTGCATCGTGTAGGTATAAGCTGTGCATTTCAGTAGTATCGGGGTTGCCACCTTAGGGTGTGATAAACCCTATTGTGGTACCAGCACAGGTATCTACGAGGTTAGGGAGCCGATCGAATGGGAAGGGTAGTGGGTACAACTAGTGGGGATAGGAGCAAGTTGGCACCTATGATAGTAACTAGAAGTACATGAAACTACCATCATTATATTTGTTTAAGAGGGATCATCTTTTAGTATTTAACTAGTAAGTTGGTACGGTGCAGAGCTTATCTTATAGTGGTTAGGAGTGCAGTCAATGTTCTATCTTGCTTACCTTGTTTACCTTGTCATATCTGCTTATGTTACAGTCATCTCTTATATCCAGTTTATGTTCTTATCCTGTTAATTTACCGATTATATTGTTAAAGTCACTGGACTCGCCAGACTTTATGTCTGACCCTTTTTGTTTCTCCTCTTTTCTTTCTTTCCCTCGTAGGTCCTTAGGGTGGGATTAGTGGAGCTTGACTCGGATTTCTTTCTTCTTGAAGTGCTTGGAAGTGTAGAAAGTAATGCTCTGCTTTATCTCTTTTTCATTATGGCTATTTGGAGTGGGATTATGGTTCTTCTTTTATGTACTATGATAATAATTTTGTTCAAGATGGATATTTGTGTACTTGGCTTTAGTATATGGTTTTGATGTTGTAACCAGACATGTTTTGCTTTTCTGCTGCAATGAATAAATTTTGAATTTTTAAGTACCATTTTACATATCTGTCTTGTGATGTTATGTTCTATACTCTTATAACGCTCCATGAAAGTTAATGCATTCCCTTAGTGAGTGACATTAATGGATGCGGGGTGTTACACAGCTACGCTTTCGAATCAAACAGATATAAGAAGCCTATGAAATGAAAATTCTTGCCTCTATTCCTTGGAGACTAAGGAATAAAAGACTATAAATACCTGGCCATTTGTTCTTCAGCAAAACAAAACTCTCAAAGTTTTTAAATGGGTTTAAAAATTAACTCTCCTAAAAAATATACGAAAGTATCCTCTCTGTCCAGTTCGAAAATGCAACATATACCTGCATATAGAAAATTAAAGCTAAACGCCTAGTTCCTTCCATTTTCTTCAAACCGAACCGAGGCCGAGAGTTGAGTCGGAGATCTACTTACGTTTGAATAGATCAACTTACGCGATCTATACAAAGTTGTTGATTAATTATTGATTCTATTTATATGGAATTGATATTATATATGTTGATTAACATCTGTGGATGTAGGGAAACATGTTGGAGGGATCTAACCGGATCCCTCAACAATTATATTGTTGTTCTTCATATATTGTATTATATGATGTGATAAATAATCTGGTGTTGATTATTGTGTATTTTGGGATATTAAACAACATTGACCTGAAATAATTGGTATTTAAATATCGTAAAATTTATTCGAGTATATTAGAAAAGAAATTGGGGTTTTAAAAAGAAATTTCTATTTTAAAATAGAAATCGAATTTCATATAGACTAGAGTATAATAACTTGTTTTAATTAAAAATAGTAGTTTGATTTATGTAATGGCCCGAAAATCCGTACCAATTTGAGCTGACTAATATCCTACACATTCAACTCAAAGTGCACAAAAGTTCAGATCATTAATAGAAAGAATTAAGAGGATGAGAGAGATAAGATAGAATTAATAGAATAGAAGAAGAACACAACTGAACAGAATCAAAGTAAACACGAAACTCACAGCGGAATGAATAAAATGTATTATATAACAAAACTTTGAAATACAAATCTGAATTTGTGTGTATATATATATATATATACACATACCATATCAGAGTATAACTCATATACATCACAGCGAAAATAATCTCTAATAACTAGCGGTGAAGCTTCCTGCTTTTAGCTCCTCCAAAATGTATCTGTAAAAGCCTGAAACACTTGACTGCCCATACAAATTTGGGCACCCAAGAGTTTAGGGAAAACAAACAAAATAAACTCTGGGCCAGTCATGGGACTGGTGTGAGTAAATTTCAACCATATCGTTTAACTTTGGAAACCCTTTTGAAACAAAATGATAACAGTAAGACCAGCCCACACATAAACATGGATAGTTTTTACCTTACTATAACCCAAAATACTTTGATATCAAACTCCAGTGATGTTATAATAATGTCTAATCAAATAAATAACCAAATAGCAGAACACTTGTATCTCACGCTCCACATATATAATATAAAATCTAAAACAGCATAGCACTTATTGGAGATTGGATTCCAACAGACAAGGTATGGGAGCACCTACCGATCAGTGTACTCTAGAGGGTATACACTGGAGTTCAACAAGAACGTCTTGCAACCCGGCCACACATGACCGACCACTCATTTAGCTTGAGTGTATCGAATATATTGCCACCCACGGTTGTTGGCCATCCAACCGTAATCCGAAGATACAGAATCAAAAAAGAAGAACAAATGTGAATTTTCTCTAGATCGGTGACAATACACCTTGCTTGGGGATGACCCAACTAGCCATGCTGCCTAGCCCAACTTTTGTTACTTCCTGATTGTGAAGCTAGAGGCTACGTCTATCTTTAGAACATCTGATCACCATTCACTTTGAATGCCACATCGTCAAACCGGTCAATTCACAAATCGATTCCCAAACATATCATGGGTATAAAAAGCTAAGAGGAACAAATTCCTCCGCCACCAGACGTAATACCTTTAAGAGATCAACTGTACGTGATTTTGTTAGGTATACTCTGTCAGACACTTGTCCATACAAGTTGTCCTGGGACAGGACAATCAGGAAACACCATTCTGGAACAGAATGACCCTTGCGTTTCACTCCGTCTTCAATTTCTTCAGCATAATCTAATTCGCAGCGCTTATGCCTATACGGAGTGGTTTTCGGATAATATATCCAATCGGTCTCTCCGTATTGACAATGATGGTCAAACACTTCGATAGTCGGTTATTTAACTATCGAAGTAAAACAACATCACAACTAAACATCACACAATCACTGGCCCTTTTTGTTTACATTAATTTTCTAGTTTTTCATATCTTCCCAGATATTTCCCTCAACCCGTTTAAGCCTTACACTTCTTGGAAAACATTTCCAGTTTTCATTATAACTATTTAATTTGCAACATTCGCTTTTTAAACTCTATTCACTTTAAAATGTAAATATAATCCATTTATAGAAATCTGAACACTTTTATCAAATAAATTCCCATTTAAGTAATAAATACCCTTACGGCTCAATCTTATTTACCGAGTTATTCTATAACTTTATCTTACCATTCCACTTCATAACTCTGTTTCTAAGTCACTTCTTGTTAAGTAGATATCATGTTTATAACCTTAATCTTGATTTCATATTCTATCATAACTTATTAGTTTAATACCAAGTATTTACTATCCTATCAATTTATAATTTCTAAAATAACTTATTTTCAGAATATTCGACATTGTCGAATCATAATTCCAAATACTAATGGTTTAATTCTAATCACATGTCGAACTTCGAAATGATGTCATTGTTTTTTTGAAATGATTCTCCAAATTCTTTTCTCTAAACTCATTCTTATATTTCTCTGGCCAAACATGGTTACTTATTATTTTTAGAGTAAGTGGATTTCAAACCAAACTGTTTCCATTTCCTAGGGAGTAGTGCTATATATAAAAATCACGCTTAAGCTTGGTCAACAACGCTAATTTATCGTTATAGTTCAAAAACTTGTTATGCGCTGTAATATTCCCCTTTATAACTAATCTCGACATAACAGTCACACTTAAGCCTAGTCAACAACGTTATTTTATCGTTATAGTTCAAAAACTTGTCATACGCTGTAATATTTCACTTTATAACTAATCTCGACATCTCTTTCCGTTACAAACTAATACCATCCTTCGATAATAGTGGAGCCGTTCAAGTTGGGGTATTTTATTTACCTCTCAGACCTTGATCGACAACGTTCTTATCTTAGAATAGATATAAGTCCGTAACTCTAAACTCCTTATTACTTATAATATCTATCAGACCGTATTTTCTTGTTTAATTTGAAATATGGTTTTATAACACCATATCCTTACTTTGAAACTTGGTTGTTCATAACTATTTATATTAAATATAATTTCCTTGCTTCATCTTACATATACAATTCCATTTATAACTTCTTTTATCAAAAATCATTAGTGCTCTTTGTCTTCTGACATTTTACTTTCCATTCGAATCATTTCATCCAATTCAGGTAAACATCTCATACAAATTCAACATTATCTTAAATGAATTCCATTTAAGAATAATTACTTTAATTAAAATAATTACATCGTAATTAACTTCACCATAACCGAAATAAGAAGATTTACTTCATTATCAAGTTAACTAGATTGGTTGCTTACCTTATTAAACAATGACTGATCCTACTTGTTCAATAATCATTCAAACTTTATTAATTAAAAAGTTAATTAATACAAAATCTTATTAATTTTGATCAATTTATTTCTAAGCTATTATCATTATATTAATTGAAGACCAATTAATCTAATAATCAAATTCCAATAAACAGTTGATTTAATCAACTTCAAACCCTCAGTTAATTTGTTAACTGATTTTAATTACTTCTTACTATTTGATTAATATAATTAATCTAATAATATTTCTTAACTGTTTCTTTAAAATAATTATCCAAATTATTCACTCGTAGGATAATTACAGCTTAATAATTTATTTAAATGTCAAATAATCGTTTATATTTACTTTATAAAATGAACTATAAAATACCAGTTTATAATAGAACTTCTATTATAGTTTAAATTTCGCTTTAATTATAAAAATATAATTTTTATAATTAACTTCGTTCATTTGCCTGGCGGCCAATCAACTTCTTAACAAAACGATGGGTTTATGGTCGACTATTGTCACTTTCTTGATCGATGTCGTTTACTGATTAAATCAAACAAATGTTGAATTCCCATTCAACATCAATATTAATACGGGGTTTTAATGTCATTTGGGTTCAAACAGTGCATATCTAAATAATATAAAACAAACATTACATATAAATATTGAGAAATCCAGTTGGATTCCTCCAACCGGTTTCCTCCATCCACAGACGTTAGTCAACACACTTAACACTAACTCTATACTAGGGGATATTATAATCGATGGAATCAGTATCCAACCGAATGATGTGTACTTATGCAACGATATATATATTTCAAACAATTTAATTGTAATCTACTTAAACGACCATCACACATCATTTAATCAACATTAAAATATAATTATAATATTTTAAAATAGATCATAGTTGGTGAATTTACTCACCTTGGCGCGTTAATCGTTAAATAACGATTTTCGTCAGTTGATTGTATCAAGCATTCTATTCCGCCGTAATTTCTGATGAGCTCCAAATGGTTCCAATCAGCTTCGTCGTGTAGTCGTAATTTAGTGTGATTAATCAGGGTTCTATCATAATTAGGCATCCCGATATTTCTTCCTCTACGTACGTAAACTATCCCACATGAATTCACTCAATCTACTTGTTGACATCGCAAGAGTTCACTGAAGTTCGACACCTCCCCACTGATGACCTCCTTTGTCAGATCTCCTACCAACGACCAACTTAGTCCCTTTTGACAACTCGCAGCCCACCCACGGCACAAACAAACTCCAGTTTTATTTTCTTATACAGATCCACTTCCACCTCAACACAACAACGCTATTTTCCATATATTTTACAAAACCCGTCCTTCTTCTCTAATAATTCACAGCAGTTTCCCCTTTTTTTCCATAAAGTTGGACATTGAGATTTTCCCACTCATTCCACGTACTGCTACTACATCAAAACAAGCTTCACCATCATTTTACTGATACCTTACGTTAGAACCGTAAGGGTACTTTGGGGGAGCCTACTTCCAACTGTATCCAACTTTTAAGACAACTTCAAGCCATGCGTTTTTTTTTGTAAATACAAATATATATAATTCCTGGCCCAACTCAACTTTTCAAAACCCACCTTTCCACGTTTAAACACCTTCCACCGAAGAAGACCTCAAGCTCCAGCACTTCAATTACGTCCTTCTTCATCGTTCCACGTACATGAACCCGCTGCAGTTTTTCACCTCCATTCACTTCATGCATGCAAACAACTACATGCCTCACGTCCTTTTTAGCTCTCCATCCTTCCTCACTTAGACACGTTTCACGCACCACTCCGGTTTTATCTCGTGGAACTGGGTATGCTTCATGCACATATAACAATCCGTATATATATATATATATATATATATATATATATATATATATATACTGCAGCGATTATGTGAATGTACATAACTGCCTAACTTTGCCAAACTCCAACTTTCCCCATACACGCACTGACACCATCATACTCGCAAGTTCTTCTTTGCACCTCTTTATACATCAAGCCTTCACGTCTCCCCTTCCATACAGCACCGTACTCATCATCCAAAACCACCATACTGCTCCTTGCTCCGATCCCTAGCATCTCGTCCTGCACTTCTAAGTAAAACATGCTGATTCTCCTTCGGCTACGGGTACACCACAACGCACCTCCCCTTCAAGCCTGAATCCACACAGTATGTAACGACCCGGAAAAATTGCGATCTTGGTTATCCGATATACAACACATATCGAACATCCAAGGATCGAAAATAACCGAATAGTTAATGAAATAAAACAGAGGGTGAGGATAGATAAGGTAGAACTAATAGAATAGAAGAAGAAGAACATCATCATCAGAGTAAACACGAATCTCACAGCGGAACGAATAAAATATAACATAACTTTTGAAATACAAATAGTTATATATACAATAGCACTTATCAGAGTACAACACTTACAACAACAGCGGAAATAATAATAGCTATAGAATCCTGAAGCCTCCTGCTCCAAGCTCTCCAAGTGTATTTGTAAAATCCCGACTACTTGACTGCCCGTACAAAATTAGGCACCCAAGAGTTTAGGGAAAACAAAACAAATAAACTCCTGGTCAGTCATGAGACTGGTGTGAGTAAAACTCCAACACTTGGTTTAATAACGGATATATCATAAGACCACGCCGTGAAAACGGAACGGGTTTTTCCCTTATGAAAATCCAAACAACTTTGTAAAGCAATATCATGGTGATATTATAATAAGGTCTAAGTACAAATAGATATCAATCTAGCAGAAACGCTTTCATCTCACGTTCTACTATATAGTATACAATCAAAACCGCAAGCACGTATTGGGTAATGGATTTCCAACTATGACAAGGTATGGAACCACCTTCCGATCAGTGTACTCTAGGAACGATACACTGGAGTTCAACAAGAACATCTTGCAACTCAGCCACACATGACCGACCACTCATTTCGCTTGAGTGTATCGAATGTGCATCACCAACGGTTGGGATCAGCAACTATTTCCCGTATATATATGGGACAACATTGATAGATTAAAAGAAGCAAATGAATATTCTCTAGATAGGTGATTATACACCCTACTTCGGTGCGACCGACTTAGCCATGCTGCCTGCCCGATTTCTGTCATTTACCGGATGTGAGGCTAGAGGTTACGCTTTATCATCACATCAGATTCACTTCGAATGCCACATTGTCAGATCCATCGAAAATCACTAATTGACGTCTACAACAGTACATTACGTGTTAGCTAAAGAAGTGGCCTTCTCCGCTTCCACTCTTGGTACGGTTGAAGAAATCAATGTACGTGGCCTTTCTGGAAATACTCTGTCAGACATTCATCCATACAAGTCATCCAGGAACGGGATGAGCCGAAGGCACTATTCAGTACATCCATCTTAGGCACTGTTATCTATGACTTATACAATAGCCCTTGCACTTTACTCCGTCTTCAGTTATCTTTGGCATATATGATTCGCAACGCTTATGCCAATACAGAGTGGTTCTTTGGATAATAATCCAACCGGTCTCTCCATATTAACAACGTTAAAATGGTCAAAACATTGATAGTCTGTGATTTAACTATCAACGAAAAACTCGTGTGCAAACAACAATACTATTTCCAAATGGAAATTCTATCGATCAATCATCATTCAACATATATCTCTTCAGTTCATTAATTTACTTATCTTCTGTTTTCCATATTTTCCACATTTCTTATTTTCTAAATTTAGAAAATATATGTTCTTACCATTGGAAAACATTTCCATCTCTTGTTTTCTATACTAGAAAACAATTCCGGTTCTTATTTGGAAAACCTTTCCAAAACTCTTACATTGGACTTAGACAGATGTTTAAACAACCCATCGCGATGCCAACTCAAACCATTACATTTATTAACTAAATCCACTTGACCACTTCACTCTCGAACCGTAACCATTTCTTAATTAAAAACGAAGCCAATCTAGTTGGGGTAGAACTACCTCTCAGACCTTAACTGAACAACATTTCTAACCTTGAAATAGGCAAAGTTTACTTTAATTTCTTTAACTAACTTCCTTACTTAACCTTTCTTTAGAATAACTATATTCGATTAACTCTTTCAATTTACTCTATTGGATTGACCTTATTGGATTAACCCTATTTGATTTAACTCTAATCGACTTATTCTTTTTCACTTAACTCCTGCCGAGTAAACTATATTCGATAGCTCCTTTAACTCTATTCGAATAAACTATATTCGATTAACTCCTTTAAATCTATTCGAATAAACTATATTCGATTAACTCCTTTAACTCTATTTGAATAAACTATATTCAATTAACTCCTTTAACTCTATTCGAATAAACTATATTCGATTAACTCCTTTAACTCTATTCGAATAAACTATATTCGATTAACTCCTTTAACTCTATTCGAATAAACTATATTCGATTAACTCCTTTGGATTAACTAACTTCAACTAACTCCTTTGAATTAACTAACTTCGAATAACCAATATTCGATAACTCCTCTTCGAATAAATAATATTCGATAACTCTTCTCAAATGAATAACATTTGATTTATCCACTCGAATAAACTATATTCGATTACTCTTCTCTCGAATACACTATATTCGATAACTCTACTTCGAATAAGTGATATTCGATAACTCTACTCGATTAACTCCACTTGGATAACTCCAACTGGTAGATTCTAACTCTAACAGGTTAACTCAACTTATTCTACTTAACTTAACTTGATTAACTCCTATCGAATAACTGGTATTCGATTTAACACCATTCGCTTGACTCTAGGTCGCAGCGATCACAATGGTTACGCCTGATTCCCTCAGGAAACATCCGACCGCCTCAGTCTATCTACAGCCATGCGAATTACGCTAGCAGTCGCGCTAAATGGCATCTCATTTGGATTAACTCTAATTGTTCAATTCTAACTGTTTAACTCTAACTGGTTAACTCTAACTGATTAACTCTACTGATTTACCCTACTGATTAACTCTAACTGGTTAACTCTAACTGGTTAACTCTACTGTTTAGCTCTAACTGGTTAACTCTAACTGATAATTCTAACTGGTTAACTCAAACTGATAATTCTAACTGGTTAACTCTAACTGGTTAACTCTAATCGATTAACTCTATTTGACTAACTCGACTCGACTAACCCTTTTCGAATAACATATTCGATTAACTAACTTCAAATACCATATCCGATTTACTAACTTCGAATACCATGTTCGATTTACTAACTTCGAATACCATATTCGATTAACTAACTTCGAATACCATATTCGATTAACTAACTTCGAATACCATATTCGATTAACTAACTTCGAATACCATATTCAATTTCTCCTTTTTGATAACGTTTATCCATTTAAAAAGATCCCCTTTTAACCACGTTTATTCATTTATAAAGATTCACTTTTTAGTAACGGTTCTTCACTTTATAAATGTTCTTTTAACTACTTATAAGGATTTCCTTTTTAATACGTCTTATTCCTTTATAAACCAATTTCCTTTTTATTAACTCTATTTATTTTCTAAATATTCTCTTTTGAATTCTATTTGTAAATGGTTTACAAATATTTCTTTTTCTATTTTATTCTATTTGCAAATGGTTTGCAAATATTTCCTTTTTGAATTTATTCTTAAAAATATTCTAACTTCTTAAATTTCCGGAAAAGTTCGCCATAACCTTCTTTGTAACGGGAGCATCGGGAAAATCTCCAAACCGCCACACAGGCCTTTCCAAAGAAAATATTTTGAATTTATTTCCTTTTTAAAATATCTCATATTTATAAATATTCCATTTATAAATATTCCTTATTTATAAATATTCAAATTTATAAATATCTCTTATTTATAAATATTCCAATTTATAAATATTCTGTTTTCAATATCACTTTGAAAATTCCTTATCAACATTCCGTATGTTATGGTATTCAATCATATCAAATCACGATAACCAATATCGTCCAAACATATATAATCGACACCGATTATATATCACATCATATAACACAATATATGAATCAAAACAGTATTATAAATATTGAGGAACCCAGTTGGGTCCCTCCAACCTATTTCCATGCATCACAGATGTTACACAATAAAATCAACATCACATTCAGTTCAGTACAGATTATTCTGATAACAGAATCAATATATAAATATTTACCGGTTTATATATATATATATATATATATATATATATGTATATAAATTTTCCAATAACTGACTAGCAGTTCAATCAATCAACCAACACACAGAAATCAACAAATGATTAACAGTTCTAAAAATACATTATAAAAATATAACTGTTCAGAGTTGGTGAGTTTTACTCACTTTGGCGCGTTAACCGTTAAATAATCGGTTTGCGTTATTTGATTCAGTCGGACAATTTATTTCGCCATAAATTGTAACGAGCTCCACTCCACTCCCAGTCAGTTCCAGCATGTAGCCGTCATCCATATGATCCCAACGGATCTTGTTTCGTCAGATTCTGATATCGTATGGAGAAGTTATACGATTTACAAGTTAAGTACACATTTGATTTCTATTTAAATAAAATACCGGGCCTTACCAAATACCCCTGGCCCATTACAAATCAGACCCGCCTCCCTTTACTTCCTCTTCTCCCTCTTTAACTCACGAATTACCAGTACTGTTCGATGGCCATTTCGACCATCTTCTTGCCACAAATTCTCCTCTTCAACTCCACTACAAATCAGACTAACACTGCCATGTTGTTTCTCTTCACCTCCTCTTTCTACTTCGGTCGTTGAAACCTAACTCGCCGGCATCGCGTTCCCAACTCCAGTCCACGCACAGTGAATATCGCACAAACCAAATGATCACCGGAGTCCCCAAAACTCGGTGTACAAGTGCGAATCGACACCTTAAACCCAAACATGACATCAAAAACCAACATCGAGGCTTCGATTTCACCATTTGTTGAACCTTAGATCGACCGCTGCGTATGGAGGACTTCCAAAATTTGGATCGAACCAAGTAAAATAGATATCATGATGAAGAGGTCGATCTCAGGAGAATAAAAACATAAGTTTCATGATTTAAAACTTTTTATATGAATTGTTCTTGATTTTCTTTTCTCACGATGATTTTTCTGTGTAATGAATTTGTGGCGACGGATATTTCTTACTGAGGAAATGGAAATTTTAGGTTATAAGGATTTAGAAAGGGTATTTATAGGCAAACAAAATATCTTAGATATTTTTTTATTAATATTTTAATATTTTACTTTGTCCATTTCTCATCGTATCCGACTTCTAAAAATTCCTGCGGTCACATATGATACCCAAAAATCACCAAACTGGACATGCAGTTACAGTTCGACATTACGGTCCCAACGAAACTGGTTTCGTCGAATTCCGACTCCGTTTGCTCACACAGCGTATTTTTAACTATCAAAATATCGACTGTTTCTCACTCTAAAAATCCGTACGGCCACATACTGATTCTAAAAATCACGAAACTGGAAATCTAACAACTATTTGACATTGCGGATCCAACAAAATTAGTTTCGTTGAATTCCGACTTAGTTTGCAAAAGTGGCTATTTTTAAAGCTCTAAATAGCCCATTTAAAATATATAAACATATTTAAATAAATTAAATTAAATATTAATAATTTAATATTATCGTATATATTCACAGTGGGATACCATACAGCTACAGAATATTCTCATATGGATTTACAACTCGATATCACATCGTCAGGGTTATATCGATGTTCGTTTTCTATTTAAATCCTTATATAAAATATAATTAAGTCGTTATGGTCAGGGCGCTGCATTTCTGAGAATTTGATTTGGACGTAAATCAAAATCTATACGACGAAATCCCGATTTTTCTCTTCCATTAGAAAACTATTATCAAATCGGTCCTGACGGTTCTTGTTTCACAGAAATCCGACTTAAAACGGACCCTGTATATTCAGTTTAAGTTCAAATCGCCAAATAGCGAACTGCAGCGCCATTTCGAGCTCGATTATAATTATATTATAATTCCACGTTCAAACTGTCGTTTATATAATATATTTGTTATTCAAATTCAATTCCAAACTGAATTATACCTTATATATAATCCAATTCACACTGTATTGTGAATTCAGCTATTTTTGACTATTTCGACATTATAATATATTATTATATTATAATTATTAATTAAATATTCAATATTATTTAATTCCAGTTATTGATATTGCCAAAATGATATTTAAATAATTAAATAAATTAATTATTCAACAGCTAAAAATGCGGGTTATTACACAGTAATAACTCTCCCTATACTTCTAAAATCGTGATCCCTAGAGTACTGGGAACCATTCGCCGGGACCTTGAGATGCAGCGCACCCTTTAAGACATACTTAGAGACGAAGAACAACTCGCGAGAAAAATAAGACAGAAAGGAGAAAGCAAATGTTTCGGCTTTACTGAAACGAGAAGAAGAAAAGGATCTTCGAAGAGGTATTTATACATGTGAAGAAATCTTAGCCCTTAAGGATTAGTAACTGCGGAATTTCAGGGTAGGAACGTTCATTTAGATTTAGGGTAGACTTAACTGCGGAATTTCAGGGCATGGAAACAATAGGGTAGCTTACTGTGTAGGAAGGGTACGATGCTTCATTTCAAAGCAAATGGAGATATTATTTTCAACTTTGTTTAAACAGTTTATTTCAGGGTACTAACGTGGACTCAAGACAAAGTATACCCAATCAACATGTTGTACAGCAGTATGGTATTATAGGGTATGTGGTTTGACATTGTGATTAGGATAGCTTTGATTTACAAATACATTTCAGTGTGGTTCGGCATAGACTTTGATACATTTAGGATTGTTAAATAATGCACAACGTAGTGCTAAATTTCATCCGGAACCGTTTATTTCAGACTGCTATGGAAGAAATAAAAATACAGTCGTGTCCAGCGAGGTGCCACGATCCCAAAAATATAATAATATCGGTAGGTTAACTCACATTGTGAAACCCCAAAATGCTGTTGCAAGGTGCAAAACACTCCAAATCAAAAGTTACGTATTTAATTAATTAAAAATAACAGTAAAATTCTAAAAAATAAATTATCACTATGTCTCAAAAGAATCTTATCTAAATTCGATAACGATGTCTAGTTATATCGAATAAACTGTTACGGTCGATAAACGATTTTACAGCGACTTTTTGAATATCTTGATTTTTCACTTCCATTAGAAAAATACAGTTTAACAGGTTCGAACGTTTCTTGTTTCGACGAAATCTGACAAATAACGGATCCTGTACACTCAGTTGATGTTCAAAACGTTAAATTACGAACTACCGCGATATTACGGGCTCGATTATATTTAATATATATTTATATACGTTCAACTTCGTTTTAATTAATATATAAATCCACTTATCTTACGAATTCAATATTTAAACTGATTTTAATATTCAAATACAAACCAATAAAACCCGGGACGTTACATTCCTTCCCCTTTAAAAGAATTTTGTCCCCGAAATTACTAAGGTAGGGAAAATGCTACAATCGATATTATAACCAGGTTAAATTTTTTTATTTCATTTCTTAAATTTAGTTTTCAACAGGACTGATTTATTCTAATTAAAATATTAATTCCTTCCAATACTTTCAGAAATTCTGAAAATTTCCTAACAGCTTAAATTTTCGGAGAACTTCATCAGCATCTCCTCTACATGGCTCATTCGGTAATATTACAACTTTCCTCTCTGGGCTTTCTTCGATTCAGCAGAAAATCCAACAGCCAAACGGCTTGTCAAACAGACTCATAAAAATCTCATACCCGTATAAAATATAAACGTGTACCCTTTTGTCCGGCATTCAACTCTATTTCTGCCCTTTGTTATTACTTTAGCATATAATCAGGCATCCTAGGTTGGTCTCCAATCAATTCATCCTCCCCTCTGATCATTCGTTTTTACCTAAGCTAAATTCCATTTCAAAATTCAAGTTCGCATCTCAATTCCATTTACTGATTTATTTCTCAAATTAGTTATCTTTATCTCCAAATTCAAAATTCGATTCTTATTCTCCAAGAATTTATTCATTTTAATAACTCAAATTTCCATTCTGGATTGTTCCAAATTCAGTCCAATTTTGTTGTCTTATTTTAAGTTCCACTTTTACCATTTAACTCCATAGGTTAAATCTTTTATTTCAAATTCAGATTCTTGAGATTTATTTCAAATCAGTTTGAAATAATATATATATATTTGCAAATAATAATGGTAACTCGAAACATTTGAATTCTTGACAACTTGCTTCCTCAAAATAATTCGAATTTTTTTTTTGGTAGTAATCCGTCACTTAGAAACTCGAAAATTACACTGATGATGCCATGGTTCATCATCAGGGTTATTTTCCAGCGATCGAAGTGAGTTCAATACTATATTACTATCAAAACTTATTTTCAAACACTTCTATTTTTGAAATTACTTCAAAATATTTTTCACAGCGCTTGGAAAACAATTTCAAATCTCCCAGGATTTTAAAATTCCCATGTATTTAATCCAAATATTATTTCCAACTCTTTTCTAAGTTTCTAGAGTTTTATTTCAATTCTGGTTTTAAATTCAGGTTTGGTTCATCTGATTTTGCCGATTATACTTATATAATATTTCGATTGGTTATTTATATAACTATCTCAATTATAAATCTTATTTGATCATAATAATGATCAACACATCCAATATACTATAATAACCTCAAGATATATAATTCTTTTATATCAAAATATATTTTGGGTAAAATTATTTCATTTACCCAGCTTTGAAAACAATATCGTGTCGAATTTGCTCTATCCAAGCATTTATAAATCCCGATCGACTCCATCAGCTAAACGCGTTGATCTGGAATTTACATACCACTCACCAGATCAATCAACACAATATAAAACAGTTTTTATATCGATTTACAAATACGCGCTCATATATATACACTCAAACTCAATCTAGGATGTTACTAACCCTATCTCTATTGAGTCATGCCACAGAGCCAAGTTAATCACTTAACCTTCAGCTTTGATACCAACTGTAATGGCCCGAAAATCCATAGCAATTTGAGCTGACTAATATCCTACACATTCAACTCAAAGTGCACGAAAGTTCAGATCATTAATAGAAAGAATTAATAGGATGAGAGAGATAAGATAGAATTAATAGAATAGAAGAAGAAGAACACAGCTGAACAGAATCAGAGTAAACACGAAACTCACAGCGGAATGAATAAAATGTATTATATAACAAAAATTTGAAATATAAATCTGAATTTGTATATATATACATACCATATTGGAGTATAACTCATATACATCACAGGGGAAATAATCTCTAATAACTAGCGGTGAAGCTTCCTGCTTTAAGCTCGTCCAAATGTATCTGTAAAAGCCTAAAACACTTGACTACCCATACAAATTTGGGCACCCAAGAGTTTAGGGAAAACAAAAAAATAAACTCTGGGCCAGTCATGGGACTGGTGTGAGTAAATTCCAACCATATCATTTAACTTTGGAAACCCTTTTGAAACAAAATGATAACAGTAAGACCAACCCACACATAAACATGGATAGTTTTTACCTTACTATAACCCAAAATACTTTGATATCAAACTCCAGTAATATTATAATAATGTCTAATCAAATAAATAACCAAATAGCAGAACGCTTGCATCTCACGCTCCACATATATAATATAAAATCTAAAACTGCAGAGCGCTTATTGGAGATTGGATTCCAACAGACAAGGTATGGGAGAACCTACCGATCAGTGTACTCTAGAGGGTGTACACTGGGGTTCAACAAGAACGTCTTGCAACCCGGCCACACATGACCGACCACTCATTTAGCTTGAGTGTATCGAATATATTGCCACCCACGGTTGTTGGCCATCCAACCGTAATCCGAAGATACAGAATCAAAAAAGAAGAACAAATGTGAATTTTCTCTAGATCGGTGACAATACACCCTGCTTGGGGATGACCCAACTAGCCATGCTGCCTAGCCCAACTTTTGTTACTTCCTGGTTGTGAGGCTAGAGGCTACGTCTATCTTCAGAACATCTGATCACCATTCACTTTGAATGCCACATCGTCAAACTGGTCAATTCACAAATCGATTCCCAAACATATCATGGGTATAAAAAGCTAAGAGGAACAAATTCCTCCGCCACCAGACGTAATACCTTTAAGAGATCAACTGCACGTGATTTTGTTAGGTATACTCTGTCATACACTCGTCCATACAAGTTGTCGTGGGACTGGACAATCAGGAAACACCATTCTGGAACAGAACGACCCTTGCGTTTCACTCCTTCTTCAATTTCTTCAGTATAATATAATTTGCAGCGCTTATGCCTATATGGAGTGGTTTTCGGATAATATATCCAACCGGTCTCGCCGTATTGACAACGATGGTCAAACAATTCGATAGTCGGTTATTTAACTATCAAAGTAAAATAACATCCATCAAATGTACAACTAAACATCACACAATCACTGGCCCTTTTTGTTTACATTAATTTTCTAGTTTTTCATATCTTCCCAGATATTTCCCTCAACCCGTTTAAGCCTTACACTTCTTGGAAAACATTTCCAGTTTTCATTATAACTATTTAATTTGCAACATTCGCTTTTTAAACTCTATTCATTTTAAAATGTGAATAATCCATTTATAGAAATCTGAACACTTTTATCAAATAAATTCCCATTTAAGTAATAAATACCCTTACGGCTCAATCTTATTTACCGAGTTATTCTATAACTTTATCTTACCATTCCACTTCATAACTCTGTTTCTAAGTCACTTCTTGTTAAGTAGATATCATGTTTATAACCTTAATCTTGATTTCGTATTCTATCATAACTTATTGGTTTAAAACCAAGTATTTACTATCCTATCAATTTATAATTTCTAAAATAACTTATTTTCAGAATATTCGACATTGTCGAATCATAATCCAAATACTAATGGTTTAATTCTAATCACATTTCGAACATCGAAATGATGTCATTGTTTTTCTGAAGTGATTCTCCAATTTCTTTTCCCTAAACTCATTCTTATATTTCTTTGGCCAAACATGGTTACTTATTATTTTTAGAGTAGGTGGATTTCAAACCAAAATGTTTCCATTTCCTAGGGAGTAGTGCTATATATAAAAATCACGCTTAAGCTTGGTCAACAACACTAATTTATCGTTATAGTTCAAAAACTTGTCATACGCTGTAATATTCCACTTTATAACTAATATCGACATAACAATCACGCTTAAGCCTAGTCAACAACGTTATTTTATTGTTATAGTTCAAAAACTTGTCGTACGCTGTAATATTTCACTTTATAACTAATCTCGACATCTCTTTCCGTTACAAACTAATACCATCCTTCGATAATAGTGGAGCCGTTCAAGTTGGGGTATTTTATTTACCTCTCAGACTTTGATCGACAACGTTCTTGTCTTAGAATAGATATAAGTCCATAACTCTAAACTCCTTATTACTTATAATATCTATCAGACCATATTTTCTTGTTTAATTTGAAATATGGTTTTATAACACCATATCCTTGCTTTGAAACTTGGTTGGTCATAACTATTTACATTAAATATAAATTCCTTGCTTCATCTTACTTATACAATTCCATTTATAACTTATTTTATCAAAAATCATTAGTGCTCTTTGTCTTCTGACATTTTACTTTCCATTCGAATCATTTCATCCAATTCAGGTAAACATCTCATACAAATTCAATATTATCTTAAATGAATTCCATTTAAGAATAATTACTTTAATTTAAATAATTACATAGAAATTAACTTCACCATAACTGAAATAAGAAGATTTACTTCATTATCAAGTTAACTAGATTGGTTTCTTACCTTATTAAACAATGACTGATCCTACTTGTTCAATAATCATTCAAATTTTATTAATTAAAAATTTAATTAATACAAAATATTATTAATTTTGATTAATTTATTTCTAAGCTATTATCATTAGATTAATTGAAGACCAATTAATCTAATAATCAAATTCCAATAAACAGTTGATTTAATCAACTTCAAACCCTCAGTTAATTTGTTAACTGATTTTAATTACTTCTTACTATTTGATTAATATAATTAACCTAATAATATTTCTTAATTATTGCTTTAAAATACTTATCCAAATTATTTACTCGCAGGATAATTACAGCTTAATAATTTATTTAAATGTCAAATAATTGTTTATATTTACTTTATAAAATGAACTATAAAATACCAGTTTAAAATAGAACTTCTATTATAGTTTAAATTTCGCTTTAATTATAAAAATATAATTTTATAATTAACTTCGTTGATTTGCCTGGCGGCCAATCAACTTCTTAACAAAACGATGGGTTTATGGTCGACTATTGCCACTTTCTGGATCGATGTCGTTTACTGATTAAATCAAACAAATGTTGAATCATTCAACATCAATATTAATACGGGATTTTAATGTCATTTGGGTTCAAACAGTGCATATCTAAATAATATAAAACAAACAGTACATTATAAATATTGAGAAATCCGGTTGGATTCCTCCAACCGGTTTCCTCCATCCACAAACGTTAGTCATCACACTTAACACTAACTCTATACTAGGGGATATTATAATCGATTGAATCAGTATCCAACCGAACGATGTGTACTTATGCAACGATATATATATTTCAACCAATTTAATTGTAATCTACTTAAACGACCATCACACATCATTCAATCAACATTAAAATATAATTATAATATTTTAAAATAGATCAAAGTTAGTGAATTTACTCACCTTGGCGCGTTAACCGTTAAAGAACGATTTGCGTCAGTTGATTATATCAAGCATTCTATTCCGCCGTAATTTCTGACGAGCTCCAAATGGTTCCAATCAGCTTCGTCGTGTAGTCGTAATTTAGTCTAATTAATCAGGGTTCAATCATGATTAGGCATCCCGGTATTTCTTCCTCTACGTACGTAAACTATCCCACATGAATTCACTCAATCTACTTGTTGACATCGCAAGAGTTCACTGAAGTCCGACACCTCCCCACTGATGACCGCCTTTGTCAAATCTCCTACCTCCGACTAACTTAGTCCCGTTTGACAACTCGTAGCCCACCCACGGCACATAAAACTCCAGCTTATACAGATCCACTTCCACCTCAACACAACAACACTATTTTCCATATATTTTACAAAACCCGTCCTTCTTCTCTAAAATAATTCACAGCTGTTTCCCTTATTTTTCCATAAAGTTAAACATTGAGATTTTCCCACTCATTCCACGTACTGCTGCTACATCAAAACAAGCTTCACCATCGTTTTACTGATACCTTACGTTAGAACCATAAGGGTACTTTGAGGGAATCTACATCCACCTGTATCCAACTTTTAAGACAACTTCAAGCCATACTTTTTTTTGTAAATACAAATATATATAATTCCTGGCCCAACTCCACTTTTCAAAACCCACCTTTCCACTTTTCAACACCTTCCACCGAAGAAGACCTCAAGCTCCAGCACTTCCATTATGTCCTTCTTCATCGTTCCACGTACATGAACCCGTTGCAGTTTTTCACCTCCATTCACTTCATGCATGCAAACAACTACATGCCTCACGTCCTTTTTAGATCTCCATCCTTCCTCACTTAGACATGTTTCACGCACCGCTCTGGTTTTATCTCGTGGAACTGGGTATGCTTCATGCACATATAACAATCCATATATATATATATATATATATATATATATACTGTAGCGATTATGTGAATGTACATAAACCGCCTAACTTTGCCAAGCTCCAACTTCCCCATACACGCACCGACACCATCATACTCGCAAGTTATTCATTACACCTCTTTATACATCAAGCCTTCACGTCTCCCCTTCCATACAACACCGTACTCATCATCCAAAACCACCATACTGCTCCTTGCTCCGATCCCTAGCATCTCGTCCTGCACTTCTAAGTAAAACATGCTGATTCTCCTTCGGCTATAGGTACACCACAACGCACCTCCCCTTCAAGCCTGACTCCACACAGTAATAACTCTCCCTATACTTCTAAAATCATGATCCCTAGAGTACTGGGAACCATTCGCCGGGACCTTGAGATGCAGCGCACCCTTTAAGACATACTTAGAGACGAAGAACAGCTCGCGAGAAAAATAAGACAGAAAGGAGAAAGCAAATGTTTCGGCTTTACTGAAACGAGAAGAAGAAAAGGATCTTCGATGAGGTATTTATACATGTGAAGAAATCTTAGCCCTTAAGGACTAGTAACTGCGGAATTTCAGGGTAGGCACGTTCATTTAGATTTAGGGTAGACTTAACTGCGGAATTTCAGGGTATGGACACAATAGGGTAGCTTACTATGTAGGAAGGGTACGATGCTTTACTTCAAAGCAAATGGAGATATTATTTTCAACTTTGATTAAACAATTTATTTTAGGGTACTAATGTGGACTCAAGACAAAGTATACCCAATCAATATGTTGTACAGCAGTATGGTATTATAGGGTAGGTGGTTTGACGTTGTGATTAGGATAGATTTGATTTAAAAATACATTTCAGTGTGGTTCGGCATGGACTTTGATACATTTCGGATTGTTAAATAATGCACAACGTGGTGCAAAACTACATCCGGAACCGTTTATTTTAGACTGCTATGAACAGAAATAAAAATACAGTCGTGTCCAGCGAGGTGCCACGATCCCAAAAATATAATAATATCGGTAGGTTAACTCACATTGTGAAACCCAAATGTTGTTACAGGGTGCAAAACACTCCAAATAAAAAGTTGCATATTTAATTAATTAAAAATTACAGTAAAATTCTAAAAAATAAATTATCACTATGTCTCAAAAGAATCTTGTCCAAATTCAAAACCGATATCTAGTTATATAGAATAAACCGTTATGGTCGATAAACGATTTTACAACGACTATTTGAATATTTGATTTGGATATAACTCAGAATCTATAATCCAAAATCTGTATTTTTCACTTCCATTAGAAAAATATAGTTTAACAGGTTCGAACGTTTCTTGTTTCGACGAAATCTGACTAATAACGGATCCTGTACACTCAGTTGAAGTTCAGAACGTTAAATTACGAACTACCGCGATATTACGGGCTCGATTATATTTAATATATATTTATATACGTCCAACTTCGTTTTAATTAATATATAAATCCACTTATACTACGAATTCAATATTTAAACTGATTTAAATATTCAAATACAAACCAATAAAACGCGGGAAAAGAAATAAATAAATTATTATAAAATAAATTTGGAAATGTAAATTCAAGAAGGAATATTAGAAAGGGAAATGGAAATCATTCTCAAAAGAAACGATGAAATTTATTTTAATGTTCGAAATGTGTATTTGTAATTATAATTCGACTTTGTCGAATGTTATTAAAACAATTTATTTATAGAAATTATATATTATATAATTCAGAATTTGTCAAGAGAAATAATATTTGATTTAAAAACCCATAATTTATACTCAAAGATGTAATAGAGATTTAGTTATAAATTTAATTAACAAAGTGTTGACGTGAAAATAGAGTTTATAAAGTAGAATACGAATACGAATTTATAAAAGAAGTAGATAGATGAGGTTTTAAATTGTAATGGATTTTTTTATTTAAATCAAGATTTGATTTAATAAAATGAGCCCAAATTTATAGAAGAATAATATTCACGTTATAAGGTGAATAATGGTTTTTGAGCCAACGATTTGCAAGATTAAAATGGTTATAAAAGGAAATGATTTGTGTTAATAAGAAGTTAAGAATGGATTTAAAGAAATTAGAAACTGACTGGAGACTAGTTAAGTTAAACGGCTTTCTAAGTATTGATCTGATGTTGGTTTCGGTCTTCGGGGTTGATAATTAGGGTGTTGTTCTCATACTAGTTTACGGTTAGGGACTGATGGACGTGACAGAATAGTAATGCATGAATAAGAAATGGAAATGTTTTTTCCAATATTAATAATGTATATTTTTTTAATACAGAAAATAAGAAGTCGGGGATATATGGAAATGTTTTTCCAAAAATTGTAAAAGGATAAACGGGTTTTAAGAAGATCGGGAAATAATCTGGGAAACGGGAAATGGGGAAACGGATAAATTAATGTTAAATTAATTAAGGGGAGCTCTGTGTTGATTGATGATTGATCGGTAAGATTTCCATTTGGAAATACGACCTTTGTATATATGTATGTTTCCCTTTGATAGTTAAATAACCGACTATCAAAGTTTTTGACTATCTTTCTGTTGTCAATACGGCGAGACTGGAATCAGATTTATTATCTAAAAACCAACCCGTATGGGCATTTGTGTTGCGAATCAAATATGATGAAGATAATTGAAGATGGAGTTTATGCAAGGGCTGTTATAACGACCCGTAACTTCCCCGTAAAGGAAAGCGTCGGATAGTTCGAGAACAAACCACAACAGAACGCATACAGAAGAACATTTCATTGTTATTACAACAATGCACCAGATTACAAGAATATACAGAGTAAAAATGAATATTACACAGAAATATCAGAGATTTAAATTACACTTAAATACATAGCAGCGGAAAATAATACAATACACAACTAGAAGAGATATACGGATACAAAGCTTTCCGGATATCATTCCAGCTGTAAACCAGGATCCTGCGAATATAAATCTGCAAAACCAAAACTACTAGCTGCCCGTGTCAAAATAAGGGCACCCAGAGTTTAGGTTAAAACAATAAACTCCAGGTCAGTCATGTGACTGGTGTGAGAACTAAAACAGTTATTATTCTTTATTTTAAATCTAGGTAAATCAAGGGACCACGCCGTATAACACGGAACGGGTTTTCCTCCCAAGAATACCAGTGCATAAAACAAACAGCGCAATGCTAAATAAAGAAAAATGAAGCTGTTATAAGACCCAGGTCCCATCACACAATGCAACGCAGCCGAGGATAGGGTTTTCCCTTATAACAGCCAAAGAATGCTTGATACGTTTAAAACAAATCATTTGATACTATTATAAGTGCATAGTGTATAAAACAACTTCACATCATAAGTATCAATCATAGGCGGCATGGGTACCATATATCATGTCGCCATATATAGGTTTACAAATAAAACCGCAAATGTCACGTATTTGGAAATTGGATTTCCTTCTATGAACCGAGGCTAGGGATCGTCCTCACCGAATTCGTGACTCTCTAGCCCGAGCCACAAGCAAGCGCGTAGGCAAGCCTTTAGATCCTCAGGGCCGGTCCACCGATGTGGATTATTATGCCTGAACACTACGTCTCCCCACCCTATGGGGTGTAAGTCTGGTCCGTCAGCCGACCAGAATGCTTCGGCCGAAACCGATATAACCGAGGCGCCTCGCAACAGCAACAACCACATAAGTCAAACTCGTCAGGGCGTGTAAAACCACTGACGCCACTTCTAGCTAGAAAGAAACGCATGCCCTCCCTGACGTCCTCTCCCGTTTCTGGTTCACAACCGGGGTGTGAGGCTCGCGAATTCACGTTACACAAAGCTGTGCCACACAGGCTGTGCTTTGATCATCACCACAAGACTTTGCTTTTCAACAGAAGCCTCGATCAATTGCCACTCAGGCATGCCACACAGGCAATTCACTCCATGCGTTTGATATGCATCAATATATAACCCCTGAGCTCGTACGTCTCAGAGAAGGGCGTTAAGCAAGAGAATAAATTCTCCGCCGCCAAACAGATATATATTTAATAGAAATCAATCACACAGACTAAAATCCAATGTCAGACACACAGTCCATTTACAAGTCCGTTCTGGGTCTGAACGAAACCGGAGGCACCTAGTACCCCGCATATCCATCGATCTCCAAGTACGTCTGGACGATCACCAACTGTTTCCATCTTCTTGGGTGTACAGCCCAATCAAGATCATCAGTAATCACCCAAACGACGTGAAGACTTCCGGTCTTCGACTGTGACGATCCCAAAATCCGAGGGGCTGTATTAAGGATAATCATTAGGAAATAACACATTAATCATCATAGCAGAGTACAGATAATAGCAGAAACAATAAATAAAATAATTTACATGGATATGACAGCGGAATCACAACATGTAGGAATATCAGAATAGCATAACGTGGGATACACTTAGTAAAAAGAAAGGGAAGTGATCAGTCATCATCGCCAGAGGCGGAATACATATACATATAGTGACATCATAAGAGTATCAGTCTACATCGCCGAAGGCGGAATACATATACATATAGTGAGAAATACGGAAAGTAAATCAGTCTGCATCGCCAGTGGCGGAATCATAACATAAATACAGGAATGGCGGAAAATATCTAAGTCATCACTATGAAGTCAGCCTCGCCATGAGCCAAAAGTGCACGCTAAGCAGCTGTGCAGAACCAAAAACCACCTGTCACCTGTGTACTAGGCTGCCCGTGTGAAAATAAGGGCACCCGCGTTTGCAAAGTGAAACAAACAACGAGTCAGTCATGGGGACTGGTATGAGGAATCTATTTAACAGTTAAACAACAGTAATAGCACATCATAGGACCACGCCACTTTCGCGGAACGGGTTTACTCCAGTGATTGCTAGTGCATTTAAAACAAGGTAAATTCTTTTAAAACAACGCAATGCTTTTAGAAAGAATGAAGCTATTATAAGACTCAGGTCCCATCACACAATGCAACGCAAGCCGGAGGATAGAGTTTTACCTTATAATAGCCAAATATGCTTGATACGTATAAAGAGAAATCATTTGATATTATTACTAGTGCATATATGTTTCAAAAACGAATAGCATCATAAATATCAATCATAGGCAGCATAGCTACCATATACTATGTCACCGTACTAGTACTACAATCAAGTCCGTTATCTCGTATTGGAAATTGGATTTCCGTCATGAGTCGAGGCAAGGGGCAAGCTCCTCTCCGCTTCGAGACACTCTAGCAAATGCCTCAGGATTACGCACACTGGGTAACCCCTGGATCGGCTGGGCCGGTCCTCACTTACGTTAGAGGATTGGCAATTCCTGAACACACGTTTCCCGGTCCTTACAGACCTATAATCGAGGCGCCTCGCATTCCAACAACCACAAAGGTGAAAAGTAGATATATATGTCAGGACTGGTAAGTCACTGACACCACCATAGCTAGAAAGAAACGTCGTGCTCTCCCAGCGGCCCGTATCCCGTTTTTAACTCATACCGAGGTGTGAGGTTCGCGAATCTACGAAATACACAAAGCTAGGCCACGTAGCCTTGCTTTGATCATCATCCACAAGACTTTGCTTTGCAACAGAAGCCTTGATCACAGCATCTTGGCATGCCACATAGGCAGTCCACTCCATACGATTGATTTCCATCGATATATAACCTCTAAGCTCGTACGTCTCAGAGAAGGGCGTTAAGCAAGAGAATAAATTCTCCGCCGCCAAACAGATATATATTTAACAGAGATCAATCGGTATAGAACAAAATCCAATGTCAGACACACAGTCCATTTACAAGTCCGTCCTGGGTCTGAACGAAACCGGAGGCGTCAAATTCCTCGTATATCCGTCCAATCAACATATACGTTCAGACGGCTACTACTTCCGTCCCTTTCCGGTAGCTACTCCGGTTAGGAACCTCAGTAGCGCCCATCCAACCGATACGAAGATCGTCGGTCTTGGATCGTCTTTGCATTTTCCAATTCGAATCGCTCGATGAATTATTTGAAATGAGGGTTAGCTCGGCCTTTTCAAATAACTCACGTCATTAGAATTTAAATCGATTCTTTATATGGTTATATTATTCGACATCCATCTTTCAGTTATTTAATGTCATTTTCATGTCATACACATACAACCGTCAAATATCAAACAATTCAAGCCCAATTGGTTTATTTGCAACCTATGTTGCTTATAATATTTTATAACAATTTTTCGCCATTTTTATTTATTTAAAAATGACCATATTTAATCAAACGACGCTTCAGGTCGTTTCGTGTCACTGGCGTTGTTTTCCCCTTAGTTTGTTTTACACATATCGGAAAATCTAGCCGTTGGATCTTCACAAATTTTACATCATTAGGAAGATCTTTTCAAAACGAATCCAACGATTCCAGTTTTGGGAAAATCCGACGGTCGGATCTCCCACACTAACCATTTGAAGTTACGATTTCAATTTACGAACTGCAGTGTCGTTATTCGATTAAATTTAATTATATTTATATATATATAAATATAATCGTTTCTGGCGCTGTTTTTCCTTAATTTTGAATTAAACATTCCAGACAATCCAACCGTTGGATTTTTACAAGGTTGGTGCCGTTGGAAAGATTATTCCAAGGCGAACCCGACGATTGAGGTTTCGGGAAAATCCAATGGTCGGATCTTCCGCACTAGTCATTTGAAATCACGGTTTCAAAATACGAACTGCACGGCCACGTTTCGTTTTAATTCTATTTATATTTATATATTTATATAAATATAGTTCATTCAATGATTTCTATATCGTTTTCACTTCAAATATTTTTCTAACTCCCTAAAATTTTGGAAAATTTCGCCATAACCTCCCCTGCACCGGGAGCATCGGGAAATCGCAAATAGCGTTCCCGGTCCTTCTAATCTCAAAAAGGAAAAGAAAAAGCCAAGCGGCTAGCCAACAGGCTCAAAATCATCACCCAAACAAATCAGTAAATGTGTACCTATTTGTCGGGCACAAAATTTTATTCCTCTTCTCTAGCCCCTTTGCTATAACCTGTTCAATAAATATGCAGGTACATATATATACAGTTCTTATCATTTATCATTTTCTATTCAACTTCATATTTGATTTCTGTTTGGTTTAAAAACACCATTCATTCTAATGTTACATAAATAGGTGCAAATCATTTCATTGGCTAATTAATGAATATTTCAACTCATATATGTTTATTTTGAACAAGTGGCTATTTTTAATACTTCACTTTTCAACGATTTATGCACACAATAAAAATGTGATTTTTTTTGTACAACAATTCATTTCACAACACTGTTTTTCTATATAGTTCAAGTTGGTGATAAAAATGGGATTTTTATCATAAAACAATTTCTTTTAAGACGAGGTTATTTTACACAGTTCATATAGTCAATAAAAGGTGATTTTTATTATCAAACAATTTATTTCAAAATATGAATATCATTCAACACATGAATTTCTAAACAACGAATGAATATCAATTCAACACATGAATGTTTTCTATAGTTTCTATATATAAATAAAAATGTGATTTTTATTATTGAACCGTTTATTTCAAAATATGAATATCATTCAACACATGAATTTCTAAACAACGAATGAATATCAATTCAACACATGAATGTTTTCTATAGTTTCTATATATAAATAAAAATGTGATTTTTATTATCGAACCGTTTATTTCAAAATATGAATATCATTCAACACATGAATTTCTAAACAACGAATGAATATCAATTCAACACATGAATGTTTTCTATAGTTTCTATATATAAATAAAAATGTGATTTTTATTATCGAACGGTTTATTTCAAAATATGAATATCATTCAACACATGAATTTCTAAACAACGAATGAATATCAATTCAACACATGAATGTTTTCTATAGTTTCTATATATAAATAAAAATGTGATTTTTATTATCGAACGGTTTATTTCAAAATATGAATATCATTCAACACATGAATTTCTAAACAACGAATGAATATCAATTCAACACATGAATGTTTTCTATAGTTTCTATATATAAATAAAAATGTGATTTTTTTTGTACAACAATTCATTTCACAACACTGTTTTTCTATATAGTTCAAGTTGGTGATAAAAATGGGATTTTTATCATAAAACAATTTCTTTTAAGACGAGGTTATTTTACACAGTTCATATAGTCAATAAAAGGTGATTTTTATTATCAAACAATTTATTTCAAAATATGAATATCATTCAACACATGAATTTCTAAACAACGAATGAATATCAATTCAACACATGAATGTTTTCTATAGTTTCTATATATAAATAAAAATGTGATTTTTATTATCGAACCGTTTATTTCAAAATATGAATATCATTCAACACATGAATTTCTAAACAACGAATGAATATCAATTCAACACATGAATGTTTTCTATAGTTTCTATATATAAATAAAAATGTGATTTTTATTATCGAACGGTTTATTTCAAAATATGAATATCATTCAACACATGAATTTCTAAACAACGAATGAATATCAATTCAACACATGAATGTTTTCTATAGTTTCTATATATAAATAAAAATGTGATTTTTATTATCGAACGGTTTATTTCAAAATATGAATATCATTCAACACATGAATTTCTAAACAACGAATGAATATCAATTCAACACATGAATGTTTTCTATAGTTTCTATATATAAATAAAAATGTGATTTTTATTATCGAACGGTTTATTTCAAAATATGAATATCATTCAACACATGAATTTCTAAACAACGAATGAATATCAATTCAACACATGAATGTTTTCTATAGTTTCTATATATAAATAAAAATGTGATTTTTATTATCGAACGGTTTATTTCAAAATATGAATATCATTCAACACATGAATTTCTAAACAACGAATGAATATCAATTCAACACATGAATGTTTTCTATAGTTTCTATATATAAATAAAAATGTGATTTTTATTATCGAACGGTTTATTTCAAAATATGAATATCATTCAACACATGAATTTCTAAACAACGAATGAATATCAATTCAACACATGAATGTTTTCTATACAATGAATAAATATAGTTTAAGCATATGAAAATAATTCAAACACAAGAATATTATTCAAAATTTCGGCAGCATAACGGCAGGGTAGTTACACCGGCACCGTCCCTAGTACGGCTCCTCGCTCTACCTTAAAACCTCGCGGTTTTTGACAATGGGAATCATGCATCTAATTCGCACGCAGGCGGCATGTTTATATTTTTTTCATTTCCACAAACTAATCCTATGTGGTTTCAACCAATATTTTCCAATCACAAACGGGTATTTTTCAACCGCAATCAACCAATATCAATCACAAACAATCCCAAACAATCATTCGCTATCAACCAATTTTCACAACAATTTCAACCAATAAATATCGTCCATGGTTTGTGGACGAGGGGCGTATATATATATATATATATATATAGATATTTACATATAGCAATTCACTTTCATTTTCAACATATATAATATTTATATAAAAAGAAATTGAAGAGTGAGAAATCCTCACAAATAGCTATCCAATAACACGATTTTTCCTTTCTAGAACCCCTCGCCTATTTCGTCTTCTTGTCGCTTTCGTTGCCTGTATTCTCTACATAGGTAAAAATCGAATTTTTACTATGTTATTCCATATATAAAGATTGCATTTTGACTTCGCTATTAAATATATAAAGATTATATTTTTATCATTCTTTTATAAAAATGCAGTTTTTATCTTTTATAAAAATGCAGTTTTTATCTTTTTCAAAAATGCAGTTTTATGCTCTTTTAAAAAAAATGCAGTTTTTATCTTTAAAAAAAATGCAGTTTTTGCTCTTTTAAAAAATGCAGTTTTTATCTTTTAAAAAAATGCAGTTTTTTGCTCTTTTAAAAAAATGCAGTTTTTATCTTTTAAAAATTCGGTTTTTAGTTTCTTTTTAAAACAGTTTTTATAATTCTTTTAAAAATTCTGTTTTTAAAACTCTTTAAAAATCAAATTTAAAAACTCATAAAAAATCAGTTTATGCAACCTTAAAAAAAACAGTTTTTAAATTCTAAAACAAATCAGTTTAAAATTCTTAAACAAATCAGAAATTTGTTTTTAAATCGGTTTTATAAATCAAAAATAAAAGTAAAATAAAGTCTCACCGATCTTGCGAAGGGGAGGAGGAGGAGTCGGCGGCTCAGATGGCGTTCGGAGGTTCGCGGCAGGGTTCCAGGCTTCGACGGGGGGGCTGCTTCGTCAGCGACTTCGAGATGTGACGGAGGAGGCGTCTTCGATTCGATGCGACTGGGGGGGGGGGGGGTGTTCGATGGTCGGCGGCGATGTTTTGAAGGGGGCGGCTCGATTAGGTTTTTAGGTTTTTTCTTCTTTTTTTTTTCTGGTCAATGAATAAGGAATCGGGGGGGGGGGGGGGGCAAGCAGAAGAGAAAAAGGGGGGAAACGAAAATTAAAATAATATATATTTTTATTATTATTATTATTTAATTTGTAAAAATGTTGACTTTTACATACGACCTCTAAACGAGGTCCACCGCCTGTCATCCATAGCGTTTTACCCCCATTCCGAACACAATGGGATATGTATCGTAAGCTGGTTTGATCGTTACAATCAGTTTCCGTTGAATTTACAATTTAAATCCTTATACTGAATTTTAAACGTACATTTCAAATTACCGGGGTCACATACTAACTAGAAAAATTCCAGAAAAATATTTTCTAGCTTCGTAGTGACGATACGGTCCTAACAAAACTAGTTTCGTCGAATTCTGAGACCGTTTGCAAAATGGCCAATTTCCAGTCGATTAAATTCAACAGAAACTGGTCAAACGCTTTTTCCTTTGCCACGCTCACATATTGATTCGAAAAATTATGAAATTTGAAATCTAACAATAGTTTGACATCCCGGACCCAACAAAAGTGGTTTCGTCGAATTCCGAGGTCGTTTGTAAAATATAAATTTTCCAGGCCTATATATTCTATATACCGACTCTTCTGAAAATTCATTCGGCCATAACTTTTGATTCTCGTTATGAAATTTCGATTATTCAGATTCGTTAGAAAGGTATTGACTAACTGATTTAAATATTTTTGGTCTCACTAAAATCCGTTATATTTTCCATCCTGCACAGTCAGACTTTGCTTGTATTCAAAATTTCAAACGGCCATATTATACATAATTCTATAATTTATGGAAATAGGCTATTTTAATCATTCAAATTTCTTGTTAATAACCTAATTTAAAAATTTTAAACTGGTTCACATTTTCCGGGTTATTACAATCTCCCCCACTTAAAACTTTTCGTCCTCGAAAAGGAAATAATAGTTAAGCAGGAAATAAAATGTAAATGCACAGTATTGTAAAGGTACCTTGCACCGGAGTTAGTCAGAGATGTCCACTCTGCATTTGGGATAGGCTTGTTTAATGCTTTCCTCAGTTTCCCAAGTACAGTCTCTAGGATCACTACTCCACTGCACTTTGACTAAATGGATCTTTTTCCTCCTTAGCTCTCTGGTTTCTTTGCCAACTATCTTTAATGGATCTCTTTTGAGTGCTAATTCTGGAGTTATGTCAATATCCTGTTGTGCTGCTTCTTCCACAACAAGATCTGGATCATGAACATGTTTTCTGAGTTGAGATACGTGGAACACATCATGTACACCAGGCAACCAATCTGGTAATGATACCCTATATGCAAGAGTTCCAATCCGTTCAAGTATAGGAAAGGGACCAATAAATCTCGGTGCCAACTTCCCAGTCTTGCCAAATCTGATTACTCCTCGCATTGGAGAAATTCTCAAATAAACATAATCGCCAACGGCAAACAATATATCCCTTCTTCTCGCATCAGCATAACTTTTCTGTCGGCTCTGTGCGGTTTTTAATCTCTTCCTAATGGAATCGACTTTATCCGATGCTTCTTGAATCATATCGGGCCCTAACACAAGTCTGTTGCCAGGTTCTACCCAACATGCGGGAGATCTGCACGGTCTACCGTATAGTGCTTCAAATGGGGACATTCCCAAACTTGCTTGATAGCTATTGTTGTAAGAGAATTCTGCTAAATGTAAATGATCTTCCCATGAGCCTCCAAAATCAATAACGCAAGCTCGCAATAGGTCTTCAAAAATTCTATTCACCCGCTCAGTTTGGCCGTCTGTCTGAGGGTGATAAGCGGTGCTTAGATTTAATTTGGTTCCCAATTCTTCTTGGAATGCTTCCCAGGATTTGCTAGTGAACATGGGATCTCTATCGCTGACTATACTGAGCGGTACTCCATGAAGTTTAACAATTTCTTTGAAGTAAATCTGTGCTAGACTTTGAGCCGTTCTGTTGGATCGGACAGGTATAAAATGGGCAGTCTTCGTGAAGCGATCTACGATTACCCATATACTGTCGTTTCCTTTTCTAGTCCGAGGCAAGCCATCGATAAAATCCATCGAGGTTTGTTCCCACTTCCAACCTGGAATTTCTAATGGTTGTAATAATCCAGCCAATTTCTGCTGATCACTCTTGACCAGTTGACAAGTGGAGCATCTGCTAACATATAATGAGATATCTCTCTTCATTGACCTCCACCAGATTGTGCGTTTGATATCGTTATACATTTTGCTCACACCGGGATGGATACTTAATTTGGATTTGTGGCATTCATCAAGTATTTCTCTTCTGAGCTCGGGAAGGTTTGGGATGCAGATTCTACCCTTTAATCTTAGAACTCCCTTGTCATCGAGTCTAAAACTTGTGGATTCACCTCCATTGACTCTTTGACTGATTCTTTGAATAAATTCATCGTCTTTCTGAAGAGTCGAGATCCTGTCTATTAATGAAGACGTGATGACAAAACTGGCGATGATTTCATTCTTTCTGCTGAGCGCATCTGCTACAACATTGGCTTTCCCTGGAGTGTATATAATTTCAAAATCGTATGCTGCAAGGAATTCTAACCAACGCTGTTGTCTCAAGTTTAGATCTTTCTGGGTGAAAAGGTATTTCAAGGATTGATGATCGGTGTATAGTTCGAATTTCTCGCCCAGTAGATAATGCCTCCATATTCTTAAAGCAAACACGATAGCTAATAACTCAAGATCATGAGTAGCATAGTTTCTTTCATGCGGCTTTAGTTGACGACTGGCATATGCGATCACTTGGCCTTTTTGCATTAACACTGCGCCTAGCCCTCTAATAGAAGCATCTGTCCATACAGTCAAGTCTTGGTTACCTTCTATTATTGTCAACACCGGAGCGGTTGTCAATTTCAGTTTCAGCTCCTGGAAAGCTTCTTCACATTCGGGAGTCCATTTGAATTTCTCATGCTTCTTTGTAAGCTTTGTCAGTACTCCTGATATCTTTGAAAAATCCTGAACGAATTTCCGATAGTAACTAGCTAACCCAAGGAAACTTCGAACTTCAGTGGGTGTAGTAGGTTGTTTCCAGTTCTGAATCGCTGTAATTTTGCTTGGGTCTACAGCAATTCCTTCTTTTGATACGACGTGGCCAAGGAATTTAACTTCATTCTGCCAGAAGACACACTTAGAAAATTTAGCTTTCAAGACATTTCTTCTCAGAATTTTCAACACTTGTTCTAAATGTTTTGCATGTTCTTCTTCCGACTTAGAGTAGATTAGAATGTCATCGATGAAGACTAGAACAAATTTATTCAACACGCCTCGAAACACTCTGTTCATAAGATCAACGAAGTATGCCGGAGCGTTGCACAAGCCGAACGGCATTACTAACCATTCGTAGAATAAATCGGGACCCCTGAAGGCTGTCAAAGGAACACAGTCTTCGGCTATACGCAATTGGTGGAAACCTGTAGCTAGGTCCATTCTGGAGAATATGGTTGCTCCATTTAATTGATCTAACAGATCGTCTATTCGGGGCAAAGGATATTTGTTCTTCAGTGTTTGTTTATTGAGATCCCTGTAATCAACGCAAAGTCTTAGAGTACCGTCTGATTTCGGGACAAATACTACTGCGGCTCCCCATGCTGAAAAGCTTGGTCTGATTAGACCTTTCCAAAGTAATTCTCGGGTTTGGCTACTTAGCTCTTCTTTTTCTTTCGGGGCCATTCTTCTTATTGGATGAACTACTGGTCGAGCATTCGGAATTAGATCAATTCTAAACTCAATTTCTCTTTGCGGCGGTAAGTTTTCTACTTCTTCAAACACATCCGCATAATTTTTCACGACCGGTATCTTTTCTATTGAAGGGGGAGTAATTTCTAAAGAAGCCCAGAATTCTGCTCTATTTATTTCTGCACCGAGACAAGGTATAGTGATATGCCCAGATTTTGTTTCTACTTTAACGATTCTTTCGGCACATCTAACTTCGGCCTTATATGTTGTCAACCAGTCTATTCCCAATATCATATCAAATTCAGAAAGGTCCATGACAATCGAATCAAAAGGAAATCGGTATCGAGAAAAGGAAATAGGCACTTTACAATATATAACGAGACTAACAGAACCTCCTATCGGGTTTTGAACCTTAATCGGTTCCTTTAGAACTCTTTATTTCAATTTTAACTTGTGTACAATTTTACCAGAAATAAAGCTACGTGATGCACCAGTATCAAAAAGTACAGAAGCAGGAATATTTTTAATGGTAAGAGTACCTCCCAAGACATCGGGTTTACCTGATCCATCGGTGGTAGCTGGCGGGGTATTCCCGTCATAAACATGGGCCACTTGTGCGCTCTTCTTCAAAGGACAATTCTTGCTGTAGTGCCCCTTCTTGTGGCAATTGTAGCATTCAACCGAGTCACTGGCCCTTGGCTTCTTTGGGGCTTTGCATACATTAGAGAAATGACCGGGCTTCCCGCAATTGTAGCAGTTTCCTTTCAGGATCTTTGCGGGTTTTTGAGTAGCGGCCGCGGTGATGCTAGATTCGGGTTGGTCAGTTGAAGTCTTGCGCTTATTCCCTGCTTGGCTCTTAGCGCGGTCTTGGCTAGCATGCCTCTCATCCATGTCCTCATAGTTGCAAGCCATCTCTACGAGTTCAGTAAAAGAAAGTTTGATGTTGCTCATAGCTCTATCATGGTATTTGCGCTTCAGCCCAAAAATGAATCTCTTATTCTTCGCTTTGTCGGTCAAAACCAACTCTGGAGCATAGCGCGATAGCTGAGTGAACTTATTCAGATAGTCTTGAATAGAGAGGTCTCCTTGCTGGAGATTAGCAAATTGCTCCCGCATCCTCTCAAGAGCTTGTTCTGGCACAAACTTCTCATTGAATAAAGTCTTGAACTGCTCCCAAGTTCGGATAGTACCAGCGGCATCTCCAGAAGTAATGGCATCCCACCACAGCTCTGCCTCTTCCTGAAGAAGCCAAATGCCTAGTCGGGCTTTGTTGTTAGTTCCCATGCCCATACCTTCGAAGATTTTCTCACAGGTTTTCAGCCAAGCGATAGCTTCTGTCACTGTGCCTGTGCCAGTAAAAGGTTTCCCTCCAAGATTTCTGTACCTCTTTGCCACTTTATCCAACTCAAAGTCTTCTGGTGCTGGTGGGTGAATAATAGGGATCTCTACAGCTACGGGGATATTCCCCCGTCCTCCTGCTGCATCTCCTCGGCCCCCACGGCCTCCTCTGGCTGCTGCTGCTCGTGTAGCCATCTAAGAGTACTGTATAAGCAAGAAAAGAGTCAAGCTCACAGATTTGATAATTTTCATAAATGATAAAGTAAGGAAATACAAGGAAAGATAATGATGATGTACTGATCAAATTGTTTTGCTAATCTGTTTAGCTCATTCTAGGACATTGCTAATCCTATCTCTAATGAGCTACTCGCATTAGAACACTACTGATTCTATTCTGACGAGGTGTTTAATGGGTTAGATCCCGGAGCTAAGGTTAACCAAAGTTCTGATACCAACTGTGACGATCCCAAAATCCGAGGGGCGGTATTAAGGATAATCATTAGGAAATAACACATTAATCATCATAGCAGAGTACAGATAATAGCAGAAACAATAAATAAAATAATTTACATGGATATGACAGCGGAATCACAACATGTAGGAATATCAGAATAGCATAACGTGGGATACACTTAGTAAAAAGAAAGGGAAGTGATCAGTCATCATCGCCAGAGGCGGAATACATATACATATAGTGACATCATAAGAGTATCAGTCTACATCGCCGAAGGCGGAATACATATACATATAGTGAGAAATACGGAAAGTAAATCAGTCTGCATCGCCAGTGGCGGAATCATAACATAAATACAGGAATGGCGGAAAATATCTAAGTCATCACTATGAAGTCAGCCTCGCCATGAGCCAAAAGTGCACGCTAAGCAGCTGTGCAGAACCAAAAACCACCTGTCACCTGTGTACTAGGCTGCCCGTGTGAAAATAAGGGCACCCGCGTTTGCAAAGTGAAACAAACAACGAGTCAGTCATGGGGACTGGTATGAGGAATCTATTTAACAGTTAAACAACAGTAATAGCACATCATAGGACCACGCCACTTTCGTGGAACGGGTTTACTCCAGTGATTGCTAGTGCATTTAAAACAAGGTAAATTCTTTTAAAACAACGCAATGCTTTTAGAAAGAATGAAGCTATTATAAGACTCAGGTCCCATCACACAATGCAACGCAAGCCGGAGGATAGAGTTTTACCTTATAATAGCCAAATATGCTTGATACGTATAAAGAGAAATCATTTGATATTATTACTAGTGCATATATGTTTCAAAAACGAATAGCATCATAAATATCAATCATAGGCGGCATAGCTACCATATACTATGTCACCGTACTAGTACTACAATCAAGTCCGTTATCTCGTATTGGAAATTGGATTTCCGTCATGAGTCGAGGCAAGGGGCAAGCTCCTCTCCGCTTCGAGACACTCTAGCAAATGCCTCAGGATTACGCACACTGGGTAACCCCTGGATCGGCTGGGCCGGTCCTCACTTACGTTAGAGGATTGGCAATTCCTGAACACACGTTTCCCGGTCCTTACAGACCTATAATCGAGGCGCCTCGCATTCCAACAACCACAAAGGTGAAAAGTAGATATATATGTCAGGGCTGGTAAGTCACTGACACCACCATAGCTAGAAAGAAACGTCGTGCTCTCCCAGCGGCCCGTATCCCGTTTTTAACTCATACCGAGGTGTGAGGTTCGTGAATCTACGAAATACACAAAGCTAGGCCACGTAGCCTTGCTTTGATCATCATCCACAAGACTTTGCTTTGCAACAGAAGCCTTGATCACAGCATCTTGGCATGCCACATAGGCAGTCCACTCCATACGATTGATTTCCATCGATATATAACCTCTAAGCTCGTACGTCTCAGAGAAGGGCGTTAAGCAAGAGAATAAATTCTCCGCCGCCAAACAGATATATATTTAACAGAGATCAATCGGTATAGAACAAAATCCAATGTCAGACACACAGTCCATTTACAAGTCCGTCCTGGGTCTGAACGAAACCGGAGGCGTCAAATTCCTCGTATATCCGTCCAATCAACATATACGTTCAGACGGCTACTACTTCCGTCCCTTTCCGGTAGCTACTCCGGTTAGGAACCTCAGTAGCGCCCATCCAACCGATACGAAGATCGTCGGTCTTGGATCGTCTTTGCATTTTCCAATTCGAATCGCTCGATGAATTATTTGAAATGAGGGTTAGCTCGGCCTTTTCAAATAACTCACGTCATTAGAATTTAAATCGATTCTTTATATGGTTATATTATTCGACATCCATCTTTCAGTTATTTAATGTCATTTTCATGTCATACACATACAACCATCAAATATCAAACAATTCAAGCCCAATTGGTTTATTTGCAACCTATGTTGCTTATAATATTTTATAACAATTTTTCGCCATTTTTATTTATTTAAAAATGGCCATATTTAATCAAACGACGCTTCAGGTCGTTTCGTGTCACTGGCGCTGTTTTCCCCTTAGTTTGTTTTACACATATCGGAAAATCTAGCCGTTGGATCTTCACAAATTTTACATCATTTGGAAGATCTTTTCAAAACGAATCCAACGATTCCAGTTTTGGGAAAATCCGACGGTCGGATCTCCCACACTAACCATTTGAAGTTACGATTTCAATTTACGAACTGCAGCGTCGTTATTCGATTAAATTTAATTATATTTATATATATATAAATATAATCGTTTCTGGCGCTGTTTTTCCTTAATTTTGAATTAAACATTCCAGACAATCCAACCGTTGGATTTTTACAAGGTTGGTGCCGTTGGAAAGATTATTCCAAGGCGAACCCGACGATTGAGGTTTCGGGAAAATCCAATGGTCGGATCTTCCGCACTAGTCGTTTGAAATCACGGTTTCAAAATACGAACTGCGCGGCCACGTTTCGTTTTAATTCTATTTATATTTATATATTTATATAAATATAGTTCATTCAATGATTTCTATATCGTTTTCACTTCAAATATTTTTCTAACTCCCTAAAATTTTGGAAAATTTCGCCATAACCTCCCCTGCACCGGGAGCATCGGGAAATCGCAAATAGCGTTCCCGGTCCTTCTAATCTCAAAAAGGAAAAGAAAAAGCCAAGCGGCTAGCCAACAGGCTCAAAATCATCACCCAAACAAATCAGTAAATGTGTACCTATTTGTCGGGCACAAAATTTTATTCCTCTTCTCTAGCCCCTTTGCTATAACCTGTTCAATAAATATGCAGGTACATATATATACAGTTCTTATCATTTATCATTTTCTATTCAACTTCATATTTGATTTCTGTTTGGTTTAAAAACACCATTCATTCTAATGTTACATAAATAGGTGCAAATCATTTCATTGGCTAATTAATGAATATTTCAACTCATATATGTTTATTTTGAACAAGTGGCTATTTTTAATACTTCACTTTTCAACGATTTATGCACACAATAAAAATGTGATTTTTTTTGTACAACAATTCATTTCACAACACTGTTTTTCTATATAGTTCAAGTTGGTGATAAAAATGGGATTTTTATCATAAAACAATTTCTTTTAAGACGAGGTTATTTTACACAGTTCATATAGTCAATAAAAGGTGATTTTTATTATCAAACAATTTATTTCAAAATATGAATATCATTCAACACATGAATTTCTAAACAACGAATGAATATCAATTCAACACATGAATGTTTTCTATAGTTTCTATATATAAATAAAAATGTGATTTTTATTATCGAACCGTTTATTTCAAAATATGAATATCATTCAACACATGAATTTCTAAACAACGAATGAATATCAATTCAACACATGAATGTTTTCTATAGTTTCTATATATAAATAAAAATGTGATTTTTATTATCGAACCGTTTATTTCAAAATATGAATATCATTCAACACATGAATTTCTAAACAACGAATGAATATCAATTCAACACATGAATGTTTTCTATAGTTTCTATATATAAATAAAAATGTGATTTTTATTATCGAACGGTTTATTTCAAAATATGAATATCATTCAACACATGAATTTCTAAACAACGAATGAATATCAATTCAACACATGAATGTTTTCTATAGTTTCTATATATAAATAAAAATGTGATTTTTATTATCGAACCGTTTATTTCAAAATATTAATATCATTCAACACATGAATTTCTAAACAACGAATGAATATCAATTCAACACATGAATGTTTTCTATAGTTTCTATATATAAATAAAAATGTGATTTTTATTATCGAACCGTTTATTTCAAAATATGAATATCATTCAACACATGAATTTCTAAACAACGAATGAATATCAATTCAACACATGAATGTTTTCTATAGTTTCTATATATAAATAAAAATGTGATTTTTTTTGTAAAACAATTCATTTCACAACACTGTTTTTCTATATAGTTCAAGTTGGTGATAAAAATGGGATTTTTATCATAAAACAATTTCTTTTAAGACGAGGTTATTTTACACAGTTCATATAGTCAATAAAAGGTGATTTTTATTATCAAACAATTTATTTCAAAATATGAATATCATTCAACACATGAATTTCTAAACAACGAATGAATATCAATTCAACACATGAATGTTTTCTATAGTTTCTATATATAAATAAAAATGTGATTTTTATTATCGAACCGTTTATTTCAAAATATGAATATCATTCAACACATGAATTTCTAAACAACGAATGAATATCAATTCAACACATGAATGTTTTCTATAGTTTCTATATATAAATAAAAATGTGATTTTTATTATCGAACCGTTTATTTCAAAATATGAATATCATTCAACACATGAATTTCTAAACAACGAATGAATATCAATTCAACACATGAATGTTTTCTATAGTTTCTATATATAAATAAAAATGTGATTTTTATTATCGAACGGTTTATTTCAAAATATGAATATCATTCAACACATGAATTTCTAAACAACGAATGAATATCAATTCAACACATGAATGTTTTCTATAGTTTCTATATATAAATAAAAATGTGATTTTTATTATCGAACGGTTTATTTCAAAATATGAATATCATTCAACACATGAATTTCTAAACAATGAATGAATATCAATTCAACACATGAATGTTTTCTATAGTTTCTATATATAAATAAAAATGTGATTTTTATTATCGAACGGTTTATTTCAAAATATGAATATCATTCAACACATGAATTTCTAAATAACGAATGAATATCAATTCAACACATGAATGTTTTCTATAGTTTCTATATATAAATAAAAATGTGATTTTTATTATCGAACGGTTTATTTCAAAATATGAATATCATTCAACACATGAATTTCTAAACAACGAATGAATATCAATTCAACGCATGAATGTTTTCTATACAATGAATAAATATAGTTTAAGCATATGAAAATAATTCAAACACAAGAATATTATTCGAAATTTCGGCAGCATAACGGCAGGGTAGTTACACCGGCACCGTCCCTAGTACGGCTCCTCGCTCTACCTTAAAACCTCGCGGTTTTTGACAATGGGAATCATGCATCTAATTCGCACGCAGGCGGCACGTTTATATTTTTTTCATTTCCACAAACTAATCCTATGTGGTTTCAACCAATATTTTCCAATCACAAACGGGTATTTTTCAACCGCAATCAACCAATATCAATCACAAACAATCCCAAACAATCATTCGCTATCAACCAATTTTCACAACAATTTCAACCAATAAATATCGTCCATGGTTTGTGGACGAGGGGCGTATATATATATATATATATATATATATATATAGATATTTACATATAGCAATTCACTTTCATTTTAAACATATATAATATTTATATAAAAAGAAATTGAAGAGTGAGAAATTCTCACAAATAGCTATCCAATAACACGATTTTTCCTTTCTAGAAACCCTCGCCTATTTCGTCTTCTTGTCGCTTTCGTTGCCTGTATTCTCTACATAGGTAAAAATCGAATTTTTACTATGTTATTCCATATATAAAGATTGCATTTTGACTTCGCTATTAAATATATAAAGATTATATTTTTATCATTCTTTTATAAAAATGCAGTTTTTATCTTTTATAAAAATGCAGTTTTTATCTTTTTCAAAAATGCAGTTTTTTGCTCTTTTAAAAAAAATGCAGTTTTTATCTTTAAAAAAAAAATGCAGTTTTTGCTCTTTTAAAAAATGCAGTTTTTATCTTTTAAAAAAAATGCAGTTTTTTGCTCTTTTAAAAAAATGCAGTTTTTATCTTTTAAAAATTCGGTTTTTAGTTTCTTTTTAAAACAGTTTTTATAATTCTTTTAAAAATTCTGTTTTTAAAACTCTTTAAAAATCAAATTTAAAAACTCATAAAAAATCAGTTTATGCAACCTTAAAAAAAACAGTTTTTAAATTCTAAAACAAATCAGTTTAAAATTCTTAAACAAATCAGAAATTTGTTTTTAAATCGGTTTGTTTTTAAATCGGTTTTATAAATCAAAAATAAAAGTAAAATAAAGTCTCACCGATCTTGCGAAGGGGAGGAGGAGGAGTCGGCGGCTCAGGTGGCGTTCGGAGGTTCGCGGCAGGGTTCCAGGCTTCGACGGGGGGGCTGCTTCGTCGGCGACTTCGAGATGTGACGGAGGAGGCGTCTTCGATTCGATGCGACTGGGGGGGTGTTCGATGGTCGGCGGCGATGTTTTGAAGGGGGCGGCTCGATTAGGTTTTTAGGTTTTTTCTTCTTTTTTTTTTTCTGGTCAATGAATAAGGAATCGGGGGGGGGGGGGGGCAAGCAGAAGAGAAAAAGTGGGGAAACGAAAATTAAAATAATATTTTTTTTTTATTATTATTTAATTTGTAAAAATGTTGACTTTTACATACGACCTCTAAACGAGGTCCACCGCCTGTCATCCATAGCGTTTTACCCCCATTCCGAACACAATGGGATATGTATCGTAAGCTGGTTTGATCGTTACAATCAGTTTCCGTTGAATTTACAATTTAAATCCTTATACTGAATTTTAAACGTACATTTCAAATTACCGGGGTCACATACTAACTAGAAAAATTCCAGAAAAATATTTTCTAGCTTCGTAGTGACGATACGGTCCTAACAAAACTAGTTTCGTCGAATTCTGAGACCGTTTGCAAAATGGTCAATTTCCAGTCGATTAAATTCAACAGAAACTGGTCAAACGCTTTTTCCTTTGCCACGCTCACATATTGATTCGAAAAATTATGAAATTTGAAATCTAACAATAGTTTGACATCCCGGACCCAACAAAAGTGGTTTCGTCGAATTCCGAGGTCGTTTGTAAAATATAAATTTTCCAGGCCTATATATTCTATATACCGACTCTTCTGAAAATTCATTCGGCCATAACTTTTGATTCTCGTTATGAAATTTCGATTATTCAGATTCGTTAGAAAGGTATTGACTAACTGATTTAAATATTTTTGGTCTCACTAAAATCCGTTATATTTTCCATCCTGCACAGTCAGACTTTGCTTGTATTCAAAATTTCAAACGGCCATATTATACACAATTCTATAATTTATGGAAATAGGCTATTTTAATCATTCAAATTTCTTGTTAATAACCTAATTTAAAAATTTTAAACTGGTTCACATTTTCCGGGTTATTACATCGACCACCGTCTCCATCTTCGACACCACGTCGAATCTGTTATTCAGAATGGGATAAACCCGGTCTTTCTGAATAACTCGCGTATATATTATAAAAGTTTGTTACACAAACACAACATACGCCTCATTCCACTTCAGAATATTCTTTTATTCAAATATTCCCATACTTTGGGAAAAGTTCCCATTAATTTTATCCAAGATAAATTCTTTAAATTTATTCTTTAATCTCCTTTGAATATCAATTCAAACTAGTCGGGATTAGCGAACCACACCGAAGTAATCATTTATTTTATTTCCCAATCCCAACCTATTCATCCCATGAAGTAAAACTGGTAGTACTTCATATCTAACACCACAGTGTTATCGGTAATTCAATTACCATTTCACGTTCAAATCTAATTAAAGATTTAACTATCGCTTGGAGTAAAACTGGTGATACTCCATTCTCGATCTTTTCAATCTAATTAAAGATTCATTAAAACTTCCACTTAGTTTTAATCTTTAACTGGGTTAAAGAATCAGTGTCATTTAAAAACACAGTTCACGATAAACCCATAATCACATTCATTAATTATCGGGTTAAAGAACGAGTGTTGTTTAAAAGACTGTTCACGATAAACCCAAAAATCAATATCAATTCAATCCCAATTAAACATTATTTAATTGGTACACTTCATTAAATCTAAACAAAAAGATTTAATCTTTTCTCAACTGGGTTCAAGAACAGTGTTAATGAAGACACCATTCACGACAAACCCAAATCACATTTGATATTCAATACAAGGCTCTGAATAGAAAATATATCGGCTTATATTCAATATCAAATTCTACGATTAACAAATGTCGTATTGGGAATAACGATATAAATATATATCTTTCAAATTTCCATAACAACATCCGTATAATCCAGAATTCCAACATCGAAATAATCCAAAGACAATTTCGATTCAAATCCACTCCAATGCAATCATTGGAAATTCTGGTTATTTTCAAAACCCTTTTTAAATTCAATTTATTTATTAAAAAAATAAATAGAATTATAATTCTAGTTCAAAACTAGTTCATTTCGATAAAAATCTATTTTTATCCTTTCAAATATGGAGTTTTTCATCCCAAACCTTCACAAATCATTTCTTATGATTTTACACAAATTATTACTATTTTTAATAATTTTATCAAGGCCCGTACAGTCGATTTCCATCAACGGCCATCGAACTGCACTTACAGCGACCTTTTTCGAATTTGATTTGGACGTATCTCCAAATCCAACCGTTAGATTTCAAATTTATCACATTCGTTAGAAAGCTCTTTTCGATACGAACCCAACGGTTCCGGTTTTAGGAGAATCCGACGGTCGGATCTCCCGTAATGACCGCTTGAAATCAATGGTCGAAATTCGCGAACTGCCGCGGCGCGGCGCGTTCTATTCAGGCCATTATATTATATATATATTATATATAATATATACTTCGTCGATTTTCTATTCAAAACGAATTATATAAATAGTTTTAAAATTCGTTTCAAAATCTATTTCAACTTCCATTTCAATTCAAAGCAAAATTGAATTCTTCTTTATAAATTCGTTTCAAAGTTCATTTCTATTCAATTCAAATTTCAATTCAATTTGAATTCATTTCAATTCACTTTCAATTAAATTTGAATTCGTTTTCAATTCAATTCATTTCGAAATCGTTTCAATTCAATTCATTTCGAAATCGTTTCCAATTCAATTCATTTCGAAATCGTTTTCAATTCAATTCATTTCGAAATCGTTTTCAATTCAATTCATTTCGAAATCGTTTTAAAATCGATATAAATATCGTTCACGTCAAAATGGCGTCAATCTAATCAACACGGCTTCATATATCCCTTTATTTTCAAATATTCTATTTCAAATATTTCTTTTCCAAATATTTCTTTTTCAAAACTGGAATGAGGCCCAATCAATTACCATATAAAATTAATTATATGGATTTTCATACAACACATGTATATAATAGCATTGAAAATAATCAACCATCAACCAAAGTGCACTACACTGTATAAGCATCAAATATAGATATTCAACGCTTATAACAGCCTGTCAATCAATCGATCGACATATTTAATCAATCAGGATGAGTGAACTTCAAATTTCATCCCAACACCCGTATGGGGTTTCAAACAATCAAACACAGATTTTATTTGTGCAATTGGGCGATGTGTAAAATTTATCGACCCAATCAATGTCCTTCAAATAGGTGTACATAAACAAACCGTCCGGTTCGTAAATGAATATTTATTTATTCACATTCACGTCAAAAATTATATTTTAACGATAAAACATTTTATTTCAACACATGAATTTCTATTCAGTTCATTTCTTCAATAAAATGATATTTTATTTTTCTAACATATTTTAGAAAATTTCGGCGGCATAACGGCACGATACTAGAAACGGGACAAGGCCTAGCCTTATCCCCGGTCTAGTGAAGGCCCACGCCATTCACACATCAATCAAATCAATTTCATCTCACCAAACAATTCAATTCAAACAAATAATTCAACTAATCTATGCAACCAAACAAACAAGTCCATGGTCTGTGGACGATTGTGTCGGGTGCTACTAAGCACCGTCTGCATCCTAGTATATATACATAACTAGAAAAGAAATTGAAAGGTGAGAAGTTCTCACTTATAGCTATCCTAGCTCCACGGCACTTCATTGATAGAAATCTTCATCGCTATCGCATCTTCGTCATCTTCGTTGCCCGTAGTCACTATATATATAAAAATCACACATTTTTATATTTCGATGTCCTTAAAATAAAAAATCACATTTTTATTTATTCACTTTCAATTTAGAAATCATATTTTTATAATCACGCTCTATATAGATAAAGATTATATTTTTACCACCTTATTCTTCATATAAAGATTTCGCCATTTCAAAAATAAAGGTTTCGCCTTTATAAAAATAAACACTTCATTTCAACGTATATAAAATAAAAATCAGATTTTTATTTTGCTACATACATAAAGATGATATTTTTATGTTCTCTATCCTATAAAGATTATATTTTTAATACTTTAAAAATATAAAAATCATATTTTTAATATTTCTATATAGTAAAGATTATATTTTTAACACTTTAAAAATATAAAAATCATATTTTTATCACTTTAAAAATATAAAGATCATACCTTTTACCAAATAAAAATCCTATCTTTTCACCTTTCAAAGTTCTAATCTTTTTCCATTTAAAATTCAAACCTTTTCTATTTTAAATTCTTTTTAAAATCAGTTTTAAATTACTCTTTAAAATCAGTTTTAAAATCACTAAAAATCAGTTTTTTTAAAATCAATAAAAATCAGTTTTTAAAATCAATTTTCTATTTATATAAAAATCAGTTTTCTATTTATATAAAAATCAGTTTTCTATTTATATAAAAATCAGTTTTCTATTTATATAAAAATCAGTTTTCTATTTATATAAAAATCAGTTTTCTATTTATATAAAAATCAGTTTTCTATTTATATAAAAATCATAAATAATAAAATAAATAAGCTAAAAAAACTTACAAGGGGGGTTTTCTCCGTCGGCAGCAGGCTTGGGGGGGGGGGGGGGGGGTTCTCATCGATCGCGGGTTCGTGAGGGAGGAGGGGGAGGCGCGGAGTTGAAGGGCTGTGGAGGCGGGATAAGGGTGCGGTTTAGTGGGGCTGAACGGGTTGGGAGTTGGGCGTTCGCGCGTGAGGTGGAGGGGGGGTGGTCCGGCGCTTGGGCGGCTGCCGTGGGGGAGCTGCGACGGATCCTCCTGGAGGTGGCGGCGTCTTTCCCCTTTTCTTTTTTTTTTTTTTTATTTCTGTTTCGATTTCAGACGGGGAAGAAAGAGAGTGAAGAGAGTGAAGAGAGAGAGTGAGGTCAACGCCCAAATATATATTATATATATTAATTTATTATTTATTTTTCCACAAAAAGCAACTTTTATTTTCGACTTCAAAACGAGGCCCACCGCCTGCCGTCCATAGCGTTTTACCCCTATTCCGAACACAATGGGATATGTATCGTCAGCTGATTCGGCTGTTACAATCAGTTTCCGTCAAATTTACATTTAAATCACTTTATTGAATTCTAAACGTACATTTCAAATTACCGGGGTCGCATACTAACTAGAAAAATTCCAGAAAAATATTTTCTAGCTTCGTATTGATGATACGGTCCTAACAAAACTAGTTTCATCGAATTCTGAGACCGTTTGAAAAATGGCCAATTTCCCGTCGATTAAATTCAACAGAAACTGGTCAAACGCGTTTTCCTTTGCCACGCTCACATATTGATTCGAAAAATTATGAAATTTGGAATCTAGCAATAACTTGACACTGCGGATCTAACAAAACTGGTTTCGTCTAAATCCGAGGTCATTTGCAAAATTTCCATTTTTAAGGGCCTGAATTCCATAGCGACTATTCAGAATTTTCAACTGGACATATCTTTTGATTCCCGCCATGAAATTTTGATTTCCCGGATTCGATAGAAAGATATTATCAATTAGATCCTATCATTTTTGGTTTCACTAAAATCCGGATTGTTTTGCACTCGGTACATTCAATTGAAGTTTGAAATCGAATTATCGAACTACCGCGCCATTTTCAATTCTATTTATAATTATATATAAATATTTATATTCTAACGACGACGCATATAATATATACGATCGAATTATATTCAAAATAAATTTCTCGTCGATTATTATTTAAAATAATTCATTTTAAATAATCAAAATTCGCTAAAATTGCCAAAATAAAAATTTCAAACTGGCTCGCATTTTACGGGTTGTTACAATCTCCCCCACTTAAAACTTTTCGTCCCCGAAAAGGAACAAAGTCGAAAGTGGTTTGATTAATCAACTCTACATTCGATCTGGCTTCCCTTCTCTAACTTTTCAGTTTCTGAGAATTTTCAAAATTTCAAAAATTTGGCTAACACCCTAAATTTTTGAAAAATTTCGCCATAACCTCCCCTGCACCGGGAGCATCGGGGAATTTCAAATAGCTTCCCCGGTCCTTCAGATCTCAAAAAGAAAAAGCCAAGCGGCTAGCCAATAGGCTCATAAAATCATCATCACCCAAACAAAACAGTAAATTATGTAGTAAACATGTACCTATTTGTCGGGCAAACAAATTTTATTCTCTGCTCTAGCCTCCTTGCTATGACCTGTTCAATGATATATATGTATATGCAAACAAATGCGACCAATTTTCAATACAATTCAATATTTGATTCAATTAGGCTAAATGGTTCAAAATTAGCAAACAAATGAACAAACAACACAAACATCAATCAATTAGTGAATTAGAGTTTCAAATTCATAATTTTGATACATATAAAGAAAATCATGTTTTGATGCCAAATCACAACAATGTATTCTAGCTATATATATAAGTTTTGGTTCTCACACCAATCTAATGGAAATATATAGAGATCACACCTTCAAAACTCGAACATAAATGTTGATGATGCGATCGCTATCATCAATACCATCTCCGGGCGACTACAGTGTAATCCTATATCTATCCAGTATATTAAAACTCCGAATATACGTTCATGACGCGTATATACAAAACCTTTATATATTGGATTGTCCATATTCAATATAAATAAATAATCAAATACGAATAATTGATTTAAATTTTCAAAACAAAATTTGCTTTCACGTTAAAAATATACTCTTCACACTCGTTCTAGGATACTACTGATCCCATCTCTAACGAGTCATTCTCATTGGATATTACTAACCCAATATCTGATGAATTCTTTCGTATAGTTCTAATGTGACTTGTTCTCTAGCTTTGTAAACCAAAGCTCTGATACCACGTATAACGACCCGTAACTTCCCCGTAAAGGAAAGCGTCGGATAGTTCGAGAACAAACCACAACAGAACGCATACAGAAGAACATTTCATTGTTATTACAACAATGCACCAGATTACAAGAATATACAGAGTAAAAATGAATATTACACAGAAATATCAGAGATTTAAATTACACTTAAATACATAGCAGCGGAAAATAATACAATACACAACTAGAAGAGATATACGGATACAAAGCTTTCCGTATATCATTCCAGCTGTAAACCAGGATCCTGCGAATATAAATCTGCAAAACCAAAACTACTAGCTGCCCGTGTCAAAATAAGGGCACCCAGAGTTTAGGTTAAAACAATAAACTCCAGGTCAGTCATGTGACTGGTGTGAGAACTAAAACAGTTATTATTCTTTATTTTAAATCTAGGTAAATCAAGGGACCACGCCGTATAACACGGAACGGGTTTTCCTCCCAAGAATACCAGTGCATAAAACAAACAGCGCAATGCTAAATAAAGAAAAATGAAGCTGTTATAAGACCCAGGTCCCATCACACAATGCAACGCAGCCGAGGATAGGGTTTTCCCTTATAACAGCCAAAGAATGCTTGATACGTTTAAAACAAATCATTTGATACTATTATAAGTGCATAGTGTATAAAACAACTTCACATCATAAGTATCAATCATAGGCGGCATGGGTACCATATATCATGTCGCCATATATAGGTTTACAAATAAAATCGCAAATGTCACGTATTTGGAAATTGGATTTCCTTCTATGAACCGAGGCTAGGGATCGTCCTCACCGAATTCGTGACTCTCTAGCCCGAGCCACAGGCAAGCGCGTAGGCAAGCCTTTAGATCCTCAGGGCCGGTCCACCGATGTGGATTATTATGCCTGAACACTACGTCTCCCCACCCTATGGGGTGTAAGTCTGGTCCGTCAGCCGACCAGAATGCTTCGGCCGAAACCGATATAACCGAGGCGCCTCGCAACAGCAACAACCACATAAGTCAAACTCGTCAGGGCGTGTAAAACCACTGACGCCACTTCTAGCTAGAAAGAAACGCATGCCCTCCCTGACGTCCTCTCCCATTTCTGGTTCACAACCGGGGTGTGAGGCTCGCGAATTCACGTTACACAAAGCTGTGCCACACAGGCTGTGCTTTGATCATCACCACAAGACTTTGCTTTTCAACAGAAGCCTCGATCAATTGCCACTCAGGCATGCCACACAGGCAATTCACTCCATGCGTTTGATATCCATCAATATATAACCCCTGAGCTCGTACGTCTCAGAGAAGGGCGTTAAGCAAGAGAATAAATTCTCCGCCGCCAAACAGATATATATTTAATAGAAATCAATCACACAGACTAAAATCCAATGTCAGACACACAGTCCATTTACAAGTCCGTTCTGGGTCTGAACGAAACCGGAGGCACCTAGTACCCCGCATATCCATCGATCTCCAAGTACGTCTGGACGATCACCAACTGTTTCCATCTTCTTGGGTGTACAGCCCAATCAAGATCATCAGTAATCACCCAAACGACGTGAAGACTTCCGGTCTTCGACCACCGTCTCCATCTTCGACACCACGTCGAATCAGTTATTCAGAATAGGATAAACCCGGTCTTTCTGAATAACTCGCGTATATATTATAAAAGTGTTACACAAACACAACATACGCCTCATTCCACTTCAGAATATTCTTTTATTCAAATATTCCCATACTTTGGGAAAAGTTCCCATTAATTTTATCCAAGATAAATTCTTTAAATTTATTCTTTAATCTCCTTTGAATATCAATTCAAACTAGTCGGGATTAGCGAACCACACCGAAGTAATCATTTATTTTATTTCCCAATCCCAACCTATTCATCCCATGAAGTAAAACTGGTAGTACTTCATATCTAACACCACAGTGTTATCGGTAATTCAATTACCATTTCACGTTCAAATCTAATTAAAGATTTAACTATCGCTTGGAGTAAAACTGGTGATACTCCATTCTCGATCTTTTCAATCTAATTAAAGATTCATTAAAACTTCCACTTAGTTTTAATCTTTAACTGGGTTAAAGAATCAGTGTCATTTAAAAACACAGTTCACGATAAACCCATAATCACATTCATTAATTATCGGGTTAAAGAACGAGTGTTGTTTAAAACACTGTTCACGATAAACCCAAAAATCAATATCAATTCAATCCCAATTAAACATTATTTAATTGGTACACTTCATTAAATCTAAACAAAAAGATTTAATCTTTTCTCAACTGGGTTCAAGAACAGTGTTAATGAAGACACCATTCACGACAAACCCAAATCACATTTGATATTCAATACAAGGCTCTGAATAGAAAATATATCGGCTTATATTCAATATCAAATTCTACGATTAACAAATGTCGTATTGGGAATAACGATATAAATATATATCTTTCAAATTTCCATAACAACATCCGTATAATCCAGAATTCCAACATCGAAATAATCCAAAGACAATTTCGATTCAAATCCACTCCAATGCAATCATTGGAAATTCTGGTTATTTTCAAAACCCTTTTTAAATTCAATTTATTTATTAAAAAAAATAAATAGAATTATAATTCTAGTTCAAAACTAGTTCATTTCGATAAAAATCTATTTTTATCCTTTCAAATATGGAGTTTTTCATCCCAAACCTTCACAAATCATTTCTTATGATTTTACACAAATTATTACTAATTTTAATAATTTTATCAAGGCCCGTACAGTCGATTTCCATCAACGGCCATCGAACTGCACTTACAGCGACCTTTTTCGAATTTGATTTGGACGTATCTCCAAATCCAACCGTTAGATTTCAAATTTATCACATTCGTTAGAAAGCTCTTTTCGATACGAACCCAACGGTTTCGGTTTTAGGAGAATCCGACGGTCGGATCTCCCGTAATGACCGCTTGAAATCAATGGTCGAAATTCGCGAACTGCCGCGGCGCGGCGCGTTCTATTCAGGCCATTATATTATATATATAATATATATAATATATACTTCGTCGATTTTCTATTCAAAACGAATTATATAAATAGTTTTAAAATTCGTTTCAAAATCTATTTCAACTTCCATTTCAATTCAAAGCAAAATTGAATTCTTCTTTATAAATTCGTTTCAAAGTTCATTTCTATTCAATTCAAATTTCAATTCAATTTGAATTCATTTCAATTCAATTTGAATTCGTTTTCAATTCAATTCATTTCGAAATCGTTTCAATTCAATTCATTTCGAAATCGTTTCCAATTCAATTCATTTCGAAATCGTTTTCAATTCAATTCATTTCGAAATCGTTTTCAATTCAATTCATTTCGAAATCGTTTTAAAATCGATATAAATATCGTTCACGTCAAAATGGCGTCAATCTAATCAACACGGCTTCATATATCCCTTTATTTTCAAATATTCTATTTCAAATATTTCTTTTTCAAATATTTCTTTTTCAAAACTGGAATGAGGCCCAATCAATTACCATATAAAATTAATTATATGGATTTTCATACAACACATGTATATAATAGCATTGAAAATAATCAACCATCAACCAAAGTGCACTACACTGTATAAGCATCAAATATAGATATTCAACGCTTATAACAGCCTGTCAATCAATCGATCGACATATTTAATCAATCAGGATGAGTGAACTTCAAATTTCATCCCAACACCCGTGTGGGGTTTCAAACAATCAAACACAGATTTTATTTGTGCAATTGGGCGATGTGTAAAATTTATCGACCCAATCAATGTCCTTCAAATAGGTGTACATAAACAAACCGTCCGGTTCGTAAATGAATATTTATTTATTCACATTCACGTCAAAAATTATATTTTAACGATAAAACATTTTATTTCAACACATGAATTTCTATTCAGTTCATTTCTTCAATAAAATGATATTTTATTTTTCTAACATATTTTAGAAAATTTCGGCGGCATAACGGCACGATACTAGAAACGGGACAAGGCCTAGCCTTATCCCCGGTCTAGTGAAGGCCCACGCCATTCACACATCAATCAAATCAATTTCATCTCACCAAACAATTCAATTCAAACAAATAATTCAACTAATCTATGCAACCAAACAAACAAGTCCATGGTCTGTGGACGATTGTGTCGGGTGCTACTAAGCACCGTCTGCATCCTAGTATATATACATAACTAGAAAAGAAATTGAAAGGTGAGAAGTTCTCACTTATAGCTATCCTAGCTCCACGGCACTTCATTGATAGAAATCTTCATCGCTATCGCATCTTCGTCATCTTCGTTGCCCGTAGTCACTATATATATAAAAATCACACATTTTTATATTTCGATGTCCTTAAAATAAAAAATCACATTTTTATTTATTCACTTTCAATTTAGAAATCATATTTTTATAATCACGCTCTATATAGATAAAGATTATATTTTTATCACCTTATTCTTCATATAAAGATTTCGCCATTTCAAAAATAAAGGTTTCGCCTTTATAAAAATAAACACTTCATTTCAACGTATATAAAATAAAAATTAGATTTTTATTTTGCTACATACATAAAGATGATATTTTTATGTTCTCTATCCTATAAAGATTATATTTTTAATACTTTAAAAATATAAAAATCATATTTTTAATATTTCTATATAGTAAAGATTATATTTTTAACACTTTAAAAATATAAAAATCATATTTTTATCACTTTAAAAATATAAAGATCATACCTTTTACCAAATAAAAATCCTATCTTTTCACCTTTCAAAGTTCTAATCTTTTTCCATTTAAAATTCAAACCTTTTCTATTTTAAATTCTTTTTAAAATCAGTTTTAAATTACTCTTTAAAATCAGTTTTAAAATCACTAAAAATCAGTTTTTTTAAAATCAATAAAAATCAGTTTTTAAAATCAATTTTCTATTTATATAAAAATCAGTTTTCTATTTATATAAAAATCAGTTTTCTATTTATATAAAAATCAGTTTTCTATTTATATAAAAATCAGTTTTCTATTTATATAAAAATCAGTTTTCTATTTATATAAAAATCATAAATAATAAAATAAATAAGCTAAAAAACTTACAGGGGGGGTTTTCTCCGTCGGCAGCAGGCTTGGGGGGTGGGGGTTCTCATCGATCACGGGTTCGTGAGGGAGGAGGGGGAGGCGCGGAGTTGAAGGGCTGTGGAGGCGGGATAAGGGTGCGGTTTAGTGGGGCTGAACGGGTTGGGAGTTGGGCGTTCGCGCGTGAGGTGGAGGGGGGGGGGGGGGGTGGTCCGGCGCTTGGGCGGCTGCCGTGGGGGAGCTGCGACGGATCCTCCTGGAGGTGGCAGCGTCTTTCCCCTTTTCTTTTGTTTTTTTTTATTTCTGTTTCGATTTCAGATGGGGAAGAAAGAGAGTGAAGAGAGAGAGTGAGGTCAACGCCCAAATATATATTATATATATTAATTTATTATTTATTTTTCCACAAAAAGCAACTTTTATTTTCGACTTCAAAACAAGGCCCACCGCCTGCCGTCCATAGCGTTTTACCCCTATTCCGAACACAATGGGATATGTATCGTCAGCTGATTCGGCTGTTACAATCAGTTTCCGTCAAATTTACATTTAAATCACTTTATTGAATTCTAAACGTACATTTCAAATTACCGGGGTCGCATACTAACTAGAAAAATTCCAGAAAAATATTTTCTAGCTTCGTATTGACGATACGGTCCTAACAAAACTAGTTTCATCGAATTCTGAGACCGTTTGAAAAATGGCCAATTTCCCGTCGATTAAATTCAACAGAAACTGGTCAAACGCGTTTTCCTTTGCCACGCTCACATATTGATTCGAAAAATTACGAAATTTGGAATCTAGCAATAACTTGACACTGCGGATCTAACAAAACTGGTTTCGTCTAAATCCGAGGTCATTTGCAAAATTTCCATTTTTAAGGGCCTGAATTCCATAGCGACTATTCAGAATTTTCAACTGGACATATCTTTTGATTCCCGCCATGAAATTTTGATTTCCCGGATTCGATAGAAAGATATTATCAATTAGATCCTATCATTTTTGGTTTCACTAAAATCCGGATTGTTTTGCACCCGGTACATTCAATTGAAGTTTGAAATCGAATTATCGAACTACCGCGCCATTTTCAATTCTATTTATAATTATATATAAATATTTATATTCTAACGACGACGCATATAATATATACGATCGAATTATATTCAAAATAAATTTCTCGTCGATTATTATTTAAAATAATTCATTTTAAATAATCAAAATTCGCTAAAATTGCCAAAATAAAAATTTCAAACTGGCTCGCATTTTACGGGTTGTTACAGCTGTTCTGGCGATCCTAGGTAGAAATTGCCTAAGATGGATTTACAGAATAGTGCCTTCGGTTTGTCCAGTCCCAGAGCAATGTGTATGGACGAAGGTCTGCCAAAGTATATCAAATATATCGCGTAAGTTGATCTCTTCAAACGTATTTACGTTTGGTGGCGGAGGAATTTGTTTCTCTTAGCGTTATACCCGTGATTTTTTGGGGAAATCAATTTATGATATGGAGCGTATGACGATGTGACATTCAAAGTAAATATAGATGTAATATGTATAATAGTACGTTATGACCTCAAGCCTCATCAACTAGGAATTGACAAAAATCAGGTTGGCAGCATGGCTAAGTGGGTCGCACCCAGTTAGGGTATATTGTCACCATCTTGAGAATATTCAAATTTGTTACTTCTTTTTATTTCTGTATCTCCCGGGAATGGTTATGTTGGTATACTAACCGTAAGGTGACAATATATTTGGAACATTCAAGCGAAATGAATGGCCGGTCAGGTGTGGCCGAGTTACAAGATGTTTTTGTTGAACTCCAGCGTATCGCTTCTAGAGTACACTGATCGAAAGGTGGTTCTATACCTTGTCATAGTTGGAAATCCGTTACCCAATAAGAACCCGTGGTTTTTGATTGTATATTATATATGTAGAGTGTGAGATGAAAGTGTTCTGCTAGATTACTATTTACTTTATTTAGACATTATTATAATATTAGAAAATATTGATCTTACGAAATATTTTGGGTTATCGTAAGGTAAAAACAGTTTTGGTTTATGTGTGGATTCGTCTTATGATTATAATTTCTTTTAAAAGGATTTTAAAAGTTAAACCAAGTGATTAGAGTTTACTCACACTAGTCCCATGAGTGACCCAGAGTTTATTTTGTTTTGTTGTAACAACCCGCAAATTCTGAACCAATTTAAAATTTTTATTTTAGAAAATTTTAATGAATTTTGAGAATAACTTTAAAGTTAGTTTTAACCAACTATTTGATTTAAAACAATGTTGGTTTAAATATGAGAATAAATGTTTTATGTTGTAAATTTAAAAGGTATGGAATTTAACTTGTCTTATTAAATAATGTATCTCAATAGCTATTTATGAACTTGATTAGTTTGATAATATAATCATGTTGAAATAAGAAGTTAATATTGAATTTACAATATATGATGGATTAAATAATTTTGCAATTCCATGTATATGGGAAAACTTTAATGTATTGAATACAGTAATAATATATAATCCATTGTTTATACAATGAATGTAACGACCCGTGTTTTAGCCGTTAAATATTTAATTTAATTTATTTATTTTAAATATTATATCGGGAATATTAATGGAATTTAATATTTAATTCGTTATTTAAACGAAGTTCGAACGTTATATATTTATATAATTATAATTCGAGCTTGAAAATGGCGTGCAGTTCGTAAATTCGAGTTTTGAACTTCAACTGAGGATACAGGATCCGATATAAGTCGGATTTCTGTGAAACAAGACACGTTGGAACCGTATTGGCGATAATTTTCATATGAAAGAGAAAAATCCAGATTCCGTGTTATAGATTGCGAGTTATGGCTAAATCAAAATTTGGAAAAAAACGCTGTGGAAATCGTTATTTAAATATCGGCCTTTAAAATGGTCATTTTGCAAATGATCTCGGATTTCGACGAAATCAGTTTCATTAGAACCGAAACGTTCAATTATTGTTCGATGGTGAATGGCGTGGAAAACCGATGTCGTATGTGACTATGGTAGCCGTAAACGCCCGTTCAATTTCTATAGCGTGTAATTAAATTTATAAATGGATATTTGAGTGTAACTTGAGCAGACGATCGAATTAGGCCACGAAACTCGTTCCGTTGAGTTCTTATCGTCATTTAGGGCGAGGATAGGTATATAGTTTGTTATTTTTAGAGACCGGAAAATTTGGTGTCAAAAAGGGCAGTGCGGTACGCGTTAAAAATGCCCTACCGGGGCAACAGTCTCAGAATGCGACGAAATTAGTGCCGTTGGGTTCGTATCGAAAAGTTATTGTCGATGTTCGCAGTTTCAAGTGGATTTGATTTATCTGGTGACCGTGGAAAAATTAAACGCGTGTTCATTTCTGGTTTTATAAAGGAAAATTTTTCATACGACCTCGGATTTCGACGAAACTTGTCCCATTGGGTCTGGAATACCTTTTTACATTAAGATTAGCTTTTTTATCAGTAGACAGAAGTCGTCTGTAGGAGTTTCTACGTGTTACTTTACCGCGAAGTTTCATTAATAATTAAATAATTAATATTTTGTTCATCCCTTTGCCTATATATATCCTTTCTGGGTCAACAACCCTAATTATTCGTTTCCTCTGGTCAACATACTTCCAGCGCCACCACCCTAATATTAAATGGCTAAAATCGCACCAATTTCTTTCCTCAATTATCATGAAATCCTCTCATTTAGTTCAAATCCTCCAACTAGGATATGGTCGAGCTTGTCGAAACCTGGATACTGACCGATGATGATCAGTGTTAAGGCGTTGTGTTGGTTAGAATTAAAGCTTGAAGTGCCGACATTGGTGGATGATTTGCGAGCTACTGGGGATGCCGAGTTGGATGGTTTTTTGAGTGTGGGTGGAAGGCACTCAGGCACAGTCGGGGATGGTCGCTGATGGGGATCTGAGGCTTCAGAGCGTGGTGCGGTGACTGATGAAGTCTGGCGTGTAGTTGGGTTACTGAAGCAAGTTTAAAGAAGGGAAGAAACGAGATTCAACTGGACTGGGTATTCACATCTGGTCGGGGAAGAAATAGGGTGAATGAAATTTATGGTTATAATATTAATGTTAATATCACTTAGGGTTAGTTAAATTTGTAACTAAAGCATGGTTCTGCAATTCGAAACAGGAAGCAAACATGGATGGTTTTATTCAAAGTCAAAGTGCGTGTTTTCTGAAGTGGTGAGAAGGTAATATGAAGGAGCAGGAAATTTTAAAAGAAATGGATCGACCAGTTTTTCTAAAGTAAGGGTCAAAGAATTCAAAACGTTATTAAACCATAATTATATTATAATCAAGAAGTTGTTAATGGTTTTTACTCTTTTTAAAACAAAAACAAAATGTTTGAACATAGGTGCCAACAGAAGGAACCGACGCAGCAGTATATCGGCCTTTGCATTTTGACCCAAATCATAGTAATTAATAATTAGTTAATCATTTGATTTAGGGGTTTATAATAATGAATACCCATCATGAACTAATTAGAATCTTAATTGGTGCAGATCAGCTGGCATAAGGAACGCTGGAACGAAAACATAACAATCTACCGTAAAAATCCTATGCAGAAGTAATTAGTAAATTAATTATTAGATTCATGGGATTTATTATTTAATTTAAAACACGAATGTTGAAAATGTTAATAACTCCACTGTATGTTATCAGAATCGGACAAACAAAGTGCCATTGGAAACGTCTTGACAAGATCTACACTATGGAACAAGACTGGACGCTATCAAAATCAACCAGGATTTTTAAATTAAATTAAACGACAGTTTAATTTAATTTGAAATGAGCCGTTCAACAGAAATAAAATCAAGGTGAGTTAAAATCACTCAGTTTCCCATTTATATTTTATATAAATCGGGTTTTTATTTTGTGTGCTCTGCTTGCTGATGATTGCCTGTTTGCTGGTTATACACTTATTTGTTGATTTAACTGATGAAATTAAACCGTGTTTAATTTCAGTGAAAACCAAATCGTTATTCTAACGATTGGATCCAATAAAGGTAGTTTACCTTATTGGTCACGTTTATTTAAAACGTGTTGAATTGTTTGGATTGTTCTGTGAATTGGTTGATGTTAAACTATCAGTTAAATAGAATTAGTTGACTTGATTGAGATAACCAGTTTGATACAGGGAAGAACAGGTTGGAGGGACCCAACCGGATCCCTCAAATGTACTATTTATTTCCATATGCTCACATATGAACTGATCTGTTTGTGTGATTGATTTGATGGTTGATTATTGACTGAATATTCAACATCTGTTTGGTTTAAACCAATGAGCGATATTGGTTAAGTATTTGGCAGAGTATGGCCTTTAAAATCAATTGGGTTATAGATATTGATTCACCGTCAGATGAATCGATAGAGTTGGGGTTATAAAATTTATTTTATAACCAGAATTAGATTTTTGAATTATATTATTTTGAATCAAAGTTATTTAAGAAAATAAACAAATATTTTATTTATTTAAGACTTTGATTGGTTATCAATTTATTTTACAAAGTAAATGCTGATGTTAATCATTTACTAGTAGTAGAATAAGAGATGAATCAAATAAAATAAAATTTGGTAATTGTTTTGTAAGGAAAACAATTAATGGAATTTATTTAAATTAATAATATTTTAATTAATTTGAAGTGAAGAGTAATTGGGATCGATTAATTAGATAATCGAATTTAGGTGAATTAAATCGACATTTTGAATTAGAAGGAATTATCAAATTGATGCATTTTGATGAAAATAGTCTCAGGAAATATTGTTTAAATTTTATTAAGGTTTTAAAAGGGTTTTACTATTTATTCTAGATAATAAAGGAATTAACTACTAATGTAGTTAATGTTTAAAATGAATTATTATTTTAATTAATAATAACTTAGGAAATTACTTTTGAATGAAAATCACTTTGCAAAGGTAATCGAAGTGAAAGGAAATCAAATGGGATGGTGGAAGAAGTTTACGAACGGGTTTTATATTTAAAACCCGAACCTTTTTATAATGAGGTTATAAAGAGGAGTTTAAGCGAATACGATAGGTTAAATTAAAGGCTTACTTAATATTCGAATTAGGTAAAAGGAATTAAGAACAGAAGGGTTTATATTAAGCCAAAGTTATATAACAAAGTGTATTTAAAGAGGTGGGGTGGTAAAAGCGTTGATATTAAATTAACGTATTGGAATTTGAAATTAAGCAAAAAGGGGAGAGATGAAATAGAATTGCCAAAGTGGGAAATAGTCAAATAGATTAGAAAGGAGATTGGAAGTAAGCGAATCTAGTTAAAGAAGTGGGTTATCGGGTTGTATAACCAAATCACAGTTAAATGGAATTTGTTTTGAGATTTGAATGGAATATTGGGTTCCTGATTACAACTTATATTTATCTGAAGATTTGAACGTTGTTGATCAAGGTCTGAGAGGTAACTAAAATACCCCAACTTGAACAACATCGGGATTATCTGAAGATGGTATTAGTTGGTAATCGTAAGAGAGATTAGCGATAATCGATTAGTTCCATTTGTGAAATAATAAAGCAACATTGATGGAATCTTGGAGAATATATATATATATATATATAACAAGAGATCCAGAGTAAAGTAAATCAGTATGTAAGGATATAGTTATTCGAGATAAAATTAGTAAAACATAGTTATTCAGGACGAGTTGCCATTTCGTACGACTGCTAGCGTAATTCGCAGGGCTGCAGATAGCCTACGGCGGTCGGATGTTTCCTGAGGGAATCAGGCGTAACCATTGTGATCGCTGCGATCTAGAGCCAAGTGAATGGATTTAAGTCGAGTATTAGTAAATCGATAGGAGTTAAATAAGTCGAGTTAATCAGTTAGAGTTAACCAGTTAGAGTTAATCTATTAGAGTTAAATCAAATTAGAGTTATTCAAATATCGTATTTTAAAATATTTAAAGGGTTAGAAGTTTTTAATTTAACAAAAGTAAATCAGTTTGATTTAAAGGACAAGTGATGCTGAATACTGAACCAGTGAACTTATTGGAGTGTCATGTTTGAAACACTGTATATTTTGATAGTTAAATCACCGACTATCAAAGCTGGCCAATACGATTGTTGGTACGGAAAGACCGGGATCGAATTATTATTCGAAAACCATTCCGACCAACAAATACGTGAAGATATCAGAAGATGATCGAGATGGAGCATCGAAGACCGTGGATTTTCATAAACGGAAGAACCACTAATATTCTCTACCTGGCAAGTAGAGTTAAGCTGTGATTCTGTCGTGGTTGGAATCTACGGGTTGCAAGGACTTCTCGCTACTGATCCATGGGGTGATTCCTATATGGATGCGGTAGGAGAGTGCCTTCGGTTCATCCTGTTCCTGGATGACTTGTATGGACGGATGTCTGATAGAGTATTTCCAAAGGGTCACGTACGTTGATTTCTTCAAACGTGCTGTAGTTGTTGGCGGAGAATTGCCGTTCTCTTAGCTCCCAGCTAGAGAATTTTTGTGGGCATCAATTAGTGATATCTGACGGATCTGACGATATGGCATTCAAAGTGAGTGATGACCAGATGTTCAGAAGTATTCTGACCTCAAGCCTCATCAACCGGGAAATGACAAAAATCGGGCAGGCAGCATGGCTATGTGGGTCGCTCCCATTAGGGTGTATAATCACCTATCTAGAGGAAATCCTATTTGCTTCTTAAATCTATGTTTCGATGCTGTCCCTTTCCGGGAGACGGTTGCTGATCCCAACCGTCAGTGATATACATTCGATACACTCAAGCGAAATGAGTGGTCAGTCATGTGAGGGCCGGGTTGCAAGACGTTCGTGTTGAACCCAATGTATTCGTCTCTAGAGATACACTATCGGCAGGTGGTCCCATACCTTGTCAAGGTCGGAATACAATCTCCAATAAGCGCCTGCGGTTTTGATTGTATACTATATATGTGGAGCGTGAGATGCAAGCGTTCCACTAGATTGATATTTACTTGTATTTAGACATTATTATAATATCAGAAAATATATTGGTTTCAAAAGTGGTTTGGGTTATCGTAAGGTAAAAACCGTCCGTGTTTATGTGTGGATTTGGTCTTACGATTATCCTTTTCTTTTGAAAAGATTTTTGAACTTTAAAATCATGATTGGATGATTTACCCTTATTACTGTGCGAGTTTATCTCACTCTGGTTCACCAGACTGACCCGGTGTTTTGTAAATGCTCGTGTTAGCCCGGGGTGTACAGGTTCAGGTTGTCGAATGCTGTGAAGAGACGAGCTGGAAGAGTCCAGACGTATGATATTATATAGCTACTATTCCGCTGTGTTGTATGAGGACGGATTATTATCACTGTCCAGTGGTGTTGATGTACTCTGATAATGTAAGTATTTTAAAAGCTTCCAATAAAGATTATTTCTGTATTATATTTTATTCCGCTGCGATGTGAGACTCTGTGTTGTGGTGTTCTTCTTCTTCTATTCTAATAATTCTTTCTTTCTTATCTCACCCTCTAATTTCTTTCTAATAACTATCCAGTGTTTTGGTGCCCGGAGGATCGGCATGAGTTACAGTAAAGGTATTTATGTCGATTTTCGGGGCCGAAATCCCTGGGTCGTTACAGTGGTATCAGAGCTAAAGGTTAAGTGATTACCTTGGCTCTGTGGCATGACTCAATAGAGATGGGATTAGCAATACCCTAGATTGAGTTTGAGTGTATATATATATGAGCGCGTATTTGTTAATTGATAAAAATTGTTTTATATTGTGGAGATTTATCGGTTGAGTTGTTTATGAGTTCTGATCGATCAGTTTGATCCACTGTATCGATAGGGGTTTATAAACACTCGAATACGATGGGTCGTCACGATATGTTTTGAAAGGAGGGTAAATGAAATAATTTTATCCAAAGTATATTTTGATATAGAGAAAATATATATATTGGAATTATAATATATTGGATGTGTTGGTTGTGATTATAATCCAATAAAATTATAAAATGTGAAATGGTTATATATAACCAATCAGAATTCATATAAGTGAAATATATGAAAATCAGAGGAGTTAAATCTGAATTTAAATCAGAATTGAAATTAAAACTTTGGAAATTTGGACAAGTGGTTGAAAATGGAATTGGACTTAATATATGAGAAATTTAAAATCCTGGGAGGTTTTTAAATTGTTTTACAAGCCTTGCAAGGGATATTTTGAACTGATTTCAAAATGGAAGTGTTTAGAAATGGTTTTGAAAGTGATATAGTATTGAACTCACTTCGATAACTGGAAAATAGATTCCGATGATGTGCGCGCCATTATCGGTGTTCATTTTCGAGTTCTAAGTGACGAATTACTACCAAAAATCTTGTTTTGAACTGCTTTGAGAAAAACGAGTTGTTTGAATCCTGGAAAGAAATGTTTGATTTTTGAAAGAACTGAACTGTTTAAAAACTCCCAGGGAAATTGTTTGAACAAAAACAAAATTAAATAGAAATTGGGAAAGCAAATATGAATTGAATTGAAATCAATTAACTGGAAATTGAATCGGGATATAATATATCGAGTAGAATCAGATTTTGAATTGTGAGACAGGAATCTGAAATGATGTTGGACTGGTAAGTTAAGAGTTAGAATTGATAATGGATGGAAATTCAGTTAAGAATGGAATTTGGCTTGGATGCGTGAAGGATTTGGGTTCGAGAATAAAATTGGAATTTTGTTGGGAATGCAATTGTATATGCTGACAGGGCAGCAGATGGAAAGGATATAATGATATGCCCGACAAAAAGGTACACGTTTATTTTTAAATGAGTTTGGTGATTTATGAGCCTACTGGGCAAGCCACTTGGATGTTTTATTTTCTTTTGGATTGGAGAAGGCCTAGAAAGGCGAGTGGTAGTGGTACCGATTGAGCCGTACAGAGGAGGTGCTGGCGAAATTTTTCGAAAATTTAAGGTGTTAGAAAATTTTCAATATTTTTGAAAATGTTTATTTAATGTATTGAATTGATTTTGATTTTAAATAAAATTGGATTTAGAAATTAATGGGTTTATAACGTTCTTTCTTACCTTAGCAATTTCGAGGACGAAATTATTTTAAGGGGGAAGAATGTAACGACCCGTGTTTTTAGCCGTTAAATATTTAATTTAATTTATTTATTTTAAATATTATATTGGGAATATTAATGGAATTTAATATTTAATTCGTTATTTAAACGAAGATAGAACGTTATATATTTATATAATTATAAATCGAGCTTGAAAATGGCGTGCAGTTCGTAAATTCGAGTTTTGAACTTCAACTGAGGATACAAGATCCGATATAAGTCAGATTTCTGTGAAACAAGACACGTTGGAACCGTATTGGCGATAATTCTCATATGAAAGAGAAAAATCCAGATTCCGTGTTATAGATTGCGAGTTATGGCTAAATCAAAATTTGGAAAAAAAACGCTGTGGAAATCGTTATTTAAATATCGGCCTTTAAAAAGGCCATTTTGCAAACGATCTCGGAATTCGACGAAATCAGTTTCATTAGAACCGTAACGTTCAATTATTGTACGATGGTGAATGGCGTGGAAAACCGATGTCGTATGTGACCACGGTAGCCGTAAACGCCCGTTCAATTTCTATAGCGTGTAATTAAATTTATAAATTTATATTTGAGTGTAACTTGAGCAGACGATCGAATTAGGCCACGAAACCCGTTCTGTTGAGTTCGTATCGTCGTTAAGGGCCAGGATAGGTATATAGTTTGTTATTTTTAGAGACCGGAAAATTTGGCGTCAAAAAGGGCAGTGCGGTACACGTTAAAAATGGCCTACCGGGGCAACAGTCTCAGAATGCGACGAAATTAGTGCCGTTGGGTTCGTATCGAAAAGTTATTGTCGATGTTCGCAGTTTCAAGTGGATTTGATTTATCTGGTGACCGTGGAAAAATTAAACGCGTGTTCATTTCTGGTTTTATAAAGGAAAAATTTTCATACGACCTCGGATTTCGACGAAACTTGTCCCATTGGGTCCGGAATACCTTTTCACATTAAGATTAGCTTTTTTATCAGTAGACAGAAGTCGTCTGTAGGGGTTTCTACGCGTTACTTTACCGCGAAGTTTCATTAATAATTAAATAATTAATATTTTATTCATCCCTTTGCCTATATATATCCTTTTTGGGTCAACAACCCTAATTATTCGTTTCCTCTGGTCAACAAACTTTCAGCGCCGCCACCCTAATATTAAATGGCTAAAATCGCACCAATTTCTTTCCTCAATTATCGTGAAATCCCCTCATTTAGTTCAAATCCTCCAACTAGGATATGGTCGAGCTTGTCGAAAACTGGATACTGACCGATGATGATTAGTGTTAAGGCGTTGGGTTGGTTAGAATTAAAGCTTGAAGTGCCGACATTTGTGGATGATTTGCGAGCTACTAGGGATGCCGAGTTGGATGGTTTTTGGAGTGTGGGTGGAAGGCACTCAGGCACAGTCGGGGATGGTCGCTGATGGGGATCTGAGGCTTCAGAGCGTGGTGCGGTGACTGATGAAGTCCAGCGTGTAGTTGGGTTACTGAAGCAAGTTTAAAGAAGGGAAGAAACGAGATTCAACTGGACTGGGTATTCACATCTGGTCGGGGAAGAAATAGGGTGAATGAAATTTATGGTTATAATATTAATGTTAATATCACTTAGGGTTAGTTAAATTTGTAACTAAAGCATGGTTCTGCAATTCGAAACAGGAAGCAAACATGGATGGTTTTATTCAAAGTCAAAGTGCGTGTTTTCTGAAGTGGTGAGAAGGTAATACGAAGGAGTAGGAAATTTTAAAAGAAATGGATTGACCAGTTTAACTAAAGTAAGGGTCAAAGAATTCAAAACGTTATTAAACCATAATTATATTATAATCAAGAAGTTGTTAATGGTTTTTACTCTTTTTAAAACAAAAACAAAATGTTTGAACGCAGGTGCCAACAGAAGGAACTGACGCAGCAGTATATCGGCCTTTGCATTTTGACCCAAATCATAGTAATTAATAATTAGTTAATCATTTGATTTAGGGGTTTATAATAATGAATACCCATCATGAACTAATTAGAATCTTAATTGGTGCAGATCAGCTGGCATAAGGAACGCTGGAACGAAAACATAACAATCTACCGTAAAAATCCTATGCAGAAGTAATTATTAAATTAATTATTAGATTCATGGGATTTATTATTTTATTGAAAACACGAATGTTGAAAATGTTAATAACTCCACTGTATGTTATCAGAATCGGACAAACAAAGTGCCATTGGAAACGTCTTGACAAGATCTACACTATGGAACAAGACTGGACGCTATCAAAATCAACCAGGATTTTTAAATTAAATTAAACGACAGTTTAATTTAATTTGAAATGAGCCATTCAACAGAAATAAAATCAAGGTGAGTTAAACTCACTCAGTTTCCCATTTATATTTTATATAAATCGGGTTTTTATTTTGTGTGCTCTGCTTGCTGATGATTGCCTGTTTGCTGGTTATACACTTATTTGTTGATTTAACTGATGAAATTAAACCGTGTTTAATTTCAGTGAAAACCAAATAGTTATTCTAACGATTGGATCCAATAAAGGTAGTTTACCTTATTGGTCACGTTTATTTAAAATGTGTTGAATTGTTTGGAGTGTTCTGTGAATTGGTTGATGTTAAACTATCAGTTAAATAGAATTAGTTGACTTGATTGAGATAACCAGTTTGATACAGGGAAGAACAGGTTGGAGGGACCCAACCGGATCCCTCAAATGTACTATTTATTTCCATATGCTCACATATGAACTAATCTGTTTGTGTGATTGATTTGATGGTTGATTATTGACTGAATATTCAACATCTGTTTGGTTTAAACCAATGAGCGATATTGGTTAAGTATTTGGCAGAGTATGGCCTTTAAAATCAATTGGGTTATAGATATTGATTCACCGTCAGATGAATCGATAGAGTTTGGGTTATAAAATTTATTTTATAACCAGAGTTAGATTTTTGAATTATATTATTTTGAATCAAAGTTATTTAAGAAAATAAACAAATATTTTATTTATTTAAGACTTTGATTGGTTATCAATTAATTTTACAAAGTAAATGCTGATGTTAATCATTTACAAGTAGTAGAATAAGAGATGAATCAAATAAAATAAAATTTGGTAATTGTTTTGTAAGTAAAACAATTAATGGAATTTATTTAAATTAATAATATTTTAATTAATTTGAAGTGAAGAGTAATTGGGATCGATTAATTAGATAATCGAGTTTGGGTGAATTAAATCGACATTTTGAATTAGAAGGAATTATCAAATTGATGCATTTTGATGAAAATAGTCTCAGGAAACATTGTTTAAATTTTATTAAGGTTTTAAAAGGGTTTTACTATTTATTCTAGATAATAAAGGAATTAACTACTAATGTAGTTAATGTTTAAAATGAATTATTATTTTAATTATTAATAACTTAGGAAATTACTTTTGAATGAAAATCACTTTGCAAAGGTAATCGAAGTGAAAGGAAATCAAATGGGATGGTGGAATAAGTTTACGAACGGGTTTTATATTTAAAACCCGAACCTTTTTATAACGAGATTATAAAGAGGAGTTTAAGCGAATACGATAGGTTAAATTAAAGGCTTACTTAATATTCGAATTAGGTAAAAGGAATTAAGAACAGAAGGGTTTATATTAAGCCAAAGTTATATAACAAAGTGTATTTAAAGAGGTGGGGTGGTAAAAGCGTTGATATTAGATTAACGTATTGGAATTTGAAATTAAGCAAAAAGGGGAGAGATGAAATAGAATTGCCAAAGTGGGAAATAGTCAAATAGATTAGAAAGGAGATTGGAAGTAAGCGAATCTAGTTAAAGAAGTGGGTTATAGGGTTGTATAACCAAATCAGAGTTAAATGGAATTTGTTTTGAGATTTGAATGGAATATTGGGTTCCTGATTACAACTTATATTTATCTGAAGATTTGAACGTTGTTGATCAAGGTCTGAGAGGTAACTAAAATACCCCAACTTGAACAACATCGGGATTATCTGAAGATGGTATTAGTTGGTAATCGTAAGAGAGATTAGCGATAATCGATTAGTTCCATTTGTGAAATAATAAAGCAACATTGATGGAATCTTGGAGAATATATATATATATATATATATATATAACAAGAGATCCAGAGTAAAGTAAATCAGTATGTAAGGATATAGTTATTCGAGATAAAATTAGTAAAACATAGTTATTCAGGACGAGTTGCCATTTCGTACGACTGCTAGCGTAATTCGCAGGGCTGCAGATAGCCTACGGCGGTCGGATGTTTCCTGAGGGAATCAGGCGTAACCATTGTGATCGCTGCGATCTAGAGCCAAGCGAATGGATTTAAGTCGAGTATTAGTAAATCGATAGGAGTTAAATAAGTCGAGTTAACCAGTTAGAGTTAACCAGTTAGAGTTAATCTATTAGAGTTAAATCAAATTAGAGTTATTCAAATATCGTATTTTAAAATATTTAAAGGGTTAGAAGTTTTTAATTTAACAAAAGTAAATCAGTTTGATTTAAAGGCCAAGTGATGCTGAATACTGAACCAGTGAACTTATTGGAGTGTCATGTTTGAAACACTGTATATTTTGATAGTTAAATCACCGACTATCAAAGCTGGCCAATACGATTGTTGGTACGGAAAGACCGAGATCGAATTATTATTCGAAAACCATTCCGACCAACAAATACGTGAAGATATCAGAAGATGATCGAGATGGAGCATCGAAGACCGTGGATTTTCATAAATGGAAGAACCACTAATATTCTCTACCTGGCAAGTAGAGTTATGTTGTGATTCTGTCGTGGTTGGAATCTACGGGTTGCAAGGACTTCTCGCTACTGATCCATGGGGTGATTCCTATATGGATGCGGTAGGAGAGTGCCTTCGGTTCATCCTGTTCCTGGATGACTTGTATGGACGGATGTCTGACAGAGTATTTCCAAAGGGTCACTTACGTTGATTTCTTCAAACGTGCTGTAGTTGTTGGTGGAGAATTGCCGTTCTCTTAGCTCCCAGCTAGAGTATTTTTGTGGGCATCAATTAGTGATATCTGACGGATCTGACGATGTGGCATTCAAAGTGAGTGATGACCAGATGTTCAGAAGTATTCTGACCTCAAGCCTCATCAACCGGGAAATGACAAAAATCGGGCAGGCAGCATGGCTATGTGGGTCGCTCCCATTAGGGTGTATAATCACCTATCTAGAGGAAATCCAATTTGCTTCTTAAATCTATGTTTCGATGCTGTCCCTTTCCGGGAGACGGTTGTTGACCCAACCGTCGGTGATATACATTCGATACACTCAAGCGAAATGAGTGGTCGGTCATGTGAGGGCCGGGTTGCAAGACGTTCTTGTTGAACCCAGTGTGTTCGTCTCTAGAGATACACTATCGGCAGGTGGTCCCATACCTTGTCAAGGTCGGAATCCAATCTCCAATTAGCGCCTACGGTTTTGATTGTATACTATATATGTGGTGCGTGAGATGCAAGCGTTCCACTAGATTGATATTTACTTGTATTTAGACATTATTATAATATCAGAAAATATATTGGTTTCAAAAGTGGTTTGGGTTATCGTAAGGTAAAAACCGTCCGTGTTTATGTGTGGATTTGGTCTTACGATTATCCTTTTCTTTTGAAAAGATTTTTGAACTTTAAAATCATGATTGGATGATTTACCCTTATTACTGTGTGAGTTTATCTCACTCTGGTTCACCAGACTGACCCGGTGTTTTGTAAATGCTCGGGTTAGCTCGGGGTGTACAGGTTCAGGTTGTCGAATGCTGTGAAGAGACGAGCTGGAAGAGTCCACACGTATGATATTATATAGCTACTATTCCGCTGTGCTGTATGAGGACAGATTATTATCACTGTCCAGTGGTGTTGATGTACTCTGATAATGTAAGTATTTTAAAAGCTTCCAATAAAGATTATTTCTGTATTATATTTTATTCCGCTGCGATGTGAGACTCTGTGTTGTGGTGTTCTTCTTCTTCTTCTATTCTAATATTTCTTTCTTTCTTATCTCACCCTCTAATTTCTTTCTAATAACTATCCAGTGTTATGGTGCCTGGAGGATCGGCATAAGTTACAGTAAAGGTATTTATGTCGATTTTCGGGGCCGAAATCCCTGGGTCGTTACAATGAATATATGCATGGATTGTAAATATAGTTATAAACTGGGTTCTATTGTAATTATTGAATATTTGGAATATTAATTGAAAATAATGTGAAAAGTTGCAAACATTCATTTCTAACAATAATATTTAATACTGAAGTGTTAGTTCGAATTTCTAACAAATAGCATTAATCTAGCATTCATTCTTTCCATTTTATCCTCTCTCTCTTTCATGGTTATCTATTTTTGAAAATTGAAAAAAAAAAAGATAAAGGTGTCATTTAATTAGTATAAATGTCATGTTAAGATAAAGGTGTCATTTAATTAGTATAAATGTTCATGTTAAATTAAAGGTGTCATTTAATTAGTATAAACGATATGTTAAATTAGAGGTGTCATTTAATTAGTATATATGTCATGTTAAATTAGAGGTGTCATTTAATTACCATAAATGTTATGCTAAATTAGGTGTGTCATTTAATTAGTATAAATGTTATGTTAAATAAATGTCTATACCTTTCTTTCACTTTATAGCACGTACCACATGTTGCACTTATAAAAAAAATTATTACATTATCACACGTTTGTTTGTACACACGTCTATGTCACATGTTTGTTAAATCAAATGGATAATAAACTAATAAATGAAAGGTTTCTCTCTCTATACAAATAATATTCTCCCTGTTAATTAAATAATTTAAAGAAGGGAAATGAAAGCTTTCCTTCTCTAACTACCCTCATTGATTAAATAATTTAAAGAAAGGAAATGGAACGTTTTTCTCTCCCCCTCATTAATTGATTACATTAAACGTAAGGAAATGGGAAATTTCATCTCTAAATAAACTTAAGGAGTAAATAAGATAAAAAAAAGAATTAACAAAATAGTATTAATATATATATATATATATATATATATGTATATATGTATATATATATACACTCTAAGATTTGGAAAATCCTAATTCTAATTAGCATACAGTAGCCGCCCGTAACATTTCAATGGCCATCGATGCTCCAATCTTCTTCCTCTTCAATCTTCTAATCCATAACAAAATTTAAATATAAAAACATGAAATCAAAGAGCACACTTAGATCTCGGCGCTGGGTGGCGATGACAAGGCGGCGATGGTGGACTTTAGGTGATGAACGAATGGGTTTGGTGCATCGACAAAACCTGGAAGTAGAAGATGAGGTTACAGCCCTTTTTTGGATTGGAGGGTAATTAGCTTAAGCATATATTAATTAATAAATTGTTTAATTATCAAATGGAATAACGATCATATCTTTGTCATACCAACTCGGAATCAAGCAAGACGAAGTGCGTTGGAACCACAATGAGGAGATCTACGAGATGAAGCTGACTAGAGCGTAAACAGAGGATGTTGGAAATTAACAAAATTGCAGATCTGAATTAAAAATTTGGTGAGAAATCTCTCGCTTTAAAATAATTAATGAATTTTTTATTTTTATTTATAGTTATATATATTTTAGATCTGTTGTGTTGATATTGTATGTGATTGTTCTATGGCTGCGATGGATAATTATAAGATTCATATGTGTTGAATAAATACGATCATTTACCCCTTATTTTATTGAATTGGTTTAGACTGCCAATTCAAGATCTAGATAAATAATTATAAATTCATATGTTTTAGATAAATATTACTATTCATCCTTTAGTCTATTGAATTGATTTAGATTTTTAATTCAGTATCGAAATATGTAGTTTGACTCTTTTGTGGGATTGGTTTAGCTTATCAATTCATATGTTGTCACTTTGGTTGAATTAATTTAGAGTATCAATTCAACCTGAAATATAAAGATTTAAAAATTGTCGTTTTTGTTGAATTAAATTTATTTGTCAATTCAAGATAGAAACACTATTTGGATCATTATGTTAAATTAATCTAAATTGTCAATTTGATTGTTTAACATTATTTTGCCAATCCAATATATAGTATTATTTTGTCACTTTGTTGGATTGTCAATTCAATATTATCATTGTCTAGGTGGTTGGATTGGAATAGAAAAACAAACACCATTTTTATTTGTGTTCTCAAACACAAATACATTATAGAAAAATGAATAATCACTTTTAGTTGCCTTCTCAAACACATATATTACATAAGGAAAATAAACATCATTTTTAATTGTATGCTCAACATAAAACAATAAAAATAAAAGTACATTTTTATTTGTGTTCTCAAACACAAATATAACTTGGAAACAAAACGTACATTTTTACTTGCACTTTATAATGCAAATATAACTTGGAAATAAAATTTACTTTTTTTTATTTGCACTTTATAATGCAAGTTCAACATGAAAATAAAACTTACTTTTTTATTTGCATTTTATAATGCAAATATAACATGAGAATAAAACTTACTTTCTATATGAAATTTACAATGTAATCTGACATGAAAATAAAAAGGTTACTTTTCTGTTTGTACTTTACAATGCAGATTTAATATGAAAATAAAATTTACATTTTTGGTTCACATTCCACACTGCAAACAAAACAATAAAATTAAAATACATTTTTTTTGTTCGCATTCCACTAAGCAAACAAAACAATAAAAATAAGATTTACATTTTTGTTCGCATTCACAATGCGAACAAAACATTAAAAATAAGATTTACATTTTTGTTGCATTTCAAAATGTAAACAAAACATAAAGAAATAAAATTTACATTTTTGTTGCATTTCACAATGCGAACAAAAACGATAAAAATGAAGTTTACATCTTTGTTCACATTTTACAATACAAATAAAACATTAGAATAAAGAACACATTTTTGTTTGCATTCTTTATTGAAAATAAAACATGCTTTATAAAGAACACATTTTGTTTGCATTCTTTATTGAGAGTAAAATTCACATTTCTGTTTGAATTCTTTATTCGAAATAAAACCTTAGAATAAATAATACATTTTTATTTGCATTCTCCATTGCAAATAAAATATGATTTAAAAAGAATACACTTTTATTTGCATTCTCCATTGCAAATAAAATATGATTTAAAAAAAACACATTTTTATTTGCATTCTCCATTGCAAATAAAATATGATTTAAAAAGAACACATTTTTATTTGCATTCTCCATTGCAAATAAAATATGATTTAAAAAGAACACATTTTTATTTGCATTCTCCATTGCAAATAAAATATGATTTAAAAAGAACACATTTTTATTTGCATTCTCCATTGCAAATAAAATATGATTTAAAAGAACGTATTTTTTATTTGCATCCTCCATGGCAAATAAAATATGATGAAAAAGAATAAAAATAATTATCTTATATACATTTTGTTGAATTAGAACTCATATGCAAATATTGTAATCATTTTTATTTGCATAACATATAATAGAACAAATATGCAAATATAATAATTATTTTTATTTGCATAACATGTAATAGGATTTATAAGTAAAAATAAAAATCAATCTTTATTTACTTATATTAGAAATTATATTCAAATGCAAGAACCATATTATTGGTCAAACCTACATTAGAATGTGTAGGCGAGCTAAAGTGACATCTTTATATATTAATGCATACATTAGAATTTGTGTGCAATCTAAATTAAACATTTTATGTGCTAGGATATACATTGAAACATATACACATAAGATTATTTTTTTTATGTGTTAAAATTAAAAATATTTACATACAAATAAAAGAAAATAGAAAATTATCTTTTATTTGTCATCCACAGTAATGCCATATAAATAAATTACAGTTTATTTGACCTTAGAAATGTATAGGGAAATTATACGAATAAAAATACATTTTTATTCGGCATTAGAAATAAATAACATGTCATTCCATTATCATCAACATGCTAGTAGTATTAAGTTGGTTAAATTCTTAACCAATCATTTATATTTTATGAACTGTTGTTGGCTGAAAACCCCACACGGGTGTTGGGATAAATTGACACATACTAGTCCCAATATTTAGTTATATGTCGATCGATAGATTGACAGGCTGCGATGAGTGTTATTATTTCATTTTAATACTCACACAGTTATAAACTTCACTCTGGTTGTCAATGGATGTTTGATAATTATTCATCATTTGTTGTCATATACATACGATGTATGAAATCCATATAACCAAAGTTATATGGTAACTGATTGAGTCACATTCCAGTTCAGGATTTCTTTAAATAAAGAATATATTTTAAATTATGAATATTTAGAATAAAGAACTTTGTAATATAAATACCTTTTAAAATAAAGAGTATTGTACTATAAAGAATATTTTATATTAAGAATCGGTTTATATAAAGAATATTTGTAAAAAATAAATATTTTAAAATAATATTTAGCAAAGAATAAAATGATGATTTCTATGTCCGTTCTTGGATAGACAAAAGAATAGAAAATATATTTCTATTGAAGTAAACTAGTTTTTAACTAAAAATTAAATTTCTTAATTAAGATTTTTAGAGTTTCAATTATATGTGAATTGGGTTTATTGTGAACTATGTTTTTGAATGACATTTGTTCTTTAACCCAATTGACAATGAAATTATGATTTAGAATTTATAAATCTTTTATTAAGATTTAGAAATTATAAATCTTTTATTAAAAATTTAAAAAGAAATTTTCTAAAGCAAAGTTTCCAATTTAATAAATTAAATTGGAATTCGAGTGGAAATTCAGTTTGATAATAATCAAGATAGGCTTCTGTAAAAGAAGACTGATACTGTATATGGAATTTAAAAGGGTTTGCCGTTATTCCATTTATATTATTGGTCCGATACAGAAATTTATATTGATTATATATTGACTTGATTTCTGTGAAAATTCCATATTTAATGGAAGATGACTTTGGGTTTATCGTGAACAATGTTTTTGAATGACATTGATTCTTTAACCCAAATTAAAGACAAGGTTAATTCCTTAAGAGTTGAATAATCATAAAAGAATGATTTTTGATATTAAAATCAAATTGGAGTTGTAATGATTGTTTAAAAGAATAAATTTATAAGAATTTATCTTTGATTTAATTTATGGGAATCTTTCCCTTTAATATGAATATTCTATTAAAAGAATATTTTGAATTGGAATGAGACGTTGGATGTGTTTTATAACACTTGAATTTCAATTATAAAATACGCAAGTTATTCGGAATAACCGGGTTTAACCCATTTCGAATAATTATTACGACGATGAAGAGTCGAAGATGAAGATGGTGATCGAAGACCGGCGATCTTCACATCGAATGGGTAACTAGTGTTGAGGCCTTAGAATGATTTGCTCCTAAGATGGGGCTAAGATAGTAGTTATCCGAGCGTAGTGTTGATTTGTACAGATTTGGCTTTCGCTCGGGCCCAGAGCATAAGCTTATAAATGGATGCATGTCTGACATTGGATTTCATTTTATGTAAATTGATTTCTATTAATATACAACCGTTGGTGGCGGAGAATTTATTCTCTTGCTAAACACCCTTAGTGGTTGTGTATTAATAGTTATGAATTGCATGGCGTGAAATGTCAACGTGGCACGCCAAGATGCAAATGATTAAGGCTTTGTTGCAAAGCAGACCTTGTGGGATGATCAAAGCATAGCCTATTTTGGCATAGCTTTGTGTAGCGTGACTTCGCGAGCCTCACACACCGGTAGAGTCTAAAACGGAGCAAGGGAACGCAGGGAGTGCACACGTTTCTTTCTAGCTTATAGTGGTTTACGGACCTACCAACGCTGATATTTTACTTATGTGGATGATGGAATTTTCGAGTACTCGGATTTTTGCGGTCGCCAATGGCCGTATTATAGGTTCAATAGGACCGAGTAGCGTGTGTTCAGGAATTGCCAATCCACTAACGTTATTTATGGACCGGCCCTGCTGTATCCAAGGGTTGCCCGTAGGTGTGATCCTGGGACATTGCTAGAGTGTCTCGAATCGGTAAGGAGATCGTTCCTAGCCTTGGCTCATGATGGAAACCCAATTTCCAATACGCCCCATGCGGTTTTGATTGTATTACTAGTATGGCGACATGATATATGGTACCCATGCCATCTAGGATTAATACATTTACTTTGAAATGTTTTATTAAAACATATACACACTAATAGTAATATCGTTTTACGTATTTATCATCTTTTGACCATTATAAGGTAAAACCCTATCCTCTGGTTTGCATTGCATTGTGTGATGGGACTTGAGTCTTATAATGGTTTCATTTTTCTAAAAAAAGCATTGCGTTATTTGACGATTTACTTATCGTATGCACTGGCAATCCAATGGAGTAAACCCATTCCGCGTTAGCGGCGTGGTCCTGTGATTAGCCTTCTTATTTGTTAAGTTAGTTAGATTTCTCATACCAGTCCCATGACTGACCCGTAGTTTGTTTCACCTTGCGAACTCGGGTACCCTCACTGACAGTCGAGTAGCTTTTTGCAGATATCTTTATCTCTTTAGCAGGATCCTGGATCGAAGCTTAAAGCTGTGTCCAGAGCATTGAAGTCTTCCGCTGTGTATTGTATTAATTATTGTAATTTTACCTTCCGCTGTATTATATTTAATGTACTATGATATATTTTGTACTCTGATGTAACATTTATTATTGATGTTATAAAGGTCTTTTGTTATTTGTTCTGATGTTGTTGTATTCCCAAAGTTAACGTATTCAGGTTTTAAACAGCCTTAGTCGATTTTGCGATCGATTAGGTCCGGGCAAAATCCGACTCCTTACAGTTGATATCAGAGCTCTGGTTAGCTCAAATCTTTGGGATACAACTCGTTAGAACTGAACAAACGACTCATCAGAGATTGGATTAGTAATATCCAATAAGAATACTCATTAGAGATAGGATCAGCAGTATCCTAGAATGAGAAAACTCATTAGAGATGGGGTTAGTAATGCCCTAGAATGAGTTCAGAGTGAAAAGTTTATAATTAACGTACTTGTAATTTTATATATAATTCGATTTTAGAAAATATGATTTTTGATATATAAAAGCTATATATATTTAAAATTTTAATCAACTAATTGATTGATGATTGTGTTGTATGAATATTAGTTCAACTAAAAAAATATTGAAAACAATAAAAAAATGAAAATTAAATTAGTTAAATAAACAACTTTCATCTCATTTCCTTTTCGAGGACGAAAAGATTTTTATGTGGGGGAGACTGTAACAACCCGCAAATTCTGAACCAATTTAAAAATTTTAATTTAGAAAATTTTAATGAATTTTGAGAATAACTTTAAAGTTAGTTTTAACCAACTATTTGATTTAAAACAATGTTGGTTTAAATATGAGAATAAATGTTTTATGTTGTAAATTTAAAAGGTATGGAATTTAACTTGTCTTATTAAATAATGTATCTCAATAGCTATTTATGAACTTGACTTGTTTGATAATATAATCATGTTGAAATAAGAAGTTAATATTGAATTTACGATATATGATGGATTAAATAATTTTGAAATTCCATGTATATGGGAAAACATTAATGTATTGAATACAGTAATAATATATAATCCATTGTTTGTACAATGAATATATGCATGGATTGTAAATATAGTTATAAATTGGGTTCTATTGTAATTATTGAATCTTTGGAATATTAATTGAAAATAATGCGAAAAGTTGCAAACATTCATTTCTAACAATAATATTTAATACTGAAGTGTTAGTTCGAATTTCTAACAAATAGCATTAATCTAGCATTCATTCTTTCCATTTTATCCTCTCTCTCTTTCATGGTTATCTACTTTTGAAAATTGAAAAAAAAAGATAAAGGTGTCATTTAATTAGTATAAATGTCATGTTAAGATAAAGGTGTCATTTAATTAGTATAAATGTCATGTTAAATTAAAGGTGTCATTTAATTAGTATAAACGATATGTTAAATTAGAGGTGTCATTTAATTAGTATATATGTCATGTTAAATTAGAGGTGTCATTTAATTAGCATAAATGTTATGCTAAATTAGGTGTGTCATTTAATTAGTATAAATGTTATGTTAAATAAATGTCTATACCTTTCTTTCACTTTATAGCACGTACCACATGTTGCACTTATAAAAAAAAAATTACATTATCACACATTTGTTTGTACACACGTCTATGTCACATGTTTGTTAAATCAAATGGATAATAAACTAATAAATGAAAGGTTTCTCTCTCTATACAAATAATATTCTCCCTGTTTGTTAAATAATTTAAAGAAGGGAAATGAAAGCTTTCCTTCTCTAACTACCCTCATTGATTAAATAATTTAAAGAAAGGAAATGGAATGTTTTTCTCTCCCCCTCATTAATTGATTACATTAAACGTAAGGAAATGGGAAATTTCATCTCTAAATAAACTTAAGGAGTAAATAAGATAAAAAAAAGAATTAATAAAATAGTATAAATATATATATATACTCTAAGATTTGGAAAATCCTAATTCTAATTAGCATACAGTAGCCGCCCCTAACATTTCAATGGCCATCGATGCTCCAATCTTCTTCCTCTTCAATCTTCTAATCCACAACAAAATTTAAATACAAAAACATGAAATCAAAGAGCACATTTAGATCTCGGCGCTGGGTGGCGATGTCAAGGCGGCGACGGTGGACTTTGGGTGATGAACGAATGGGTTTGGTGCATCAACAAAACCTGGAAGTAGAAGATGAGGTTAAGGCCCTTTTTTGGATTGGAGGGTAATTAGCTTAAGCATATATTAATTAATAAATTGTTTAATTATCAAATGGAATAAAGATCATATCTTTGTCATACCAACTCGGAATCAAGCAAGACGAAGTGCATTGGAACCACAATGAGGAGATCTATGAGATGAAGCTGACTAGAGCGTAAACAGAGGACGTTGGAAATTTACAAAATTGCAGATCTGAATTAAAACTTTGGTAAGAAATCTCTCATTTTAAAATAATTAATGAATTTATTTATTTTTATTTATAGTTATATATATTTTAGATCTGTTGTGTTGATATTGTATGTGATTGTTCTATGGCTGTGATAGATAATTATAAGATTCATATGTGTTGAATAAATATGATCATTTACCCCTTATTTTATTGAATTGGTTTAGACTGCCAATTCAAGATCTAGATAAATAATTATAAATTCATATTTTTAGATAAATATTACTATTCATCCTTTAGTCTATTGAATTGATTTAGATTTTCAATTCAGTATCGAAATATGTAGTTTGACTCTTTTGTGGGATTGGTTTAGCTTATCAATTCTGTAACGACCCGTATTTTTGGTCAATTAATTTTAAGTATTTTATATTGTTTAAATATTGTGTTGATAATAAAAATAATTTATTTCCAGCAAATTGATTAGTTCTGAATTTAAATATTTATTTAATATGGTTATTTGAAATATACGTTCGAATTAAATTATATAGTCTATTCTGTAGAGTTCAGAATAGTGTAATTACGTTGAAACGTCGGTCGGTTGGTTAAAATAGCGGTTCGTGGTTTAAATTTATGAACCCCAAATATATCTGATTGTGGATAGGCCTGAAATCAAATCGATATCCATTTAAAAAGGAATAAAAATCTATTCAACTCAAATCGCATTAAATAGAAATCAAATCGTAATCTGTTTTAAAAGAATAAAAATCTCTGTAAAATCAAATCAAAATAAAACTCTAGTACTTGACCTATAACCTACGTTGTACCATTCGCAGCCCCTATTCCTTTGTTCCTAAGTTTTCTTCTTCTTTAAATCGCGTCCAACACTCCCTTCCCCATTCAGAAAATCCGTGCCTCTTCCTTCCTATACTAATTCATAGCGTTCGATTTCATTTTTCTTCCTTCTAGTTTAAACTCGAAAATCGATTCACTTCACCGAAAAATAATAAGAAGGGGAAATCGAAGTCCTTATCTTATCACTGGGCCGAGTCAACGTAGGGGGTCCTGGGTTCAAAACCGCGAGCACAGGGGGGAAATCGCGAATAACAGTAGTCGTTGGACTAGTTGAGGTTCAGGTTTGGTTTTAGGGAAGGCCGACACTAGCTTATTTTCAATAATTGGGAAGTGCGATGATGGGTTTATCGTGGGTTCTGGGGTTCGCGAGTTAGTTTCTAGGGTGGACGGTCATCGCGAAGGGGGATTTTGAGGTCGACGAGTTGACCAAGGGTTGGAGCGCTGGCCTCAGTAGGCGTGTACTGCTAGGTGCGGAGGGTAGTTTCAAAACCAGAGGAGTTCGCTTCCAGAGAGGAGCCGATGTGGGTTTTTAATGAAACTGGGTAGTGCGAATATTGATGTATTGTGTGAATTGGAATTGACAAGGACGGGAGAGCTGTTGGTATGGTTCGGCATATCAGTTTTTAAGGGGAAGTTCAGGAAAGGAAGAAGAACTTGAAGATCACGACAGTTTGGGATTTTTCAGTCTGTAATCTTTTGGGGGAAACAGTGGATAATCGTGATCGGGTGTAAAGGGTTGTTGTTCAGGTTTGAAATCAAATAATGGAGGAGTTGTCTGTGTAGTATTCGATGAAATGCCAGAATCGAATGAGACGGTCTTGGTGGGTGATTTGCAGTAGAAACGAATCAGTTATTTCTGAATTAGCTTCAAACAACAAGGTATATTTTTATTAAAATTTAAATATATGTAGAATAAATTATTTAAGTGGTTAATTTAAATTAAAATCGCCAAATTGTTAAATAAAATTTGATAATCGTAGATGTTGAATGGATTCGGTCAAGACAACTCGTAGCCAGTATATTTGGAATTTAACTGGGTGTTCTGCAATTATAAAACCAGGTGAGTAAATCTCACTCACCTTTAGAATTATTTTTATTTCATTAAAAATAATTGTTTGTTGCTTGTATGAATGTTTTCTGGTTGTTTTATATATATTAGTTATTTAGGCTATATATATATATATATATATATTGGGTTGATTGATTGGTTGGATTCCCGCAGTCTCATTAGCGGATGCCCGCGGTACCATTAGCGGATGATTACCCTATACGCCCCACGCTATGATTAGTGGATGACCTTCTATACCCGATATTCTGCCACGAAGCAGAATGGGTATTATTTATGTGCTAACGTCTGTGGATGCAGGGAAACAGGTTGGAGGAGTCCAACTGGACTCCTCAAAAATATATTATCTGTTGTTTATTTGATTGCATATATATTGTCATATATGATGTGTTAGAAAACCTGAAATAAATAATTGATTGATTGGTGTTTAAATATCACTGGGCCTAAGTGTTAATTTATAAAAATACCCTGAAAGGGGTATTTGAGATTAAAAGGGGAATTCTATTTTTCTAAAATAGAATTTGAATTTTTAAATAGATTTGAAATATAAACTTGTTTTGGAAAATAAAACAAGTAGTTCCTTTATAAACGAAGTTTATAAATAGTTCTTTTATAACAAAGTTATAAATGAAGTGAAAAGAATTATCATTTGATAATTCAGAAATAAAAATACAAGTGTGAAGTTGGAAAGGGAAATCTATTTTCAAAAAATATAGAAATATCGATTTCACAAGGAATTGAAATCGAGACTTGTTTAAAGAAATTGAATATAAAAATTCAAATAGAAATAGACTTTGAGTATAGAATTTAAAAAGTTAAAATGGAATTTGGAAATAAGATTCAAATAAAGTTAAAATGGAATTTGAAATTAAAATTCAAAAGGGATTTGTATATAGAAAATTTAAATAGAATTTGTATATAAAATTTGAATAGTTTTTCAATATATTGAATTTGAATAGAATTTGAATATACAGAAATTTGAATTCAAAGGAATTCAAATAGAATTTGAATTCAAAGGAATTTAAATGGATTTGAAGAAAGGGAGCTCAAATGAAATTCAAATATAAAGATTTGAAATAATGGAATTTAAACTATGGAATTTGAATCGAGAATTCAAATGGAATTTAAACTATTGAATTTGAATATAGGATTCAAATAGAAAATTCAAAGAGGATTTGAATATAGAAATTCAAATGGAGTTTGAATATATGAAATTCAAAGGAAAATCAAATATGGAATTTGAACGTAGAAATTCAAATGGGATTTGAATAAAGGAAATTCGAATATGGAAATTCAAATAGAATTTGAAAAATAGATTCGATTTGAAATTTGAATATAGAATTCCAAATAGAAGTGAAATAGATTGGAAATACTATGTTGAATTGGGAAAATTTTTGATTTGATATATTAAAAATATATCAGAATGAAGTGGAATTTATTATAAATGAAGTTTAAACGTTTATATATATAAATATAATTAAAACGAACTCGCCGCAGCGCTGCAGTTCGTAAATTGGCGTTTCGAACTTCAATTGAGTATACAGAACTCAATTGAAGTCGGAATTCTTTGAAATAAGAAACGTCAGGACCGATTTGTAATAGCTTTCTAATGGAGGAGAAAAATCGGAATTTCGTCGTATAGTTTTGAGTTATGTCAAAATCAAATTTTCAGAAAAGCAGCGCCATAACCATTTAAAAACCATAACGGTTTATTTAATTTTATAAAAGGATTTTAAGCGAATAAAATCTGAATTCCTATTTAGAAAATTTCAGATTTGAATTGTAAATTATATGTGAACTCCAGTGGAGTAATGAATTGATTTTTGAAACAGAAATCAGATTTTTGACTATTGAATAGAATTAACTGATTTGAATAGTAATTAGTAAATGGGATTTTGAATCAATATTGGGTTTTGAATAGGTGAATTCGATTTAAAAATTTATATTCGAAATCGGAGAGGAAATTAGAATTGAAATTGAAATTGAAATTCAATTTGGTAATGAGCGAGTACAATATTTTGTTTGAACATGTTATGTTCAAACAAAGAAGTGAAAGAGGCAAAATAACTTGTTAAAGAATAAATGAGCGAAACTGAATTCAAACGAATGGATTGAGTTAAATTGAATTGGAAACAGGTGAACAGGTGTTAGACAGGTATGAGATGAAGTATATGAAGATTTTAATTTATGTGCCCGACAATAAGGTACACGTTTAATTTCCATATGAGATTTTATGCGCCGTATCGGCAAGCCGCTTGGCTTTTCTTTTTCTTTTTGGATTGGTGAGGGCCATGGGAGGCTATTTGAAATATCCTGATGCTCCCGGTATAAAGGAGGTTATGGCGAATTTTTCCGGAAAATTAAGGAGTTAGAATATTTTTAAGAAAACTCGATAGTTAGAAATCAACGTATCGATATATAGAATTCAATAAGTAAACAAACTTAAAAATAGAATAGTATAAACAAAAGGAAATCGATAATCTGGAAATAGAAAGGGAATGTATATACGTTTTAAAAATGGAAAATTGGTTTAATACGGTGTCGATTATTCGAGTTAGCAGTCTTGTCTGTTTTGAAGATAATAATATTTTCAGTCAAGGTCTGAGAGGTAATTATACTCCAACTTGATTGATTATTATTATTAGCTGATAAATGGCAAGACTCAGTCTCGAAGATCAACATGTAAAGAGAGTTAGTTGACTGCAAATATTTGGGTTGTCGCAACGATGTTTTACACAACATCCGTTTTAACCCCAAATAGGTATAAGTTTGGAAATAGGATATTAAATATTTCCTAAGTAAGGAATTAAACGAGTTCGGAAAAGAGACAAGTAATTGGAATGCTTTCCAATTATAAATAAAAGATATTTTCTAAGTACAGAAAATGAAAGAAGGCGATATGTGGAAATGTTTTCCAAATAACGTATAAGGCCAATATAGTTATTGAAATTATTTGGTTAACAAATATTGATAAAAAATGGAGAAGCGATTTAATTAATGAGATATTAATTAAAGGGCTCAGTGATTGTTTGATACCTTGGATGAACACTTGTTTTTCTTCGATAGTTAAGTCATCGACTATCGAAACACTTGTTTTTCTTCGATAGTTAAATCACCGACTATCGATATTTTTGACCATCGTTGTCAATATGGAGAGACCGGTTGGATTATAATCCGAGAACCACTCCGTATTGGCAGTAGCGTTGCGAATCAGATTATATGAAGATAATCGAAGACGGAGTAAAGTGCAAGGGCTTTTTCTGTTACTAGAAATAGTGCCTTCGGTTTCGTTCAGTCCCAGAACGAATGTATATGGACGAATGTCTGACAGAATATTTCCAATGATCGAATGGGTTGGTCTGTACAAACCAATTAATGATTAACGGATCTGATAATGTGGCATTCAAAGTGATTGGGTTATCAAGGAATGGTAAGTAAGCGTAGCCTCAGGCCTCATCAACTAGGAAATGACAAAAATCGGGCAGGCAGCATGGCTATGTGGGTCGCTCCCATTAGGGTGTATAATCACCTATCTAGAGTTTCATTTAATTCCTTATTCTATTTGATGCTGTCCCTTTCGGGAAACGGTTGCTGATCCCAACCGTTGGTGATATACATTCGATACACTCAAGCGAAATGAGTGGTCGGTCATGTGTGGGCCGGGTTGCAAGAAGTTCTTGTTGAACCCAGTGTATTTGCCTCTAGAGATACACTATCGGCAGGTGGTCCCATACCTTGTCATAGTCGGAATCCAATCTCCAATAAGCGCCCGCGGTTTTGTTTGTATACTATATATGTGGAACGTGAGATGCAAGCGTTCTGCTAGATTTTATTTACTTGTGATTAGACATTATTATAATATCAGAAAAAGTATTGATTTCCAAAACTGTTCTGGGTTATCGTAAGGTAAAAACCATCCGTGTTTATGTGTGGATCGGTCTTACGATTATCCTTTGTTTTGAAAAGGATTTTGAAAAGTTAAACCAAATGATTTGAGTTACTCACACCAGTCCCATGACTGACCCAGAGTTTATTTTGTTTTGTTTTCCCTAAACTCTTGGGTGCCCAAATTTGTACGGGCAGTCAAGTAGTTCAGGTATTTACAGATACCATTGGAGGAGCTTGGAGCAGGGGGCTTCAGCGTTAGTTATCTAATATCTTATTTCCGCTGTATTTTAAGTGTTGTACTCTGATAAATGATGTGTATATAATACAAATTTTGTATTACAAAAGTTATGATATATTATATTTTATTCGTTCCGCTGTGAGGTTCATATTTACTCTGATGTTGTGTATTCTTCTTCTCCTATTCTAATATTTCTTTCTTTCTAATTCTCACCCTCTAACTTCTTTCTAATAATGATTCGTATTTCTGTGCAATTTGGGTTGGACGTGTGGTGTATTTAGTCAACTCAGATAGTACGGATTTGCGGGTTGTTACAAATTCATATGTTGTCACTTTGCTTGAATTAATTTAGAGTATCAATTCAATCTGAAATATAAAGATTTAAAAATTGTCGTTTTTGTTGAATTAAATTTATTTGTCAATTCAAGATAGAAACACTATTTGGATCATTGTGTTAAACTAATCTAAATTATCAATTTGATTGTTTAACATTATTTTGCCAATCCAATATATGGTATTATTTTGTCACTTTGTTGGATTGTCAATTCAATATTATCATTGTCTAGGTGGTTGGATTGGAATAGAAAAACAAACACCATTTTTATTTGTGTTCTCAAACACAAATACATTATAGAAAAATGAATAATCGCTTTTAGTTGCCTTCTCAAACACATATATTACATAGGGAAAATAACATCATCTTTAATTATATTCTCAACATAAAACAATAAAAATAAAATTACATTTTTATTTGCGTTCTCAAACACAAATATAACTTGGAAACAAAACGTACATTTTTACTTGCACTTTATAATGCAAATATAACTTGGAAATAAAATTTACTTTTTTTATTTGCACTTTATAATGCAAATACAACATGAAAATAAAACTTACTTTTTTATTTGCATTTTATAATGCAAATATAACATGAGAATAAAACTTACTTTCTATATGAAATTTACAATGTAAACTGAAATGAAAATAAAAAGGTTACTTTTCTGTTTGTACTTTACAATGCAGATTTAGTATGAAAATAAAATTTACATTTTTGGTTCGCATTCCACAATGCAAACAAAACAATAAAATTAAAATACATTTTTTTTGTTTGCATTCCACTATGCAAACAAAACAATAAAAATAAGATTTACATTTTTGTTCGCATTCACAATGCGAACAAAACATTAAAAATAAGATTTACATTTTTGTTGCATTTCACAATGTAAACAAAACATAAAGAAATAAAATTTACATTTTTGTTGCATTTCACAATGCGACAAAAACGATAAAAATGAAGTTTACATCTTTGTTCACATTTTACAATACAAATAAAACATTAGAATAAAGAACACATTTTTGTTTGCAATCTTTATTGAAAATAAAACATGCTTTATAAAAAACACATTTTGTTTGCATTCTTAATTGAGAGTAAAATTCACATTTTTGTTTGCATTCTTTATTCGAAATAAAACCTTAGAATAAAGAATACATTTTTATTTGCATTCTCCATTGCAAATAAAATATGATTTAAAAAGAATACACTTTTATTTGCATTCTCCATTGCAAATAAAATATGATTTAAAAAAAACACATTTTTATTTGCATTCTCCATTGCAAATAAAATATGATTTAAAAAGAACACATTTTTATTTGCATTCTCCATTGCAAATAAAATATGATTTAAAAAGAACACATTTTTATTTGCATTCTCCATTGCAAATAAAATATGAGTTAAAAAAGAACACATTTTTATTTGCATTCTCCATTGCAAATAAAATATGATTTAAAAGAACGCATTTTTTATTTGCATCCTCCATTGCAAATAAAATATAATGAAAAAGAATAAAAATAATTTTCTTATATACATTTTGTTGAATTAGAACTCATATGCAAATATTGTAATCATTTTTGTTTGCATAACATATAATAGAACAAATATGCAAATATAATAATTATTTTTATTTGCATAACATGTAATAGGATTTATAAGTAAAAATAAAAATCAATCTTTATTTACTTATATTAGAAATTATATTCAAATGCAAGAACCATATTATTGGTCAAACCTACATTAGAATGTGTAGGCGAGCTAAAGTGACATCTTTATATATTAATGCATACATTAGAATTTGTGTGCAATCTAAATTAAACATTTTATGTGCTAGGATATACATTGAAACATATACACATAAGATTATTTCTTTTATGTGTTAAAATTAAAAATATTTACATACAAATAAAAGAAAATAGAAAATTATCTTTTATTTGTCATCCACAGTAATGCCATATAAATAAATTATAGTTTATTTGACCTTAGAAATGTATAGGGAAATTATACGAATAAAAATACATTTTTATTCGGCATTAGAAATAAATAACATGTCATTCCATTATCATCAACATGCTAGTAGTATTAAGTTGGTTAAATTCTTAACCAATCATTTATATTTTATGAAATGTTGTTGGCTGAAAAACCCACACATGTGTTGGGATAAATTGACACATACTAGTCCCAATATTTAGTTATATGTCGATCGATAGATTGACAGGCTGCGATGAGTGTTATTATTTCATTTTAATACTCACACAATTATAAACTTCACTCTGGTTGTCAATGGATGTTTGATAATTATTCATCATTTGTTGTCATATACATACGATGTATGGAAATCCATATAACCAAAGTTATATGGTAACTGATTGAGTCACATTCCAGTTCAGGATTTCTTTAAATAAAGAATATATTTTAAAATATGAATATTTAGAATAAAGAACATAGTAATATAAATACCTTTTAAAATAAAGAGTATTGTACTATAAAGAATATTTTATATTAAGAATCGGTTTATATAAAGAATATTTGTAAATAATAAATATTTTAAAATAATATTTAGCAAAGAATAAAATGATGATTTCTATGTCCGTTCTTGGATGGACAAAAGAATAGAAAATATATTTCTATTGAAGTAAACTAGTTTTTAACTAAAAATTAAATTTCTTAATTAAGATTTTTAGAGTTTCAATTATATGTGAATTGGGTTTATTGTGAACTATGTTTTTGAATGACATTTGTTCTTTAACCCAATTGACAATGAAAATATGATTTAGAATTTATAAATCTTTTATTAAGAATTAGAATTTATAAATCTTTTATTAAAAATTTAAAAAGAAATTTTCTAAAGCAAAGTTTCCAATTTAAAAAATTAAATTGGAATTCGAGTGGAAATTCAGTTTGATAATAATCAAGATAGGCTTCTGTAAAAGAAGACTGATACTATATATGGAATTTAAAAGGCTTTGCCGTTATTCCATTTATATTATTGGTCCGATACAGAAATTTATATTGATTATATATTGACTTGATTTCCGTGAAAATTCCATATTTAATGGAAGATGACTTTGGGTTTATCGTGAACAATGTTTTTAAATGACATTGATTCTTTAACCCAAATTAAAGACAAGGTTAATTCCTTAAGAGTTGAATAATCATAAAAGAATGATTTTTGATATTAAAATCAAATTGGAGTTGTAATGAATGTTTAAAAGAATAAATTTAAAAGAATTTATCTTTGATTTAATTTATGGGAATCTTTCCCTTTAATATGAATATTCTATTAAAAGAATATTTTGAATTGGAATGAGACGTTGGATGTGTTTTATAACACTTGATTTTCAATTATAAAATACGCAAGTTATTCGGAAAGACCGGGTTTAACCCATTTCGAATAATTATTACGATGATGAAGAGTCGAAGATGAAGACGGTGGTCGAAGACCGGCGATCTTCACATCGAATGGGTAACTAGTGTTGAGGCCTTAGATTGATTTGCTCCCAAGATGGGGCTAAGATAGTTGTTATCCGGACGTAGTGTTGATTTGTATGGATTTGGTTTTCGCTCGGGCCTAGAGCATAAGCTTATAAATGGATGCATGTATGACGTTGGATTTCATTTTATGTAAATTGATTTCTATTAATATACAACCATTGGTGGCGGAGAATTTATTCTCTTGCTAAACACCCTTAGTGGTTGTGTATTAATAGTTATGAATTGCATGGCATGAAATGTCAATGTGGCACGCCAAGATGCAAATAATCAAAGCTTTGTTGCAAAGCAGGCCTTGTGGGAGGATCAAAGCATAGCATATTTTGGCATAGCTTTGTGTAGCGTGACTTCGCGAGCCTCACACACCGGTAGAGTCTAAAACGGAGCAAGGGAACGCAGGGAGTGCACACGTTTCTTTCTAGCTTATAGTGGTGTCAGGGACCTACCAGCGCTGACATTTTACTTATGTGGATGATGGAATTTTCGAGTACTTGGATTTTTGCGGTCGCCAATGGCCGTATTATAGGTTCAATAGGACCGGGGAGCGTGTGTTCAGGAATTGCCAATCCACTAACGTTATTTGTGGACCGGCCCTGCTGTATCCAAGGGTTGCCCGTAGGTGTGATCCTGGGACATTGTTAGAGTGTCTCGAATCGGTAAGGAGATCGTTCCTAGCCTTGACTCATGATGGAAACCCAATTTCCAATACGCCCCATGAGGTTTTGATTGTATTACTAGTATGGCGACATGATATATGGTACCCATGCCGTCTAGGATTGATACATTTACTTTGAAATGTTTTATTAAAACATATACACACTAATAGTAATATCGTTTTACGTATTTATCATCTTTTGACCATTATAAGGTAAAACCCTATCCTCCGGTTTGCGTTGCATTGTGTGATGGTACTTGGGTCTTATAATGGTTTCATTTTTCTAAAAAAAGCATTGCGTTATTTGACGATTGACTTATCGTATGCACTGGCAATCCAATGGAGTAAACCCGTTCCGCGTTACCGGCGTGGTCCTGTGATTAGCCTTCTTATTTGTTAAGTTAGTTAGATTTCTCATACCAGTCTCATGACTGACCCGTAGTTTGTTTCACCTTGCGAACTCGAGTGCCCTCTTTCCACACAGGCTGTCGAGTAGCTTTTTGCAGATATCTTTATCTCTTTAGCAGGATCCTGGATCGAAGCTTAAGGCTGTGTCCAGAGCATTGAAGTCTTCCGCTGTGTATTGTATTAATTATTGTAATTTTACCTTCCGATGTATTATATTTAATGTACTCTGATATATTCTGTACTCTGATGTAACATTTATTATTGATGTTATAAAGGTCTTTTGTTATTTGTTCTGATGTTGTTGTATTCCCAAAGTTAACGTATTCAGGTTTTAAACGGTCTTAGTCGATTTTGCGGTCGATTAGGTCCGGGCAAAATCCGATTCGTTACATTTGTTTTCCCTAAACTCTTGGGTGCCCAAATTTGTACGAGCAGTCAGGATTTTTCAGATGTACTTTGAGGAGCTTGGAGCAGGAGGCTTCAACATTAGTTATATATAAAGTATATTTCCACTGTTATGTTTTGAGTTATACTGGTATGTATATACAGTTATAGTGTCGTATTTCAAAAGTTGTTAAATAATATATTTATTAGTTCCGCTGTGAGATTCATGTTTACTCTGATTTTGTTTTGTTGTGATCTTCTTCTATTCTAATTTTCTTTCTTTCTATTTCTCACCCTCTATCTTCTTTCTATTGATGATCTTGTATTTCCGATGCTTGAATAGTTAACGTGGGTTTTATGTTGATTTTCAGGGTCGAAAATCCTTGGGTTGTTACACATTTACTTCCAAATATTTTAAAATATAATACTTTTGGTGTAACACCCCGTAACTTTATAACATTTAAATTTACAAATTAAAGAATACTTAGTTTTTAGAAGAAGAATTAAGTAAAACGGGTTGTGCCATTGCATTCGTCTCGGAATTCTACTTGAGATAGAGTCTAAGTTTGCGTAAAAAGGATACAATATGAAGAAGTTATGGAGGTTAGAAGATTTTAGTTTAAATCAGAATTAAATTAATAATTAAAAATCAAGTTCGGAATTCAAAAGCAGAAGGGAGGCTGGGCGGGAAAGTTCCCACCGTAGGGTGTCGACCCCCCCAGGGAAGATAAAAATCCAAGCCTACATCAACGATTTTAGCTTATCAACTTCAGAAATTAGAATTCAGAATTGTTCTCTATCCTTAATCCTATCTCTGTGAGTTCATGTCGCTTTCACAAGATAATTAAACTAAAGTAATTATGATAAGTTGTAAATTTTGATCATATGAACATGCCTGTAATAAATCTTATCAAGTTTGCAAATTGTCATCTTTTTCATAAACTTGTCATATGCCTATTCATGTTCATATGCATGTTCTTATATTTATGCCTATTTTTGATTCTCTTCCCTCTTCCTTTTCCTTTTTCTTTTTATGAGGTTAGGCTAACTTCGAGCCTAACATATTATGAGAAATTCGCGTACGTATAACGCTTGAACGACGGGGAAAAGTTTGGGAAATACTGAATAATGTAATAATTTGTAATTGGGCAAGAATTGATGATGGCTATGGATTGGGCAAAAATTGTATATAACATGTAAGCATGAGACATGGCATAAATGGGTTTAGGTATAAATTGGGTGTAATTTGGTGTAACCTGTAAATTTGGGATTATAAGCATAAAGTGGATAAGAATTTGTCACACAAATTTGGATTGAAATTTATGGGTAATTTGGGATCACTATAATCCATAATTTGGGTATGAACTAAGAAAATTGTAAATGAACGCCTAACACACGAGGTTAGATTGGTTTGCGGTGTAAGCCTGCCCGGAACCGCCCGGCATGTCCAGCAACCGCAAATGATAATCTAATGTGAGAGGTCAAAGGCAGAAATTAGATGTGTAATAATGCAAAGACACGAGGTTAGATTTGGATTGCGGTGTAAGCCTGCCCGGAACAGCCTGGCATATCCAGCAACCGCAAACGGTAATCTAATGTGGGAGGTCTTGCAAGACTACAGTTTATGAATGACATAACATAAGATTAGTTGAGTTGAGTAATTCTCTGAGTGTCAATCTGATGTTGATTTCGGTCTTCGGGGTTGATGCATAGGGAGTTATTCTCTTAACCAATGTATATGTGAATTAAGATGTACTTAATTATAAATTAAGTAGAACGTGTATAATATAATAAAAGCACTTAACCAAGATGAGACATGTGGTAAGACATGGGAATAATAAAGGGTTAAGCGGGTGACATGGGTAGCATGTGAAACACGATTAAGAACACTTAACCAAGATAAGACATGTGGTAAGGCATGGGAATGATAAAGGGTTAAGTGGGTAACATGGGTGGCATGTGAAAACATAATTAGAGCACTTAACCTAATGAGACGTATGGTTAGACATGGGGATAAAGAGGGGTTAAGTGGGAATTCCTGGTGGGGACCAAGCTTAGGAGGGAAGCTTGTGTCAAGTGTGGGGACCCTTTTCAACCAATAACCCATTTAGTATCTATGTGAGCTCGAACTAGGTCGAGGATGGGACACGCTTACTGGGGTTGATTGTAAGAGTTCAATAAAGAGTTAGCGGTGGCAGCGCAAGACCAACGGGGTCATGTGCGTGCATGGGTCCGGGCTGGTGGGTAAGACGTTGTTGCATCGTGTAGGTATAAGCCATTCCTTTTAGTAGTATCGGGTTGCCACTTTAGGGTGTGATACACCCTACTGTATGACCAGCACGGGTATCTACGAGTTAGGGGGACGATCGAATGGAGAGGGTAGTGGGTACAACTAGTGGAGAAAGGAGCAGGCGGCACCTATGACAGCAACTAGGAGTACACGAAACTACCATCATTATTATTATTATTATGTTTAGAAAGGGGGTAGTCTAGTGGTGATAGGTACACGTTGGTTACCTATGATAGCAGCTAGAGATACATAATTAAACAGGGAGGATAGTGGATACAACTAGTGGGGATAGGAGCAATTGGCACCTATGATAGTAACTAGAAGTACACGAGACTACCATCATTATGTTCGTTTAAGAGGGATCATCTTTTAGTATGTAACTAGTATGTTAGTATGGTGTAGAGCATATCTTATCGCGGTTAGAAGCGTAGTCAATGTTATAGCATGTTCATCTTATTTACCTTGTCCTATCTGCTTGTGTTGCAGTCATCTCATTTATCCAGGTTATGTTCTTATCATATTGCTTTACTAATTATATTGTTAAAGTTACTGCACTCGCCAGACTTTATGTCTGACCTTGTTTTGTTTCGCCTCTTTTCTCACCTTTCCCCCCCCCCCCCCAGGACTTCAGGGTGGGAATTAGTGGAGCTTGACTTGGATTTCTTTCCTGCTTGAAGTGCTGGAAGCAATGCTTAGCTTAGTAACTCTTCATATGGCATGTTGGATTGGGGATTATGGTTTTAGAAATTATATACATTGATGGCTTGTGTACAAGACTGATATTATGTACTTGGTTTTATTTTTAGCAAGATGGGTTTTGAAGATGTAACCAAACTTGTTTCTGTTTCCGCTGTAATAAAGTTATAAATTTTTCAAGTACTATTTTATGTATCTATCTTGTAATATTCTGTTCTGTTTACTTAAACTCTCCACGAAACTTAATGCATTCACTTTGTGAGTGACATTAACGGACGTGGGGTGTTACACGTGGTATAAGAGTTGAAGGTTAGCGGATCAGGTAAAGGATTTTAAAAGTTGTTTTCAAAAACGGTTTTAAAATAAGTATTTTCAAACGAAAGTTGTTTCGAAAGGCATATTCCCCTAAGCCATATGCACTATCCCTTGGTTCTTCTATTTGAATCCTTGTTTCCTTCTTTTCAAGTCTCAGGGGCTCCTGGCTTTCTGGGAGGTAACCTCATCGCGGCAAGGTTCGTAGGCATGATGAGACTATGACGCCTGTCGAAGGGCAAAGGAGTGCCTAACTTCCACCTATAGCCACAGTAGTTTTACCTACGACTAATTTTCTTTCCAGCTTTGTAGGGTTTTCCGCGCGATGGAGGAAGCTTTAGAGAGAGACTTATTAACATGTTTCATGAGAATGAGAATGAGAATAAGGGAATTTGGGTTGAAGGGCACAGCCCAAGGATGAGAAACTCATGGATATAGCCTTGATGCACAAAGAAGAAAAATGAGAAAAGAAGGAGGTCAAGGTTGAAGAATCACATAATAAGGAAGTGGAACCTAGGAAGGGTGGGAAGAACTATAGACCCCGAGGAAATAGGAAGTGTCATTACAGAGATATGGTGGGTCATATATAGCTAAAGACCGTAGGAAGAAGAAGAAGACTGGTCGTTATCATTGCGCAGAGACGGTACATCTTATCAGGGATTGTCCAAAGGGAAAGGACATAGTACAGGAACTTCCGGAGGGCAGATGCATGCTCTCACGGCCGGCATACCTGATAAAGGTAGAAAATTTCCTGTTGAAAGTTTGATTTTCCTTTTCGATCATCTTGTACGTACTTTGTTTGATTCTGGCGCTTCACATTCGCTCCTATCTGCTTCTGTTATTGAGTCTCTGTACCTAGATACTAGTATAGTAGTGGATCCCGTTAGTGTCTCAAATCCTATTGGGGGTACGGCCCACCTTTCTATGTTGTGTCCGGATTTGAGAATTTTTGTGTATGGCGTTGAGTTCGAATGCAATGCTTATGTGCTTGGTTTTATGGGCTGTGGTCTAATTCTAGGGATGGGTTGGCTAGCCAGGTATGGTGCCATCCTAGACTGTGAAAGGAGGGTAGTTAGACTATCGACTCGTTGTGGAAAGACCCTTGATATTTCATGTGACCCTAGGGGTTCGATGATGCTTAGCTACCTAGAATCTCTTGACAGATCTATTGATGATTTGCAATCTGTTTGAGTAGTCCATGAGTATGCAGATGTTTTTGAGGGGGTTAGGGGCGTACTTCCAAAACGTGAGATAGATTTTCATATATACTTGGTAGATAATGTAAAGCCAGTTGCATTGCCAGTGCGCCACATGGCTCCGAGAGAGAGGGAAGAACTCAGTATGCAAGTAGGGGAGCTACTTGAGAAAGAGTTCATAAGAAGAAGTATTTCGGAATGGGGTGCTCCAGTTGTTTTCGCTACGAAGGCAGATGGTTCACTTAGATTGCGCGTGGACTATAGGGAGCTGAATAAGCTCACACCCATTGCCGAGAATAGATGATTTGTTCGATCAGTTAGTTGGGGCTTTGGTTTTCTCACAGTTTGACTTAGCTACATGATTTCATTAGTTGAGGGTAGCTGAGGACAGTATAGATAAGACTGCTTTTAGGACTCCCGACGATTTCTTTGAGTGGGTCATCATGCCTTTTTGGTTTGACGAATGCACCCGCATATATCGTAGACTTGATGAGTAGGGTGTTTAGGGAGTTTCTAAACAAGTTGAGGTAGTCTTTGTGAAAGACATCTTGATATTCTCTAGAAGCGAGGGAGAGCATGCCCTACATTTTAAGGAAGTTTTAGAGACCCTTCGAGTACATCTACTCAAGACTAAATTCTCCAAATATCAGTTTTAGAGGAAGGAAGTGAGGTTCTTAGGGCACGTGGTCTCTAAGCAAGGGATAGTTATGGATCCCGCGATGGTAGTGGCAATTCAAGATAGGAAGATCCCAAATAACACAATAGAAGTAAGAAGTTTTCTTTTAGGTTGGAATGAGGAAGGATGTGGTAGAATTCGTTTCTAGATGCTTAGTGTGCCAACAAGTTAAGGCTGAGCAAAAGAATCCTGGTGGGTTGCTTCACCCTTTAGAAGTTTCACAGTGGAAATGGGAAAGTGTTTCCATGGATTTTGTCGACGGATTGCCGAGGTCAAGGAAGGGTAATACGGGGATTTGGGTAGTAGTAGATAGACTTACCAAGAGCACCCATTTCATTCCCGTCAAGAGTAAAAGGACAGCGACATGGTTAGCGTCTATTTATCTCCGAGAGATAGTTCGTCTACATGACATACCTTCTAGTATTGTGAGCGATCGAGATCCCATTTTCACTAGTGAGTTTTGGAAGAACTTGCAAGAGGAGGTAGGAACACAATTGTGTTTAAGCGCCGCTTATCGCCCTCAAAAGGACGGCCAAACCGAAAGAGTGAATCGGATTCTAGAAGATATTTTGAGGTTATGTATCTTGGACTTTGGAGGGACATGGGAATAACACCTTCCATTAGTAGAGTTCGCCTACAACAACATCTATCAGACTAGTATCGGCATGGCTCCTTTTGAGGCTTTATATGGGCAACCTTGCCGATCGCCGACTTGTTGGTGGGAGTCTAAGGATAAGATTTTGCTTGGTCCCGATATGATTAGGGAAACTTCGGAGAAGATAGAATTGATTCGAAGGCGCATGAAGACGGCACAGGATCGGCAAAAGTCATATGCTGATAAGAGAAGGACCGACCTTGAGTTCGATGTTGGAGACATGGTCTTTATCAGAGTATCACCGTTGAGGAATGTAGTTCGCTTTGGAGCTGTAGGGAAATTGGCACCAAGGTTCGTAGGGCCATTCCCCATTACAGAGCGAATTGGACAGATGGCCAACAGAGTGAAGTTGCCTGAGAAGCTTAGTGGTGTCCATGACGTGTTTCATGTGTCGCATTTGAGGAAGTGTTTACATGATACAGCAGAAGTAGTAGAGCCGAGCATGCTTAGAGAAGTGGAATTAGAGCGAGATGCCACGATTAGACGAGCTCCTACATGCATCCTTGGATCGAAGGTCAAGAAGTTACGCAACCGAGAGGTCAAGTTGGTTAAAGTTCAATGGGGAGATGATCAAGGAGACGTGACTCGGGAGACGGAAGACAAGATACGTGCGTTGTACCCTTTCCTTTTTGAGGCTATGTTCTTAACTTCTCCTTTTTCTACCTCTTTGTTTGTACTTGTTCTATCATTTAGTGTATCCTCTCGAGTATATCTTCGGTCTTTAGGTAGAAACCTTATGGTCGTAAACATGTTTTTTGAGACATGTTATGTTTTGTGAATGCAAGTGGTTGCTAGTGGATGCTCGTGGATGCATATACACACACTTTAGGCACTAAGATCGTCTCAGTAACTTTCATAATGCATATTGTATATATTTGTTTATTGATTGAAATTTGGTGTGTTATCATATGGATGTTGCATTTGAGTGAATGATTGTGCACTCATATAGAAGGTATAAAGTGCATTAAGAATAATTGCATACATGTTGGACTCATGGCACTGACATAATTTGCATTAAGGAGGTCAACTGAATCAGTAGACCGCCTGATCTTTGCATTAGATAAGGAACATATACACACACTTTTGCATACGTTCATATCGCATTAGAAATCTTTTAAGGACAATGGATGCTTGTGGATGATTGATGAGTAGATGGATGATTGGATGGTAGGATACATTCTTCTTAACTTGAAGATTTCGGGGACGAAATCCTTTAAGGAGGGGAGAATGTAACACCCCGTAATTTTATAGCATTTAAATTTACAAATTAAAGAATACTTAATTTTTAAAAGAAGAATTAAGTAAAACGGGTTGCGCTATTGCGTTCGTCTCGGAATTCTGCTTGAGATAGAGTCCGAGTTTACGTAAAACGGATACAATATGAAGAAGTTATGGAGGTTAGAAGATTTCAGTTTAAATCAGAATTAAATTAATAATTAAAAATCAAGTTTGGAATTCAAAAGCAGAAGGGAGGCTGGGCTGGAAAGTTCCCGCCGTAGGGTGTCGACCCCCCTAGGGGAGTCGACATAGGTGTCGACCCCCCTATAGGGGTGTCGACACAGGTGTCGACCCCCCTGTAGGGAGTCGATCCCTGGCGGCCCAGAATGAGCAGTGACGTATTTTAATGTATTAGGGCATACGTGGCGATCCCTGATTGGCTAGGTGATGTGTTTTTCAGATTTGGAGGGTTTAGATGGATCCTAACCTAATCTAAAGTCCCTAATACACCTATATAAACACACCTAGACCTCAACCAAATTTCATTAAACAAATTCATGGCGCCTCCATGCTGCCCAATCCTAAACTAACCTAGCCACCACCATAACTAATCAAATTCAAGATGGAAGATAAAAATCCAAGCCTACATCAACGATTTTAGCTTATCAACTTCAGAAATTAGAATTCAGAATTGTTCTCTATCCTTAATCCTATCTCTGTGAGTTCATGTCGCTTTCACAAGATAATTAAACTAAAGTAATTATGATAAGTTGTAAATTTTGATCATATGAACATGCCTGTAATAAATCTTATCAAGTTTGCAAATTGTCATCTTTTTCATAAACTTTTCATATGCCTATTCATGTTCATATGCTGTTCATGTTCATATGCATGTTCTTATGTTTATGCCTATTTTTGATTCTCTTCCCTCTTCCTTTTCCTTTTTCTTTTTATGAGGTTAGGCTAACTTCGAGCCTAACATATTATGCAAAATTCGCGTACGTATAACGCTTGAACGATGGGGAAAAGTTTGGGAAATACTGAATAATGTAATAATTTGTAATTGGGCATGAATTGATGATGGCTATGGAGTAGCAAAAATTGTATATAACATGTAAACATGAGACGTGGCATAAATGGGTTTGGGTGTAAATTGGGTGTAATTTGGTATAACCTGTAAACTTGGGATTATAGGCATAAAGTGGATAAGAATTTGTCACATAAATTTGGATTGAAATTTATGGGTAACTGGGGATCACTATAATCCATAATTTTGCTATGAACTAAGAAAAGTGTAAATGAACGCCTAAGACACGAGGTTAGATTGGTTTGCGGTGTAAACCTGCCCGGAACCACCCGGCATATCCAGCAACCGCAAACGATAATCTAATGTGAGAGGTCAAAGGCAGAAATTAGATGCGTAATAATGCAAAGACACGAGGTTAGATTTGGATTGCGGTGTAAGCCTGCCCGGAATCGCCCGGCATATCCAGCAACCGCAAACGGTAATCTAATGTGGGAGGTCTTGCAAGACTACAGTTTATGAATGACATAACATAAGATTGGTTGAGTTGAGTAATTCTCTGAGTGTCAATCTGATGTTGATTTCAGTCTTCGGGGTTGATGCTTAGGGAGTTATTCTCTTAACCAATGTAAATGTGAATTAAGATGTACTTAATTATAAATTAAGTAGAACGTGTATAATATAATAAAAGCACTTAACCAAGATGAGACATGTGGTAAGACATGGGAATAGTAAAGGGTTAAGAGGGTAACATGGGTGGCATGTGAAAACATAATTAGAACACTTAACCTAGATGAGACATGTGGTTAGACATGGGGATAAAGAGGGGTTAAGTGGGAATTCCTAGTAGGGACCAAGCTTAGGAGGGAAGCTTGTGTCAAGTGTGGGGACCCTTTTCAACCAGTAACCCATTTAGTATCTATGTGAGCTCGAACTAGGTCGAGGACGGGACATGCTTACTAGGGTTGATTGTAAGAGGTCAATAAAGAGTTAGCGGTGGAAGTGAAAGTCCAACGGGGTCATCTGCGTGCATGGGTCTGGGCTGGTAGGTAAGATGTTGTTGCATCGTGTAGGTATAAGCCGTGCCTTTTAGTAGTATCGGGTTGCCACTTTAGGGAGTGATACACCCTACTGTGGGACCAACATAGGTATCTACGAGTTAGGGAGCCGATCGAATGGGGTGGGTAGTAGGTACAACTAGTGGCATCATCATCATTATTATTATGTTTAGAAAGGGGGTACGTCTAGTGGTGACAGGTACACGTTGGTTACCTATGATAGCAGCTAGAGATACATAATTAAACAGGGAGGATAGTGGATACAACTAGTGGGGATATGAGCAAGTTGGCACCTATGATAGTAACTAGAAGTACACGAGACTACCATCATTATGTTCGTTTAAGAGGGATCATCTTTTAGTATGTAACTAGTATGTTAGTACGGTGCAGAGCATATCTTATCACAGTTAGAAGCGTAGTCAATGTTATAGCCTGTTCATCTTATTTACCTTGTCCTATCTGCTTGTGTTGCAGTCATCTCATTTATCCAGGTTATGTTCTTATCATATTTCTTTACTAATTATATTGTTAAAGTTACTGCACTCGCCAGACTTTATGTCTGACCTTGTTTTGTTTCTCCTCTTTTCTCTCCTTTCCACCCAGGTCCTTAGGGTAGGAATTAGTGGAGCTTGACTTGGATTTCTTTCCTGCTTGAAGTGCTGGAAGAAGTGCTTAGCTTAGTAACTCGTCATATGGCATGTTGGATTGGGGATTATGGTTTTAGAAATTATATACTCTGATGGCTTTTGTACAAGGCTGATATTATGTACTTGGTTTTATTTTTAGCAAGATGGGTTTTGAAGATGTAACCAAACTTGTTCTGTTTCCGTTGTAATAAAGTTATAAAATTTTCAAGTACTATTTTATGTATCTGTCTTGTAATATTCTATTCTGTTTACTTAAACGCTCCACGTAACTTAATGCATTCTTTTTTTGAGTGACATTAACGGACGTGGGGTGTTACATTTGGTTTCTTGTTATACAAAAGTTCATATGATGTTTTATGAGTTAAGGGTCTAATTGAAATCCTAGTTAAAATATAACATGCTGTTGCAACTGCCTTAGCCTAAAAATTTCTTGGTAAATTACTATCAGATAACATAGTTCTCGCACACTCTTGTATCATCCTATTTTTATGTTAACTACTCCGTTTTGCAGAGGGGTTTAGGGACATAAAAATTATGGGTTATTCCCTTTTATTACAATTTTTTTTTAAATTTTCGTTTTCGAATTCTCCACCATGGTCACTACGTTTTGTTTTGATTTTTAGGGATAATAAGTTTTGAATTCTTTTAGCAAAAGTTTTAAATTGATCAAAAGCATCACTTTTATTTTTAAGAAACAAAGTCCAAGTAAACCTAGAAAAATCATCCACTATTACGTAAGCATATCTATTGTGATTTATTGATTGGGTTTGAGATGGACCAAATAAATCCATGTAAATTAACTCTAGTGGTTTCAAGGTCATAATTTCCTCTTTGGATTTAAATGAACTTCTTTTAATTTACCGAACTGATAAGCGTCGCATAAACTATTTACTTTAAATTTCATTTTGGGTAATCCCCTAATTGAATCTAATTAAGAAATCCTAGAGATGTGTTTGAAATTTATTTTATTACTTTTGAATTCCTATCTTCTAAAAAACATTTATATTTCTCAAAGTTTATTTTATAGCCCTTATCGCAAAGTTGACTTATACTTAGTGAATTATGTTTTAGATTCCCAACTAGTAAAACATTAGAAATAGTAGGAGTTTCAGAATTATCGACGTTGCCGATGCCAACAATATATCGTTTAGAGTTATCTCTGAAGTTCACCATTCCACCATCTTCATAGACTAGATTATTTAGTATTTCTGGATTTCCCGTCATATGTCTCGAACAACCACTATCCAGTACCCATTTGTCCGTTTTGATTTCCACCATTTGTTTACCATAATTTGAATTCTCAACAGCCATGTAAGACACCATTTCGGAATTTGAATTTTTAACAGCCACTTCACCCATCTTTTCAACTTTTGAAATTTCAATAGCCATATAACGCATCTTTTCCTGTATTGAATGACATTTCAGTAGATCACTTGAATTTTCAACATATTTGAATGCATACTCTTTCAACATTGATACAATGCATGAATTTACACTAGTGTTAACAATCATTTCAAAATTTACCATTTAATATTTTCAAAAATCAGATTATGAACTTTTTGAAAGACCTTGCTCCAATACCAGTTGTTAGGGAATGCAGAATGGATCTTAAGGCAAAACTAGCACTAGAGGGGGGATAGTGTTTTCAAGTAATTTAAGAAAATCTAAAACTTATATGATCTACTATATGAATAACACATCACAGAGATAATCACAAACACAGAATCAAACAAAAACACAGAAATAAAATGCAGAAAAGGAAACAACCCACCAGATTTTATACTAGTTCGGGTTGCTCCTACGTCCAGTCCTACGCAACGCTGGATTATGCAGAGTTTTATTACTAGATCAAAATCTCAGTACAATCGTCTTGATTTCATGGCTACAAGGTTAACACCGTTTCCACCACCCTTGATTTCCCGACTACAAGGTTAACACCGTTTCCTTCCTTGATTTCACAGCGACAAGGAACACACTGTTTACAAAACAATCCCAAATGATTACAACAACCCTATAACTCTTCAATAGAACTTCGATTCATATAGTAATGAGAAGAGAGTGAGAAGAGAAGAAGTTTTCTGTATTTAGAATAGAAATCGGCAGAGTATAAGTGTAGAAATAATAAAAATATGAAATAATAATGGAGGAATGAAAAGGGATGAAGACAGAGAAGAAGAATAATTAATAAATTCGAAATCAACCTCTATTTATAAGATTTGAAAGGTTGCAATGCTTCTGGAACGTTACAAATGGAGAAAAGACACTTCCTTTCAAAACTGAAAATATGACAGTTGTATATCGACTTCCCTCTATATGTATGTCGACATATATGTTTGAAAATTTGAAAATTGGGTATTTTTTTTAGTGTTTTAGTATATATATATATATATATGTATATATATAATTCCGGAAATTCTTGAATTAAAACATAGTGATATTAATAAGTATTATAAAGTAGAAAATCATATGAAATCATAAATATAAATTATATAAACATATTCATAAAATTATAAAGTTTAAAGTATAAAGGTATATAACTATATAAATATATATAAACTTTAAAACTTAAGTTTAAAATCAAAAGTAAGATAAAAAAACTTAATTAGAATTTGAATTTTGAAAATAGAATTTGAAATTTGAAAATAGCGTTTGAAATTGAATTTGAAATTTGAAAATCAGAATTTGAAAAACATAATTAGAACCTGGAGTGCTATTCAGAGTCTTACATATAAACTAGACTCTATTACTATATTTATCTTGAACTCTTGATTACTCATGAGTCTTGAATCTTCTCTGATCTTTTGAATCTCTAAAACTGTACAGTCTTCAGTATTATTTCCTCTATATAAATCCTGCATATATGTGTATATATATATATTCTAGATAGAAATGTTAGTATATATTTTATAGTAAATTAATATTGAAATAAGGTTGTTGTCATCAAAACTCCATTCTCCAACATCAAGCACATACAATATCAAAGCGTACTAGTAAAAATATGTACGTACCCATATGAACAAACAAACTATGCGTCCTCCTCCTCCTCGTCGTCTCTTCGTCAACATCAACTTCTCCCTCCCTATGCATCGACCCATACTCTTGATAGTACATTGCAATACACTCGTCTATTTTTGGTCCAGGTGGCTTCTTCACTAATCATTGAGCTCATCCAACTGCTGCTGCATCCGAGCTATATTCTCTTCCTCCACGGACCTCCTATAAGCTAATTGAAAAGCAACAGCCTACGAATTAATTCAAATTAACATTAAAGCTAATAATTTAAGTTAATAATTTAGGTTATCATAAAAGTCTAAAGAAGGTTTACCTCTTGATTGCCAAAGACGTATCGCCTATTTCGAGTAGGCGGATCAATAATAGAATCCTATAGACGATTGGACTCTCCAAGCGTAAGCTCCTCTCATCCACTAGCCTATGTCACTCTTGCTTGCTCTATGTCATATCTCTCATACAATACCAACATAATTTTTGACACAATTGCTATATAATTTACTTATATACTGTGATATAAACGAATATGAAACATTTTAATTACGGATAAACATATTTACCATTACATCCACAACCTTTTGGTCCGCCCAATCATACGAAACATTCCCTTCTTCATTAGCCTACCCCACAGCATGTGTATGTCCAAAAACCTCTGCCATCAAAGGCACCCTTCCATACTTTGTGAACTGAGTATATAAAGTAATAAAATATTTGAAAATAATAATGAATGATATACATAAGGATATACGTGAACATATGCTAAAAATATTGAAAACTTATACCAATTCTTTCCTATGCTGTTGGAAAGATTTTGAGCCACCGCGGTGTAAAGTTGGATTCTTATTTCTATTTGCCTTATTTTTTTGTTGCTACGTCCTATTAAATTTGATACACTATTAATTAAAGTAATGCGATAAACATAAATGTTAATATATTTTTTATAGCTTACTTAAGTTGCTTGGGTATCCCAGTATCTTAGAAATGCAGCCCAAACATCGTCACTCATCCAACTTGGCTTTTTACCAGAGTTCTTTGCCTTGAAATCACCTCTCTATAATTTTTCCGCATTTTCATGCTCTAGTTAGACATGAACTTTTCCATATCTTGTGGCTCCACATGCACAACAACCTGCAATTTTATTTTATTTTGAATTACGTACAGTACATTAATCTTCAATAGTAATATAAAAATATACTTACCATCAAATCAACCAAAATAGCATTCTTAATATGAGGTGGGATACTATCCCAATGCGGCCAACAACCTGACATCTTACTCCTATATGATTGTTTCAACACTTCTAGAATAAACGACGCCGGCTCGACTTCGAAACCCCTGCATACATGTTGACGTAGATATTTCATATAAATTTAAATTGAAATATATTTGATATTTACCCAGCACTCTTGGGAACAATCTCTACAACCCGGCATAGTTCTGGCTCCAAACTGCTAGGACCTGCTCCAACTACAGGAGACGGTGAAGGAGACGGCTGACACGTACTCCTGGATCGTCGTTTATCAGACATATCTATCACGATCATATAATGCATACAAAATAATATTGAGCACATAAGCATCACATAATCATTAATCATCACACAATCATACCAACACATAATCGTAAATTAAAAGAACAATGCATAACTCTTAATAATGCATAACATATATAGTCATCCTTAATATTACAAAAAAGAGATAATAAAGAACATAAGTAAATTCACGGCTAAAAACAGTCATCATTATTATTATTACATTATTCAGAATAGTACATAACCTAAGTAAATTAATAAGTAGTTATCATCTATGATCAGTCTTCATCATCTTCTAATTCAGACTAAGTCTCAAACTCTATATCGTTTTCTTTAGTACTTTCAAATGCATCCATTAATGTAACAACCCGCAAAATCAGGACCAATTTAAAAAAAATTATTTTAGAAAATTTTAATGAATTTTAAGTATAAAATAATTTATTAAAATAATAATGAATAAAAATTTATTTTTATTGAAGTTAAAACGAATAATATTCAATTCAATTATAATAGAGCTTGAAATAGCACTGCAGTTTGAAATTTCGATTTTTAATTTCAATTTAATATATAGAATTCATTTTTAATCAGAAAGGGGACAACCCAAGAAATTTTAACTCTGTTTAACAATATCTTTCTAACGAATGTGAAAAACTGAGATTTCATAATATATATTGAAAGTTATGGCTAGTTGAAGATTTAAAATAGTCGCTATGGAATTTATATAAATATTTATTTAAATTAAATATAATATATAGCCCCTGAAAATAGTCATTTTGCAAACGACCTCCGTTTTCGACGAAACTACTTTTGTTGGATCCGAAATGTCAAAATATGGTTAAGTTTAATTTTTCATAATTTTTGGATTTAATTTGTGACCATGGCAAAAATATTTCAGTTTTGTCAATTTCAGTCAAATTTAATCGACCGTTAAAATGGCCATTTTTCAAAAAGTCTCAAAATTCGACGAAATAAATTTTGTTAGAACCGTATCGTCATAAGAAACCCAAAAATAATTTTTCTGGATTTTTCTGAGTTAATTTGTGTCCCCGGTAAAATTATTTGTACGGAAAAATGAGAAATAAAGGACTTAAATTTTAAAACTGCAAAACGGAGGCCTAGATGACAGTTTGGGCTGACGAGACATGTCTAGATGGGTTCGAAATGGGGGCTAAATGGTAGGAACGACAGTCGTTGGGCCTAAATCGGAGTTCGGACCAAAACAGGCTTAAACGGGCTAATTAAATAATAATTAGTTTAACCTAATAAAATAATATAAAAATGCACGGCTCCTTCTTCTTGAACCCGTCGCTCCTCAGCCAAAATCAAACCCATCATGGCCGAATTTTGCTTCCCCAAATCCTCCCAAACCACTAAGAATTAGACTATGTCGTAGTGAAGCTTTTTGAAGCTCTTCTCTTCCTCTTTCTTCTCCAACAAATCTCACATCAAACCGTTGCCCGTAGCTCTCGATTCACCTCCCCAAACCCGCCGCTATTATGCTGCCGCCACCCCTCCTCCTTGTAGCCGCACCTCCTCCAACTCCCGGTGAAGATAGCCCTCTCGTAGCTCTCCAATCTCCCGCAAACCGTTCGTAAAACCGTCGACTACAGCTCCCAAAATCCGCATTCAAAGTTTTGAACAATTCTGAAAATTAAGGTATAATTATTTCAGATTTTGTCACGCTTTCTAGCGTCGCTGTGTCAGTTGTTAAAAGGCTGAATTTTGATTTTTCGTATGAATCTGAATTTGAACCATTCCAGATCCGAAATCGCTTTGAATTCAAACACAAGATCTGATCAAAATTGACAATTCATTCCAGATCCGGCCTAGGTGAGAATTTATTTTTAATTTAATATTAATCAATTTAATTATTATTCTTTTGTTGTTTAATGTAGAATGGCAAATATGAATTGTTATGCGATGGATGTTATTATATGTTGTGAATTCGATTTGTGTTTAGATGATATGATATTAGATCTATGGTTAAAGCGCTAGATCTGAATTTATGATGTGATATTCATCATTTGTGGTGGAATTGGATATGAAAACGTTGGACGAGAGAAATAAAAATAGAAATAAAAAGATGACAATTTTATGTTGATTAATAAAAAGATAACCCTTTTTATAGTGAAAATTTAAAGATGAAAACTTTATGATGTAAATAAAAAGATAATCTTTTTACATTGAAAACAAAAAGATGAGATTTTGACGATGTAAATAAAAAGATAATCTTTTTATGTTCAAAATCAAAAGACAATATTTTTATATTGAAATTTTGATGATGAAAATGAAAAGACGATCTTTTTGTATTGTAAAATAGAAAAGTCATACTTTTTACATTGCAAAATAGGAAAATGAATATTTTTACGTCGTAAAATAGAAAAGATGATATTTTTACATTGGACATAAAAAGAAGATGTTTTTTTTTACATTGTATGAAATAAAACATATTTTATTATGGAATTTATGAATGAATTTCCGCACTATGAAATAAATAACATTTTTATATGTTACTTATGAATGATTTTCATCGCATGAAATAAATAACATTTTTATATGTTACTTATGAATGATTTTTCATCGCATGGAATAAATAACATTTTTATACATAATTTATGAATGTATTTTCATCGCATGAAATAAATAACATTTTTATATGTTATTTATGAATGATTTTTCATCGCATGAAATAAATAACATTTTTATATGTTATTTATGAATGAATTTACACCGTATGAATAAAATTACATTTTTATACGTAATTTAAATGTGAATTTACTTTGCATAACAAAAGTAACATTTTTTTTACATGTAATTAAAATATGAATTTGTATTGCATTATAACAATTACACCTCTTTATGTAATTGGGACATGAATTTATAATGTAAAATAAAAATTACATTTTTACAATGTAATAAAGAAGTAAGATTCACGAATAAATTAAAAATTACATTTTTATGTAATGAGATAAGAGAATTTGCATCGTGAATTAAAAAGTTACATTTTATGTAATTAGAAATGAGGATTTGCATTGTAAATTAAGACTAAAATTTAGAAATATATTTGTTTACATTTTCCTTATGTAAATAAAAGAATAGAATTTGAAAATGCAATTATTTACATTCTCTCATGTAAAAAAAAAGAATAAAATTTAGAAATATATTTACTTACATTTTCTTATGTGAGTAAAAAGAATGGAATTTGAAATATATTTATTTACATTTTCTTATGTAAATAAAAAGAATGGAATTTAGGAATACACATATTTATATTTTCTATTGTAAATGAAAAAGAACAAAATAATGTGAATCCTTATATTTACATTTTCTATTGTAAATGAAAAAAGAACAAAATAATGTGAATCGTTTTATTTACATTTTCTATTGTAAAAGAACAAAATTGTGTGAACCATTTTATTTACATTTTCTATTGTAAAGAAAAAGTAAAAAGGAGAGTTATATTTCTTATTTGCATTTTTAGATGCAAATAAAGCATAGAAAGGAAATTACACTTTTATTTATCATTGCTTGTTAAATAAAATAAAAGAGTAAAAGACATTTTATTTATCATTGTTTTGTTAAATAAAAGTACAAGATATAAAAGAACATTTTTATTAACCTTGTTTTGTCAAATAAAAAGACAAATACATGAGAGACATTTTTATTTGTGTTTTATGTACAAATAAAAGTACAAGATTAGAAATACACTTTTATTTACACTGTATTTGTTGAAATAGAATTGTTAACAAAATGAGTATATCACTTTTACTCATCTTTGTTGAAAACAGAATTTATGTGCAAAAATAAGAATCACTTTCATTTGCATAATATACAGTAGAATTTGTACGCAAATATAAAATCCAATTTTTATTTGCAAACTTGCATTAGAATTTATATGCTAATATACAAATGTATTGGTCGTCAAAATATACACTGAAAAGTATTGTTAAGAAACTTCATACAAATAAAGGATAATGGAATTTATATTCCATTTGTCATCCGCAATAAAGCTATATAAATAAATTGTCCTTTATGTAACTTTAGGAATATATAGTGAGATCATACGAGTAAAATACATTTTTACTCGATATAAGTGACATGTTTAGTGAAATTGAAATTGGTTAAACCTATTAACCAATTATGTATTTATTTATTTATATGAACTGTTGTTGGTTGAAAACCCCACACGGGTATTGGGACGATACTTGACTGACACAATCCCAATCTTTAATTGTATGTCTATCGATTGATCGGCAGGCTGCGATGAGCGTTATGATCTCATCTTAATGCTCACACAGTTGAAATTGTCACTCTGGTTGTTAATGGATGGTTTGATGATTATTTCCTGTTTATTACCCTATACATGAAATGTATGAAATCCATATGACCCAAAATTATATGGTGCATGGTTGAGTCGCATTCCAATACAGAATTTCTTTTTTAATAAAGAATTTTTATATAATAAAAGAATTTTGTAAAATAAAGAATTTTGTAATATAAAGAATATTTTGTATTGAAAAGATTTTACAAACAGATTTAATGAAGTTTTCAATTAGATTATCATCTAATTAGAATTTAGTTCAAGTAATGGATTTTGGGTTGTCGTGGATGGTGTCTTAAATAACATTGTCCTCAAGCCCAATGAAAGAGTTAATCTTTTAATTAAGATTATTTACGATTATATTTTTTTTTTTTTTTTTGATTGAAAAATAAATTGATATGTGAATTACTGTAAAGACCCGCAAATTCCCACCTTTTGAATCGAACATAAACCACACAGGTCTGAACCAAAAGTTGGAAACCTTCGGATACTTTAACTTTGGGAATACAACACATTAAAACAACAACAGAAGACTTTTATAACATATCATATAATGTTACATCAGAGTACAGAATATCAGAGTACATTGAATAAAAATACAGTGGAAGAATAAATTACAATAATAGTAATATACTACAGCGGAAGAAAACACAGCGGAAGACTCTCTATCTCTGGACACAGCTTTAAGCTTCAACCCAGAATCCTGCTTAATATATCTGCAAAAATAGCTACTCGACTGCCCGTGTGGAGAATATGGGCACCCGAGTTTGCCAGTGGACAAACTACAGGTCAGTCATGGGACTGGTGTGAGAATTCTTACTTAACCTATGTAATATAATAAGGCTAATCACAGGACCACGCCACTTTCGCGGAACGGGTTTTCTCCTATAGATTGCCAGTGCATAACTTAAAGTACATCGTGGAATAACGCAATGTCTTTCTGAAAAAAATGAAACCATTATAAGACTCAGGTCCCATCACACAATGCAACGCAAGCCGGAGGATAGAGTTTTTCCTTATAATGGTCAAAAGATGCAAGATACGCATAAACGGATATTATATAATAATAGTGTGCAACCAATTTGAAATACATCAAAGTAAATGTATCAATCCAAGACGGCATGAGTGCCCCATCCCACTATGTCGCCATATATAGGTGTACAATCAAAACCGCATGATGTCGTATTGGAAGTTTGGGTTTCCATCTGAGTCAAGGTTAGGGAGGAGATCCTTACCGATTCGAGACACTCTAGCAATGCCCCAGGATTGGTACTCTGTCCAACCCTTGGATCCTGCAGGGCCGGTCCATACGTTAACGCTTAATGGATTGGCAATTCCTGAACACACACTTCCCGGTCCTTATGGACCTATAATACGGCCATAGGCGACCACATAAATCCGAGGCCTCGAAAAATCCAACAACCACATGAGTAAATGTCAGCGCTGGTAGGTCCCTGACATCACTTTTAGCTAGAAAGAAACGTGTGCAATCCCTACGTTCCCTTCTCCCGTTTTAGACTCTACCGGTGTGTGAGGCTCGCGAAGTCACGATATACACAAAGCTATGCCTAAATAGACTATGCTTTGATCATCCCACAAGGCCTGCTTTGCAACAAAGCCTCGATCATATGCATCTTGGCGTGCCACGTTGACATTTCACGCCATGCAATTCATAACTATTAATACACAACCTCTAAGGGTGTGAAAGCAAGAGAATAAATTCTCAGCCACCAATGGTTGTATATTAATAGAAATCAATTTACATAGATTGAAATTCAACGTCAGACATGCATCCATTCATAGGCTTATGCTCTGGGTCCGAGCGAAAGCCAAACCCGTCGATCTCCAGTACGTCTGGAAGATCATCACTTTTTACCTTGCCTTGGGGGATCAGTCCCAATTCAAGATATCAGTCATCATCAACCAAACGATGTGAAGCTCTCCGGTCTTCAGTCACTGTCTTCATCTTCGACTCTTGATCGTCGTAATGATTATTCAGAATGGGTTAGACCCGGTCTTTCTGAATAACTCGCGGCAAACTCGGGTGCCCATATTTTCCACACGGGCAGTCGAGTAGCTATTTTTGTAGATATATTAAGCAGGATTCTGGGTTGAAGCTTAAAGCTGTGTCCAGAGATAGAGAGTCTTCCGCTGTGTTTTCTTCCGCTGCAGTATATTACTATTATTGTAATTTATTCTTCCGCTGTATTTTTAGTAAATGTTATATCAGAGATACAAAATATATATATCAGAGTACATTGGATAAACGATTGCAGCGGAAGATACTTTACAATATATGTAATATAGTGCAGCAGAAATAAAATCTAACACAGCGGAAGACTTATCAATTCTCTAGACACAGCTTTAGCTTCGATCCAGGATCCTGCTTAAGAATCTGCAAATAAGCTACTCGACTGCCCGTGTGGAAAAGAGGGCACCCGAGTTTGCAAAGTGAAACAAACTATAGGTCAGTCATGGGACTGGTATGAGAAATCTATATTAACTACTGAATATGAGAAATCTAAGGACCACGCCACTTTCGTGGAACGGGTATACTCCAATAGATTGTCTGTGCATATATTTATTAAAAAGAATAATGCAATGCTTTTTGTAAAAAAAAATGAAATCATTATAAGACTCAGGTCCCATCAAACAATGCAACGCACACCAGAGGATAGAGTTTTACCTTATAATGATCAAAAAATGCAGAGTACGAGTCAAATACTATTTTAAATTCAACAATTCAATTTATTCCTTCAATTATCTTTATGAATCTCAATAATATGAGATTTACTGTGACGACCCAGAAATCCCCACCCTTAGAATCGACCATAAACCACACAGGTCTGAACCAAAGGATGGAAATCTGCGGATACATCAACTTTGGGAATACAACACATCAGAACAACAACACAGACTTTTATAACATCAATAATAAATGTTACATCAGAGTACAGAATATATCAGAGTACATTGGAATAAAAATACAGTGGAAGAATAAATCACAATAATTGTAATATAATGCAGCAGAAGGAACACAGCGGAAGACTCTAAATCTCTAGACACAGCTTTAAGCTTCAACCCAGAATCCTGCTTAATAAATCTGCAAAAATAGCTACTCGACTGCCCGTGTGGAAAATATGGGCACCCGAGTTTGCCAGTGGACAAACTACAGGTCAGTCATGGGACTGGTGTGAGAATTCTTACTTAACCTATGTAATATAATAAGGCTAATCACAGGACCACGCCACTTTCGCGGAACGGGTTTTCTCCTATAGATTGCCAGTGCATAACTTAAAGTACATCGTAGAATAACGCAATGTCTTTTTGAAAAATGAAACCATTATAAGACTCAGGTCCCATCACACAATGCAACGCAAACCGGAGGATAGAGTTTTACCTTATAACGGTCAAAAGATGCAAGATACGCATAAAACGGATATTATATAATAATAGTGTGCAACCAATTTGAAATACATCAAAGTAAATGTATCAATCCTAGACGGCATAGTACCCCATCCTACTATGTCGCCATACTAGTTATACAATCAAAACCGCAAAGGGCGTATTGGAAATTTGGGTTTCCATCTGAGTCAAGGCTAGGGAGGAGATCCTTATCGATTCGAGACACTCTAGCAATGCCCCAGGATTGGTACTCTGTCCAACCTTTGGATCCTGCAGGGCCGGTCCATACGTTAACGCTTAATGGATTGGCAATTCCTGAACACACGCTTCCCGGTTCTTTTGAACCTATAATACGGCCATAGGAGACCGCATAAATCTGAGGCCTTGAAAAATCCAACAACCACATGAGTAAATGCCAGCGCCGGTAGGTCCCTGACATCACTTTTAGTTAGAAAGAAACGTGTGCACTCCCTGCGTTCCCTTCTCCCGTTTTAGACTCTACCGGTGTGTGAGGCTCGCGAAGTCACGATATACACAAAGCTATGCCAAATTTGGCTATGCTTGATCGTTCCACAAGGTCTGCTTTGCAACAAAGCCTTGATCAATTGCATCTTGGCGTTCCACGTTGACATTTCACGCCATGCAATTCATGACTATTAATACACAACCTCTAAGGGTGTTAAAGCAAGAGAATAAATTCTCCGCCACCAAGGGTTGTATATTAATAGAAATCAATTTACATAGATTGAAATCCAACGTCATACATGCATCCATTTATAAGCTTAAGCTCTGGGTCTGAGCGAAAGCCAAATCCGTCGATCTCCAAATGCGTTTGGACGATCATTACCAAATACCTTGCCATGGAAGGCCAGTCCCAATTCAAGACACCAGTCATCATCATCCCAACGATGTGAAAACCTTCGGTCTTCAACCACCGTCTTCATCTTCGACTCTTGATCGTCGTGATGATTATTCAGAATGGGTTAAACCCGGTCTTTCTGAATAATTCGCGTATTTTGTGATTAAAAAGAAAATATTGGAAGATAACACATTATGCCGCATTCCAACTCCGAATATTCTTTTAATAAGATATTCAGATTAAAAGATTCTCATTAATTTTATCAAAGATAAAATAATAAATTAAATCTTAAATTTTCCTTAAAATATTTATTAAAACACAAGATTTTATTTGATATCAAAAATCATTATTACACTATCATTTATTTTAAGGAGTAAATCTTATCTTAAACAGGTTAAAGAACTAGTGTCCTTTAAACACAGTTCACGATAACCCATAAATCAATTTCCAAAATATGGAATTCCACAGAAATCAAATCAATACATAATCGATATAAATTTCTGTATCGGACTAACAATATACATGGAATAATGGCAAAGCCTCTTAAATTCCATACATAATATAGGTCTTCTATTACAGAAGCCTATTTCGATTATTACCAATCGAATTTCCACTTAATTCCAATTTAATATATATAACTGGGAAAACTTGATTTTTAGAAAATGCCTTTTTGAAATCTATAAAATAGATTTATAAATTCCAAATAGTAATTTTAATGTAAATTGGATTAAAGGACAAATGTCGTTTAAAACACCATCCACGATAAATCCACTCCACATCTCAATTTATTTCATATCACAAAATATAATTGCAAATTCTAATAAAAGATTATTATAAAGAAAACATATTCAAATTAATCATTAAAACATTCTTTATATAAAAGATTTTTAAATGGGAAGTATTCTTTATATTGCAAAATTCCATCTTTTACAAATATTCCTTGTTTTAACATATAGTTGATTAGAAATATATATTTTCTCTGGTGAAAACATATACTTTATATAAAAAGGATTTCTAACGTAAAAATATTCTTATTTAAAAGAACACCTTAATCGAAATGCGACTCACTCATTTACCATATAATTTGGATTATACGGATTTCACACACATCACATATATGTCAATAATAGTATAATCATCAAGTCATCCATTTACATCCAAAGTGTAATTTCCACCGCGTAAGCGTTAAAATAAAATAATAACGCTCATCGCAGCCTGCTGATCTAACGATCAACTAAATATTGGGATTAGTGCATGTTAATTTTAATCCCAACACCCGTGTGGGGTTTCAACCAACAAACAAATAATAAGTTTATTTGTGCACTTGGGCGATGTGTGAAAATCATCGTCCCAATCACATACACAAGTCGGGTAACTTGTGAATGGAAGTGTACTACACAATATATAATTATGACAAGAAAATGTCTCTTTTATATCATATATGATTCTATTGCTTTAACTAATTCATTTTGACAAAGATGAATATTTTTGACAAACTGTCTATTTTGGTTTAACTAATCTCCTAAATGAAATTTGAACTTTATTAAGAATACATATAATAATGTACAATCCTTTTATTGTCTCTAATTTAAAAAAAGAAAAGAAAATAATATTTTCTACACTACCCTCTTATTTACGTCTAAAGTGTAAATGGAGATATGATTTCTTAAACTATGTTTTTATTTACATCAAAAGACAAATAAAAATGTAGTCTTTTGAAATTATGCGTTCATTCCCATTTTAGTTACAAATAGAGTTGTAACTTTTAATGTATGTTTTATTTGCATCGAAAAGTACAATTTCCAATGTCAAATAAAAATATAATTTCTCTATACATTTCCAGTGTATGTTGTGACTAATAATATGTTCTTATAATTAGAATATCAATTCTAATGTAAGTTTGCAAATAAAATGGCTTTCATATTAGTCTATGAATTCAATCGTATGATATGCAATTAAAAATGATTATTATTATTGCAAACTTATCTTACTGTTTATTATGCAAATAAAACGATTATTATTATTGCATATAAATTTTCAATATACGTTATGAAAATAAAATTGGTTATCATACTTGCATATAGATTCCATCTCAACAAAAAGGTATAAAAGTGATATATACATTTTGTTGACAATTCTATTTCAACAAAATGATTAAAAGGTAAAATTTTATTTTGCCTACGATTCTAGATAGAAAGTAGTGATACATCTTTCAATGCTTTTATTTCTATTGTATATAAGATATCAATAAAAAAACTACCTTTACATCTTTTATTTATATTGCACATAAAAGTCAATAAAAATACTACCCTTTAATTTACACCTTTTTTTGGTGTAAATAATAACAATAAAAATGTGATTCCTAAATCTTTCCTTTTTATTGTGTATAAAATGAAAATAAAATATTACCCTATAAATTTACATTTTTATTTTATATAAAATGACAACAAAAGTGTCCCTCTTAAATTCCAACACTATTTCATTTCAACAAATTGAAAAGTTAAATGAATTTTTTTTTTCCAATTCTAAACTTTGAAAATGATTAAAAATAAATGAAATCCTTTATTTACAATTAAATTGTAAATAAAAAGGTAACTCTTTAATGTATTCTTTTATTTACACCTAGAATGTAAATAAAATATAACTTTTCACTCAATGTATTTCTTTACATTTAATATGTAGATAAAAATATAACTCTTTGAATCCTTGTTCAACTGCATCAAGAAATGCAGATAAAAATGCAACTTTATTACTGAATGAAAATTGACAATAAATAATTGATTTTAACTAATGCAAATTGACAAAAGTGCTTATTTGGTGTTAACTACTGTAAATTGACGAGAGTACATATTTACATTAGTGAATACAAAAATAAAAGAACAGTTTTTATTTCAAAGCATATTTTAATTTGTGGATGCAAATAAAGAACAATATCTATTTTCAAAGTACATTTATATTGGAGAACATAATAAAAAGTTAACTTATTTCCTATGTTAGATTTGCATCAGTGAATGCGAATAAATGAACAAACTTTATTTTATAAAATATATTTGCATTAGTGAATGCAAATAAAAGAACAAATTTTGTTTTCCATGTACATTTGCGTTTGTGGATGCAAATAAAAGAACAAGTTTATTTTCAGTGTATATTTGTATTTGTGAATACAAATAAAAAGAACAAATTTTGTTTCAATGTTTTATTTGTATAAGTGAATACAAATAAAAAGGATAGATTATATTACAATGTTTTATTTGTATATGTGAATACAAATAAAAAGGACAAATTCCATTTTAGTGTTTATTTGTATTGGTGAATACAAATAAAAAGGACAAATTATATTTTAATGTTGTATTTGTATATGTGAATACAAATTAAAAAAAACAAATTCTATTTTTAAAGTATATTTACATTAGTGGATGCAAATAAAAGAATAAACTTTAGTTTCAAAATATATTTATATTTGTCAATGTAAATAAAAGAACAGGTTTTACTTTCAATGTATATATTTGCATCTGTAAATGCAAATAAAAGAACAAAGTTTATTTTCAAAGAACACTTGTATTGAAAACACAAATAAAAAGGGATGACTTCATTTTCTATGTAATATTTGTGTTGAAACGCAAATAAAAAGAATGACTTATTTGCTAAGCATATATTTGTGTTGAACCACAACAAAAGTGATTCATTTCAATGTTCATATTTGTGATGAACTAAGTTTTGCAGCAAGAAGTAAATAATGCATGTATAGCAAGTAGGGACAGGATGTTGTACATCATCTTATGGTTGCACAACCACACTTTAGTTTTATAAAATAGTCAATTCCTCTGTGAGATCTAAGACGTCAAAAAGTTCAGATTACTTGAAATAGCTAGTAGGAGGCCTACGGGTAGTACAATGTATCAAAAATATGACATAGTTTGGTAATGATGTCTACTTACTGAGAAAGTGCGTATCCGTTAGTAACCGTGGAGCATAGAATAACAAATTCGGTGAAGGCAACTATGAAAAAATTGATGTAATGTAACCATGGAACTTGTTTATCTTTTAAAATGAAGTGGTTGGTGGGTCACTAAGTTTATGCTTTACCAATAACAATATTACAATATTTTGTGGTGTTTAGTTTGTTAAAACTTTAAGTTTAAACTCCAATTATTATCCTTCCATATACAGACAATTTATGAAGAATAAGGTCTTTAGCAATTATGCAGATGAACTTATTAAAAATAGAAATTTTACTGCAAGTATCTTTATCTTATAATTAATTAGTGCCACAATTACTCAGTAGCAAAAAATTAATAGTGATGAAGACTGTTGAAAGCTTGCCAAATGCATGCTTGATGCTTCTATTTGATTTATTCAAAATATTGGTTGCATCAAAACCAACGTTGTCACATGATTTTCTGGGAATAAACTACACAACCGAGTGGCTTCTATTTAAAACATGCATAGGAAATACTCATTTGTTTCACTTTTTCTTCATTTCATTATATGAGAATGAAATATAACTTAGGATGAAGAAAAAAGAGCAATATGAAACAATTCATGTCAGCTGAGTGCACATGACGTATATAAAACAGTAATCGTTCTTATTTTTTTCTAATTTAAAATTTTGTACTAACTTCCAATATAGACAGTTGAATTTGGAATGCAGATATTTTGGTTGGAATAATAAACATGTCGTGAGAAATATGTGCTTAATGGACAAATATGAGATAAAGCCAAAGCTTAACCCTTATAATACCAGTTAAAATAGGAAAATGTGTATGTTAAATATTATGAACCATGCACTGCAAAATTTTAATGTTTTACAATTCAATCACCTTTACATACTACCATAAGGGGATGAAAAAATATAGGTTGCTAAAATTACACATTTCCAGCAGACACATTAATTTCACAAATGGGGGAAAAAGAAAAAAAGAAATAAAAATTCACCAGCAAAATCTAATTTCCATGTTCCCAATCAATAACAGCTCTATGTATTGAGACTTTAAGACCTTTGGATGATGCGTGTTTCTAAAATGTTACTCCACATGCCTGTATGTATGATAACATCCTAATAGACATTTTCAATAATACACAATTCCCATAAGGGCTATCATTTAGTGGAAGATGGCTCGTTAGAGATGCAGCCATCCAATATTTCTACCTTCCTTTTGTCTGCTAACTCATAAAATTGAAGGTCCGGCCTACTTAATTAGATTTCTAATGCATGTCGTTCTTCCCTATCACACAACACCACTCACGCTAAATTAGTCATAGAGTTATACACAAAATTGAAGAATGAAGAACAACAGTGGTAAACAAAAACCGCTTTCATTATAATTAAGACATAATTAGTATATAAAAGACATAATCTCACAAATAAATTGGACAAAAGGTCGATGATATTTTAGGAAGCAAAATGAACATGTATATAGTAGTCATATGTTGAGTCGGTTGAAACAAATCAATATTGGAAATAAAACATTATCATCTATAACACCAGAACCTGCTGACCTGCGACTGCAGAAACTATCCATCTATGAAGCTAACTGGGTGAAGATTGGCGATCAAAATTACATGCTAAATAGGTAATGGACTGAAGCTTTGAAGCATGACTTCGAGTTGAACTAAACTAACCAAATATTTAATACACTGAAGCTTGAAGCAGAGACAACAGGAATGAAATGAAGGTAAAATCAAACCAAATAGCGCAAAGCTTTGATCTGAAACTTTATATGTTGACTGAACATATACCATTTTATCCCATACAACTTGAGAAAACCTAAACCAAGTAAAAGCTACAAACGTAACCACGATGCAGCGGAACATGAAGCAAATATTATTGACGTATCTCCCAACTTAGTCATGCACAAAGTCCAGTCTTCAAGTATACTTCAACTGCTACTTGGTAAACTGCAAAATCCGAAAGATGAATCTTAGTTTCAACAAAAGAAGAAGAAAAAGAAACAAAACTTTAAGCCATCTGCTTGCAATCCATTTCAAGATTTGCCATCTAGTTAGCGTTGGCTAGTTAAACCAAATATATATCTAAAATAAAAGCATTCTATGTACAACGTACATAATTTGAAATAGACCGAAGTACATACAATGAAGAAACCTGGCAATAAAAATACTAATTCACACACAATAATTCATGTCATTGTATAGAATTTTAGGCAAAAGATATGATATTCGAATGGCATAAGTTCAATGGAGAAACTTGGTATAAAGGCATTGCCGAAAATTTGCATTACCTTCTAATTGCATGGCCTCCACATATGTCTACCCTTCTATCAATCAACTCTCTCATATGGTCTAAACTTGGTAATGGACTGAAGCTTTGAAGCATGACTTCGAGTTGAACTAAACTAACCAAATATTTAATACACTGAAGCTTGAAGCAGAGACAACAGGAATGAAATGAAGGTAAAATCAAACCAAATAGCGCAAAGCTTTGATCTGAAACTTTATATGTTGACTGAACATATACCATTTTATCCCATACAACTTGAGAAAACCTAAACCAAGTAAAAGCTACAAACGTAACCACGATGCAGCGGAACATGAAGCAAATATTATTGACGTATCTCCCAACTTAGTCATGCACAAAGTCCAGTCTTCAAGTATACTTCAACTGCTACTTGGTAAACTGCAAAATCCGAAAGATGAATCTTAGTTTCAACAAAAGAAGAAGAAAAAGAAACAAAACTTTAAGCCATCTGCTTGCAATCCATTTCAAGATTTGCCATCTAGTTAGCGTTGGCTAGTTAAACCAAATATATATCTAAAATAAAAGCATTCTATGTACAACGTACATAATTTGAAATAGACCGAAGTACATACAATGAAGAAACCTGGCAATAAAAATACTAATTCACACACAATAATTCATGTCATTGTATAGAATTTTAGGCAAAAGATATGATATTCGAATGGCATAAGTTCAATGGAGAAACTTGGTATAAAGGCATTGCCGAAAATTTGCATTACCTTCTAATTGCATGGCCTCCACATATGTCTACCCTTCTATCAATCAACTCTCTCATATGGTCTAAAGCTGTAGCAAACCCTCCCAATTGCAAGTACTTAATATATGTCTACCCTTCTATCAATCCAATCTCAAGTGAGAACACATAAAGCTTTATCAGTATCACAATTTGAAATTACATGAATATATTATTTTATAGTGTCACTGATAGTACTGGAATGAGAAATAAAACATTTAGTGGAGTGGATGTTCATAATGAGGAAATGGAAAAAATACACAGCAGAACATGCGTGGTTGCCATATACAACCCAAAAAACACAGAAAAAGTAGACAGTAAAACATACGTAGTTGGTATATATTAATTGTTATCCTTTTTTATGATTTCATTTACATCAGGCATTCATGGCTCCCAAAAAAGGACTAAGTGGGAGGATAAAGTAAATAAATGATTCATTTGCTGTATACGTTACTGTACCGGAAAAGGAAATAACATAGAATTAATTTATGTTGAATGAATGCATTAATTAATTATTAATTTGTAAAGATAATAAAGTATCCTTCCATATTTTTAATATACTTGTAAATCCACAATTTGAAATTACATGAATATATTATTTTATAGTGTCACTGACAGTACTGGAATGAGAAATAAAACATTTAGTGGAGTGGACGTTGTTCGAAAGTTAATCATGGTAGCTGAATAAAAAAATTGGAAAGGAGGAGAGAAATACCTTTGGTAGGAATGGAGAAAACTATGCTTGAGAATTTAATTGAAGAATAAGATTGATTAGAGGATTAAGGAGAAAATTAAGCCTGCAAGCAACTGCTGGACGTGTAGATCGTGGGGTAAGCAAATCATGGAGCATGATTAAGGCAAGCAGGGTCGTGAACAGTGAGGCAGTGGCCAACCTGGCAATTATTCAACCATTGGATGTCTTTTTAACTTTAAATCATAGCCTCTCTTTGTCTCCTTGTTTGTATAGAGGGGGAATTTTATTATATAGATAATGAATTTTAACAAAACATTCAATATTTCAAATCTGAAATAAGCATATATGAAAAAATTAATTGTATATACTATATACAATTAATTTAAATCCCTTTTACTTATAAAAGGGATGAATCATATGTAAGATAATGAATTTTAACAAAACATTCAATATTTCAAATCTGAAATAAGCATATATGAAAAAATTAATTGTATATACTATATACAATTAATTTTACTTGGCTGTAATTAACAATTATACATAAGTCATTCCTTATATATATAGCGATTAAATAGATTTACTTATAAAAGGGATGATGTGCGCTGATTTTGGTAAGCTAAGAATAAATGAAACGATGTGTGTACAAATCCAGGCCGTCCTTTGTCCAAACTAAGAATAAATCTCAGCCGCTCTTTGTCTCCATGTTTGTCTCCTGGTTTGTCTTAGGGGGGAATTTTATTATATAGATAATGAATTTTAACAAAACATTCAATATTTCAAATCTGAAATAAGCATATATGAAAAAATTAATTGTATATACTATATACAATTAATTTAAATCCCTTTTACTTATAAAAGGGATGAATCATATGTAAGATAATGAATTTTAACAAAACATTCAATATTTCAAATCTGAAATAAGCATATATGAAAAAATTAATTGTATATACTATATACAATTAATTTTACTTGGCTGTAATTAACAATTATACATAAGTCATTCCTTATATATATAGCGATTAAATAGATTTACTTATAAAAGGGATGATGTGCGCTGATTTTGGTAAGCTAAGAATAAATGAAACGATGTGTGTACAAATCCAGGCCGTCCTTTGTCCAAACTAAGAATAAATCTCAGCCGCTCTTTGTCTCCATGTTTGTCTCCTGGTTTGTCTTAGGGGGGAATTTTATTATATAGATTTATTCGCACATATAATGCAAATAATGATGTGTTTTCTAATCTTGTCTTTTTATTTACACATGGGGTGTAAATCAAAATATGTAAAACAATTTTGTCTTTTCATTAACACATGGAATGTAAATAAAAATATAATAAACAAATTTGCCTTTTTATCTACACATGGAATGTAAATAAAAATATAATAAACAAATTTAAAAACAAACCATATTTCCATATAAACAATAAAATGAATATTTTATTATTAGTACTATTTTTGAATAACCCATGTTCTATTGTAATCGATGGACAAGATGATATTTTAACAAGTTGATATTAATACAAATATGATAACAAATATGATATTCAAAATTTAGATTTAATTTAATTTTATATTTCACCTGATCAAATTCACAACAGAACAATACTTTAAATCGGATTAAAATTCTATTTTAATCTAAATTACCGAACACGATGATTTATGTCGGATTCATATAGATCTAAGCGATACCATCACAGATATATACAATACAGTACAACACAAAACAGATCAAGCACCAAAATTTCATCACATCACAGCACAGATTAAATAACATACAGATAAATATTTAACAGAATAAAATAATTAAATAAATTAATTAAATTTGTAAAAATCAGAGATTCTTACCTTGTGCGGATAAGGGTAGAGACAAGAACAAGCAAAATTTTATTTTGGAAATCCTCTTCTCTTTCTTTTGAACTTTCTTTTGAAGAGAAGAGAAAAGAGAAGAAAGAAGAAAGTAAAAGAAGAGGAAGGAAGAAAGGTTTTATTCTAATAAAAGAAGAATAAAACTTAGTATACAACACATGAAGGAGGTACCATGCTTATATAGCTGCATTAGCCAAGGCCAAGGGGATTATTCTACGATGTGGGACAAAACTCCATTTCAAAAATAACACCTAAACAAAGTAGCTTAGTGTGAACGCGTGCGAAGGAATTTGCAAAAAGAACCCCTTATTTAATAGCTCCAACTCATATTAAAAAAAAAATCTTTTGTATGTTTTATCTTATTCAACCTTGTATGTTTTATTATTATTATTATTATTATTATTTAAATTAACAAGAACGTATTTTCCTTCATTTCTTTTATTACATTAAAATGTAATCTTTTCTTTCATTACATGATTCAACGTGACACTAAAAATGCATTTATTCTTACTATTTATACATGATACTAAAAATATGCTTTATTTTTAATATTAAAAAACATGACATTAAAAATATGTTTTGTTTTTCTTATTCTTAATATTCCAACTAATGACCATTTTTATATGTACAGTAAAAAGGAAATCTTATCATTTATATATTTCTCCATCATAACATTCCTAACATAATGACATTTTTATTAACATGACATTTTTATATAACTTACATTACTAACTAAAATGACATATTTATTTTAACTAAACATTCCTAATAAGAGTGATGATTCTATATTAATACAACGTTTCTAAACAAATGATGTTTATATTAACATGACGCTAAAAATATCCTTATTTACATATATTAACATGATGCTAAAAATATAATTATTTTTAGTATAACACAACGACGCTAAGTTCATACTTATTTTTAGTGAAAATACACAACGCAAATTTTATATTCATATTTCGTGAAAACATACAACGCCAATTTTATATATTTGATGTCAACATATAATTTCAATATAAATTATTTAAAAATAGAATTTTAATTTCTGCCTCAATTTCTTAACAAAATTCATAAAAATAAGATTTTAAAATTGATCCAAAATTCCGGGTTGTTACAATCTCCCCCACTTAAAATCTTTTCGTCCTCGAAAAGGAACGAAGCTAAAAGTTGTTTAATTACCTAACTCAATTTTAATTTTTCTTTATGGGGTTAGGAGGTTGGGGTTTGAGCTAATGTGGCAATTCAAAATCCCTGATAAAGTCAAAATTCATATGTGGGTCGTAATTCATGGTAGATTGAATACGGTTAACAGAATTCGTCAGAGAGGAGTGCATGTTCTGGATGGCTGTGTCTTTTGTGGTCATGACGACGAGGACTACCACCACCTATTTTTGGCTTGTGACTTTGCTTTTTATATTTGGACAAAATGTTTGGTTGCGCTTTACCTTGACTTGCACTGGAGTGATTTCATTGCAGACCAATTTGTTTTTTGGCACACAATTTACCCGTCCTTGCATGCCTCTCATGATAGTCTTCTTTTTGCTTTGTTGAACTTCGCTTACACTTGGTTGCTCTGGCATGAACGAAACTCCAGAAAATTTAACCGCAAATTCAAAGCCCCTAACAGTATTATTTACTCTATTCTTAATTTCGTCTGTGATTGGGCAGGCATGGAGCGCAAAAGAAACGTTGAGAGCATTGCAGACCGAGTTCGTAAGAGGGGGCGGATCACTGGACCACATGATTGACGATGATGCTTACTGTTTCACTATCCTTTAGCTGTTTCTGTTATGTAATATTATGTAATGTTAACTATGATGTATGGCTCCTTTTTGTATGGCCGTATGTAGTGATGGCCTATTTTGTTGTTTTGCTGTTTTGGTTGTACATACATTGTAAATATACGCACGGTTACTTGATGAATGGTATATATTTTAGGCGTGAATCATGCTGATTCACTACCTTTTACTTCAAAAAAAAAAATTTAATTTTTCTTTAATTAGATTCAATAATTTTATTAGGTGATTAACTTGTCAAATATATATAGCTTTTATATATTCAAAAGTTATATTTTCTAAAATAGATTGTAATTACAAATACGTATATTATACGCTTGGCACTCTCAACTCATTCTAGGATACTGCTGATCCTATCTCTAATGAGTTTTCTTATTAGATATTACTAATCCAATCTCTGATGAGTCTCCTGTTCAGTTCTAACGAGTTGTACCCCAAAGATTTGAGCTAACCTGGCTCTGATACCAACTGTGACAACCCAGAAATCCCCACCCTTAGAATCGACCATAAACCACACAGGTCTGAACCAAAGGATGGAAATCTGCGGATACATCAACTTTGGGAATACAACACATCAGAACAACAACACAGACTTTTATAACATCAATAATAAATGTTACATCAGAGTACAGAATATATCATAGTACATTGGAATAAAAATACAGTGGAAGAATAAATCACAATAATTGTAATATAATGCAGCAGAAGGAACACAGCGGAAGACTCTAAATCTCTAGACACAGCTTTAAGCTTCAACCCAGAATCCTGCTTAATAAATCTGCAAAAATAGCTACTCGACTGCCCGTGTGGAAAATATGGGCACCCGAGTTTGCCAGTGGACAAACTACAGGTCAGTCATGGGACTGGTGTGAGAATTCTTACTTAACCTATGTAATATAATAAGGCTAATCACAGGACCACGCCACTTTCGCGGAACGGGTTTTCTCCTATAGATTGCCAGTGCATAACTTAAAGTACATCGTAGAATAACGCAATGTCTTTTTGAAAAATGAAACCATTATAAGACTCAGGTCCCATCACACAATGCAACGCAAACCGAAGGATAGAGTTTTACCTTATAACGGTCAAAAGATGCAAGATACGCATAAAACAGATATTATATAATAATAGTGTGCAACCAATTTGAAATACATCAAAGTAAATGTATCAATCCAAGACGGCATAGTACCCCATCCTACTATGTCGCCATACTAGTTATATGTAACAACCCGAAAATCTGGGCCAGTTTAAAAATTTTATTTTGGCAATTTTAGCGAATTTTGATTATTTAAAATGAATTATTTTAAATAATATCGACGAGAAAATTTATTTTGAATATAATTCGAACGTATATATTATATACGTCGTCGTTGGAATAAAAATAATTATATATAATTATAAATAGAATTGAAAATGGCGCGGTAGTTCGATAATTCGATTTCAAACTTCAATTGAATGTACCGGGTGCAAAACAATCCGGATTTTAGTGAAACCAAAAATCTTAGGATCTAATTGTGAATATCTTTCCAACGAATCCGAAAAATCAAGATTTCATATCGGGAATCAAAAGATATGTCCAGTTGAAAATTCTGAATAGTCGCTATGGAATTCAGGCCCTTAAAAATGGACATTTTGCAAATGACCTCGGAATTCGACGAAACCAGTTTTGTTGGATCCGCAGTGTCAAATTATTGCTAGATTCCAAATTTCATAATTTTTCGAATCAATATGTGAGCGTGGCAAAGGAAAACGCGTTTGACCAGTTTCAGTTGATTTTAATCGACTGGAAATTGGCCATTTTTCAAACGGTCTCAGAATTCGACGAAACTAGTTTTGTTAGGACCGTATCGTCAATACGAAGCTAGAAAATATTTTTCTGGAATTTTTCTAGTTAGTATGTGACCCCGGTAATTTGAAAGGTACGTTTAAAATTCAATATGGTGATTTAAATGTAAATTCAACGGAAACTGATTCAAACGATCAATTCAGCTTGCGGTACATATCCCATTGTGTTCAGAATGGGGGTAATACTCTATGGACGACAGGCGGTGGACCTCGTTTCGAGGTCGTATGTAAAAGTCAATATTTTGGTAATTAAAATAATTAAATATTAAAAAAAAAATATAATCTCCCCCCCCTTTTTCTTCCTTCTGCCCCCCCCCCCCCCCCCGATTTCAATAATCAGTAAAAAAAAAAAAAAAAAAAAAAAAAAAAGAAGAAGACCATGGTGCCCTAAAACCCGTCGAGACCCCATCGCCTCAACCCTACATCCGCCGCCGCCCCCTTCATGCCGCCATCGACGAACTCCGCTTCCTCCACCCCCTTCCTCTGTGAAACCTCGCGCCCCCATTGGTTCGATTGAATCCCTCTGCCCTAAATCGGACCACCTGACTGCGAGCCACCCGCTGCCCACACCAATCGCCGACCGCTTCCTTTCGCCTCCCCCTGTCGTTCATGCACCACCGTGGAAGGGCCCCCCTCACGAACATTCGTCCCCCTCCCACATCGGTGGCTGTAAGTTTTCAATTTTTTTTTTTTTTTTTTTTTTTTCTTTCTTTTCTCTTTCATTCATCTGTTTGATTTTTAAAAAAACTGAAAACTCGTTTATTTTAATTTGAAAAACTGTTGTTTTTTTTTATTAAAACTAAATTTTATAAAAGGATTTAAACTGATTTAGTTTAAAGGGAAAAAAAACTGATTTTGAAAAAGCATTTAAAAACTGATTTTATTTTTGGATTTTGAAAGAAAAGATTTAAACTTTAAAATCGAAAAGATTTAAGATTGAAAACTAAAAATTCGATTTTTATATATTGAGAAGATAGAAAAATATGATTTTTATATATTGAATAGCAAAGTAAAAATTCGATTTTTATATATTGAATAGCAAACTAAAAATTCGATTTTTATATATTGAATAGCAAACTAAAAATTCGATTTTTATATATTGAATAGCAAACTAAAAATTCGATTTTTATATATTGAATAGCAAAGTAAAAATTCGATTTTTATATATTGAATAGCAAAGTAAAAATTCGATTTTTATATATTGAATAGCAAACTAAAAATTCGATTTTTATATATTGAATAGCAAACTAAAAATTCGATTTTTATATATTGAATAGCAAACTAAAAATTCGATTTTTATATATTGAATAGCAAAGTAAAAATTCGATTTTTATATATTGAATAGCAAACTAAAAATTCGATTTTTATATATTGAATAGCAAAGTAAAAATTCGATTTTTATATATTGAATAGCAAAGTAAAAATTCGATTTTTATATATTGAATAGCGAAGTAAAAACTTGATTTTTACATATGTAGTGAAAGCGGACAACGAAGGTGACAAAAAGGCGAAACGACGAAGACTTCTGCAAATGAAGAGCCGTGGAGCTAGGATAGCTATAGGTGAGAATTTCTCACCTTTCAATTTATTTTTCTAGTTATATATATATACTAGGATGCAGACGGTGCTTAGTAGCACCCGACACAATCGTCCACAGACCATGGACTTGTTTGTTTGGTTGCATAGATTGGTTAGATTATTTGATTGAAATTGAATTGTGTGGTGAAATGAATTGGTTTGATTGATGTGTGAATGGCGTGGGCCTTCACTAGACCGGGGATAAGGCTAGGCCTTGTCCCGTTTCTAGTATCGTGCCGTTATGCCGCCGAATTTTCTAAAATATGTTAGAAAAATAAAAATATCATTTTATTGAATAAATGAATTGAATAGAAATTCATAGATTGAAATAAAATGTTTTATCGTTAAAAATATAATTTTTAACGTGAATATGAAAATAGTGAAGTGAACAAGATAAAATATTCATTTACAAACCGGACGGTTTGTTTATGTACACCTATTTGAATGACATTGATTGGGACGATAAATTTTACACATCGCCCAACAGCACAAATAAAATAGGTGTTTGATTGTTTGAAACCCCACACGGGTGTTGGGATGAAATTTGAAGTTCACTCATCCTGATTGATTAAATATGTCGATCGATTGATTGACGGGCTGTTATAAGCGTTGAATATCTATATTTGATGCTTATACAGTGTAGTGCACTTTGGTTGATGGTTGATTATTTTCAATGCTATTATATACATGTGTTGTATGAAAATCCATATAATTAACTTTATATGGTAATTGATTGGGCTTCATTCCAATTTGAAAAATAAAGAATATTATAAAATAAAAGTTCATGTGTTGACAGTACTCATTCATTGAGATTGGTCATGTGTTGAACGAAATATTTTGATAATAACAACTATTTTGAAAATAGAAATTTATGAAGCCGTGTTGATTAGATTGACGCCATTTTGACGTGAACGATATTTATATCGATTTTAAACGATTTCGAAATGAATGAATTGAAAACGAATTCAAAATGAATTGAAAACGATTTCGAAATGAATTGAATAGAAAACGAATTCAAATGGAATTGAAAGCGAATTGAAATGAATTCAAATTGAATTGAAATTCGAATTGAATAGAAATGAATTTTAAAACGAATTTATAAAGAAGGATTCAATTTTGCTTTGAATTGAAATAGAAGTTGAAATAGAATTTGAAACGAATTTAAAACTATTTATATAATTCGTTTTAAATAGAAATCGACGAAGTATATATTATATATATTATATATATAATATAATGGCCTGAATAGAACGCGCCGCGCCGCGGCAGTTCGCGAATTTCAACCATTGATTTCAAATGGACGTTACGGGAGATCCGACCGTCGGATTCTCCTAAAACCGGAACCGTTGGGTTCGTATCGAAAAGAGCTTTCTAACGAATATTAGAAATTAGAAATCTAACGGTTGGATTTGGAATTATGTCCAAATCAAATTCGAAAAAGGTCGCTGTAAGTGCAGTTCGATGGCCATTGATGGAAATCGACTGTACGGGCCTTGATAAAATTATTAAAAATAGTAATAATTTGTTTAAAATCATAAGAAATGATTTGGGAAGAATTGGGATGAAAAACTCCATATTTGAAAAGATAAAAATAGATTTTTATCGAATTGAACTAGTTTTGAACTAGAATAATAATTCTATTTATTTTTAAATAAATAAATTGAATTCGAAAAGGGTTTTGAAAATAACCAAAATTTCCAATGATTGCATTGGAATGGATTTGAATCGAAATCGTCTTCGGAATATTTCGATGTTGAAATTCGTGATTATACAGATGTTGTTATGGAAATTTGAAAGATATATATTTATATCGTTATTTCCAATACGACATTTGTTAATCGTAGAATTTGATATTGAATATAAGCCGGTATATTTTCTATTCAGTGCCTTGTATTGAATATCAAATGTGATTTGGGTTTGTCGTGAATGGTGTCTTCACTAACACTGTTCTTGAACCCAGTTGAGAAAAGATTAAATCTTTTTATTTAGATTTAATGAAGTGTGCCAATTAAATAATATTTAATTGGAATTGAACTGATATTGATTTTTGGGTTTATCGTGAACAGTGTTTTAAATAACACCCGTTCTTTAACCCGATAATTAATGAATGTGACTCTGGGTTTATCGTGAACCGTGTTTTAAATGACACGGATTCTTTAATCCGGTTAAAGATTAAAACTAAGTGGAGTTTTAATGAATCTTTAATTAGATTGAAATGATCGAAAATGGAGTATCACCAGTTTTGCTCCAGGCGATAGTTAAATCTTTAATTAGATTTGAACGTGAAATGGTAATTGAATTTACCGATAACACTATGGTGTTAGATATGAAGTATTACCAGTTTTGCTTCAGGGGATGAATAGGTTGGGATTGGGAAATTAAAACAAATGATTACTTCGGTAAGGTTCGCTAATCCCGACTAGTTTGAATTGATATTCAAAAATGGATTAAAAAGAATAAATTCAAGGAATTTATCTTTGATAAAATTTATGGGAATCTTTCCCTATGAATGTGAAATTTAGAAACTAACTGTCGGTTAGCCAAGCAGAATGGTTTTCTGGATATTGATCTGATGTTGGTTTCGGCCTTCGGGGTTAATATTTGGGAAATTATTCTCTTGATTAATTTACGGTTAGTGACTAATGAATTGGAATGAGGCGTATGTTGTGTTTGTGTAACACTTATTTAAAATATACGCGAGTTATTCGGAAAGACCGGGTTTTTCCCATTCTGAATAACTGATACGACGATAAGTCGTAGATGAAGACGATGGTCGAAGACCGGGAGTCTTCACGTCGTTTGGGTAATGACTGATGATCTTGATTGGGCTGTACACCCAAGAAGATGGAAACAGTTAGTGATCGTCCAGACGTACTTGGAGATCGATGGATATGCGGGGTACTAGGTGCCTCCGGTTTCGTTCAGACCTCAAACGGACTTGTAAATGGATGGTGTGTCTGACATTGTATTCCTTTATATTGTATTTGTTGATCTCTGCTAAATATATATCTGTTTGGCGGCGGAGAATTTATTCTCTTGCTTAACGCCCTTCTCTGAGACATATGAGCTCAGAGGTTATATATTGGCAGAAATCAGTGGTACGATATGGATTGATACTGTGGCATACTGAGATGCAGTGATCCAAACTTTTGTTGAAAAGCAAAGTTTGGTGGTTGATGATCAAAGCGCAGCTGATATAGCATGACTTTGTGTATAGCGTTGATCCGCGAGCCTCACAGCCCGGGATGGTGGTAAACTGATGGTTTGATCAGTATACATTTTTTTTAGTGTAGTGGATTCGGTCGACCGATATTGAGCTTCGTGCTCGGAGGGATAGAGTAAGCGGTGTTTTCTCTTGCTGGGACGTAAGCCGCGGTGATACTTGAGTCCCCAAAAGTGCGGATGTGCATAGCGGTGTTTTCTCTCGCTGAGACGTAAGCCGCGGTGATTTGTACTACGCGAGCGATCTTTCGAATCAGGAGCCACCATGATGGAAATCCAATTTCCGATACGTGTATTTCGGCTTTATTTGTAGAGCCTAGTATGGCGACATAGTGGGATGGGGCACTCATGCCGTCTATGATTTATATTTATGATTGAAGTTGTTTTGACACTATACACTTATTATAGTATCAAATGATTTGTTTTAAACGTATCAAGCATGTTTGGCTGTTATAAGGGAAAACCCTATCCTCGACTGCGTTGCATTGTGTGATGGGACCTGGGTCTTATAACAGCTTCATTTTTCTTTATTTAGCATTGCGCTGCTGGTTTTATGCACTGGTATTCTTGGGAGGAAACCCGTTCCGTGTTATACGGCGTGGTCCCTTGATTTTACCTATCTTTAAAATAAAGATTAATAACTGTTTTAGTTCTCACACCAGTCACATGACTGACCTGGAGTTTATTGTTTTAACCTAAACTCTGGGTGCCCTTATTTTGACACGGGCAGCTAGTAGTTTTGGTTTTGCAGATTTATATTCACAGGATCCTGGTTTACAGCTGGAACGATATCCGGAAAGCTTTGTATCCGTATACCTCCTTCTAGTTGTGTATTGTATTATTTTCCGCTGCTATGTAATTAAATGTAATTTAAATCTCTGACATTTCTGTGTAATATTCTTTTTACTCTGTATATTCTTGTAATCTGATGCATTGTTGTAATATACAATGAAATGTTCTTCTGTATGCGTTCTGTTGTGGCTTGTTCTCGAACTATCCGACACTTTCCTTTACGGGGAAGTTACGGGTCTTCACATTATACAAACAAAACCGCAAAGGGCGTATTGAAAATTTGGGTTTCCATCTGAGTCAAGGCTAGGGAGGAGATCCTTACCGATTCGAGACACTCTAGCAATGCCCCAGGATTGGTACTCTGTCCAACCCTTGGATCCTGCAGGGCCGGTCCATACGTTAACGCTTAATGGATTGGCAATTCCTGAACACATGCTTCCCGGTCCTTTTGAACCTATAATACGGCCATAGGCGACCACATAAATCCGAGGCCTCGAAAAATCCAACAACCACATGAGTAAATGCCAACGCTGGTAGGTCCCTGACATCACTTTTAGCTAGAAAGAAATGTGTGCATTCCCTGCGTTCCCTTCTCCCGTTTTAGACTCTACCGGTGTGTGAGGCTCGCGAAGTCACGATATACACAAAGCTATGCCAAATTTGGCTATGCTTGATCGTTCCACAAGGTCTGCTTTGCAACAAAGCCTTGATCAATTGCATCTTGGCGTGCCACGTTGACATTTCACGCCATGCAATTCATGACTATTAATACACAACCTCTAAGGGTGTTAAAGCAAGAGAATAAATTCTCCGCCACCAAGGGTTGTATATTAATAGAAATCAATTTACATTGATTGAAATTCAACGTCAGACATGCATCCATTTATAAGCTTAAGCTCTGGGTCTGAGCGAAAGCCAAATCCGTCGATCTCCAAATGCGTTTGGACGATCATTACCAAATACCTTGCCTTGGAAGGCCAGTCCCAATTCAAGATACCAGTCATCATCATCCCAACGATGTGAAAACCTTCGGTCTTCAACCACCGTCTTCATCTTCGACTCTTGATCGTCGTGCTGATTATTCAGAATGGGTTAAACCCGGTCTTTCTGAATAATTCGCGTATTTTGTGATTAAAAAGCAAATATTGGAAGATAACACATTATGCCGCATTCCAACTCCGAATATTCTTTTAATAAGATATTCAGATTAAAAGATTCTCATTAATTTTATCAAAGATAAAATAATAAATTAAATCTTAAATTTTCCTTAAAAGATTTATTAAAACTCCAGATTTTATTTGATATCAAAAATCATTATTACACTATCATTTATTTTAAGGAGTAAATCTTATCTTAAACAGGTTAAAGAACTAGTGTACTTTAAACACAGTTCACGATAACCCATAAATCAATTTCCAAAATATGGAATTCCACAAAAATCAAATCAATACATAATCGATATAAATTTTCTGTATCGGACTAACAATATACATGGAATAATGGCAAAGCCTCTTAAATTCCATACATAATATCGGTCTTCTATTACAGAAGCCCATTTCGATTATTACCAATCGAATTTCCACTTAATTCCAATTTAATATATATAACTGGGAAAACTTGATTTTTAGAAAATGCCTTTTTGAAATCTATAAAATAGATTTATAAATTCCAAATAGTAATTTTAATGTAAATTGGATTAAAGGACAAATGTCGTTTAAAACACCGTCCACGATAAATCCACTCCACATCTCAATTTATTTCATATCACAAAATATAATTGCAAATTCTAATAAAAGATTATTATAAAGAAAACATATTCAAATTAATCATTAAAACATTCTTTATGTAAAAGATTTTTAAATGGGAAGTATTCTTTATATTGCAAAATTCCATCTTTTACAAATATTCCTTGTTTTAACATATAGTTGATTAAAAATATATATTTTCTCTTGTGAAAACATATCCTTTATATAAAAAGGATTTCTAATGTAAAAATATTCTTATTTAAAAGAACACCTGAATCGAAATGCGACTCACTCATTTACCATACAATTTGGATTATATGGATTTCACATACATCACATATATGTCAATAATAGTATAATCATCAAGTCATCCATTTACATCCAAAGTGTAATTTCCACCGCGTAAGCGTTAAAATAAAATAATAACGCTCATCGCAGCCTGCTGATCTAACGATCAACTAAATATTGGGATTAGTGCATGTTAATTTTAATCCCAACACCCGTGTGGGGTTTCAACCAACAAACAAATAATAAGTTTATTTGTGCACTTGGGCGATGTGTGAAAATCATCGTCCCAATCACATACACAAGTCGGGTAACTTGTGAATGGAAGTGTACTACACAATATATAATTATGACAAGAAAATTCCTCTTTTATATTATATATGATTCTATTGCTTTAACTAATTCATTTTGACAAAGATAAATATTTTTGACAAACTGTCTATTTTGGTTTAACTAATCTCCTAAATGAAATATGAACTTTATTAAGAATACATATAATAATGTACAATCCTTTTATTATCTCTAATTTAAAAAAAGAAAAGAAAATAATATTTTCTACACTACCCTCTTATTTACGTCTAAAGTGTAAATGGAGATATGATTTCTTAAACTATGTTTTTATTTACATCAAAAGACAAATAAAAATGTAGTCTTTTGAAATTATGCGTTCATTCGCATTTTAGTTACAAATAGAGTTGTAACTTTTAATGTATGTTTTATTTGCATCGAAAAGTACAATTTCCAATGTCAAATAAAAATATAATTTCTCTATACATTTCCAATGTATTTGTGACTAATATGATGTTCTTATAATTAGAATATCAATTCTAATGTAAGTTTGCAAATAAAATGGCTTTCATATTAGTCTATGAATTCAATCGTATGATATGCAATTAAAAATGATTATTATTATTGCAAACTTATCCTACTGTTTATTATGCAAATAAAATGATTATTATTATTGCATATAAATTTTCAATATACGTTATGAAAATAAAATTGGTTATCATACTTGCATATAGATTCCATCTCAACAAAAAGGTATAAAAGTGATATATACATTTTGTTGACAATTCTATTTCAACAAAATGATTAAAAGGTAAAATTTTATTTTGCCTACGATTCTAGATAGAAAGTAGTGATACATCTTTCAATGCTTTTATTTCTATTGTACATAAGATATCAATAAAAAAAACTACCTTTACATCTTTTATTTTTATTGCACATAAAAGTCAATAAAAATACTACCCTTTAATTTACACCTTTTTTTGGTGTAAATAATAACAATAAAAATGTGATTCCTAAATCTTTCCTTTTTATTGTGTATAAAATGAAAATAAAATATTACCCTATAAATTTACATTTTTATTTTATATAAAATGACAACAAAAGTGTCCCTCTTAAATTCCAACACTATTTCATTTCAACAAATTGAAAAGTTAAATGAATTTTTTTTTTCCAATTCTAAACTTTGAAAATGATTAAAAATAAATGAAATCCTTTATTTACAATTAAATTGTAAATAAAAAGGTAACTCTTTAATGTATTCTTTTATTTACACCTAGAATGTAAATAAAATATAACTTTTCACTCAATGTATTTATTTAAATTTAATATGTAGATAAAAATATAACTCTTTGAATCCTTGTTCATCTGCATCAAGAAATGCAGATAAAAATGCAACTTTATTACTGAATGAAAATTGACAATAAATATTTGATTTTAACTAATGCAAATTGACAGAAGTGCTTATTTGCTGTTAACTACTGTAAATTGACGAGAGTACATATTTACATTAGTGAATACAAAAATAAAAGAACAGTTTTTATTTCAAAGCATATTTGCATTTGTGGATGCAAATAAAGAACAATATCTATTTTCAAAGTACATTTATATTGGAGAACATAATAAAAAGTTAACTTATTTCCTATGTTAGATTTGCATCAGTGAATGCGAATAAATGAACAAACTTTATTTTATAAAATATATTTGCATTAGTGAATGCAAATAAAAGAACAAATTTTGTTTTCCATGTCCATTTGCATTTGTGGATGCAAATAAAAGAACAAGTTTATTTTCAGTGTATATTTGTATTTGTGAATACAAATAAAAAGAACAAATTTTGTTTCAATGTTTTATTTGTATAAGTGAATACAAATAAAAAGTATAAATTATATTACAATGTTTTATTTGTATTTGTGAATACAAATAAAAAGAACAAATTTTGTTTCAATGTTTTATTTGTATAAGTGAATACAAATAAAAAGGATAGATTATATTACAATGTTTTATTTGTATATGTGAATACAAATAAAATGGGTTTCTAAGGTATGATAGCTTCAGATTTTGTCACGCTTTATAGCGTCGCTGCGCCAGTTGTTAAAAGTCTGATTTATTAAAACTTGTCTAACTTTTTCATATAAACTCCGAATCTGAACATTTCAGATCCGATGGAACCGTGACTTCGAATACAACTTTTTAAAGAGCGATTGGAACGGACTCTAATCTAACTGAGGTGAGAAATCCTATTTATTTTATTTAAATAATTATATTTTAATTATTGATGTTCGCATTTATAATCATATATGTATGTGTTATTCTGCGCTGTGATAATTTAGATGTTATTTATGTATTATTGTTGTTATGGCAAATATATTCGCTTGGTTTGATGCGATAAATCTCATAATAAATTGAGATTCTAAATTTGTGAATACGCGATAAAAATTATAATTATTATAGTCCAGATCTGTGGGATATGATCTGTGAACACGCGAATATTGTTCATTTTCTTCGTACGACGCGTTGTTTATTTTCATATGTTATTTTCTTTTGATTTCAAGCTGTGGGATGTCAAAATTCCATCTTGATGTTATTTTCTTTTATTTTTCAAGCCGTGGGATGTCAAAATTCCATCTTGAATTTATATTCCTTTATTTTCAAACGTGGGATAAAACTCTCATCTTTGCGGCTCGTGTTACTAGCGTGGGATGTAAAAATCTCATCTTGCTTACACGTTATTAAAGTTGAGATGTAAAAGTTCCATTTTTTGAATTCATTTTATTTTGTTCCAAGAGTGGGATGTAAAAGTTCCATCGTAGGATTCATTTTTATTCTGTTTCAAGTGTGGGATGTGAAAACCTCATCTTGAGGTTTGTTTTATTTTATTTCATTTATATTCAGAATTGTTAATACGATAAAAATCTCATCTTTGCGGAGATTTATATATATATATATATATATATATATATATATATATATATATACGAATGGTTCCTTAGGATTTGTGTGTTTGAAATTTGAAATTGTATATGTTGGGAATATTTATATATATACACGAATGGTTCCTTAGGATGTGTGCGTTTTAAAATTTGCATTCATATATGTTGGATATAGTTACACCAAATTTATCACAATTGGTTATTGAAGTTGTTGTGGAAAATTGTAACATCATTTTGTTCATATTAAAAAGAACCACTTTTTAATACCATTTGTTCATATTAAAAAGATCAACTTTTTAATATCGTTTTGCTCAAAATTAAAAGAACATATTTTTGTTCGAATTAAAAGAACATATTTCTGTTCGCATTAAAAGAACGTATTTTTGACGTTATTAAAAAGGAAATATTTTTAGTGCGATAAAAAGATTATATTTTAGCGTAATAAGAAGAGCATATTTTTAGCGTCATTATAAGAACATATTTTAGCGTTAAACTGTTTACGTTAAAAGTTTATATTTTTAATGTGAATTGTTTACATCAAAAAGAATGAAATTAAAAGATTATATTTTTACTGTAAAATAGTTTTCATTAAAGAAAAAGAATAGTTATGAAAGATTTAATTTTTATTTATAAGGAAAAACTCTATCCTTCGGCTTGCGTTGCATTGTGTGATGGGACCTGAGTCTTATAATGGTTTCATTTTTTTCAGAAAGACATTGCGTTATTCCACGATGTACTTTAAGTTATGCATTGGCAATCTATAGGAGAAAACCCGTTCCGCGAAAGTGGCGTGGTCCTGTGATTAGCCTTATTATATTACATAGGTTAAGTAAGAATTCTCACACCAGTCCCATGACTGACCTGTAGTTTGTCCACTGGCAAACTCGGGTGCCCATATTTTCCTCATGGGCAGTCGAGTAGCTATTTTTGCAGATATATTAAGCAGGATTCTGGGTTGAAGCTTAAAGCTGTGTCCAGAGATAGAGAGTCTTCCGCTGTGTTTTCTTCCGCTGCAGTATATTACTATTATTGTAATTTATTCTTCCGCTGTATTTTTATTCAATGTACTCTGATATTCTGTACTCTGATGTAACATTATATGATATGTTATAAAAGTCTTCTGTTGTTGTTTTAATGTGTTGTATTCCCAAAGTTAAAGTATCAGAAGGTTTCCAACTTTTGGTTCAGACCTGTGTGGTTTATGGTCGATTCAAAGGGTGGGAATTTGCGGGTCTTTACAGTTGGTATCAGAGCTCTGGTTAGCTCAAATCTTTGGGGTACAACTCATTAGAACTGAACAAAAGACTCATTAGAGATTGGATTAGTAATGTCCAATAAGAATACTCATTAGAGATAGGATCAGCAGTATCCTAGAATGAGTGAACTCGTTAGAGATAGGGTTAGTAATGCCCTAGAACGAGTTAAGAGTTACGAACTTATAATTAACGTATTTTTGATATTTATAACCTATTCTTTGAAATATGATTTTTATATATATAAGGTTATATATATTTTGAAAAGATAATCAAACATTAAAATTTAAAAATTAAGATAGTTAATTTTACAATTTTTAGCTACGTTCCTTTTCGAGGACGAAAAGTTTTTAAGTGGGGGCGATTGTAACAACCCGCAAAATCAGGACCAATTTAAAATTTTTTATTTTAGAAAATTTTAATGAATTTTAAGTATAAAATAATTTATTAAAATAATAATGAATAAAAATTTATTTTTATTGAAGTTAAAACGAATAATATTCAATTCAATTATAATAGAGCTTGAAATAGCACTGCAGTTTGAAATTTCGATTTTTAATTTCAATTTAATATATAGAATTCATTTTTAATCAGAAAGGGGACAACCCAAGAAATTTTAACTCTGTTTAACAATGTCTTTCTAACGAATGTGAAAAACTGAGATTTCATAATATATATTGAAAGTTATGGCTAGTTGAAGATTTAAAATAGTCGCTATGGAATTTATATAAATATTTATTGAAATTAAATATAATATATAGCCCCTGAAAATAGTCATTTTGCAAACGACCTCCGTTTTCGACGAAACCACTTTTGTTGGATCCGGAATGTCAAAATATGGTTAAGTTTAATTTTTCATAATTTTTGGATTTAATTTGGGACCATGGAAAAAATATTTCATTTTTGTCAATTTCAGTCAAATTTAATCGACCGTTAAAATGGCCATTTTTTAAAAAGTCTCAAAATTCGACGAAATAAATTTTGTTAGAACCGTATCGTCATAAGAAACCCAAAAATAATTTTTCTGGATTTTTCTGAGTTAATTTGTGTCCCCGGTAAAATTATTTGTACGGAAAAATGAGAAATAAAGGACTTAAATTTTAAAACTGCAAAACGGAGGCCTAGATGATAGTTTGAGCAGACGAGACATGTGTAGATGGGTTCGAAATGGGGGCTAAATGGTAGGAACGACAGTCGTTGGGCCTAAATCGGAGTTCGGACCAAAACGGGCTTAAACGGGCTAATTAAATAATAATTAGTTTAACCTAATAAAATAATATAAAAATGCACGGCTCCTTCTTCTTGAACCCGTCGCTCCTCAGCCAAAATCAAACCCATCATGGCCGAATTTTGCTTCCCCAAATCCTCCCAAACCACTAAGAATTAGACTATGCCGTAGTGAAACTTTTTGAAGCTCTTCTCTTCCTCTTTCTTCTCCAACAAATCTCACATCAAACTGTTGCCCGTAGCTCTTGATTCACCTCCCCAAACCCGCCGCTATTATGCTGCCGCCGCCCCTCCCCCTTGCAGCCGCACCTCCTCCAACTCCCGGTGAAGATAGCCCTCTCGTAGCTCTCCAATCTCCCGCAAACCGTTCGTAAAACCGTCGACTACAGCTCCCGAAATCCGCATTCAAAGTTTTGAACAATTCTGAAAATTAAGGTATAATTATTTCAGATTTTGTCACGCTTTGTAGCGTCGCTGTGTCAGTTGTTAAAAGGCTGAATTTTGATTTTTCGTATGAATTTGAATTTGAATCATTCCAGATCCGAAATCGCTTTGAATTCAAACACAAGATCTGATCAAAATTGACAATTCATTCCAGATCCGGCCTAGGTGAGAATTTATTTTTAATTTAATATTAATCAATTTAATTATTATTCTTTTGTTGTTTAATGTAGAATGGCAAATATGAATCGTTATGCGATGGATGTTATTATATGTTGTGAATTCGATTTGTGTTTAGATGATATGATATTAGATCTGTGGTTAAAGCGCTAGATCTGAATTTATGATGTGATATTCATCATTTGTGGTGGAATTGGATATGAAAACGTTGGACGAGAGAAATAAAAATAGAAATGAAAAGATGACAATTTTATGTTGATTAATAAAAAGATAATCCTTTTTATAGTGAAAATTTAAAGATGAAAACTTTATGATGTAAATAAAAAGATAATCTTTTTACATTGAAAACAAAAAGATGAGATTTTGACGATGTAAATAAAAAGACAATCTTTATATGTTCAAAATCAAAAGACAATATTTTTATATTGAAATTTTGATGATGAAAATGAAAAGACGATCTTTTTGTATTGTAAAATAGAAAAGTCATATTTTTTACATTGCAAAATAGGAAAATGAATATTTTTACGTCGTAAAATAGAAAAGATGATATTTTTACATTAGACATAAAAAGAAGATGTTTTTTTTTACATTGTATGAAATAAAACATATTTTATTATGGAATTTATGAATGAATTTCCGCACCATGAAATAAATAACATTTTTATATGTTACTTATGAATGTTTTTCATCGCATGAAATAAATAACATTTTTATATGTTACTTATGATTGATTTTTCATCGCATGGAATAAATAACATTTTTATACATAATTTATGATTGTATTTTCATCGCATGAAATAAATAACATTTTTATATGTTATTTATGAATGATTTTTCATCGCATGAAATAAATAACATTTTTATATGTTATTTATGAATGAATTTACACCGTATGAATAAAACTACATTTTTATACGTAATTTAAATGTGAATTTACTTTGCATAACAAAAGTTACATTTTTTTTACATGTAATTAAAATATGAATTTGTATTGCATTATAACAATTACACCTCTTTATGTAATTGGGACATGAATTTATAATGAAAAATAAAAATTACATTTTTACAATGTAATAAAGAAGTAAGATTCACGAGTAAATTAAAAATTATATTTTTATGTAATGAGAAAAGAGAATTTGCATCATGAATTAAAAAGTTACATTTTATGTAATTAGAAATGAGGATTTGCATTGTAAATTAAGAATAAAATTTAGAAATATATTTGTTTACATTTTCCTTATGTAAATAAAAAAATAGAATTTGAAAATGCAATTATTTACATTCTCTCATGTAAAAAAAAAAGAATAAAATTTAGAAATATATTTAGTTACATTTTCTTATGTGAGTAAAAAGAATGGAATTTGAAATATATTTATTTACATTTTCTTATGTAAATAAAAAGAATGGAATTTAGGAATATACATATTTATATTTTCTATTGTAAATGAAAAAGAACAAAATAATGTGAATCCTTATATTTACATTTTCTATTGTAAATGAAAAAAGAACAAAATAATGTGAATCATTTTATTTACATTTTCTATTGTAAAAGAACAAAATTGTGTGAACCATTTTATTTACATTTTCTATTGTAAAGAAAAAGTAAAAAGGAGAGTTATATTTCTTATTTGCATCTTTAGATGCAAATAAAGCATAGAAAGGAAATTACACTTTTATTTATCATTGTCTGTTAAATAAAAGTAAAAGAGTAAAAGACATTTTATTTATCATTGTTTTGTTAAATAAAAGTACAAGATATAAAAGAACATTTTTATTAACCTTGTTTTGTCAAATAAAAAGACAAATACATGAGAGACATTTTTATTTGTGTTTTATGTACAAATAAAAGTACAAGATTAGAAATACACTTTTATTTACACTGTATTTGTTGAAATAGAATTGTTAACAAAATGAGTATATCACTTTTACTCATCTTTGTTGAAAACAGAATTTATGTGCAAAAATAAGAATCACTTTCATTTGCATAATATACAGTAGAATTTGTACGCAAATATAAAATCCAATTTTTATTTGCAAACTTGCATTAGAATTTATATGCTAATATACAATTGTATTAGTCGTCAAAATATACACTGAAAAGTATTGTTAAGAAACTTCATACAAATAAAGGATAATGGAATTTATATTCCATTTGTCATCCGCAATAAAGCTATATAAATAAATTGTCCTTTATGTAACTTTAGGAATATATAGTGAGATCATACGAGTAAAATACATTTTTACTCGATATAAGTGACATGTTTAGTGAAATTGAAATTGGTTAAACCTATTAACCAATTATGTATTTATTTATTTATATGAACTGTTGTTGGTTGAAAACCCCACACGGGTATTGGGACGATACTTGACTGACACAATCCCAATCTTTAATTGTATGTCTATCGATTAATCGGCAGGCTGCGATGAGCGTTATGATCTCATCTTAATGCTCACACAGTTGAAATTGTCACTCTGGTTGTTAATGGATGGTTTGGTGATTATTTCCTGTTTATTACCCTATACATGAAATGTATGAAATCCATATGACCCAAAAATATATGGTGCATGGCTGAGTCGCATTCCAATACAGAATTTCTTTTTAAATAAAGAATTTTTATATAATAAAAGAATTTTGTAAAATAAAGAGTTTTGTAATATAAAGAATATTTTGTATTGAAAATATTTTACAAACAGATTTAATGAAGTTTTCAATTAGATTATCATCTAATTAGAATTTAGTTCAAGTAATGGATTTTGGGTTGTCGTGGATGGTGTCTTAAATAACATTGTCCTCAAGCCCAATGAAAGAGTTAATCTTTTAATTAAGATTATTTACGATTATATTTTTTTTTTGATTGAAAAATAAATTGATATGTGAATTGGATTTATTGTGAACTGTGTTTTTAAACGACATTGGTTCTTTAATCCAATTTACATTGATATTGTTATTTGGAAATTTATAAATCTATTTTATAGATTTATAAGAAGATTTTCTAAAAATCAGATTTTCTCCAATTTAATATATTAAATGGGAATCAAGTGGAAATTCGATTGATAATAGTCGAGATGGGCTTCTGTAAAAGAAGACCAATATTATATGCGGAATTTAAGAGGCTTTGCCATTATTCCATTTATAATATTAGTCCGATACAGAAATTTATAACGATTATTTGTTGATTTGATTTTTATAAAAATCCCATATTTTTAGAAATTGATTCCTGGTTTATCGTGAACTGTGTTTTAAATGACACTAGTTCTTTAACCGTGATTAAGACAAAATTTACTTCGTAAAGATTAATAATCTTGTAATAATGATTTTTGAGAGAAAAAATTAGAATATAAATAAATCTTTTTAGAAAGATTAAAAATGTAATTTATTAATTTTATCTTTGATAAAATTAATGAGAATCTTTTAATATAAATAATATTTTTATTTAAAAGAATATTCAGAGTTGGAATGTGGCGTATGGTTGATTTTAATTACAAATACGCGAGTTATTCAGAAAGACCGGGTCTAACCCATTCTGAATAATCATCACGACGATCAAGAGTCGAAGATGAAGACGGTGACTGAAGACCGGAGAGCTTCACATCGTTTGGTTGATGATGACTGATATCTTGAATTGGGACTGATCCCCCAAGGCAAGGTAAAAAGTGATGATCTTCCAGACGTACTGGAGATCGACGGGTTTGGCTTTCGCTCGGACCCAGAGCATAAGCCTATAAATGGATGCATGTCTGACGTTGAATTTCAATCTATGTAAATTGATTTCAATTAATATACAACCATTGGTAGCTGAGAATTTATTCTCTTGCTTTCACACCCTTAGAGGTTGTGTATTAATAGTTATGAATTGCATGGCGTGAAATGTTAACGTGGCACGCCAAGATGCATATGATCAAGGCTTTGTTGCAAAGCAGGCCTTGTGGGATGATCAAAGCATAGTCTATTTAGGCATAGCTTTGTGTATATCGTGACTTCGCGAGCCTCACACACCGGTAGAGTCTAAAACGGGAGAAGGGAACGCAGGGAGTGCACACGTTTCTTTCTAGCTAAAAGTGATGTCTGGGACCTACCAGCGCTGACATTTACTCATGGGGTTGTTGGATTTTTCGAGGCCTCGGATTTATGCGGTCGCCTATGGCCGTATTATAGGTCCAAAAGGACCGGGAAGCGTCTGTTCCGGAATTGCCAATCCATTAAGCGTTAACGTATGGACCGGCCCTGCAGGATCCAAGGGTTGGACAGAGTACCAATCCTGGGGCATTGCTAGAGTGTCTCGAATCGGTAAGGATCTCCTCCCTAGCCTTGACTCAGATGGAAACCCAAACTTCCAATACGACATCATGCGGTTTTGATTGTACACCTATATATGGCGACATAGTGGGATGGGGCACTCATGCCGTCTAGGATTGATACATTTACTTTGATGTATTTCAAATTGGTTGCACACTATTATTATATAATATCCGTTTTATGCGTATCTTGCATCTTTTGACCATTATAAGGAAAAACTCTATCCTCCGGCTTGCGTTGCATTGTGTGATGGGACCTGAGTCTTATGATGGTTTCATTTTTTTCAGAAAGACATTGCGTTATTCCACGATGTACTTTAAGTTATGCACTGGCAATCTATAGGAGAAAACCCGTTCCGCGAAAGTGGCGTGGTCCTGTGATTAGCCTAATTATATTACATAGGTTAAGTAAGAATTCTCACACCAGTCCCATGACTGACCTGTAGTTTGTCCACTGGCAAACTCGGGTGCCCATATTTTCCACACGGGCAGTCGAGTAGCTATTTTTGCAGATATATTAAGCAGGATTCTGGGTTGAAGCTTAAAGCTGTGTCCAGAGATAGAGAGTCTTCCGCTGTGTTTTCTTCCGCTGCAGTATATTACTATTATTGTAATTTATTCTTCCGCTGTATTTTTATTCAATGTACTCTGATATTCTGTACTCTGATGTAACATTATATGATATGTTATAAAAGTATTCTGTTGTTGTTTTAATGTGTTGTATTCCCAAATTTAAAGTATCCGAAGGTTTCCAACTTTTGGTTCAGACCTGTGTGGTTTATGGTCGATTCAAAGGGTGGGAATTTGCGGGTCTTTACAATTAATACATCCGCTTCATTATTCAACGACCCCACATTAATTTCACCGGCTATTATTATTTCAGTATTTAGCTCAAGATCTGGTTGATATGCTGCTTCGTCTGGAATATTATTTCCATCAAATGTAAATCTTGCCTTTGTTTTAAAAACAGCCCACGAATCTGCTTTATCTTTTTTTAAGAACGAATATGGAGCAATATAGACTTGTAATGCTTGATTAGCTAATACGAAGGATCATACTTATAGTAATGCGACATATGCCTTTTTTTCATTAGCTTATAATCTTTGTGCATGTTAATTCCAAAACCAGGAACATTGCTAAACCAATTGCATTTGAATAGAAAAACTTTCTCTGTGGGTTGTACATATTATGTCAACTCTAAAACTCGCGTTACGACGCCATTAAAATCTTTTGTACGCTCCTCTGGATCATCACTACCTTTGACGAATACACTGCTATTATATGTTAATTTTTCAGCTCAGTAATCGTTGGTGTTGAATTTAAATCCAGTGACGAAGTATATTGGATAAGTTCTGACATTTCTTTTTAGTACGATAGCAAGATGTCGTAATCCTTCGTTAACAACATAATTTGTGGGATCATGAACATATTTTGAAAACCATCCAACAAATTCTTTACTGAGATCGCCAGATGGACGTTGTGATTAGTATATGCTGCAAATATGTGTTATGTTCCTTTTTATTAATATAAATAAATCAATATATATATAATTGAATTGTACATGAATTTAGTATTACTTGATAAATGGTGCAACTTCCACACAATTTAAAAGAACATATGTGTGTGCTACATGGTAGTTTCTTTCGCTTAACCATATTTACACACATTTTCCAGCAGGTCATCTGTGTTTTCTAAAAATAGATAACATTGTTTGGGAAGACTCATGTTCAACAGCTTCTTCATTATGGGGAACAGTTACAAAAGATAAGTTCACAACTTCACTAAAGTAATGGGAGAAAAAAATGAAGCTTCCTCTTCAAGGTACGATTTGCAAATCGAACCTTCTACTCGTGTTTTTTGTCTAATTTTTTTCTTCAAATGATTCAAGTACCTATAATAAGATTAATTAAATTTGTATGTTGGTACAAAAATCTAAATTGTAATCTATCAAGAATATTGAGCATATACAAAATTACCTCTCAAGTGGATACATCCATCCATATTGCATAGGACACCGAAGGACTGCTTCGGACGGAAGATGAATAGGTAAATGCTCTCTTACATTAAAAAAACCTGATGGAAATATTTTCTCGAGTTTGTAGAGTAGTGCAGGGATTTCTACTTCAAGCTTATGTAGACAATATACCGTTAATGTCATTGAACAAAGTTGTTTATAAAACATACTTAATTCTGTTATAACGCTCCATACTTTTGTAGGCAACGGTTCTTTGAAAAACACAAGTAAAAAATATTCCATCATGACATGGCAACCCTGGCTTTTCATCCCACTCAATTTACTATTTTAAATGTCCACACATCTATGGAGGTTAGAAGAAATCCAATCAGGATATCTTAATACTTCCACCCAATTTAGCACGAGTTTTACTTGCCTGTTGTCTAGCTCATATCAAGATCATAAAAGTGAAGTTCCGGTCGTTTGCAGAAATGTAATATATCATGTCTCGAATTCGCATCCTCCTTGGTTTCCCCCTTTGCATTCAAAACTATATTAAAAACATCATCGAAAATGTTTTTTCATTGTGAACGACGTCAATATTATGTCGAAGTAGGAAATTTAGCCACTATGGTAACTCCCAAAATATACTTTGCTTACACCAATTATGAATGTCCGATTTACCTGGAATTTCAACCTGTTCCCCAGTTTCGTGGATCTTTGGATAGTATTTTACGATTTCATATATCTCTTCACTTGTTCAAACTTTAGGCGGTAGCATACTCTTTACTCTGCTAGCTTTAAAGTTCATTTTATCCGTTCTAAATTTATGATTAATATGTATAAAGCACCGATGATAATCAAACCAAGATTTATTTTGCAAACTTTAATAAAAATGCTCATGTCACATCCATACAGTGAGTACAAGCTAGACGTCCAGCTGTGCTCCAACCTGAAAGCATGCCATACGCGGAAAAATCACTAATAGTCCATAATAAAGAATCAAACATACGAAAATTCCTTTTTCCTAAAATATCGTATGTTTCGACTCCTTCATGCCATATTGTTTTCAACTATTCAATTACCAGTTGTGGATAAACATAAATTCCTTGTGTCGGATCATCGGGACTGGGACGGCATTTGTTAGAAACATATATGGAGTTTTCATACACATCCATGGAGGTAAGTTATAAGGAGTAACAATGATAGGTCATGATGAATATTTACTACCAAATTGAGAAAATGCCGAAAATCCACCCAAATGTAAACCAAGCCTAACATTACGGCTCTCTGCAACAAATTCAGGATAAGTCCTATCGAAGTGTTTCCATGTTCACCATCAGAAGGATGTATCAAAGTTCCTTCTTCTGATGTTTTCACGTTGTGCCATCGCATATGACATGTTGTAGCAGAAGATGCATATAGCCGTTGAAGTCTGGGAGTTATGGGTATATAATGCATTCTCTTATATGGAACTTATTTTCTCTTTCTTTTTTCTTTGTTTATATCTATCTTCGTTGCAAATTTTGCATTTTCTAAGGTCAGCTTTTTCTTTCCAATACAATATGCAACCTTTTAGACATGTATCTATCTTCTGATACGGTAGCCCAAAAGCAGACATAAGTTTCTTAACTTTATAATGACTATCGCACATCAAATTATTGAGCGGCATGTGTTTTTTTGCAGTTTGCACAACTGCTATAAATGCAGCTTCAGTAAGATTGAATTTTGATTTCATAGTGATGTATTCGGCGGTTATAGATAATTCGGTTCCGCTTGTACACCTATCCCATAATGGCCTCTGAGCAGAATCCAATAAATCATAAAAAAAATTAGCTTCCGTCGTTGGTTCTTCAATTTTTTCGTTCTCATCGTCGCCTTGATTAATGATAGGAATTGTGCGACATCTTACACCATATTTTCTATCGGATTCGTTGTTGTATTATCATTCATCATTGTATTATCGTCCTTTACCACTATAGGATTAGACATAGGTTGAACAAGTTATCCATGATGCTCCTTTAATTAATAATTCGACAAAAAACCAAATTTATACAGATGTAGTTCTACTACATCTGGCGTCTAATGCTTCAGATGTTTGCACTTACTACACAGACAACAAATGTCTACATTACTTCGATTACTAGATTTAGCAAATCTAATAAATTCTTGGACACTGTTACAAAAATGTTCCTTTATCGACCCTTTCATACCAGTTCGGGGGTTCATATATCCAAATGCGATCAAGAAAATAATCAAACATTTTCATGATTTGCAAGAATTATGTTAGAAAATTTGATTAAATACTTTATATTAATTAAAGTCTAGTAAAATTCATACTTTAAACTAAAATTTCATACTTTAAACTAATTTATACTTCATAATTTAAACTAAAATTAACTTGAAAGCTAAGTTGCCGATATGAAATTTTCATTACCATCCGAAGCATTTCCAACTCCTTGGAACCATCATACGGTTTATGTCAAATCCCGTGTAATAAGATTGGGATTCCGGTTGGTTATGTCATGTTAGTTTACAAATTGAAAGTATGAACAAATATTATGTAGACATTAGTTTACAAATTATATAATGCATTTTACTTAATGTGAACTCCTTAAAGATTTTTGGCCCCATCCGACAAGTGTTGTATATGATCATTATATGGATATTCATTTTTACACAAAACGGAAATTTATATTCATATGATAGAATATTCATTGGATTTGTCCTAGTATTGGACAAGTTACAAATATAATAACATAAGCATATTTTATAAATCATTTCAGTTTAAATGGTTAACAAAAATTCGATGGCACTTCCTTTTTGTTCTCTGTGTATACGCTATTGTGTACAATACAAGAACCAAAGGGAAGTTCGGCCGAAATTTTGTTGAACCGTTTAACCTGAAATGATTTATAAAATATGCTTACATTATTATATTTGTAATGGGAAGTAGGTTGACCGGCCGTCAAAGTAAAAAGAAATAAAGCAATAAACCGAAAACATGAAGTAGTTATAAATGAAAATTTACAAGACTTTAATTAATATAAATTGTTTGATCGAATTTTCTAACATATTTTTTGCAAATCAGGAAAATGTTCGATTATTTTCATGATTGCAGTTGGATGTATGAATCCCTAACTGGTAGGAAAGGGTCGATAAAGGAACATTTTTGTAATTGTGTCCAAGGATTTATTAGATTTGCTAAATCTAATAATCGAAGTAACGTAGACATTCATTGTCCGTGTAGTAAGTGCAGACATCTGAAGCATTGGAAGCCATATGTAGTAGAAGTACGTCTGTATAAATTTGGTTTTCTAACGAATTACTACTAATGGAATCATCATGGAGAACTTATTCAACCTACGTCCAATCCTGTAGTGGTAGAGGACGAAAATACAACGATGAACGATAATACAACGACGAATCCGATAGAAAAATGGTGCAAGATGCAGCATGATCAATGTTTCCTACCATTGATCAAGGCGACGATGAGAACGAAAATGTTGAAGAACCAATGACAGAAGCTAATTTTTTTTATGATTTATTAAATTCTGCTAAGAGGCTGTTGTGGGAAGGGTGTACAAGCGGAACCGAATTATCTGTAATCGCCGAATTCATCACTATGAAATCAAAATTCAATCTTACAGAAGCTGCATTTACAACAGTTGTACAAACTGCAAAACAACACATGCCACGCAATAATTTGATGTGCGATGGTCATTATAAAGTGAAAAAACTTTTGTCTACTTTTGGAATACCGTATCAGAAGACAGATACTTGTGTAAAAGTTTGCATGTTGTACTGGAAAGAAGACGCTCACCTTCGAAAATGCAAATTTTGCAACGAAGATAGATATAAACCAAGAAAAAAGAAAGGAAAAGAAGTTCTACATAAAAGAATCATTATCTACCCATAACTCCCAAACTTCAACAGCTATATGCATCTCCTGCTACAACATGTCATATGCGATGGCATAACGTGAGGACACCTGAAGTAGGAACTTTGATATATCCTTCTGATGGTGAAGCATGGAAACATTTTGATAGGATTTATCCTAAATTTGGTGCGGAGAGCCATAATGTTTGGCTCATTTATATACGGATGGATTTTCGCCATTTTTTTAATTTAGTAGTAAGTATTAATCACGGCCTATCATTGTTACCCCTTATAACTTACCTCCATGGATGTGTATGAAAAAATCCATATAAGTTTCTAATGGTTGTCGTCCTTGGTCCAGATGATCCGAGACAAGGAATTGATGTTTATCTACAACTGCTGATTGAAGAGTTGAAAACACAGTGGCATGAAGGAGTTGAAACATATGACATTTCGAGAAAAAGGAATTTTCGTATGTTTGCTTCTTTATTATGGACTATTAGTGATTTTCCCGCATATGGTATGCTTTCAGGTTGGAACACAGCTGGACGTCTAGCTTGTCCTCATTGTATGGATGCAACAAGAGCATTTTCATTAAAGTTTGAAAAAAATCTTGGTTTGACTATCATCGGCACTTTCTACCTATTAATCATAAATTTTGAATGGATAAATAGAACTTTAAAGCTAACAGAGTAGAGATTATGCTATCGCCTAAAGTTTAGAAAAGCGAAGAGATATATGAAATAGTAAAAGACTATCGAAAGATACATGAAACTGGGGAGCAGGTTGAAATTCTAGGTAAATCGTACATTCATAATTGGTGCAAGCAAAGTATATTTTGGGAGTTACCTTACTGGAAAAATCTACTACTTCGGCATAATATTGACGTCATTCACAATGAAAAAAAATGTTTTTGATAATGTTTTTAATACAATTTTGAATGTAAAGGGGAAAACCATGGACGATGTGAATTCGAGACGTGATATATTACACTTCTGTAAATGGTGGGAACTTCACTTGAATGATGATAATAAAAAACCCAAATCATGATATAAGCTAGACAACAGGAAAGTGAAACTCATGCTAATGTGGGTGGAAGGATTAAGATGTCCTGATTGGATTTCTTCTAACCTCTGTAGATGTGTGGACTTTAAAAGAAGTAAACTGAGTGGGATGAAAAGCCATGACTTCCATATCATAATGGAATATTTTTTACCTGTGATTTTCAAGGAACTTTCTCCTACAAAAATATGGAGTGTTATAAAAGAATTAAGTATGTTTTATAAACAACTTTGTTCAATGACGTTAAAGGTAGATCGTCTACATAAGCTTGAAGTAGAATTCCTGTACTGCTCTGCAAACTCAAGAAAATATTTCCACCAATTTTTTTAAATGTAATGAAGCATTTATCTATTCATCTTCCGTCCGAAGCACTCCTTCGAGGACCTGTGCAATATAGATGGATGTATCCATTTGAGAGGTAATTTTGTATATACTCAATAATCTTGATAGATTACTATTTAGATTTTTGTACCAACATATAAATTTAATTAATCTTATTATAGGTACTTGAATCATTTGAAGAAAAAAATTAGGCAAAAAGAACGAGTAGACGGTTCGATTTGCAAATTGTACCTTGAAGTAGAAGCTTCATTTTTTTCTCCTATTACTTTAGTGAAGACGTGAACTTATCTTTTGTAACTTTTCACCGTAACGAAGAAGTCGCTGAACATGAGTCTTCTCAAATAATGTTATCTATTTTTAGACAGCACGAAAGACCTATTGGAAAATGTATGGAAATATGGTTAAGCGATAAAGACTACCATGTGGCACACACATATATTCTTTTAAATTGTGTGGAAGTTGCACCAATTGTCAGGTACTACTAAATTCATGTACAATTTAATTATATATATTTATTTATATTAATAAAAATGGAACATAACACATATTTGCAACATACAAGAATCACAACATCCATCCGGTTTTCTCAGTGAAGAATTTGCTGGATGATTTTTAGACTATGTTCATGATCCCAAAAACTATGTTGTTAATGAAGGATTACGACATATTGCTATCGGGCTAAAAATAAATGTCAAAACGTATCCACTACACTTCGTTAATGCATTTTAATTCAACACCAATGATTACTGAGCTGAAAAATTAACGTATAACAGTGGTGTACTTGTCAAAGGTAGTGATGATAAAGAGGAGCATATAAAAGATTTTTATGGCGTCTTAACGCAAGTTTTAGAGCTGACATATAATGTACAGCCTACAGAGAAAAATTTTCTATTCAAATGCAACTGGTTTAGCAATGTTCCTGGTTCTGGAATTAACGTGCACAAAGATTATAAGCTAATTGAAATAAGGCATACGTCGCATTACTATAAGTATGATCCTTTCGTGTTAGCTAAGCAAGCATTACAAGTCTATTTTGCTCCGTATCTGCCCTTAAAAAAAATAAAGCAGATTGGTGGGTTGATTTTAAATCAAAGGTGAGATTTACATTTGATGGAAATAATATTCCAGACGAAGCAGCGTATCAAGCGGATCTTGAGAAAAATACTGAACTAATAATAACTGATGACATTGGTGTAGGATTGTTGATTGATAAAGCAAATGTATTAGTAGATGCATTTGTAAATACTGAAGAAAATGATATAGAGTATGCGACCGAGTCTGTATCAGAAGATGATGAAGACTGATGTTATGTACTATTATAATCTATGTACTATATACGTTATGTACTATTCTGAGCTATGTAATAATAATGATGATGACTATTCTTAACTATGAATTAACTTACGTTCTTTACTATTCTGATTTATGTAATGATAATGATGACTGATGTTAATAATTCAAGTTATTTTGTATGCATTATATGATTGTGACAGATATGTCTGATCGAAGACGATCGAGGAGTACGTCTCAGCCGACTCCTTCACCATCTCCTGCAGCAGGAGCTGGTCCGAGCAGCTCGGAGCTAGATTTGAGCCAAGTTGCAGAGATTATTCCGAAGACTGCAGGGTAAATATCAAATTTATTTCAGGTTACATTATTTAAAATATATGAAACATCTATGTCAACATGTACACATGGGCTTTGAGATTGAGCCATCAGATTTTATTCTAGAGGTATCGAGGGGGTCTTACAGGGGCATGATGTCTGGGGCTTGGCTGCATTGGGATAGTATCCCACCCCATATCAAGAATGCCATTCTTGATGATTTATAGGTAAGTATTTCTTTTATATTATTATAAAAATTAATATACTTTAATAATTCAAAATAAATTTAATATGCAGGCAATTGTACGTGTGGAGCCACAGGACATGCAACTTTTTTTGACTCACTGGAATATGAAAATGTGTAAAAATTATCGAGAGGCAATTTCAAGGGAGAAGACATCTGGTAAAAAAACCTCCGTGGATGAGTGACGATGTTCGGACTGCATTTATAGCATACAGGGATACGTAAGTAGCTAAAGTAAGATATAATGAAAATATTCACATTTATGTTGATTGCATTATTTTAACTAATCGTGCATCAAATTTAACAGAAAGTAGTTGCCAGAAATAAGGCAAATAGAGTTAAGAATCTAGCATTACATCGCAGCGGCTCGAAATCATTCCAACAACATAGAAGAATTGGTATAAATTTTCAATATTTTTAGCATATGTTCACGTAAAATTTAGTTTATAAGAGAAGTTAGGAAGGGAGCCGTCAATGGCAGATGTTTTCAGACATACACATGCGGTGGAGCATACTGACGAAAAAGGGAATGTTACAAATGATTGGGTGGACGACAAGGCTGTGAGTGTAATGGTAAATATGCTTATCCGTAATTAAAATGTTTCATATTCGTTCATATCACAGTATATAAGTAAATTATATAACATTTGTGTTAAAATTATATTGGTATTGTAGGCAAGATATGATGTAGAGTCGGATAGAGTGACACAGGATACTAGACGAGAAGAGCTTACGGTTGCAGAGTCCGATCGTATATGGGATTCTATTATTGATTCACCTACTCATAATAGGCGGTATGGCTTAGGCAACTATGAGGTAAACCTTTTTTAGACTTATAAAATAACATTATGAATATAAATTGAATTATTAACTTTAATGTGAACTTGAATTATTTCGTAGGCTATTGCTTTTCAACGAGGTTAAAGGAGGTCCATGGAGGAAGAGACTATAGCTCGGATGCAGCAGCAGTTGGATGAGATGAATTATTGGCGAAGAAGCAAGCTGGCTGTAACAACCCGAATTTTGAGCGCCTGGGTTAAACAGACTATTGGGTGTTTTCTATATTTTTAATTTTATTTTAGAGAATAAAACATGAATTTGAAAAGCCTAACCAGTATGGTTTTTGGAACAGAAAGTAAGGAATTTGATAATTCATGTGTTTGGAATAGATTTAGAATTTTTCTTAACTTAATAAGTAATTTATTCCAAATTGTGTGTTTATGAATTATAATTGTGATTCTACTGAATATTGAAAATATATAAATTTGATTGAGAATCAACATTCAAGTAGCAAAATATAATTTCAATAAGCTGTTGGTTGAAACAATTGTTAAACTATTAGCTTGTGTTTCAAATTTGATAAGAAGATTTAAAGTGATAATATAATGTTGAATTTGTTGACTGTTGTTAATGAATAAATTTGTGGCTTTTGTTATTTTGATAATATTAATGATGACATTGGTGTTTTAAGTAGATTATTTTCAATATAAAAATTTTGATTATTGATTGTGAATCAATATTGTAGTTGTTAAATATTTATTAACTGATTTAATTTATTAAATCAATAAGGAATGCAAACTTTTAGATAAAATACAAATATATTTACAAAATTATATAATTATAAAAGAAACATATTTATGTTAGTCAGATGTATCAAAATTGATACTTATAACATGGTCTAAAGTGTTTTGAGATTATTATAATATATGTATTTGTGTTTTATAAATCAAACGCAATTTAATTAGCGTATTGATGTAGGAGTTAATGGAATGATGATTTACTAATAATGTTGTAATTGAGTAAATAGTTAAATTGTTCAATGGGCTTAAAAGATAAAGAAATATATTTATATATACATTTTAAATATAGGGACTTGAACTTAATTTAAGACAAAAATACCACTTGTCCATGCATGCGGTCTGATAACTCCATTTGTTACTTTCATTCTGAGCAAATTTCTCTCGACCTTTCTGGCTTCTCCCTGGTATTTTCTTTTGTTTTCTCATTGTTTGGTTTTGGGGGGATCTATCTTTTTTTTGGGGTGGCGGGGAACACTACTTGCGAGAAAAAAAATAAGAGAGAGAGAGAGATCCGATGCCTAGTTAGCTGGGATGGCACCTCTCTTCGCCAGACAACCCCCGCTATCTCCATCTCGTGTTTCTCCCTTTGCCCCAGCATAGTTAGTTGTGCCCTCCATTATCCAAACCCGACATCCGCCAGTCCACAACAAATCCCTCAACCCCTTTGTTGAGCAAAAATTATAAACTTAGAGCACCGAGTCTCTTCCCTCCTACTTCGGCTCACCGTAGTCCTTCGCCTCCATCCCGACCATGTCAAAGCTCCACTACGCAGCCCCCTTCGCCCGCCTTTACGCAGCCCTCGTCGATCTCCCAAACTGCATGGCCATCTACCACCGTTTAATGTCGATCTTCGTTCCGCAAAACTCTGTGCTCGCCGGACCGGTAGCAAGATGAACTAAGGAGCAGTATACGTTGCATGTATTGGTAATGAGTGGTGTTAAACTTAGCAGGGTTGGTAGAGAGATTGGGTATCATTGGAGGGTGTTGGGTAGAAAATAGAAATAGACAGTAGGTGGTATGGATGCATGCAGGATAGGGAGGATTGTTAGGGAGTTGTATATGCATGCATTTGGAGTTGCTGTTAAGGCATTGGAACATGAGTATGCAACATTATGTAGATGGTTGTTTGGGCTTATAAACATGCGTGATTTCAATGGTTATGGATGAATGAAAACAGTGGAATGACTGGGTTTGTACATGCGGAACACTGTCACATTGTCAACTTAAAGAATTCAAGCTTAATGCAGATGAAGCAGTGGCAGTCGGGGAGCAGGTGGAGTTGAACTTGGAGTGCCTAGTTAGTCGGCTCCGGGAAAGTGAACTCAATGGCATAGCATATTAGACAAGTGAAGGCTCGGATTTGTTTGTCATACGGATCGTGCATTTCGATTTTCTTCAAGAATTTCAAGCCGAGGAAGCTCGGATTCATCTTGTCCAACTTTAGGATCATCTCAAATCCAATCACAGGTGAGTGTGCACTCACATACTCTAGTTTACAAGTTCGTATTGTTTATATGTTGCTTGTTTATGTTAAAATACGTAGCTTTTCGTGACTGTGGTTCATCGTGTTCGAATTCCTGAAATCACAGCCAAAGTGCAACTTTGGGCTGTTATAACTTCATGATTCTTAATCCGTTTTGGACCATTCTTCTTTTTTTTCTTGGAAGGTAGTATATTTTAGTTTGTGCATGTCGAATTTTAGACCAATCAGACATCGTTTGGTCATTCAAAACTAGCCACAAAGTCGTAACCAAAAGCGATTTTAGATCAGGTCAAAACTAGAGTATGAGTCCATGTTAGAAGCTCTGTATCTTCTCCGTATAACATCGGAATTCAACGATTCTTATTTTTATTAAAATACATACTATCCTAGTTTGTGCATGTCGAATTCTAGACCAATCGGACATCGTTTGCTCATGCTGAACTAACCTCAAAGTTGCAACCAGAATTTGGTTCTTGGTGCATTTTTGAGCCATGATATGTGTTTTTCGTGAATTTTTTTGTGGGTTTGTGATTTGTTTTACCATCATATTGATTTAATAAACCATGTTTATATTTTGTATATCCCAAACTCCATATTTTGGGAAATTTGTGATGATTCATGGTTGACATCTTAAGGTGATTGAGCACACTTCGCACGTTTTAGACTAATTTTGTGAATAGATATCAATTTCTTTATAGTTTTGTGACGGCAAAGAATTTCGCTCGGTCCGAACCAGTCGCTAAACCGATCCAGGCCATTCGAAACGCCCTATCGTTTGAGAACAGGACAAAACAGAACGCATACAAAAGAACATTTCACTGTATATTACAACAATGCATCAGATTACAAGAATATACAGAGTATAAAAGAATATTACACAGAAATATCAGAGATTAACAATAAGTTACATAGCAGCGGAAAAATAATACAATACACAACTAGAAGAGATATACGGATACAAAGCTTTCCGGATACCGTTCCAGCTGTAAACCAGGATCCTGTGAATATAAATCTGCAAAACCAAAACTACTAGCTGCCCGTGTCAAAATAAGGGCACCCAGAGTTTAGGTTAAAACAATAAACTCCAGGTCAGTCATGTAACTGGTGTGAGAACTAAAACAGTTATCATCTTTATTTTCAAAGTTAGGTAAATCAGGGGACCACGCCGTATAACACGGAACGGGTTTCCTCCCAAGAATACCAGTGCATAAAACAACAGCGCAATGCTAAATAAAGGAAAATGAAGCTGTTATAAGACCCAGGTCCTATCACACAATGCAACGCAAGCCGGGGGATAGGGTTTTCCCTTATAACAGCCAAAGAATGCTTGGTACGTTTAAAACAAATCATTTGATACTATTATAAGTGCATAGTGTATAAAACAACTTCAAATCATAAGTATCAATCATAGGCGGCATAAGCGCCCCATCCCACTATGTCACCATATATAGGTTTACAAATAAAACCGCAAAGTCACGTATTTGGAAATTGGATTTCCGTCTATGAACCGAGGCAAAAGATAGTCCTCAACCGATTCGAGACAATCTAGCCTACCATGTCTCAGGAACAGCCGCAACTGCCCCCTGGATCGTCAGGGCCGGTCCACCGATGTGGATTATTATGCCTGAACAATACGTCTCCCCGCCCTTTGGGGCGCAAACGAGCCAACGAATGACTCCATCGGACCCGGATCGTCCGATCAAACCGAGGCGCCTCGCAACAGCAACAACCACATAAGTCAAACTCGTCAGGGCGTGTAAAACCACTGACGCCACTTTTAGCTAGAAAGAAACGCAAGTCCTCCCTGAGGTCCGTCTCCCGTTTTTGGTTCATACCGGGTGTGAAACACGCGAGGTAAACGTTACACAAAGCTACGCCACAAAGGCCGTGCTTTGATCATCACCACAAGGCTTTGCTTTTCAACAGAAGCCTCGATCAATTGCCACTTAGGCATGCCACACAGGCAATTCACTCCATGCGTTTGATATCCATCAATATATTTAATAGAAATCAATCACACAGACTAAAATCCAATGTCAGACACACAGTCCATTTACAAGTCCGTTCTGGGTCTGAACGAAACCGGAGGCACCTAGTACCCCGCATATCCATCGATCTCCAAGTACGTCTGGACGATCACTAACTGTTTCCATCTTCTTGGGTGTACAGCCCAATCAAGATCATCAGTAATTACCCAAACGACGTGAAGACCTCCGGTCTTCGACCACCGTCTTCAACTTCGACTTATCGTCGTATCAGTTATTCAGAATGGGATAAACCCGGTCTTTCCGAATAACTCGCGTATATATTATAAAAGTGTTACACTAACACAACATACGCCTCATTCCAATTCATTAGTCACTAACCGTAAATTAATCAAGAGAATAATTCCCCAAATATTAACCCCGAAGGCCGAAACCAACATCAGATCAATATCCAGAAAACCATTCTGCTTAGCTAACCGACAGTTAGTTTCTAAATTTCACATTCATAGGGAAAGGTTCCCATTAATTTTATCCAAGATAAATTTCTGAATTTATTCTTTAATCTATCTTTTGAATATCAATTCAAAACTAGTCGGAATTAGCGAACCTTACCGAAGTAATCATTGGTTTTAATTTCCCAATCCCAACCTATTCATCCCATGAAGTAAAACTGGTAATACTTCATATCTAACACCACGGTGTTATCGGTAAATTCAATTACCATTTCACGTTCAAATCTAATTAAAGATTTAACTAACGCCTGGAGCAAAACTGGTGACACTCCATTTCGATTATTTCAATCTAATTAAAGATTCATTAAAACTCCACTTAGTTTTAATCGCTAACTGGGTTAAAGAATCAGTGTCATTTAAAAACACGGTTCACGATAAACCCAAAATCACATTCGATTAATTATCGGGTTAAAGAACGAGTGTTATTTAAAACACTGTTCACGATAAACCCAAGAATCAATATCAATTCAATTTCCAATTAAATATTATTTAATTGGTACACTTCATTAAATCTAAATAAAAAGATTTAACCTTTTCTCAACTGGGTTCAAGAACAGTGTTAGTGAAGACACCATTCACGACAAACCCAAATCACATTTGATATTCAATATAAGGCTCTGAATAGAAAATATATCGGCTTATATTCAATATCAAATTCTACGATTAACAGATGTCGTTTTGGAAATAACGATATAAATATATATCTTTCAAATTTCCGTAACAACATCCGTATAATCACGAATTCCAACATCGAAATATTCCGAAGACAATTTCGATTCAAATCCACTCCAATACAATCATTGGAAATTCTGGTTATTTTTAAAACCCTTTTTCAAATTCAATTTATTTATTTAAAAATAAATAGAATTATAATTCTAGTTCAAAACTAGTTTATTTCGATAAAAATCTATTTTTATCTTTTCAAATATGGAGTTTTTCATCCCAAATCTTCACAAATCATTTCTTATGATTTTACACAAATTATTGCTATTTTTAACAATTTTATCAAGGCCCGTACAGCCGATTTCCATCAATGGCCATTGAACTGCACTTACAGCGACCTTTTTCGAATTTGATTTGGACGTATCTCCAAATCCAACCGTTAGATTTCAAATTTCTAATATCCGTTAGAAAGCTCTTTTCGATACGAACCCAACGGTTCCGGTTTTAGGAGAATCCGACGGTCGGATCTCCCGTAATGTCCGTTTGAAATAAAGGGTCGAAATTCACGAACTGCCGCGGCGCGGCGCGTTCTATTCAGGCCATTATATTATATATATAATATATATTTCGTCGATTTCTATTTAAAACGAATTATATAAATAGTTTTAAATTCGTTTCAAAAGCAATTTCAACTTCCATTTTAATTCAAATCAAAATTGAATTCTTCTTTATAAATTCGTTTTAAAATTCATTTTTATTCAATTCAAATTTCAATTCAATTTGAATTCATTTCAATTCGCTTTCAATTCAATTCGAATTCGTTTTCAATTCATTTCGAAATCGTTTTCAATTCAATTCATTTCGAAATCGTTTTCAATTCAATTCATTTCGAAATCGTTTTTAATTCAATTCATTTCGAAATCGTTTTTAATTCATTTCATTTCGAAATCGTTTTCAATTCATTTCATTTCGAAATCGTTTTCAATTCATTTCATTTCGAAATCGAATAAAATCGATATAAATATCGTTCACGTCAAAATGGCGTCAATCTAATCAACACGGCTTCATATATTCCTTTATTTTCAAATATTCTATTTCAAATATTTCTTTTTCAAAATAGTTGTTATTATCAAAATATCTCGTTCAACACATGACCAATCTCAATGGATGAGTACTGTCAACACATGAACCTTTATTTTATATTGATAAAGATGTAGACTTTATTATTAAAATATTTCGTTCAACACATGACCAATCTCAATGAATGAGTACTGTCAACACATGAACTTTTATTTTATAATATTCTTTATTTTTCAAATTGGAATGAGGCCCAATCAATTACCATACAAAGTTAATTATATGGATTTTCATACAACACATGTATATCATAGCATTGAAAAATAATCAACCATCAACCAAAGTGCACTATACTGTATAAGCATCGAATATAGATATTCAACGCTTATAACAGCCAGTCAATCAATCGATCGACATATTCAATCAATCAGGATGAGTGAACTTCAAATTTCATCCCAACACCCGTGTGGGGTTTTCAAACAATCAAACAAAGATTTTATTTGTGCAGTTGGGCGATGTGTAAAATTTATCGACCCAATCAATGTCCTTCAAATAGGTGTACATAAACAAACCGTCTGGTTTGTAAATGAATATTTATTCACTTCACGTTAAAATTTATATTTTTAACGACAAAACATTTTATTCCATCATATGAATTTCTATTCAGTTCATTCTTTAAATAAAATGATATTTTTATTTTTCTAACTTATTTTAGAAAATTTCGGCGGCATAACGGCACGATACTAGAAACGGGACGAGGCCTAGCCTTATCCCCGGACTAGTGAAGGCCCACGCCATTCACACATCAATCAAAATCACCAAACAACCAAATTCAAGTCAAATCATATAACTAAGCTATGCAACCAAACAAACAAGTCCATGGTCTGTGGACGATTGTGTCGGGTGCTACTAAGCACCGTCTGCATCCTAGTATATATATATAACTAGAAAAGAAATAGAAAGGTGAGAAATTCTCACATATAGCTATCCTAGCTCCACGGCTCTTCATTTGCAGAAGTCTTCGTCGTTTCGCCTTTTTGTCACCTTCGTTGCTGCTTTCACTACATACGTAAAAATCACATTTTTACTTTGCTATTCAATATATAAAAATTCCATTTTTCTATCGAAGTTCAATATATAAAAATTCTATTTTTCTATCGAAGTTCAATATATAAAAATTCCATTTTTCTATCGAAGTTCAATATATAAAAATTCTATTTTTCTATCGAAGTTCAATATATAAAAATCCCATTTTTCTATCGAAGTTCAATATATAAAAATCCCATTTTTAACTCGAAGTTCAATATATAAAAATCCCATTTTTCTATCGAAGTTCAATATATAAAAATCCCATTTTTCTATCGAAGTTCAATATATAAAAATCCCATTTTTCTTTCGATTTAAACAATACAAAAATTATATTTTTATTTTCAAAGCAAATTCATTTTTAAAGTTCAAACCTTTTTCTAAAAATCAGTTTTTACTTTTATTTTAAAATCAGTTTTAATTTTGTTAAAAAATCAGTTTTTTTATATATCTTTTATTTTAAAATCAGTTTTAAAATCTTATTTAAAATCAGTTTTTATCTTTTATTTTAAAATCAGTTTTAAAATCTTATTTAAAATCAGTTTTTAAAATTAAATAAACAAAAAGCAAAAAAAAAAAACTTACAGCGTGTGAAGGGGAAAGGGGTCAGTGGCTTGAAACGCTGCGGTAGGGGCTCGGCTAGGCGGTGGTTGGTGCATCACGGCGGCGGCTTAGGGTTTCAGGGGACCATGGGATCGACGGGATGGGGTTCTGGGCTGTGGGGGTTTTCGAACGAAGGAGGGGGGGGTGTAGGGGAGCGGAGGAGGAGGGGAAGGTGGAGGCGAGGGTGGCAGGGTGCGGCGACTGGGTTGCGGTGGGCCCTGGTTGCATCGGGGAAGGAAGGGGACGGCGAGCGATTTGGGGATCGGGTTTTGATGATTTTTTTTTTTATTTCTGATTTGGAAGTCAACGGTAGGGGAGGAGAGGTGATATAAAGGTTTTTATATTATTTAATTTATTTTAATTTTAAAAAGTAACTTTTTCATTTGAACTCGAAACGAGGCCCACCGCCTGTCGTCCATAGCGTTCTACCCCCATTCCGAACACAATGGGATCTGTACCGCAAGTTGATTCGGCTGTTACAATCAGTTTCCGTTAAATTTACATTTAAATCACTTTATTGAATTTTAAACGTACATTTCAAATTACCGGGGCCACATAACAACTCTATAAATTCCATAAAAATATTTTCTAGCTTCGTATTGACGATACGGTCCTAACAAAACTAGTTTCGTCGAATTCTGAGACCGTCAGAAAAATGGCCAATTTCCAGTCGATTAAAATCAACTGAAAATGGTCAAACGCGTTTTCCTTTGCCACGCTCACATATTGATACGAAAAATTATGAAATTTGGAATCTAGCAATAACTTAACATCACGGACCCAACAAAACTGGTTTCGTCGAAATCCGAGGTCATTTGCAAAATGTCCATTTTTAAGGGCCTGAATTCCATAGCGACTATTCAGAATTTTCAACTGGACATATCTTTTGATTCCCGCTATGAAATCTTGATTATTCGGATTCGTTGGAAAGATATTATCAATTAGATCCTATCATTTTTGGTTTCACTAAAATCCGGATTGTTTTGCACCCGGTACATTCAATTGAAGTTTGAAATCGAATTATCGAACTACCGCGCCATTTTCAATTCTATTTATAATTATATATAAATATTTATATTCTAACGACGACGCGTATAATATATACGTTCGAATTATATTCAAAATAAATTTCTCGTCGATATTATTTAAAATAATCTATTTTAAATATTCAAAATTCGTTAAAATTGCCAAAATAAAAATTTTAAACTGGCCCAGATTTTACGGGTTGTTACAATCTCCCCCACTTAAAACTTTTCGTCCCCGAAAAGGAACAAAGTCGAAAGTGGTTTGATTATTCAGCTCTACGACCGATCAGGCTTCCATTCTCCAACTCTTTAGTTTCTGAGAATTTTCAAAATTTCAAAAATTTGGCTAACACCCTAAATTTTTGAAAAATTTCGCCATAACCTCACCTGCAATAGGAGCATCGGGGAATTTCAAATAGCTTCCCCGGTCCTTCAGATCTCAAAAAGAAAAAGAAAAAGCCAAGCGGCTAGCCAATAGGCTCATAAAATCATCATCACCCAAACAAAACAGTAAATTATGTAGTAAACATGTACCTATTTTTCGGGCAAACAAATTTTATTCTCTGACTCTAGCCTCCTTGCTATGACCTGTTCAATGATATATATGTATATGCAAGCAAACGCAACCAAATTTCAATACGATTCATTATTCGATCACATTAGGCATAATGGTTCAAAATTATCAAACAACTAAACAAACAACACAAACATCAATCAATTAGTGAATTAGAGTTTCAAATTCATAACTTTGATATATAGTCAAAAATCAGATTTTTGATGCCAAATCACAACAATAAGCCCTATCAAATTGGTTCTCACACCAGTCTAATGGAAATATATAGAAATCTCCCTTTCGTCACTCGAACATAAATTCTGATGATGATGCATCAATCATCAGAGTTCTCTCCGGGCGACTAGAAGGTGATTCTATATCTATCCAATATATTAAAATTCCAAATACACGTGGATCAGACGTATACGCAAAATATTTATATACTGGACTGTCCATATCAATATAAATAAATAATCAAATACGAATAATTGATTTAAATTTTCAAAACAAAATTGTTTTCATTTTCAAAAATATACTCTTCACACTCGTTCTAGGATACTACTGACCCCATCTCTAACGAGTCATTCCCATTGGATATTACTAATCCAATATCTGATGAATTCTTTCGTATGGTTCTAATGTGCCTTGTTCTCCGCTTTGTAAACCAAAGCTCTGATACCAACTGTGACGGCAAAGAATTTCGCTCGGTCCGAACCAGTCGCTAAACCGATCCAGGCCGTTCGAAACGCCCTATCGTTTGAGAACAGGACAAAACAGAATGCATACAAAAGAACATTTCACTGTATATTACAACAATGCATCAGATTACAAGAATATACAGAGTATAAAAGAATATTACACAGAAATATCAGAGATTAACAATAAGTTACATAGCAGCGGAAAAATAATACAATACACAACTAGAAGAGATATACGGATACAAAGCTTTCCGGATACCGTTCCAGCTGTAAACCAGGATCCTGTGAATATAAATCTGCAAAACCAAAACTACTAGCTGCCCGTGTCAAAATAAGGGCACCCAGAGTTTAGGTTAAAACAATAAACTCCAGGTCAGTCATGTGACTGGTGTGAGAACTAAAACAGTTATCATCTTTATTTTCAAAGTTAGGTAAATCAGGGGACCACGCCGTATAACACGGAACGGGTTTCCTCCCAAGAATACCAGTGCATAAAACAACAGCGCAATGCTAAATAAAGGAAAATGAAGCTGTTATAAGACCCAGGTCCTATCACACAATGCAACGCAAGCCGGGGGATAGGGTTTTCCCTTATAACAGCCAAAGAATGCTTGGTACGTTTAAAACAAATCATTTGATACTATTATAAGTGCATAGTGTATAAAACAACTTCAAATCATAAGTATCAATCATAGGCGGCATAAGCGCCCCATCCCACTATGTCACCATATATAGGTTTACAAATAAAACCGCAAAGTCACGTATTTGGAAATTGGATTTCCGTCTATGAACCGAGGCAAAAGATAGTCCTCAACCGATTCGAGACAATCTAGCCTACCATGTCTCAGGAACAGCCGCAACTGCCCCCTGGATCGTCAGGGCCGGTCCACCGATGTGGATTATTATGCCTGAACAATACGTCTCCCCGCCCTTTGGGGCGCAAACGAGCCAAAGAATGACTCCATCGGACCCGGATCGTCCGATCAAACCGAGGCGCCTCGCAACAGCAACAACCACATAAGTCAAACTCGTCAGGGCGTGTAAAACCACTGACGCCACTTTTAGCTAGAAAGAAACGCAAGTCCTCCCTGAGGTCCGTCTCCCGTTTTTGGTTCATACCGGGTGTGAAACACGCGAGGTAAACGTTACACAAAGCTACGCCACAAAGGCCGTGCTTTGATCATCACCACAAGGCTTTGCTTTTCAACAGAAGCCTCGATCAATTGCCACTTAGGCATGCCACACAGGCAATTCACTCCATGCGTTTGATATCCATCAATATATTTAATAGAAATCAATCACACAGACTAAAATCCAATGTCAGACACACAGTCCATTTACAAGTCCGTTCTGGGTCTGAACGAAACCGGAGGCACCTAGTACCCCGCATATCCATCGATCTCCAAGTACGTCTGGACGATCACTAACTGTTTCCATCTTCTTGGGTGTACAGCCCAATCAAGATCATCAGTAATTACCCAAACGACGTGAAGACCTCCGGTCTACGACCACCGTCTTCAACTTCGACTTATCGTCGTATCAGTTATTCAGAATGGGATAAACCCGGTCTTTCCGAATAACTCGCGTATATATTATAAAAGTGTTACACTAACACAACATACGCCTCATTCCAATTCATTAGTCACTAACCGTAAATTAATCAAGAGAATAATTCCCCAAATATTAACCCCGAAGGCCGAAACCAACATCAGATCAATATCCAGAAAACCATTCTACTTAGCTAACCGACAGTTAGTTTCTAAATTTCACATTCATAGGGAAAGGTTCCCTTTAATTTTATCCAAGATAAATTTCTGAATTTATTCTTTAATCTATCTTTTGAATATCAATTCAAAACTAGTCGGAATTAGCGAACCTTACCGAAGTAATCATTGGTTTTAATTTCCCAATCCCAACCTATTCATCCCATGAAGTAAAACTGGTAATACTTCATATCTAACACCACGGTGTTATCGGTAAATTCAATTACCATTTCACGTTCAAATCTAGTTAAAGATTTAACTAACGCCTGGAGCAAAACTGGTGACACTCCATTTCGATTATTTCAATCTAATTAAAGATTCATTAAAACTCCACTTAGTTTTAATCGCTAACTGGGTTAAAGAATCAGTGTCATTTAAAAACACGGTTCACGATAAACCCAAAATCACATTCGATTAATTATCGGGTTAAAGAACGAGTGTTATTTAAAACACTGTTCACGATAAACCCAAGAATCAATATCAATTCAATTTCCAATTAAATATTATTTAATTGGTACACTTCATTAAATCTAAATAAAAAGATTTAACCTTTTCTCAACTGGGTTCAAGAACAGTGTTAGTGAAGACACCATTCACGACAAACCCAAATCACATTTGATATTCAATATAAGGCTCTGAATAGAAAATATATCGGCTTATATTCAATATCAAATTCTACGATTAACAGATGTCGTTTTGGAAATAACGATATAAATATATATCTTTCAAATTTCCGTAACAACATCCGTATAATCACGAATTCCAACATCGAAATATTCCGAAGACAATTTCGATTCAAATCCACTCCAATACAATCATTGGAAATTCTGGTTATTTTTAAAACCCTTTTTCAAATTCAATTTATTTATTTAAAAATAAATAGAATTATAATTCTAGTTCAAAACTAGTTTATTTCGATAAAAATCTATTTTTATCTTTTCAAATATGGAGTTTTTCATCCCAAATCTTCACAAATCATTTCTTATGATTTTACACAAATTATTGCAATTTTTAATAATTTTATCAAGGCCCGTACAGCCGATTTCCATCAATGGCCATCGAACTGCACTTACAGCGACCTTTTTCGAATTTGATTTGGACGTATCTCCAAATCCAACCGTTAGATTTCAAATTTCTAATATCTGTTAGAAAGCTCTTTTCGATACGAACCCAACGGTTCTGGTTTTAGGAGAATCCGACGGTCGGATCTCCCGTAATGTCCGTTTGAAATAAAGGGTCGAAATTCACGAACTGCCGCGGCGCGGCGCGTTCTATTCAGGCCATTATATTATATATATAATATATATTTCATCGATTTCTATTTAAAACGAATTATATAAATAGTTTTAAATTCGTTTCAAAAGCAATTTCAACTTCCATTTTAATTCAAATCAAAATTGAATTCTTCTTTATAAATTCGTTTTAAAATTCATTTTTATTCAATTCAAATTTCAATTCAATTTGAATTCATTTCAATTCGCTTTCAATTCAATTCGAATTCGTTTTCAATTCATTTCGAAATCGTTTTCAATTCAATTCATTCCGAAATCGTTTTCAATTCAATTCATTTCGAAATCGTTTTTAATTCAATTCATTTCGAAATCGTTTTTAATTCATTTCATTTCGAAATCGTTTTCAATTCATTTCATTTCGAAATCGTTTTCAATTCATTTCATTTCAAAATCGAATAAAATCGATATAAATATCGTTCACGTCAAAATGGCGTCAATCTAATCAACACGGCTTCATATATTCCTTTATTTTCAAATATTCTATTTCAAATATTTCTTTTTCAAAATAGTTGTTATTATCAAAATATCTCGTTCAACACATGACCAATCTCAATGGATGAGTACTGTCAACACATGAACCTTTATTTTATATTGATAAAGATGTAGACTTTATTATTAAAATATTTCGTTCAACACATGACCAATCTCAATGAATGAGTACTGTCAACACATGAACTTTTATTTTATAATATTCTTTATTTTTCAAATTGGAATGAGGCCCAATCAATTACCATACAAAGTTAATTATATGGATTTTCATACAACACATGTATATCATAGCATTGAAAAATAATCAACCATCAACCAAAGTGCACTATACTGTATAAGCATCGAATATAGATATTCAACGCTTATAACAGCCAGTCAATCAATCGATCGACATATTCAATCAATCAGGATGAGTGAACTTCAAATTTCATCCCAACACCCGTGTGGGGTTTTCAAACAATCAAACAAAGATTTTATTTGTGCAGTTGGGCGATGTGTAAAATTTATCGACCCAATCAATGTCCTTCAAATAGGTGTACATAAACAAACCGTCTGGTTTGTAAATGAATATTTATTCACTTCACGTTAAAATTTATATTTTTAACGACAAAACATTTTATTCCATCATATGAATTTCTATTCAGTTCATTCTTTAAATAAAATGATATTTTTATTTTTCTAACTTATTTTAGAAAATTTCGGCGGCATAACGGCACGATACTAGAAACGGGACGAGGCCTAGCCTTATCCCCGGACTAGTGAAGGCCCACGCCATTCACACATCAATCAAAATCACCAAACAACCAAATTCAAGTCAAATCATATAACTAAGCTATGCAACCAAACAAACAAGTCCATGGTCTGTGGACGATTGTGTCGGGTGCTACTAAGCACCGTCTGCATCCTAGTATATATATATAACTAGAAAAGAAATAGAAAGGTGAGAAATTCTCACATATAGCTATCCTAGCTCCACGGCTCTTCATTTGCAGAAGTCTTCGTCGTTTCGCCTTTTTGTCACCTTCGTTGCTGCTTTCACTACATACGTAAAAATCACATTTTTACTTTGCTATTCAATATATAAAAATTCCATTTTTCTATCGAAGTTCAATATATAAAAATTCTATTTTTCTATCGAAGTTCAATATATAAAAATTCCATTTTTCTATCGAAGTTCAATATATAAAAATTCTATTTTTCTATCGAAGTTCAATATATAAAAATCCCATTTTTCTATCGAAGTTCAATATATAAAAATCCCATTTTTAACTCGAAGTTCAATATATAAAAATCCCATTTTTCTATCGAAGTTCAATATATAAAAATCCCATTTTTCTATCGAAGTTCAATATATAAAAATCCCATTTTTCTTTCGATTTAAACAATACAAAAATTATATTTTTATTTTCAAAGCAAATTCATTTTTAAAGTTCAAACCTTTTTCTAAAAATCAGTTTTTACTTTTATTTTAAAATCAGTTTTAATTTTGTTAAAAAATCAGTTTTTTTTTTATATCTTTTATTTTAAAATCAGTTTTAAAATCTTATTTAAAATCAGTTTTTATCTTTTATTTTAAAATCAGTTTTAAAATCTTATTTAAAATCAGTTTTTAAAATTAAATAAACAAAAAGCAAAAAAAAAAACTTACAGCGTGTGAAGGGGAAAGGGGTCAGTGGCTTGAAACGCTGCGGTAGGGGCTCGGCTAGGCGGTGGTTGGTGCATCACGGCGGCGGCTTAGGGTTTCAGGGGACCATGGGATCGACGGGATGGGGTTCTGGGCTGTGGGGGTTTTCGAACGAAGGAGGGGGGGGGCTGTAGGGGAGCGGAGGAGGAGGGGAAGGTGGAGGCGAGGGTGGCAGGGTGCGGCGACTGGGTTGCGGTGGGCCCTGGTTGCATCGGGGAAGGAAGGGGACGGCGAGCGATTTGGGGATCGGGTTTTGATGATTTTTTTTTTATTTCTGATTTGGAAGTCAACGGTAGGGGAGGAGAGGTGATATAAAGGTTTTTATATTATTTAATTTATTTTAATTTTAAAAAGTAACTTTTTCATTTGAACTCGAAACGAGGCCCACCGCCTGTCGTCCATAGCGTTCTACCCCCATTCCGAACACAATGGGATCTGTACCGCAAGTTGATTCGGCTGTTACAATCAGTTTCCGTTAAATTTACATTTAAATCACTTTATTGAATTTTAAACGTACATTTCAAATTACCGGGGCCACATAACAACTCTATAAATTCCATAAAAATATTTTCTAGCTTCGTATTGACGATACGGTCCTAACAAAACTAGTTTCGTCAAATTCTGAGACCGTTAGAAAAATGGCCAATTTCCAGTCGATTAAAATCAACTGAAAATGGTCAAACGCGTTTTCCTTTGCCACGCTCACATATTGATTCGAAAAATTATGAAATTTGGAATCTAGCAATAACTTAACATCACGGACCCAACAAAACTGGTTTCGTCGAAATCCGAGGTCATTTGCAAAATGTCCATTTTTAAGGGCCTGAATTCCATAGCGACTATTCAGAATTTTCAACTGGACATATCTTTTGATTCCCGCTATGAAATCTTGATTATTCGGATTCGTTGGAAAGATATTATCAATTAGATCCTATCATTTTTGGTTTCACTAAAATCCGGATTGTTTTGCACCCGGTACATTCAATTGAAGTTTGAAATCGAATTATCGAACTACCGCGCCATTTTCAATTCTATTTATAATTATATATAAATATTTATATTCTAACGACGACGCGTATAATATATACGTTCGAATTATATTCAAAATAAATTTCTCGTCGATATTATTTAAAATAATCTATTTTAAATATTCAAAATTCGTTAAAATTGCCAAAATAAAAATTTTAAACTGGCCCAGATTTTACGGGTTGTTACAAGTTTTGAGGCTAAAGAGTTTATGGTTTTAGTTTTAGAATATAAATAGCCTCAAAATAATAGTATGAAAATCTATTTTTAAGTAAAAAGAATTCAAGGAAGAAAACAACCGATTTTCAAACAATCGTTTTATATGTGGCTTTATTAATTCAAATATTTTCTTATATATAAACTACACAATCTTGCGCCCTGTAAGATAACGTATTGTATATTAAACGACATTGTACACTCCGTGGTATGGGACACGGAAGTATACGAAGTCGGTTAATTCCAGTATAGTTAGATTGAATCTGATGATTTGGTGTTTTCGATGATTTGGTGCTTTCGATGATTTGGTGTTTTCGATGTTTTCAATTATGAAGCTGATAAGCAGTCAGTGAACCAGTAGTGAGAACGTGTGGTATGGGACACATTGTTACCACTACTCGGGTTACTAACTGTGAGTCAGTGATGCATATTGTGTTTGTTAAGCCAGTACTTTGCTTCGGGAGGAAGCCGAGACTCGGGGGAAGACACGTATACGTATTCACTTGACCGGTGGGTCAAGATACACTCGGATGGGGAGGTCGCAGTGATAGACGCCTAACTTGAGTACGTAAAATAACTGAGCTAAGCTCGGGGGGAGCTATATTATCATGTGGTTGCACGTGCATATTTATTTTTAACGGATCCATATTGTGATGATATTTGTGATTTGATCTATACGATCATACATTGAAGATTACTAGAGTTTAAATTTACATAGATATTTTGTGATTTTCTATGTCGTAGCGTGATGCTCCTTCCGTGATATTTGACTCACTCGAGTTATACGATGATTTTGATGATTTTAATTTGATAATACATAGCTACTGCTCGGGATGAGCAACATTATAGCTTGGGATAGACTTTATTATTATGACATGTGTACATTGCTTATGATTTCTTTTATAATTTGGGTTTGATGATTTTAACTCGATCAGGATGATCGTACATTTGCAAAGAGCATTTGGATTTCGAATCCATCGTATTTTGAGATTTAGATACTTTGGAATGGGGTACTCCCTTCATTGATAAATTAACTCGCTTGAGATGTATATGATAATTTCAGTTATTTTGGTGTCTTGTTTTCATTACGGCTCGAGTACGGTGATGTACTTAGCTTAATAATGGTCCAGAGACTTGAACATTTATCCCTTGTGTCATAATATGTGATCGAAAATCCATTAACCCACTTTATGTCATCATATTCCCAACTCTTATGGTAAAGAGTTGTATATCTTGTGCTTATTTATTTCTTATACTGATTTGTAAACTAGACCGACCCATGTGTGTATTCCTCGGGTCAGACCGAGATGTTTCAAGTGTAGTTGCCGAGCTTGGGGTTAGCAAGTTATGTTTGGGCTGTCTTCACAATAGTTACTTTCATTCGAGTTCATGAGTCGAGTCATTTATTCCTTTAATTGTACCATGTTGTATAAGTATCATGCTTGTATCTATTCTTCGTGTAGCACATGTATTGGTTGTACTCTAACGGTGTAATATTGTGTAACTGTTCTGTGGACTGTGTCTGTATTCTTATATGTACTGTGTTCTGAGCCGATCCTATAGCTGTTGTGGAATTGTATTAGGTAAGTATTAAGTATGTCGAGCCTCTTAAAAGAAAATTTGCAAGCACTTTCTCGACATGCTTAAGACCTGCTAATGCAAATCTACGAGTGGTTTCCTTTAACCATCCCTATTCTCCGCTCTAATAGATAGTATTACCTAGTAATGCTCTTTATTAGAGTGGGTTTCGGGGTGGGGCGTCACACTGGCCCAACAAATAGACGAGCACATTGCAGCGTACTATCAGGAGCATGGGTCGACGCCTGGGGAGGGAGATGCTGTTGTTGAAGGCGAAGACGAAGAAGAAGACGATGATGACGAGGAAGAAGATTAGTTTGGTTATTCTTATGCTTTGGTATGTACAGATACTTTGTTTTTTATATGCTAGATGCACGTACAATGGTATGGTGTGTTTGGATATATATGATGATGATATGTGACGATGGTACGACTATATGTGATGATGGTATTTATTTTTGGATTTGTGACAATGGTATGTTATGATGGTGTATATTATGATTTGAATTAATTATTGATGAGTATTGGTGAATTGATGGAATGATAGTGGTGTGATAGTCAGTATTGATTATACTGGACTGATATTAGAATGTTGTTGTTGTTGTGTGGATTGAGGGAAAGGAATAACTATGTAGTGCAGAAAATATGTTCTAGATTTATGACGGTTAGCGACGGCTTATAGGTTTCTGATTTGGGATGACTAGCGACGGCCTATTTGCAACGGTTTGTAACGCCTTGTTATGGCTCCTCGGGAAACAAACTACTTACCACGTATGTTGCCACGTGGACAAGTTTCCGTTGCAAGCCGTTGCAATTTAAGCGACGGAGCCATCGCTTTTCCCATCGCTTTTTCTATGGGCGACAACGTCGGTTAGCGACGCCCGCCGGTGCTTTTTTGCCATCGCAAATCACTATGTTCTTTCTAGTGAATGTTGATAGATAACAACTTACTAGACTTTGATGAATTCTTGTTATACAGTACTATAAAAAAATTATTAACAACGGTGCCATCAATTAGAGAGAAATCTTAGAATCAATAATATCCAAAGAAGCATCGTAAAAATGAACAGAAGACAATCAGACATCTCAAAAGACAAATCATCAACATGAGGCGACTTTAATAAACCAACAGAAAGACTACACACCTAGTGAACAAAACTTGTTGCACTAATTCCTAAAAGAAGAAAAGAAGGAATGCAATCAAAGCATACACACCTAAATTGCACCAAAACGAACAGGAAGACTCCAAGTGTTCAGAACAGAAAGAAAGATGCTTCAGTCTTCAAGATATCCATCAACCATCGTTCTCCTCTTTAAGATGGATAAAGTAGCATCCATTTCTTTTTTGGATCTTTCTTGCGTTTCACTCAAATACTGCTCAGCCCTGCGGTAGAAGATCTGAAAAACGGCCCTACGGTAGAATTTCACATTAATCTGGTCACAACTAATATAATGCATGTTACTGTTATTGTGTTTCTTCAGACTACATTATGTGTTATATAAATATTTATATATATAAGTTATGATCGCGGATGTTGCTTATTTAGTACCGTTTTGTAGTTTCTTGATGCCACACTAAAGTTTCTATTTAATTTTGCTTCATTCCTTTTAATATTCAAAGAAACATATGCTTTTTTCTCTTTATGTTCAAATTATAAAATAGGAATAGTTAAATCATGTAACTATTCGTCTAAACTGCATGGAACATGTTGCTTTAGTGTGTTACCAGTCATACACTATTTTTGTTTTCCTTTCATAGAAACCAGGTTAACTAGCCAATGTCCTCTAAACTTTGTGTCAAACCCAACGGAAGTTTAACTATACATTTTTATTAGAACACTACATAAAATACATAATAATAAAGATACGTAAATGTCATCCTAGTTAATTTATAAGGAGAAAGAATGACCAAATAAAGAGGAGTAAGGCGTTATACCACATTTAATATGCATGGATACTTTTATATAAAAGGAAACGGTTAAAATTTACCCTTGTAGCTATTTTATTTGGAATAACTATACACGATACTATATTAATGTATCTTCCATTTTTATTTTTTATTTTATATATATTTAATCTCTAATATCACCTCCTAAATGGATATTTTGATTTGTTTTATTCAATCAGGGGGATTTGTTTTTCATCTAGATTAGACTACAACCGCTAGTTTGTTCTATTATATACGAAAACTTTAATTTCACAACCAATCAATTAAATGTAATTAGAGGTTTGTATCTAATTAGAGATCAAAATAAAGATTGAATGCAACTTGCAATTTCCTTGGACAAGTTACCTCTAATTAATGACAAATTGGCATGTCTACCTTAGATCTATATAGACTTCGTTTTAATTTTTCCCATACAAACCTAACTGTTAACGATATTTTTCGTCAACACAGGAGATAGGTCTAAGGAACTGGATCTAAGGGGAAAATGGTATTATTTAGTTCCCACAAGCTTGAGTTAGTTCATTGTTTCCTAGATATCAAGGTCTCAAACCCGAAGATTAGTTACTCTTCCCTCAAGGGGTAAGTATCACGCTTACGAGACTTAAGGACCAACGGTTACCTTGAGATAAGGGTTTCGTTAACACTATACAAGTTAGGAAGCTAAACAGCTAGCGTAAAGGTGTTCTGGTAATCTAAGGGAAAGGGTAAGGCTTGCGTATGAAGCCTTTATCGATGAGAAAGAATAATATAGTTAAGTACCAGCTGAAAGGTTTTGATTGAGAAGCATTAAACAACATAGCACAACAATATACCATATAATAAGCAAAAAAATAAATGAAGAACATGAAAATTTATAGCGGTTCGGTTCAGATTGAACCTACGTCCACTTTAAGGGCTTTGGTGATTTTATTCATAGAGGAGGTCACGTGTGAGAAATCCCTAAATCGATTTACAAATTAGTGTTTTCTCACTAGGAAATGAAAGAAAGATTGTGGAATGAGGAAAAGTCCCCCAAAATGAGATCCCTAGGTCTTATTTATAGGCAAATTGGGCCTCCTTCTGTTGTGAGCCCAATAGAAGCCTCTTTCGGATGCTGAGCTAAGGTTCAGCCTCCCTTGTAACTTTCGATTCCGGCAGAAAGGTATCGACCGCATTTCTTTTTATCGAATGTCTTCATCGATGTTTTCTTGCCTTTGGAATATCGATCTCTGGCTTTCGGGAGTGGTTCTGCTGACATGCCTTTCGGTGGCTTGTTCTCGGAATCTGAGAGCTTAACTTTGGTGGCTCTCGGTTTCAGGACCACTTGTCTCAGTCTGCATCTATACTTCTCGGTTTTGGTAATGGATCATGGAATCTTTCATAGCGGTAAAGGGTGTCGGTTTTAGCTGCCTTTTTTTCTTCTTATGTCTCGACTTTCGGTGTTGAACCGAGATGGCTTTGGTGTCGAATATATGTTTGATATTGACTTAGCTTCCTTTATTTATTTATGTATATGTCTTTATCTTCAATCATTATTGTCTTCCACCACCCTATTCTTCCTTTAATGATTGCTCCAGATGGTTTAGGTCTTGTTACTGGTATCGGTACCAAGTCAGTTCGTACCAATAGCTTCTTCTTGCCCTGTTTCTAGCACTTTGCTTTAGTGTCTCTCTTTGGCTATAAATTTATGCTCTTGGGATGCCTTCCGTAATGCTGAAGCTACCTCTTGATGTCGATATTAATACCAAGTAAATTGGTATCAGTAGACTCCTTCTTTCTTCTATTGGGTTTCGAATCGTATACCTTCAGTAACCTCTTATTACAAGCTTCTGGTATCGTGTGAGATGCCTTCGGAGCTGCTTCTCTGTGCTTCCTTTAGTGTCGACATTTCCTTGTCGGTGTCTTCTTCTTTTGTATTGGTTCTAAACTTCCTCCTTTCCTGTCCTTTTGGATCTTCACTACTATTTTCAACCTTCTGCTATCGGTGTTGGACCGATATTCTTGTGCCCTGCTGTCGGCCTTGATTTACTTAAGCCTCTCCCATAATGTTGTAGTGGTCTTAGTGATAATACCAATTGTTGATGCTTTCTCAATTTGGATCCTCTTTGCTGCCGGTATTGGCTTTCGGTTTGTCTCTTTCGGCTTTTCCTCCATTGTCCTCAGTGTTGTCTCTTCCTTTCCCTTTGGCTTTGATGTTGGCTCTTCGAGAGCTACTTTCGGCAGCATCTTATCTTTGCTCTTTACTTTATGATCCTAGTTTCGCTGTCTGATCCCTTTGCCCTTTCGGCTTTGGAATCCTTGGTTCTTTATATTTGGCCCGTGCAAATTTTGGTGTTAAAAATTAGCCCCTCTGGTATAAAGAAGCATTTGTTCTTTTGGACAAACTCCTATGGCTCTTGCGCAGCTTTCCTATTACTCAAGGTCATTATTAGTTTCATATAACTCAAAGTATTCATGCAAGGGGAAGCATAAATCTTCTTTAATCATAATAGAACTTGAACCTGAATCATAGGTTATAAAAATTTAGTGTGTAATATCAAACATGCATCCATGTGGGACCTTATGATGTGTCAAATATTATTTTGACCATAATTCATGGTCAAATATTAGGGTTAAATATGCCATGAGTTTTGTAACGACCCGGTAAAGGAATTCGACGCCCAAATTCCGACAATAATACATAAACCCGTATTACTTGCCAAAACTCAAGTATCGAAAACACCAGATAGTTATTAGGAAGAAATTAGAGGGCGAGAAAAGAAAGAAATATTAAAAATAAAAGAAGAAGAAGAACCAACACAACACAGAGTCTCACGTCGCAGCGGAACAAAATATAATATAGAAATAAATCTTAATTGAGAGCTTAAAATAAAACTTATAATCATCAGAGTACAACACATCTGGACAGTTATAACAACCTGTCCTCATATACAATCACACATGGAATAATACTATAGAATATCATAAGTCTGAACTTTTCCAGCCCGTCTCTTCACAGCATCTGATAACCTGAACCTGTAAAACTAGGTCTAACACGAGCATTACAAACGCCGGATCAGTCTAGTGAACCAGAGTGAGAAAATACACTAAGTTTAAAAGTATCATCCAACTTGATTTTAACGTCAAATCTTTTCGAAAGAATAGGATAATCGTAAGACAAATCTACACATAAACATGGACGGTTTTTACCTTACGATGACCCAAATTTTTTTGGAAATGATATCTTTTCTGATATTATAATAATGTCTAAATACAAATAAACATCAATCTAGCAGAACGCTTGCATCTCACGCTCTACATATATAGTATACAATCAAAACCGTGGGCTCTTATTGGAGAACGGGTTTCCTAGTATGGTATGTGATTACGTTCCGATAGTGTATCTATAGAGAGGAGTACACCAGATTCAACAAGAACATCTTGCAACCCAGGTTAAACATGACCGACCACTCACTTCGCTTGAGAGTACCAAATGTATTGTCACCTTACGGCTTTTTGTCGCGACCACCGTAGTTCCCGGGAGATACAGAAATGAAAAGAAGTAACTAATATGAATATTCTCTAAATTGTGACAATACACCCTAATTGGGAGCGACCCACTTAGCTATGCGACCTACCTGATTTATACCATTTCCCGGTTGATGAGGCTTGAGGTTTAAATCTTCTTTTCAAAACATCTGGCCACCATTCTCTTTGAATGCCATATCGTCAGATCTGCCAGAAAATCACTAATCGACGTCCACAAAAATAATCTAGTTATTAAGCTAAGAGAATTGCTATTCTCCTCTACAACTATGGTACGTTTGAAGAAATCAATGTACGCAATCCCTTTGGAAATACTCTATCAGACAACCATCCATACAAGTCATCCAGGAACAGGATGAACCAAAGGAACACTCCTACCACATCCTAGGTATCACCCTATAGATCAGCAGCGAGAAGTCCTTGTGATCTGCCGATTCCAACCATGACAGAATCAAAGTGCACCTCTAATTGCAAGTCCGAGGTTTTAAGTAATTCTTCCACTTTATGAAGATCGACGGTCTTCAATACTCCAACTCTATCATCATCTAATATCTTCAACGTTCACGTATTTGTTGGTTGGAATGGTTTTGAATATAAATTTAATCACGGTCTTTCGGTACCAATAATCGTATTGGCCTGATTTGATAGTCGGTTATTTAACTACAAAATAAACAATCATTCAGTCATAAAGATAAAAATAGATTTACTGGTTCATTATTCAACATCACTTAGCTTCTTTAATTAAAAATAATCAACGAATGGTTAAATTTAAACTTCTAAATCTTTCAATAATTCGAACATAGTTTTAACTTCTTATTTTAATCTATGAATATACTAAAAATCATTTCCTTTTTTATATACTTAGAAAAATATCTTATAATCATATCAAGTTTCCCATCTTACTATCATTTACAAAACTTTGCAAAACATTTTCTACCTCATTATTCATTATCTATAACTGGAAAATCAATTCAACTTATTTTTCATAAATTAATGTAACGAAATCTCTTTTATTTCTTTGCTTGAAAACAATAACCAATGCTTATTCGTATATAATAAACCTATTTCAAAACTCAACTTTACATTTCCTTTTAACTCGAAAATTTCGTTATATTTTCACGCAATTCCCTTTTGTTCCTTTATATTGGAGATATCATTTTATTCATATATATATATATATATATACACACGTTCTCAAGTCTTTTCATATCCGTTACTCTGGAAATCCCATTATATATATTCTCGAGTCCTTCTTATTTCCTTTGTCCTCAGAAATCATATTATATCTTCTCAAATTTTTTATTTTCGTTACTTTGGAAATATTATTATATATTCCCAACTCCTTTCAATTAACGTTCATTTTGATTTCTCTTATGGAAATAATGAATTATTGCTAACCTCTTTACCACTACAACTAATATCATCCTCAGATAATCCTAAATTCGTTCAAGTTGGGGTATTTTAACAACCTCTCAGACCTTGATCAACAACGTTCTTATCTTAAGACAGATATGAGTTGTAATTCAAAAACCGATATTCATTCTAATATCAAACAAATCCCTTTTAACTATTTTATTTAAATTATGGTTTTATAAACCTTCTTACTTTTGAAAATATCCCTTTATAAATATAACCATTATTTGTTAATTCATCGATTAAGTAGTTGTTTACGAAAACATCCCCCTTTAACTTCTACTTCTTTAACAATTCGTTTTACAACACGGATTTTTGTTATAAAATCCCATTACTAACTCCATTACCAAATTCACATTTAACAAATCCCTTTTTCTAATCCATTCAACCCTTTTCCTGCTTTGAAAATCATTTTTCAATTTCATCCACCTTAATTAATTTCATTATTAAGTATCGCCAACTCAAAATCAACACTATCACTTCTCATTTCTTTCATAAACCTCGTTTATACAATTATAGTTTAATGTAAAACCATTTTTATCACACTTCCCTTTTACTTAATTCAAACATTAAGTAAACATCAAATTTAAGCTATAGTGTTCACTTAAAACCTCTATTTATAACTTTATTTTAAATCTCAGGTTTTAAATAAAAACCTGTTCATATACCTATTTCACAGTTCAACTAGATTCCATTTCACTCTTGGGTTTGTTTATTTCGATGGATTGCGATTACATGGTAATTACTTAAATTATTATTACTAAAATAAAAATTTACCTCAATATTAACTTTTGTAAAATTAGTTAATTAATTTATTAACTAAAATAAATAATAAATTTCCTTTTTAAACTCTTATTGAAGTTTAACATATATTCGTTAAGCTATTTCAATATATTAATTCAAAATAAACTAATTTACTTAATACTCAAATCTCAGTTTAATGGTTGACTTGGTTAACTCAAAACATGGTTATTTCTTTAACCAAATCCAATTAATTCCTCCTTTAAATTAATTAACAATATAATTAATTTAAATAACTTCATTTAATTATTTCTTAGAACAATTAATCCAAATTCTTAACTGTTACTTTTATTTCTGGTCCACTTCTTATAAATCTTATTTACATAATAATTTGCGTTATAAAACATTTATAATTTTTTATAAACTTAAATAATACATAAATTAAATAATACATAAATTTCCTTTTTAATAAACTTTTATTCAAACTACAGATTCCAAACTCTATCTTCAGTTATAAAATAAATTTTATAACTTCATTTCTGTCGATTCACTTGACGGTAAATCCATATTTAAAAACGACTTATTTTTCAGCCATTTGCCTCCAATCACTCAACCAATATTAACCCTTGGTAAATATCATAACAAATGTTAAATTACGATTCAACAATCAATAACCAATCAATCATCAAATCAGGTTGGCCATATAGTTCATATAATGGTAATATGAAAATAAACAATAAATTTGAGGAATCCAGTTGGATCCCTCCAACCTGTTTTTCCCTGCATCCAAATACGTTATCTCAAATAAAATCATTGGATAATAATTATCAAATTTAAACTAATAATTTATATAATAGTCAATAATAATAATTTAACACAAAAATAACAATTCAATAATTTATTAAATTTAACACGTATATTTTATTAACGTGACCAACAAGGTAAGTAACCTCAATTGGTTCCAATTGCTAAAATAACGATTTGGTTTTTCACTAAAATTAAACAATATTTAATTTCATTAGTTTAGTCAACATATAATTAACAAACAATCAACCATTAGCAACCATATCACACAATTATAAAACCCGACTTATATATATAAGTGGGAAGAACTGAGTGAGTTTAACTCACCTTGATTTGATTTATTGCTTGAAGTGGTTCAGTTACAGTTAAATTAAATAGTCGTTTAATTTAACTATGAATTCCTGTTGATTCCAGAACAGTCCAAATTAGCTTCAATGTAGTGTTCGTCTCCACGATCGTAACGCAACTAGCTTCGTTTGATTCTGTAAATATAAACACAAGTTGTTATTCAAATTAAAACTAACTCCTTAATTAGACTTTAATTAAAACTAATTAATTTCATTTGATAAGTTGATAAAAGGGGCCGACATTTGTTTGACACCCACTGCCCTTGTTTGAAAACATGGATCCATGGTTTACGAAATGAAATTAAACTCATTAGTTAACATCTTATTAATCTAATTATAGTTAAAACTTAATGGTCTATTTACAGTTAAAAACTTAGTTGAGCACATTATTCTTAAATTCTTATTACCCTAGGCCGACAATTTTTGTTTGATTCTCATTCCACATGCAAAAATCATCAATGATTTAGTGAATATGGTTTTAACTCAATAATTAAAATCTAAGTAAATTGGTTAAACTATACGGGTTGAACAAATTACATTTCGAAGAATTAACCCAGGCCCGATATCTACGTTTTCACCCTGCTACTTCAAATTCTCGTTATCTTATTCGTTCGGCAACCTAGACCGAAATCCTTCTCCATAAATCGAGCCGCCACACCGTTGACCGAAACTCCATCTAACCTTGTAGACTTCTGCGCCTTGGCCTCCTCACCCATCACCTAAAATATCGTTACACTCGGCTCCATCCTCCGCCAGTAAAAACCACGAAACTGTCACGCCTTCATTGTCCAATACTGGCCACCACCGTACGCCAGACATGATCACCACTGGTTATGATAAGGAACTCGACAAGCCCTACAGATTTGCAGAAGAAACTATTTGATTTCAGTGCGTGGATTGGTAGATCGAATAGCAGAAAATATGGAGGATTCTAGTCGTTAAAAACAATGGTGGAAACAATAATTCTAGTTGACAACGGGCGAATTTCAATTAGGGTTTGACCCTTTGTATCGTGTATTTTTAGACAAGGGTAATATTTAAATATTAATATATAAAACATAGAGATGAAGTATCATTTTAAAACAAGCACATACAACATCCGTTTGGGATGAAAATTCACACACTAGCATAAAACAATGTTCCGGACACGATGGAAAAAGTTTCGTCGATTTCCAAGCTCGTCTATGAAATTTCTTTTATAGCTCATAGATGTGAATTGATGCACATTTAAATTGTGTATGATCACAAAATAAATCCAAATGACTTGAAAATTTAAATACCACAATTATAAATCATTAGGAACTTATTAAAATTAATTTCATTGAAAACTGAATTCGTTCGAAAATCATTTATCCTTAAATACCAAATTAAATCGACCAAATGATTAAATAAAAACAAATATGTTTATGGCTACCATTGTCACATACGACATTGGTTTACCACAAAATTTAATATTGTACAATAATTTAACATTATTGTTCCAATGAAATTAATTTCATCAAAAACCGAGACCGTTCACAAAATAGCCATTTTTAAGGCTTATAAAATATCGAAGAAATATTTTATTAATTCCAAAATAATCCGGTTAAATAATAATAAATTATTAACAATGTGTATATCCAAATAAAATTATCATATAACTTCACATATAACCAAATATGGATTTAAAAATTGATATCATCAAATTTGAGCTAAGAAGGTATCCAAATTATATAAAAACCCTATTAAATATATTAAATAACGTATCGTTTATGAACGAATACCACAGCGACTATTTGAAAATTTGAATTGGGTATAACTAACAATTTATAACATAAAATCTCGATTTTTCTCTTCCATGTTAAAATTATAATCAATAGGATTCAAACGTTTCTTGCTTCATAGAAATCCGACTTATATCGGATCCTGTATATTCAATTCAAGTTTAAAACTTAATATTACGAACTACCGCACCATTTCGAGCTCGATTTAAATTAAACATAAATTTAACGTTCAAAATCCATTTTATAAATGAGTTCAATATTAAAATCCATAAATATTCCAAATAAAATATTAAAAATAATAGAATAATTTAAATATCTGACCACTAAAAATACGGGACATTACAATTTTAGAAAACTTCCCTTTATGAAGTGTTGCATGACCATAATCCCTGTTGGAAAGCTTTGGATGGGATGTCCATGATACCTGCTTGTACACTAACTTATGAACTTTTATCTTGAAACAACAATGGTATATTCGAACCCGATTGTTTGAAGGAAACGAGTCTAAATATCTGTCTTTCGAAAATATTGTAATTCTAGAATTCTCATTTGGAAATACCAAGGAAGGTGGTTTAAGGCTCAGAGTTGAACTTGTGCAACAAGAATTTGAAAACTTGAATGTACTGGGAAAATGAAAACTTACGAATACAAAATCAGGTATCAGAAATTTACATCTGCAATTAGTAGAAATCCCATGACTCACACTTAGGTTAGTGGAAACTAGAAACCATATAGAAGCCCCGAGACTCAAACTCTGGTTACTGGAAATCAGAGGTCATATAGAAACCCCAAGACTCACGCTCGGGTTAGTGAAAACTAGAAATCATATAAAATTCCCGAGACTTATACATGGGTGTACTGAAATCAGAAATCACAACAACCCCGAGACTCACACTCAGGTAAATATAAATCAGAAATCACGTAGCAACCCCGAGACTCATACTCGGGTTAGGGGAAATCATAAATCATATAGAAACCCCAAGACTCACGCTTGTGCAAGTGGAAATCAGAATTCTCATAAAAGCTCGAGACTCACACTCAAGTAAATAAAAATTACATGGGAATCATATCTGAAATTAGTGGAACCCCCAAGGTCCACGCTTGGGCAAAATAAGAAATCGGGAATCCCGAGACTCATGCTTGGATAAATAAGAATCAGAAATTCTCATGGGAACCTTGGGATTCACCTTGAGGTAAGTAGAAAACACATGGAAATCGCATCTAAGATTTATGAAGTTTCCAAGTCTTATGCTTGCGTAAATAAAAGCCAGACTTCGTATATGAAAATAACAAAAATCCCAAGACTCAACCTTAGGTAAATAAAAGATTCGAATGTCATAAAAATTATTGACGGAAAGGTAATTCTTGTTTAAATATTATGGAAATAAGACCATAGACTCCCTTCTAGGCATAATAGTGACCTCGTGACCCTTATTTGAGTATTGGTAGGCCAGGAGTTCTATCTCCGAAGATGAAAGAAATCTTGTTTAAGCTATACCGATCTTTACTTGAATCTCCTTTACTGTTATCTGTGTAACATATAAAAACTAATGTTTTTGTGTTAGATTCTTGCATAATGCTTAAGGTTTTTCCTACATCGTTTTTCGATTAAGTCCTTATGAGTAGGAAATATTGTGATAAAGGTATTGTGACAACCTAACTTTCGTGCCTGACCATTTACAGCACAACTTTATGGGGAAGTTTGTAAACTGTATAGAAACTATATGATATTTAACCCTCATTTGTGTTTGGAATATTTTACACATGCTATTGTTGTAATCCTTCCGCTAAGAGTATCATGTATATAATGACTTGTATACTTATTACGGGGTATTGTCAGGATGAAAATTAAGTAAAGTATGAGCTCATGACGGAATGGTGTGCTCATCATTTTCTTGTACCATATCGGAATAATGAATAGCTTTCCTGTGTATATATATAGGTTTAGAAAATCTCCTTGAGCGAAAAAGGAATCCCCACTCTTCGTTTGAAGGTTTTTCAGATATAGACTGGAGTTATCACCCTAAACGCTGATAGCAGACCCCATTCCAATAGACAAGGCCAAGGTCTCTTAACCTACTTTAGGGTATCGAGTAGGAAGTTCAGAATCTCTCTTTCTGAAAATGTGAATTGAACTGCCGAAGTACACATTCGGGAGTTTTATGGGAGAAGGCTAGAAAACATGTCTAGTAATAGTAGCTAATAGCTTTGAAACCCAAATTTAGGTATTTGATGGAAGACCAGATATCCACATCCGAAGATAATAAAAATCCTGAATCAATTCAGATTAGGGTATTCGATAGAAGACCAATAATCTATATCTGGAAATAATAGAAGTCCCAAACCAACCCAGATTCGGGTATTTGATAGAAGATCAGAAATCCACTTCTGGTAATAATGAAAGCCCCGAACAGACTCAGATTCGGGTATGTGCTAGAATTGGCTAATTGGGCCTTGGGAAACATTTTCCAGGTCTTGTTTCGGTTTACTAGCTAAACCCTTGAGCTTTAAGTTGGTTTGTAAGCCAATTTTTGGGCTTTGTTTTTTATTTGATAAGTTACTTCCTCAGGCTTTGATTTGATTTGATTTGATGAACCACTTCCACGGGCTTGGCTCTTTCGAAGCAGAGATTGTATGTGCTTCATGTGCTCCCTTTGAGCTTTCGTTCCCTTCTACGGGATGGTGTGTAGGTATAGGATGTACATGCCTAGGATGAAAACACACAGTTCGTGGTGACAACACATCTCGCGGGCGAGCACACAGCTCGCAAATGCGAGAACACATCTCGCGGGCAAGTACACAACTCGTGGGCAAGCACACAGCTCGCGGGTGCAAACACACAGTCCGCGGAGAGACCACATCTCGCGGGCGAACACACAACTCGCGGGTGCAAACACACAGTTTACGGCAAGAACACATCTCACGTGATCACATAGCGCTTTAAGGGCAAGCACACATCTCGTGTGAGCATATAGCTCAAAGTAGGGGGTTGTTTACATATTAAATATTGTAAGCGTGTTCGAAAATTCTCTAAATGCATTGATCTACTGCTTGAATTAAAAGAAATGTTACCATACTTTCATGATGTCTAGTTGTCCTTTTAAAGTACGGGGCACGATGAAGTTATGTGACCGGGGATTCGGCAAATGCGACATGTGCGTGGCTCGCGACATTGATTAGCACAATGATCATTTGATCCACAGTTGTAGCAGCTTCCGCGAACAAAGTTTGAAGTTTTAGTCTTGGAGGCCCTGCGCCTTTTTTCATGTTTGAATGAGACTTTGGATTTTCAATGAGATATCTTTTCTTGTTGGAGTTCCGTTTCGAACTATCGAATTCGTCCATACAAATGAATTTGTTTGCTTGGAGATAGGAATCTTGCAATCTTCTGCATTCGCGGATATATAGCTCCTTTCAAAATGGTGTATTCTCAATTAGACCTGAATAAACAGCGATGAGTTTCTCCCGGTCATTAATGTTTTCCTCTTTTAGGGACTCGGCCTTAAACCTTTCCAAGTAACTACTCAAAGATTCTCCATATAACCCATGGTCAGACTTTTGCAAATGCAAAATTGTGTTGAGAAATCATGAGAGAACTGCTTCCATGAATAAATGGCATTCTCTTGGTATTGTCCATACCATTTGGCAGCCGCTCCTTGAAGCGTTATTGGAAATAATCGACATCTTACAGCACCAGAAGTATCATAGACGTCCAATTGGCTATTGGAGGCCATGAGATGGTTGTCGGGGTCAGTAGTTCCATGATATTTCATGGTTGGGGTCTTCACACGTGAAGGTATCACTGTATTCTTGATTTCATCTTTAAAGGGTGTCGTTCTTTCATTGTCTCCAATATCCCTATCCAAGATTCTTTCCCTTTCAGTTCCGAATAGCTTTTTGATGGTTTTCTCCGCCATGTTCCTAAAATAAATTTCCAAGCCTCCATGGTTTGATCTTTTGGGACTAGACTCTCCAGTAGTTGAACTTCCAAATTGTTCTTTGCCATCGTTGTACTGGATCTCGTTGCATCTTTTATCTAATGGATTAGTTCCTTCCATCTTGGAAGAAATCGAACAAGTTTTCTTTCTCATTTCCAACTCCTAAATGGCTAAACTTTCCTTTGGAGACTTGACTTCATCCTTCCGTTTCGGTTTGGTGTCTTACGAAGACCCTTGTGATCGAGTATTACAACATAAACCCTTTACTTCGAGTATTTGTCATTCCAGGGCCTTGCTGCTCTTGGCCCCCTCCTTTACAAAACTCAAGTTCAAAGGTTGTATTAGAATTGTAGGCCTTCCTGCTCCCATAGCGTGTTAACCAAATGACATGGCTATATTCACTGTTAATACTTGATTACTTCTTTGTGACTTTAAACTAACATGTAGATTTGATGGGGATCTAGTTCAGCTATCAAATTCAGAAGGTGCTTTCATCTTTGATTCTGCTTGATATAAGTCAATCATCGAGGTCCTTTGTGCCGAGATCTCTTCAATAGACCTCCTAGTAGCTTCAATCTGCAAAGCCAAATATAATGCTTCTAACTAGTTATTCTCCCCTCCTGTTAAGTTTGAAGGTTTTTTGGTTTCCAGATTTTCTGAGACAATATTCGAAAGTGTGCTATTTTCCAAAACAGTTGATGCGTTGGAATCTTGTTCCCAATTTTCTTTTGTTCTAACCATCTTCAATGGGTATTAGTAGTGTCTTTTACGATATAAAGGAAGATAAGGTAAAGGATTTATGTCAGGAAGGGAGAAGTATGGAAGGAAGGTTAAGATAGGGACGAAGATACAGGAAATATGGCTGAGGATCCAAGGATACACTACTCTTTACATAACTTGGATCAATGATGTTTTAAGCAGTTGATTGGCATTCTTAGAAGCTCTTTACCAACATTCTTTATTTGTAATCTTGCTTCTTTAAATCTTAGTCCAATCCGGGATGAAACAACACAGTTAGAAACGTGGCAAGGTTACCTAACGGGTTGAAGGTAAGAAAAGAAAACAGAGGTTCAAGCCCTCCTTCTAGCGCCAAATGTTAACGATATTTTTCGTCAACACCGGAGATAGGTCTAAGGGGAAAATGGGATTATTTATTTCCCACAAGCTTGATTTAGTTCACCGTATCCTAGATATCAAGGTCTCAAACCCGAAGATTAGTTACTCTTCCCTCAAGTAGTAAGTATTAGGCTTACGAGACTTAAGGACCAATGGTTACCTTGGGATAAGGGTTTCGTTAACTATATACCAGTTAGGAACCTAAACGGCTAGCGGAAATGTGTTTTGGTAATCTAAGGGAAAGGGTAAGGCTTGCGTATGAAGCCTTTATCGATGAGAAAGAATAATATAGTTATGTACCAACTGAAAGGTTTTGATTGAGAAGCATTAAACAACATAGCACAACAATATACCATATAATAAGCAAAAAAAAATTTGAAGAACACGAAAATTTATAGCGGTTCGGTTCAGATTGAACCTACGTCCACTTTAAGGGCTTTGGTGATTTTATTCATAGAGGAGGTCACGTGTGAGAAATCCCTAAATCGATTTACAAATTAGTGTTTTCTCACTAGGAAATGAAAGAAAGATTGTGGAATGAGGAAAAGTCCCCCAAAATGAGACCCCTAGGTCTTATTTATAGGCAAATTCGGCCTCCTTCTGTTGTGAGCCCAATAGAAGCCTCTTTCGGATGCTGAGCTAAGGTTCAGCCTCCCTTGTAACTTTCGATTCTGGCAGAAAGGTCTCGACCGCATTTCTTTTTATCGAATGTCTTCGTCGATGTTTTCTTGCCTTTGGAATATCGATCTTTGGCTTTCGGGAGTGGTTCTGCTGACACGCCTTTCGGTTGCTTGTTCTCGGAATCTGAGAGCTTAACTTTGGTGGCTTTCGGTTTCAGGACCACTTGTCTCAGCCTGCATCTATACTTCTCGGTTTTGGTAATGGATCATGGAATCTTTCATAGCGGTAAAGGGTGTCGGTTTTAGCTGCCTTTTTTTCTGCTTATGTCTCGACTTTCGGTGTTGAACCGAGATGGCTTTGGTGTCGAATATATGTTTGATATTGACTTAGTTTCCTTTATTTATTTATGTATATGTCTTTATCTTCAATCATTATTGTCTTCCACCACCCTATTCTTCCTTTAATGATTCCTAAACCCGAAGATTAGTTACTCTTCCCTCAAGTAGTAAGTATTAGGCTTACGAGACTTAAGGACCAATGGTTACCTTGGGATAAGGGTTTCGTTAACTATATACCAGTTAGGAAGCTAAACGGCTAGCGGAAATGTGTTTTGGTAATCTAAGGGAAAGGGTAAGGCTTGCGTATGAAGCATTTATTGAGGAGAAAGCATAATGTAGTTAAGTACCCGCTAAAAAGGTTGGATTGAGAAGCATTAAACAACATAGCACAACAATATACCACATAATAAGAAAAATAGTTAAAGAACACGACAATTTATAGTGGTTCGGTTCGGATTGAACCTACGTACACTTTAAGGTGTTTGGTGATTTTATTTATACAGGAGGTCACATGAGGAATCTCCAAATCGATTTACAAATTAGGGTTTTCTTGCTAGGAAATGAAAGCAAGATTGTGGAATGAGGAGAAGTCCCCCAAAATGAGACCCCTGGGGTCCTATTTATAGGAAAACTGGGCCCCCTTCTGTTGTTAGCCCATCAGAAGCCTCTTTCGGATGTTGAGCTAAGGTTTCGGCCGCCCTTGTAACTTTCGATTATGGCAGAAAGGTTTCAGCCGCCTTTCTTTTTATCAAATGTCTTCACTGATGTTTTCTCGCCTTCGGAATATCAATCTCAGGCTTTCAGGAGTGGTTCCGCTGACACGCCTTTCGGTTGCTTGGTCTCGGAATCTGAGAGCATAACTTTGGTGGCTCTCGGTTTCGGGACCACTAGTCTCGGTCTGCATCTATACTTCTCGGTTTTGGTAATGGATCATGGAATATTTGGTAGCGATAAAGGGTATCGTCTTTAGCTGCCTTTATCTCTTTCTGCTTGTGTCTCGGCTTTTGGTGCTGAACCGGGACGGCTTTGGTGTCGAATATATGTTTGGTATTGACTTAGCTGCCTTTTTTTCTTTATGCATATGTCTTTATCTTCAATCGTTATTGTCTTCCACCACCTTAGTCTTCCTTCAATGATTGCTCTAGAATGTTTAGGTCTTGTCCACTTGTGTCAGTACCAAGACTGTTAGTACCAATAGCTTCTTCCTGACCTGTTTCTAGCCTCTTGCTTTAGTGTCTCGCTTTGGCTATATAGGTATGCTCCTAGAATGCCTTCCGGTAATGTTGTAGCTACCACCTGATGTCGATATTAATACCAAGTAAATTTGTGGTAGTAGACTCTTTCTTTCTTCTACTGGGTTTCAGATCGTATACCTTCGGTAACCTCTTATAACTCGCTTTCGATATCATGAAAGATGCCTTCAGAGCTGCTTCTCTGTGTTTCCTTTAGTGTCGGCATTGCCTTGCCGGTGTCTTCTTCTTTTGTATTGGTTCTAGACTTCCTCCTTTCCTATCCTTTTGGATCTTCACTACTATTTTCAACCTTTTGCTATCGGTGTTGGACCGATATTCTTATTCCCTGCCGTCGGCCTTGATTTACTTAAGCCTCTCCCACAATGTTGTAGTGGTCTTGGTGATAATACCAAGTGTTGATGCTTGCTCAACTTGGATCCTCTTTGCTGATGATATTGGTTTTCGGTCGGTCGCTTTCATGTTTGCCTCCATTGTCCTCAGTGTTGTCTCTTCCTTTCCCTTTGGCTTTGCTGTCGGCTCTTCGGGACTTGCTTTCGGCAGCACCTTAGCTTTGCTCTTTCCTTTATGATCCTAGTTTCGTTGTCTGATCCCTTTGCCCTTTCTGCTCTGGAAACCTTGCTTCTTTATATTTGGCCAGTGCAAATTTTGGTGTTAATAGTAACAAATTGGAGTCATAAAAATATATATTAATTTCATTTCCACTCCATCATGGGTTGTCAGAAAACATATCAGTTTGTTGTAGAATTGTCGATTGATCAATAGTAAATGTAAAAACATTGAATATACTAGAAAATAGAGGTATAAATTGGGCCGCACCTAACAGAGGTATCCTCAGTTTCTATCTTAAATAAAATTGAAACGAACAAAAAAAATTCTTGTACAAATTTTGTTTTTGTAACTCGTGTCCTAAATGAAATTGGTCGGACAAAGACGCGAACGGGCTCGGCAGGGCATAGTTGTTTATATCAAAGTTTATATTTTTTATTAGATTTTTTCTAAATTGTATACCAAGTACGAGGAATTCATATGAATTCGAATGAACACGGACCGGATGTGACTTTTTCTCATACAAATTTTGTTGTTCTAACTCATAAACAAATCAGATGAATTCGGATTGACATTTTTCAGTTACAGACACGAACAGACATCGGATATTCGTATAAAATTTATAGTCCTACTAAAAAAACGTCATCCAAAACACTACAAGAAACATGTTATATGAATGCATGTTTATTTTTTATTTTTTAGAATTAGTGAAAATGATAGTTTTTAAGCTATTTGGGTGGGAAACGAATTATTTTTTTATAAGGCCTTGAGTGATAATAATGTACAAGTAATGTTTATAATATTAGTAACACAACCCACTATTTGGAAGAATGTTGAATGTTTCTATACACATGTATATGTACATGCACACATACATACACGTTTCAGGTGCCCATATTTATAGCTTTCCATTTTAAGTCATTTATTTGTAATCAAATAAGTTAGTGAAAATAAAGATAAATGAATGTATGGTGTAAATCATGGACTTCAGGGTGTTGCAATGTTTAGGTGTCTCTTAATCATGTATATATATAGCGTTCAATAGTATCTCTAAATTGCAGCACCTCAAAAGCCTTCCAATATCAACCATTCGTTTTAATTAAGATATGCTAGCGGACAGAGAGATAGTTAATGGAGGGAAAGAGAAACATGTTTAATTATAAATAATTGGTGAATATCGGGGGGGGGGGGGGTCTTTTGGGATGCTACACTGTTAAGGATGCTATTGAACGCTCGTGTGCACGTCTCTATATATATGTAGACACACACACACATTACCTATTTAGACATAAAATTAGATACAAATCAAAAGATATAATTTTTCGATCGTTAGACCACTTTGTCTTTAAATGAGAGGTGAAAATCAAAGAGTAATTCAATAATTAGTGTCTGTTTTTGTATGTGTGTATGTACATATACATACATCCATACATATATATACACACATATACATATATATACATATATGTGTGTGTGTATATGTATGGGAAAGTCTATTTGAACACAAACTGTTGACACAATTGGTGACATACTAAACCTATACCATTAGGTAATCCCCTGAATTCCACCACTCCACATAAAGATAAAATAATCCAATGGTCATGATTTTGTGTTTCTTCATTTGTGTCTAGTTTTGTGTCTAAATAGTCATCCCATACATACATACGTACATACATACATATATGTATAAACAATTAAAACATTTTTAAATAAATTTGATGTATGAGCACTGATTAAATTTAAAGTTGCTCCCTTCTAAAAGGAGGTAGTTATTTATTACACTATCGACTGGAGCTAAAAGAAAATTTTAATTTTGTGATGTGAAGCATAAATTATTTATGGATACATGCTTTGAGAAGCACAGATTAGTATTTAAAAAATAAAAGATCACTCGATGGCTCCGTAGGCATTAAGTTTGAAGTGCATAAAACTTCTCGAACCTTCATAGTTGAATTACCAATTAAATTTACTGCTAAAGCGTTAAATAACCTTAGCCTTGATTCAAATACCTTAAAAAACACCATAGGAAGAGGAAAAATACTACTACTATAATAACTTTTGTGTGCCCCACGCTTTCTTCATATAACATTCTTGAAAATGTTGGTGAAAAAAAACTTAGTTATTGTCCAATTGTCAAAAACAAAGTTTGTGTAGTAAATAGGGTCAACTTATAGCATCTCCAACATATTAAAGCACACGTAATCTTACGATGTGTAATATTCAATTTTAATATTGCATTATCTACCCAATAATAGGGCGCTAATTTAATCAACACTCTTGTAAGAGAGTGAGTTTAATCAGTGCTATTACATGGGTTCTGATAAAATCAACATCGTAAACAAATTTATATGTAAAAACAAGCTGCACACTGGAAAAGGGACAAGTTTCACTATTTCTTTGCTCTCCTTCGTTATGTCGTATAACAAGCAATAAATAATTTGACACGTTGTCATTCTTTCCTGTATAAAAGATATGTTGTTATACTTTGTTTTGCTGTATAATTTTATGAATATTGTTGGTTGCTGATTAGGTCAGCGCTCAACGTAGAGCGCTGATTAAATCAACGTTTAGTTTTGTGCGTTGATTAAATCAACGTTCAGACCAATTTAGAATACTAAATTGGTCTCTGAATATTTAGTGAAAATTTATCTGTTGAAGAACTTTTTTTCCTACCCTCAGAATTCGAAAGTTGAATATTGCATCTGTTGGAGGTGCTCTTACGTTATCTTGGTGTAATTATCATGCTTCGTGTTTGGACACGTCTGACGCATCCAAACACAAAATAGTAACCCATGAAGCAAACAGATTAGAATATTTTGTTGAGGTTGGATGCCTTAATACTCGTTTACCATTTAGTAACTCTGTTAATTACTAGTCACTCCATTTGAATACCTTTGATTGTACTGTTTAAGTATCCCGCTTAAATACTACAAACACATATCTTGTTTAACTTACAACTCCATTTAAACGCTCTGTTTAAATATCCTCTTAAAACATCACGTTACCGTTTATCATAACCACATGCTTATTTAAATTCTCATCATGTTGAAGTTTTACTGAAATTGGATCAAAAGATGACATAATACCTCTAATAAAAAAACAAGAATAAGTAGATAAAAAATAGGTTGGTAATATGAATTTTATAGACGTTCGACCACCAATCACTGCCTATGTCATTTTTTGTATGTGGTTGATATTATGCACAGGAACAACTAAATTACAATGAAAACAAAGTAACTTTGGGTTTATCAGTACTTTGTAGGAAAATAAGACCAAAGAAGAAAAATGAAGGTAGTGTTTGGTTTATCATTTTTAATTTTGGATTTTCGTATATTCAAAAATGCGAATGATGCACACATATCGTGAAAAATGAACGTTAAAAAAACGAAGTTAATTAACAAACAAAACAGAAAATACATTTTTATTGTTTTCTGTGTTTCAAGAAATAATGGAAGAACATTAGCAAATTCATCCATCCATCGACCTTCAAACCCCTTCATTTTTATTCTATCCTCTCGATCATTTCTTAATTCTTCCAACAATTTGCAATTAACATTGAAAACTCAAAACTTAAAACACGAAATAAACTAAACACACCTGAATGATCCATAAAATGTCCTCGTCCATATAGCTCATCACCAATATTTACAGATGAATCCATCCAGCGAAATATACATGCCAAGGAAGGAAGAACAAGTAGAACTCATAACATAAATCATGATGGTACCAACAATAATCATATTGGTGTTGATCATATTTTGCTCGGTGCAACTCTATTTTTTTTTCTTTTTAGCCTTATTTTAACATTTTATTTCACTATTAGCCTTATTTTTCAAAATATATCAAATATAGACCACTTTTGGCCAACTAAGTGCTGAGTTGGCCAGAATGTACTGGCGCAATCTGGGATTGCGCCTGTATGTATACTGGCGCAATCCCAAATTGCGCCTGTACACAGATATGAAAAAAAGTCACATGCTTCGGGGCGTAAATCAGGATTGCGCCCCGAATCTTTCAAGCAGAGCAGAGAGCAAAGTGCTCTCTATAATTTTATAGGTGCATTTCAGGATTGCGCCTATAAGATTTGTAACATCTTGCCTTTTCGACTGCTTCAAGTCGCTAATTATGCCAACTCGAACCATTCGAAAAGATGGATTGTTATTAGCTTTTAGGTAAACAGAATAAATCACAAAATCATATATCACAGACATAGACACAGACACAGAGCAATATAATATCTTGTAGCGGAAAATAAATAATACAATAGTAGTTCATGAAGCTACCATATAAATTTTTACAACAGAGTTTACACAAACAATGCAACGGAAGTCTAATACAACAATTACTAGTACATAAATAAATGACAACTGTCTAAAACAGAATGACAAGAATAGTTGAATGACTGGAACAGTTGATCAATAGGTAGATGCGAGATGAACAAAACCCAATATAAGCTCCAAACTCCAGAGTAAATCCTGAAAACTGTAATACTCGATCTGACCCGAGCAATAATGCAAAAACAAAACAACTCGGATCAGGACTAACATTCTCATGGAAGTAAATCAACTCAAATGAAATGTTCAATGAATTGCATCAGTAACTTAAAGGATGTTTGGGATCACAATCCTCTAAGAATCCATTAAACTGAATATTATATAATACAGTAACAATATGATAATAGTTTTGATGGTTAAATATACTATTGAAAATAGCGTAAGCGGAATTACCATTATTACCCTTACACCATTCATAATATCGTAGTCTATACAGATACAGTAAAGTCCACCGTAATTAGTGGCTATCAAAGGGCACTCTGTAACGACCCGCATTCTACGCATCGAGGATCGTAGAATATTTATTTCATATTCATATGAAGTCGTAAGGTCATGTAATTTTGGGAGGCGACTGTTGGGGTCATTTCCCATGTTCATGATTTTTGCCGATTTTTAAATGACCGTTTTGCCCCTAGCTGATCTTGTTTCGTCCATAACTTTTGATTGGAAAGGAGTTTTGACCTGAAACCACTTCCATTGGATTCGAATGATGGTTTACCTTTCCGCAGAGTGGTCAATGTGAAAAATGGACTTACCGTTTGGGAGATATGACTGAAACAAGGTTTAGAAGGTGAAAAACAGCTTAATCGGGCCAAATAGGGTGGTTAGCAAATGGGCACATGACCCATTTCGGGATTAGGGTTATGGGGAGGCTGAATGAGTTAGGTTTTCATTCTATTTCAGTTTTCTAGCCGCCATTTACCTCTTAGAAACCCTAACAATGGCCTCTACCTTCTAATTTCATCCCAAATCGCTCTTTAATCAAGGATTAAGCTTAGCAACGTCAAATCAAGGCAAATCAACACCAAATCAAAGTTGGAGCTGTTGTGTAGCCTTGGGGATAGCGCCAAACAGAGGATAATTTCAGATTTGGTATTTTATTTGTGGCTAAGGTGAGTGATTTGCATTGTTCCTCACTAATTACGGTTAATTAAGGGTAATTAGTGTTAATTAGCGAATTTAAACAAGATTAAATTCTGGAAAAATATTTATAAATTTCGAAATATTGTTTTAGGCCATTGTAAGAAATTTGGGTTAATGGTTAAGTTTTGCTAATCCTATCATTTGTTATGCTTAAACATGATTAAGGGGAAAACATGGGTTTTGGGTATGTTTGATCCATATAAACATGTTAAATTCTTGTTTTGCTGTTTGTGGATGATTATACATGTTGCTATGACTGTATGGTATGCTTTGTGATTGATTAGAAAAGATAGAATGGTCGAAAACGCCGTCGTGTGGCGTAAAACAGTCGCGGGAAAAGTTGCAGGAAATGGCGCAGGAACCGGATCGGATCGGTGGAGGGGGACCGGGTCGGGTCGTGTAGCTCACCCACGAGTAGCCTCACATTTCTGAACCGAACTGACTCGCCCACACAAATCTTCATCCTTGGTGTGTCATGAGCGGATCTAGAGCTTGGAGGAGACCACGACCGGACCGGAGCTCGACCGATGGAGGCTCGACCCACGAGCCAATGGAGGACCCCGACCCGATAGAGAAGTGCGATCCGACCCCGCCTGGAAGAAGGAGCCTGACCCGAACCGCCATGAGAGGGAGCTGACGACTCGACCCGCTCGAGCGAAGACGTCACGAGCCCGATCCGAACCGATTGGATCATCACTCACGAACCAGAGGGGCATCGCGACCGAACCGAATCGAACCGATTGGAGATCACGATCAGGAAGAGACCAAAACCCGAGATGCAAAGGTAGTCCAAATGGGAAGTTTGTACTTAGGATCCAATTGGGAACCAACGGGTTTACTTCATGAGTTGGGCTTTGCTGCGGGACGTGTGCAAAGGGGTTATCGGTATCCACAACTGAGTTCACCATGGATAGACGGATTATTGGCTATGGATCAGTGCAGTAGAGTCGTCATGACTCGAGGGGCAAAGTGATCGTAGCAGGGCTATGAGCCAGTGCAGTGGAGTTTCCACGACTCCATGGGGCAGAGTGGACATAGCAAAGGATTAGAAGCTATGGATCAGTGCAATGGGATCATTATGATTCCCAAGGGCAAGTGATCGTAGCAAAGGATTTGGTGAACAAAGTGGTAGATATCGTATGCTTTACGCACCGAGTGAAAGATGTGAGGATGGTTACTATGCTTGATTGTTTGCCATCACTATGACATGCACACCCCCTCCCCCGTATTTCTACACTTCATGTTAGTGTTACCTTAGAGTATTGTACATTTCGTTGTGCTGACTCTTTGGTTGCAAGTCCAGGTTCAGGTATGGTTTAGTATACCTGTTATTTTTCTGTTTTGCTGTTTATTGCTCATACCAGACTTTTGTCTGACCTAGAGTTTTATGTCTCTTCTTATTACTCTGGGTGCTCCTAAACGAGTAGACTAGAGACAGGTTAGCTGGTTGTGCACGAGTAGTTGTCCGTAGACGAGCAGGAGGCTTACACGTATTATCTACATATATTCTCCCTGTGTCGTTGGTGGTCACTACTTTGGGCATTAGTAGTGTACCTTTCTTACTTTGCTTTAGAGACAGTTTTAAAAGTTGTAATAATGTTGTTTCTGGATCATAAGCTGTATTTTGGATTCTCCGCTGCTATGATGACTTAGTTTTCAGCTTATGCACTGTCTCGCCTGTTTTGTGTCAAGTATATATTATTATTTTATTTTATTCCATGCGCTGTGAGACATACTACAGGTTCTTTATTAATTCATTCGTTTTCTTTCTTTTCCTTTGACGACCGTTCCGTGCTGGTTGGACATCAGTACAACACATTTCATTGGAAATGCCGATTGGTGCGGGGCGGGCCGTCACACTTGGTATCAGAGCGCTAGGTTGCGTAGTTAACCTAGGGAAAGACACCAGGGAGAGATAGTACGTACATGAGAGCGCGTATTTGTTATATTTTGGTTTTCAAAAGCTAATATATATATATATATACTATTAGTATGTATAAGGATGAAGTCGCACTGCACTGGCACCACTATGGAGATGGTTAATCGTTTTCTTTTTACAGATTTGACGATGAGCCGACATATGTGAGGTACTGGCAGAGGAGCCAAAAATAGGGATGTCCCTGACATGAGGACGATGTTCACTGACTTCATGAGAGAGATGCTTAGGGATGTTCAGAGGGTAATTCCTAATGCTGATAATGGTGGTGGTGCAGCCGTGCAGGCGCCTAGGGCCGATTTCGCCAAGCTTTGCAAGGATTACACTAGTCTTGGTGGGAAGCCGTTCCACGGAACGGAGTCGGCTACGGATGTTCAAGATTGGTTGGATAGTTGTGAGCGTATCTTCGAAGACTTGGGTATCGAGGATGCAATGAAGAGAAAGCTAGCATCCCGTCAGCTGCAAGGACGGGCAATGAATTGATGGAACGCTATTAAGGCAGCTACTCCTGAGGATCAGATTACTTGGGATCAGTTTAAGACTCGCTTTAGCGATAAGTTTATTCTAGCTGCTCAGAAGTCAGAACTGTTTAGAAAGTTCTTGGAGATTAAGCAGAATGGTAGGGCAGTCTCGGAGTATATTGTTGAGTTCGATACTTTATCGAAATATGGACTATCCCTTGTCGATACTCCCGAGAAGAAGAATGAGAAGTTCATAACTGGCTTAGATCAGTACTTGGGGGAAAGGCTTATAAACCACATCGATGAAACGTTCGAATCTATTGTAGGTAAGGCATTGAGATCGGAGAGTCTTTATCCTAAGCCCAAGACTGAGGTCGCTGTTGCATATGCAGAAGGGCCAAAGCCGCAGGCAAGCGGTGGAGGCAAGAATAACTCTCAGAATAAGAGGAAGCAGAACCAGACCAAGGATGGTCAGAAAAATAACAAGAAAGATGTTGAGTGCTTTAGCTGTGGCAAGAAGGGCCACTATGCCAAAGATTGTAGGGCCAAGCCAGCGGACAGGAAATGCTTCAATTGTGGCCAAGTGGGACATCACAATGATAAATGTCCACAACCTATTAAAGAGAAGCAGATTGTGAAAGCATATGCTATTAGTGCTGTTCCTTCTTCGTCGAATGCCCCAACTGTGGTGGAGAAAGGAAAGAATGTCGTTATTCAAGGTATGCTTTCTATTTATGATGTACCTGTTCGAGTATTGTTTGATACCAGGGCTTCCCGTTCCTTCATATCTAGTGACCCGGTAGGTAGGTTGGGATTGGAACCCGAGAGAGTTGATAGACCTTTAGTAGTGACGAACCCGATTGGTGGTTCGACTAGCCTAAGTATGATTTGTCGTAATCTGGTCTTATCGAGTCATGGATGTATGTTTGCTTGTGAATGCTTTGTTTTGGGCTTTACTGGGTATGGCATTATTTTGGGAGTCGACTGGCTCCAAAGATTTGGGGTGGTGGTGGACTGTGAGGGATTTTCGGTGACTATTAGGGCGGATGATGGGCAGAGGGTAGTGTTTGGTGGCCTACCTAGTGATGAGGTGATGGTTAGTTTTCTAAATTCCCTCGACATTCCGCAGGACGAGTTATTAGGGGTTCCCATTGCTAGCCAGTATCCGGATATCTTCGAGGAAGTGACCGGACTTCCACCATACCGAGAGATTGAGTTTCGTATTGATTTAGTGAAATATGCCAGACCTATAGTGATGCTACTTCGTCGTATGGCACCAAGAGAGCAGCGATAGCTCGGGGTGCAAGTAAGCGATCTTTTGAAGAAGGGATTTATCAGAAGAAGTGTTTCCGAATGGGGAGCACCAGTTGTATTTGCCACTAAGGCAGATGGTTCCCTTCGTCTATGTGTGGACTACCGCGAGTTGAATAAAGTGTCTAGGAAGAATAAGTATCCTCTTCCACGGATAGATGATTTGTTTGATCAATTGGAAGGAGCAAGAGTGTTCTCCCAGTTGGACCTCGTGACAGGATTTCATCAGCTCCGAGTAGCAGTTGAGAGTATAGCTAAAACGGTATTTTGGACGCCGTCTGGATTCTATGAGTGGTTGGTCATGCCATTCGGGTTGACCAATGCACCAGCATATTTTGTGGATCTTATGAATAGGGTATTCAGGGATCAATTGAACAAGTTTGTTCTTGTGTTCGTGGACGATATCCTTGTTTACTCGAGGACAGAGGAAGAACACAAGGAACATTTGAGGATAGTGATGGAGGTGTTGAGAAAACACCAATTGAAAGCGAAATTTTCTAAGTGTCACTTCTGGAGGAGGTAAGTGAGATTCTTGGGCCATGTTGTTTCAGAGAATGGTATTGCCATAGATCCTGCGAAGGTGGCTACGGTACAAGATTGGTGTACACCCAAGGATGCAACAAATGTAAGAAGTTTCTTGAGGTTAGCTGGATATTATCGTAAGTTCATCCAGGACTTCTCCAAGGTAGCGGCACCGTTAACTCAGTTGACCAAGAAGAATCAAGCTTTCGTCTGGGACATAAAGTGTGAAGATGCATTCAAGAGTCTAAAGGAAAAGTTGACGTGTGCGCCAGTGTTAGTCATTCCTAAGTGGAATGAAGAGATGACAGTATACACGGATGCATGTGGTATCGGACTAGGTGCCGTATTGATGCAAGGAGGTAGGGTCGTAGCTTACGCTAGTCGACAAGTGAAACCGCATGAGAAAAGGTATCCTACCCATGATTTGGAATTAGAGGCAATTGTATTCACGTTGAAGATGTGGAGACATTATCTCTTGGGAGAAATATTCGAGTTGTTTACCGACCATAAATCGTTAAAGTATCTTTTCTCTCAGAAGGATCTAAATCTCCACCAGCAAAGATGGTTAGAATTCTTGGCTTACTATGATTTCGATATCGCATATACACCAGGAAAGGTCAATGCGATAGCTGATGCATTGAGTAGGAGACATACCAATTTAGGGGATATGTTTCTTGAATGGAAGCAACTGGAGTATATCGCAGGGTATGATTTCAGACCCAAGTGCGAATTGGATCCAGAAATGTTAGCAAGTTTGACAATCAGATCCACTTTAATTGAGCGGATTGGTTCCAGTCAGAGGAACGATCCTAATCTGTTGGAAATCATCTCCCATTTAGAGATGTGTATCGATAGTGAGGAGATGAACAAGTATGGGCTTGATTGAGAAGGATGGCTTAGAAAGAATGGAAGACTAGTTGTACCCAATGTCAATGGATTGAGAGATGAAGTGCTTAGAGAATGTCATCGCTCAAAATTAACTATACATCCCAGTGGTAACAAAATGTATCGAGACATGAAGCAGACCTACTACTGGGAAGGAATGAAAAGAGACATTAGGAAGTTTATATCCAAGTGCGTGAATTGCCAGCTAGTTAAAGCAGAGCAAAAGAAACCTAGTGGTTTGTTGCAACCATTAGAAATTCCCGAATGGAAATGGGAACTGGTCTCAATGGATTTCATTGATGGGCCAAGGACTAGATCGGGACATGATAGCATATGGGTAATTGTGGATCGATTGACCAAGAGTGCAAGGTTTATACCAGTTAAGTCGAACAGAACGACAGCTAAGTTAGCCGAACTATATATGAAGTGGGTAGTGAGATTTCATGGAGTACCCAAAGGCATTGTGAGTGACCGAGATCCATTGTTTACTAGCGGATTTTGGAAGAGCTTACAAGTGGCTTTAGGGTCAGAATTATATCTCAGTACCGCGTACCATCCTCAAACCGACGGTCAGACAGAGAGGGTGAATCGCATATTGGAAGACCTCTTGAGAGCTTGTATATTGGATTTTGGTGGATCATGGGATGATCATTTGCATCTGGTTGAGTTCGCATATAATAATAGTTATCAGTCCAGTATTGGTATGGCTCCATATGAAGCTTTGTATGGAAGACCATGCAACTCACCGTCATGTTGGCTAGAAACTGGTGAGAAATTTTTGCTTGGACCAGATGTAATAAGAGAAACTTCATGCAAGATCAAGGTTTTCCAATAGCGAATGAAAGCTGCCCAAGATAGGCAGAAGAGTTATGCTGATAAGAGGCGAAGAGACTTAAAATTCTTCGTTGGCGACTTGGTGTTTGTTAAGATTTCTCCGTTAAAGAGCGTGATTCGATGTGGTAGGAGAGGCAAGTTAGCACCAAGATTTGTTGGTCCATTCCCAGTTCTCGAGCAAGTTGGGAATTTGGCATATAAAGTTGAGTTACCAGACAAGATGGCGGGAGTTCACAACATATTTCATGTTTCCCAGTTAAGGAAGTTCATGCACGACCCCGATATGGCTATTTCACCTGATCAGTTAGATGACTTCGAAGTAGAACCCGAGGCAGTTGGGAACCGCAAGCCGATTCGTATTGTCGAGAACGATACGAAGCAACTTCGAAGGAGGGCGGTGAAGCTAGTCAAGGTTCAGTGGGGCGAGAACGAGAACGACTGTACTTGGGAGACAGAGGAGAGCATTAGGAAGTCGTATCCAGAACTCTTTGCTTGGTAAGATTTTGAATTGCGATTTAGTTATTCCGCGTGCTAGGATAGACTTGATGTGTTTGTAATGTATGTTTGATTGTTGTGTATGGCTGATAGGCATGCGGGACACCTATGTATGTTTGGTTAAGGAATTTCGAGGGCGAAATTTCTTAAGGAGGGGAGAATGTAACGACCTGCATTCTACGCATCGAGGATCGTAGAATATTTATTTCATATTCATATGAAGTCATAAGGTCGTGTAATTTTGGGAGGCGACTATTGGGGTCATTTCCCATGTTCATGATTTTTGCCGATTTTTAAATGATCGTTTTTCCCCTAGCTGATCTTGTTTCGTCCATAACTTTTGATTGGAAAGGAGTTTTGATCTGAAACCACTTCCATTGGATTCGAATGATGGTTTACCTTTCCGTAGAGTGGTCACATGTGAAAAACGGACTTACCGTTTGGGAGATATGGCTGAAACAAGGTTTAGAAGGTGAAAAACAGCTTAACCGGGCCAAATAGGGTGGTTAGCAAATGGGCCCTTGACCCATTTCGGGATTAGGGTTATGGGGAGGCTGAAATGAGTTAGGTTTTCATTCTATTTCAGTTTTCTAGCCGTCATTTACCTCTTAGAAACCCTAACGATGACCTCCACCTTCTAATTTCATCCCAAATCGCTCTTTAATCAAGGATTAAACTTAGCAACGTCAAATCAAGGCAAATCAACACCAAATCAACGTTGGAGCTGCGGTGTAGCCTTGGGGACAGCGCCAAACAGAGGATAATTTCAGATTTGGTACTTTGTTTGTGGCTAAGGTGAGTGATTTGCATTGTTCCTCACTAATTACAGTTAATTAAGGATAATTAGTATTAATTAGCGAATTTAAACATGATTAAATTCTGGAAAAATATTTATAAATTTTGGAATATTGTTTTAGGCCTCTGTAAGAAATTTGGGTTAGTTTGGTTAAGTTTTGCTAATCCTATCATTAGTTATGCTTAAACATGATTAAGGGGAAAACATGGGTTTTGGGTATGTTTGATCCATATAAACATGTTAAATTGTTGTTTTGTTGTTTATGGATGATTATACATGTTGCTATGACTGTATGGTATGCTTTGTGATTGATTAGAAAAGATAGAATGGCTGAAAACGCCGTCGTGTGGTGTAAAACAGTCGCTGGAAAAGTTGTAGGAAACGGCGCAGGAACCAGATCAGATCGGTGGAGGGGGACCGGGTCGGGTCGGGTCGTGTAGCCCACCCACGAGCCGCCTCACGTTTCCAAACCGAACCGACATGACATCACAAATCTTTATCCTTGGTGTGTCACGAGCCGATCTGGAGGTTGGAAGAGACCACGACCGGACCGGAACTCGACCGATGGAGGCTCAACCCACGAGCCAATGGAGGACCCCGACCCGATAGAGAAGTGCGATCCGACCCCGCTTGGAAGAAGGAGCCCGATCCGAACCGCCATGAGAGGGAGCTGACGACTCGACCCTCTCGAGTGAAGATGTCACGAGCCCGATCCGAACCGATTGGAGATCACGATCAGGAAGAGACCAAAACTCGAGATGCAAAGGTAGGCCAAATGAGAAGTTTATACTCAAGATCCAGTTGGGAACCAACGGGTTTACTTCATGAGTTGGGCTTTGCTGCGGGACATGTGCAAAGGGGTTATCGGTATCCATAACTGAGTTCACCACGGATAGACGGATTATTGGCTATGGATCAGTGCAGTAGAATCGTCATGACTCGAGGGGCAAAGTGATCGTAGCAGGGCTATGAGCCAGTGCAGTGGAGTTGTCATGACTCCATGGGGCAGAGTGGACATAGCAAAGGATTAGAGGCTATGGATCAGCGCAATGGGATCATTATGATTCCCAAGGGCAAGTGATCGTAGCAAAGGATTTGGTGAACAAAGTGGTAGATATCATATGCTTTACGCACTGAGTGAGAGATGTGAGGATGGTTGCTATGCTTGATTGTTTGCCATCACTATGACATGCACACCCCCTCCCCCGTATTTCTACACTTCATGTTATTGTTACCTTAGAGTATTGTACATTTCGCTGTGCTGACTCTTTGGTTGCAGGTCCAGGTTCATGTATGGTTTAGTATACCTGTTATTGTTCTGTTTTGCTGCTTATCGCTCATACCAGACTTTTTTCTGACCCAGAGTTTTATGTCTCTTCTTATTACTCTGGGTTCTCCTAAATGAGCAGACTAGAGACAGGTTAGCTGGTTGTGCACGAGTAGCTGTCCGGAGACGAGCAAAAGGCTTACATGTATTATCTACATATATTCTCCCTGTGTCGTTGGTGGTCACTACTTTGGGCATTAGTAGTGTACCTTTCTTACTTCGTTTTATAGACAGTTTTAAAAGTTGTAATAATGTTGTTTCTAGATCATAAGCTGTATTTTGGATTCTCTGCTGCTATGATGACTTAGTTTTCAGCTTATGCACTGTCTCGTCTGCTTTGTGTCAAGTATATGTTATTATTATATTTTATTCCATGCGCTGTGAGACATACTACAGGTTCTTTATTAATTCATTCGTCTTCTTTCTTTTCCTTTGACGACAGTTCCGTGCTGGTTGGACATCAGTACAACGCATTTCATTGGAAATGTCGGCTGGTGCGAGGCGGGCCGTCACACACTCCATAGGTACGGTACAAATCAATGTCGTAGGGGGCTCAATCAGGATAATATGACAAGGCACACGAGGAATGCCAAGAGTAGGAATATACTAGTTGTACATACATACTGGTGGTAACGCATAGCTGCGACTACCGCCCACCTCGAACAACACTCCCAAATCAAGGGTGCGCATCAAATCAACTAAACCGAGGGACTATAGTAATAAAGAAAGAATTGTTGTCGATGGAGGTAGCTAACCCCACTCGGTCTGGTATAGCCCTGTTTTAGTCATTTTAATTATGACCAGAATGTCAAGGATATCCATCATCGTTCTCTTTCTTCAAATCTAGTAATCGCCTCCAAATCATCCTATTTCATTCTAGATCTCCACCGCGCACACAATGGTTAAAGTGGTTTTCGGTATTGGCAATGAGTATGATAATAGCCGGTTCCAGTCTCCTTAACAACCAAACATTTACATTTTTCACACCGTAATCATTATTTTATAAAACTATTTATACGGAATTCAGGTTCAAATTTGAAATCAAATTTAAATAACTTCAAATATATTCAATTTTGAAAACAACTCATTTAAATCTCTTTAATCAAATCGATTTAGAAAACCATATCGTAAAGATCTCAAAATATAATATAAACCAATAACATTTAGCTTCTATTTTATATAATTTTCGAAAATATTCACATAACGACTTATAATCCAAAATTGATTTATATTTAAATCATACCTTAAAGGTCTCAAAATTCCATTTAAAACGATACCAAAATATTTAACTTCGATGACACTTGGGTTTGATTTATATTCGTCAAAATTCAAGTTCCAACTATTCATATGATTCAATTTTACCTTTATAAGAATTCGTTTCAAGTTGATTCATAAAATCCAACATTTTGGTTTGACTTCAATATATACGATTCAAATCAAAATCTTTATATTCCAATTCAAACAAAACATATCATATTTCATAACTCAAGTCACACAATTCAAAATCATTATTAATACATTCAAAACAATTTTAAGGTCATTCTTATTAATTCATTTTAACAAATGCTTAATTCATACCAAACTGATTTATATAATCAATTCCATATAAAAATTTATATATTCCAATTCACATTCAATCACCTTAAAAATCAAATTCATTCATATCAATTATAAATTCAGATTAAAACCAATTATGCAATTCACGTTTATTTCTTATAAAAGTTCAATATTTAAACCAATCCAAATTCGCATTCAGTTGGTTTATAATCAAATTCACTTCATATCCATTATAAGTTCAAATTCAATTCTTAAATTTGGAAATTCAAATTCAGAAAACAATTTCACAGTTTAACTTCATCTCTTATAAGTTTATATCGATTCGAATTCAAATTCATGTCTTATATAAGTTCATTCGTTAAGTCAAGTATCATTATATAAATTAAATCTTTAAACCTCGAATTCAAATCACGAAAACCTTAATTTATCCACCTTTTAGTTTATTATTAAAGTTTATAAAATATATATAATTTACTTTGAAAATAGATTTAAATATAAGTTTATAAATTTTCAAAATTAATTAGAAAATAGATTATAAAATATATAATATTAAAATAATCAAGAAATAGGTTTAAAAGAATTATTTATTATAATATAAAAAGTTTAAAATACTTGTATGATTAAATTACATGGTTTAAAATAAACAAAATCATAAGTAAAATCTTAAATAAGCATTTGAATCCATTTTTACTTATAAAATCATTTAAAACATATAATTCAAAATTCAGGTTAAAATCTTTAATATATATAATATCTTAAGTTATTATTTAAAAATCAAAATTTCCAAATCACTTTACCTTGAAAACATCACCAACGATGTCCGTATATAGTTTTCTACCTTATGGTTAATTGATATGGATATTTATCATTTCAGTTCGCAATTTATAATTTTACGGGTATATATTATTTCAAGCTATAATCCCAAATTCAGTAAAAAATTGTTCAAGTCTATCATTTCGACCAAACTAACGATTAGATCCGTCCGGCTATGTATCATTTCAACCCAAAGTGATTTTCTAAAACTATGAAAATCAGTAACATAAATAAATAATCACATAACATCAATATCATCACATCACAAATCATATATTATCAGTGTGCCTACGTGTGACATATGTATATATATATATCGTGTCATATATGAAATGTGAATACATATCAAATAAAACAATTTCTATCAGCAATCTTATACATTTCACAACAGTTCATTTATGTTTAATTTAACATCCATGAAACTATGTAAGTCAAGTGTGAGATAAACTCACCTTTTGTGGCACAAATAAGAGATGGAAATTGTATTGACATAGAATGGACCGGCAATATTCAGGCACAACTCAGAATGGATTAAATCACAGTACCCACTCAATATATATTTTATTTTATAAGAGGAGGAGGGTTTCTCAACGGATTGGTATGGCTATTGGGCTTTGGGAACGGTTTTCGAACTTGTTCGCAAATAGATATTCTATGCATTAGAAAACCGTCGCATGAAATATAAAATCGCAAGCTCACGGCGTACACTTGTTATATGTTAGCGAATACAAGTCGATCCACGGAGAAAGAAGTAATTTTAATTTTGTTCCATCAAATTAAAACAAAGTCGAGTGAAGATTTAACTAGCTAACTACAACAACACTAAACTAACAAACTAAGCTAAATAAGAATATGAGAGTTAAATAACAATTTAGGAATAAATTCACTCTCTAGATCACATGAATCAACGTAAAATGAAACCATGATCTCTTTTTTCTTGTCATTTGTGAATTTAGTTGATACGATTATTATAAGTATAGCTTATTCATGCTATTAATTAGCACAACATAAACTATCAAACTATAACATACCCACTAAATCACCTTACTAGTTCTAATGAAAAATGAACGAGTTGAAATTGAAATATATTTTAAGCACGACCTATGAACTATTAATTAGAACTATAAACCATCAAATTTTTATTTCAACCTCCACTTAATCACCATCATCATATGTAGATAAAGAGGTAATTAGTGAACATATGACTAAGCATATCCTATTTGGTGTCAACAATATATACTATCAAATTCAATAATAAACATAAAACCAGTAACACCAACATGACATGAAGTACAAAAAGAGAGCATGAATAAACATATTACGTTGCATCAACATAATCAAGAGAGCTTCATTACCTCTAAGTTGAAAGGGATTATCCTCTAATATATGTAATCATGACAACAAAAGTAGATTGCATAAAATAAATCTAGACTACTTGCATAAAATTAATCTAAGCTACTTGCATAAAAGAAAAGAACATGTAAATAAAAGACAACTAATTAAAATTGCATTAACATGAAAATTACATAACAAGAAAATGACTAAGTAGCCATGGAAATAAAAAGAGAGCTTTTCTCCTCTCAACTAAACTAAAGAAGGGGATCCAAGAGAAGAGGATTTACATCAACATAAAGGGGGTATTCATACATGTTCTAAACCATAAAACCGCAATCACTTTTGTTGGGGACTACAAAAAATACCCCTTAATGAAGCTTTTAATCTTGTTTTAGCCACTAATAATCCATGTAGAATGCATGAATCCTTTTGTCTCATCCAATTAGTCTCTAATATGAAGCTTAAGAGAAAGAGTGAGAGTAGGTGGGGTCCTCCACTAAGAGGTGTACGAATTAATTCCATCTCCTCTTGTGTATATTCATGTTTTTCTTCATATCTTCATATGCAAACATCATTTTTGCTCCTATATTCCTATAAGAGACACTACAAGGAACAAGTAAATGATAACACAAATTTAAACATGTACAATTTACCGTTTTAAACCTTAAATGAGGATGAATGCACGATCATTTGAGACCTTTAGGTTTTTGGTTTAAAACATGTAAAAATATCCCTTTATGTTATTTATTTAATTAAAACGAGAATAAATGTGTGAGTATAAATGTGCAAATTTACGTGCACATCAAATACCCATATAGTTATCTTTTTATTCATCCTCGAACAAAAAAAACTAAGATAAATCTGTTCGTACGGAGCACGATTGCATTGAGCGTATGCAACAAGCCGTTAAATCTCTGGGTGTCACCGGTAGGACGAGTGTTGTCTCGTAAGGGTTTTCAGCAAATACTACCCACAAAATCCAAATGTAAAATGCAAAAAAGATATTTATAAAATGCAGGATTTGAAAATATTTACAAGATGAATGCAAGTTTTCGAAAAATATATTTACAAATGGGTAATTTACTTTTAAATTTAACACGAAGGAGTTAATACAAGTTTGGGTCGTCATTATGAAATTTAAGTCCGTTACTACACAAAACTTCAAACAAAAGTCAAGTTATCGTTATAAACTCCTCCAACTTGGCCAGTTGTTTCGGTTGAAAACATAGTTCAAATATGAAATGAATTCTATAATCAATATAAACAATCGTAAAATGGCATCTCAATTTCCTTTTGGTTAACAAGTTAGGTCAAATAAGTGAAGAAGGTGCTTGGATTTCAAGTGCCTACTCTCTCTTTATTAAAAATATTTACATTATTATTATTTACAAATGCCTAGGTATACCACCCCTACATTGCATTAAGACTTACGTGAGGGTCAGTAATCCTTAGGTGTCCAACTCGTGAAATGAGACCAAGATATAACCAACGCACCGCATTACGACTTATGTGGGAGTTGGGACAGAGCTTGGCGAGTTTTCACACCAATGCTAGATGTACTAGCAATGTTGGACACTCTTGGATTATTATTATAATTTTTTTTCTTTTTTCTCTCTTTTTTTTCTCTCTTTTTTTTCCATAAGAGAGAGAGTGAGTTTAGCGAGAATATCTTAGCACAACTTCACTTAAAAGATCTAAAATGTTATCGCAAGTAGTCTAATTCAATCATTCATTTAATCGGAATATAATTTAGAAAACATAACATACTCATCACCTATTATTCTCCCTATATACCAGTTACACCAAATTTGCTCATAATTCAAACTTTTCTTTTGTTATCCCTTAAGAGAAGTAAAATTCCAAGCATTTTAATCGTATGACCAAAATCGTATGTTTATTTCATCGTGCCCATTTAAAAGTAAATTAAAATGCATTTTTTTGAATGAAAAAAAGAAAAGAAAAGTGAAATCTATTCAAAACCAAAATAAATATGAAAGTCCCCGCACACTTGATTTTGACGGTGTCCCCACAGGCAACCCAAGTGGAAGGAGTAAAGAGAAAATTGGATTTTTTTTTTTAAATATGCCATATATTTACAAGAAAAAAATATATATTTATAGTATATCAGAAATATATCGACAAGAAGTAAATGAAACAGTCTTCTAAAGATCGATTCAGTTGTCTCTTCAAGTATGAGAGACACAGCTCAAGCTTGAAAAACCAAATCGTAAAAGATTTTGAAGGTGCATGTCGATTTGGAAAGACGAATGTCACTTTATTAAAAAAACGAATAAGTTGTTTTATTTTTGATGATTTTTGGGGTAGATTGAATAATGGATTGAATTTCATGTTTATTTCCACCAAATTGGATTCCAAAATTAGCATTGAAAAATTCTTTTGAATTATCGATTTCAAATCAAAATGGTGATTCAAATCTATCTCTTTAAAATTCAACTCATTTTCCAAAAGACCAAATTTTTTTTTTTCATCAAATTCGTCTTCCTTTGAATTATTCACAACTTCATTACATAAATCATTTTCAAAATCCAAAGTCGTTGTTTTCAAATTTTCAAAAAAAGGAAGATTGAATTTGAGATTTGGTTCCACCCTCTCGAAAGAATTAAATCCAACTCAATTACCGTATTTTCAACAACTTCGTTAAGGTCGTCATTTTCCATTACAAAAGTTAATATTTCAAAATTATCGATTGTGGTAAACGGTGGATTACTGTTCGAATCATCACACGTTTGATTTGATTTTGTTTCTCACGAAACTTCAAGTAGTTTTCATACAACAAATCTTTATATTCATCCTCAATTTCGTTCATTTGTTCAACAAAACCAAATTTATAATTATTTACATGAGAATTTTCAATTTGAAATTGTTGAGAACAAAAGTTGTCAGTTGCACCACAATTGAAATTATTCCCATTGCCAAAATCATTTGAAAAGTGATTCACGTTTTCATTTTGAATTTGAAATTCATTTTGGAGTTCATAATTGAATTGGCAAGGGTTATAATCAAAATCATTTGAATTTGGAATTAAATTTGAATTTTGATTACCATGAAAATTTGACTTGAATTATTGCACATGTATGAATTAAAGGTTTCATTATTTCTTTCAATTTGTTCAAGTAACGATTCAATACTTGTTTCCAAAGTTGAGGGTTGATCGTTGTTTTGAAAATTTTGTGGTGCAAAATCAGGATTATTTTGAAATACCCCTAAATTTATCTTTTGATTATCTTGAAAACTTGGACTTGAATTGTTACATATTAATAAATTACAGGTTTCATTTAGTCTTTGACTTGCTTCAAGTAAAGATTGAATACTTCTTTCAAGACTTGAGGGTTGATCATCATTTTGGAAAATTTGTGGTGCAAAATCAGAATTATTTTAAAATTTTTGAAAAGTTGGTGGTGTAATATCCAAAATGTTTGTACAATAGTTGCTATTAAAATATCCATATGAATTTGATGTAAAATTATATGGATTATATTGATTTTCACAGCTATCGTAAAATCCGCAGGAATAAGGAAATTGGGACATTTTCAAGAGAGTGTTTTTTTTTTGAATTTTTTTAAGAGGGAAGGCAATAAATATATTCACAAAAGAGAAAACTATTTTTTTTGGATTTTTGAATGTTTTAAAAAAAACAAAATTCTTAAATAAAAATGAAAATAAGTTATTTAGAAATGGAAAATGTTTTTTCTTTTTTGATTTTGGAATTTTTTTTGTTTTTTTATATATATGCATGAACCTAATGCAACTATATGAATGCAAATTACTTATTTACAATTTTCTAAAATTATATAATGACGGTTAGATTAATTTCAACAAAAGATTTCTCAACCAGTTAACGGACAGGAGTTATCGGTGCACCAGCAATGCAGCCGAAGGTTTAAGTACCATAATATTTATAAACGGTTATTTCTATGCCGTAGTCTAGACACCGAGAAATAATTCATTAGAAATAAACCAATTTTTCAAAATATAACAATGTCCTTAGAAAATAAAAACAAAATGAGATGAATGCAAAACATAAATTAAACGTGAATTAACAACGCAACTACGAATGAATTTTTGTTTGATTTTTGATTTTTTTTTTTGGATGCAAATGCAAGCAAATAACAGTGCAACTAAATAAAAACAAGGGTTAGAACACAATAGTTAAGCGTTCAGAAATTTATTAGCAATTACTTTTTTAGCGGCATTTTTTTAAGCAAGTGAAGCAGATTTTGAGCTAGCAGTTAGTGCAATTCCCTTTTAATTTCTTGCAACTTGAAATGATTTTTATATAAGAGTGCAAAAGGAAAATGAAAAGTGATTTTTTTAGGGCATTGTTAATGACACTCCAAATATTGTTAAGGAGAGGAGCAATTTTTTATTTTTTCGAAAATTGTTAAGGGGAGTACCAATGAGGAAAGTAGCCCCTTAACAAATAAATGTAATTTTACCTTATTACCCTTTTAGCCCCTTAACAAATAAATGTAATTTTACCTTAACAGATATTGCAAGGGTCATAGTATTTTTTTTCAATTCGCATATATCGATATTTTTAAATCCTAAAGGATAAGCGTTTTCGGAGGAATAGGATCGAACTATTTTTTTATCGACATAAATATGTCGAATTTTATAATTACGAAGGCAATGCACCGAAATGATTATTAATTTTCAACATATCATTATCGAGTACATACATAATTGATAACGTGCTATATTGGTGCAGTGGTGACGAACTGCTTATTTTAATTCGGTTTCCCCTGTCGAAGCAGTTTTTTAATCTAATTTGAAGGGGCAATCCGGTAATATTGAGTAGTGTGAAATAATATATTTGTGTAGCCCCTTAACAATTTTCCAAAGAGTGGAGTGTTTTTAAAAAAATGACGCCCCCTTAACAATAGTTGGAGTGTCAATGACAACACCCTTTTTTAAGAGAAAAGAAATCAATCTACAAAATAAAACGAGAATTAAAACAAATTAGACTAAATTGAATATAAAAAAAGTAACACAAACTAAAGTAATACTCAAATTATTCAACAGAAATTAAAACTGACCCAACAAACCCGGCCCAACAAAAATTATCCAACAGAAATTAAAACTGGCCGACTTAAAGGGAAAACCGACTTCAATTATCAAGTCCCTCTCCCAGTACAATATCAAACCCCTAATTTCTCAACAAGGCAAAAGACACAGATTTAAAATCACAATTCCCAACCAAAATGCAAAATCATAGTCTGAAATTGGAAACTGATATTCCAGATGTTGAGGTTCCTAAGTCAAAAATAGTTCGGGGGATTTGTTTCGATTTTAAAGAGGGGTGATTGCAGCGTTCGAAGGAAACATGGGTTTGTTGTTACTGAAGCGATTGAGGAGTGTGGTGTTTAGCGAATTGGTTGGAGATTGATGTTTGTTTGGGGTGAAAGAGTTCGAGTTGATTTAGGTTTTTGGATGGAGTGTTTGTTGTTTGTCTGATGTGGCTTTGCAAATTTGGGAAGTGTTGGGTTTTTGGTCACTGATGGCACGGATGAAATGGTGTTCGACTTTGGTCAGAATCAGTAAGCTATGCTGAAAGATTGGTTGTGGTTTGTGATTGGTGGGTTATAGTGATGAAACTGTAGGTGGTTTAAGAGATTATGCTTGAGTGGAGTAGGAGGTGATGTGAATGTTGACTTCGGCACAGTCTGGTTGTCGATGTGGTTATTGACGCAATGGCTTACTGAATGGCGAATGGGATAAGCAGGTAATGGAGATGGTATGACAGTGGGGAAGGGCAGTAGAGACTTGGTTTTGAAGGGTTGATTGTAGTGTATGCAAGGTTGAAGAGCATTTGAACAAGTGGGAAGTGGAAGATACTGCAGTGCAGTTTTGAATGGTGGTTGGGGTGAATGTGTGGTGTAGGGGGAGGCAGGTTGAACTGGTTTGTAGGTGTGAGTGGTTCGGGGAGTTTGATTGTGTTAAGTGTTTGTGACTTGTCGAGGCTATTAGGCAAGGTTTTTGTGATGGTTTGGGTATTTTGAAGAAGTTGGTTGTTTTGGTTAGATGGTGTTGCTTGTAGGATGAAAATTGTAGTGTCTGGTAATGTTGGAACTAGAAGTTTTGAAGGAGTATGGACAGTTTTGAATGGTTGAAGTAGGAGTTGTGTGTGAAGTGTGGTGTTTGGGTGTGTGCGGGGGGAGTTGAGTTGAAATTAGGCAGTGTAACATCCCAAGATTTTTGCGACAATTTAAAATATCAAATTTAAGGTGATTTTCAAAAAGTTGGTTTAAATATAAAATTTTATGATTTACGTTGTAAATTTATAAGGTAAGAATTTAACTTGTCTTGTTAAACAATGAATTTCAATAGCTTTTACATATGTTGAAATTGAAGGTAATATTGAATGAACAATAGGTAAATGAATCAACTAAATTTGAAATTCTATGTATATATTGAAAATTTGAATTTATTGAATTTGGAAAGATCATAAATCATTTTGAGTATATAATTAATTTCAATTTGTTATAAATGTAATAATTTGCATTGATTTTAAATATTGCTATAATCCAGTTTATACTGTTAAATATTAGGACTTGATATTTAATATCAAAATATTTAATCAAACTGAGTCGATAAATTTTATAATTAGAATTAATGATTTAAATTGTGAATATTTACAGTGTAAACTTAATTTAATTGTTTAAATCATGAAATTCAACTTATTTAAATAATAGTAACATGTATTAATTGCAAATGAAATTATGAATTATTATATGTCGGAATAATGAAAATTAGGATTCATTAGAATATTTAATAGAATTGTTTTGATTAATCTGTAATAGAAACCCAAAATCAAATTTATAATAAGAATAATAATAAAAAGAGAATTCAAACAAATTAACTATACATAGAAGGAATTAACTACTTTTGAAATTCATATTTATATTGAAAATGTTAATTTAGCGAATATGGAATAATATAGATCAACATGATTTATAATGTATTTTAAATTTCAAGTTTGATTTAAAATAGAATTGATAATTTTTTTTCTTTGAATGTAATTAAGAGAAATGTTATATTGAGCTGATGTGCCTGTAAATACATCCTTAACTATAACCTAATTCATCTACTGGCTGTACTAAATTTGATAGCTGCAATTTTTTTCTCTTCTTCAGCAATAGAAATGGCCGCCTCTTCTTACGCTTTAAAAATCAAAATCCTGTTAATCTCTTCATGAAAATTTTTAAAAACGAATTTGATTCAACCTAGATAAACACCATCTTCGATCCTATATGTTTGCTTGAGGGTGCGACGTCAGCTGTCTATTCGACGTTTTTTTTCTACCATGTAGAGAACGAGCTAGGGTTGACATTTTTTATTCACTCTGGGATTGATTGACATTTTAGTTATTGTATTTGGATTCGGGATCGAATTTGGCACTTGCCGAAAAGTATTAAGGGATTCGAAGAAAATTTTTGTCGCACTATACAGTACTTGCGTGAAGGACAGCTTGGAGGTCGGATTTTTGTTCGAGGGTGCGAGTGTGAAGACTTGGTGATGGTCGGATGGAGATTGAGGAGAAGAATGCAACGGTACAAACGTTAGTTGATTTCGTTGAAAGGACAAGGAGCGGTGAATGATCAAACTTGCGGTTTTCTTTGCCACTGAGGGTGCATTTCCTGTTGCTTGGGTTATGAAGAATAGGAGAAGAAGGGATGAGGTGGACAAGGGGTTAGTGGTAATGTAATTTTAAATTATTTTATAACCATTTAAATTCAAAATTATTTAAACATGTATAACATTTTTATACGAGCTCCAATTGACACGCGGTTTCTTGCGTTGGAATCGTAGCGACGAGCTCTTCGCGGTAGCATTGATCTGGACATATTTTGAGACAGTTAAATTTTGGGGCTTATTTTGAATTTCAAACGCGTTCAGAACAAAAGATGAGTGATTAAACCCACTCACACCTAACTAAAATATTTGATTGTTAGTTAAATTAAATTTATGTTATGATATGATTGTTTTGTTTGCTGTTTGATTGTTTAAACTGCTTATTTGTGTTAATCGGTATAGACAATATAATTTAATTCATTGTTGTTATAAATTGTACAGTTAGAATTTATTTTCTATTTTAGAAATGTCATACCTGATGGCTAGTACACTGATATTATATTGAATTGTTTAGATATATTATTTTGATGGATGCCTTGAAATTATATAATTAATGTATTGATATGTAATTCATCTTGTTGTCGACATTGTTTGTATATGTTATTGATTTTGTTGATTAATCCTAATCATTACCCTAGATGTTACGGGCATCAAATAAACCCAGGATTAATCATTAAAATGAATTAAGAACGTAGGTTGAAATGATAAATACCTATGACCCTAATTTGGATTGAAATGATATATATATATATATATCCTTTCCCAAAATACTAAAATTAGCATAGCTAAGTTTGATTATGTGCTCCAGTTTCCAATCGAGATGAACTTGCATCTGATGATCTAAGCCTTCCTCCTTGTCGATGATTATGGATCGCTCCTGCCCCAGTATATTAATTGCTTGAGGTATGCTCTCTTCCACTTACTTGGATCACTCCTTCTTTGAGGCAGCGGAAATCCCGGTGTCAGAGCAGCTAGTCGTACTCGTGGGTCTCCAGACTAGACCTCCAATCCAGACTCAGCTACCTAGGTTAAATTATAAGTATTACTTAGCCATATGATATAAAATTATATACAGATACCGGTTGGTTAAATAAAAATTGTTTTTAACCTTGAATTTTGGAATATTGTTTCAAAGACAATATAAATGATATTATTAATCGATTTTCTTTGAATTTGAACTTTGAAATTTAAAATTTAAAACTTTAAGGAATTCGTAAATGTGGATAACTGAAGCTAAAAACTGAGTTGAATATGAACTAAATTTATCGAAATTGAATTGTTTATCCATCTTTGATATTTACTTTAAATTAACTTGATTTATAGTAATAATTGAATTGTAAACTCAAAATTTTATAAACGAATAATTCAAAGTGAGAATTATAATTGAAATTCAATTATCTGAAATGAATTATTAAATTGAAATGTTTGAAATCGAACTGTTGAATTGAATTGAAATATAAATGGGAAGTAAAATTGTAACAACTCGGATTTTCAGAACCAATTTAAAATTTTTATTTTAGCTATTTTAATGGATTTTGAATATTTAAAATAATTTATTCTAAATAATAACGAGTGAAAATTAATTTAAATCGAAGTTAGAATGTATAAATTTAATTTAATTATAAAACGGGCCTGAAATGGCGTGGTAGTTTGAAAATTCGATTCCAAATTTCAAATGAATGTACAGATTTCAAAATAAATCGGATTTCAGTAAAACAAGAAATATTTGAATCGGTTTAATTATATCTTTCTAACGAATGTGAAAAACTGAGATTTCATAATATAAATTGAAAGTTATGTCCAGTTTAAAATTTAAAATAGTCGCTATGGAATTTATATATATTTTAATTAAATATATAGCCCTTAAAAATAGCCATTTTGCAAACGATTTCCGTTTTCGACGAAACATCTTTTGTTGGATTCGAAATGTCAAATTATTGCTAAATTCCAATTTTCATAATTTTTGAAGTTAATATGTGAGCGTGGTGAATTTAAACGTGTTCGGTAATTTCAATTTGAATTTAATCGACTGGAAAATGGCCATTTTTCAAACGATCTCCAAATTCAACGAAATTAGTTTTGTTAGGATCGTATCACCAAAACATAGCTAGATCTATTTTTCTGGAATTTTTGTAGTCAGTATGTGGCCCCGGTAAATTAAGGTGTACGTTCAAATTCGATATATATTGATTTATATTTTAATTTAAAGAAAAACTGATTGAAACAGTAGAATTGGCTTACGAAACATATCCCATTGTGTCTGAAATAGGGGTATTTGGTTTGGGGCGTCAGTCGTTGGGTTTGATGTGGAGTTCGAACGCAAAAACATGTATTTTTGGAATTTAAAAATATTAAATTATTTTCTTTAAAGGGACAAAGATTTGAAACCCTAGCCCATTTCACATTGCCGCCGCTTGTCATTGAAACGATGGCCAACACGCTCCCGAATTCAATTAATGATTCCTCTCAATCCACAACAAAAAGATGAAATCAAAACAGAAATTGAAGAGCAATGTTCGATCTTTCATTTCATACGGGCCTGGCCGCATATGGTGGAGTAAATCGTTCGAAATCGTGGCCTGAAGCCATCTTGTGCGAACGCGGTTTCGTGGAGGATGGGGCCGCCGGACTGGACGCTGCCACCTGGCATGGGTGGAGATCGACGGCGGCAACACGGTGGCGGGGTCTGATAAGAGGCATAGGGCCTGGAGGAGGCGCGGCGGTGGGTTTTTCCAATTAAAGGAAGTCGACATCGGCTTTGAACAGAGAACAACGGGATTAAAGGTTTAATAAATTAATTAATTAATTTAATTACCCTACGTGTTTATTAATGTATCAAATGTTTAAAATAGCGTAACTTTTACATACGAGGTCCAAATCGCACGAAACTGGATCCGTTGCGATCGTGGGGACGAAAGCTTTACAACAAGATTAACCGGGCGCAATTTGTAGCAAGTTAGAATTTCAGGAAAATTCAAATCCAAACTGTTCAGAAATTCAGAAATAAAACTGGCGGAGTGGAAACCGACTGTGAGAACTCTTTCTCACTCAACTACTTTTGTTATGTAATTATATATTAGGATGCAGACGGGGCTTAGAAGCCCCCAACACTATATATTGTACAAATCATGGTTGTTTGTTTGGATTGTATTGTGGAAATTTGGATTGTGGTCGTAAAATTGATTGTGAATTGGTTGTGAATAAAATGTTTGAATAATGAAAATATCATTTTATTGAATGTATGAACAATTAAAAATATTCAGGTGTTGAAATAAATATTTTATCGTTAAAAATATAATTTTTAATGCATATATGAACGACACAAAATTCTGCTGGAATGAAAATAAATATTCATTTACAAATCGGACGATTTGTTTATGTACACCCATTTAACTGATATTGATTGGGACGATAAATTTTACACATCACCCAACTCCACAAATAATATTCAGTATTTGTTGGTTGAAATCCCACACGGGTATTGGGATGATATTTTACTTACACACTAATCCCAATTGTTTAGTTGTATGTCAATCAATTGGTTGACAGACTATTGTAAGCGTTAATTATTTATATTTAATGCTTATGCAGTTGCGTAATGCACTCTAGATGATGGATTATTGTTTATCATTTTTGTTGTATACATGTGTTGTATGAAATCCATATAAATAAAAATATATGGTAATTGATGGGTCTGATTCCAATTTAGAAAGAACGAATATTTTAAAATAAAGAATATTTTAAAATAATATTATGTAAAGGATCAAAATATGATTTTGATGTCCGATTTTGGACGGACACGAGAATATCGAAATGTGTGAAGCCATGTTGATAGATATGCGCCATTTTGACGCGAACGATATTTATATCGATTTTATTCATTTTTATAATGAATAGCAGAAAGGAAAAGATTCCAAAATCGGATATTTTGAAAATATTATCATTTAAATATTATAATGATAAGGAGTATTCAATTTTGATTTAAAATTGAAATGAAAGTGGGAATCGTTTTAAAACGAATTTATAAACGATTTATAAAATATGTTTTAAATGGAAATCGACGAAATGTATATTATATATATTTAATCGCCTAAATAGAACGTGCCGCGACCGTTCGCGAATTTCGACCATTGACTTCGAATTGACATTACGGGAGATCCGACCATCGGATTCTCCTAAAACAGGAACCATTGGGTCGCTTTAAGTGCAGTTCGATGACCATTTATGGAAATCGAATGAAAGGGCCTTAATAAAATTAGTAAAAATATTAATAATTGTGTAAAATCATAATAAATGATTTGGAAAGAATTGGGGTGATGAAATGACCTAAACTTCCCCTTACAGGAAAACCCGGATTGAGTTGAGAACAACACTCATCAGAACACAAAAATAGAACATTTCATTGCTATTACAACAATTGCATTAGAATACAAGAATATTCCAGAGTATGAACAATTATTACACATTGGAAATATAATAATATCAGAGATTTAATAAATTACAAAGCAGCGGAAAATATAATACAATGCGTAGCGGAGAATACATCAACTAGCACAACTGATGAAATACACGGATACAAAGCTTTCCGAATATAGCTCCAGTTGTAATCCAGGATCCTGTGAAAAGAAATATCTACAAAAACCAAAACTACTAGCTGCTCGTGTGGAAAATATGGGCACCCAAAGTTTAGGTAGAAACAATAAACTCCGAGTCAGTCATGGGACTGGTGTGAGAACTAAAACAGCTATTAAATCTTTACTTTTAAAAGTTGGGTAATCATGGGACCACGCCGTATAACACGGAACGGGTTTACTCCATATGAATCTTAGTTTAAGATAAAACAACGCAATGCTTTTTGAAAAATGAAGCTATTATAAGACTCAGGTCCCATCACACAATGCAACGCAAGCCAGAGGATAGAGTTTTCCCTTATAATAACCAAACATGCTTGGTACGTATAAAACAAAATTATTTTGATACTACTACAAGTGTATAGTGTTTAAAACAACTTCAAATATAAATGTATCAATCATAGACGACATGGGTACCATATATCATGTCGCCATACTAGTTTTACAATCAAACCTGCATGATGTCGTATTGGAAGTTGGATTTCCATCATGAACCAAGGCAGGGGATCGTCCTGACCGAATTCGAGATTCTCTATCCCGAGTCTCAGGAACAGAACGCATCGTCTCCTAGAGCAGCATGGCCGGTCCACAAAAACTTTAGTGGATTGGCAATTCCTGAACAATACGTTTCCCCGCCCTATAGGGCGTAAATCAAGAGCCAATAGGGACTCAAATCCAAGGCGCCTCATTCCATCATCCACATAAGTAAACTGTTTAGGCTCTATACCATGACACCACTCCCTGCTAGAAAGAAACACATGTCCTCCCTGCTGTCCTCTCCTGTTTCTGGTCCATACCGTGGTGTGAGGCTCGCGAATCAACGCTGTACACAAAGCTATGCTAATTAAAGATGTGCTTTGATCATCAACCACAGGGCTTTGCTTTTCAACAAAAGTCTTGATCATTTGCATCTTGGCATGCCACACTGACAATTCATGCCATACAATGGATGTCTATCAATATATAACCTCAAGGCTCATATGTCTCAGAGAAGGGTGTTAAGCAAGAGAATAAATTCTCCGCTACCAAATAGATATATATTTAATAGAAATCAATCAATACAGAATGAAATCCAATGTCAGACACACATCCATTTACAAGTCTATTCTGGGTCTGAACGAAACTGGAGGCACCTTATTCCTCGTCCCATATGTCCAATACAGGAGAGAGGTCCTCGCATATCCGTCGATCTCCAAGTACGTCTGGACGATCACCACTTATTACCTTGTCTTGGGTGTACAACCCAATCAAGACATTAGTAATCATCCAAACGATGTGAAGAACTCCGGTATTCAACCACCGTCTTCATCGTCGACTTTAGTCGTCGTAGTAATTATTCAGAATGGGTTAAACCCGGACTTTCTGAAAAACACGCGTATTTTATAATCAAGTGCTATAAAAACACACCATATGCCTCATTCCAATTCAGAATGTTCTTTTAATAAAATATTCACATTATTAAGGAAGGGTTCCCATTAATTTTATCAAAGATAAATCCTTTTAAATTTATTCTTTAATCTTCCTTTAGATATCAATTTCAAAAGATTTTATTTTAACCTTTATCAATTCCAAACCAAATTAAGGTTTATCAACTAGTCGGGATTAGCGAACCTTACCGCAGTAATCATTTATTATTTATTATCCTATCCCAACCTATTCATCCTATGGAGCAAAACTTGTAATACTCCATATCTAACACCCACGGTGTTATCGGTAAATTTTAATTACCATTCCACGTTCAAATCTAATTAAAGATTTAACCATCGCTTGGAGTAAAACTGGTGGTACTCCATTCCCGATCATTTCAAGAATTTGATAAATTTAATTATCTCATTCCCATTTTAATCTAATTAAAGATTCATTAAAACTCTAGTTCGGTTTTAATCTCAAAAATCATTACTTGATAATTATTCAAATTTAAGAAATTAATCTTATCTTTAACTGGGTTAAAGAACCATTGTCATTTAAAACACAGTTCAGGGTAAACCCAAATCATCTTCTATAAACTATGGAATCTTCACGGAAAACGGATCAATATATAATCGATATAAATATCTATATCAGACTAATAATATAAATGGAATAACGGAAGAGCCTTTTTAAATTCCATATATAGTAACAGTCTTCATTCACAGAAGCTCATCTCGATTATTATTAAATCGAATTCCATTGAATTCCAGTTTATTCTATTAAATTGGAAAACTTTACTTTGGAAAATTTTCATTAAATCCTAATAAAAGATTGATAAATTCCAAATTATATTTTCACTGTTAATCGGGTTAAAGAACGAATGTCGGTAAAAACACGGTTCACAATAAACCCATTTCACATTTCATTTTATTCTAATTACTAATATTATTGGAAACTCTAATAATCTTAATTAAAAGATTTATAAATTCCAAAATTATATTTTCATTGTTAATCGGGTTAAAGAACGAATGTCTTTAAAAACTCAGTTCACAATAAACCCAATTCACATTTCATTTTATTTTTTTCTCAACTGGGTTTAAGAACAGTGTTATTTAAGACATTCACGACAAGCCCAAAATCCAAATTTTTTTTTTAGAAACATTGGATTATTATTCTAGTTAATAACTAGTTCATTTCGATAAAAATATATTTTTATCTTTTCAAATATGGAATTTTTCATCCAAAATCTTTCCAAACCATTTATTATGATTTTACATAATTTATTAATATTTTTAATAATTTTATCAAGGCCCGTACAGTCGGCTTCCAATAATGGCCAGCGAATTGCATCCATAGCGATCTTTTCCAAATTTGTTTTCGACATAATTCCAAATCCAACCATTAGATTTAAAACTTCTTATATTCATTGGAAAGCTCTTTTCGATACGAACCCAACGGTTCTGGTTAGGAGAATCCGACGGTCGGATCTCCCGTTACGCCAATTTGAAGTTAATGGTCAAAATACGCGAACGGTCGCTGCGCGGCGCGTTCTATTCAGGCCATTAAATATATATAATTTATATATTATATATATTTCGTCGATTTCCATTTAAACGTATTTTATAAATCGTTTATAAATTCGATTTTAAAACGATTCCAACTTCATTTTCAATTTTAAATCAAAATTGAATATTCTATATCTTTATCATATTAAAATGATAATACTTTAAAAATATTAAATTTTGAAATCACTTTTTTCGATATTCATTATAAAATAAATAAACTTGATCGATAAACCCGTTCGGGTAAAAAGGGCGTCTAACTATATAACTATTTTTATGTTTCAAACATTTTATTCATGAATATTTTATATAGTTTATACATTCAATAAAAATGATATTTTTATTGTTCAAATATTTTATTCAAGATATGAATATTTTATATGGTTTATACATTCAATAAAAATGATATTTTTATTGTTCAAACATTTTATTATCATTAACATGTTAAAGATGACATTTTTAATGTACAAAAATATAATTCAACATATGATTATTTTATTTTCATTAACAGTTTAAAGGTGACATTTTGAATGTACAAAAATATAATTCAACAAATTATTATTTTATTTTCATTAACATGTTAAAGGTGACATTTTTAATGTACAAAAATATAATTCAACAAATGATTATTTACATTTTTAATGTACAAAAATATAATTCAACAAATGATTATTTTATTTTCATTAACATGTTAAAGGTGACATTTTTAATGTACAAAAATATAATTCAACAAATGATTATTTTATTTTCAATAACATGTTAAAGGTGACATTTTTAATGTATAAAAATATAATTCAACAAATGATTATTTTATTTTCATTAACATGTTAAAGGTGACAATTATAATGTACAAAAATATGATTCAACAAATGATTATTTTATTTTCATTAACATGTTAAAGGGGACATTTTTAATGTAGAAAAATATAGTTCAACAAATGATTATTTTATTTTCAATAACATATTAAAGTTGACATTTTTAATGTACAAAAATATAATTCAACAAATGATTATTTTATTTTCATTAACATGTTAAAGGTGACATTTTTAATGTACAAAAATATAATTCAACAAATGATTATTTTATTTGTTTATGCATATAATAAAAATGATATTTTTATTGTTAAAGCATTTTATTTTAAAATATTCTTTATTTTAAAAGATTCTTTATTTTAAAAATATTCCTTTATATAAAAATGTTCTTTATTTCTGAATCGGAATGCGACTCAATCAATTACCATATAATTTCAGTTATATGGATTTCATACATCGCATGTATGCAACAATAATGATAAATAATCATCAAACAGTCCATTCACATCCAGAGTGGAATTTACAACTGTGTGAGCATTAAAATAAATAAATAAATAAATAAATAAATAACGCTCATTACAGACTGTCAATCCATCGATTGACATACAACTAAATATTGGGACTAGTGTATGTCAAATATCATCCCAATACCCGTGTGGGGTTTTCAAACAACAACAGTTTATTTAAATAAATCATTGGTTAATAAATTTAACCAATTCTAATTCAGTTTGAATTATTTTCTATTTAACCAATTTTCACTGTTCAAATTATAAATGAATATTTATAATTCAATTTCAACTACCATATTAATGTTAACATTATTTTTAATATGTTAAACATTTCAACATCACAAACAACACACAATACAGTCAATTTAAATCGTCCATGGTCTATGGATGAGGAAGGTGATCTAACATGCACCGTATAAAATTTATAATAATTAAACTGATAAAAATCTACACTGGCAATTCTATATATTTTTCAGTTATGAAAAAAAATAACTGTGCAAATTTTTTTAGTGAGGAGCTCTCACCTTGATCGGTTTCTGAAATCGTTTAAATAACGATTGTTTCCCTGAACGATTAATTTCACCAAATTTGTAACTAGCTTTGAATTTGACCAAATTGATTCCATCATGTAGATCTTGATTTTACCATTCCATCGCAACTGAATTTGCGTATTTCTGAGGTCATATGAAATAGATATTGATTTTATAAGGTTTCACAATAATTATAATATAATTATTTTTTAATTAACACTAATTACCATTTAATTAAATTAGCCGTCTTCTTCATCGTTGTAACCTGGAACAAATTGAACCCAACCTCGACTTCGAATCCCTTCCACCGCACAAGCCACCAACCCCCGAAACCCGATCCAACCATCCCACGTTGAACGCCTCTGCGAGAGCCACCATCGCCCGCCACTGTGTCCACCGCGTAGCCCCCAACTGACCAGAAATGACCTCCGAACGTCCGGCCTTTGAGCCACAAAATAGCCCAAAATTGAACTCCATATTTGATCACTGTCGTTAGATCTATAAAGCTCGAAGAGCTTGATAATTTGGTTTTCGAAGATTTTGAAACGGTTGTATAAATTCAGAGATCAAAGGGTAAGAATATGGGAGTGTATCGGCAATCGAAGAAGGAGAAGGCGGCTGAACGTGTTTTAAGGGTTAGGAGCTTTTCAAGGGTTTTTATACCTTATTTTAATAATATTTTATTATTTAATTCCAAAAATAATTTGTTAATTGTCACGATCTCCAAATCAAACGGAACGACTGCTGCCCCTAGCTAAATACCCCCTTTCCGGACACAATAGGATATGTTTCGTAAGCCAATTCGATCGTTTCGGTCAGTTTTAATCAAAATTAAAATATAAATCAATTAAAATTGAATTTGAACGTACATTTTAATTTACCGGGGCCACATGCTGACTCCAAAAATTCCAAAAAAATTATTTCTAGCTTTGTTTTGACGATACGGTCGTAACAAAATTAATTTCGTCCAATTTGGAGACCGTTTGAAAATGGGCCATTTTCGGGTCGATCCAATTTGACTGAAATTGACAAAACACATTTTCTTTTGCCACGCTTACATATTAATTCAAAAAATTTTGAAAATTGGAATTTAGCAATAATTTGACATTCTGGATCCAACAAAAGTGGTTTCATCGAAAATGGAGGTCGTTTGCAAAATGGCTATTTTTAAGTGTCATATATATATTAAAAATATATATAAATTCTATAGTGACTTTTTTGAATTTTAAACTGGACATAATTTTTAATTTATAAAGTGAAATCCTTGTTGCTTACATTTGTTAGAAAGATATTATTAAACAGATTCAAATATTCTGGTTTCGTCCAATTCTGATTTAAAATGAATTCTGTATACTCAATTGAAATTAGAAATCGAATTTTCAAACTACTACGCCATTTCAGGCTCGTTTTATAATTAAAATAAATTTATATGTTCTAACTTCGATTTAAATAAATTTTTAGTCGTTATTATTTAAAATAAATTATTTTAAATATTCAAAACCCAATAAAATAGCTAAAATAAAATTTTTAAATTGGTTCTGAAATTCCGGGTTGTTACAGGTGAAAATTTCCATATTTGAAAAGATAAAAATATATTTTTATCAAAATGAACTAGTTATTAACTAGATTTGAAATCCAATAATTTTTAAATAAATAAATTGGATTTGTAAAAGGGTTTTAATATAACCAGAATTTTCCAATGTATAAATTGGAATGGAAATAATCTTCAGAATATTTCGATATTGGATTCCATGGTTATACGGATATTGTTATGGGAATTTGGAAGATACAAATATCGTTATTCCTAATACGATATCCGTTAGTTTCAGAATTTGATATTGAATATAAGCCGATATAATTTCTATTCAGAGCCTTGTATTTTATATTAAATTGGATTTTGAGTTTGTCGTGAACGGTGCCTTAAATAACACTGTTCGTAAACCCAGTTGAGAAAAGAATAAATCTTTTAATTAAGATTTAGTGAAGTTTTCCAATTAATTAATATTAAATTGGAATTGAATAAAAGAATTGGATTTTGGGTTTGTCGTGAATGGTGTCTTCAATAACACTGTTCTTGAACCCCGTGTGAAAAGAATAAATCTTTTAAATAAGATTATTTGAGCTTCCGGTTATATTTAGTAATTGGAATAAAATGGAATGTGAATTGGGTTTATCATGAACCATGTTTTAACGACATTCGTTCTTTAACCCGATCAATAGTGAAGTGTGATTTGGAATTTATAAATCTTCTTATTAAGATTTAATGGAAATTTTCCAAAGTAAAGTTTTCCAATTTAATAAAATATATTGGAATGGAATTCGATTTGGTAATAATCGAAGTGAACTTCTATGGAGGAAGACTGTACTATATATGGAATTTAAAAGGCTTTGCCGTTATTCCATTTATATTATTGGTTGGATATGCAAGTTTATAACGATTATATATATATATTGATCTGTTTTCCGTGAAGATTCCATAATTAATGGAATGTGATTCTGGCTTTATTGTGAACTGTGTTTTAAATGACATTGGTTCTTTAACCCAGTTAAAGACATGATTTATTTCCTAAATTTGAATAATCATTATATAATGATTTTTAGGGATTAAAAACTAAGTGGTTTTTTAATGAATCTTTAATTAGATTGAAATGTAAATGTTATCATTTAAATTATCAAATTTGGGAAATGATCGAGAATGAGTACCACCAGTTTTACTCCAAGCGATAGTTAAATCTTTAATTAGACTTGAACGTGAAATGGTAATTAATTTTACAGATAACACCTTGGTGTTAGATATGGAGTACTACCAGTTTTTCTCCATGGGATGCATAGGTTGGGATTGAGAAATATAATAAACGATTGCTTCGGTAAGGTTCGCTAATCCCGACTAGTTTGTAAAACCTTAATTTGGTTTAAATTGTGAAAAATATATTTGAATAAAAGAATATTCTAGATTGGAATGAGGCGTATGTTATGTTTTTATAACACTTGTTTATAAGATACACGAGTTATTTGGAAAGACCGGGTATATCTCATTTTGAATAATTGATACGACGATAAGTCGACGATGAAGACGGTGGTTGAAGAACAGAGATCATCACATCGTTTGGATGATTACTGATGTCTTGATTGGGTTGTACACCCAAGACAAGGTAATATGTGGTGATCGTCCAGACGTACTTGGAGATGAACCGGATATGCGAGGACCTCTCTCCTGTATTGAACATATGAGATGAGGAATAAGGTGCCTCCGGTTTCGTTCAGACCCAGAACGAGCTTGTAAATGAATGGTATGTCTTACATTGTGTTCCTTTATACTGTGTTCGTTGATCTCTGCTAAATGTATATCTGTTTGGTGGCGGGGAATTTATTCTCTTGCTTAACACCCTTCTCTGAGACGTACGAGCTTAAAGGTTATATATTGGTGGAAATCAATGGTACAGTATGGATTGACAGTGTGGCATGCTGAGTGGCATGTGATTAAGGCTTTTGTTGAAAAGCAGGGCCTTGTGGTTGATGATCAAAGCACGACTTTAAATGGCATAGCATTGTGTATAGCGTTAATTCGCGAGTCTCACACCTCGGTGTGAACCAAAAACGGGAGAGGACCTCAGGGAGGACATGCGTTTCCTTCTAGCTAGGAGTGGTGTCATGTTATGGGGCCCAGACATTTTATTCATGTGGATACTGCATATTATTTGATGGATAGCGAGGCGCCTTGGATATATCGCTCACTACGGGGCCAATGGATGACATGGTCGACATACTGACCAGACTTACGCCCCATAGGGGGTGGAAATGTATTGTTCAGGAATTATTATTCCACTAACGTAAGTGTGGATCGACCCTGATGCTCCAAGGGTCGACGCGTTCTGATCCGGAGGCACTGGCTAGAGTGTCTCGAATTTGGTAAGGACGATCCCTTGCCTTGGTTCATAGATGCAATCCAATTTCCAATACGTAACATTTCGGTTTTAATTGTAGAGCCTAGTATGGCGACATAGTGGGATGGGGCACTATGCCGTCTACGATTGACACGTTTATATTTGAAGCTGTTTTTGACACTATACACTTATAGTAATATCAAAATGATATGTTTTTAAATGTACCAAGCATATTAGGCTATTTGTAACAACCCGGAAAATCAGAACCAATTTTAAAATTTTATTTTGGCTATTTTAATGAATTTTGAATATTTAAAATGAATTATTTTAAATAATAATGACTAAAAATTATTTTAATCGAAGTTAGAAACTTAAAAACGTATAAATTTATTTTAATTATAAAACGAGACTGAAATGGCGTGGCAGTTTGAAAATTCGATTTCTAATTTCAAATAAATTTACAGAATTCAATATAAGTCAGAATTGGACGAAACAAGAAATATTTGAATCTGTTTAACAATATCTTTCTAACGGATCAAAGAAACTGAGATTTCACTTTATAAGTTGTAAGTTACATCCAGTTTAAAATTCAGAAAAGTCGCTGTGTAATTTATATATATTTTAATATATATAAAGCCCTTAAAAATAGCCATTTTGCAAACGACCTCCGTTTTCGACGAAATCACTATTTTTGGATCCGGAATGTCAAATTATTACTAGATTCCAAAATTCATAATTTTTGGAATTAATATGTGAGCGTGGCGAAGGAAAACGTGTTTTGGCAGTTTTAGTCAATTTGAATCGATTGAAAAATGAACGTTTTTCAAATGGTCTCCAAATTCGGCGAAATCAGTTTTGTTGGGACCGTATCATCAAAACATAGCTAGATTTATTTTTTAGGAATTTTTGGAGTCAGTATGTGGCCCCAGTAAATTAAAATGTATGTTAAAATCAATATTGACTATAATATTGATTTATATTTTAATTTAAAGGAAAACTGATCAAAACGATGGAATTGGCTTATGGGACGTATCCCATTGTGTTCGGAATGGGGATAACTAGCTAGGGGCGACAGTCGTTGGGTTCGGTTTGGAGTTCAAATGCAAAGTCAACTTTTTGGGGAATAAAATAAAATATATATGATTATCCTTGGTCAACTCTCCTTCACTCTCTCTCACCGCACGAAATCAGAGAAAAAGAAAAACAATTGTCGATCGAACCCTTGTTGCCCTCCCTTCCAAGCGCTGCCGCCACCGCCGTCGCTCCGCCTCCGCCGGAACCCCCGCCCTCCGATCTACCCCTCCGCCACTCCCCTTCTAAACTGCGTCCCCCAAAACCCTAACACCCAAAAACAGCATCACCGCCCCCTTTTTTCGACCGCCGCCAAGCACCCCCGGCCACCCACCGCCTGCAGCAGCTCCACCGCCACCTCTGACCCTAACCAGCGACGCAGTGGACCCTCCTCCTCCTCCGATTCTCCAACGATCGAAATTTTGTGAGTTTTTATTTATTTATCTTTAATACTTAATGTAATTAGATGAATAAAAGTTTAGATTTTTAATAAAGAAAATTTTAGATTTTTTTTCATATAAAGTTTAGATTTTTTTTTCATATGAAGTATAGATTTTTACTCATATAAAGTTTAGATTTTTATTCATATGAAGTATAGATTTTTAATTATAAAAAGATTTGATTTTTAATTACAAAAAGATTAGATTTTTAATTATAAAAAGATTAGATTTTTAATATAGAAAACATTAGAATTTTAATATAGAAAAGATAAGATTTTTAATCAAATAAAGTTTAGATTTTTATTCATATGAAGATTAGATTTTTAATTATAAAAAGATTAGATTTTTAATTATAAAAAGATTAGATTTTTAATTATAAAAATATTAGATTTTTAATATAGAAAATATAAGATTTTTAATATAGAAAAGATAAGATTTTTAATCAAAGAAAGTTTAGATTTTTATTTTATAAAAATATGATTTTTAATTACATAAAGCTAGGATTTTTATGAACGTAAAGATAGGATTTTTAGCTTTATAAAAATATGATTTTTAGTCATATCAAGTTAAGATTTTTAGTTATGTAAAAATGAGATTTTTAGTGTATAAAAATATGATTTTTAGTTTATATATGAGATATATAAAATAGTCAAGGTATGAAATTATTTTTAGGAAGATAAAAATATGATTTTTAACTTATATATGTTATTAATAAAAAAAGCAATCATGTAGGATACCGTGTTCGCTTAAGTCGGTAGTCGGCGTGATATCTGTCTTCTTCACTTTGAAAGCACGGCGGAGTGGATCCCAATGTGAGAACTTCTCACTAAAATTATTTCTTGTACAATTATATATTTTATAACTGCATATATGAACTGCTCCCCGTCGTCCACAGACCATGAACAACTTATTTGATTGTATTGTTGATTGTGATTGTGATGGGAAATGGAATATAAAATATTCATGTGTTGAATAAAATGTTTGAATAATAAAAATATTATTTTTATTGAATGTATGAACTAAATAAAATAGTCATATGTTGAAATAAATATTCATATACAAATCGGACGATTTATTTATGTACACCTATTTAACTGATCTAGATTGGGACAATAATTTTTACACGTCGCCCAACTGCACAAATAATAATCAATATTTGTTGTTTGAAAACCTCACACGGGTATTGGGATGATATTTGACATACACTGATCCCAATAATTAGTGGTATGTCAATCGATGGGTTGACAGGCTGTACAAGCGTTATTAATTTATTTTTATGCTTATACAGTGGTAGAAGGCACTACGGATGATGGTTGATTATTTATCACTATTGTTATGTACATGTGTTGTATGAAATCCATATAACTAACATTATATGGTAATTGATTGAGTCTCATACCAATTTGGGAAATAACGAATATTTTAAATAATATTCAGAAAAAGGAGTAAAATATTCATGTGTTGAATGAGATACTTAAACTATAAAAATATTCATGTGTTGAATAAAAGCCGTATTGATTAGATATGTGCCATTTTGACGCGAACGATATTTATATCGATTTTATTCATTTATTTAATGAATATCGAAAAGGAAAAGATTTCAAAATCCGAAATTTTGAAAATATTATCATTAAAATATTTTAATGGTAAAGATTATTAAATTTTGATTTAAAATTGAAGTAAAAATGGAAATCGTTTTAAAACGAATTTATAAAATACGTTTTGAACGAAATATATATATAATTTATATATATATATATATATTAATGGCCTGAATAGAACGCACCGCCGCCATTCGCGAATTTCGACCATTGACTTCGAATTGATATTACGGGAGATCCGACCGTCGAATTCTCCTAAAACCGGAACCATTAGGTTCGTATTGAAAAGAGCTTTCCAACGGATACAAGAGATTTGAAATCTAACGCTTGGATTTGGAATTATGTCCAAATCAAATTTGGAAAAGGTCGTTGTAAGTGCAGTTCGATGACCTTTTATGGAAATCGACTGTACGAGCCTTGATAAAATTATTGAAAATATCAATAATTTGTGAAAAATCATAATAAATGATTTGGAAAGAATTGGGATGAAAAATTCCATATTTGAAAAGATAAAAATATATTTTTATTGAAATGAACTAGTTATGAACTAGAAGTATAAATCCAATATTTTTAAATAAATAAATTGGATTTGAAATGGTTTTAAAATAACCAAAATTTCCAATATATGAATTTGAATGGATTTAAATCAAAATTATCTTCGGAATATTTCGATATTGTATTCCATGATTATACGGATATTGTGGAGGAATTTGGAAGATATATATATATCATTATTCCCAATACGATATTTGTTGATTTCAGAATTTGATATTGAATATAGGCCGATATAATCCGTATTCAGAGCCTTGTATTTAATATTAAATTGGATTTTGGGTTTGTCGTGAATGGTGTCTTAAATAACACCGTTCTTAAACCCAAATTAAGAAAAGAATAAATCTTTTAATTAAGATTTAAAGAAGTTTGCCAATTAACTAATATTTAATTGGAATTGAACAAAAGAATTGAATTTTGAGGTTTGTTGTCAATGATGTCTTAAATAACACCATTCTTAAAAACCCCATGTGAAAGAATAAATCTTTTAACTAAGATTATTAGGGTTTCCAGTTATATTTAGTAACTGGAATTAAAATTGAATGTGAATCGGTTTTATTGGGAACTGTGTTTTAACGACATTCGTTCTTTAACCCGATTTACAGTGAAATGTGATTTGGAATTTATAAATCTTTTTAATTAAGATTTAATGGAAATTTTCCAAGGTAAAATTTTCCAATTTAATAAAATATATTGGAATGAAATAGAATTCGATTTGATAATAATCGAAGTGAGCTTCTGTGGAGGAAGACTGTTAATATATATGGAATTTAAAAGGCGTTGTCGCTATTCCATTTATATTATTAGTTGGATACGGAAATTTATATCAATTATATATTGATCTGTTTTCCGTGAAAATTCCATAATTAATGGAATGTTATTTTGGGTTTATCGTGAACTATGTTTTAAATGACATTGGTTCTTTAACCCAGTTAAAGACAAGAATTATTTTCTTAGAAGATGAATAATCATTAATATTGATTTAGAGGAAGATTAAAACTGAATTAGAGTTTTAATGAATGTTTAATTAGATTGAAAAGTGAATGTGATAATTTAATTTATCGAATTCATGAAATGATCGAGAATGGAGTACCACTAGTTTTACTCTGGGCGATAGTTAAATCTTTAATTATATTTGAACGTGAAACGGTAATTAATTTTACCGATAACACAATGGTGTTAGATATGGAGTATTACCAGTTTTTCTCCATGGGATGAATAGGTTGGGATTGGGAAATTAAACAAATGATTACCTCGGTATGGTTCGCTAATCCCGACAAGTTTGGAAAACCTTAATTTGGTTTGAATTGTCAAAAGAATATTTGAATAAAAGAATATTCTGGATTGGAATGAGGCGTATGTTGTGTTTGTGTAACACTTGTTTATAAAATACGCGAGTTATTCGGAAAGACCGGGTTTATCCCATTCTGAATAGCTGATACGACGATTAGTCGACGATGAAGACGGTGGCTGAAGACCGGAGGTCTTCATATCGTTTGAATGATTACTGATGTCTTGATTGGGATGTACAGCCAAGATGAGGTAATAAGTGGTGATCGTTCATACGTACTTGGAGATCGACCGGTTATGCGAGGGCCTCTCTTCTGTATTGGACATATAGGATGAGGAATAAGGTGTCTCTGGTTTCGTTCAGACCCAGAACGAACTTGTAAATGGACTGTGTGTCTGACATTGGATTTTATTCTGTGTTGACTGATCTCTATTAAATATATATCTGTTTGGTGGCGGAGAATTTATTCTCTTACTTAACGACCTTCTCTGAGACGTACGAGGTCAGAGGCTATATATCGATAGACATCAGTCGCATGGCATGAATTGCCTGTGTGGCATGCTGAGACGCAAATGATCAAGGCTTCTGTTGAAAAGCAGAGTCTTGTGGTGGATGATCAAAGTACGGCTTTAATATTGCATAGCTTTGTGTATAGCGCTAATTCGCGAGCCTCACACCCCGGTGTGAATCAGAAACGGGTAGGACCTCTGGGAGGACAAGCGTTTCTTTCTAGCTATGGGTGGTGTCAGGGTTTTGCACTCCCTGACATTTTTATATTTTTACCTATGTGGTTGTTGGAATGCGAGGCGCCTCGGATATATCGGTTACTACGGAGCCGATGGGTATTGAGTCATCTGGCTCATTTACGCCCCTTAGTGCGGGGAAACGCATGTTCAGTGATTATTAATCCACACCTCGCACTTCGTGTGGATCGGCCCTGACGATCCGGGTGCAGTTGCGGCTGAGACCTGAGGCTCGGGCTAGAGAGTCTCGAATTAGCACAGGATGATCCCTTTGCCTTGGTTCACGGATGGAATCCAACTTCCAATACGACATTGTGCGGTTTTAATTGTAGAGCCCAGTATGGCGACATAGTGGGATGGGGCACTTTGCCGTCTATGATTGATACATTTATATTTGAAGTTGATTTCTTCACTTACAGTAATAATAAAAGATAAATTTCGTGTACCAAGCATATTTGGCTATTATAAGGTAAAACTCTATCCTCCGGCTTGCATTGCATTGTGTGATGGGACCTGAGTCTTATAATAGCATCATTGTTCTTTATTTAGCATTGCACTGTTTGTTTTATGCACTGGTATTCTTGGGGGTAAACCCGTTCCGTGTTATACGGCGTGGTCCCTTGATTTACCTAACTTTAAAATCAGATTAATAACTATTTTAGTTCTCACCCCAGTCACATGACTGACCTGGAGTTTATTGTTTTAACCTAAACTCTGGTGCCCCTATTTTCCACACGGGCAGCTAGTAGTTTTGGTTTTGCAGATATTATATTCACAGGATCCTGGTTTACAGCTGGAATGATATTCGGAAAGCTCTATATCCGTGTATCTATTTCAGGTGTGTTTCGTATTATTTTCCGCTGCATTGTAATTTGTAAATCTCTGATATTTATCAAATGTAAATTATTTATTCATACTCTGTATATTCTTGTACTCTGATGTAAATTGTTATAATAACAATGAAATGTTCTTCTGTTTGTGTTCTGATTTGTCGTGTTCTCAATTCATTCCGGGCTTTCCTTTACGGGGAAGTTTGGGTCGTCTCAGTTTGGTATCAGAGCTTTGGTTTACAGAGCTCGAGAACAAGACACATTAGAACCGAACGAAAGAATTCATCAGAGATTGGATTAGTAATATCCAATAAGAATGACTCGTTAGAGATAGTGTGACGACCGCCCATAACCCCCGCACTATACAAGAGAAATAATGCGCTGAAAGGTGTGCAAGGCAGCTAAGGACGATCATCAGAGTAGGTAAATGCAAGCGGAACCTGTCGTAAACTCACAGCGCAAGGATAAAATATAATAGAACATATACAATAGGTAGTAATAGTGAAGCAGAAACACTGGACTTTCATACAATCAGAAAGTAATATCCACAAACTTGGAAATAGTGTTTATACAAAGTTGCCTCACTACATCACTCAGAAAAGAAAACAGCGGAAATCCAATTATTAGATAGTAGTAAAACTAGTACGTGAGCCTCCCGCTCGCCATCAATCAGCATCGTCGTCCTCACTAAAGCATTACCTGTCACCTGTTACTTAGTCTGCCCATCCACAACCGGATGAACAGCCCAAGGTAATAAGAGCAAACATAAAACCTTGAGTCAGACAACAGTCTTAGTGAGCGATAAAACAGCTAAAAAAATTCAGTAATAAAGTGTATGAAAAGGGATAGATAAACATACTAATCTACCCACGACACAAGAGAAGAACTCAACCCTATCTTCCCACATCAGACAGAGATATCCTTTACAATCCATTCAACCAAAGGAATAATAATTCATACAGGGAAACCAGAACAACCATTAATAACATTCATAGCATCCAAATTATAAAGGCCTCACGTAGACAATCCTAATCGGGTTTAACATTCCCCAAGTACTCTCCCAGAGGCCTAAACCACTATCAGTTAAGCACTCGAAGAACATCTCCCTCGACTTTGGATAATCTATGTGAGATAGTACAAACAGAACAACCAATCATCCATGACTGACTTTGGCTATCACCGACAATCCTGCTTTGAAACCATCGTTAATTGTATGACGGCCAACCTTTTCATATGTCAAGGGCTAATGGTAACCCTAGTTCTAGCATAAACTCCATATGTCCAACCTTGACAATGTCCAACCTTGACAACTAGGCCTTTTCAACCATACCCAAGGTACTCGACCACAACCGGTCATTTGGGTGCCCCCATCGTACCCCTTCTTTGAGCCTACTAGAACTTACGACAAGATGAATTCTCGGCCTTCGTATCTCTAGTCATCCAACCTTGACGACATTTCATAGCTCAAGCAACCTTCTCGAGCAACCACTATCCACTAACCCACGACCTTTGAGTTGTTACTTCATTCGATGTTCTATTCCGATCAACGAACATCTTTCAACACTTCGAACCTTCCTACTTGAATTTACTTCGAAGTCACACCATCACCGAGCTAATTACATCACTGTCCTGCGGCTAAGGTTCGGGTGGTTGCCCCCGAAAAATGTTTTTTTCAGACCTTCTCTCCAAATCTAAGTCGTACCCGAAAAACATGCTTTTTCAGAAAATGATCCTGTTGGAAACAAACCATAGCTTCATCACTATCAACCACAGCGTTTTAAAAGCATTGCTAAAAACATGACCGATCCGCCCCCATTCAGACCGACCCGACCCAAGTTAAGCCGACCCGATCCAACTATGACCGATCCAACTCCTCACGCTTAACCAACATGATCGACCCGATCCAATCACCTACACGACCAACCCGATCCAAACTATGACCGATCCGATCCAAGATGAACGATCCGAACCAAGATGACCGATTCGATCACTAGCATAGCCGATCCGATCACTAGCATGGCCGACCCGATTCACTCTGACTTATTCTCTGTGACAGGACATGAGACAGACCCGATCCACTTGTGGCCCGACCCGTTCCACTGCTGTCCGATCCAACTCCGTTTTAGTCCAACTTCTGGCCGATTCAACCTATGACCGAGCCAACTCCTGGCAGATTCAACCCATGGATGAGCCAATTTATACATTTTGCAATTCAACTCCGATTCAACCCATGGTCGAACCAACTCCTAGTCGATTCAACCCATGGCCGAACCAATTTCTGCATTTTGCAATTCAACTCCGATTTCGATCGAAACTTCGCCAAGCGACGAATCCGACGAAACCAACTAAACCAAAATCATCAAACAAAATCATAAACATATCATAATGTCACTAACCACATGAATATGTCGATTATCACAAAAATGATGTAAATCCCACCGAAAACCATTAAAATGAACATATGATCAAAGTGAGGGATCTAACTAACATAAACATGTAAAATGACATGAAATTAATGAGTAAAACTTGTTAGATTAGATCATAGGGATATGCATATGAAAATGAACATGTAATGGTGTAAATCTATGGTAAAACATTCCAATTTGATGAGAAACATGCACAAACACTAATATACTTCATTGCATTCATGTGAGAGATGTAAATCACTCACCGATTTGCCGAAACAACCTAAAACGATTGAAATAAGAATCCGACAGTGAATACTTCAAACCAAACTCCTTGATCCGATGAATTCGCCCTTGAGACGATGTAGATCTAGCCTCGAATGGTGTAGATCTTCGATTTCCTCCCTTGGATTTGGATTTTTAATGATGGAAAGGTGTTAGAGGAAGAAGGAGATCAAATGCCTTCAAATGAGAGAATGGGGAAGTAAACCTTTTCCCTCCACTGTCACCCCCTATTTATAGGATTCCACTAAGGCTCCAAAACTTGAATGGCCAACTGAAAAACCTTAAAACAACGATTTCTCCCAAACCGCTGAGCCAAATCATTAATGTAACCACTCTAAGGCAATCATCAATTCCTTTCCAATGGCTCAGGTCTCACCCTTTGATTCGACCTGAGTCAAAAGTTATGCCCTGTACAAGGCTGACAAGGGAAAAATGGTCACAAACAAAATCAGTAAAAATTATGGATATGTCTCACATCCCCATAAGAAACATATTAAAAGATGAGAATGATCCAACCCTTAGAGAATGAAATAAAAATATCTTACGATTGTTTGATACGCAAAATGCGGGCTGTTACTTTCTCCCCCCTTAAGAATTTCGCCCCCGAAATTGCAAACAAACACAAGTAATCACAACGATTCCGCATGCTTATCATCCGTGAGAAGCCACTTCTATCATCCAAACTAGCAACCACCAAGCCATGCATCCATAGCCTTATCCTAGCACGCGGAACTCTAACAAACAACAACAAGATACAACGATATAACGAAGTTACGATATCAAAGGGTCCTACCGACGAAGAGTTCTGGATGAGTCGCTCTCATACTCTCTTCCGTCTCCCACGTACAATCGTCGCTCTCTTCACTCCATTGTACCTTGACTAGTTTAACCATCTTTCTCCTAAGCTGTTTCGTGTTATTTTCCACAACACGAAGCGGCTTACGAGGTCTTGAAACTAAGGTCTCTACTTCAAGGTCTTCATACTGCTCTGGAGATACCACCACATTCGAATCATGCACGAAATTCAGTAGAAACGACACATGGAATACATTATGCACACTCGACATCTTCTCGGGTAACTCCAATCTGTATGCGCGCTTTCCAATTCGCTCGACTATCGTAAATGGTCCAACAAACCTTGGAGCTAACTTTCCTTTCTTACAAAATCTAACCATGTGCTTCAACGGCGAAGCTTTCACAAAAACCATATCACCCACCTCGAATTCCAAGTCCTTACGAAGCTTGTCGGCATAACTCTTCTGACGGTCCTGAGATGCCTTCATTCGTTGCCGAACTATCTCGATACAATCCGAGGTTTCTCTAATCATCTCAGGCCCAAGTATCAACTTATCTCCAGTTTCTAATCAACTTGCTGGAGAATTGCACGGCCTCCCATACAACGCCTCGTATGGTGCCATCCCAATGCTAGACTGGTAGCTATTATTATTCGCAAACTCAACTAGATGTAGATGGTCTTCCCATGATCCTCCGAAGTCTAACACACAAGCCCTCAGGAAATCTTCCAAAACTCGATTGACTCTCTTGGTCTGACCATTAGTTTGGGGATGATATGTCGTACTCAAGCACAACTCGGTTCCCAAAGCTTCTTGCAAACTTTTCCAAAATCCAATCGTGAATAATGGATCTCGGTCACTCACTATACTCTTTGGGACACCATGGAATCGAACCATCCATTTCACATAAAGTTCAGCCAATTTCGATGTCGTCCTAGTCGACTTAACAAGAATGAATCTCGCACTTTTGTTCAAACGATCCACGATGACCCAAATCCCTTCCTTTCCTTCCCTTGTTCTAGGTAGTCCATCGATAAAATCCATCAATACTTACTCCCACTTCCACGTAGGAACTTCCAATGGCTAAAGCAAACCACTCGGCTTCTTCTGTTTAGCTTTCACCAACTGACGGTTCATAAATCTCGCTTCATTCCTTCCCAGTATTAGACTCTCTTCATGTCCTCATACATCTTATTTCCACCGGGATGAATCGTCAGCTTCGAGTGATGACATTCTCTCAGAACCTCATCCCTCAATCCGTCGATATCAGGAACAACTAAATGCCCTTGTTTTCGAAGCCAACCTTCTCGATCGACCTTGAACTCTTTATCTTCTGGTTCCAGTTTTTGAATGAACTTGACAAGCTTCGCATCTTTCCTTTGGCTCTCGCCAATTCTTTCGATAAGAGTAGGTCTTATCAACAAGCTTGCCAACATTTCAGGTTCCAACTCATACCTCGGCCTGAAATCGAACCTTGCCAAGTACTCGAGGCTCTTCCATTCAGAGAACATCGCTCCCAAACTTGCGTGTCTTCGACTCAACGCATCTGCAATTGCGTTACCCTTGCCCGGAGTATAGGCTATGCCAAAATCATATGACGCCAGAAACTCTAACCATCTTTGCTGCCGAAGATTCAAATTCTTTTGGTAGAAAAGATAATTCAATGACTTGTGATCCGTAAACAACTCGAATCGAACTCCCAACAGGTAATGTCTCCACATCTTCAGAGCAAACACAATCGCCACCAACTCCAAATCATGAGTTGGGTAATTCTTCTCATGCGGCTTTAGCTGTCGACTCGCATAGGCCACAACCTTATCCTTCTGCATTAGCACTGCTCCAAGTCCAGTGCCACATGCATCGGTATATACCACCATCTCTTCATTCCCACATGGAATGGTCAACACATGTACACTCGTCAATCTATCCTTCAGGATTCCGAGCGCTTGTTCACACTTTGCATCCCATGTGAACACTTGGTTCTTCTTCATCAATCATGTCAGCGGTGCAGCTACCTTGGAAAAATCCTTGATAAACCGTCGGTAATAACCGGCCAACCCAAGGAAACTTCGAACATCTGTCGCATTCTTAGGTTTATCCAAGTCCTGGAATGCTGCTACTTTAGCGGAGTCAACCGCTATCTCATTTCCAGAAACAACATGACCTAAGAACCTCACTTCACTCTTCCAGAAGTGACACTTGGAAAACTTAGCTCTCAGCTGATGCTTTCTCAAGATCTCTAACACAACTCTCAAGTGTGTCTTATGTTCTTCCTCATTTCTGGAGTAAACCAGAATATCATCGACGAACACAAGCACAAACTTGTTTAACTGGTCTCTGAATACTCTATTCATAAGATCAACAAAATACGCTGGCGTATAAGTCAACCCGAATGGAATCACCAACCAATCGAAGAAACCGGATGGTGTCCTAAAAGCAGTCTTTGGCACACTATCCTTAGCCACCCTCAACTGGTGAAATTCAGTTGCCAAATCCATCTGAGAAAACACTTTGGCTTCGTGAAGCTGATCGAACAAGTCATCTATCCTTGGCAGCGTATACTTGTTCTTCTTTGTCACCTTGTTCAGCTCACGATAGTCCACACACAATCTTAACGAGCCATCCGCCTTGGTTGCAAATACGACCGGTGCACCCCATTCGGATACACTCCTCCGAATGAATCCTTTTCCCAAAAGGTCTATAACTTGCACCTCTAACTCTCATTGTTCCTTAGGCACCATCCGCCTAAGTGGCATAACGATTGGTCTAGCACCCTCGACCAAATCGATCCTAAACTCGATCTCACGATGCGGCGGCAATCCTTTGACCTCGTCGAAGACATCTAGATACTCATTAGCGATCAGCACTGATGACAGGTCTTATTGTGGAATCCCAAGCGAATATAGAAAGCTCACGAAGACCCCGTCTTCGCGCTTACATCTAATCAACACCTTTCGCCCTTCCAAATCTCCGACCCTCACCTCTATCTTCTCGCAATTCACCCTTGCCGCATACCTCTTGAGCCAATCCATGCCCAAGATGATCCCAATCCCAGCAAAGTTAAGAACAAAGCAATCACATACAAAAGAGCAACCATGACTCGACAACACTAGACCACGACATATCATGCAAAGATTTGATGAACCCCCAATTAGATTAGTCACTACGAATGGTCTATCACAAATCTCAGGTTCCAAACCCAAGAGACACACAAGCTCATTGCAAATGAAGGAATGCGAAGCTCCAGTATCGAAAAGCACACGAACTGAAACACCATTAACAGAAAGAGTACCTTGCACCACGACACCCTTTCCCTTCTCCTCTGTAGTAGGAGCTCTCGAAGAAGTTGGCACGGCTTCCAAAGCATACGCCCTCACAACTTGCTTGCCCTTAGCTGATTCCGGATAATCTTTCTTCTCATGCCCAGGCTTCCCACATTTAAAGCACTTCTTCTCAGCTTTGGGATTCTTGCACTGATTAGCCAAATGGCCTTTCTGTTGGCAGTTAAAGCAAACCACCTCACTCTTGGGTTTATTTTGTCCATCTTTTCCCTTATGCTGTTGTTGCTTTCTCTTCTTATTATTACCACCCTGCTGTAGCTTTTGAACTTCTTTGGTGGTAGCGACAACATTTGCTTCTTTTGGAAACAAGCTCTCATGACGAATAGCCTTTTCCACAATCTTCTCAAATGAGTCATCAAGATGGTCCACTAATGGTTTTTCGATATAAGCATCCAAGCCCAAGACAAACTTCTCGTTCTTCTGATATGGTGTATCAATGTATGAACGAGCGTATCTAGACAAGGCTTCAAAATCAGAAATATAGTCAAGCACAGAACGACCATTTTGTTTCAGCTCTACGAACTTCTTGAATAAAGCAGATTTCTGAGTTGTGGAGATAAACTTTGCTTCAAACTTAGCTTGGAATAGCTCCCATGAAATTTCTTCCTCTGGAGTCTCGAGTGTAACAGAATTCCACCATTCCATGGCCCTGCCTTGCAGTTGCCTTGATGCAAGTTTTCTCTTAATTGCATCCTCAATACCCAAGTCTCCAAAGATTCGGACACATGAATCCATCCACCTCTGAACCTCTTCAGCTGGTTCAGTTCCCTTGAATCGTTTTCCCCTAGAGATGTAAAGTCCTTGCACAGCTTTGCAAAATCTACTACTCTAGGAACTCGCACACCAACATCTACCGTTGCCGCCACTGGAGCGGGTGCCCTTCGCATAATTGCTTCTGCCATGGCTTCAAACATGGCCGGGTAATTAGGTTCACCACCATTTCCCCCTCTAGTATTGGCTCCCTTAGCAGCGTGTCTTATTTCTTGTCTACTAATTCTAAATCTGCAATTTAGAATAATTAGCCACTTTCAAGAAAAATTGCTAAAGGAAAACAACCGTTACTACCATATATGCTACTATGTATAGCAAACATCCAACTGAAATCTACATATACGTCTCTCATACGTCATTACGTCCTTGAACTTTGGCCAAAAATCATTGACTAGAGCTCTGATACCAAATGTGACGACCGCCCATAAACCCCGCACTATACAAGAGAAATAATGCGCTGAAAGGTGTGTAAGGCAGCTATGGACGATCATCAGAGCAGGTAAACACAAGCAGAACCTGTCATAAACTCACAGCGCAAGGATAAAATATAATAGAACATATACAACAGATAGTAATAGTAAAGCAGAAACACTGGACTTTTATACAATCAGAAAGTAATATCCACAAACTTGGAAATAGTGTTTATACAAAGTTGCCTCACTACATCACTCAGAAAAGAAAACAGCGGAAATCCAATTATTAGATAGTAGTAAAACTAGTGCCTGAGCCTCCCGCTCGCCATCGACTAACATCGTCGTCCTCACTAAAGCATTACCTGTCACCTGTTACTTAGTCTGCCCATCCACAACCGGATGAACAGCCCAAGGTAATAAGAGGAAACATAAAACCTTGAGTCAGACAATAATCTTAGTGAGCGATAAAACAGCTAAAAAACTTCAACAATAAAGTGTATGAAAAGGGATAGATAAACATACTAATCTACCCACGACACCAGAGAAGAACTCAACTCTATCTTCCCACATCGGACAGTGATAGCCTTTACAATCCATTCAACCAAAGTTATAACAATTCATACAGGGGAACCAGAACAATCATTAATAACATTCATAGCATCCAGATTATAAAGGTATCACGTAGACAATCCTAATCAGGTTTAACATTCCCCAAGTACTCTCCCAAGAGGCCTAAACCAATATCAGTTAAGCACTCGAAGAACATTTCCCTTGACTTTGGATAATCTATGTGAGATATTACAAATAGAACACCCAATCATCCATGACTGACTCTGGCTATGGCTCCAATCCTGCTTTAAAACCATCGTTAATCGTATGACGGCCAACCTTGCCATATGTCAAGTTCTAATGGTAACCCCAATTCTAGCATAAACTCCATATGTCCAACCTTGACAATGTCCAACCTTGACAACTAGACCTTTTCAACGATACCCAAGGTACTCGACCACAACTGGTCTTTTGGGTGCCCCCATCGTACCCATCTTTGAGCTTGCTAGAACTTACAACAACGATGACTTATCGGCCTTCGCATCTCTAGTCATCCAACCTTGACGACATTTCATAGCTCAAGCAACCTTCTCGAGCAACCATTATCCATTAACCCCGGACTTTTGAGTTGTTACTTCATTCGATGTTCTATTCCGATCAAAGTACATCTTTCAACACTTCGAACCTTCCTACTTGAATTTACTTCGAAGTCACACCATCACCGAGCTAATTACATCACTGCGCTGCGGCTTGGGTTCGGGTGGTTGCCCCCGAAAAATATATTTTTTCAGACCTTTTCTCCAAATCCGAGTCGTACCTGAAAAACTTGCATTTTCAGAAAATGACCCTGTTGGAAACAAACCATAGCATCATCACTATCAACCACAGCGTTTTAAAAGCGTTGCTACAAACATGACCGATCCACCTCCTTTCAGACCGACCCGACCCAAGTTAAGCCGACCCGATCCAACTATGACCGATCCAACTCCTCACGCTTAACCAACACGACCGACCCGATCCAATCACCTACATGACCGACCCGATCCAAACTATGATCGATCCGATCTAAGATGACCGATCCGAACCAAGATGACCGATCCGATCACTAGCATAGCCGATCCGATCACTAGCGTAGCCGACCCGATTCACTCTGACTTATTCTCTGTGATAGGACATTAGACCGACCCGTTCCACTTGTGGCCTGACCCGATCCACTCCTGTCCGATCCAACTCCGTTTTAGTCCAATTTCTGGCCAATTCAACCTATGACTGAGCCAACTCCTAGCCGATTCAACCCACGGCCGAGCCAATTTCTACAGTTTGCAATTCAACTCCGATTCAACCCATGGCCGAACCAACTCCTGGCCGATTCAACCCATGGCCGAACCAATTTCTGCATTTTGCAATTCAACTCCGATTTCGATCGAAACTTCGTCAAACGACGAATCCGACGAAACCAACTCAACCAAAATCATCAAACACAATCATAAACATATCATAATGTCACTAACCACGTGAATATGACGATTATCACAAAAATGATGTAAATCCCAACGAAAACCATTAAAATGAACATATGATCAAAGTGAGGGATCTAACTAACATAAACATGTAAAATGACATGAAATTAATGAGTAAAACTTGTTAGATTAGACCATAGGGTGATGCATATGAAAATGAACATGTAATGGTGTAAATCTATGGTAAAACATTCCAATTTGATGAGTAACACGCATAAACACTCATATACTTCATTGCATTCATGTGAGAGATGTAAATCACTCACTGATTTGCCAAAACAACCTAAAATGATTGAAAGAAGAATCCCCTTGATCCGATGAATTCGCCCTTGAAACGGTGTAGATCTAGCCTCGATTGGTGTAGATCTTCGATTTTCTCCCTTGGATTTGGATTTTTAATGGTGGAAAGGTGTTAGAGGAAGAAGTAGAACAAATGCCTTCAAATGAGAGAATGGGGAAGTAAACCTTTTCCCTCCACTCTCACCCCCTATTTATAGGATTCCACTCTCCAAAACCTGAATGACCAACTGAAAAACCATAAAACCGCGATTTCTCACAAACCGCTGAGCCAAATCATTATTGTAACCACTCTACGGAAAGGCAATCATCAATTCCTTTCCAATGGCACAGGTCTCACCCTCTAATTCGACCTGAGTCAAAAGTTATGCCCTGTACAAGGCTGAGAGGGGGAAAATGGTCACAAACAAAATCGGTAAAAATTGTGGACATGTCTCACATCCCCATAAGTAACATTTAAAAGATAAGAATGATCCTACCCTCAGAGAATGAAATAAAAATATCTTACGATCTTTCGATACTTAAAATGCGGGCTGTTACAAATAGGATCAGTAGTATCCTAGAACGAGCGTGAAGAGTGTTATTTTTAAAATAAAAATGAAAACAAACTTTGTTTTGAAAATTTAAACCTTATTATACGTATTTGAACATTTTATTTTATTTTGAATTTGGACAATCGAGTATATGAAGATTTTGCATATACGCCTAGCTAGCGAGTATACGAAGTCTCGAATATACTGGTTAGATATAAAATCACACTCTAGTCGCCCGGAGATGACTCTAGTGATACTGGTGATTGACATGTCAGCATCAGTAGTTTATGTCCGAGTTTCGAAAGTGGGATATCTATATATTTCCAATAGACTGGTGTGAGAACCAAAACTAGATAGGGTTATTATTTGTGACTTGGCATCAAAAATGGATTTTTGGTATATTAAAGCTATAAATTTGAAACTTTAATCAACTAATTGATTGTTGGTTGTGTTGTTTGATTATTTGTTAACTAATTTAACCAACATGAGAATGAAAGGTAAACTTAGCCAAATCAAGTCAAATTTGAACTGAACTGAAAATTTATTGCATTTGCATATATGTACATGTATATACGTTGAACAAGTCATAGCATGAAGGCTAAGAAGAGAAATAAAATTTTATGCCCGAAAAATAGGTATGTGTTTACTAGTTTTCTTTTTCTTTTAAAGATTTTGTGAGCCTAAGGCTGGCCGCTTGGCATTTTCTTTTTCTTTTAAAGATTTTATGAGCCTAAGGCTAGCCGCTTGGCATTTTTTTTTCTTTTAAAGATTTTATGAACCTAAGGCTGGCCTCTTGTCATTTTCTTTTTCTTTTAAAGATTTTATGAGCTTAAGGCTAACCGCTTGGCATTTTCTTTTTCTTTTAAAGATTTTATGAGCCTAAGGATGGCCGCTTGGCATTCTCTTTTTCTTTTGGATTGATGAGGGTCCTGCATGGCTAGTTGAGGTTTTAAATGTCTCCCCGTACAAAGGAGGTTATGGCGAAATTTTAGGGTGTTAGCCAAATTTTTTGAAAAATTTGAAAAGTTTTTAGAAACTGAAAAGTTGAAGAACTTAAGCCATAATTAAAATAAGGAAAGTTTAGTTGGTTAGTTAAACAACTTTCAACTTCGTTCCTTTTCGAGGACGAAAAGATTTTAAGTGGGGGAGATTGTAACAACCAGGAAAATCAGAACCAATTTAAAAAATTTATTTTGGCTATTTTAATGAATTTTGAATATTTAAAATAAATTATTTAAATAATAACGATTAAAAATTTATTTTCATCGAAGTTAGAAACTTAAAAACGTATAAATTTATTTTAATTATAAAACGAGCCTGAAATGACGCAGTAGTTTGAAAATTCGATTTCTAATTTCAAATGAACATACAGAATTCAATATAAGTCAGAATTGGACGAAACAAAAAATATTTGAATATGTTTAACAATATCTTTCTAACGGATCTAAGAAACTGAGATTTCACTTTATAATTTGTAAGTCACGTCCAGTTTAAAACTCAAAAAAGTTGTTGTGGAATTTATATATATTTTAATATATATAAAGCCCTTAAAAAAAGTCGTACTCTTTTTCTCTACTAAGGTTTTTTAAGGAGATGAATCAATTAGGTGTTCTTTAACGTCATTAATAAAGAACCAATTTTCAAAAAAAGAAAAGCCCTTAAAAATTGCCATTTTGCAAACGACCTCCGTTTTCGATGAAACCACTTTTGTTATATCCGGAATGTCAAATTATTACTAGATTCCAAAATTTATAATTTTTGGAATTAATATGTGAGCGTGGCGAAGGAAAACGTGTTTTGGTAGTTTTAGTCCATTTAAATCGACTGAAAAATGACTATTTTTCAAACGGTCTCCAAATTCGGCGAAATCAATTTTGTTGGGACTGTATCATCAAAAAAAAGCTAGATTTATTTTTCAGGAATTTTTGCAGTCAGTGTGTGGGGCCAGTAAATTAAAATGTACGTTAAAATCAATATTGACTATAATATTGATTTATATTTTAATTTAAAGGAAAATTGATCGAAACAATGGAATTGGCTTATGGGACATATCCCATTGTGTTTGGAATGGGGGTAATTAATTAGGGGCGACAGTCGTTGGGTTCGATTTGGAGTTCAAATGTAAAGTCAACTTTTTGGGAATAAAATAAAATAAAATATATATGATTATCCTTGGTCAACTTTCCCTCACTCTCTCTCACCGTTCGAAATCAGAGAAAAAGAAACAAAAAAAAAAACCGTCGATCGAACCCTCGTCGCCCTCCCTTCCAAGCGCCGCAGCCGCCCGTTAGAGGCCCCCACCGCCATCGCTCCGCCTCCGCCGGAACCCCCGCCATCCGATCTTCCCCTCCGCCACTCCCCTTCTAAACTGCGCCCCCCAAAACCCTAACACCCAAAAACAGCGCTGCCGCCCCCTTTTTCCGACCGCCGCCAAGAACCCCCGGCCACCCACCGCCTGCAACAGCTCCACCGCCACCTCTGACCCCCACCAGCGACGCAGTGGACCCTCCTCCTCCTCCGATTCTCCGACGATTGAAATTTTGTGAGTTTTTATTTATTTATCTTTAATTACTTAATGTAATTAGATGAAGAAAAGTTTAGATTTTTAATAATGAAAAGTTTATTTTTTTTCATATAAAGTTTAGATATTTTTTCAATATGAAGTATAGATTTTTACTCATTTAAAGTTTAGATATTTATTCATATGAAGTATAGATTTTTAATTATAAAAAGATTAGATTTTTAATTATGAAAAGATTAGATTTTTAATTATAAAACGATTAGATTTTTAATATAGAAAAGATTAGATTTTTAATATAGAAAAAATTAGATTTTTAATCAAATAAAGTTTAGATTTTTATTCATATGAAGTAAAGATTTTTAATTATAAAAAGAATAGATTTTTTATTATAAAAAGATTATATTTTTAATATAGAAAATTTGATTTTTAATACAGAAAAGATTAGATTTTTAATATAGAAAAGATAAGATTTTTAATCAAAGAAAGTTTAATTTTTTATTTTATAAAAATATGATTTTTAATTACATAAAGCTAGGAATTTTATGAACGTAAAGATAGGATTTTAGCTTTATAAAAATATGATTTTTAGTCATATCAAGTTAAGATTTTTAGTTATGTAAAAATGAGATTTTTAGTATATAAAAATATGATTTTTAGTTTATATATGAGATATATAAAACAGTCAAGCTATGAAATTATTTTTAGGAAGATAAAAATATCATTTTTAACTTATATATATTATTAATAAAAAAAAATCAATCATGTAGGATATCGTGTTCGCTTAAGTTTGTAGTCGGCGTGATATTCGTCTTCTTCACTTTGAAAGTACGGCGGAGTGGATCCCAATGTGAGAACTTCTCACTAAAATTATTTCTTGTACAGTTATTTATTTTATAACTGCATATATGAACTGCTCCCCGTCGTCCACAGACCATGGACGACTTGTTTGATTGTATTGTGATGTGAAATGGAATATAAAATATTCATGTGTTGAATAAAATGTTTGAATAATCAAAATTTTATATTTATTGAATGTACAAACTAAATAAAATAGTCATGTGTTGAAATAAATATTCATATACAAATCGAACGATTTGTTTATGTACACCTATTTAACTGATCTAGATTGGGACGATAATTTTTACACGTCGCCCAACTGCACAAATAATAATCAGTATTTGTTGTTTGAAAACCCTATACGGGTATTGGGATGATATTTGACATATACTGATCCCAATAATTAGTGGTATGTCAATCGATGGGTTGACAGGCTGTATAAGCGTTATTAATTTATTTTAATGCTTATACAGTGGTAGAAAGCACTCTGGATGATGGTTGATTATTTATCATTATTGTTATGTACATGTGTTGTATGAAATCTATATAACTAACATTATATGGTAATTGATTGGGTCTCATTCCAATTTGGAAAATAACGAATATTTTAAATAATATTCAGAAAAAGGGGTAAATTATTCATGTGTTGAATGAGATACTTAAACTGTAAAAATGTTCATGTGTTGAATAAAAGCCGTATTGATTAGATATGCGCCATTTTGACGCGAACGATATTTATATCGATTTTATTCATTTATTTAATGAATATCGAAAATGAAAAGATTTCAAAATCCGAAATTTTGAAAATATTATCATTAAAATATTTTAATGGTAAAGATTATTAAATTTTGATTTAAAATTGAAGAAAAAATGGAAATCGTTTTAAAACGAATTTAAAAAATGCGTTTTGAACGAATTTCGACCATTGACTTCGAATTGATATTACGGGAGATCCGACCGTCGGATTCTCCAAAAACTAGAACCGTTAGGTTCGTATCGAAAAGAGCTTTCCAAGGATACAAGAGATTCGAAATCTAACGGTTGGATTTGGAATTATGTCCAAATCGAATTTGGAAAAAGTCGTTGTAAGTGCAGTTCGATGACCGTTTATGGAAATCGACTTTACGGGCCTTGATAAAATTATTCAAAATATCAATAATTTATGAAAAATCATAATAAATGTTTTGGAAAGAATTGGGATGAAAATTTCCATATTTGAAAAGATAAAAATATATTTTTATCGAAATGAACTAGTTATGAACTAAAAGTATTAGTCCAATATTTTTGAATAAATAAATTGGATTTGAAATGGTTTTAAAAATAACCAAAAATTTCCAATATATGAATTGGAATGTTTTTGAATTGAAATTATCTTCGGAATATTTCGATATTGGATTCCGTGATTATATGGATATTGTGGAGGAATTTGGAAGATATGTATATTGTTATTCCCAATACGATATTTGTTGATTTCAGAATTTGATATTGAATATAAGCCGATATAATCCCTATTCAGAGCCTTGTATTTAATAGGGTTTGTCGTGAATGGTGTCTTAAATAACACCGTTCTTAAACCCAAATTGAGAAAAGAATAAATCTCTTAATTAAGATTTAAAGAAGTTTTCCAATTAATTAATATTTAATTGGAATTGAATAAAAGAATTGAATTTTGGGGTTTGTCGTGAGTGGTGTCTTAAATAACACCGTTCTTAAAAAACCCATGTGAAAAGAATAAATCTTTTAACTAAGATTATTAGAGTTTCCAGTTATATTTAGTAATTGGAATTAAAATGGAATGTGAATCGGGTTTATTGTGAACTGTGTTTTAACGACATTTGTTCTTTAACCCGATTTACAGTGAAATGGGATTTGGAATTTATAAATCTTTTTAATTTAGATTTAATGGAAATTTTCCAAGGTAAAGTTTTCCAATTTAATAAAATATATTTGAATGAAATGGATTTCGATTTGATAATAATCGAAGTGAGCTTCTATGGAGGAAGACTGTTAATATATATGGAATTTAAAAGGCTTTGTCGCTATTCCATTTATATTATTAGTCGGATACAGAAATTTATATCGATTATTTATTGATCTGTTTTCCGTGAAAATTCCATAATTAATGGAATGTGATTTTGGGTTTATCGTGAACTGTGTTTTAGATGACATTGTTCTTTAACCCAATTAAAGACAAGAATTATTTTCCTAGAAGTTGAATAATCATTAATATTGATTTTTAGGTAGATTAAAACTGAATTAGAGTTTTAATGAATCTTTAATTAGATTGAAAAGTGAATGTGATAATTTAATTTATCGAATTCATGAAATGATCGAGAATGGAATACTACCAGTTTTACTCCAGGCGATAGTTAAATCTTTAATTAGATTTGAACGTGAAATGGTAATTAATTTTACCTATAACAAGTAATATTAGATATGGAGTATTACCGGTTTTCCTCCATGGGATGAATAGGTTAGGATTGGGAAATTAAACAAATGATTACCTCGGTATGGTTCGCTAATCCCGACTAGTTTGGAAAACCTTAATTTGGTTTGAATTGTGAAAAGAATATTTGAATAAAAGAATATTCTGGATTGGAATGAGGCGTATGTTGTGTTTGTGTAACAATTGTTTATAAGATACGCGAGTTATTCGGAAAGACCGGGTTCATCCGATTCTGAATAACTGATACGACGATTAGTCGACGATGAAGATGGTGGTTGAAGACCAGAGGTCTTCACGTCGTTTGGATGATTACTGATGTCTTGATTGGGATGTGCACCCAAGACGACGTAATAAGTGGTGATCGTCCAGACATACTTGGAGATCGACCGGATATGCGAGGGCCTCTCTTCCATATTGGACATATGGGACGAGGAATAAGGTGCCTCCGGTTTCGTTCAGACCCAGAACGAACTTGTAAATGGATTGTGTGTCTGACATTGGATTTTATTCTAAGTTGATTGATCTCTATTAAATATATATCTGTTTGGCGGCGGAGAATTTATTCTCTTGCTTAATGCCCTTCTCTGAGACGTACGAGCTCAGAGGTTATATATCGATAGACATCAGTCGCATGGCATGAATTGCCTATGTGGCATGCTGAGATGCAAATGATCAAGGCTTCTATTGAAAAGAAGAGTCTTGTGGTTGATGATCAAAGCACGACTTTAATATAGCATAGCTTTGTGTATAGCGTTAATTCCCGAGCCTCACACCCCGGTGTGAATCAGAAACGGGATGGACCTCAGGGAGGACATGCATTTCTTTCTAGCTATGGGTGGTGTCAGGGTTTTGCACGCCCTGACATTTTTATATTTTTACCTATATGGTTGTTGGAATGCGAGGCGCCTCGGATATATCGGTTACTATGGAGCCGATGGATATTGAGTCATCTTGCTCATTTACGCCCCATAGGGCGGGGAAACCCATGTTCAAGGATTATTTATCCACACCTCGCACTTCGTGTGGATTGGCCCTGACGATCCGGGTGCAGTTGCGGCTGAGACCTATGGCTCAGGCTAGAGAGTCTCGAATTAGCACAGGATGATCCCTTTGACTTGGTTCACAGATGGAATCCAACTTCCAATACAACATTGTGCGGCTTTAATTGTAGTTGGATGGGGCACTATGCCGTCTATGACTGATACATTTATATTTGAAGTTGATTTCTTCACTTATAGTAATAATAAAAGATAAATTTAGCATACCAAGCATATTTGGCTATTATAAGGTAAAACTCTATCCTTCGTCTTGCGTTGCATTGTGTGATGGGACCTGAGTCTTATAATAGCTTCATTATTCTTTATTTAGCATTGCGCTGTTTGTTTTATGCACTGGTATTCTTGGGGGTAAACCCGTTCTGTGTTATACAGCTGGAATGATATTCGAAAAGCTCTATATCCGTGTATCTGTTTCATTTGTGTTTCGTATTATTTTCCACTGCATTGTAATTTGTAAATCTATAATATTTATCAAATGTAAATTATTTGTTCATACTTTGTATATTCTTGTACTCTGGTGTAAATTGTTGTAATAGCAATGAAATGTTCTTTTGTTTGTGTTCTGATTTGTCGTGTTCTCAATTCAGTCCGGGCTTTCCTTTACGGGGAAGTTTGGGTCGTCTCACTATTATAAGGTAAAACTCTATCCTCCGGCTTGCATTACATTGTGTGATGGGACCTGAGTCTTATAATAGCTTCATTTTTCCAAAAAGCATTGCGTTGTTTGTTTTTTGCACTGGTATTCTTGGGAGAAAACCCGTTCCGTGTTATACGGTGTGGTCCCTTGATTTACCAAATTTTAAAGTAAAGTTTTAGTAACTGTTTTAGTTCTCACACCAGCCCCATGACTGACCTGGAGTTTATTGTTTTAACCTAAACTCTGGGTACCCCTATTATCCACACAGGCAGCTAGTAGTTTTGGTTTTGCAGATTTCTTTTTTACAGGATCGTGGTTTACAGCTGGAGCTATATTCGGAAAGCTTTGTATCTGTGTATCTCTTTCAGTTGTGTTATGTATTATTTTTCCGCTGCTATGTAAATTATTTTAGTCTTTGATATTTTTCTGATGTATATTATTTATTCATACTCTATTACAAGAAATTCTTGTACTCTGATGTAATTGTTGTAATAGCAATGAAATGTTCTATTGTTTACGTTCTGATTTGTCGTATTTCCAACTCAATCAGGGCTTTCCGTTAGGGCGAGTTTGGGTTGATTCATATATCCTTTTGAATTAAGATATCGAAATTTAGTCGAATTAATCTGAAACTGGAATATGATTTCCAGTTTGGTTAAATTTTGAAGATACGATTCTGATTCCAACTATAGTATTTTAAACCATTTTATAAACTATTTTTATAATAATTATTTTTCTTATAAACTATTAACCTTATAACTATTTATTTTATTACTTATTTTAAATAAACCATTTCTATAATTAACTATTTATTTTATAAACTATTTAAAATTTTAACTATAGATTTTACTAAACCTATGATTTCTATTTTATGTACAAATCATTATTTTTCAAACTATTTCAATCATATGTCTAAACTATTTTAAATATTTTTTTAACTATTTTAATATTCAAATTATTTTAAAGTTGGAATTGTTTCAAGATTTAAATTTGGATTTAGATGGAGATTTTAATTATGAAATATTTTATCTCGACTATTGAAACGAGTTTAAAGCAAATATGATATTTCGATATAAAGTATGAACCATTTGAAATGTAAATACAACCGGTGTGAAAAATGTAAATGTTTGGTTGTTAATGAGACCGGGATCGGATATTGTCATACTCTCTGCCAATACCGAAAAACACTATAACAACTGTGTACGCGGTGGAGTTCTAGAATGAAGTAGGTTGATTTGGAGGCGATTACTGAATTTGAAGATAGAGAACGATGATGGATGTCCTTGACCTTCGGGTCATAATTAAAATGACTAAAACAGGGCTATACCTTGAGCAAGTCGGGTTAGCTACCTCCATCGGCAACACTTCTTCCTTTATTACTGTAGTCTCTTGGTTTGATTGATTTGATTTGATGCGCATCCTTGATTTGGGAGTGTCCTTCGAGGTGGGCGGTAGTCGCGGCTATGCGTTACCACCAGTCCGGGCGTGCAACTAGTATATTCATACTCTAGGCATTCCTCGTGTGCCTTGTCATATAATCCTGATCGAGACCCATATGATTTTGATTTGTACCATACCTACAGAGTGCCCTCTGATATCCACTACGTACTGTGGACTTTACGATATCTGTATAGACTACGGTATTATAAACGGTGTAAGGGTAATAAGGGTAATCCCGCTTACACTATTTTAATATTTTATATTTAAACATAGACATTATTATAATAGCGTGTTATATTATATAGTGTAACAACCCGCTCATTCGACGATTTTAGATTTAGATATTTTATCTAAATATATCGCCGTATCTTATGTGTCACTTAAAATGTCGTTTTTCTCAAACGATAAAATTAGGATTCAGGACCACTTCCATTGAGTCTGGATCATCGTTTACGACCTTTTTGACTATAAGCATCGATACCTTTTGAGTTAGTGAAATTCGGTCGTTTTCTCATTTGGATGTATGACCAAAATATCACTTTTCACATACGAATGAATTTGGACTCGAAACCACTTCCATCGAGTTCAAAACGTTGTTTAGGTGTTCGAAAACTATAAGGTTCGATATGTTCCGAGATTCGGAGTTTGGGCACCTTTGCTAGGGCTTGGTTAGCCAACTAGCCCACTCACTTAAATGCCCTCAATGCTTCCTCCTCTTCATTCATTCAACCCTTCATCAAAAAAATAGAAAATGGAGAGTGGGAAAGGGAAATAGAAATTCCTAAGCTAGGGTACTTGACTCCAAGCTCAATTCATGTGCTAATTTGATTCCAAGACATGGGTAAGCTCTCTCTACTCGATCTCTACCTTTCTCTCCTCTCAATTTCGGACTTTTATGATGTTCTAACATTCATGTGTCTTCATTTGTGTTCACATGGTGATAAGAGAGGAGTGATTGAAGAAAGAAAGCTTTTTTGCTTGGATTTGTGCTTGTTCTTCCTTGTTGGAGCTTGTTCTTGTCATTCAAGAACCAAACGTGAGTTCTTTATGAACTCACATCTATGCCGCAAGTCTATGGCTTGCACAAGTGTAATTGAGGACCATATCATGTTGCATTTGCTTGTGGAATTGGTTAGGATAGATTACACTTTCCGGTTTATTAGTTTGAATTTCATTTGAAATATAAATTATGACATATTTTATTCATACGACCTAATTCATATGTTTTGAGTTGCTTTGGTGATATTGTGAAGCTCCGTTGCCAACCCGGCAAATTTCTAAGTCTTCACAAGTCGCTTGAATCGCTTTGGTATGCTTTGGTTTGGAATTTAGTTCATATTTGAATTTATAATCAAAACCATTGCTAATCTCTTGTATGAATGGTTGTTCATGCGTATTGGGGTGTTATAAGTTGTTTCGACAAGTCTTTGAAGCCTCATATTCATGTACATAACATCATAGGCCTTCGGGCATTCGTCAATATCGTTTTGAACATGTTCTCTAGGCAAAATGGTAAAAAAATTAACGATTAACAGTTGGTCGGTTGTTAACGGCCGAAATATGCACCCATATTCGGTTATTAACAACCGAACAGAGGAAAATGGTAAAAATTTGACGTTTAACAGCCGATCGTTTTTTAACGGCCGAAATTTGAACCCAGTTCGGTTGTAAACGGCCGAGATCTGCACCAAGATTCGGTTGTGAACAACCGAACAGAATTAATATGTAACAACCCGGAAAATATTAACCAGTTTAAAATTTTTAATTTGGTTAATTTAAAGAGAAAATAGCTCAGAATTTAAAAATTCCATTTTTAAATAGTGTTAAAGCCCTTAAAAATAGCGATTTTGTAAACGACCTCGGATTTCGACGAAACCACTTTTGTTGGATCCAGGATGTCAAATTATCGCTATGTATAAATTTTCAGAATTTTTAGAATTAATATGTGAGCGTGGCAAAGGAAAACGCGTTTGACCAGTTTCAGTTGAATTTAATCGACTGGAAATTGGCCATTTTTCAAACGGTCTCAAAATTCGATGAAATTAGGTTTGTTAGGACCGTATCGTCAATACGAAGCTAGAAATAATTTTTCGGGAATTTTTAGAGTCCGTATGTGACCCCGATAATTTAAAAAGTACGTTTAAATTGAATATATAAGGATTTATATTTTAATTTTGATAGAAACTGGTCGTAACAGCCGAACTGGCTCACGATACATATCCCATTGTGTTCGGAATGGGGGTAATTAGCTAGGGGCGACAGTCGGTGGGTTCGATTTAGAGTTCGAATAAAAAGATTACTTTTTGGAAATTGAATTTAAATGAATATATTAATATATAAAGGGCCCAAGCCCGTTTCCCCTCCCACTCTGGTCAACGCCCCATTCCCCTTTTATCTCTCCACCATTCACGTTCGAATCAGGAAATCAAAAAAAAAAGAAACCACAACACGAAATCGCCCGGCCACCATTAAAAACCTCGCGCCCCCCGGAGTTCACCGCCGTTGATCTCGCGCCACCCCCCTCGTTCGCCAGCACCCCCTCCTCCATTCGAACCACAGCTACCCTAAGACCCCAAATCGAACAGCCCCAAAACCCGTCAACCCAACGGAAACCGCGTCCCCTCCCCGTCGAAGACCACCGCGCGCCAGTGAACCCTTTACCCCGACGCGCAGAAATTCAGCCACCAGTTCGACCCTGCAAACAAAAAACTGAAATGAAAGGTGTGTTTTATTTAGTTAATTCATTTATATATGCATGAGGTTAAATAAAAATCAGTCCTTTTTATATATAGCATTAGTCTGTGAAATATGATTTTAGTTAGATGAAGATATTAATTTTTATCGTATAAGGAAAATGTTTTAACTTGTTTTAATTTCTGAAAATTAAAATGGATTTTTATCATATGTAAAGTAAGAACAAGATTGGATTTTTCTAAACAAAAAGGAATAGATTTTTATTTACAAGAAGAAGCAATAGAAGTAAAAATTCAATTTTCCCTATATGAAGTAGCGACTATAAAAATTCGATTTTTCTATAAGTGAATGTGAAGTAAAAAATTCGATTTTTATATATGTAGCGAACAAGGACGACGAAAGTGACAAAAGGAAACACGGTGAAGATTTCCTACATATGAAGAGTCGAGGATTTTGGTTTAGCTATTCGGTGAGAACTTCTCACTTTAAATTTTATTTTCTAGTTATATATATATATATATACTAGGATGCAGACGGTGTTTAGTAGCACCCGACACCCGTCGTCCACAAACCATGGATGGCTTGTTTGAGTTGCGTGTGAAATTTGGTTGATGAGACACGAATGGAAAATATATATGAAATGCGAATGGTTGATAATTCGAATGGTTGAAAATAAATAATTCAAATCGTTGAATATAAATAATTCGAATGGTTGAATATAAATAATTCGAATGGTTGAAAATAAATAATTCGAATGGTTGAAAATAAATAATTAGAATGGTTGAATATAAATAATTCGAATGGTTGAATAAGAGTAATGCGAATGGTTGGCGAATTGTTGATTCTGATTGTTTGTGTTTGAAATATTCTGGTGTGGAAAAAAATATACTCATGTGTTGAATAAATTATATAAACGATAAAAATCACATTTTTATCAACTAAATGAAGTATATAAAATATACGTGTATTGAAAAAAATAGTGAAACGATAAAAATCACATTTTTATCAACTGAATGAAGTATATAAAATATACGTGTATTGAATAAAATAGTGAAACGATAAAAATCACATTTTTATCAACTGAATGAAGTATATAAAATATACGTGTATTGAATAAAATAGTGAAACGATAAAAATCACATTTTTATCAACTGAATGAAGTATATAAAATATACGTGTATTGAATAAAATAGTGAAACGATAAAAATCACATTTTTATCAACTGAATGAAGTATATAAAATATACGTGTATTGAATAAAATAGTATAACGATAAAAATCACATTTTTTTCACCTATATGAACTATTAAAAATAGCAGTGTGCTGAATAAAACATGAAAACGATAAAAATAACATTTTTATCGAATGAATGAACTATTAAAAATAGTCGTGAGTTATATAAAATAGAATAACGATAAAAATTACATTTTTATCGAATGAATGAACTATTAAAAATAGTAGTGTGTCGAATAAAATATGAAAGCGATAAAAATAACATTTTTATGGTATATATGAACTATTAAAAATAGTAGTGTATAGAATAAAATGGAGGAACAATAAAAATTACATTTTTATCGAATGAATGAACTATTAAAAATAGTAGCGTGTTGAATAAAATAGAATAACGATAAAAATTACATTTTTATCGAATGAATGAACTATTAAAAATAGTAGCATGTTGAATAAAATATGAAAAGGATAAATATACCATTTTTATCAAATATATGAAGTTGAACTATATTCATGTGTTGAATAAAAGGATTGAACGATAAAATTAACATTTGATAGTGAATATGAAGTAGTAGAAACATTCACGTGTTGAATAAATATTTTTGATGATAAAAATACCATTTTTATCGTATATACTACTTGCTAAAATACACAAGTGATGAAATAAGTGTTGTTAGCTATTAATATTATTTTTAGCATGTATATGAACTAAATAAAATAGTCATGACTTGAAATATATTTTTGTTCGTTGAAAATATCATTTTTATACGATGTATGAAGTGTTAAAAATAACAATAGGTTGAAATAAATATTGGATTGTTAAAAATGACATTTATAACATGTATACGAGCTATATAAAATAGTCATACTCTAAATATTCACTAGTTGGAATGAATGGTGATTTTAAAACCAATTGAATCAAATTTGGAACCGAAATGAAAATGGATTAGAATTGGCACATATGTACATGCATATATCTATATATTGAACAGGTCAAAGCAAAGAGGCTAGAGAAGAGGAATAAAATTGTATGCCCGACAAATAGGTACATATTTACTGTTTTGATTGGGTATGATGATTTTATGAGCCGAATGGCTAGCCGCTTGGCTTTTTCTTTTTCTTTTTATACCACCATTGGATTGGTGAGTGCCATGGGAGGCTATTTGAAATATCCCTATGCTCCCGGTGCAGGGGAGGTTATGGCGAAATTTTCCAAAATATTAAGGCGTTAGTGAAATTTTTGGAGTATAAACGATATAGAAATCGTCGAATGGATTATATTTATATATATATAAAAATATAAACTATATAAAACGAATAAAGGTCGTGCAGTTCGCGTTTTGAAATCGTAACTTCAAACGATCATACCGGGAGATCCGACCGTCGGATTTTCTCGAAACTGAAACCGTTGGGTCCGCCTTGGAAATATCTTTCCAATGGCACCAACTTTGTTAAGATCCAACGGTTAGATTTTCAGATATGTGTAAATCAAATCTGGAGAAAAACAGCGCCATAGCCGCGCTATGACCTGAAACGTCGTTTAATTAAAATAGGCTATTTTTAAATAAATAAAAATACAGAAAAATTGTTATAAAATATTATAAGCGATATGAAATGGTAATAAACTGATATTTTTTGGTTTGGTTGATATTTTGATGGTTGAATGTGTTTGGCAAGAAAATTATACTAATAAACTGAATATGTCGAATAATTTAACTATGAAAAGAAATGATTTGATTTCTATATTCGCGTTGATTATTTGAAAAGGCCGAGTTAATTCTCATTTCAAATAATCGTTCGACGAGATGAAGTCGAAGATATGAAGCGGTGCAAGACCAGTGATCTTCACATCGAATGGATTACTACTGATGCCCTGGATTGGTTAGCTCCCAGGAGGGGTTACAGTGGTAGTAGTCCGGACGTACTGTTGATTGTACGGATATGCGAGGTATATAGTGCCTCTGGTTTCGTTCAGACCCAGAATGGACTTGTAAATGGACTGTGTGTCTGACATTGGATTTTACTCTGTGAAATTGATTTCTATTATATATATATATATATATCTGTGGGTGGTTTTATCACTCTTCTCTGAGACGTATGAGCTTAAGAGGTTATATATTGATGGATATCAATCCCATAGCGTGAATTGCCTGTGTGGCATGCTGAGATGCAAATGATCAAGGCTTTTGTTTAAAAGCAAAGTCTTGTGGTTGATGATCAAAGCACCGCCTGTGTGGCATCGCTTTGTGTAGTGTTGATTCACGAGCCTCACACCCCGGTATGAACCAGAAACGGGAGATGGACATCAGGGAGGACATGCATCTCTTTCTAGTTAGAGGAGGTGTCAGTGCTTAAACTGGCTGACATTTATATTATTTTCACCTGTGTGGTTGTTGCTGTTGTGAGGCACCTCGGATATATCGGTCGTTCTCGAACTGATGGAGTCATTTGGCTCATTTATGCCCCATAGGGTGGGGAGATGCATGGTTCAGGCATAATAATCCACATCGGTGGACCGGCCCTGACGATCCAAGGGGCTGTTGCGGCTGTTCCTGAGACATGGGCTAGATTGTCTCGAAGACAGTGCTATAAGGATCTTGCCCCTTCCCTTGGTTCATGACGGAAATCCAAACTTCCAATACGACATGTGCGGTTTTGATTGTATTACTAGTATGGCGACATGATATATGGTACCCATGCCGTCTATGATTGATAGTTATGATTGAAATAGTTTTTGAAACATTTAAACCCTAGTAATAATATCAAATCCCTTTCGATTTATACGTATTAAGCATATTTGGCTATTATAAGGTAATACCCTATCCTCCGGCTTGTGTTGCATTGTGTGATGGGACCTGGGTCTTATAATAGCTTCATTGTTCTTTATTTAGCATTGCGTTGTTTAAATAACTTACTTTATTTCATGCACTGGCAATCACTGGAGTAAACCCATTCCGCGAAAGTGGCGTGGTCCTATGATTTGCCTAATAATTATTGATTAAGCAGTTAAGTAGATTTCTCACACCAGTCCCATGACTGACTCGTAGTTTGTTGCACTTTGCAAACTCGAGTGCCCTTATTTCTACACGGGCAGCCTTGTATTCAGGTTTTAGCAGATTATTTTGGATAGCTATGGAGCTGGAGCTGGATTTATCACTTCTTCTTCTTTTTATGCTGTTCAGCTCCTGTTATACTACTATATTTGTTTCTGCTGTGCTTTGTATTACATTTAATGTAAATTATCTTCCGCTGTATAATTTATCCGATGTACTCTAATATTCTGTACTCTGATGTAACATTAGTATGATGTTTATAAAAGTCATCTGTTATTTGTTCTGATGTGTTGTACTCCCAGAGTTAGCGTATACGGGATTCGAACGGTCTTGGTCGGTTTAGCGATCGATTAGGTCCGGGCGAAACCCGTAACATTACATAATATGCTCTTATCTTTTTTCATACGAACTCGGAATTGAGCGAAATCAGGTGCGTTGGAGCCGTCTCGACGAGAGCTTTCCAATGAAACTAGTTTAGGGTGATTTGGAGTTCATGATAATTTTTGGTGGAGGAAAACATTATTTTCAGACTCCTCCTTGGCTCTTCCGTGCATGTCGATGGTCTTTGAATCCACCGGACATCATCGTAAAGCCATGCGCTCTATTTTGTATATCGAATCTATTCGATACTCTTGTTAATATGATTCACGACTCTAAAACGTGAATTATCAACTCGATATCCTTCGAGTCCATTCCGATGTAGTTTAAAACCTTCGGGTGCTAGTTTGGGATTTCGATTCATTCGTTGATCGAAATTACAACCGTCATCCCCTTGATCCCCTGTATGTTGTTGTAATGCGAGTTTATGCTTCATGATGTTTGTGTTCTATTCGCTACGGCGACGGTTTTCATGAATATTTGAACCACAATGGATAATGGGGTTTTATATTGTCAATGGGCATCGAACCAACGTTTAATCAGTTTTTAAATTTAAATCCTTTTAAAACAAATTCGGTTTCTAAAACCCGGTTCTGATTCTATTGATTTATATACGATTCCTTATCCTATCGATCGGACGAGAAATTTAGTTTATTTACCTTAGTAAAACTGAGGACTATGACCCCTTATATGTTTACTTCGGCGAATAACCCTTGGACTCGTGCGTTCTATATGTGGTGATTTTCACTGTTTTGAGTGTGAAGCAACAACGGGTTCGTAAATATTTGAGAATAGCGAGTGGTTATGGGACATTTAGCTATTTTCTTATATTAACTATCTCGGTGTAATTTATACTCACCGGATCGATGCGGTCCTTTTATGATTTATGTTTTGTGGTCCTCGATCGCTCGAATAAGATTCACGATTCTTGGATTTCACTTCTGGGACTTCGGTCCAACCTTTATGATTTATGTTTTCCCTATGTTTTGTGGTCCTCGATCGCTCGAATGAGATTCCTGATTCTTGGATTTCTGTAACAACCCGTATTTTCAATAACCTGTTATAACGTAAATCGAGGCAGAATTTAATTCTAAAATCTGAATCAAGGGAAACGGGCTACGCCATTGCGTTCGTCTCGGAAAAATACGCGAAATAGAGTCCGAGTTTTCGAAAATCGGAGTCCGTATGACCCGGATAAGGCCCAACGAAGTTTTCAGAAAATTTCGAAGTAAAAACAGATTTCGAATTCAAATCTGAATTTGGAAATTAGGGTTATTGGGCCAGGCGGGAAAATTCCCGCCATAACACCCCAAGTCGACAGCCCTGTCGACTTGGGAGTCGACTTGGTTAGACCAAGTCGACAGCCCTGTCGACTGGGCTGTCGACTTGGCTCAGACGGGCTGTTTAGCCTGGTGCACCATTTTGGGTTTGTGTTGAGCTTGGGGGCCAGATTCGGTTTTAAGGGCTGAGATTGCAACTAGGGTTTAATCCTATGGCCTAAAACACTTGCCTAATCTATAAATAAGACCCTAACCTACCCTAAATCATCATTATTCATTCTAGCAACTAAACTATGGCAAAATCAATCCTCTCATGGCCTCCACTCTCTTCATAAAATTCCTAAACAAATTCTTATGAGATTTTCCATGCATACAAGTGTTTTTAAACTTGTATGAGCCTCTTTAGCTTGCATTCAAGTCAAGTCTCTATATTTGCACCATAAAGAAAGAGTTTTGATCAATTTTGCTTGCATTTTTGGGGTTTAATTGGTTGCATAAGGGTTTTCTTACATTTGCTATACTCATTTGAGTCCTCATAAGCATTGTAAGCCCTATTCTACTTTCATACTTAAACTCTAAAGTTAAATGTATGATATGCAAGTTTACTATGATGTGTTATGCAAGTTTACTATGATTTGTTATGCAAGTTTACTATGATGTGATATGCAAGTTCTTCAAGTTATGTTATGCAAGTTTGATATGCAAGTTGCCATATGATATGCAAGTTATGTTATGCAAGTTTGATATGCAAGTTGCCATATGATATGCAAGTTATGTTATGCAAGTTTGATATGCAAGTTGCCATATGATATTCAAGTTATGTTATGCAAGTTTGGGTTGATCATTTGGCTCATGTTATCATGTTATGCAAGCTTATCTTGGGCTTATGAACATAAAGCTTTAAGCTTTATGCTAAAGGTTGCATTTTGGCAACATGTAAGTTATCATATCCCTTATGATAACTTGCATGTGAGGCTAAATGCGAACTTATGGCCATTTTTACATGTTATTTATCACCATGTATCCCCAATATGCTATGTTTGGTTTTATGCATGCTTTTGAGGCCTAATGCAAGTATATGAACATATGTACCTTTCATATGCCACCATGTTGAACTTGTGGCTTCAACACTTTTATGTCATGATTATGCCAAGTTCCCTCTTTCTATCCTTTATGCGCTATTGCGATATGTAAGCGATGGGATTGCATTTGGGGTTGGGTAAACTTAAAAGACATAAAAACATAAGCTTGGGAATTTACCTATTAAGTTAGGTCTACCCATTGGGAATTTACCTATTAAGTTAGGTCTACCCAATTGCTTGAAAACTTGTAATGTGTTTTGGAAACACGATGGACATGACACTTAGAAAATATAAGTGTGGCCAACTCGAGGTTGGGTTGAGTTTGTAGCGTAAACCTACCCAGAACCGACCGGCTTAACTAGTTGCTACAAACAATAGGACCCAATGTGAGAAGTTGGTCATGTGGTACCTTGGACCCGAGGTTAGACCAAGTTGTGGTGTAAAGCTACCCGGAACCGACCGGCTTAACTAGTAACCGCAACAAAGTCTAATGTGAGAGGTTAAGGTGCATTAATTAATTAATGCCTCATGATTAGGGTTAAGTCATGGTCCATTTAATACTTAACCAATTTGGGCTTGGTAGATTAATCGGGGTTAAGTCGTGAACTCATCGTTACACTTAACCAAGTTAATCCATGATTAGTAAAGGGGTTAAACCGTACTTAACCCACTAGAAAAATCCTAGCAATGGGGGTCCACTCCAACAGTAATCCCTAGTTTGTATCATCATGACCCTAGGGACTAGGCTAGGGTGGGGGCACGATTACTGGACTGGAGGTAAGCGACCAATAAACGACGGCAGGGTGGTACGCCGGTGTAGTTCCGGGCGGACTCTGGTCGTGCACATAGTCCGTAGCCGGAGAAAACATGCACGGGTACCAGTAGATCGAGACTGTGCACTCATGTTCATGGTGTCCAGGGGTTGACACCCTAGGGCTTGATACACCCGAAGGGTGGACCCAGCACAGTTCGACTACAATCATGTTTGGGCCGTATTGACACCAACACGTGACGAGTTAGGCTTAGGGAGCCGATCGACTAGACCGTTTGGGTTGGACCTCGTGTTAGGGTCACTTCATGTTATTGGACCTTGTATGAGGGTCCCTTCATGTTATTGGGCCAAAGCTTTGGCCAAGGGATCAAGTCATGTTAGTTTGCTAGTACACCTGTGGTGCAAAAACCTTAATCCTGATTACGTGATGACACCTTTATCTACCTTGTTAGTTAATCATCATGCTAGTATGTTGTTATCCTTATGTTCATCCCTGCTGCTCATGACAGTTAACTTTATCAGTTTACATTGATTGTAGTAGGGCTTACTCAGTCTTTTTGACTGACCTGTTTCCTTTCGCCTCTTTTCTTCCGTCCCCCCCCCCCCCCCCCCCAGGTTCTCAGGGAGGGAATATTGGAGCCTATCTTGGATTTCGGATAGCTTGCTTGTGGGATTTCAGCTCATGTACGGTTTCGACATGAAGCTAGCTATGGTTATCACTTATTTGGGGATAGTACTTATGTATTTCAGTTTTTCTGTTGATGTTGTTTTATCTAGACTTGTTTATTTGGAAAGCTATGTTGTACCAAACTTATTTTGAAATGGTTTGAAATCTTCCGCTGTTTTTATCTATGTTATTTACTCTGTTTACATATATACATATGTTCTTGTTCTGCCTTGATATATCATTATGCATGTTTACCTGATTCAAACGCCCCTCCAAAGTCAGAATGCTTGCAAGAGCCACTCTGGCGGAGGTGGGGTGTTACAATTTGGTATCAGAGCATATGGTTTACGAGAAGGAACAAAAAGGTTTTTAGAAAACTTTTGGAAAACTATTTTCAAAACAAAGTATAAAGTATTTTCCAAAGAAAAGTCTAGTTTATTTTAAAGGGCTATTCCCCAAAAAGCCATTAGCAAAATCCCTTCGTTTTTCTCCATTCTAAATCTGTTTTTTTTTCTTTTTCAGTATGGCCGATAACTTTGCTATTCCGGAGGGAGTACACGTACCTATTTGGTATAGGAGACTTTTGGAGGCTAGGGCGACCGAAGCCGGCCCCGCAGATGTTCCTCCTCCTCCTCCAGTGGCTAATGTTCCTCCTCCTGTAGTTAACGTTCCTCCTCCTCCTGTCGCTGAGGTTCCTCTTCCTCCTCCCCCTCAGCATCCTCAACCTGACTTCGCAAAGACTTGCAAAGATTTCAAAGCAATGGGTGGCAAGAACTTTCAAGGCACTGAGACTTTTGTAGAGGCCAGAAATTGGTTGAAAGAAACCGAGGATTTATTTGCTATCTTTGGGTTAGACGATCAAAGGAAGATCTTGTTGGCGGTTTGGCTTATGAAGGATGAAGCCGCTTATTGGTGGGAAGTCACCAGTGGTACTAGGCCTGTTGAGACTTGGGCCGATTTCAGGGCAAGGTTCATGCTTAAGTTTCTATCTTCTGCTGAGGAGAATCTGCAAATGGAGAGGTTCATAACTTTGAAGCAAGGAGATATGTCTGTCAAAGAATATGTGAACAAGTTCAATCAGTTAGCTCGTTTTGGCTTGGATATGGTGAATACTCCTCAGAAGAAGGCCCTTCGTTTTGCTAGAGGATTGAATGAGCCGTTGCAGGGATTGGCTATGTCACATATTCCCCATGGGGCCACGTTTGAGAGCTTGGTTGATATGGCGTTACTTCAGGGAGATGTCAAGAAAGAGATCAAGGTGAATGATACTCAAGCCAAGAAGACTGATTCCCAGGGGAAAGGAAATCAGGGTAATCCAAGTGGTCAGAGCAGTCAAGGCAATCAGAACAAGAACAAGAGTCAAGGCAACAAGGGGAACAACAACAAGGGCAAGAACGTCAAGGGGAAGTGCCATTATTGCGGTTCTGTTGGGCATCTTATTAAGGATTGTAAGAAGAGGAAAAGGAAGAATGGTGAATGCTTTTTCTGCGGTGAGACTGGACATTTCAGTAAGGATTGCCCGAGGAAGCAAGGGCAAGGCCAGGGTTAGACTCAGCGTGCTGGACCTTCAGGAGGGCAAGTTCATGCTCTCAATACCGCTCCAGTTCCTGATCGAGGTAGTATTTCTGTTGAGAGCCTTGTATATATTTCTGATTTTCCAGTTCGTACCTTGTTTGATTCTGGTGCATCGCATAGCTTTATCTCATCTGATCTTGTTGATAGTTTGCACCTTAGTACTAGCTTGGTAGATGATCCCGTCTGTGTCTCAAATCCTATTGGGGGTTCCGCCCATTTGTCTATGATATGTAGGGATTTGAGGATCTCTATACTGAGTGTAGAGTTCTTGTGCAGTGCTTATGTTCTTGGTTTCAGGGGATACGGATTGATATTGGGCATGGATTGGCTGTCCAGATATGGAGCCATTCTTGATTGTGAGCATAGGGTTGTGAGGCTTGTGACTCGCCTCGGAAACACCCTAGAGATTTCTTGTGATCCGAGAGGTCCCGTCATGTTGTGCTATCTTGAATCACTCGACTCGTCAATGGAAACTCTTCAGTCTGTGAGAGTGGTTCGAGAGCATCCGGATGTTTTCGATGAAGTTAGGGGGTTGCCCCCTAAGCGAGAGATTGATTTCCGCATTTATCTGGTGGATAATGCAAAGCCGGTTTCTTTGCCCGTTCAGCACATGGCTCCGCGTGAAAGGCAGGAGCTAAGTAAGCAAGTGAAAGAGTTGCTTGAGAAAAACTTCATTAGACGAAGTATATCTGAATGGGGAGCGTCTGTGGTATTTGCTACCAAGGCAGATGGTTCTCTCCGACTTTGTGTTGACTATCGAGAGTTGAATAAGCTGACTAAGAAGAACAGACACCCGTTACCGAGGATTGACGATCTCTTTGACCAACTTGACGGTGCTTCTGTTTTCTCTCAGCTTGATCTTGCTACTGGATTCCATCAGCTCAGGGTAGCTGAGGATAGTATAGACAAGACTGCGCTCAGAACTCCAGATGGATTCTTCGAATGGCTTGTCATGCCGTTCGGCTTGACTAATGCACCCGCATATTTCGTGGACTTGATGAGTAGGGTGTTTCGGGAGTTCTTGAACAAGTTTGCCGTGGTCTTCGTGGATGATATTCTGATCTTCTCTAAGGATGAGGAAGAGCACGCAAGGCATCTCGTGGAGGTGATGGATATGCTTAGAGCACATCAGTTGAAGGCCAAGTTCTCCAAGTGTCACTTTTGGAGAAGGGAAGTTAGATTCCTTGGGCATATAGTATCTAAGCAAGGCTTAGCGGTGGATCCCGCTAAGGTGGTTGCAGTTCAGGATTGGAAGACTCCAAGGAATGCAACCGAGGTGAGAAGTTTTCTAGGTCTTGCGGGTTTTTACCGGAAGTTCATCAAGGACTTCGCGAAGATATCCGCTCCTCTCACTAAATTGACGAAGAAGAATTTAGTTTTTGCTTGGAGCATAGAATGCGAGCTTGCTTTTCAGAAGCTCAAGAGAGCTCTCACATCAGCACCTGTTCTAGCTTTGCCCGATGGAGGGAAGTTATTTACAGTATACACCGATGCATGTGGCACGGGGTTAGGAGCTGTTCTGATGCAAGAAGGAAGAGTGATATGCTTTGGCGGTAGACAACTCAAAGTGCATGAGAATAATTATCCCACTCATGACTTAGAGTTGGCAGCAATAGTATATGCACTCAAGGCTTGGCGCCATTATCTTCTGGGAGAAAGATTTGAGCTTTATACCGATCACAAGTCATTGAAGTATCTCTTTTCCCAGACGGATCTGAATCTGAGGCAACAAAGATGGATGGAATTCTTGGCGTCCTATGATTTTGAGATAGCCTATACCCCCGACAAGGGGAATGTGGTAGCTGATGCATTGAGTAGAAGAAGGTTGACCCTGAGTCCTCTATTCGTTGAGATGAAGAACTTAGAGTATGTGGCAACCTTTGATTTCTCTTTGGCGATTGAGTCGATGACCGGTTCTTTAGCATCTCTGGAACTCATACCTACCCTTCTTGATCAAGTTGGGGCTTCTCAGAGAGAAGACCCTCAGATAGTTGAGATTATGGATAAGCTGATTCGAGGAGAGGCGTCTAGTCATCTCGCTCGATATTCTATTGATGACAAGGGTTGGCTGAGGAGAGACGGAAGGTTATGTGTTCCAATGGTGGAAGATTTAGTAAGAAAAGTTCTAGAGGAAGCGCATCGCTCCAAGTTGACTATACATCCAGGCGGAGATAAGATGTATAAAGACATGAAGCGCATTTTCTTTTGGCCTGGGATGAAAAAGGATGTGGCAGAGTTCGTCTCTAGATGTATCATTTGCCAACAAGTTAAGGCCGAGTCGAAGAAGCCCGGTGGGCTATTGCATCCTCTCGACGTTCCACTTTGTAAGTGGGAGAGTATTTCCATGGATTTTATCGATGGGCTACCAAGGTCAAGGAAAGGGAATACGAGCATTTGGGTTATTGTGGATAGACTTACGAAGAGTGCTCACTTCATTCCGGTGAAGAGCAAGAGAACCGCATCTTGGCTAGCGTCTGTATATCTTCGTGAGATTGTGAGACTACATGGAGTCCCTTCTAGTATAATCAGTGACCGTGACCCAATCTTTACAAGTCAGTTCTGGAATAGCTTGCAAGAAGCTATGGGCACAAGGTTGAATCTAAGTACTACTTATCACCCACAGACGGACGGTCAAACCGAAAGGGTGAATAGGGTACTCGAGGATCTATTGAGGCTTTGTATTCTGGATTTTGGTGGTACTTGGGAAGACCATCTTCCTCTTGTTGAGTTTGCATATAATAACAGTTATCAAGCAAGCATAGGGATGGCACCATTTGAAGCTTTATATGGGAGGCCGTGCAAGTCCCCTACATGTTGGTGGGAGACTACAGATAAGCTTGTACTTGGGCCTGATATGATCAGAGATACATCCGAGAAGGTCGAGTTGATTCGGAGACGGATGAAAGCGGCCCAAGACCGACAGAAATCCTATGCTGATAAGCGAAGAACTGATTTGGAGTTTGATGTTGGGGATATGGTTTTCGTGAAGGTTTCTCCTTTGCGGAATGTAGTCCGATTTGGAGCCATTGGGAAGTTAGCACCGAGGTTTGTTGGACCCTTCCCTATTATAGAGAGGATCGGGCAGATGGCTTATAGAGTGAAGTTTCCCGAGAAGCTTGCCGGAGTACACGATGTTTTTCATGTCTCGCATCTCCGGAAGTGTTTACATGAATCAGCAGAGGTTGTTGAGCCAAGTGTTCTGAAAGATGTGGAAGTGGAGAAAGAGGCTACCTTGAGGAGAGCTCCGATTCGTATCTTGGGGACGAAGACCAAGAAGCTAAGGAATCGAGAGGTCAAGTTGGTGAAGGTTCAATGGGGTGAAGCCGAAGAAGACGCAACTTGGGAAACCGAGGAGAAGATGCGTGGGCTTTATCCATTCCTTTTTTAGGGTACACTCTCAATCTCTTTCCTTTGTTAGCATATCTTTCTTTTTGCTATCAATGTTTATCTAGTTTATCGTGTTAATCTGGTCATGAGAACCTTAGGTAGAAACCCTTTGGATGAAACATGTGTTTGAAACATGTTATGCTTGATGGTTGCAAGTGGTTGCAAGTGGTTGCAAGTGGTTACTCGTGGATGCATTATACACGTTAGGCACTAGATCGGCTCACACACTCCTCATATTGCATATGCATGAGTGTTTATGCTTATTCATGGATGAAATTTTTTTGTGTTATCACATGGATGTTTCATATGGATGTATGTTATGTGCACACATATAGATGTTGTACATTATGTTAGGAATTGCATACATATGGATTCATTTCACTAACATAATTTGCATTGATGATATTTGCATTAGATAAGTACATATACACACACCTTTGCATATGTTCATACAACATTTAGAATCTTGTAAGGACAATGATTGCTCGTGGATGATGTTTTGAGTAGATGGATGATTGGATGGTAGGATACGTTCTTCCTAACTTGAAGATTTCGGGGACGAAATCCTTTAAGGAGGGGAGAATGTAACAATCCGTATTTTCAATAACCTATTATAACGTAAATCGAGGCAGAATTTAATTCTAAAATCTGAATCAAGGGAAACGGGCTATGCCATTGCGTTCTTCTCGGAAAAATACGCGAAATAGAGTCCGAGTTTTCGAAAATCGGAGTCCGTATGACCCGGTTAAGTCCCAACGAAGTTTTCAGAAAATTTCGAAGTAAAAACAGATTTCGAATTCAAATCTGAATTTGGAAATTAGGGTTATTGGGCCAGGCGGGAAAATTCCCGCCAGAACACCCCAAGTCGACAGCCCTGTCGACTTGGGAGTCGACTTGGTTAGACCAAGTCGACAGCCCTGTCGACTGGGCTGTCGACTTGGCTCAGACGGGCTGTTTAGCCTGGTGCACCATTTTGGGTTTGTGTTGAGCTTGGGGGCCAGATTCGGTTTTAAGGGCTGAGATTGCAACTAGGGTTTAATCCTATGGCCTAAAACACTTGCCTAATCTATAAATAAGACCCTAACCTACCCTAAATCATCATTATTCATTCTAGCAACTAAACTATGGCAAAATCAATCCTCTCATGGCCTCCACTCTCTTCATAAAATTCCTAAACAAATTCTTATGAGATTTTCCATGCATACAAGTGTTTTTAAACTTGTATGAGCCTCTTTAGCTTGCATTCAAGTCAAGTCTCTATATTTGCACCATAAAGAAAGAGTTTTGATCAATTTTGCTTGCATTTTTGGGGTTTAATTGGTTGCATAATGGTTTTCTTACATTTGCTATACTCATTTGAGTCCTCATAAGCATTGTAAGCCCTATTCTACTTTCATACTTAAACTCTAAAGTTAAATGTATGATATGCAAGTTTACTATGATGTGTTATGCAAGTTTACTATGATGTGTTATGCAAGTTTACTATGATGTGATATGCAAGTTCATCAAGTTAAGTAATGCAAGTTTGATATGCAAGTTGCCATATGATATGCAAGTTATGTTATGCAAGTTTGATATGCAAGTTGCCATATGATATGCAAGTTATGTTATGCAAGTTTGATATGCAAGTTGCCATATGATATGCAAGTTATGTTATGCAAGTTTGGGTTGATCATTTGGCTCATGTTATCATGTTATGCAAGCTTATCTTGGGCTTATGAACATAAAGCTTCAAGCTTTATGCTAAAGGTTGCATTTTGGCAACATGTAAGTTATCATATCCCTTATGATAACTTGCATGTGAGGCTAAATGCGAACTTATGGCCATTTTTACATGTTATTTATCACCATGTATCCCCAATATGCTAAGTTTGGTTTTATGCATGCTTTTGAGGCCTAATGCAAGTATATGAACATATGTACCTTTCATATGCCACCATGTTGAACTTGTGGCTTCAACACTTTTATGTCATGATTATGCCAAGTTCCCTCTTTCTATCCTTTATGCGCTATTGCGATATGTAAGCGATGGGATTGCGTTTGGGGTTGTGTAAACTTAAAAGACATAAAAACATAAGCTTGGGAATTTACCTATTAAGTTAGGTCTACCCATTGGGAATTTACCTATTAAGTTAGGTCTACCCAATTGCTTGAAAACTTGTAATGTGTTTTGGAAACACGATGGACATGACACTTAGAAAATATAAGTGTGGCCAACTCGAGGTTGGGTTGAGTTTGTAGCGTAAACCTACCCGGAACCGACTGGCTTAACTAGTTGCTACAAACAATAGGACCCAATGTGAGAAGTTGGTCATGTGGTACCTTGGACCCGAGGTTAGACCAAGTTGTGGTGTAAAGCTACCCGGAACGGACCGGCTTAACTAGTAACCGCAACAAAGTCTAATGTGAGAGGTTAAGACGCATTAATTAATTAATGCCTCATGATTAGGGTTAAGTCATGGTCCATTTAATACTTAACCAATTTGGGCTTGGTAGATTAATCGGGGTTAAGTCGTGAACTCATCGTTACACTTAACCAAGTTAATCCATGATTAGTAAAGGGGTTAAACCATACTTAACCCACTAGAAAAATCCTAGCAATGGGGGTCCACTCCAGTAGTAATCCCTAGTTTGTATCATCATGACCCTAGGGACTAGGCTAGGGTGGGGGCACGATTACTGGACTGGAGGTAAGCGACCAATAAACGACGGCAGGGTGGTACGCCGGTGTAGTTCCGGGCGGACTCTGGTCGTGCACATAGTCCGTAGCCGGAGAAAACATGCATGGGTACCAGTAGATCGAGACTGTGCACTCATGTTCATGGTGTCCAGGGGTTGACACCCTAGGGCTTGATACACCCGAAGGGTGGACCCGGCACAGTTCGACTACAATCATGTTTGGGCCGTATTGACACCAACACGTGACGAGTTAGGCTTCGGGAGCCGATCGACTAGACCGTTTGGGTTGGACCTCGTGTTAGGGTCACTTCATGTTATTGGACCTCGTATGAGGGTCCCTTCATGTTATTGGGCCAAAGCTTGGGCTAAGGGATCAAGTCATGTTAGTTTGCTAGTACACCTATGGTGCAAAAACCTTAATCCTGATTACGCGATGACACCTTTATCTACCTTGTTAGTTAATCATCATGCTAGTATGTTGTTATCCTTATGTTCATCCCTGCTGCTCATGACAGTTAACTTTATCAGTTTACATTGATTGTAGTAGGGCTTACTCAGTCTTTTTGACTGACCTGTTTCCTTTCGCCTCTTTTCTTCCGTTCCCCCCCCCCAGGTTCTCAAGGAGGGAATATTGGAGCCTAGCTTGGATTTCAGATAGCTTGCTTGTGGGATTTCAGCTCATGTACGGTTTCGACATGAAGCTAGCTATGGTTATCACTTATTTGGGGATAGTACTTATGTATTTCAGTTTTTCTGTTGATGTTGTTTTATCTAGACTTGTTTATTTGGAAAGCTATGTTGTACCAGACTTGTTTTGAAATGGTTTGAAATCTTCCGCTGTTTTTATCTATGTTATTTACTCTGTTTACATATATACATATGTTCTTTTTCTGCCTTGATATATCATTATGCATGTTTACCAGATTCAAACGCCCCTCCAAAGTCAGAATGCTTGCAAGAGCCACTCTGGCGGAGGTGGGGTGTTACAATTTCACTTCTGGGACTTCGGTCCAACCTTTATGATTTATGTTTTGAGAATGAACTAACAACGGGTTTGTAAATATTCGATAATAGTGAGTGTTTATGGGACATTTAGCTATTTTCTTATATTAACTATCTCGGTGTAATTCATACTCGCCCGGATCCATGGTATCCGCCTCTATGACATAGTTGTTTGGTTCGCGATCGCCCGAATGGGAATATACGATTTGTGACCTTCATCTATGGGACTTCGGTCCAACTTTCTATGATTTATGTTTACCGGGGTCACGACCCGGCCACCATGGGGATCTTCGGCTCCCGGCACTGTGGGGAGCTTCGGCTCCAATAAAGTGGGTTCGCTACCTAGAGATCGTGTCTCATCTATGAACAGGCCTGCCCCCCTTTTAAAAATGGGTTCGCTACTCATCTATGAACAGGTCTTCCCCCTTTATGATTTATGATTTATGATTCATGTTTTATGATTTATGATTACTTTGATGCGATGCGCATCAATTTGATAAATGATTTATGATTCTTGATTACTTTGATGCGATGCGCATCAACTTGATTTATTTTTGGCATTCCTTTGTCACTTCCTGTTATATGCTATTATTTGAATGTTGCATTCTACATTAGCTAGGAGATTATTTAGAGACAGTTGTGTTGACATGCCATGTTACATATTTAGTTATGATTAGATGTTATTAGTAGAATCATGTCATCCTTTGTTATATCTCTTTTTACCTCGGTTTATTTGATAAGTACAGCTAGATTGATCCATTTATTGTTTATTTTCTTATAAATATTACCCGGGTCAGACCGAGTCATTTTAGGTACTCCTCGCAGGATTGATCTTCCGCTTTCAGCTTGCTACTCTGTCTCCGTCGATTTATGTACATTGGTATCTATGACATTGTCTATCGAAGTGTACACATTCATTTATTAGATCATGGTACATGTATTAGTGGATCTTTGTTGACCACTAGCTTGTTGTGCACACTCTTGGTTTATTCATATCTATTCCGCCTTTGTGATATGATTATTCTGTGTCTGGCTTTGAGATATACCATATTTATACTGTTGTTGTTGGCTATTTTATACTGCTTTCCGGATTGCATATAGCCGTTGTGTAGTTGCCCTATGTGCCGAATGGTCATGTCGAAAATTTTAATCGGTATCAGAGTTCGATGTTCATTCCTCATATTGAGTAATCATACAATCGGTCGCTCTTCACAAACCTCATTCTCCGTTATGGTCTACGACATTTATCTGAAATGAACTGGACGATAGTGGGTATAGAGGCAGTGCGTTACAGTTGGTATCAGAGCCAACTTTCTGGAATAGTGTAAGATAGTATGACGATGGTATTGTATTAAGCCTCTCTCGGGAATTGTGCTTTAGGGTTTTAGTTAGAGTCTTAAGACCCGTCATAGCTTATCTTCCTACACGATTCCATTTTGATTGAATTCGCATCGTTTGAATTCAATTTGCGACTAACTTTTTCCTCCTTCTTTTTCCTTAAAGAAGCAAAATGGTTGGTCGTAGCCATGCAAATGCCGGTTCACCCAGTGTACCTCCTACAGGAGGGGTAATTATGTCTCAAGTGTCATGTTTTTAGTCTTTTAGAATAGTTATCGACTCGTTCTCTTTCAGGTTGATTTCTATAGTCCATCTAGGGCCCGTGTGCTCTAGTGGTGCTTCTGTTTCATTCTTTGACTCGAGTTGCTAATCGATGTCTGTCTTTGTATAAATTACGTTATTAAAACGTAAATTTCAAATTGTCGATCGCTTCAGTGATCGTATTTTGACATTGTCATGGCTACTTCAATTGTACGAGAAATTTAATTAAACGCCTTAGTAAACATGAGGACTGTGGACCCTTGTGTTTGCTTTGACGGGTATTACTGGACTTGTGCATTTGAAAAATATTGTGTATCACACTTATCTTGTTGATCATTTATGATCCTTGTAGTTGATTGATCATTGGATATCTTGCCTATGTGTCGTTACGCACGTTGTAAGCGCCTTTGATCCTGATATTTCTTGATTTCTAGTTAAGATTGTTTCATACGTCGTTACGTACCTAGCATGGTCTATTGATCACTTGTCGGTCGGTATAGAGCTACACGTCCTTGTGACTAACACTTGTTGTCAGCTATGTAGTTCTAGTTCGGTGTGAGATCACCAAGCCTTCGGGCTAAAACAACTCATTTGTTACCTCGTTGTGCCGGTGTGAGTCACCAAGCATTTGTGCTAAATTAACTCAACAAATGCGCAACGATACATTTGTATTACCTCGTTGCATTTCGAACTCAAGATCAAGAATGAGGGAAAGCATCCCGCTTCTTGTGATCTCTCTTCTTGAGTCAGGGTACGTGTCATTAATTCCTTAATGTCATTTACCTTGTTCAGAGGTTATTTTATTTATGTTCTTTTGATATACATCGACCGTGTTCTTCGTTATCAAAAGATATCATTTGTGTTTTATTCGTAAGTCGATAAAGGAATTTTATTTCCTTTATGCCATCCCGAATGATTATTGAATTTTTATATCATCGCGAGGTTTGCATGAACTTTAGAAATTTGGAGGACTTTCTTGTGTTAACTTGTCCGTTGGGTGCATTACTCGAACGAGACGTGGGACGCCATGTTGTAGTTCGGAATTCCTAAACACCATTATGTGACAACCCGACATTTGAAATGATCCCTAAAATTAAATTAACCATTAATAAGTTAATCAAAATAATGATATTTTCGATTTTTGCGATTTTTTTGTAATCGTTTTGTTGTTTTTCTAGATAATTTATTTCTAGACTTCCTCGAAGTAATTTCAAGAATTCGAGTGGTTCAAGATTTTTAATTGAAAATTATCTTGAATCTTTTCTTTGAGTAAATAAATAATCGATGTCTCTTGTTTTTGGCGTTGTTTATTTATGTCTCTAATTTCTGGATTTCAGTTCTTTGAATCTCGTAAATTCTTAATGATTGGGAGTCTCGCATTATTCCTAATCCTTGTTTTTGAACTGCTAAAAAGAATTTAGTATTCTTATGATTCCGTGGGTCTATTTATTTTCTCTAATGAACGATCACTAGAGAGAATGGGAATCTCGTGGGGAAGGGAAATTTTGGGTTTTGCGATCCGCGGTGAACTCAATAATTCCTTTCTTCGAATCTATGATCTAGTCGATCATCCGGAAGTCCTATAGTCAATTCACTTATGGACTTAGCCTTGCGTTGTTCTTAGAAATGAATATCGAAAGGATTAGCTCTTCTGATATTCCTCCTTTATTGGTTTGAGTCATTTGGATTGACAATTGTATCCACACGTTTATTAACCCTTGTCAATCAAATCTTCGGGGATTATGACCTCTTTGCTTTAATCTCATCTTGTTAGAGAAATTGTCTATTGCTTCTTTGATTAATTGCTGATGTTTTTGCGATTTGAGATTTTTGGCAGAAAATTATCTTAAATCCTCTCATTCCGAAGTGGTAAGTTGTGCGCTACTTATCCATCATCTTCTCGATATTGCTGATTTTTCTAAAATCAATACTCAAGTTTTTGAATATTGGGAATTTCGTATAGTTCCTAATGATTCGTCCTTATGGTTACTAAATGAGATTTAGTAACCGGTTACAAATCGATCTCCCCGAATAGTTCATTGGTGTTCCATTACCAACCTTGAATCATTGATATTAAAATTGATTTTTTCCTTCTAGGATTGCTTTCCTTAGCTGAATTCGTTGGAATCTCTATGTTGTACTTTTGTTGGTGTTAGCCACCTTGTCGCAAGACTAAAGTGCTCAAGTTCGGTGTTCGCTACGTCATCATGAGTTTTGGGAATGGATTAGTCAACCATCGTAAATTCCCATTTCATATCCTAAGAGAAATATCTACTATTGATATCTCGCGTCTGTAGGACGCAGTCTCGTTGTTCCTTGAAATTCTAAATTAGATTCGCTTGGTTTTTGTGTATTCTATTGATTCTCATTCCCTTGAGAATCATACGAAGAAAGGCGGGTCTATTCGAATTCATAGCACTTACGAATTTTTCTGAGATTATTTTACCCGTTTGGGATGACTACCTTAATGGGTAATAAAATTCGAGATTGAACTCTAGTTTTTATGATCTTGCGAGACGAAATTGGGATCTCACCTAGCCATTGGTGTGGTCTTTTCATTTCATGTCTGTTCTTTTGGTACCACTCCGTGGTATTATTTTTGGTTGTTACTTATTGCGGGGACGCAATTCTTTTAAGGTGGGAAGTCCGTAACAACCCGCTCATTCGACGATTTTAGATTTAGATATTTTATCTAAATATACCATCGTATCTTATGTGTCACTCAAAATGTCGTTTTTCACAAATGATAAAATTAGGATTCGAAACCACTTCCATTGAGTCCGGATCATCGTTTACGACCTTTTTGACTATAAGCATCGATACCTTTTGAGTTAGTGAAATTTGGTATGCTTTGGTTTGGAATTTAGTTCATATTTGAATTTATAATCAAAACCATTGCTAATCTCTTGTATGAATGGTTGTGCATGCGTATTGGGGTGTTATAAGTTGTTTCGACAAGTCTTTGAAGCCTCATATTCATGTACATAACATCATAGGCCTTCGGGCATTCGTCGATATCGTTTTGAACATGTTTTCTAGGCAAAATGGTAAAAAAAAATTGATTATTAACAGCTGGTCGGTTGTTAACGGCCGAAATATGTACCCATATTCGGTTGTTAACAACCGAACAGAGGAAAATGGTAAAAATTTGACGTTTAACAGCCGGTCGGTTGTTAACGGCCGAAATTTGCACCCAGTTTCGGTTATAAACGGCTGAGATCTGCACCCAGATTCGGTTGTGAACAACCGAACAGAATTAATATGCTCATATCTTTTTCATATGAACTCGGAATTGAGCGAAATCAGGTGCGTTGGAACCGTCTCGACGAGAGATTTCCAATTAAACTAGTTTGGGGTGATTGGGAGTTCAGGATAATTTTTTGTGGAGGAAAACATTATTTTTGGACTCCTCCTTGGCTCTTCCGTGCATGTCGATGGTCTTTGAATCCACCGGAGATCATCGTAAAGCCATGCGTTCTATTTTGTATATCGAATCTATTCGATACTCTTGTTAGTATGATTCACGACTCTAAAACATGAATTATCGACTCGATATCCTTCGAGTCCATTCCGATGTAGTTTAAAACCTTCGGGTTCTAGTTTGGGATTTCGATTCATTCGTTGATCGAAATTACAACCTTCATCCCCTTGATCCCATGTATGTTGTTGTAATGCGAGTTTATGTTTCATGATGTTTGTGTTCTATTCGCTATGGCGACGGTTTTCATGAATATTTGAACCACAATGGATAATGAGGTTTTATATTGTCAATGGGCATCGAACCAACGTTTAATCAGTTTTTAAATTTAAATCCTTTTAAAACAAATTCGGTTTCTAAAACCCGAGATTTAAAACAAATTCGGTTTCTAAAACCCGGTTCTGATTCTATTGATTTATATACGATTCCTTATCCTATCGATCGGACAAGAAATTTAGCTTATTTACCTTAGTAAAACTGAGGACTATGACCCCTTATATGTTTACTTCGGCGAATAACCCTTGGGCTCGTGCGTTCTGTATGTGGTGATTTTCACTGTTTTGAGTGTGAAGCAACAACGGGTTCGTAAATATTTGAGAATAGCGAGTGGTTATGGGACATTTAGCTATTTTCTTATATTAACTATCTCGGTGTAATTTATACTCATCGGACCGATGCGGTCCTTTTATGATTTATGTTTTGTGGTCCTCGATCGCACGAATGAGATTCACGATTCTTGGATTTCACTTCTGGGACTTCGGTCCAACCTTTATGATTTATGTTTTCCTTATGTTTTGTGGTCCTCGATCGCTCGAATGAGATTCACGATTCTTGGATTTCACTTCTGGGACTTCGGACCAACCTTTATGATTTATGTTTTGAGAATGAACCAACAACCGGGTTCGTAAATATTCGATAATAGCGGGTGGTTATGGGAGATTTAGCTATTTTCTTATATTAACTATCTCGGTGTAATTCATACTCGCCCGGATCCATGGTATCCGCCTCTATGAAATAGTTGTTTGGTTCGCGATCGCCCGAGTGGGAATATACGATTTGTGACCTTCATCTATGAGACTTCGGTCCAACTTTCTATGATTTTCTATGATTTATGTTTACCGGGGTCACCACCCGGCCACCGTGGGGATCTTCGTCTCCCGGCACTGTGGGGAGCTTCGGCTCTAACAAAGTGGGTTCGCTACCTAGAGATCGTATCTCATTTATGAACAGGCCTGCCCCCTTTTAAAAATGGGTTCACTACTCATCTATGAACAGGTCTGCCCCCTTTATGATTTATGATTCATGTTTTATGATTTATGATTACTTTTATGCGATGCGCATCAATTTGATAAATGATTTATGATTCTTTATTACTTTGATGCGATGCGCGTCAACTTGATTTATGTTTGGCATTCCTTTGTCACTTCCTGTTATATGCTATTATTTGAATGTTGCATTCTACATTAGCTAGGAGATTATTTAGAGATAGTTGTGTTGACATGCCATGTTTCATATTTAGTTATGATTAGATGTTATTAGTAGAATCATGTCATCCATTGTTATATCTCTTTTTATCTCGGTTTATTTGATAAGTACAGCTAGACTAATCCGTTTATTGTTTATTTTCTTATAAATAATACTCGGGTCATGTAACGACACAGTTTTTGCCCGGACTTAATCGATCGCAAAATTGACCAAGACCGTTCAAATCCCGCATACGTTAACTTTTGGAATACAACAACAACAGAACAACAACAGCAGACTTTTATAAACATTATAACAATGTTACATCGGAGTACAAAATATCAGAGTACACCGGTAAAATACAGCGGAAGATAAATTTACATTAAATACAATACATTTCAGCGGAAGACTTTTCTAAGATCTGGACATAGCTTTGAGCTTCGATCCAGGATCCTGCTAAAAGAGATCATCTGCAAAACAAGCTACTCGACTGCCCGTGTGGAAAAGAGGGCACCCGAGTCTGTCAGTGAAACAAACTACAGGTCAGTCATAGGACTGGTATGAGAAATCTAATCTTAACTTATCTAATAATAAGGCTAATCATAGGACCACGCCGCTAACGCGGAACGGGTTTACTCCATTGGATTGCCAGTGCATAAACATCAATCGTAAATGAACATATGGATCTAAAATGCATCAACCAGCATGCAATTTCTTTATCTACCCATTTAGGCTTAATCCCCAAACTTAGATTTCAAATATCCAATTCACTTTACAGAAATTATTTCTTTGGACTTTATTACCCGATTTCTTATTTCAAATCATTTTGAAATACATATCTAGCTTTTATAATATCAAAGTAGATTTCACTTCGGGATTAGAAAACAAAACATTTGGAAATATGAATTCCAAAACATATAAATGCATAAAAACAAATATGCAACCAAATATCGGGTTTCCCTTAGACAAGGCAAAGGGCACGCACCTAAGCAACTCGATGTATATATATATGTGCACCTCCCACTATGGAGCAGGCTACACTAACCACTGACCAGTTCGGTCGGTCAGGATCTTTCACTCAACCCATACTTTTAGTCGTCCGGGTTACCAGAATCTTTAGCCATATACTAAATCATTTTTATATCCCGAAGTGGAAAAATCATTTCACAACATAATAATGACAAGTACTTTCAAATCTATATTACTTCACATAATACATTTCTAAATCATCGGGTGTAGTCCTCGAAATCCTGTCTGCTTTATAAAATATTTTATAAAACATTCCCTGTCCAAAATCGGGAATAATTCTTCTTTTTACTTAAGAAAATCACTTTCAAAATCTTTCATTAATTTTGAAATAAACAACATCGCTAACCACCTTATAGTCAAATCGTTAAGTGTTTCACAAGGTGTTAACATACATATATTTCTACCCAACCCAATGCTAAATGTAAAAACATATTTTTCTCATAAACTGGTCGAGCATAATCCATTCAATCAATCAACCATAACATGTCAAATTTTTTATGTTTCACTAATTTTATCCATACTACGAATAATTTACATAAATCATTCTTTACATTAAAATTGTGAATTTTAATGTTTCACTAATTTTATTCCATATATGAATATTTACATATATTTTATCTTCACATTAAAAATGTAATTTTTAATGTTTCAACATTTTAATCTATACAATGTAAATTTTTCACAACCCGTACTTTACATAAAAATGTAATCTTTTTATGTCTCAACACTTTTATTTATACAGTGTATATTATTCTAAATAAAAGACAATTTTATTTACATTACAATATCCCAACAAAATGACATATATATTTGTCATGATAATATTCTAACAAAATGACATATATATTTATCATGACAATATTCTAACAAATTGATATATATATTTCTAACATTTCTAATTCAACCAAATGACATTTTATTATGTCAATTCTAATTCAATAAGAATGGCAATTTTATTTTGTTGATTCTAATTCAACAAAAGTGACAATTCTATTTTGTTGATTCTAATTCAACCAAAGTGACAATTCTATTTTCAACTCTAATACAACAAAATTGACATTTTTATTTTGTTGATTCTAATTCAACAAAATGGACATTTTTATTTCGTTGATTCTAATTCAATAAAAAGGACATTTTTATTTCTTTTTCTGACACAACCAATTTGACATTTTTATACTAATATAATATTCAAAATAAAGTGACAATTCTATTTCGTCAATTCTAATTCAACAAAAAGGACAATTTTATATTGTCAATTCTAATTTCAACAAAAATGACAATTTTATATTGTTGATTTTAATTCAACATAAATGACATGATTTACTTTGTCAATTTTGAATCAACAAAATGACATGATTTGCTTTGTCGATTTTAATTCCACATAAATGAAATGATTTGCTTTCTAACTAAAAATGACATTTTGATTAAATATAACATTATCTAAATAAATGGACATTTCTATTTCACCTAACACTTTCTAAATGAATGGACATTTTTAATTTAACATAACGTTTCTAATAAAACGATATTTTTACTCTATCATAACATTTTTACAACTAAAACGATATTTCCATTCTAATGTACATTTTCTAATTAAAATGTTATTTCATGCAACATTTTAAACTAAAAATGTTGTTATTTTTTCATGTGTATTTTCCAACGAAATGTTCCTTTTTATTCTAAAATGCATTTTCCAACAAAATATTCCCTTTTTATTCTAATATACATTTTCCCACAAAATGTTCTAACTTGACAATTTTAACTAAAATGACATTTTATTCTATCTTGGCAATTTTAACTAAAATGATGTTTCATATTAACATGACAATCCTAAATGAAATGATGTTTTCTATGTTAACATACATTTCTTAATAAATGATATTTTCCATGTTAACATAACAGTTTTACATAAATGATATTTTTCTTTGTTAACATAACAATTTTACATAAATGATATTTTTCTATGTTAACATAACAGTTTTACATAAATGATATTTTTCTATGTTAACATAACAGTTTTACATAAATGTTTTTTTTTCGATGATAACATAACAGTTTTAAATAAATGATTTTTAATGCTTGCAATATTTTACTTCGAACAAATGATCACTTTTCTAACCAAAATGATATTTTTGTTTTAATATCACATTTCCTAACAAAAAGAATATTTTTATTTTAATATCACATCTCTAACAAGAATGATATTTTTATTTGACCATTCTAATTCAATATCACCGACATTTCATTTTTTCGATTCTAATACAACAAAATTTATTCAGTCACATCAACCGATCAACAAACAGCATCAAACCATTTAAATCAAATCACGAATGACAGTCAATAGGATACTACATCGTATGAAAATCAAAAGATCTAATCATGATTAATTGATTCTGATTATATATATATATATATAATTTTAAAATAAGAAATCTCACATTGGGGTTTTATTTCTTCTGAATTTGCAGTTAGCTCTAAATCCGATTCAGACTGTTCCATCATGTAGTGTTCGTCGTTGCGATTCCATTGTAACTGAAATCATCAAATTCCGTCGAATATTGAATAAGATATGGAATTTTAAACTTGAACAATTTTAATACACCATTTAGTTTAATTTAATTGAGGATTAACCTTGATTAATCCCCCCTAAAATCGGATTAGTATGTAAGCCATCTTCTTCTAGTCGTTGAAACCCACTGTCCCCTTAAACAAACCACCACCGCACCCTTCTAGATGCGGCTGACTCCAGATCCGACAAGTCCTCTCCGTAGTCCGTCCTCCTCTCCACCCACCACCGAAGCCCGGTCCCGCCATTCTTCGTCAGTCGCCAGTTAAAAGCCCACGAACGTCGTCTGTTTCAGGGGGAATTCCGACCACGCCAGCGTTCAACTTAAGATCATCACCGCCCATCTTATATCCCTTGCCAAGCTCGACAACGTTGGTGAAGAAACCTCATGAATCGATGTGCGGATTTGGATATTTTAATGGGTTTGGATCGGAGCAGTTTGGCTATTTGTTTTAGAAAGTGGCGGCTCATCTGTTCGTGAATTAGGGTTAGGAGAAATACGTTGTACTGTATGGTGGTGTATTTATAGTGTATTTGTAATGTATTTTATTTTATTTTAATTCATTTATTATTTGTCTATCGCAATGAACTCCAAACGAAACCCAACGAGTGTCGCCCCTAGCTAATAACCGCCGTCCCGAACACAATGGAACTTTCGTAACCCAATTAGGCTGTTACGATTGGTTTTTTTAATTTAATTATAAATCATTTAATTATTAAATTCAAGTGTACGTTTTAAATTACCGGGGCCACATACGGACTCTTAAAATTACAGAAAAATTATTTCTGGTTATGTTTTGACGATACGGTTCTAACAAAACTAATTTCGTCGAATTCTGAGACTGTTTGAAAAATGGCCATTTTCAGGTCGATTAAATTTGATTGAAACAGTCAAAACACATTTTCTTTTGCCACTTTCATATATTAATTCGAAAAATTCTAGAAAATTAAACTTAACAATAATTTGACATTCTGGTTCCAACAAAAGTGGTTTCGTCGAAAACCGAGGTCATTTGAAAAATGGCTATTTTTAAGGGCCATATATTATATTAAAATATATATAAATTCTACAGCGACTTTTCTAAATTTTAAACTGGACATAACTTTCTATTTATAAAGTGAAATTTCAATTTTCAGATTAGTTAGAAAGATATGATTAAACAGATTTAAATATTTCTGGTTTCTCTCAATTCTGATTTAAAATGAATCATGTACAGTCAGTCAAAATTCAAATTCAAATTTTCAAACTACAGCGCTGTTTTAAACTCCTTTTATAATTAAATTAAATTTATTCGTTTTAAAATAAATTTTTAGTCGTTATTATTTAAAATAAATTATTTTAAATATTAAAAATCCATTAAAATTTCTAAAATAAAAATTTTAAATTGGCCCAAAAATTCCGGGTTGTTACAATCTCCCCCACTTAAAATCTTTTCGTCCTCGAAAAGGAACGAAGCTAAAAGTTGTTTAATTCACGAACTAAATTTCTTTATTCCTGTATTGGTATCAATAATTTTATTAGTTGATTAACTTTTCAAATATATATGACTTTTATATATTCAAAAATCATATTTTCTGAAATCGGACTATATATAATCAAAAAATACGTATATAATAAACTTGTTACTCTCAACTCATTCTAGGGCATTGCTAACCCCATCTCTAATGAGTTTTCTCATTCTAGGATACAACTGATCCTATCTCTAATGAGTATTCTTATTGGATATTACTAATCCAATCTCTGATGAGTCTTTTGTTCAGTTCTAACGAGTTGTACCCCAAAGATTTGAGCTAACCAGAGCTCTGATACCAACTGTAACGATACGGATTTTGCCCGGACTTAATCGATCGCAAAATCGACCAAGACCATACAAATCCCGCATACGTTAACTTTGGGAATACAACAACATCAGAACAACAACATCAGACTTTTATAAACATTATAACAATGTTACATCAGAGTACATAATATCAGAGTACACCGGTAAAATACAGCGGAAGATAAATTTACATTAAATACAATACATTTCAGCGGAAGACTTTTCTAAGATCTGGACACAGCTTTGAGCTTCGATCATGGATCCTGCTAAAAGAGATAATCTGCAAAACAAGCTACTCGACTGCCCGTGTGGAAAAGAGGGCACCCGAGTTTGCCAGTGAAACAAACTACAGGTCAGTCATGGGACTGGTATGAGAAATCTAATCTTAACTTATCTAATAATAAGGCTAATCACAAGACCACGCCGCTAACGCGGAACAGGTTTACTCCATTGGATTGTCAGTGCATAAACATCAATCGTAAATGAACATATGGATCTAAAATGCATCAACCAACATGCAATTTCTTTATCTACCCATTTAGGCTTAATCCCTAAACTTAGATTTCAAAAATCCAATTCACTTTACAGAAATTATTTCTTTGGACTTTATTTCCCGATTTCTTATTTCAAATCATTTTGAAAAACATATCTAGCCTTTATAATATCAAAGTAGATTTCACTTCGGGATTAGAAAACAAAACATTTGGAAATTTGAATTCCAAAACATATCAATGCATAAAAACAAACATGCAACCAAATATTGGGTTTCCCTTAGACAAGGCAAAAGGCACGCACCTAAGCAACTCGATATATATATATATATATATATATATATATATATATGTGCACCTCCCACTGTGGAGCAGGCTACACTGACCAGTTCAGTCGGTCAGGGTCTTTCACTCAACCCATACTTTTAGTCGTTCGGGTTACCAGAATCTTTAGCCACATACTAAATCATTTTTACATCCCGAAGTGGAAAAATCATTTTACAACATAATAATCACAAGTACTTTCAAATCTATATTACTTCACATAATACATTTCTAAATCATCGGGTGTAGTCCTCGAAATCCTTTCTGCTTTATAAAATATTTTATAAAACATTCCCTGTCCAAAATCGGAAATAATTCTTCTTTTTACTTAAGAAAATCACTTTCGAAATCCTTCATTAATTTTGAAATAAACAACATCGCTAAACACCTTATAGTCAAATCGTTAAGTGTTTCACAAGGTGTTAACATACATATATTTCTACCCAACCCAATGCTAAATGTAAAAACATATTTTGCTCATAAACTGGTCGAGCATAATCCATTCAATCAATCAACCATAACATGTCAATTTTTTTATGTTTCACTAATTTTATCCATACTATGAATAATTTACGTAAATCATTCTTTACATTAAAATTGTTAATTTTAATGTTTCACTAATTTTATTCCATATATGAATATTTACATATATTTTATCTTCACATTAAAAATGTAATTTTTAATGTTTCAACATTTTAATCTATACAATGTAAATTTTTCACAACCCATACTTTACATAAAAATGTAATCTTTTTATGTCTCAACACTTTTATTTATACAGTGTATATTATTCTAAATAAAAGACAATTTTATTTACATTACAATATCCCAACAAAATGACATATATATTTGTCATGATAATATTCTAACAAAATGACATATATATTTATCATGACAATATTCTAGCAAATTGACATATATATTTCTAACATTTCTGATTCAACCAAATGACATTTTATTATGTCAATTCTAATTCAATATGAATGGAAATTTTATTTTGTTGATTCTAATTCAACAAAAGTGACAATTCTATTTTGTTGATTCTAATTCAACCAAAGTGACAATTTTATTTCTACTCTAATACAACAAAATTGACATTTTTACTTTGTTGATTCTAATTCAACAAAATGGACATTTTTATTTCGTTGATTCTAATTCAATAAAAAGGAAATTTTTATTTCTTTTTCTAACACAACAAATTTGACATTTTTATACTAATATAATATTCAAAATAAAGTGACAATTCTATTTCGTCAATTCTAATTCAACAAAAAAGGACAATTTTATATTGTCAATTCTAATTTCGACAAAAATGACAATTTTATATTGTTGATTTTAATTCATCATAAATGACATGATTTACTTTGTCAATTTTGATTCAACAAAATGACATGATTTGCTTTGTCAATTTTAATTCCACATAAATGACATGATTTGCTTTTTAACTAAAAATGACATTTTGATTAAACATAACATTATCTAAATAAATGGACATTTCTATTTCACATAACACTTTCTAAATGAATGGACATTTTTAATTTAACATAACGTTTCTAATAAAACGATATTTTTACTCTATCATAACATTTTTACAACTAAAATTGTATTTCCATTCTAATGTACATTTTCTAATTAAAATGATATTCCTTTCTAATGCAACATTTTAAACTAAAAATGTTGTTATTTTCTCATGTGTATTTTCCAACGAAATGTTCCTTTTTATTCTAATATGCATTTACCAACAAAATATTCCCTTTTTATTCTAATATACATTTTCCCACAAAATGTTCTAACTTGACAATTTTAACTAAAATGACATTTTATTCTATCTTGGCAATTTTAACTTAAATGATGTTTCATATTAACATGGCAATCCTAAATAAAATGATGTTTTCTATGTTAACATACATTTCTTAATAAATGATATTTTCCATGTTAACATAACAGTTTTACATAAATGATATTTTTCTATGTTAACATAACAGTTTTACATAAATGATATTTTTCTATGTTAACATAACAGTTTTACATAAATGATTTTTTTTCTATGTTAACATAACAATTTTAAATAAATGATTTTTAATGCTTGCAATATTTTACTTCAAACAAATGATCATTTTTCTAACCAAAATGATATTTTTGTTTTAGTATCACATTTCCTAACAAAAAGAATATTTTTATTTTAATATCACATCTCTGACAAGAATGATATTTTTATTTGACCATTCTAATTCAATATCACCGACATTTCATTTTGTCGATTCTAATACAACAAAATTTATTCAATCACATCAACCGATCAACAAACAGCATCAAACCATTTAAATCAAATCACGAATGACAGTCAACATGATATTACATCGTATGAAAATCAACAGATCTTATCATGATTAATTGATTTTGATTATATATATATATAATTTTAAAATAAGAAATCTCACATTGGGGTTTTATTTCTTCTGAATTTGCAGTCAGCTCTAAGTCTGATTCAGACTATTCCATCATGTAGTGTTCGTCGTTGCGATTCCATTGTAACTGAAATCATCGAATTCCGTCGAATACTGAATAAGATATGGAATTTTAAACTTGAACAATTTTAATACACCATTTAGTTTGATTTAATTGAGGATTAACCTTGATTAATCCCCCCTAAAATCGGATTAGTATGTAAGCCATCTTCTTCCAGTCGTTGAAACCCACTGTCCCCTTAAACAAACCACCACCATACCCTTCTAGAAGCGGCTGACTCCAGATCCGACAAGTCCTCTCCGTAGTCCGTCCTCCTCTCCACCCACCACCGAAGCCCGGTCCCGCCATTCTTCGTCAGTCGCCAGTTAAAAGCCCACGAACGTCGTCTGTTTCAGGGGGAATTCCGACCACGCCAGCGTTCAACTTCAGATCATCACCGTCCATCTTATACCCCTTTCCAAGCTCGACAACGTTGGTGAAGAAACCTCGTGAATCGATGTGAAGATTTGGATATTTTAATGGGTTGGGATCGGAGCAGTTTGGCCATTTGTTTTAGAAAGTGGCGTGTAACGAGTCGGATTTCGCCCGACCCCAATCGATCGCAAGATCGACCAAGACCGTTCAAAACCCGCGTACGTTAACTTTGGGCATACAACACATCAGAACAAAAACACAGACTTTTATAACATCAATAAATAAATGTTACATCAGAGTACAGAATATATCAGAGTATATCAATAAATAATACAGCGGAAGATACATTTAAAATAAATTAAATACATTGCAGCGGAACTAATCTCAGCGGAAAGCCATCAATATTCTAGACTCGGTTCAGACTTCAATCCAGGATCCTGCTTAACTATCTCTGCAAAAAGCTACTCGACTGCCCGTGTGGAAAGAGGGCACCCGAGTTTGCAAAGTGAAACAAACTACAGGTCAGTCGTGGGACTGGTGTGAGAATTCTTAACTTAACTTATCTATATAGTAGGCTAATCACAGGACCACGCCGCTGACACGGAACGGGTTTACTCCATTGGATTGCCAGTGCATAATTAAAGTAAATCGTTAAACCACGCAATGCTTTTTAGAAAAATGAAACCATTATATGACCCAGGTCCCATCACACAATGCAACGCACACCAGAGGATAGGGTTTTACCTTATAGTGGTCAAAAGATGCTTGATACGTAAAAACGATATTATTATTAGTGTGTGTATATATATATATAACATTCAAATATAATATCAATCCTAGACGGCATAGGTACCATATACTATGTCGCCGTACTAGTTCTAGAATCAAAACCGCAAAGGCGTATTGGGAATTGGGTTTCCATCATGAGTCGAGGCTAGGGGCAAGCTCCTCTCCGATTCGAGACACTCTAGCAAATACCTCAGGATCCCCCGCAGTGAACCCTTGGATCTTCAGGGCCGGTCCCCGCCTATCGGCAGTGGATTAGTTATGCCTGAACACACGCTTCCCGGTTCCTTTGAACCTATAATATGACCACTATCGGCCTATATAAATCCAAGGCGCCTCAAAATCCATCATCCACATAAGTAAAATGTCAGGGCTGGTAGGTCACTGACACCACTCTAGCTAGAAAGAAACGTGTGCACTCCCTGCAGTCCTAATCCCGTTTTTGACTCATACCGGGGTGTGAGGCCCGCGAAGTCACGTTATACACAAAGCTATACCTAAACAGGTTATGCTTTGATCATCAGCCACAAGGCCTGCTTTTCAACAAAGCCTTGATCATTTGCATCTTAGCATGCCACATCATCACCCCATATCATACTACCAATCCTTTGCCGAAATATATAAACGGGTGTTAAGCAAGAGAATAAATTCTCCGCCACCAAACATCCATACATTCGACAGAAGATTAATAACATGATATATAATGGAGTACGATGTCATACACACAATCCATTTATAAGCTTATGCTCTGGGTCTCAGCGAAAGCCAAACCCGTACAAATCAACACTACGTCCGGGCAACTCCTACTATTACCTTATCATGGTAGCGAACCATTCTAAGGCAACAGTCATCATCGTTCAGTCGATGTGGAGATTTGACGGTCTTCAATCGCCGTCTTTCAATCTTGGATTTATTAAACGTCATTTAATTATTTGGAATGAGATAAACTCGGACTTTCCAAATAATCCTCGTATATATACATATATATATATATATATATATATATATATATATATTTAAAATCCTTCTTACACATTAATAATTATTTTTATTAACGCTTCATTCCTATTTTAATTATTTAAAATAATTAAATTTTAATATAATGATGCCTTAAGTCCATGGGCGACTATGGCGCTGTATTTCAACAATTTTGATTTTCACATTTCTCAGAACCTAACCGTCGGATCTTAACGTAATATATATCATTGGAAAGATTTTTCCAAGACGGTCCTAACGGTTTCAGTTTCAAGAAAATCCGATGGTCGGATCTTCTTGTATAGTCGTTTAAAAGTACGATTTCAAAACGCGAACTACCACGCCCTATTCGTTCAATTTTCATTATATATATAATCATTGAATCATAATAACGTCGTTTGATTAAAACAACGCTCTACACAATTTCCGATACTTACTAAATTTTAATTCATTTGAAAATGAAGATAATATTACCGCATCCTAAATTCATTTTTTCCTTACATTGAAAATGTAAATTCCATCCTTTTTATTTACATAAAAATGTAAGTTTAATTCCTATGCAAATTCCTATATTCTTTATTTATATGTAAAACAAATGTAAATTTTGATACATAAAAAATCCTACTTTTAAACGTAGATTTCAACTTCCATGTACATTCTCATCTTAGTTACATTATAAAAATGTAACTTATTTTCGCAGTGAATCCTATTTTAAATTTACATATCAAATTGCAAGTTTACTTTACAATGCAAACTCTACTCCCTATTTACATTGTAAAAATATGATTTTTAATTACAATGCAAACACTACATCTAATTTACATTGTAAAAATATGATTTTTAATTACAATGCAAACACTACATCTAATTTACATTGTAAAAATATAATTTTTAATTACAATGCAAACACTACATTTCATGACCTTACAAATATATTTCATATGTAGTATACGACATTAACAAATAAATATATATTTCATTTCATATGCAGTAAATAACATTACAAATAAATATATTTTCATATGCAATAAAGGACACTAACAAATGAATATATTTTCCTATACAGTTAATGACGTTAACAAATAAATATAATTTTATTTCATATGCAATATGTGACATTACAAATAAATATATGCTTTATTTCATATGCAGTATTTGACCTCAACAAATAAATGTATTTTCATATGCGGTATATGATCTCAACAAATAAATGTATTTTATTCATATGCAGTATATGACATCAACAAATAAATGTATTTTATTCATATGCAGTACTATGCAACATTAAAACTATAATATATTTCATTTTTTTTTTATTTGACAAAATGAATATTTTATCATTCTTTTACATTAAAATGTAAGTTATAATCCATCGTTCAATTCATTCTTTTAATCTTATATTTACATTAAAATGTAAGTTATAATCCATCGTCCTTATCGCTTCTTCTTTACATTGACACAAATATGATCTTTGTCACTGCAATTTTATATCGGCAAAAATGTTCATTTTCTACATAACATAACATGACGGTGATAATATTGTTTTTTTCTAATTAACACAAATGACGGTAAAAATGTTCCTTTCTAAATAACATAACACGACGGTGAAGTTATTCATTTCTAAATAACATAACCTATTTTTCTTTTTCTAGATTAACATAAAAAAAATGACTTTTTATGTTACACATGTTTTCCTAACACGATTTTATGTAAGTTCTAAATTAGACAAAAATTAACACATTAATATGAGAATTTTTGTTCCATACTTTTTAATAAGCAAAAATGTGAATTTTTCTTCTCTTCCCGTTCATTTAACAAAAAGGTGAATTTTTGTTTTCGTTCTATTTAAACAAAAATGTAATCCTTGTTCTTTCGATTACATTTAAGAAAAATGAAATTTCTCTTTTTCTAATGACAAAAAAGTGAATTCTAATATGTAAACAAATTTATTTCAACCTCTCATGCCATATAAAAGTGAATTTAATATGTTAATAATTTCTAATGACACATAAAAAAGGATGTGAATTCTATATATTAACAAATCTCTACGAATGATCTAATACAGACAAAATGGTTATTTTGCTTTTCTATTTTTAAACTATGACAGTTTGGTTCTGTCAATCCCTAAATCAATAAAATGGTAATTTGGTTTTCAACAGAACAAACAGGAGATATTGTTTATAACTATACAAACATGAACACAACAGTCAATTCAATGATTCATCGCAACAATCAACACTGAAATAATTATATACACCACATCAACATGAATTATAAATAATATGAATATAAATTTTTCAGTGAATCAAATAAATGAATAATTTTATTTTTAAAATAGAATTCTCACCTTTGCCGGCTTTAAATGACGATTCGGGCCCAATTTTAGCCCAAAATTCAACATGCTCCAAATTTGATGAAATTAGTGTCTACGCGTAGCTCTCGACTCACTGATCGCAGCAAATCTTGTTTCGTGCGATTTCGATATCGTATCAAAAAGATATGAATTTTCGAAGTTTGTAATAATTAAATAATTAATTTAAATTATGAAAATTACCCAAATTTTCAACTTGCTCCAAATTGGACAAAATTACTGCTCGCTCGAAGCTCTTGACATAACGATCTCAACGGATTCAGTTTCATGCAATTTCGATAACGTGACAAAAAGTTATGCACTTGCGAAGTTAACAAATCGATTAAAATAATATTTAAATTTGTAAAAATTACCCAAAATTTCAATTTTTTCCAAATTGGACAACTTTGGTGTCCACGCGAAGCTCTCATCGCCACGATCACAGCAGACCTGAAATCGTCAAATTTCGATCTCGTATGTAAAAGATATTGCATTACGAACATAGAACATAAATGTTTCGCGTTTAAGCCCCTAACCTTTTTTTCTCAAACAGTACCCTGAACTTAAAATGCTCACCACGGCCAAACCGTACGTCGGAATTGCACGAAACCAGCGCCATTCTCTCCGGCTTCTCCCCCTCTTTCCAAGGCTGGTGGTCCCCCCCTCCAATTAGCCTCGTGGGGCCCACGATCTGCAGATGAACGGAAAAATACAGTTTCCCTTCATCTTGGTGCTGCGGCCGCCTCGGTGCTCTAAATGCTCCCAAATTTTTACAGTAGCTTGGCCTCGACCTCCCGATCAACTTCTCTGATTGTCACTTCGCCTGAAAATGCACGGATTGGCGGAAAATTGCTCATCTTTGCGACTGTCCTGTTTTCAGCACCCCACCAATAAAATTGACATTCCGGCCAACTCCGACCACCTGAGACCATGCCACCACCGCCAAAAGAACCGTATGGTTCCCCTCTACCTCTGCCTGAAGTCGCTCGACCTAACTCTCTTCGTGGGGCCCGCAATAGCCAAAAAACAAAAATATGGCTGCTGCCTTTAGATTGAGATTCCGGTGAACCCGTGCGACGATAGGTCTTGAATTTTTCGTGGTAGATAGAGGATAGAAGATGAACAAAACCCAGAAAGGGTTTGGTCTGATTTGGTTTGGATTGAGAGTTATAAATTGTTTTGTTTTCAGGGGCTTATTTGCAAAGAGTTATTTAGAGTGGAGGACATGAAAATGAAGAAGGAGAAGGTGGCTGGTAGGTTTAGGGTTATGATTCAGTTAATGGCTGAGGAAAAGATATTTTATATGGGGTTAAGAATGTTATTAGGCCCAATTACCCTTTTATGTATTTATTTACACAATTTGCACCCATTTTCATATTCTAAAAATTCGTGTTAACACCTACGAATTCCAATTTTTATGAAAATTGAAACATAAATACTTCTTGACATTACGGATTCAAAGAAACTGGTTTCGTTAAATTCCGAGTCCGTATGAATAAATTATGAATTTTTAAAGTCTGAAAATTAACCGTTTTTCACTATAAAATTAATAACGACCACATACTGACTCCAAAAATTACGAATTTTGGAATCTAGTAAAAATTTAATATTCCGGATCCAACAAAAGTGGTCTCGTAAAAAACGGAGGTCATTTGCAAAATTTCCATTTTTAAAGCGTATATATTTAATATTAAAAATACATTTTTAAATCAATAATTTCCGAAACTCGAAATATATAAGTGTTTACTGTTTTTCAATGCAGAAACGTCATTTCGAACTCAATGGAAGTGGTTTCGAGTTAAAATTCCTTTATATGCAAAAAGTAGCATTTTTGACCTTTACAAATTTCATAGCGACCTTCTAAAATTGAATTGGCCATAACTTTTGATTTCCGCTATGAAATTTCAATTTTTCGGATTCGTTGGAAAGATATTTTTAAATAGATTCTAATATTTTTGGTTTCACTAAAATCCGTTAAATTTTGCGTCCTATACGGTCAGTCAAAGTTCAAGTTTGACTTTTCAAACTACCGCGCTATTTCTAACTCTTTTTATAATTAAACTTAAATTATTCATTCTAACTTCGATTTGAACCAAATTTGTGATCATTATTATTTAAAATAGATTATTTTAAATATCAAAACTCATTAAAATCACTTAAAATAAATTTTAAATTGGCCCCAAAATTCAGGGTTGTTACATGGCGGCTCATCTGTTCGTGAATTAGGGTTAGGAGAAATACGCTGTACTGTACGGTGGTGTATTTATAGTGTATTTGTAATGTATTTTATTTTATTTTAATTCATTTATTATTTGTCTATCGCAATGAACTGCAAACGAAACCCAACGAGTGTCGTCCCTAGCTAATAACCCACGTCCCGGACACAATGGAACATGTTTCGTAACCCAATTAGGCTGTTATGATTGTTTTTTTTAAATTTAATTATAAATCATTTAATTATTAAATTCAAATGAACATTTTAAATTACCGGGACCACATACGAACTCTAAAAATTACAGAAAAATTATTTCTGGTTATGTTTTGACGATACGGGCCTAACAAAACTAATTTCATCGAATTCTAAGACTGTTTGAAAAATGGCCATTTTCAGGTCGATTAAATTTGACTGAAACAGTCAAAACACATTTTCTTTTGCCACGTTCATATATTAATTCAAAAAATTCTAGAAAATTAAACTTAACAATAATTTGACATTCCGGTTCCAACAAAAGTGGTTTCGTCGAAAATCGAGGTCGTTTGAAAATGGCTATTTTTAAGGGCCATATATTATATTAAAATATATATAAATTCTACAGCGACTTTTCTAAATTTTAAACTGGACATAACTTTCTATTTATAAAGTGAAATATCAATTTTTCAGATTCGTTAGAAAGATATGATTAAATAGATTTAAATATTTCTAGTTTCTCTCAATTCTGATTTAAAATGAATCCTGTAGAGTCAGTCAAAGTTCAAATTTTCAAACTGCAGCGCTGTTTTAAACTCCTTTTATAATTAAATTAAATTTACTCGTTTTAAAATAAATTTTTAGTCGTTATTATTTAAAATAAATTATTTTAAATATTAAAAATCTATTAAAATTTCTAAAATAAATTTTTTAAATTGGCCCCAAAATTCCGGGTTGTTACAGGTCAGACCGAGTCATTTTAGGTACTCCTCGCAAGATTGATCTTTCGCTTTCAGTTTGCTACTCTGTCTCCGCTGATTTATGTACTTTAGTATCTATGACATTGTCCATCGATGTGTACATATTCTTTTATTAGATCATGGTATATGTATTAGTGGATCTTTGTTGACCACTAGCTTGTTGTGCACATTCTTGGTTTATTCATATATATTCCGCCTTGATATGATTATTCTGTGTCTGGCTTTGAGATATACCATATTTATATTGTTGTTGTTGTCTATTTTATACTGCTTTCCTGTGACGACCCCAAACCCCCGTACTTCGGTGGCAAGGGTAATCTTTGGAATATAACACAGAAACAGTAACAGCAGAACAGAAATATAGAATTACACCAGATAATGAACAACAGAATACACTGGATAAATATAATCATCAGAGTTACACAGTATACAGGATCATACTTAGTACAAAATACAGTTCAGTTCAATATATAAAATGTCTACAGCGAAATCAAACATAATATGTATAATAGGATCTGAACAGCATAAAAAGAAGAAGAAGTGATAAATCCAGCTCCAGCTCCATAGCTGTCCAAAAATAGTCTGCTAAAACCTGAATACAAGGCTGCCCGTGTAGAAATGAGGGCACCCGAGTTTGCAAAGTGAAACAAACTACGAGTCAGTCATGGGACTGGTATGAGAAATCTTACTTAATCAATTCAATAATAAGGCTAATCACAGGACCACGCCACTTTCGCGGAACGGGTTTACTCCATTTGATTGCCGGTGCAAAAACAAAGGAAATCATTTAAACAACGCAATGCTAAATAAAGAATGTGAAGCCATTATAAGACTCAAGTCCCATCACACAATGCAACGCAAACCGGAGGATAGAGTTTATCATTATAATGGCCAAAATATGCTTAATACGTATAAATCAAAATCATTGGATATTATTACTAGTGTTTATATGTTTCAAAAGAAATTTCAATCATAACTATCAATCATAGACGGCATAGTACCCCATACTACTATGTCGCCATACTAGTAATACAATCTGAACCGCACGATGTCGTATTTGGAAATTGGATTTCCGTCATGAACCGAGGCTAGGGGCAAGATCCTCTACTGCTTCGAGACTGTCTAGCCCGAGTCTCAGGAACAGCCGCAACTGCACCTTGGATCGTCAGGGCCGGTCCACCGATGTGGATTATTATGCCTGAACCATGCGTTTCCCCACCCTATGGGGTGTAAATGAGCCCACTGACTCCATCGGTTCGAGAACGACCGGTATATTCAGGGCGCCTCGCAACAGCAACAACCACATAGGTGAAAATAATATATAATGTCAGTCAGTTTAAGCACTGACACCACCTCTAGCTAGAAGGAAACGCATTTCCTCCCTGATGTCCTCTCCCGTTTTTGGTCCATACCGGGGTGTGAGGCTCGTGAATTAACGCTACACAAAGCTATGCCACACAGGCGGTGCTTTGATCATCAACCACAAGACTTTGCTTTTCAACAGAAGCCTTGATCATTTGCATCTCAGCATGCCACACAGGCAATTCACGCCATGGAATTGATATCCATCAATATATAACCTCTTAAGCTCATACATCTCAGAGAAGAGTGATAAAATCACCCGCAGAGATATATTTAATAGAAATCAATTTCACGGAGTAAAATCCAATGTCAGACACACAGTCCGTTTACAAGTTCGTTCTGGTTCTGAACGAAACCGGAGGCACCTTATTTCGCCTCCCATATGTCCAATACAGGAGTGAGGTCCTCGCACACCCGAACGATCAACAAGTACGTCCGAACAACCACCACTGTAACCCTTTCATGGCAGCAACTCCTATCGAAGGCATCAGTGGTCATCCTTTCGATGTGAAGATCATCGGTCTTGCACCGTCTTCATATCTTCGACTTCTTATCGTCGATCAATTATTTGAAATGAGAATTAACTCGGCCTTTTCAAATAATTCGCGTTAATATAGAATTCAAAGCAATCTTTTTTATGGTTAAATTATTCGACATTGCTATTTCAGTTTATTTGTATAATTTTCATATCAAACACATCCAACCATCAAAATATCTATCAAACCCAACAATATCAGTTTATTTCCATTCCATATTGATTATAATATTTTATAATAATTTTCCGCTATTTTTATTTATTTAAAAATAGCCTATATTAATTAAACGACGTTTCAGGTCGTGTCGTGGCACTGGCGCTGTTTTTCTTCAGATTTGATTTACCCATATCTGAAAATCTAACCGTTGCATCTTAACAAAACTGGTGCCATTGGAAAGATCTTTCCAAGGCAGACCCAACGGTTTCAGTTTCATGAAAATCCGACGGTCGGATCTTTCGGTATACTCGTTTGAAGTTACGATTTCAAAACGCGAATTGCACGGCCTTTATTCGTTTTATATAGTTTATATATATATATATATATATAATTTATTCGACGATTTCTATATCGTTTATACTTCAAAAATTTCAGATTTTCCATATCGTTTACACTTCAAAAATTTCACTAACGCCTTAATATTTTGGAAATTTCGCCATAACCTCCTTTGTACGGGAAGGGTCGGGAAAATCCCCAAACAGCCACACAGGCTCTCTCAACTCAAAAGAAAAAGAAAAATCCAAGCGGCTAGCCATTCGGCTCATAAAATCATCATACCCAATCAAAACAGTAAATATGTACCTATTTGTCGGGCATACAATTTTATTCCTCCTCTCTAGCCTCTTTGCTTTGACCTGTTGAATGTGTGTGTTTGTGTATATATATATATATATATATATATATATATATAGCTAACAACACTTATTTCAACACTTGTATATTTTAGCAAGTAGTACATACGATAAAAATGGTATTTTTATCGTTAAAAATATTTATTCAATGCATGAATGTTTCTACTACTTCATATTCACAATCAAATGTTAATTTTATCGTTCAATCCTTTTATTCAACACATGAATATTTTTAGAACTTCATATATATGATAAAAATGTGATTTTTATCTTTTTCAAATTTTATTTAACACACGGCTATTTTTAATAGTTCATTCAAATGATAAAAATGTGATTTTTATCGTTATAGAATTTTATTCAACACACGTATATTTTTAGTAGTTCATTCAAGCGATAAAAATGTGATTTTTATCGTTTCTCCATTTTATTCTATACACGTATATTTTATATACTTCGTTCAGTTGATAAAAATGTGATTTTTATCGTTTCTCTATTTTATTCTATTCACGTATATTTTATATACTTCGTTCAGTTGATAAAAATGTGATTTTTATCATTTCTCTATTTTATTCTATATACTTCGTTCAGTTGATAAAAATGTGATTTTTATCGTTTCTCTATTTTATTCTATTCACGTATATTTTGTATACTTCGTTCGGTTGATAAAAATGTGATTTTTATCCTTTAACACCTGAATGAAGTTCAATATATGAAAATAAATAAAACACTTGAATATTATTGAAAATTTCGACAGCATAACGGCAGGGTAGTAAAAACCGGTACCGTCCCGAGTACGGCTCCTCGCTCTACCTTAAAACCTCGCGGTTTTTGACAATGGGGATTTCATGCATCTAATTCGCACGCAGGCGGCATGTTTTATTTTCATTTCCACAAACTAATCCTATGTGATTTCAATCACAAATGGGTGTTTTTCAACCACAACCAATCAATTTCAACCACAAACAATCAACCAATTTCATATCACAACTCAACCAAGGTGTCGGGAGCTTCTAAGAAACTCCGTCAGCATCCTAATATATTTTATTACAAAAATAGATTGAATTTAGATATCTCACCTAGCTCTTTGCTTTGCTAAAAATCGTACGAAGCTCAGAAAAATATCCGGTCTCTTCTAAAATGTAGAAGACGTCTTCACGGTCCCGGTGTTTCCTGTTTCATCGAATATCGTTAAGGTAGCAAAAAGATATGATTTTTCAAAGGTTTGCAACACTTAAAAGCGTCAAAATCAGTTCAAAATATACAAGCCGTATACCTTCAGCAGGAAGTTCGAAACTAGGTTTTGATTTTTCGATCAAACCGTGAATCGATGGGAGGATCGGCCTGTGCAGCGACGAAGAGGGGGGAGGGGCGCACCCACACACGGTGGTGCGGTCAGTTCCGGTCGCCTCTGGCGACGGTGGTGGCGGCCTGAAGCCGGCGGCTTCTCGAGCTCGATTCGAGCTCAATGATGCACGAAAAAATCAAAACCCTATATGGATTTGAAGCCCTCGAGAAGCTCTTCAAAATGGCGCCGAGTTTGCGTGATTTCGTTTAGAAACGAAAGAGAAAATGAAGAGAGAAGATTTGAACTATTTTCCGTTGATCGCCTGTAGACAATCGGGGAGAGAGGAAATGAACTGGCCAATGGGATTTTTTATTTTATTTATGTATTTTTAAAATTCCAAAATACCCCTCTTCACAAACGACCTCGAAGTCAAACCCAACGACTGTCGCCCCTAGCGTTTTACCCCCATCCCGGACACAATGGAATAGTTTCGTTAGCCAATTCGACTGCTACAGTCAGTTATGCTTCAAATTAAAGTATAAAACGTTTAATTTTAATTTTCAATGTACATTTCAATTTGCCGGGGCCACAAACTGATTCTAAAAATTCCCGAAAAATAAATCTGGCTATGTTGGGATGATACGGTCCCAACAAAATAAATTTCATCGAATTCTGAGACCGTTTGTAAAATGGCCATTTTCAGGTCGTTCAATTTTAACTGAAACTGTTCAAACGCGTTTTCCTCTGCCACGCTCACATATTAATTCTAAAAATTCTACAAATTTAAACATAACAATAATTTGATATCCCGGATCCAACAAAAGTGGTTTCGTTGAAAACGGAGGTCGTTTGCAAAATCGCTATTTTTAAGGGCTTTAACACTATTTAAAAATGGAAATTTTAAATTCTGAGCTATTTTCTGCTTAAATTAACAAAAATAAAAATTTTAAATTGGTTCGTATTTTCCGAGTTGTTAAAGTCTCCCCCACTTAAAACTTTTTGTCCCCGAAAAGGAAACAACAGTAAAGCAGGAAACAACACGGAAATGTAGAACATTGTAAATGTACCTTGCACCAGAGTTAGCCTGAAATATCCACTCTGCAATTGGGGTAAGCTTGTTTAATTTTCTCTTCAGTTTCCCAAGTACAGTCTCTAGGATCACTACTCCACTTCACTTTGACTAAGTGAATCTTCTTGTTCCTCAGCTCCCTGGTTTCTTTGCCAACAATCTTTATGGGCTCTCTCCTCACAACCAATTCTGGAGTAATATCCATGACCTATTGATTTAATTCATCCTCAATCAGATCTGGATCATGCACATGCTTTCTAAGTTGAGATACGTGGAACACATCATGTACACTAGGCAACCAGTCAGGTAATTGAATTCTATAAGCGAGAGTTCCAATCCGTTCTAGTATAGGAAATGGACCAATAAATCTCGGTGTCAACTTCCCACTTTACCAAATCTGATTACCCCCTTCATTGGAGAAACTTTCAAATACACATAGTCGCCAACTGCAAATGATACATCTCTTCTCTTAGGGTCCGCGTAGCTCTTCTGTCGGCTTTGAGCCGTTTTTAATCGCTTCTTAATGAGATCAACTTTGTCAGAAGCTTCACGGATCATATCCGGACCCAATACAAGTTTATTACCAGATTCTACCCAACATGCGGGCGATCTGCAAGGCCTATCATATAGTGCTTCAAATGGGGCCATTCTGAATGTCCTGACTTTTTCGACCATTTTTAAATCATTTAATTAGCAATTAAAATGAGTTTATTAAAAACAAAGCTAAAGAGGTTTTTATATATAGATATATATGTATAAGCATATATGAAAGTATAATTATACATATACTTGAATTATCTTAAAATTCAAAACAAGTATATGATATTAGATAGAAATTCATATGGAAAATAAATCATATGAATATACAATACTTCATAGTAATGTATTAACAAAACCAAGGAGTTAAAAACAAAAGAACATGAACAAAATAAAAAGGAGAATTTTCCATTTAAAAATAAGAAGGACTTAAGGATAAAACGACAAAAAAACATGTATGGAAATGGCAAGAAACAAGTCGGCCAAAGCATGAAACAAATGAGAACATAAAGTATATGACATACAAAAACAATTGTTTGATCACAACAAATATCTCAAGACAAAAGACAAAAAGGGAAATTCCTAACAAGACAAGAACCATTTCCAAGAAAGACAAAGCATTAAATGAAACACACCTTAAATAGTAATACTAAGATTAGCAAACCATTTCTCTAAAATCCTATAGTGTAGATATCATGTGTGGAGGAGATGATATCTCAGCAAGAAGAAAACAAATGAAAACATTTGTTTAAGGCTTGAAAATCCAAAAGAGATCATGGCATTAAATGCATGAATGGGTAAATCTTCTAGAAGCCATCACCTAGGACAATGTGATTGGCTACAAAACCTAAATGAGACAAAACTAAAGTGCATGTGCTCCTCAAATGTAAGGCCGTAGGAACCAGTAGAAGAGGGGTGAGGCTTGGTGTTTTTACTATAAAGCATGTGCAGGGAATTCAGTTGTTTAATGCATGAGTACTCCCATAAATACCACACAAATTCTTACTTTTCTCCTCACAAACAAAACTAGCTTTCATCTCTAAAAGTCTGAAGTCATTCTCTGGAGCTAGGAAAGCATTTGGTGAGCGAAACACTTGAGATTTTCTGAGTTTTTAAAACTTTAACTGTAAACAGTTTTATCAAGTTAGGCTGCCATATTTTGTTGATCATCATTTTTACTGTCAACCTATAGATCATGGTGTTAGATCACTTAGATTTCATCCCTCTAGACTGATCAACTATGTAGTATACATCATTGAATGTGTGTGCCATTTGATTGGTGATTTAACTTTTTAAGAACCTGTAGTAGTGTTCTGTAAAAGTACAGAACATATGAAAAATGATTTAGAACTAAATAAACCTTGTTGATTTACTTTTGATTGATGAAAGTGTATGGATAAGATGTAATCATAACATACATTCACGTATAAAAACAAAGTAATAACATTGCAAGAATTTTTGTTCAAAAACAGAAGAACACAGGAGGTTCTCTGTAAAACCAAAATCAACACTGAAATTCAAATGTGATAAAAACCCACGTTGAGGATATGAATATAACCACTGATGTAAATGATGAATTTTAGAAGGAAATTCACGATTTTTAAGTGTGTATATTGTGAGAACTTCGACCATGAACGGAAAATAGTTTTCTGCCAAATTCCGATCATCGGAGAAGCGAGAGGTCAGGCGGTTGCGAAGGAAGTAGCGTCGGGGACCGTGTGACCAGGGAAAAATGCAAAAGGATTTTTCTAATATATGGACTGTGCAAACGAATCAAAAATAGGGTTTATTTTGTGTTGATGGGTTCGACTTTTCTCGCCTGAACTGGACGGCGACGGAAAGGAGTTGGGGGATCGGACCAGGGGGAAAGGCGGCGTCGGGATGGCGAGATGACGTGGACGGAAGGGGGAAGTGTCCGGTTGTCTGAGGTTGGAGCACGGGGGAGATTCTCCGATGATGTTTCCTGGACGTGGACAGCTCGAACAGGAAAAATCCTGTAGCGATGAGGTGGTGGCGCTCCGACGGGTGGATGATGGCCTGGAGGCGGAGTGTGATGTGGGGACGTGGTCGGGGCGGCTCGACGTTGGCCAGTTGGAGTGTGCACGTGCACACCGTGCACGGATATACGGGGATGGAGGAAGTGGTACTTTGCCAAAGTGCCAGGGTCGTGGCACTCGGTGGCTAGGGCGGTTTCCAAGGAGGGATCACGGTATCAGGTACTTGGTACTTTGGTATGTACCAAGTACCAGGTTGGTACTTCTCGAATCGTGGTAGCCAGGGGTGGATCGGAGGGGTTTTCATGAGTGCCGGAGATTCTGGCACTGGTACTTTGGTGTTGTGTTAAAGTACCAGGGTGGTACTATACGAGAACGTGGTGACCGAGGCTAAATCGGAGGGGTTTTCATGAGTGCCGGAGATTCTGGCACTGGCACTTTGGTATTTGGTTAAAGTACCAAGTGGTACTTTCCAAATTTACCATGAACGCAAGGGTTTTCTTAACAAAATCATAGTGTTTCAAGCCCGGTACTTTGCCAAGTCCGGCACATTGGAAGTTCACCAATTTGTTTTGAATAAGTGATAATTTAAATTTAAAAATAGTTTTAAATTTAAATTTGAAATAAATAGAAAAATAAATAATTAAATAAATAAAAGAAGTATTTTTATTTAATCAAGTAAAGGCAAGTGGACAATGGGAACTGAGATCAAACCGACGGGTTCGACTGAGAAGCTCGCTCAGTTTAAATATGAATAATACGCAAATAATTTGAATTCATTATTTAAACTATTTATAAATTAAATAATCCTAAAGGAAAGAGGATAAAAAGAAAAGGAAAAATGGAAAACATTTCCAAGCAAAATGACAAAGGAAGGATCATACCGTGTGCGAAGCACGGGGAATTTTCAATGATGAACAAAACCATTGTTAAAACTATATACACTTTAACAGATTTATTCTAAGGATAATTTGACTGTACTATTGTAAACCAGATAAGCAAACGCTGTGTGCAAAATAATATTTTTATCCGAAACAAAGTAATATTTCCGATTTGATCAATAAACATTTATCGACTATAAAAGATTTCGTACATCGTTCGAAGAGTCCGGGATAAACAATTCCACTTCGATTCGAAGTATACGACGCATATCAAACACGGAAGTCAACGAGATGCAAGCGCTATTTTCAATAGTGATTTTGGTCTGTTCAAACCCAGAACAAACCCGAACGGATGAGTGTCTGACAACGTATATCAGTCAGGTTCTACACATCGAATTTACGTAAGTATATTACGTTGGTGGCAGAGAAATTCGTTTCTCTTAGCTTTATTACCCGTAATATATTTCGGTAATCGAATGAGTATTTTCTAACGGATAGGACGATGTGACATTCAAAGAATACAAAGAAGTAATCTGTCAGAAGCGCAACGTACCCTCAAAACTTCACAACCCGGAAGTAACAAAAGTTGGGCTAGGCAGCATGGCTAGTTGGGTCATACCCAAGCATGGTATATTATCACCATCTAGAGGATTTCCTTATTTACTTCTTAAATCTATTTCGCTGCTGTTGCATTCGGAAACGGTAAAACGAGCTTAACCGTAGGAGTGATAATATATTCGTCACACTCAAGCTAAATGAGTGGACGGTCATGTGTGGTCGGGTTACAAGATGTCCTTGTTGAACCCCAGTGTATCCTCTCTAGAGTACACTGATCGGTGGGTGCTCCCATACCCTGTATGTTGGAATCCAAACTCCAATACGCGCTCTGCGACTTTCAAGATGTGTATACTATATACGTGAACGTGAGATGCAAGTGTTTCACTAGATTTTTATTTATCTGATACGAACTATTATAATAACAACTGTTTTGATATAAACGACTTAGATCATTTCCAGATATTAGACATGGATGGATCTAAACATTTTATAATGTAAATGAATCTGTGAAATGGACAACCTTGACACTTATTTCCTTTTTTTACATCTGTATAACTATGTTTCCTCACACCAGTCCCCCGACTGACCCAGAGTTTATTTTTGTGTTTCTGAACTCTTGGGTACTCATAATGATTGTTATGAGTAGACAAGTAGATTCAGGTAATGCAAGTGGAACATGATGCAGTACAAGATCAAGACCCTAGTATTATATCTGTTTAGTTACCCAGTTTGAGTATATATGTTATTGTAATATGGTACTGTATAATTATGCTGTTGAACCATGATGATGTAATATGTTATGTACTCTGTTGTATCAGACCTATGATGTAATATATATGTATTTGTGAAATTCCGCTGTGAGATTCTGATAGCTTCTTATTCTTCTATTCTATACATTCTACCTTTTCTATCTCACCTTCTAAATTCTTTCTATTAAAGATCCGAAAATTTCGTGCAGTTTGGATTGAAATTGTCAGTTCAAATTGGCTCGGATTTTTGGGCCTTTACACATTCCCAAGCTTGATTAGTAACTGTTGTTATATGAGAATTTGGCCAAATGCAAATGGTCTCCCCATGATCCGCCATAATCAATAATACAAGCCCGTAATAGATCTTCAAGTATACGATTCACCCTCTCAGTCTGGCCATCTGTTTGAGGGTGATATGCGGTGCTCAGATTCAATTTGGTTCCCAATTCGGTTTGAAATGCTTCCCAGAATTTACTAGCAAATATCGGATCTCTATCACTAACAATACCGAGCGGCACCTCATGTAGCCTAACAATTTCTTTGAAATAAATCTGAGCCAGACTTTGAGCCGTTCTATTTGATCTGACAGGTATAAAATGGGCGGTCTTCGTGAAGCAATCTACGATCACCCATATACTATCATTTCCTCTCTTGGTTCTGGGCAAACCATCGATGAAGTCCATAGAAATTTGTTCCCACTTCCCATTTGGAATTCCCAACGGTTGTAACAATCCAGCCAATTTCTGCGGATCTGCTTTGACTAGTTGGCAAGTGGAACTCCTGCTAATGTATAAGGAAATGTCCCTTTTCATCGCTTTCCACCAGAACGTCCGCTTGATATCATTATACATTTTGCTAACGCCTGGATGGATACTCAGCTTGGACTTGTGACATTTGTCCAGTACTTCTCTCCTGAGCTCAGCGACGTCGGGAACTCAAATTAGTCCCTTTAACCTCAGAATTCCCTTATCATCTATTTGAAAACTCAAGGGTTCGCCTTTGTGAATCCTTTCGATCATCTCTTTAATAAACTTATCGTACTTCTGAAGAATAGATATCTTGTCAATCAACGAAGGCGTAATAATCAAACTAGCGATGATCACGTTCTTTCTGCTGAGGGCATCTGCGACGACATTGGCCTTTCCCGGCGTATACAAAATATCTAGATCGTACGGTGCCAGGAATTCTAGCCAACGCTGTTGTCTCAGATTCAAGTCTTTCTGGGTGAACAAGTACTTTAACGACTGATGATCTGTATATAGCTCGAACTTCTCACCAACAGATAGTGTCTCCAGATTTTCATAGCAAAGATGATGCCTAACAATTCAAGATCATGAGCAGCATAATTCTTCTCATGTGGTTTCAGCTGACGGCTAGCGTAAGCAACAACTTGTCCTCTTTGCATTAATACTGCCCCGAGACCTTGTTTAGAAGCATCGGTCCAGACTTTCAAATCTTGATTACCATCGATAATGGTTAATACTGGAGTAGTTGTCAATCTTATTTTCAGCTCCTGAAAAGCTTCTGCACACTCTGGAGTCCACTTGAACTTTTGGTGCTTCTTAGTGAGCTTCATTAATGAACTGGATATCTTCAAAAAATCCTTAACGAATTTCCGATAATAACTAGCCAATCCAAGAAAACTTCGAACTTCTGTGGGCGTAGTTGGCTGTTTCCAGTCTTGAATAGCTGTGATTTTACTTGGATCCACAGCAATTCCTTCTTTTGATACAACATGGCCAAGGAACTTTACCTCATCTTGCCAGAATATACACTTGGAAAATTTAGCTTTTAGGACATTCCTTCTCAGAATTTCTAGTACTTGCTCCAAATGTTTTTCATGCTCGGCCTTCGACTTAGAGAAGATCAGAATATCGTCTATGAATACCAGTACGAATTTATTCAATACTCCTCGAAAAACTCTGTTCATTAGATCGACGAAGTAAGTTGGAGCGTTACATAAGCCGAACGACATTACTAACCACTCATAGAATAGATCTGGACCCCTGAATGCTGTTAGAGGAATACACTCTTCGGCAATACGAAGTTGATGGAAACCTGTAGCTAGGTCCATTCGTGAAAACACTTGTGCTCCATTCAGACGATCCAATAAATCATCGATTCGCGGCAGTGGATATTTATTCTTTAGTGTCTGCTTGTTCAAGTCACGATAATCTACACATAGTCTAAGAGTACCGTCTGACTTTGGGACAAATACTGTAACGTCCCGTATTTTTGGCCGTCAAATATTTAATTAATTAATTTATTTTAAATATTATATTTGGAATATTAATAGATTTTAATATTTAATTCGTTATTTAAAACGAAGTTTGAACAGTATATAATTTATATAATATAAAACGAGCTCGAAATGGCGCTGCAGTTCGTAATATGGAGTTTTGAACTTCAACTGAGAATACAGAATCCGATATAAGTCGGATTTCTGTGAAACAAGAAACATTAGAACCGTATTGATGATAATTTTCATATGAAAGAGAAAAATCCAGATTTCGTGTTATAGATAGTAAGATATGGCCAAATCAAATTTTAAAATTGTCGCTATGGAAATCGCTATTAAAAATATAGGCCGTTAAATGGCCGTTTTGCAAACGGACTTCGTTTTCGACGAAATCAGTTTCATTGGGACCGTATCGTTAAATTTTTGTACGGTGTTGAATGGCGTAGCAAACCGATGTCTATGTGACCACGGTAGCCATAAACGCCAGTTCAATTTCTATAGCGCGTAATTAATTCAATAAAGGGTTATTTGAGTGTAACTTGAGCAGACGATCGAATTAGGCCACAAAATCAATTCTGTTGAGTTCGTATCATCGATTAGAGTCAGGATAGGTATATAGTTTGTTATTTTTGGAGACCGGGTAATTTAGCGTTAAAAATGGCGTTGCGGTACGCGTAAAAATAGCCTACCGGGGAAACAGTCTCAGAATGCGACGAAACTGGTGCCATTGGGTTCGTATTGAAGAATTATTTTAGGATTTCAAGGTTTCAAGTTGATTTGATTTATCTAGTGATCGTGGAAAAATTAAACGCGTGTTTATTTCTGGTTTCATAAAGGAATTTTTTTCAAACGATATCAGAATTCGACGAAACTTGTCCCATTGGGTCCGGAATACTTTTTTATACCATGATTAGTTATTTTATCAGTAAACAGAAATCATTTGTAGTGGTTTTACTGCATTACTTTAGGATGAAGTTTTGATTTATAATAAAATAATATATTTAAACTTAAACCTTAAGCAATACAGTACACGGCCAACAACTAACCTAACCTAAATAGGAATTAAACACAACTGTATTGGGTTATCTTCCATCCTATTTTGTCATAGGCACATGCTACTTTCTTTGTACAAATGCCACCTTTACTGACGAAGTATGCAAATGAAAGCGATATTCCACCATACCCTAAGCCTAAAACCGTACGTACAGATTGCAGCATACCATCTTTTTGGTGAAATTTGTTTTCAACATTTACTAATCGTACCGACCAAGGCTTTGAAGAAATAGCTACCCTACGTTTTTACTGCAAACCTACAAGCTATTCCCTTGCGCCTCACGTATTTCTTTCCTTTAAATATCTGCTCCATTTATCCTCTTCATTCACACGCCAACTTCCAACAACAAAACAAAATGAAACAAATCTCCAAAACCGAACTCCCCTTCCCATTTTCATCCTCAACAATGCATTCGGATCTGTCGAACTGGAAGTTGAATTTCCCCCATAAATAAAACGCAGAAGCTTACTCTCTTCCATAAATAAAACACTAAACTTCAGCTCCAGGAAACCGTACATAATTTCACAAAAACAAAGCGAGGATGAGCATGTGAACTGAAGGGGTCAGCACATGGTAGAGGGACTGTTTTGGGTCATTCGAAGTGGGGTAGTGAGCTGATGCTTTTCTGCGAGGTCGATGGAGTTCGGAGCTATTTGCGGATAAATGGCGGAGTTTGGAGGCAAGCTGTTTACGGCGCAGGAAGGCGAGGCTAAGGTGGAGTGACCGGCGGTCTTTGGTGGAGTTCCGGTGACGTGATGAGGTGAGGCGTGACACGCTGAGGGAAATGTCGAAGCAGTAGTAGCGTGGGGGTGTGTTCAGAAATCAGAAGCATTATACAACGAAGGATTCGCCTAACCTATTACTAATGAAAGTGGTGTTGGGCTCCAGTAGCAAGGAGGAAGCCTGGAGGTGATGCGGAAAGAAGTTGGGTACTGTGTGTGCAGAGAAGTGGACAAACGAAGAATAGTAACAGGTAAGTGAATTATAGAGAAGACCATATATGTTATAAAGTGCCAAACCATTTTTATTCATTTATGTACAACGCCTGTACATATACCCTACCTAGGAATGTTTAACAATGTCTAATCCAGGTTTAATTGCCTAATGCAAGTTGCATGCGCATAACCTGACGTGACCACCTCGGGATTGTACCCATTTCTTCAAAACATTTCCTTTGCCTAACCGATTTGCTTAATAAGGTTGAGGGCATGCCTAAATTAAATTAGTTGTAATATGCCTTACGGAGTAATTAGTAAACTGCGAGATTATATAACCTGTGTGCATTCCATTGTGATTAATCAGTAGTATACACGGGTGTGTATATTCGAATGGGCCGGTTTGTTTGCCTAAACAAAGTTATATGTTGTACTAATTAAGAGTTAGTTTACGGACCAAAATCATTTGTTCTCACATGCCAGATTATGATTTGCGTTGATAATCCAGTAGATATCTAAAACGCGGGATATCATATTAACCTGATATACTTAGAGTTTAGTATGCCTCAGTATATATTTGCAAAAAGTTTCGATCTTTTCAATGGTAGGCAATTGCAATATATTGATAGGATCTGTAGCTGAACGACTCAAAAAGTATGCCACCAAAATGAGAAGTACGATAGTCATCTTTGTATTGATGCCATCATTTTGAGATAACAGTACCAAACTTGTGTTTGTTTACTCTTTGGTAATTAACGCATATTTAAGTATTTCGAAAATAAATGGAAAAATAAATTTGTTAATTAAATTGCTTATTACAATATATGTGACCCGTCCAAACTTACACAGAATCAAATGAATCAAGGGAAGCAGGTGCCATAATGACGAGCGCTACATTATGAAGTTGGATTGAATGGAGTTGGAAGCAACTGAAATTTTCAGTCGAATTGGACGGTAGTTAAATTCAACTGAAACAAACTATTTTGACGACGAATGGAATCAAGGTGAGTTAAACTCACTCAGTTTTCCCATTTATATTTTATATAAACTGGGTTTTTATTTTGTGTGCTTTGTTTGCTATGGTTGACTGTTTGCTAGTATTATAATTATTTGTCGATTTAAATGATGAAATTAAACCGTTGTTTAATTTCAGTGAAGTACCAAATCGTTATTTTAACGATTGGTTCCAATAAAGGTAACTTACCATATTGGTCACGTTTATTTATAAACGTGTTTAAATGGTTGGATTGTTTAAATTGATTGATGGCCGTTATTTATTGTTATCAGTTAAATGAAACTGAATGATGTGGTTTGTGATAACCGTTTTGAATACAGGGAAGAACAGGTTGGAGGGATCCAAAAAGATTCCTCAAATATATTATTTATTTTCATATTATCACATATGAACTGCCCTGTTTGGAGTGGTTGATCTGATTGTTGATTATTAAATATTCAACATTTGTTAGTTAAACCAATGGGCGATATTGGTTGAATATTTGGCAGATTATGGCCTACAAAATCAATCGGTTTATAAATATTAATTCACCGTCAGGTGAGTCGATAGAGATGAAGTTATAATATATATTTTATAACTGGAGATAGTTTTTAATATATTATTTTGAATAAAAATTATAAAAGGGAAATAAATAAATATTTTATTTATTAAAATCTTTGATTTAATTAATTTTATAAAAGCGATTCTGATGTTAATCAGATTCATGAGTACAAGAATAAGAAATAAATCGAACGGTTGGATTTGGATAATCGTTTTGTTAAGAAACAATTAAATGGATTTACTTTAATTAATTGTATTATTAATCAATTTAAAGAGGGACTGAATTAGAATCAGTTAATAAGATGAATTGGGGTTTGAATCGACCAAATCGACCGTTTTAAATTGAGATTATTAATAAGTTAGTTAAATGAATATTATTTAATTTTAATAGGGTTTTTAAAAGGATTTTCTATTTATTTTAGTGAATAATAGAATTAACTACCTTTACAGTAGTTAATGGTTAAGATAAGTATTATTCTGATCAATAGTAATTTGGGAAAAATTACCTTTTAAGTGAATTCATTAAAAAGGTAATCAGAGTTGAGCGAAATCTAATTAAATAGTGAATGGGGTTTATGAGAATGTTTTATTTTAAAACATGAGTTTTATAACAAAGTTATAAAAGTGATTTTTAAGCAAATAATATAGCTTAATTAAATAATACTTAATTATTTGGATTAAGTGGAAGGAAATTAAGGTGAAAAGGTTTTATTATAAACCAGAGTTATATAAAAATGGATTTGGAGATGTTATATCGTTAATTCTACATTAACGTTACCTAGAAATGGGGTTATGTACAATTGGGAATTGAAAGAAGAATTTCAAGCAGGAAATGGTTGAATGGATTGAAAGGAGATGGGTAAAAGTGAAGAAGTAGGGTCATAAGGTTGCATAACCAAACCCGAACTATAAATTAATTTATTTTAAAGAGGCAGGATTGAAAAGTGGTTGGGGATAACAAATTTCTTAATTATGGAATTAATAAAGAAGGTTTGTGAAACTATAATTTGAAAATTTATAATGGGATTTGTTCGAAGACAGGGATGAAATATTGGTTTTTGATTACAAATAATATCTATCTGAGGGTAAGAACGTTATTGACCAAGGTCTGAGAGGTAATTAAAATACCCCAAGTTGGACAACATCGGGATTATCTGAAGATGATATTGGTTGGTAATCATAAAGGAGGTTAGTGATAATGTATTATTTCCATTTGTGAAATAATAATGCAGCATGTGATAAAAAGGTTGGAGAATGTATAACGCGAGATCCAAAGTAAAAGAAATTAGTAGAAAAGAAATGTAAAGATGAATTTTATTTTTATAAAATTTTAAATATTAGTTATTATTTCAAGAATGAAATAAAGGATATTTCGTAACCCTGTTACGAATAATAAGCTGAGTGGTTTTTCCAAAGTTTGAATAATAATGAATGATGTAACAAATGTTTTTGGAAGGAGAATTAGGTGTAAATTGAATATGGTTATTTTCCTAAGTATATAAAGAATTAGTAAACAAGAATTCGAATATCGTATTTTTAAATATTAAAGGAGTTGAAGTTTTAATTAAGCAGAAGCGAAATAGTTTGTTTAATTTAAAAGGCCAAGTTATGCTGAATACTGAACCAGTGAACTCATTGGAGTGTCATGATTGAAACACTATTTAATTTGATAGTTAAATCACCGACTATCAAATCTGTCCAATACGATTGTTGGTACTGAAAGACCGGGATCGAATTTATATTCGAAAACCATTCCGACCAACAAATACGTGAAGAGATCAGAAGATGATCGAGATGGAGCATTGAAGACTGTGGATTTTCATAAACGGAGGAACTGCTAAAAATCTCTGGGATTGCAACCAGAGATAAATTGTGGTTCTGTCGTGGTTGGAATCTACGGGTTGCAAGGACTTCTCGCTACTGATCCATGGGGTGATTCCTATATGAGATGCAGTAGGAGAGTACCTTCGGTTCATCCTGTTCCTAGATGACTTGTATGGACGAGTGTCTGACAGAGTATTTCCAAAGGAGATTACGTACGTTGATTTCTTCAAATGTACCATAATTGATGGCGGAGAAATGGTTTTCTCTAGCCAAATAACTAGAGTATTTTTGTGGACGTCAATTAGTGATATCCAGAGGATCTAACGATGTGGCATTCAAAGTAAATGGTGGCCAGATGTTCGAAAAGAAATTCTAGCCTCAAGCCTCATCAACCGGGAGATGACAAAAATCGGGCAGGCAGCATGGCTATGTGGGTCGCTCCCATTACGGTGTATGATCACCTATCTAGAGAAATTCCTTTTGCTTCTTAAATCTATCGATGCTGTCCCTTCTCGGGCAGGCGATTGCTGATCCCAACCGTCGGTGATATACATTCGATACACTCAAGCGAAATGAGTGGTCGGTCATGTGAGGGCCGGGTTGCAAGACGTTCTTGTTGAACCCAGTGTATTCGCCTCTAGAGATACACGTGCGGAAGGTGGTCCCATACCTTGTCAAGTGGGAATCCAATATCCAATAAGCGCCCGCGATTTTGGTTTGTATACTATATATGGGGAGCGGAGATGCAAGCGTTCCTCTAAATTGTTATTATATTTGTATTTAGACATTATCATAATATCAGATCGAGTTATGATTTCAAAAACTGTTTTGGGTTATCGTAAGGTAAAAACCATCCATGTTTATGTGTGGATTCGGTCTTACGATTATCCTTTTCTTTTGAAAAGATTTCAAACTATAAATCATGTTGGATCGTTTATCCTAATACTGTGCGAGTTTATCTCACTCTGGTTCACCAGACTGACCCGGTATTTTGTAAATGCTCGGGTTAGCCCGGGTTTGCAGGTTCAGGTTATTGAACACTACGAAAGGCGTGCTGGGGAAGTCCAGACATATTTAGTGTATTCCGCTGTGTTGTATGAGGGCAGATTATTATAACTGTCCAGGTGTGTTGATATATTCTGATGATTGTAAGTTTTAAAATTCTCAACAAAGGTTTATTTCTATATTATATTTTGTTCCGCTGCGATGTGAGACTCTGTGTTGTGTTCTTCTTCTTCTTCTTCTATTCTCATATTTCTTTCTTTCTTATCTCACCCTCTAATTTCTTTCATTAACAATCCGGTGTTCTCGGTGTCTGAAAGGTCGGCATGAGATACAGTAAAGGTATTTATGTCGATCTTCGGGGCTGAAACCGCCTGGGTCGTTACAGTGGTATCAGAGCTGGTTGCTTAATTGGTACGTATGATAGGGGGTTCTCGCTTTGCGTTTGGTGGCGAACGGGAGACTCTTACCCCTACATCTCCCGACAATGTGGGTTGGTCGAGTCGCGAGGCTGGCCGTAAAAGCAGTTCTGAGGTATCACTGTATGTCACGGTGGGAGGTTAGCCCACTGCCTGATGGTTGCAAAGCCTAGGGCCGTTACAGTGGTATCAGAGCTATTGGTTTAATGATAACCTTGGCTCTGTGGTGTAACTCGATAGAGATGGGGTTAGTAATACCCTAGATTGAGTTTGTGTATATATATATATATATATATGAGTGCGCGTATTTGTGATTTGATATAAAATTATTTTTGAAATTATTTTTGCCCAATTTTTTTTTTGATAAAATAAAAGTGATAATTATTATAATATGGGAAATTAATTGGATTTGTTAATGTTGATTGGGATGGTATGTTTGGATTGTGTGTTGATTTCTTGAATATGAACCTGAACATGAGTAGGCTTGTTTGAAAACCAAAATGAAATAAATAAGATGGATAATCAATCCAAATTCTATAAATTTGAATGAATAATTAAAGAAATAAATGAAGCGATTATAAATAATTATAATCTCGTGTTGATTGAATTGTGTGTATAAATGGGTTGATATGAATGGTATGGATGATTTGAACATAACTGACATTTGTTTTGGGTACTAATGAATTCGATTGAAGTTGAGAACATGTGCTGAAGTGATTATTCAGCTTTAAAACCCATCCAAGAGGATTCTGAAGTTAACTGAATCCAGTTGGCATGCTAATAACTAAGCAAGCTTGAGTATAAATTATCGCATATCATGTAATAACGCTCGCAAAAAGGTACGCCTACGTAAAATATGAAATTTTGGTTTTTATTTGGGTTTTGAGTTTGGTTTTTGAATTTTTCCGACCCTGTTGGTCGACGTATATATATTTCTTGAACCTGCTATATTGCAGATGTCCTCCGTACAGGGGAGACTCTGCCAAACTTTTTCCAAAATTTAAGGTGTTAGAAATTTTTTGAGATTTTTGGAAAATTCTTTTATTTGAATTAAATTGGTTTTAAAACTAATTAGAATTGTTTTGGAAATAAAAAGGAGTTTTGATTGAATATTATTATAAAGATAATGGGTAGTGACTTTCTTTCTTACCTTAGCAATTTCGAGGACGAAATTATTTTAAGGGGGAAAGAATGTAACGTCCCGTATTTTTGGCCGTCAAATATTTAATTAATTAATTTATTTTAAATATTATATTTGGAATATTAAAAGATTTTAATATTTAATTCGTTATTTTAAACGAAGTTTGAACAGTATATAATTTATATAATATAAAACGAGCTCGAAATGGCGCCGCAGCATTTCGTAATATGGAGTTTTGAACTTCAATTGAGAATACAGAATCCGATATAAGTCGGATTTCTGTGAAACAAGAAACATTAGAACCGTATTGATGATAATTTTCATATGAAAGAGAAAAATCCAGATTTCGTGTTATAGATAGTAAGATATGGCCAAATCAAATTTTAAAATAGTCGCTATGGAAATCGCTATTAAAAATATAGGCCGTTAAATGGCCGTTTTGCAAACGGACTTCGTTTTCGATGAAATCAGTTTCATTGGGACTGTATCGTTAAATTTTTGTACGGTGTTGAATGGCGTAGCAAACCGATGTCGTATGTGACCACGGTAGCCATAAACGCCCGTTCAATTTCTATAGCGCGTAATTAATTCAATAAAGGGTTATTTGAGTGTTACTTGAGCAGACGATCGAATTAGGCCACGAAACCAATTCCGTTGAGTTCGTATCATCGATTAGAGTCAGGATAGGTATATAGTTTGTTATTTTTGGAGACCGGGTAATTTAGCGTTAAAAATGGCGTTGCGGTACGCGTAAAAATAGCCTACCGGGGAAACAGTCTCAGAATGCGACGAAACTGGTACCGTTGGGTTCGTATTGAAGAATTATTTTAGGATTTCAAGGTTTCAAGTTGATTTGATTTATCTAGTGATCGTGGAAAAATTAAATACGTGTTTATTTCTGGTTTCATAAAGGAATTTTTTTCAAACGATATCAGAATTCGATGAAACTTGTCCCATTGGGTCCGGAATACTTTTTTATACCGTGATTAGTTTTTTTATCAGTAAATAGAAATCATTTGTAGTGGTTTTACCGCGTTACTTTAGGATGAAGTTTTGATTTATAATAAAATAATATATTTAAACTTAAACCTTAAGCAATACAGTACACGGCCAACAGCTAACCTAACCTAAATAGGAATTAAACACAACTGTATTGGGTTATCTTCCATCCTATTTTGTCATAGGCACATGCTACTTTCTTTGTACAAATGCCACCTTTACTGACGATGTATGCAAATGAAAGCGATATTCCACCATACCCTAAGCCTAAAACCGTACGTACAGATTGCAGCATACCATCTTTTTGGTGAAATTTCTTTTCAACATTTACTAACCGTGCCGACCAAGGCTTTGAAGAAATAGCTACCCTATGTTTTTACTACAAACCTACAAGCTATTCCCTTGCGCCTCACGTATTTCTTTCCTTTAAATATCTACTCCATTTATCCTCTTCATTCACACGCCAACTTCCAACAACAAAACAAAATGAAACAAATCTCCAAAACCGAACTCCCCTTCCCATTTTCATCCTCAACAATGCATTCGGATCTGTCGAACTGGAAGTTAAATTTTCCCCCACAAATAAAACGCAGAAGCTTACTCTCTGCCATAAATAAAACACCAAACTTCAGCTCCAGGAAACAGTACATAATTTCACAAAAACAAAGCGAGGATGAGCATGTGAACTGAAGGGGTCAGCACACGGTAGAGGGACTGTTATGGGTCATTCGAAGTGGGGTAGTGAGCTGATGCTTTTTTGCGAGGTCGATGGAGTTCGGGGCTATTTGCGGATAAATGGAGGAGTTTGGGGGCAAACTGTTTACGGTGCAGGAAGGCGAGGCCAAGGTGGAGTGACCGGCGGTCTTTGGCGGAGTTCCGGTGATGTGATGAGGTGAGGCGAGACACGCTGAGGGAAATGTCGAAGCAGTAGTAGCGTGGGGGTGCGTTCAGAAATCAGAAGCATTATACAACGAAGGATTCGCCTGACCTATTACTAATGAAAGTGGTGTTGGGCTCCAGTAGCAAGGAGGAAGCCTGGAGGTGATGTGGAAAGAAGTTGGGTACTGTGTGTGCGGAGAAGTGGACAAACGAAGAACAGTAACAGGTAAGTGAATTATAGAGAAGACCATATATGTTATAAAGTGCCAAACCCATTTTTATTCATTTATGTACAACGCCTGTACATATACCCTACCTAAGAATGTTTAACAATGTCTAATCCAGTTTTAATTGCCTAATGCAAGTTGCATGCGCATAACCTGACGTGACCACCTGGGGATTGTACCCATTTCTTCTAAACATTTCCTTCGCCTAACCGATTTGCTTAATAAGGTTGAGGGCATGCCTAAATTAAATTAGTTATAATATGCCTTACGGAGTAATTAGTAAACTGCGAGATTATATAACCTGTGTGTGTTCCATTGTGATTAATCAGTAGTATACACGGGTGTGTATATTCGAATGGGCCGGTTTGTTTGCCTAAACAAAGTTATATGTTGTACTAATTAAGAGTTAGTTTACGGACCAAAATCATTTGTTCTCACATGCCAGATTATGATTTGCGTTGATAATCCAGTAGATATCTAAAACGTGGGATATCATATTGACCTGATATGCTTAGAGTTTAGTATGCCTCAGTATATATTTGCAAAAAGTTTCGATCTTTTCAATGGTAGGCAATTGCAATATATTGATAGGATCTATAGCTGAACGACTCGAAAAGTATGCCACCAAAATGAGAAGTACGATAGTCATCTTTGTATTGATGCCATAATTTTGAGATACCAGTATCAAACTTGTGTTTGTTTACTCTTTGGTAATTAACGCATATTTAAGTATTTCGAAAATAAATGGAAAAATAAATTTGTTAATTAAATCGCTTATTACAATATATGTGACCCGTCCAAACATACACAGAATCAAACGAATCAAGGGACGCAGGTGCCATAATGACGAGCGCTACATTATGAAGTCGGATTGAATGGAGTTGGAAGCAACTGAAATTTTCAGTTGAATTGGACGGTAGTTAAATTCAACTGAAACAAACTATTTTGATGACGAATTGAATCAAGGTGAGTTAAACTCACTCAGTTTTCCCATTTATATTTTGTACAAAATGGGTTTTTATTTTATGTGCTTTGTTTGCTATGGTTGACTGTTTGCTAGTATTATAATTATTTGTCGATTTAAATGATGAAATTAAACCGTTGTTTAATTTCAGTGAAGTACCAAATCGTTATTTTAACGATTGGTTCCAATAAAGGTAACTTACCTTATTGGTCACGTTTATTTATAAACGTGTTTAAATGGTTGGATTGTTTGAATTGATTGATGGCCGTTATTTATTGTTATCAGTTAAATGAAACTGAATGATCTGGTTTGTGATAATCGTTTTGAATACAGGGAAGAACAGGTTGGAGGGATCCAACCGGATTCCTCAAATATATTATTTATTTTCATATTATCACATATGAACTGCCCTGGTTGGAGTGGTTGATCTGATTGTTGATTATTAAATATTCAACATCTGTTAGTTAAACCAATGGGCGATATTGGTTGAATATTTGGCAGATTATGGCCTACAAAATCAATCAGTTTATAAATATTGGTTCACCGTCAGGTGAGTCGATAGAGATGAAGTTATAAAATATATTTTATAACTGGAGATAGTTTTTAATATATTATTTTGAATAAAAATTATAAAAGGGAAATAAATAAATATTTTATTTTTTAAAAGCTTTGATTTAATTGATTTTATAAAAGCGATTCTTATGTTAATCAGATTCATGAGTACAAGAATAAGAAATAAATCGAACGGTTGGATTTGGATAATCGTTTTGTTAAGAAACAATTAAATGGATTTACTTTAATTAATTGTATTATTAATCAATTTAAAGAGGGATTGAATTAGAATCAGTTAATAAGATGAATTGGGGTTTGAATCGACCAAATCGACCGTTTTAAATTGAGATTATTAATAAGTTAGTTAAATGAATATTATTTAATTTTAATAGGGGTTTTAAAAGGATTTTCTATTTATTTTAGTGAATAAAAGAATTAACTACCTTTACAGTAGTTAATGGTTAAGATAAGTATTATTCTGATCAATAGTAATTTGGGAAAAATTACCTTTTAAGTGAATTCATTAAAAAGGTAATCAGAGTTGAGCGAAATCTAATTAAATAGTGAATGAGGTTTATGAGCATGTTTTATTTTAAAACATGAGTTTTATAACAAAGTTATAAAAGTGATTTTTAAGCAAATAATATAGCTTAATTAAATATTACTTAATTATTTGGATTAAGTGGAAGGGAATTAAGGTGAAAAGGTTTTATTATAAACCAGAGTTATATAAAAATGGATTTGGAGATGTTATATTGTTAATTCTACATTAACATTACCTAGAAATGGGGTTATGTACAATTGGGAATTGAAATAAGAATTTCAAGTAGGAAATGGTTGAATGGATTGAAAGGAGATGGGTAAAAGTGAAGAAGTAGGGTCATAAGGTTGCATAACCAAACCCGAACTATAAATTAATTTGTTTTAAAGAGGCAGGATTGAAAAGGGGTTGGGGACAACAAATTTCTTAATTATTGAATTAAGAAAGAAGGTTTGTGAAACTATAATTTGAAAATTAATAATTGATTTGTTCGAAGACAGGGAAGAAATATTGGTTTTTGATTACAACTAATATCCATCTGAGGGTAAGAACGTTATTGACCAAGGTCTGAGAGGTAATTAAAATACTACAAGTTGGACAACATCGGGATTATCTGAAGATGATATTGGTTGGTAATCATAAAGGAGGTTAGTGATAATGTATTATTTCCATTTCTGAAATAATAATGCAGCGTGTGATAAAAAGGTTGGAGAATGTATAACGCGAGATCCAAAGTAAAAGAAATTAGTAGAAAAGAAATGTAAAGATGAATTTTATTTTTATAAAATTTTAAATATTAGTTATTATTTCAAGAATGAAATAAAGGATATTTCGTAACCCTGTTACGAATAATAAGCTGAGTGGTTTTTCCAAAGTTTGAATAATAATGAATGATGTAACAAATGTTTTTGGAAGGAGAATTAGGTGTAAATTGAATATGGTTATTTTCCTAAGTATATAAAGAATTAGTAAACAAGAATTCGAATATCGTATTTTTAAATATTAAAGGAGTTGAAGTTTTAATTAAGCAGAAGCGAAATAGTTTGTTTAATTTAAAAGGCCAAGTTATGCTGAATACTGAACCAGTGAACTCATTGGAGTGTCATGATTGAAACACTATTTAATTTGATAGTTAAATCACCGACTATCAAATCTGTCCAATACGATTGTTGGTACTGAAAGACCGGGATCGAATTTATATTCGAAAACCATTCCGACCAACAAATACATGAAGAGATCAGAAGATGATCGAGATGGAGCATTGAAGACTGTGGATTTTCATAAATGGAGGATCTGCTAAAAATCTCTGGGATTGCAACCAGAGATAAACTGTGGTTCTGTCGTGGTTGGAATCTACGGGTTGCAAGGACTTCTCGCTACTGATCCATGGGGTGATTCCTATATGAGATGCAGTAGGAGAGTACCTTCGGTTCATCCTGTTCCTGGATGACTTGTATGGACGAGTGTCTGACAGAGTATTTCCAAAGGAGATTATGTACGTTGATTTCTTCAAATGTACCATAGTTGATGGCAGAGAAATGGTTTTCTCTAGCCAAATAACTAGAGTATTTTTGTGGATGTCAATTAGTGATATCCAGAGGATCTGACGATGTGGCATTCAAAGTAAATGGTGGCCAGATGTTCGAAAAGAAATTCTAGCCTCAAGCTTCATCAACCGGGAGATGACAAAAATCGGGCAGGCAGCATGGCTATGTGGGTCGCTCCCATTAGGGTGTATGATCACCTATCTAGAGAAATTCCTTTTGCTTCTTAAATCTATCGATGCTGTCCCTTCTCAGGCAGGCGGTTGCTGATCCCAACCGTCGGTGATATACATTCGATACACTCAAGCGAAACGAGTGGTCGGTCATGTGAGGGCCGGGTTGCAAGACGTTCTTGTTGAACCCAGTGTATTTGCCTCTAGAGATACACGTGCGGAAGGTGGTCCCATACCTTGTCAAGTGGGAATCCAATATCCAATAAGCGCCCGCGATTTTCGTTTGTATACTATATCTGGGGAGCGTGAGATGCAAGCGTTCCTCTAAATTGTTATTATATTTGTATTTAGACATTATCATAATATCAGATCAAGTTATGATTTCAAAAACTATTTTGGGTTATCGTAAGGTAAAAACCGTCCATGTTTATGTGTGGATTCGGTCTTACGGTTATCCTTTTCTTTTGAAAAGATTTCAAACTTTAAAATCATGTTGGATGATTTACCCTAATACTGTGCGAGTTTATCTCACTCTGGTTCACCAGACTGACCCGGTATTTTGTAAATGCTCGGGTTAGCCCGGGTTTGCAAGTTCAGGTTATTGAACACTACGAAAGGCGTGCTGGGGAAGTCCAGACATATTTAGTGTATTCCGCTGTGTTGTATGAGGGCAGATTATTATAACTGTCCAGGTGTGTTGATATATTCTGATGATTGTAAGTTTTAAAATTCTCAATAAAGGTTTATTTCTATATTATATTTTGTTCCGCTGCGATGTGAGACTTTGTGTTGTGTTCTTCTTCTTCTTCTATTCTCATATTTCTTTCTTTCTTATCTCACCCTCTAATTTCTTTCATTAACAATCCGGTGTTCTCGGTGTCTGAAAGGTCGGCATGAGATACAGTAAAGGTATTTATGTCTTTCTTCGGGGCTGAAACCGCCTGGGTCGTTACAAATACCACTGCTGCTCCCCAATCGGAGAAACTAGGTCTGATCAGACCCTTCCATACCAGCTGTCGAGTTTGATTGTCTAATTCTTCTTTCTCCTTTAAGGTCATCCTCTGAATAGCGTGCACTACTGGCCTGGCATTCTGGATTAAAGCAATTTTGAAATCGATTTCTCTTTGCGGAGGTAAGCTAACCACTTCTTCGAACACATCCACATAGTTCTTGACGACAGGAATATCCTTTATGAGGACTGAAATATTTTCTGTGACAGCAGGAATGGGTTCTAATTGAGCAAGAGAAACATCAAGAGCTGACCAAAATTCTTTTCTAGTTGAGTTCGCACCTTCACAAGGTATGGTTATATAATTCCCTGATTTATTCCTTGCCCTCACAACCTTATCGGCACATTTAAACTCAGCTTTATATTTGGTTAACCAATCCAATCCCAGAATAAGATCGAATTCGGTAAAATTCATGACGATCGAGATGGTAGGGAACCGATAACAAGAAAAGGAAACAGGCACCCCACAAATCCAACTAAGATCGAGGGAACCCCCAACTGGATTATGGACAGTGATGGGTTCTTTGAGCTTTTTCAAATTCAGATCCAGCTTCTTAACCGCATTACTTGCGATAAAACTTTGCGACGTGCCCGTGTCAAACAGTACTTTGACTGGAATTTTTTTGATAGTAAACGTGCCTTCTAAAACATCAGGCTTTACTTGACTGGCTGAGGGTGCAGGAACTTATGCCACTTCATTAACTTGAGCCAATTTGGTCGTTTTTAACAACCAGCAATCTTGCTTTACATGACCAACCTGATGGCAAAGATTGCATTCTCTGCTTTCCTGAAGCTTCTTACCGGTTTTAAACCCATCATTCTTTCGTTTCTTCGAGGATTTACAACTCCTGGTCAAATGCCCTGGCTTCTTGCAGTTATTGCATGTGGCCGTTGTTACTGGCTCTTTCTCAGGTTTGGCTCTTTTTCAATCGACTTTAGGCTTCTTACTGACCTCAGGCTGCACACTTGCCTCTGGGCTATCAGCTTCGAACTTTCCTTTGTTACTAGAACTGACCTCCTCTTCATCGTCCAGGAGACCTTTGTTATGAAGATCTTCATACTGATAAGCCATGTATATCATTTCATAGAAAGGAAGCTTCACATGTCTTATTACACTATTCTGATACTTTCTTTGAAGCCCATGAATAAACCGCAGATTCTTCCTCTTCGGATTTTGAATTAAATGCTGGGCAAAATGGGAAAGTTCATTGAATTTCTTATGATATTCTGGAATGGTCATATCTCCATGTATCAAATAGGAGAATTAATCATATAACCGCTCAGTTGCTTCTGGAGGAATAAACCTTGCATAGAAAATCTCTTTGAATCTATCCCAGGTAATATTACCTTCTGGATTATTCTTATCGATCGAATCCCACCAGATTAAAGCTTCACCTTTGAGTGTCCAAGATGCCAGTAATCTTTTCTGATCGTCTCTTAGCTGGAAACGTTCAAAAATTCTTTCAACAGAATGCATCCAAGCTTGTGTTTGAATAATAGATTCTTCGCCTGAGAATGGGACTCCACCCAGATTCCAATACCTTTTTAACAGAGCTTCTATATCTGGCTCTGGATTTCGGTTTCTGTTCCTGCCACTCATTTTCAAGTATGTCTGCAAATAGCAGACAAGGTGTCAAGTCAACAGAAAAGGTATTTTAAAACATAGAAACAGATACTTGAATGTAAATGTGTCTATCGAGGTGTATTCTATTCTGCTTTACTCATACTAGGACCATACTGACCCTATCTGTAATGAGTTCCCCGTCCTAGAATACTGCTGATTCTATTTCTGACGAGTTAGTTAATATGTTATATTCCAGAACTAAGCTTAACCAAAGTTCTGATACTAGATGTGACGACCCCACACCCCCGTACTTCGGTGGCAAGGGTAATCTTTGTCATATAACACAGAAACAATAATAGTAGAACAGAAATATAGAATTACACCAGATAATAAACAACAGAATACACCGGATAAATATAATCATCAGAGTTACGCAGTATACAGGATCATACTTAGTACAAAATACAGTTCAGTTCAATATATAAAATGTCTGCAGCGAAATCAAACATAATATGTATAATAGGAGCTGAACAGCATAAAAAGAAGAAGAAGTGATAAATCCAGCTCCAGCTCCATAGCTGTCCAAAAATAGTCTGCTAAAACCTGAATACAAGGCTGCCCATGTAGAAATGAGGGCACCAGAGTTTGCAAAGTGAAACAAACTACGAGTCAGTCATGGGACTGGTACGAGAAATCTTACTTAATCAATTCAATAATAAGGCTAATCACAGGACCACGCCACTTTCGCGGAACGGGTTTACTCCATTTGATTGCCGGTGCAAAAAACAAAGGAAATCGTTTAAACAACGCAATGCTAAATAAAGAATGTGAAGCCATTATAAGACTCAAGTCCCATCACACAATGCAACGCAAACCAGAGGATAGAGTTTATCCTTATAATGGCCAAAATATGCTTAATACGTATAAATCAAAATCATTGGATATTATTACTAGTGTTTATACGTTTCAAAAGAAATTTCAATCATAACTATCAATCATAGATGGCATAGTACCCCATACTACTATGTCGCCATACTAGTAATACAATCAGAACCGCACGATGTCGTATTTGGAAATTGGATTTCCGTCATGAACCGAGGCTAGGGGCAAGATCCTCTACCGCATCGAGACTGTCTAGCCCGAGTCTCAGGAACAGCCGCAACTGCACCTTGGATCGTCAGGGCCGGTCCACCGATGTGGATTATTATGCCTGAACCATGCGTTTCCCCACAACATGGGGTGTAAATGAGCCCACTGACTCCATCGGTTCGAGAACGATCGATATATCCGAGGCGCCTCGCAACAGCAACAACCACACAGGTGAAAATAATATATAATGTCAGCCAGTTTAAGCACTGACACCACCTCTAGCTAGAAGGAAACGCATGTCCTCCCTGATGCCCACTCCCGTTTTTGGTCCATACCGGGGGGTGAGGCTCGTGAATTAACGCTACACAAAGCTATGCCACACAAGCGGTGCTTTGATCATCAACCACAAGACTTTGCTTTTCAACAGAAGCCTTGATCATTTGCATCTCAGCATGCCACACAGGCAATTCACGCCATGGAATTGATATCCATCAATATATAACCTCTTAAGCTCATTCTTCTCAGAGAAGAGTGATAAAACCACCCGCAGTGATATATTTAATAGAAATCAATTTCACGGAGTAAAATCCATTGTTAGACACACAGTCCATTTACAAGTCCGTTCTGGGTCTGAACGAAACCGGAGGCACCTTTTTCCGCCTCCCATATGTCCAATACAGGAGTGAGGTCCTCGCACACCCAAACGATCAACAAGTACGTCCGAACAACCACCACTGTAACCCTTTCAAGGCAGCAACTCCTATCGAAGGCATCAGTGGTCATCCTTTCGATGTGAAGATCATCGGTCTTGCACCGTCTTCATATCTTCGACTTCTTATCGTCGATCAATTATTTGAAATGTGAATTAACTCGGCCTTTTCAAATAATTCGCGTTAATATAGAATTCAAATCAATCTTTTCTATGGTTAAATTATTCGACATTGCTATTTCAGTTTATTTGTATAATTTTCATATCAAACACATCCAACCATCAAAATATCTATCAAACCCAACAATATCAGTTTATTTCCATTCCATATTGTTTATAATATTTTATAATAATTTTCCGCTATTTTTATTTATTTAAAAATTGCCTATATTAATTAAACGACGTTTCAGGTCGTGTCGTGGCACTGGCGCAGTTTTTCTTCAGATTTGATTTACCCATTTCTGAAAATCTAACCATTGGATCTTAACAAAACTGGTGCCATTGGAAAGATCTTTCCAAGGCGGACCCAACGGTTTCAGTTTCGTGAAAATCCGATGGTCGGATCTTTTGGTATACTCGTTTGAAGTTACAATTTCAAAACGCGAACTGCACGGCCTTTATTCGTTTTATATAGTTTATATATATATATAAATATAATTTATTCGACGATTTCTATATCGTTTATACTTCAAAAATTTCAGATTTTCCATATCGTTTACACTTCAAAAATTTCACTTATGCCTTAATATTTTGGAAAATTTTGCCATAACCTCCTTTGTACGGGAAGGGTCGGGAAAATCCCCAAACAACCACACAGGCTCTCTCAGCTCAAAAGAAAAAGAAAAAGCCAAGCGGCTAGCCATTCGGCTCATAAAATCATCATACCCAATCAAAACAGTACATATGTACCTATTCGTCGGGCATACAATTTTATTCCTCTTCTCTAGCCTCTTTGCTTTGACCTGTTCAATGTATATATATATATATATATACATATATATATATATATATATAGCTAACAACACTTATTTCAACACTTGTATATTTTAGCAAGTAGTATATGCGATAAAAATGGTATTTTTATTGTTAAAAATATTTATTCAAAGCATGAATGTTTCTACTACTTCATATTCACAATCAAATGTTAATTTTATCGTTCAATCCTTTTATTCAACACATGAATATTTTTAGAACTTCATATAGATGATAAAAATGTGATTTTTATCGTTTTCAAATTTTATTTAACACACAGTTATTTTTAATAGTTCATTCAAATGATAAAAATGTGATTTTTATCGTTATAGAATTTTATTCAACACACGTATATTTTTAGTAGTTCATTCAAGCGATAAAAATGTGAGATTTTTATCGTTTCTCCATTTTATTCTATACACGTATATTTTATATACTTCGTTCAGTTGATAAAAATGTGATTTTTATTGTTTCTCTATTTTATTCTATGTACTTTGTTCAGTTGATAAAAATGTGATTTTTATCGTTTCTCTATTTTATTCTATTCACGTATATTTTATATACTTCGTTCAGTTGATAAAATTGTGATTTTTATCCTTTAACACCTGAATGAAGTTCAATATATGAAAATAAATCAAACACTTGAATATTATTGAAAATTTCGACAACATAACGGCAGGGTAGTAAAAACCGGCACCGTCCCGAGTACGGCTCCTCGCTCTACCTTAAAACCTCGCGGTTTTTGACAATGGGGATTTAATGCATCTAATTCGCACGCAGGCGGCATGTTTTATTTTCATTTCCACAAACTAATCCTATGTGATTTCAATCACAAATGGGTATTTTTCAACCACAACCAATCAATTTCAACCACAAACAATCAACCAATTTCATATCACAACTCAACCAAGGTGTCGGGAGCTTCTAAGAAACTCCGTCAGGATCCTAATATATTTTATTTCAAAAATAGATTGAATTTAGATATCTCACCTAGATCTTTGCTTTGCTAAAAATCGTAGGAAGCTCAGAAAAATATCCGGTCTCTTCTAAAATGTAGAAGACGTCTTCACGGTCCCGGTGTTTCCTGTTTCATCGAATTTCGTTAAGGTAGCAAAAAGATATGATTTTTCAAAGGTTTGCAACACCTAAAAGCGTCAAAATCAGTTCAAAATATACAAGCCGTATACCTTCAGCAAGAAGTTCGAAACTAGGTTTTGATTTTTCGATCAAACCGTGAATCGATGGGAGGATCGGCCAGTGCAGCGACGAAGAGGGGGGAGGTGCGCACCCACGCACGGTGGTGCGGTCGGTTCCGGTCGCCTCTGGCGACGGTGGCAGCGGCCTGAAGCCGGCGGCTTCTCGAGCTCGATTCGAGCTCAATGATGCACGAAAAAATCCAAACCCTATATGGATTTGAATCCCTCGAGAAGCTCTTCAAAATGGCACCGAGTTTGCGTGATTTCGTTTAGAAACGAAAGAGAAAATGAAGAGAGAAGATTTGAACTATTTTCCTTTGATCGCCTGTAGACAATCGGGGAGAGAGAAAATGAACTGGCCATTGGGATATTTTATTTTATTTATATATTTTTAAAATTCCAACATACCCCTCTTTACAAATGACCTCCAAATCAAACCCAACGACTGTCGCCCCTAGTGTTTTACCCCCATCTCGGACACAATGGAATATGTTTTGTTAGCCAATTCGACTGTTACAGTCAGTTATTCTTCAAATTAAAGTATAAAACATTTAATTTTAATTTTCAAAGTACATTTCAATTTGCAGGGGCCACAAACTGATCCAAAAAATTCCCGAAAAATAAATCTGGCTATGATGGGACGATACGGTCCCAACAAAACTGATTTCGTCGAATTCTGAGACCGTTTGTAAAATGGCCATTTTCAGGTCGTTCAATTTAACTGAAACTGTTCAAACGCGTTTTCCTCTACCACGCTCACATATTAATTCTAAAAATTCTGCAAATTTAAACATAACAATAATTTGACATCCCGGATCCAACAAAAGTGGTTTCGTCGAAAACGGAGGTCGTTTGCAAAATCGCTATTTTTAAGGGCTTTAACACTACTTAAAAATGATAATTTTAAATTCTGAGCTATTTTCTGCTTAAATTAACCAAAATAAAATTTTGAATTGGTTCGTATTTTCCGGGTTTTTACATTTTCGGATTGCATATAGCCGTTGTGTAGTTTCCCTATGTGCCGAATGGTCATGTCGAAAATTTTAATCGGTATCAGAATTCGATGTGCCTTCCTCACATGGAGTAATCATACAATCGGTCGCTCTTCACAAACCTCATTCTCCGTTATGGTCTACGACATTTCTCTGATATGAACTGGACGATAGTAGGGATAGAGGCGGGGCGTTACATATAGTATCTAGTTTAACGGATCCTTAGGAGATGGAAATTCCCGTAAAATCTCTTAAGTTATGCACTCGTATTATCGCATGAATTTGATTTAACTAATATGAGAATATTTTAGTTCTGATCCGAGTATATTTTGTCTTTTCATTTGTGCTTAGGTCAGCCTGAGTTTCAGTTATCGAAGACAAAGTTTTGAAGATGAAGATGGAGCTTACTAGAAGTATTATTATTTATTTCCGCTGCAAATATTGGTATGTTTAAGATAGTTAACCCTGATAATTGTTGTAAAACAAAATAAAATGTATGTTTTAACAACTCCATGAACTATTTTATAATTGTTATATTTTTTCTTTCCGCTGTGAGATTCTGTGTTTGTTTTTCTTATTCTCTTCGTTTTCTTATATAAATCCCAACAAATATCTTTATTTTTGATTTGTTTAAGTCGACATTGAGGATCATTGTCGATTTGAGCGGTCAAAAATCTTGGAAGTTACATTTGGTATCAGAGCATTGGTTTAGCAAAAAACTTGGCTCTATTTGGGATCAACTCATTAGAGATAGGGTAGAAATACCCTAGAATGAGTTTGAGTGTATATGAGAGAGCGTACTTGTAATTTTGATAAAAAATGATTTTGTATTTTATTGATTCGTTATGTTGAGTCTTTATGAATTCTGGTCGGTACTTGGGACGCCAAGGTACCAATAGGGATTTATAAACACTTGAATAGGACTTATTGACATAATATCGTTTGAATTGTATTTTTCTATATATATATAATTATTTGAAAATATATGAATTTTGATTTTTTTTATGATAATATTATATTTTCATCAATTGTTATTCGATTAATCAATAACTAAAACCATTGGTTATTGAATGGTTTAAGAAAATTTTGGGTGGTTTTGTAATACTGATTTGTAAATGGTTTGAAATAATATAGTTATATTTCAAAAGTTGTTTCATATGGGAATTGTTTTCAAATGAATTTTTGAAATAAGTGTATACTCCCCTCTTGCCTTTGGAAAATGTTTTCGGTGATGAGTGCATGCATCATCGATGTTTATTTACAAGAGACTGATAGGGGGAGATCACTTAGAACTTTTATACTTTGTTTTTCAAAATTGAATTTCATTTAAATCTTTTATAATATTGTTTTATATAAAAGATATAATATATAATATTCCAAAAGTTGATTTGGAAATGAACCCGAAGTTGAATTCTTAAGTCCTCGAATGATTGAAGTGACGAATTAAACTTTAAATTTTAAACCTTAATAAATAAAATGAATCTAAGAGAAGTATGAAATAAAGTAATCTCCTAGGAATGTGAAATGGAAAATTTGAAGCAAATTGGATAATCTCGAATTTGTACAATATTAAACCTTTTGTTTAACATATATAACCTACCATAGTATGTAAGAAGTGAAAATGTGGTAGAAAAATGACAATTACATAATATACAAGTGTAAGTAGGAATAATGGAGGGTGAAATTAAATTGATTGTTTATAAGTAGATAAAATATAAATTCTGATAATAAATGATATACTTAGTTATGTTGTGGAATTCAATTCAAACTAAGAAAGGTAAATAAATTAAACTAATGAAATAAACTAGTATATGGATTGTTAGATTTATTTAACTTATGAAGAATAGTGGAAATATATAATTTTGAAAAGGACTAAATTTGTAAAATAAGCCGAATGAAATGGAATTCGTATAGTATGGAAATGAATCTAATTTGTGAAGTGAAAAAAATAGTGAACACCGATGATTATAAATGAGTCAATTGGATATAAGGTAATATAAATTAATTGGATATAAATTCATTGTAAGAAAATAAATGTATATAAACCTAATAAATTGAAATGAATGAATTTGGAAGAGAATGAAAACAACTAATGTACAATAAAGTGAATGCTACCAATACATGTTAATCATTTGTATATTGGTACGAAATGGTAGTGTAATAGATTAAATATTGATATTAGAAAGTATGAATAAAAATTATTGTTAAAATTTTGGATGAATATTAGTCGGAAGTTCGGTAGGTGTATTTGTTAAGCCTTATATAATTTTCTGCATATATTTGTTTACTATATATATATATATATATTGAAACTGGGTATAATTTTATTAAAGGCATATTATAGCCCAAAAATACGTGATGCCTATCAAACAAAGTGACGACAGCGCATATATGTACAAAGGAATAAACAGTTCAACTAAAAAAACATTACAACGCAAACTGTTTCTTCCCCAAAATGACAAGCTTCTCGTATTCAACTGACGCTTTCATGGCGGCCGCTGGTTTTCAGCTCTTGATGGTGATTCCCGCAAATCCGCTCGATCCCTTCCTCCAGTTCGAGATAATCTTACTTCCGATGCTAACGTGAGTCTTCTTCCTCTTAATTTCACAATTAAATTAGTCTCAACTTCAATTAACTTGATTAACTCTTGAATCATCCTTTTCTTGTTTTGGAAAACTCTTTTGTTCCTTTCCTTCCAAATCCACCAACATGCAACAACTATGTAAACGCCGTATATTTTAATTTTAGTGTCTACATTCATCCAGTTCAAAGCCAGGTAAGTGATTATCTCTTGAAAGCTTTCATTACGATTTGCTGTGTTAAAACTTTGTTGAATGGACCCAAGAATATCTCTCGTGTAGTTACATTGAAAAAACAAGTGCTGATGGGTTTCAGTTTGGGATTCACAAAACATGTATAAGTTATTAGCAATAATCCCCCAATTGAACAATCTGTCCTTGGTAGGAAGGCGAAAAAGCAGTGCTTTATATGCTGTGTAAGATAATTTAGGTGGAAAGATTTTATCCCAAATTACACAGTGCCAATCAACTTTGTCTACATTGTTTCTGCATATGTTCCATGCGCCTTTTATTGATAACTCATTACTTGACGACCACTTCCACTTATCAAATTCCCTATCTATGAAAAGAGACATGTAATCAATTTCATTTTTCTGTTCATAAGAAAAAGGAATTCGATCACAATTCCAGCTACCTACTTGAATAATTTGATTAACAGTTAAATTTGGGCATCCATATGCAGAAAAGTATCCCATCCAAGTGTTTCAATCAGTGATTTACCTTTAACCCATGGGTCTCGCCATAAATCTGTTTCATTGCCATTAGCAAATTCTTAAATACAGTTTGCAGCTAATTTATTCCTCACCCTGAAAATTGCTTTCCATGTAGCTGAGGCATTATTGTCTATATCCATTATCCAGAAATTGTTTTTAATATATCTTTTCCTCATCCATCTTGCCCATAGCCCCTGTTCAGTGATTATTTTCCAAGCCTGCTTCATTGTGAAAGCTTCCTTCATGTCTCTAATACTCCTCAAGCCAACTCCTCCTTCTTCCTTTGGTATGCATAAGTCAGAGTATTTAATTTTATGTAGGCCACCCTTCCAAATGAAATCTGCACATACACTATCAATCTTGCCAATAGATGCTTCAAGAATTTGAAATGTTTGAAGCCAAAAGCTGACTTTAGCATGAATCAAGGTGTGCACTAGCTCAATTCTGCCTGCAAAAGATAATAGTCTAGAGTTCCAACCTTGTAGCCTTTCTCTAATTTTTGTAAAAAGCTCCGCACATTCTCTATCAGTAATTTTATTTGAGGATAAGGGAACACCTAAATATTTTACAGGTAATTCACCTTCCTAAACCCCCAAAATACCAAGCACATCTCACTTATTCACACATAATTTGTTGAAGTAACATTTAGACTTATGCTCACTCATCTTAAGTCCAACAAATCTCCCCAAATTATCAAATAAACTAGTGATTTTAGCCGTAGCTTTAACATTTGACTTGACACAAATTATTAGGTCATCAGCGTACAACAAGTGGCTAATGGACGATTGGAAATTGTAAATTGGTTGAATCACTTTCTCATATTCAACTAATTCCAACTGTAGAGTAAAATATTCCATAGCTATAGCGAACAAGTATGGGGAGAGAGCATCCCCTTGTCGTATACCTCTGTTACTGGTAATGAAACCTTTTGATACTCCATTAATTAAGATAGAAAAAGTAGGGGATTGAATATATTCAAAAATCAATCTGGATATTTTCTCAGGGAATCCCATAGCTCTTAACATATGAATTATGAAATTTCGATTGATTTTATCATATGCATTCTGTAAGTCCAACTTCAAACAAAATTTGTCGGCACCCTTTTTATTGAAATACCTAATTAGCTCGTGAGCCAATAATGAATTTTCCGATATACTTCTACCTTTAATAAAAGCACTTTGGCATTCTGCTATCAAATTGGGCAAAACCCCTTTAATCCTATTACAAATAACTTTGCTCAATATTTTGTAAAGGATATATATATGATTTGTTATATAAATTGACAACTTCCTTACTGCGCCTTTTCGACGGCGAAAAGTTTTAAGTGGGGGAGAGTGTAACATCCCGAGATTTTTGCGACAATTTAAAATATTAAATTTAAGGTGATTTTGAAAAAATTGATTTAAATATAAAAGCTTATGATTTATGTTGTAAATTTATAAGGTATGAATTTAACTTGTCTTATTAAACAATGAATTTCAACAGCTTTTACATATGTTGAAATTGAAGGTAATACTGAATGAACAATAGGTAAATGAATCAACTAAATTTGAAATTCTATGCATATATTGAAAATATGAATTTATTGAATTTGGAAAGATCATAAATCATTTTGAGTATACAATTAATTTAACTTGTTATAAAAGTGATAATTTGCATTGATTGTAAATATTGCTATAATCTGGTTTATACTTTTAAATATAATATCAAAATATTTAATCAAACTCAGTCGATAAATTTATAATTAGAATTAATGATTTAAATTGTGAATATTTACAATGTAAACTTAATTTAATTGTTTAAATCATGAAATTCAACTTATTTAAATAATAGTAACACGTATTAATTGCAAATGAAATTATGAATTACTGTATGTCGGAATAATGAAAGTTAGGATTCATTAGAATATTTAATAGAATTGTTTTGATTAATCTATAATAGGAACCCAAAATGAAATTTATAATAATGATAATAATAAAAAGAGAATTCAAATAAATTAACTATACATAGAAGGAATTAACTAATTTTGAAATTCATATTTATATTGAAAATGTTAATTTAGTGAATATGGAATAATATAGATCAACATGATTTATAATGTATTTTAAATTTCTATTTGATCTAAAATAGAATTGATAATACTTTTTTTGTTTGAATGTAATTAAGAGAAATGTTATATTGAGCTGATGTGCCTATAAATACATCCTTAACTATAACCTAATTCATCTACTGGCCATACAAAATTTGATAGTCGCAGTTTTTTTCTCTTCTTCAGATATAGCAATGGCCGCCTCTTCTTACGCTTTAAAAATCAAAATCCTATTAATCTCTTCATGAATTTTTTTAAAAACGAATTTGATTCAACCTAGATAAACACAATCTTCAATCCTATACGGTTGCTTGAGGGTGCGACATTAGTTGTCTATTCGACATTTTTTTCTACCGTGTAGAGAACGAGCTAGGGTTGACATTTTTGATTCACTCAGGGATTGATTCGCATTTTAGTTATTGTATTTGGATTCAGAATTGAATTTGGCACTTGATGTAAATGTATTAAGGGAATCGAAGAAAAAATTTGTCGCACTGTACAGTGCTTGCATGAAGGACAGCCCGGAGGTCGTATTTTTGTTCGAGGGTGCGAGTGTGAAGACTTGGTGATGGTCGGATGGAGATCGAGGAGAGGAATGCAACGGTACAAACGATAGTTGATTTCGTTGAAAGGACAAGAAGCGGCGAATGATCAAACTTGCAGCTTTTTTTGCCATTGAGGGCGTGTTTCCTGTTGCTTACATTATGAAGAATAGGAGAAGAAGGGATGATGTGGCACCCCACGTCCGTTAATGTCACTCACTAAGGGAATGCATTATGTTTCGTGGAGCGTTATAGGTAAACATAACAGAAACATCACAAGACAAATATAAAATAGCAGCGGAATTAAAAACTTTTATTAATCATAAAGCAAGGTTACACCATATGTATGAAAATACATAAACTCAGTACATCATTAAAACTTCTGTCTTGTACTTTAAAAATCATAGTACAATAATAAAGAAAGCATAATCCCCAAATCGTAAGCCATAGTAGAGAAAGATGTGAAACCAGCAGTATTCTTAAGTAGCTCCAAGCAAGACGATAGCAGAATCCTGCCAAAACCTGAGAATTCCCTCCCTTGAGAACCTAGTGGTCAAACGAAAGAAAGAAAGGAAGCAAAAAGGGTCAGACACAAAGTCTGGCGAGTCTAGTTACGTTTAGCCAGTAAATAAATAAAAGTAGTATGACAGGCATATAAAGTGGATAAGAGAGATCGCTACATAAATGATAGGTGTGACAAGGTAGGCAGGATAAGGTGTATATGCTTCTATTGATAACTCTACACTGTTACTAGTATAATTCGAAAGAGATGATCCCTTAAACTATAAGGTGGTAGACTTATGTATACGTCCAAATGTATCCTAACCACTACCCTAATCGATCGGCTCCCTAACTCTCGTAGATACCTTGTGCTGGCCCCACAGTAGGAGGTATCACTCCTTAAAGTGGCAACCCATCGTCGTAATAATGTGCACAACCATATCTATAGGTGTCACGGTCGTCTTAGCCCCCTTTGCCCGGCCCATGCATGCACACGTCCCCGATCGGTTTGCGCCGCCCACACCATCCTCCTCGTTTGGTTCTCTTACAATCAATCAGTAAGTGTGCCCCTTTCTCCGCCTAGTATGGAGTTCTCTATTTGATACCTACTCCGGGTTACTGACTGAAATGGGTCCCACACAATATGATACAAGCTCTCCCCTTTGTCTTGTATCCCCACTAGGTTTTTCATAGACTATATGTACCCTAAGGTGTCTTTAATTACATAGCTCTATGTCAGTTATGCTTACCCTAAAGGGTGTCTTTAATTATATAACCCCGATCTTTCTACCGGTTCTGCTTACCTATAGGTGTCTTTAATACATAACCCCCAACCTTTCTACCGATTATGCTTACCTATAAGTGTCTTTAATACATAACCCTATCATTTCTAAAAGTTATGCTTACCCTAGAAGGTGACTTAATTATATAACCCCGATCTTTCTACCAGTTATGCTTACCTATAGGTGTCTTTAATACATAACCCTCAATCTTTCTACCAGTTATGCTTACCTATAGGTGTCTTTAATTACATAACCTTACCAGGTTAAGTTTGTGGGCCTATATATACTAATATTACCCACCCACCAAAGATTTACTTAACTCTCCCAATGATTCAAGCATGTTTACTTATCCCTATGGATTCAATTAGGTTAAGTATTACAGACTAACAGGTTATCCCCATTCACATTGGCTGCCTTTTACTTGCCAAAGTTTATCTTGCTTATTAATTTAATATAAATATAACTTAATCCATTTAAGTTCAATAATAAGCCCCCATTACTTTTTATTCTTTAGATTGTAATTAACATAAGTAATCTTACAATCTTCCACCCCTGGATTGTAATTAACGGAAGTAATCTTACAATCCCTTTGTATTATTCATTGTCTAATTCCATAATTACAATAACATGTTTTACTTAATATTTAATTAAGTATACTCTTCTCAGTTCACCTGTTTCCTGTTTAATATATCACTACAACTTGATGTTGTTCACTTATAACTTAGTTTTCTTAACTAAGGTTTACTAATAAGCTTTCTTTCCTTTTATTATAACTTATGTTATAATTTCCACTTGTCCCTAGGACAAGCCTACCTATTATATACAACATTTTCGTTAAGTAATTAATCATAATAGGTTACTATCATTCCTTGTTTACTCCAATTCATCACCATGTCCATTTATGGTTATAATGGGTTAGACCTCCCACATTAGGCCTACAACTTGTGGATGCTGGATATGCCGGTCGGGTCCGGGCAAACTTCTTCCACAAGTTGGGTCTAACCTCGTGTCTTAGCCTGATTCGTATTTGCGCACTTAGACCTCTCACATTAGGTTCAACATTAGTGGCTGTTGGATATGCCGGTCTGGTCTGGGAAGACTTCCACCACAAATGCAACCTAAACTCGTGTCATAAGTGTAATTAAAATTTATAATTGTAATTATTAAACATTCCATTTTTAATCATACCTATTCCAATTATAGGTTTTATACCTCTTTTTACCAATTATGTCCATAAATAAATTTATGCCTAAATTTATTCACATTCATTTCTCCAATTTGTACCAAATTTATATTCACATATTCCATTTATGCTTAAATATCCAATTATACCCATAATGGATTATGCCCAAATTTATGTCCTAGTTATGCTAATTCTAATATTTTCCCCCGTTCCATAACTACCGCATTCGCATATATTTGGTGGCATCTAGGTTAGAAAAAAGCCTAGTCATGAGTAGTAAAAAGGGGAAAAGTGATGGGAAGAATGACAACAGTGATCATTCTAAAAGGGACATAAGCATATATACTGGCATAGACAAGTAATAGCCATAATAAGGTAGACATAAAGAAAGATCTAGTAAAAAGGGTAATGATAAAACTAGATCCAATATACTTAGTATGGACAGATCCAAATAAGAATTCTTATGTTCGATAATAACGGATCTCAATTAATCACAATATGGTGTTCTAGATCTAAACAATTGTTTAATTGTCCAGAAATTGATAATCCCAAATTAACCACCAACTTTAGGGAGAAGGTAAGATCCGCATATGTGACATCACGAAAGAACTAGATCTATAGGAATAAATCTAGCATAGCACAAGTTAAGATCCAAATTTGACATCATAAGATAACTAGATCTATAGGAATAGATCTAGCATAGCACAAGTTAAGATCTAAATATGACATCATAAGATTTGATAATAACATAGAATAGATCTATAATGCCATAGCATGGACATGATAGTAGCATAGATTCATCCAAATCACAGTCTTTTATAATTTACTTTTATTTATTTAGTCCTAAAAATAACCAACTCACCGTGGTTTGGATTGTTAAGGAGGTAGAAAAGAAGTTGGCGTTGAATCTATGCTTGAATCTCACAATTTGACTTAGAAGAAGAAGAAGAAAATCCATCTTAATTTTCATTGCAGCAGAGCTTTGCCGTCACCATTTTTTTATGTGAATAAAACCTAGGTTTAGGTTCCCTTATATAGGAGTAGTGGAGCAACCAAGACCATCAGATTGGACCAAAAACCATTGGAATCGTACACATCAGAAAAGAAGTTTCCAGAGCCGCGGGTGGGTCGACCCCCCTTCAGGTGGGTCGACCCTTAGGTCGACCACCCTTCAGGGGTGTCGACCCCGGGGTCGACCCCCATGAGTCTGAGTCGACCTATGGGTCGACCCAGCCGAGTCTCGGGTCGGCCTCAAATGGTCGGCCTTTCATCGATCTACGCGCCGGATTTCTGGTTTTTTTGATTTTTGAATATTTTTGAATTATATGTATATATATATATATATATCTTCCTTATATGCATACAAACTTCAAACCTTAATAACTTCTTCATACGTTGTCCGTTTTACGCAAACCAAATGTCTATCTTGACCAAAATTTTGAGACGGACGCAATGGTACAGTCCATTTCCTATAATTCTGAATATTAAATTAATTATTATTTAATTTATTCTCTTTTAGTATTGTTAAAAATTCGGGGTGTTACATTCTTCCCTACTCAAAGGATTTCGTCCTGGAATCTCTAAGTTGAAAAGAATGCATATCCTACCATCCATCATCCATCTACTCATCCAACAACCACTGGCATCCATTGTCCTTAAAGTTTTTTAGTGCTTATATGAATATATGCAACCGTGTGTGTATATGTCCCAATGCTAATGCAAAAGATCAGGCGGTCTACTGATTCAGTTGACCTCCTTAATGCAATGTATGTTAGTGCCATGAATCCATCATGTATGTAAATAATCCTATTATAACATGTTAGCTCTATATGTGTGAACACTCATTCGTCCATATACACCCATTTCCATCCATAAAAGGAAAGAAAATGCACACGCATCCATATGCAATATGAAGGTGATTGAGCCGATCTTAGTGCCTAATGTGTGTGTATATGCATCCACATGCAACCACTAGCAAACACTTGCATCCATCAAAAATAACATGTTTCAAACACATGTTTACATCCATAGGATTCCTATCTTAAGGTTGAAAGATATTATGGATAAGATATACTCAATTGATAGAGACAAGCACTGATAAAACTTATGAAAAAGGAGTTAAGAACATACCCTTGAAAAGGAAAGGGTACGAAGCACGAATCTTGTCTTCGGTCTCCCAAGTCGCATCCTCTGGGCTATCTCCCCATTAAACCTTTAGCAACTTGACTTCTCGTTTGCGTAGCTTCTTAACCTCCGATCCATGTAAAAGTCATTCTATAGATCGCCACCAACCAATTGGTGACCTACAGGGTCGTCCATATAATGCTTCGAAGGGTTCCATGACAATGCTTTCTTGATGACTATTGTTGTGGGCAAGCTCTACTAAAGGAAGGTGCTCTTCCCAAGTCCCTCCGTAGTCTAGGATACACCGCCTTAAAGATCCTCAGGAATTCTGTTCATACTCTCCGTCTGTCCATCGGTCTGAGGATGATAAGCGGTGCTCAAAACATAACTGTGTATCTAATGCTTCTTGCAAGCTCCTCCAAAATTTACCGGTTAAAATGGGATCACGATCACTTACGATACTGGAATGTACTCCATGAAGACGGACTATCTCGTAAACTATTGCCAACAATCTGCCATCCCCTTGCTCTAAACGGGAATGAAATGGGCGCTCTTAGCAAGTCTATCTACTACCACCCAAATGCTGGTGTTTCCCTTCGTTGACCTAAGCAAACCATCTATGAAATCCATGGAGATGCTTTCACACTTCCACTGCGGAACCTCTAAAGGATGTAGTAAACCACCGGGCTTCCTTTGCTTAGCTTTAACTTGCTAGCAAATCAGACATTGAGAAACAAACTCTGCTAATTTTTTTTTCATCCCATCCTAAAGGAAAACCCTTTCTCAAGTAGCTCCCCTACTTTCTCTTGGAGCCATACAACGCACTGGTAATGCAATTGGCTTTGCATTGTCCACCAGACATATACAAAAATCGATCTCGCACCTCAGAGGAAATCCCCGAATCTTATCAAAAACATCAGAATAATCTCGAACTACTGGAGCAGATTTTTGATCATCGATAGATGCTCAAGTGACTCTAGGAAACTCAACCTTATAGACCCCTTGGGGTCACAAGAAATCTCGAGGGTCCTTCCATGACAAGTCAGGAGCCTAACGACCCTCCTTCCACAACCCAGAATAGCACCATATGTGGTAAGCCAATCCATCCCTAGAATCAATCCATAGCCCATAAACCCGAGCACATATGCATCGCATTCAAATTCGATGCCTAACACGGATATTCTCAAACCCCGACAAATCATAGATAAATGAGCCGAACCACTAATAAGGTTTGAAACAACAACGGAATCCACTACCATACTAGTATTTAAGTGCGGAGATTCAACTACAGAACTAGATATAAACGAGTGTGAAGCGCCAGAATCAAAAAGGGTTCTAAATAGGGAGACTAGAAAGAGAAATCAAACTTTCCATGGAACTTTCCTACCTCTATCTGGTGCACTAGCCATGAGAGCATTTGCTTGCCCTCCAGAGGTTTTTGCCTTTTGACCTTTCCCTTGCGTCCTTGGGCACTACCTAGAATAATGTCTAACCTCTTCACAAACGAAGCAAGCATTCTTCCTTTTCCTGCAGTCCTCGGCCAAGTGACCCTCTCGCCCGCAAATATGGCACTTCCTCTTACCCTTAACCTTGTCATTCTTTTCGCCCTTCTTCTGTTGTTGTTGCCGTCCTTTCTTGGGCCATACCTTTTTATTTTGTGTTTCCTCAACCATAACTTCTTCCTTTTCACCTTTATTTGTGTAACAAGCTAACAAGTCTCTCGAAAGTTGCCTCCATAGCACGAAAATCCCTACGAAGCTTGAGAAAATTAGCCGTAGGTGATACTATTGCAGCTACAGATGGAGGTTAGGCACTTCATTGCCCTTCGACATGTGTCGTAGTCTTAACATGCCTACGGAACCATTCCGCAATGGGGACAACTTTTGGGAAGAATTGGTTCCCCAGACAAAACGGAAAAAGAAATCAAACGGAGAATCGAGAGATATTACATATGGCTTTAGGGAATATGTTTTTCAAAAAAGACTTTTCTTTTTGAAAATGCTTTCTTTTATAACTTTTTGAAAAAAGTTTTCAAAAACTTTTATCCAATCTGGTAACCTTCAGCTCTGATACCAAGTGTGACACCCCACGTCCGTTAATGTAACTCACTAAGGGAATGCATTAAGTTTCGTGAAGAGTTATAGGTAAACAGAACAGAAACATCACAAGACAAATATAAAATAGCAGCAGAATTAAAAACTTTTATTAATCATAAAGCATGGTTACACCATACCTATGAAAATACATAAACTCAGTACGTCATTAAAACTTCAGTCTTGTACTTCAAATATCAGAGTACAATAACAAAGAAAGCATAATCACCAAATCATAAGCCATAGTAGAGAAAGATGTGAAACCAGCAGTATTCTTAAGTAGCTCCAAGCAAGACGATAGCAGAATGCTAACCAAACCTTAGAATTCCTTCCCTTGAGAACCTGGGGGGAACAGAAGAAAGAAGAGGAAACAAAAGGGTCAGACATAAAGTCCGGCGAGTCTAGTTACTTTTAGCCAGTAAATAAATAAAAGTAGCATGACAAGCATATAAAGTGGATAAGAGAGATCGCTACATAAATTACTGGTGTGACAAGGTAGACAAGATAAGGTGTATATGCTTTTATTGATAACTCTGCACGGTTACTAGTATAATCCGAAAGGGATGATCCCTTCAACTATAAGGTGGTAGACTTATGTATACGTCCAAATGTATCCTAACCACTACCCTGATCGATCGGCTCCCTAACCCTCGTAGATACCTTGTGCTGGCCCCACAGTAGCAGGTATCACTTCCTAAAGTGGCAACCCCTCGTCGTAATAATGTGCACAACCATATCTATAGGTGTCACGGTCGTCTTAGCCCCTTCTGCCCGGCCCGTGCACGCACATGTCCCCGATCGGTTTGCGCCACCCACACCGTCCTCCTCGTTTGGATCTCTTAAAATCAATCAGTAAGCATGCCCATTTTTCCGCCTAGTACGGATTTCTCTATTTGATACCTACTCCGGGTTACTGACTGAAATGGGTCCCACACAATATGATACAAGCTCTCCCCTTTGTCTTGCATCCCCACTAGGTTTTTCACCGACTATGTATACCCTTAGGTGTCTTTAATTACATAGCCCAATGTCAGTTATGCTTACCCTAAAGGGTGTCTTTAATTATATAACCCCGATCTTTCTACCAGTTATGCTTACCTATAGGTGTCTTTAATACATAACCCCCAACCTTTCTACCGATTATGCTTACCTATAAGTGTCTTTAATACATAACCCTATCATTTCTAAAAGTTATGCTTACCCTAGAAGGTGACTTAATTATATAACCCCGATCTTTCTACCGGTTATGCTTACCTATAGGTGTCTTTAATTACATAACCTTACCAGGTTAAGTTTGTGGGCCTATATATGCTAATATTACCCACCCACCCAAGATTTACTTAACTCTCCTACTGATTCAAGCATGTTTACTTAACCCCTATTCATGTTTATGTTCACACAATCCCTATGGATTCAATTAGGTTAAGTATTACATACTAACAAGTTATCCCCATTCACATTGGCTGCCTTTTACCTGCCAAAGTTTCTCTTGCTTATTAATTTCATATAAATATAACTTAATCCATTTAAGTTCAGTAATAAGCCCCCATTACATGTTATTCTTTAGATTGTAATTAACAGAAGTAATCTTACAATCTTCCAACCCTGGATTGTAATTAACGGAAGTAATCTTACAATCCCTTTGTATTATTCATTGTCTGATTCCATAATTACAATAACATGTTTTACCTAATATTTAATTAAGTATACTCTTTTTAGTTCACCTGTTTCCTGTTTAACATGTCAGTACAACTTGACGTTGTTCACTTATAACTTAGTTTTCTTAACTAAGGTTTACTAATAAGCATTCTTTCCTTTTATTATAACTTATGTTATAATTTCCACTTGTCCCTAGGACAAGCCTACCTATTATATACAACATTTTCATTAATTAATTAATCATAATAGGTTACCATCATTCCTTGTTTACTCCAATTCATCACCATGTCCATTTATGGTTATAATGGGTTAGACCTCCCACATTAGGCCTACAACTTATGGATGCTGGATATGTCGGTTGGGTCTGGGCAGACTTCTTCCACAAGTTGGGCCTAACCTCGTGTCTTAGCCCGATTCGTATTTGCGCACTTAGACCTCTCTCATTAGGTTCAACATTAGTGGCTGCTGGATATGCCGGTCGGGTCCGAGCAGACTTCCACCACAAATGCAACCTAACCTCGTGTCATAAGTATAATTACAATTTATAATCGTAATTATTAAACATTCCATTTTTAATCATACCTATGTCAATTATAGGTTTTATACCTCCTTTTCCCAATTATGTCCATAAATAAATTTAGGCATGTTGACGACCAAAAATGTCGCAAACACCAAAATTCCTAATTACTAGAAATTAATAATATGGTCGGATAGATAAGAACATATTATAGAACATAAGCAGTAAATAACACAAGAGATTTATAGTGGTTCAGCCTCAGTAAGGGCCTACGTCCACTTTGAAGAGTTGTAGGAATTTTATTGATCACTTGAAAGATTACAAGGTTGAGATCCTCTCATTACATTTGTTGACTATTATACAACATAGCCATATTTGCAAGAAACAGTAAAATGGACAAGTTTGCCCTTCTTCTTCCTCAAAGAGGAGATGCCATTAATGAAGCTTCATGGAGGTCTCAAGGCCCAAGAATCTCTCCTTTTTGAAGTGTGAGGCCATGGGGTATTTATAGGAAGTGGTTAGGTAGGAGTAGGTAGAAATGGGAACCATCTTCAGGAAATTCGCGCCTCCAGCTGTCGGCCACCAGAAATTCGCACCTGGGCCGAGGTGCGAAATTTCGCACCTGCCGGGTGCGAAATTTCGCACCTGCCTGGTGCGGAATTTCGCACCTTCCGGGTGTGAAATTTCGCCAGGTGCGAAATTTCACATCTTCCTAGTACGAAATTTCGCACCTGCCGGGTGCGAAATTTCGCACCTGCCAAGTGCGAAGTTTCGCACCTACAAGGTACGAAATATCGCACCCGGCTGGGTGCGAAGTATGCTTTGCAAGGGCCGTTGGTCGAGGCATGTTGGTTCTTTTGGGGTGTCGAAGCTCCTCAACACGAAGTGAAGGAATCCACTATTTTGCTGGTCCGAAGTGAAGGAACCTGAGCTTCCGGCATGGAGAAAATCGAATGAATCGGGCGGTGCCAGGACTGTGGGGCCCTAGACCCACACCGGCGCTGCGCCCGGACCCGCTTGACGGCTCGCCTTCGGCTCGGAGCACGGCTTGCCTTCGGCTCGGATGCGGACGGATACCGATGGAGGTTGCGTCCGAGGGATGCGACATCCTGCTAGTAGCCATACTCGAGTCTTCTGATACTGGCCCTCGGATGATATTGCCGACACCTCCTGGCTGTAATATCACGCGATATGTTGAGTCAAGCGTGTCTTGAGTACTTTTGGTGACCGGACCAAAAGGCCGGTTAACAATGCCTAAATTTATTCACATTCATTTCTCCAATTTATACCAAATTTATATTCACATATTCCATTTATGCTTAAATATCCAATTATACACATAATGGATTTATGCCCAAATTTATGTCCCAGTTATGCTAATTCTAATATTTTCCCTCGTTCCCTAACTACCGCATTCGCATATATTTGGTGGCATCTAGGCTAGAAAATAGCCTAGTCATGAGTAGTAAAAAGGGGAAAAGTGATGGGAAAAATGACAATAGTGATAATTCTAAAAGGGACATAAGCATATATACTAGCATAGACAAGTAATAGGCATAATAAGGTGGACATAAAGACAGATCTAGTAAAAAGGGTAATGATAAAACTAGATCCAATATACTTAGGATAAACAGATCCAAATAAGAATTCATATGTCTGATAATAACGGATCTCAATTAATCACAATATGGTGTTCTAGATCTAAACAATGGTTTAATTGTCCAGAAATTGATAATCCCAAATTAACCACCAACTTTAGGGAGAAGGTAAGATCCGCATATGTGACATCACAAAAGAATTAGATCTATAGGAATAGATCTAGCATAGCACAAGTTAAGATCCAAATATGACATCATAAGATTTGATAATAGCATAAAATAGATCTATCATGACATAGCATAGACATGATAATAGCATAGTTTCATCCAAATCACAGTCTACTTTTATTTATTTAATCCTAAAAATAACCAATCAATGTGGTTTTGTTTGTTAAGGAGATAGAAAAGAAGTTGGTGTTGAATCTATGCTTGAATCTCACAATTTGACTTAGAAGAAGAAGAAGAAGAAAAGCCATCTTAATTTTCATTGCAGTAGAGCTTCGCCATCACCATTTTTTTACGTGAATAAAACCTAGGTTTAGGGTCCCTTATATAGGAGTAGCGGAGCAACCAAGACCATCAGATTGGACCAGAAGCCATCGAAGTCGTACACGTCAGAAAAGAAGTTTCCAGAGCCGTGGGTGGGCCGACCCCCCTTCAGGTGGGTCGACCCCTAGGTCGACCCCCATGAGCCTGAGTCGACCTATGGGTCGACCCAGCCGGGTCTAGGGTCAACCTCAAACAGTCGGCCTTTCGTCGATCTACGCGCCAGATTTCTGGTTTTGCTGATTTTTGAATATTTTTGAATTATATATATATATATATCTTCCTTATATGCATGCAAACTTCAAACTTTAATAACTTCTTCATATGTTGTCCGTTTTACGCAAACCAAATGTCTATCTTGACCAGAATTTCGAGACAGACGTAATGGTGCAGTCTGTTTCCTCTAATTCTGAATATTAAATTAATTATTATTTAATTTATCTTCTTTTAGTGTTGTTAAAAATTTGGGGTGTTACAGATGAGGTGGACAAGGGGTTAGTGGTAATGTAATTTTAAATTATTTTATATTCATTTAAATTCAATTTTGTTTAAACACGTATAACTTTTTCATACGAGCTCCAATTGACACGCGGTTTTTTGCGTTGGAATCGTAGCGACGAGCTCTTCGCGGTGGCATTGATTTGGACAGATTGTGAGATAGTTAAATTTTAGGGTTTATTTTGGATTTCAAACGCGTTCAAAACAAAAGATGAGTGATTAAACCAACTCACACATAACTAAAATATTTGATTGTTAGTTAAATTAAATTTATGTTATGATATGATTATTTTGTTTGCTGTTTGATTGTTTAAACAACTTATTTATGTTAATCTGTATAGACAGTATAATCTAATTCACTGTTGTTATAAATTGTACAGTTAGAATTTAACTTCTAGTTTAAAAATCTCATACCTGATGGCTAGTACACTGATATTATATTGAACTGTTTAGATATACTGATTTTGATGGATACCTTGAATGTATATAATTAATGTATTGATATGTAATTCATCTTGTTATCGACATTGTTTGTATATGTTATTGATTTTGTTGATTAATCCCAATAATTACCCTATATGTTACGAGCATCAAATAAACTCGGGATTAATCATTAAAATGAATTAAAATGTAGGTTGAAATGATAAATACCTATGACCCTGATTTGGACTGAAATGATATGTATATCCTTTCCCAAAATACTAAAATTAATTTTTAAGTATTACTTGGCCATATGATATAAAATTATATACGGACACCGGTTGGTTAAATAAAAATTGTTTTTAACCTTGAATTTTGGAATATTGTTTTAAAGACAATATAAATGATATTATAAATCGATTTTTTTTTTGAATTTGAACTTTGAGCTTCGAAATTTAAAATTTAAAATTTTGACGAATTCGTAAATGTGGATAACTGAAGTTAAAAACTGAGTTAAATATGAACTAAATTTATCGAAATTGAATTTCTTATCCATCTTTGATATTTACTTTAAATTAAATTTATTTATAGTAATAATTGAATTGTTAACTCAAGATTTCATAAACGAATAATTCAAAGTGAGAATTATAATTGAAATTCAATTATTTGAATCGAATTATTAAATCGAATTATTTGAAATCGAAATGCTGAATTGAAATATAAATGGTAAGTTAAATCCTTTTGAATTACGATATCGAAATTTAGTCGAATTAATTTGAAATTGGATTATGATTTCCAGTTTGGTTAAATTTTGAAGATATGATTCTAATTCCAACTATAGTATTTTAAACCATTCTAAAAACTATTTTTATAATAATTATTTTCCTTATAAACTATTTTCCTTATGACTATTTATTTTATTACTTATTTTAAATAAACCATTTATATAATTAACTATTATTTTATAAACTATTTAAAATTTTAACTATAGATTTTACTAAACCTGTGATTTCTATTTTAAATACAAATCATTATTTTTCGAACTGTTTCAATCATATATCTAAACTATTTTAAATATATTTTTTAACCATTTTAATATTCAAATTATTTTAATGTTAGAATTGTTTTAAGATTTAAGTTTGGATTTAAACGGAGATTTTAATTGTGAAATAATTTATCTCAACTACTGACACGAGTTTAAAGCAAATATGATATTTCGATATAAAGTATGAACCCTTTGAAATGTAAATACGAACGGTGTGAAAAATGTAAACGTTTGGTTGTTAAAGAGACCAGGATCGGATATTGTCATAATTTCTGCCAATACCGAAAACCACTTTAGCAACTGTGTACGCGGTGGAGTTTCAGAATGAAGTAGGTTGATTTGAAGGCGATTACTGGATTTTAAGAAAGAGAATGATGATGGATGTCCTTAACCTTCGGGTCATAATTAAAATGACTAAAAAAGAACTATACCATGACCAAGTGGGTTAGCTACCTCCATCTGCAACACTTCTTCCTTTATTACTATAGTCCCTCAGTTTGTTTGATTTGATTTGATGCGCAACCTTGATTTGGGGGTGTTGTTCGAGGTGGGCGGTAGTCGTGGCTATGTGCTACCACCAGTCCGGGAGTGCAACTAGTGTATTCATACTCTAGGCATTCCTCGTGTGCCTTGTCTTATTATCTATATCAAGCCCCTTACGATTTTGATTTGTACCGTACCTTCGGAGTGCCCTCTGATAGCCACTACGTACTGTGGACTTTACGGTATCTGTATAGACTACGGTATTATAAACGGTGTAAGGGTAATATGGTAATCCCGCTTGCGCTATTTTAATATTTTATATTTAAACATAGACATTATAATAATAATGTATTGTATTATATAGTATCCAGTTTAACGTAACATCTCTTAAGTTATTGCATTCATAGTATCGCATGAATTTTATTTAACTAATATGAGAATATTTTAGTTTTGATCCGAGTATATTTTGTCGTTTCATTTGTGCTCGGGTCACCTTGAGTTTCAGTTATCGAAGACTCTATTTTGAAGATGAAGATGGAGCTTGCTAGAAGTATTATTTTTTATTTACGCAGCAAATATTGGTATGTTTATGATAGTTAACTTTGATAATTGTTGTAAAGTAAAATCAAATATATGTTTTAACAGCTTCATGAACTGTTATTTAATTAATGTATTTTGTCTTTCCGCTGTGAGATTCTGTGTTTTTTTCTTCTTCTCTTCTTTTTCTTATATAAATCCCAACAACTATCTGTATTTTTGATTTGTTTAAGTCGACATTGAGGATCATTGTCGATTTGAACGGTCAAAAATCTCGGATATTACATTTGGTACCAGAGCATTGGTTTAGCGAAAACCTTGGCTCTATTTGGGATTAGCTCATTAGAGATAGGTTAGAAATACCCTAGAATTAGTTTGAGTGTATATGAGAGAGCGTACTTTTAATTTTAAAAAAATGATTTTGTATTGTGTTGATTCGTTCTGTTGAGTCTTTATGAATTCTGGTCGGTACTTGGGACTCCAAGGTATCAATAGGGATTTCTAAACACTCGAATAGGACTTATTGACATAATATCGTTTGAATTATATTTCTATATACATACATATATATATATAATTATTTAAAAAATATGAATTTTGATTTTGTTGGTGATAATATTATATTTTCATCAATTGTTATTCGATTAATTAATAATTAAAACCACTGGTTATTGGATGGTTTAATAAAATGAAATGTTGAAAATTAATTGGTAATGAAATAAGATGAAGTTAAATATGAATTTGAGAATTTAATTTTGGGTGGTTTTGTAATATTGATTTGCAAATGGTTTGAAATAATATAGTTATATTTTAAAAATTGTTTCGTATGGGAATTGTTTTCAAATGAATTTTTGAAATAAGTGTATACTCCCCTCTTGCCTTTGGAAAATGTTTTCAGTGATGAGTGCATGCATCATCGACGTTTATTTTCAAGAGACTGAGAGGGGGAGATCACTTAGAACTTTTGTACTTTGTTTTGCGGATTTGAATTTCATTTAAATCTTTTATAATATTGTTTTATATAAAAGATATAATATATATATAATATTCTGAAAGTTGATTTGGAAATGAACCAGAAGTTGAATTCTTAAGTCCTCGAATGATTGAAGTGATGAACTAAACTTGAAATTTTAAACTTTTGAATTGTGCAATAAATAAAATGAATCTAAGAGAAGTATGAAATAATGTAATCTCCTAGGAATGTGAAATGGAAAATTTGAAGCAAATTGGATAATCTAGAATTTGTACAATATTAAACCTTTTCTATAACATATTTAACCTTCCATAGTACATAAGAAGTGAAAATGTGGTAGAAAAATTACAATTACATAATATACAATTGTAAGTAGGAATAATGAAGGGTGAAATTAAATTGATTGTTTATAAGTAGATAAAATATAAATTCTGGTAATAAATGATATACTTAGTTATATTGTGGAATTGAATTCAAACTAAGAAAGGTAAATAAATTAAACTAATGAAATAAACTAGTATATGGATTGTTTGATTTATTTAACTTATGGAGATTAGTGGAAATATATAATTTTGAAAAGGACTAAATTTGTAAAATAAGCCAAATGAAATGGAATTGAAATAATATGGAAATGAATCTAATTTGTGAAGTGAAAACAAAAAAAAAATAGTGAACACCGATGATTCTAAATGAGTCAATTGGATATAAGGTAATATAAATTAATTAAATATGAATTTATTGTAAGAAAATAAATGTATATAAACCTAATAAATTGAAATGAATAAATTTGGAAGAGAATAAAAACAACTAATGTACAATAAAGTGAATGTTACCAATAAATGTTAATCAATTGTATATTGGTACAAAATGGTAGTGTAATAGATTAAATATTGATATTAGAAAGTATGAATGAAAATTGTTATTAAAATTTTGGATGAATATTAGTTGGAAGCTCGTTAGGTGTATTTGTTAAGCCTTATATAATTTTCTGCATATATTGTTTACTATATATATATATATATATATATATATATATATATATATATATATATGATCTATTATATAAATTGACAACTTCGTTACTGTGCCTATTCGAGGATGAAAAGTTTTTAGTGGGGGAGAGTGTAGCATCCCGAGATTTTTGCGACAATTTAAAATATTAAATTTAAGGTGATTTTGAACAAATTGGTTTAAATACAAAAATTTATGATTTATGTTGTAAATTTATAAGGTATGAATTTAACTTGTCTTGTCAAATAACGAATTTCAATAGCTTTTACATATGTTGAAATTGAAGGTAATACTGAATGAACAATAGGTAAACGAATCAAATAAATTTGAAATTCTATGTATATACTGAAAATTTGATTTTATTGAATTTGGAAAGATCATAAATCATTTTGAGTATATAATTAATTTCAACTTGTTCTAAATGTGACAATTTGCATTGATTATAAATATTGCTATAATCCGGTTTATACTGTTAAATATTAGGACTTGATATTTAATATCAAAATATTTAATCAAACTCAGTCGACAAATTTTATAATTAGAATTAATGATTTAAATTGTGAATATTTACAATGTAAACTTAATTTAATTGTTTAAATCATGAAATTCAACTTATTTAGATAATAGTGACATGTATTAATTGCAAATGAAATTGTGAATTATTATGTGTCGGAATAATGAAAGCTAGGATTCGTTAGAATATTTAATAGAATTGTTTTGATTAATCTATAATAGAAACCCAAAACGATATTTATAAAAAATAATAATAATAAAAAGAGAATTCAAATAAATTAACTATACATAGAAGGAATTAACTAATTTTGAAATTCATATTTATATTGAAAATGTTAATTTAGTGAATATGGAATAATATTTATAATGTATTTAAATTTCTAGTTTGATTTAAAATAGAATTGATAATATATTTTTTCTTTTAATGTAATTAAGAGAAATGTTATATTGAGTTGATGTGCCTATAAATACATCCTTAACTATAACCTAATTCATCTACTGGCCGTACAATATTTGATAGCCGCAAATTTTTTTTTCTCTTCTTCAGAAATAGCAATGGCTGCCTCTTCTTACGCTTTAAAAATCAAAATCTTGTTAATCGCTTCATGAAATTTTTTAAAAACAAATTTGATTCAACCTAGAGAAAAACCATCTTTAATCCTATACGGTTTCTTGAGGGTGCGACATCAGTTGTCTATTCGACATTTTTTTCTACTGTGTAGAGAACGAGCTAGGGTTGACATTTTTGATTCGCTTAGGGATTGATTCGCATTTTAGTTATTGTATTTGGATTCGGAATTGAATTTGGCACTTAATGAAAATGTATTAAGGGAATCGAAGAAAACTTTTGTGGCACTGTACAGTGCTTGCGTGAAGGACAGCCTGGAGGTCGTACTTTTTTTTGAGGGTGCGAGTGTGAAGACTTGGTGATGGTCGGATGGAGATTGAGGAGAGGAATGCAACAATACAAACGGTAGTTGATTTCGTTGAAAGGACAAGGAACGGTGAATGATCAAACTTGAGGTTTTCTTTGCCATTGAGGGTGCGTTTCCTGTTGCTTGCATTATGAAGAATAGGAGAAGAAGGGATGAGGTGGACAAGGGATTAGTGGTAATGTAATTTTAAATTATTTTATATTCATTTAAATTCAAATTTGTTTAAACACATATAACTTTTTCATACGAACTCCAATTGACACGCGGTTTGTTGCATTGGAATCGTAGCGACGAGCTCTACGCAGTGGCATTGATTTGGACAGATTTTGAGATAGTTAAATTTTAGGGCTTATTTTTGATTTCAAATGCGTTCAGAACAGAAGGTGAGTGATTAAACCCACTCACACCTAACTAAAATATTTGATTGTTAGTTAAATTAAATTTATGTTATGATATGATTGTTTTGTTTTCTGTTTGATTGTATAAACTGCTTATTTGTGTTAATCGGTATAGACGGTATTATTTAATTCACTGTTGTTATAAATTTTACAGTTAGAATTTAATTTCTGGTTTAAAAATCTCATACCTGATGGCTAGTACATTGATATTCTATTGAACTGTTTGGATATATTGATTGTGATAGATGCCTTGAAATTATATAATTAATGTATTGATATGTAATTCATTTTGTTATCGACATTGTTTGTATATGTTGTTGATTTTGTTGATTAATCTGAATCATTACCCTAGATGTTACGGGCATCAAATAAACCCGGGATTAATCATTAAAATGAATTAAGTGCGTAGGTTGAAATGATAAATACCTATGACCCTGATTTGGAATGAAATGATATATATATATCCTTTACCAAAATACTAAAATTAAATTTTAAGTATTACTTGGCCATATGATATAAAATTATATACAGACACCGGTTGGTTAAAAAAAATTAACCTTGAATTTTGGAATATTGTTTTAAAGACAATATAAATGATATTATTAATCGATTTTATTTGAATTTGAGCTTTGAGCTTTGAAATTTAAAATTTAAAGGAATTAGTAAATGTGGATAACTAAAGTTAAAAACTGAGTTGAATATGAACTAAATTTATCGAAATTGAATTGTTTACCCATCTTTGATATTTACTTTAAATTAACTTGATTTATAATAATAATTGAATTGCTAACTCAAGATTTTATAAACGAATAATTCAAAGTGAGAATTATAATTGAAATTCAATTATTTGAATCGAATTATTAAATCGAATTATTTGAAATCGAACTGTTGAATTGAATTGAGATATAAATGGGAAGTTAAATCCTTTTGAATTAAGATATCAAAATTTAGTCTAATTAATTTGAAACTGGAATATGATTTCCAGTTTGTTTAAATTTTGAAGATACTATTCTAATTCCAACTATAGTATTTTAAACCATTTTATAAACTATTTTTATAAAATTATTTTTCTTATAAAGTATTTACCTTATAATTATTTATTTTATTAATTATTTTAAATAAACCATTTTATAATTAACTATTTATTTTATAAACTATTTAAAATTTTAACTATAGATTTTACTAAACCTGTGATTTCTATTTTAAATACAAATCATTATTTTTCAAACTATTTCAATCATATATCTAAACTATTTTAAATATATTTTTAACTATTTTAATATTCAAATTATTTTAAAGTTGGAATTGTTTCAAGATTTAAATTTGGATTTAAATGGAGATTTTAATTATGAAATATTTTATCTCGACTATTGAAACGAGTTTTAAGCAAATATGATATTTCGATATAAAGTATGAACCCTTTGAAATGTAAATACATCGGTGTGGAAAATGTAAACGTTTGGTTGTTAATGAGACCGGGATTGGATATTGTCATGCTCTCTGCCAATACCGAAAATCACTTTAACAACTGTGTGCGCGGTGGAGTTCCATAGTGAAGTAGGTTGATTTGGAGGCGATTACTGGATTTGAAAAAAGAGAATGATGATGGATGTCCTTGACCTTCGGGTCATAATTAAAATGACTAAAACATGGCTATACCATGACCAAGTGGGGTTAGCTACCTCCATCGGCAACACTTCTTCCGTTTTTACTATAGTCTCTTGGTTTGATTGATTTGATGCACATCCTTGATTTGGGAGTGTTGTTCGAGGTGGGCGGTAGTCGCGGCTATGCGTTACCACCAGTCCATGCGTGTAATGACCCGCATTTTTAGAGATATATAATTAATTTATTTAATTATATAATTTGTGATTTAGAGAAGTTAATGATCGTTTAATTAAATAATATTGAATATTTAATTAATAATTATAATATAATAATATATTATAATGTCGAAATAGTCGGAAATAGTGAAATTCACAATATCGTGTGAATTGAATAGTACACGAGATTTGGTTAAGTTTTGATTCGAAATATAATAACGAATATATTGAATCGACGACAGTTGAACGTATAGTTTATAATATATTTATAAACGAGATCGAAATGGCGCTGCAGTTCGCTATTTGGCGATTTGAACTTCAACTGAGTATACAGGGTCCGTTTTAAGTCGGATTTCTGTGAAATAAGAACCGTCAGGACCGATTTGATAATAGTTTTCTAATGGAAGAGAAAAATCGGGATTTCGTCGTGTAGATTTTGATTTACGTCCAAATCAAATTTCAGAAAAGTCGCTGTGGAATTCCTTTATAATTTATTTATATTTATAAAAGGAGTTCCATTGAAAATCGAATATCGATATAACTGGGGGTTTGAAATATCAAGCTGGAAATTTATATAGGAACATTCCTGAGCTGTATGGTATTCCACTGTGAATATATATACGATAATATTTAATTATAAATATTTAATTTATTTTATTTAAATATATTTATATATTTAAATGGGCTATTTAGAGCTTTAAAAATAGCCACTTTTGCAAATGAAGTCGGAATTCGACGAAACTAATTTTGTTGGATCCGCAACATCAAATTATTGTTAGATTCCAAGTTTCGTGATTTTTAGAGCCACTGTGTGGCTGTACGGATTTTTAGAGTGAGAAACAGTCAGTATTTCGACGGTTAAAAATAGCTGTGTGAGCACACGGAGTCGGAATTCGACGAAACCAGTTTCGTTGGGACCGTAATGTCGAACTCTAGCTACTTGTCCAATTTGGTTATTTTTAGGTACCGTATGTGATCGTACGGATTTTTAGAAGACGAATTAACAAAAGAATATGCCGAGAATATTCCCTACCTCAAAATATCTAGATATTTTGGTTGCCTATAAATACCACTACCTTAACACCTTCTAACCTAATTCTATTCTTCCCGTAGTCAACGATTTCTCAGCCTCCACAAAAATGGAAAAAACACAGCCAAAAACCGAGGAATTTTCCTCTTGGAATATCAAAGAAAAACAATTCCTAGAAAATCTCATAAATATCCATACAAAGGTTTCTGAGATGCTGAAGTGTTCTCTTCCATTGTGTATCAATTGTGGGTAGTTCGACGTCCCTTCCTGGACTCGAGATTTCCGCCGTGACCTAAGACTCCAGAACGCGATGGGTTTGAATCCCAAATCCATGAGTTTATGGTGAGATGTGGGTTTGTGGTGGTGAACCGAACTGGTAGGCGAAGTCTGGTGGCCTCCGGTGATAGTTGACGTCGAAGCAGCACTGAACGACGCGGCCTCGAACAGGGTTGCGAGCTGGTGATTTAGGTGTCAGACGGGTGCAGTTTTCGATGGAGAATTGGATGGGGGGAGGCGCTCGGAATAGACGAACGAAGGAGGAGGTACGACCAGTCAAAGTGGCGGTCAACGATGGTTTAAGAGGAGCTGTCGGGTTCGATTACTGATTTTGGGGGAGATGATAGTAGCGGGTCTGGTAATAAAGGTTGGTGATGGGCTTAGTTTGATATGTAAGGCCCATTAATTTAATAATTTAGTTTTATTTAAATTATAATAGTACACTAACTTATAAATATGATATCTCATCCATACGATATCAGATTGACGAACCGTAAGTTGCATTAGGACCGTATGGACGAGACTTCACAATGAAGCTGACTGGTAGTGGGTTGGGACTCGTTTGAATTTAGGGCGAAATAAATTGTTTGATTCAAATCAAACAACAGTTTATTGTTCTTTAACGATGAACTGCAAATGTGAGTAAAACTCACCAACTCTGAACAGTTATATTTTTATAATGTATTCTTAGAACTGTTAATCATCTGTTGATTGCTGTGTGTTGGTTGATTGATTGAACTGCTAGTCAGTTAGTGGAAATTATATATATATATATATATATATATATAGAAACCGTTAAATATTTATATATTGATTATGCTATCAGTATAATTTATATTGAACTGAAAGTGATGTTGATTATACTGTGTAACATCTGTGGATGCAGGGAAACAGGTTGGAGGGACCCAACTGGGTTCCTCAATATTTATATACTATTTTGTTTCATGTATTGAATATATGATGTGATATATAATCTGTTGTCGATTTTATGTGTATGGACGATATTGAACATCGTGATTTGATATGATTGAATACCATAACATACGGGATGTTGATAAGGGAATTTTCAAAGTGATATTGAGAATAAAATATTTATAAATAGAAATATTTATAAATAAGAAATATGTATAAATTGGAATATTTATAAATAAGAGATATTCAAAAAGGAAATAATTTCAAACCATTTTCTTTTTGAATGGAAAGGCCTGTGTGGCGGGTTTGGGGATTTTCCCGATGCTCCCGATACAAAGGAGGTTATGGCGAATTTTTCCGGAAATTTAAGGAGTTAGAATATTTTGAAGAATAAATTTGAAAAGGAAAATATTTGTAAATCATTTACAAATAGAATTGAAAAGGGAATCATTTTTAAAGTGTAGAACCGTTATTTAAAAGTAAATCTTTAAAAATGAATAAACGTTGTTAAAATTAAATCATTATAAAGCGAATAAAGTTAGTTAATCGAATATGGTATTTGAAAGGAGTTAATCGAATATGGTATTCGAATGGAGTTAATCGAATATGGTATTCGAAGGGAGTTAATCGAATATGGTATTCGAAAGTTAGTAAATCGAATATGTTATTCGAAAGGGGTTAGTCGAGATGAGTTAGTTGAATAGAGTTATCGAATATAAGTTATTCGAAGTAGAGTTAACCAGTTCTGTAGAGTTAACCAGTTCAGTAGAGTTAACCAGTTCAGTAGAGTTAACTAGTTCAGTAAAGTTAACCAGCTCAGTTAGAGTTAACCAGTTAGAGTTGACCAGTTAGAGTTAATTAGTTAGAGTTAACCAGTTCAGTTAGGGTTAACCAGTTAGAGTAAATCAGTTAGAGTTAATCAGTTAGGGTTAACCAGTTAGAGTTTATCATTTAGAGTTAATACAAATAAGATGCCATTTAACACGACTGCTAGCGAAATTCGCAGGGCTGCAGATAGCCCAAGGTGGTCGGATGTTTCCTGAGGGAATCAGGCGTAACCATTGTGATCGCTGCGATCTAGAGTCAAGCGAATGGAGTTAAATCGAATACTAGATATTCGATAAGAGTAAACCAGTTGGGTTAAGTAAGTCGAGTTAAGTAATTCGAGTTAACCAGTCGGGTTAAGTAAGTCAAGTTAACCAGTTAGAGTTAGAGTTAACCCAAGTGAGTTAATCAGTTAGAGATGGACAGTTAGAGTAACCCAAAGGAGTTAAATAGTTAGGGTTGAACAGTTATAGTAATCAACTAGAGTTAACCAGTTAGAGTTAGAGTTGACCATTTAGAGTTATTCAAATAGAGTTAATCGAGTGGAGTTATCAAATATCACTTATTCGAAGTAGAGTAATCGAATATAGTGTATTCGAAGAGAAGTGTAATCGAATATAGTTTATTCGAGAAGAGAAATCGAATATAGTTCATTCGAGAAGAATTATCGAATATTGGTTATTCGAAGTGAGATAATCGAATATAAGTTATTCGAAGTAAGATAATCGAATACTAGTTATTCGAGAAGAAGTTATCGAATATTGGTTATTCGAGAAGAAGTTATCGAATATTGGTTATTCGAGAAGAAGTTATCGAATATTGGTTATTCGAGAAGAAGTTATCGAATCTAGTTATTCGAGAAGGAGTTATCGAATCTAGATATTCGAAAGGAGTTATCAAATCTAGATATTTGAAAGGAGTTAATCGAATATAGTTTATTCGAATAGAGTAAAGGAGTTAATCGAATATAGTTTATTCGAATAGAGTTAGAGGAGTTAATCGAATATAGTTTATTCGAATAGAGTTAGAGGAATTATCGAATATAGTTTATTCGACAGGAGTTAAGTGAATAGAGTAAATCAACTAGAGTAAACCAAATAGAGTTAAGCAAATAGAGTTAATCCAAAGGAGTTAATCGAATAGAGTTAATTGAAAAGAGTTAACCGAATATTGTTATTCGAAAGAAAGGTTAGGTAAGGAAGTTAATTAAAGAAATATAAAGTGAACTTTGCCTATTTCAAGGTTAGAAGTGTTGTTCAGTTAAGGTCTGAGAGGTAGTTCTACCCCAACTTGATTGGCTTCGTTTTTAACTGAGGAATGGTTAAGGTTCGGCAATAAAGGATGGTAAAGTGAATTTAGTAATTAAAGGAAATGGTTGAGTTGGCATAGCGATGTTTTATCTAAACATCTGCTTAATCCAAACGTAGAAGTTTTGGAAATGTTTTCCAAACAAGAATCAGAATTGTTTTCTAATATAGAAAACAAGGGATGGAAATGTTTTCCAGTGTTAATAACATATATTTTCTAAATGTAGAAAATAAGAAAATGTTGAATATAGGGAAACAGGAAATGACAAATAAGATAAATAAATGATAAATTAATTAAAAGGATAAAAGTTGTTTGATGATTGATCGATAAAATTTCCATCTGGGAATAATATTGTTGTTTGCACACGAGTTTTTCTTTGATAGTTAAATCACAGACTATCAATGTTTTTGACCATTTTACGTTGTTAATATGGAGAGACCGGTTGGATTATTATCCGAAGAACCACTCTGTATTGGCATAAGCGTTGCGAATCATATATGCCAAAGATAAATTGAAGACGGAGTAAAGTGCAAGGGCTGTTGTATAAGTCTTAGATAACAGTGCCTAAGATGGATGTACTGAATAGTGCCTTCGGTTTGTCCAGTCCCAGGATAACTTGTATGGACGAAGGTCTAACAGAGTATATCTAGTAGATCACGTAAGTTGATCGTTTCAAACGTATTTACGTTGGTGGCGGAGAAATTCGTTTCTCTTAGATTATACCCGTGGTATTTTTAGGGAAATCAATTTGTGATTTAACGGGTATGACGATGTGACATTCTAAGTGAATGAAGATGTGTTATGTGAAAAGATAAGTGTAGCTTCTAGCCTCACATCCGGTAAATGACAGAAATCGGGCAGGCAGCATGGCTAAGTCGGTCGCACCGAAGTAGGGTGTATAATCACCTATCTAGAGAATATTAATTTGCTTCTTTAATCTATCAATGTTGTCCCATATTATATACGGGAACGGTTGCTGATCCCAACCGTTGGTGATGTACATTCGATACACTCAAGCGAAATGAGTGGTCGGTCATGTGTGGCTGAGTTGCAAGATGTTCTTGTTGAACTCCAGTGTATCGTTCCTAGATTACACTGATCGGAAGGTGGTTCCATACCTTGTCATAGTTGGAAATCCATTACCCAATACGTGCTTGCGGTTTTGATTGTATACTATATAGTAGAACGTGAGATGAAAGCGTTTCTGCTAGATTGATATCTATTTGTACTTAGACATTATTATAATATCAGAATGATATTGCTTGTCAAAGATGTTGGATTCTAATAAGGGAAAAACCCGTTCCGTATTCACGGCGTGGTCTTATGAGATATCATGTACCTGTTAAACTGTGTTAAACTATTTTACTCACACCAGTCCCATGACTGACCCGGAGTTTACTTTGTTGTTTCCCCTAAATTCTTGGGTGCCTAAATTTGTACGGGTAATCAAGTAATCGGGATTTTACAGATACACTTGGAGAGCTTGGAGCAGGAGGCTTCAGGATTCTATAGCTATTATTATTTCCGCTGTTGTTGTAAGTGTTGTACTCTGATAAGTGCTATTGTATATATAACTGTTTGTATTTCAAAAGTTATGTTATATTTTATTCGTTCCGCTGTGAGATTCGTGTTTACTCTGATGATGATGTTCTTCTTCTTCTTCTATTCTATTAGTTCTATCTTATCTTTCCTCACCATCTAATTTCTTTCATTAATTACCAGGATTTTTCGATGTTTTGGTTATCGACATCGAGCTTATGTCGATAACCAAAGTCGCTCAAAATCCGGGTCGTTACAATGCGTGCAACTAGTATATTCATACTCTGGGCATTCCTCGTGTGCTTTGTCATACTATCCTGATCGAGCCCCCTACAATTTTGATTTGTACCGTACCTACGGAGTGCCCGCTGATAGCCACTACGTACTGTGGACTTTACGGTGTCTGTGTAGACTATGATATTATAAACGGTGTAAGGGTAATAATGATAAACCCGCTTACGCTATTTTAATAATTTATATTTAAACATATACATTATTATAATAGCGTATTGTATTATATAGTATCTAGTTTAACGGATTCTTAGGAGATGGAAATTCCAGTAACATTTCTTAAGTTTTTGCACTCATATTATCGCATGAATTTGATTTAACTAATATGAGAATATTTTAGTTCTGATCCGTGTATATTTTGTCTTTTCATTTGTGCTCGGTCAGCCTGAGTTTCAGTTATCTAAGACACTGTTTTGAAGATGAAGATAGATCTTGCAAGAAGTATTATTATTTATTTCCGCTGCAAATATTGGTATGTTTATGATAGTTAACTTTGATAATTGTTGTAAAATAAAATCAAATGTATGTTTTAACAGCTTCATGAACTGTTATTTAATTATTATATTTTGTCCTTCCGCTGCGTGATTCTTTGTTTATTTTTCTTCTTCTCTTCTTTTTCTTATATAAATCCCAATAACTATTTGTATTTTTGATTTGTATAAGCCGACATTGAGGATCATTGTCGATTTGAATGGTCAAAAATCTCAGATGTTACATTTGGTATCAGAGCATAGGTTTAGCGAAAACAACAAACAAGAAAATTAATCCCAAGAATAAAACTAAAATTAAATTATTTCCCTGGCAACAACGCCAAAAATTGTTCGCAAACGGATATTCTATGAATTAGAAAAATGTCGCATGAAATATAAAACCGCAAGCGCACGGTGTATACTTGTAGTACATTAGCGAATACGAGTCGATCCACGTAGAAAGAAGTAATTTTAATTTTATTTAATCAAATTAAAACAAAGTCGAGTGGAGATTTAACTAGCTAACTACAACTACACTAAACTAACAAACTAAGCTAAATAAGAATATGAGAGTTAAATAACAACTTATGAATAAATTCACTCTCCAGATCACATGAATCAACATAAAATGAAACCATGATCTCTTTTTTCTTGGTCATTTGTGAATTTAGTTGATATGAATATTATAAGTATAGCTTATTCATGCTATTAATTAGCACAACATAAACTATCAAACTATAACATACCCACTAAATCACCTTACTAGTTCTAATGAAAGATGAACAAGTTGAAATTGAAATATATTTTAAGCATGTCCTATGAACTATTAATTAGAACTATAGACCATCAAATTTTTATTCCAACCTCCACTTAATCACCATAATCATATGTAGATGAAAAGGTAATTAGTGAATACATGACTAAGCATAGCCTATTTGGTGTCAACAATATAGACTATCAAATTCAATAATGAACACAAAACCAATAACATCAACATGACATGAAGTACAAAAAGAGAGCATGAATAAACATATTATGTTGCATCCACATAATCAAGAGAACTTCATTACCCCTAAGTTGATAGGGATTATGAGACGACCCGATTTCCCGTTCTCACGGAAACAAGGTTATCTTTGGAATATAACACAGAAACAGATAATAGCAGAACAAAATTAAATAAATACACCAGATAATGAACAACAAAATATACTGGATAAAAGTAATCATCAGAGTTACACAGTATACAGGATCTTACTTAGCACAAATACAATTCAGCTATACATAAATGTCTACAGCGGAAATAAACAAAATATGTACAATAGGAGCTGAACAGCATAAAAAGAAATAAATGATAGAATCCATCTTCAGCTCCAGCTATCCAGAAAGAACCAGCTAAACCTGAATACAAGGCTGCCCGTGTAGAAAAAGGGGCACCCGAGTTTGAAAGTGAAACAAATTACGAGTCAGTCATGGGACTGGTATGAGAAATCTACTCAACACATATATATAATTTGGCTAATCACAGGACCACGCCACTTTCGTGGAACGGGTTTACTCCATTGGATTGCCAGTGCTTTAAAACAAATCTTTCTTTTAAACATCGCTATGCTTTTTATAAAAATGAAGCCATTATAAGACTCAGTTCCCATCACACAATGCAACGCAAACCGGAGGATAGAGTTTTACCTTATAATGGCCAAAATATGATTGATACGAATAAAACAAAGGCATTTGATATTATTGCTAGTGTTTATATGTTTTGAAAGCAATTTCAAATCATAACTATCAATCATAGACGGCATTAATGCCCCATACCACTATGTCGCCATATATAGGTATACAATCAAAACCGCACAGTCACGTATTTGGAAATTGGTTTTCCGTCATGAACCAAGGCAAAAGATAGTCCTTACCGAATTCCTGACTCTCTAGCCCGAGCCACAGGATCAGAGCTCGAGTGACCCTAGGAGCGACAGGGCCGGTCCACCGATGTGGATTAAAATGCCTGAACAATACGTTTCCCCGCCCTTTGGGGGGTAAACGAGCCAACGAATGACTCCATCGGACCCGGAACGTCCGATCAAACCGAGGCGCCTCGCAACAGCAACAACCACATAGGTGAAAAGTATATAAATGTCAGGGCTGGTAGGTCACTGACACCACCCTAGCTAGAAAGAAACGCATGTCCTCCCTGAGGTCCTTCCTCCCGTTTCTGGTTCATACCGGGGTGTGAGGCTCGCGAATTCACGTTATACACAAAGCCACGCCACACAGGCGGTGCTTTGATCATCACCACAAGACTTTGCTTTTCAACAGAAGCCCTGATCACTGCATCTTAGCATGCCACACAGGCAATTCATGCCATGCGACTAATGTCCATCGATATACAACCTCTGAGCTCGTGCGTCTCAGAGAAGGGCGTTAAGCAAAAGAATAAATTCTCCGCCGCCAAACAGATGTATATTTAACAGAAATCAATCAACACAGAATAAACTCCAATGTCAGACACACAGTCCATTTACAAGTCCGTTCTGGGTCTGAACGAAACCGGAGGCACTAAATACCTTGCAAACCCTTTGATCACCACGTACGTCTGGACGATCACCACTCATTATCCATATTTCGGGATGCCTCCCAATCAGGACCTCGGTTACCATCCAAACGAGGTGAAGATCTCCGGTCTTCGACCACCATCTTCATCTTCGAATTTCAATCGTCGGTCAATTATTCGAAATGAGAATTAACTCGGCCTTTTCAAATAATTCACGTATATTTAGAATTTCAAATCGATTTGTTTCAATGGTTAAATTATTCGACAACACCAATATTGTTCTTTAATGTAATTTTCACACCAAACACATTCAACCATCAAATATCACATAAATCAAGCAAATTCAGTTTATTTCCACTCCATATTGTTTATGGTATTTTATAACTATTTATCGCTATTTTTATTTATTTTAAAATAGCTAATTAATACAAAACGACGCTTCGGGCCATAAGGCGGCTGTGGCGCTGTTTTTCTTCAGATTTGATTTACACATATCTGAAAATCTAACCGTTGGATCTTCACAAAATTTACATCATTAGAAAGGTCTTTTCAAAACGAACCCAACGGTTCCAGTTTCGGGAAAATCCGACGGTCGGATCTCCCGGTACAATCGTTTGAATTTTCGATTTCAAAATACGAACTGCAGCGTCGTTATTCGATTAAATATATAATTATATTTATATATATATAAATATAATCGCTTCTGGCGCTGTTTTTCTTCAGATTTGAATTAAACATTCCAGACGATCCAACCGTTGGATTTTTACAAGGTTGGTGCCGTTGGAAAGATTATTCCAAGGCGAACCCGACGGTTGAGGTTTCGGGAAAATCCAATGGTCGGATTTCCCGTACTAGTTGTTTGAAAACACGGTTTCAAAACACGAACTGCACGGCTTCGTTTCGTTTTAATTTTATTTATATTTATATATTTATATAAATATAGTTCATTCAATGATTTCCATATCGTTTTAACTTCAAATATTTTTCTAACGCCTTAAATTTTGGAAAAATTTCGCCATAACCTCCCCTGCACCGGGAGCATCGGGAAATCGCAAATAGCTTTCCCGGTCCTTCTAATCTCAAAAAGAAAAAGAAAAAGCCAAGCGGCTAGCCAACAGGCTCAAAATCATCACCCAAACAAATCAGTAAATGTGTACCTATTTGTCGGGCACAAAATTTTATTCCTCTTCTCTAGCCCCTTTGCTATAACCTGTTCAATGAATATTGCATGTACATATATATATACAGTTCTTATCATTTATCAATTTCTATTCGACTTCATATTTGATTTCTATTTGGTTTAAAAACTCCATTCATTATAATGTTACATAAATAGGTGCAAATCATTTCATTAGCTAATTAATGAATATTTCAACTTATATATGTTTATTTTGAACAAGTGGCTATTTTTAACACTTCACATTTCAACGATTTATGCATACAATAAAAATGTGATTTTTATTGTAAAACAATTCATTTCAAAACACTATTTTTCTATATAGTTCATATAGTCGATAAAAGGTGATTTTTATTATCAAACAATTTATTTCAAAATATGAATACCATTCAACACATGAATTTCTAATCAACGAATGAATATCAATTCAACACATGAATGTTTTCTATAGTTTCTATATATAGATAAAAATGTGATTTTTATTATCAAACAATTTATTTCAAAATATGAATACCATTCAACACATGAATTTCTAATCAACGAATGAATATCAATTCAACACATGAATGTTTTCTATAGTTTTTATATATAGATAAAAATGTGATTTTTTATTATCGAACAATTTATTTCAAAATATGAATACCATTCAACACATGAATTTCTAATCAACGAATGAATATCAATTCAACACATGAATGTTTTCTATAGTTTCTATATATAGATAAAAATGTGATTTTTTATTATCGAACAATTTATTTCAAAATATGAATACCATTCAACACATGAATTTCTAATCAACGAATGAATATCAATTCAACACATGAATGTTTTCTTTCTTTCTTTTTTTTTTTTTTTTACTGATTATTGAACTTCGGTAATCAACTACGGGGGGGGGCAAGGTATAGGAGGGAAATATTTTTTTATTATTATTATTTAATTATTTAATTTTGCAAAAAGTTGACTTTTACATACGACCTCGAAACGAGGCCCACCGCCTGCCGTCCATAGCGTTTTACCCCCATTCCGAACACAATGGGATATGTATCGTAAGCTGATTTGATCGTTACAATCAGTTCCCGTTGAAATTACATTTAAATCCTTATATTGAATTTTAAACGTACATTTCAAATTACCGGGGTCACATACTAACTAGAAAAATTCTCGAAAAATATTTTCTAGCTTTGTATTGACGATACGGTCCTAACAAAACTAGTTTTGTCGAATTCTGAGACCGTTTGTAAAATGGTCAATTTCCAGTCGATTAAAATCAACTAAAACCGGTCAAACGCGTTTTCCTTTGCCACGCTCACATATTGATTCGGAAGATTATGAAATTTGAAACCTAGCAATAATTTGACATCACGGATCCAACAAAAGTGGTTTCGTCGAAATCCGAGGTCGTATGCAAAATGTCCATTTTTAAGGGCCTGAATTCCATAGCGACTATTCAGAATTTTCAACTGGACATATCTTTTGATTCCCGCTATCAAATTTCGATTGGTCGGATTCGTTAGAAAGATATTCACTAACAGATTTAAATATTTTTGGTTTCACTAAAATCCGGATTGTTTTGCACCCGGTATATTCAATTGAAGTTTGAAATCGAATTATCGAACTACCGCGCCATTTTCAATTCTATATATAATTATAATTAATTATATTCGTTTTCAATTGTCGATTCAAACTCAGTTTTCATCGCCATTATTTAAAATATTTATTTTAAATATTTAAAATCCATTATTTTAGCCAATTTAAAAATTTTAAATTGGTTCAGATTTTCTGGGTCGTTACAGATTAGCCTCTAATATATGTAATCATGACAACAAAATTAGATTGTATAAAATAAATCTAGACTACTTGCATAAAATAAATCTAAGCTACTTGCATAAAAGAAAAGAACATGTAAATAAAAGACAACTAATTAAAATTGCATTAACATGAAAATTACATAAGAAGAAAATGGCTAAGTATCCTTGGAAATAAAAAGAGAGCTTAGCTCCTCTCAACTAAACTTGCGACACCCTATGTCCGTTAATGTCACAAATTAAGAGAATGCATTAAGTTTCGTGAAGCATTATAAGTACACGGAAACAGAAACATTACAAGACAAATATAAAATAGCAGTGGAATTTAAAACTTTTATTAAGCAGAAAACATCGTGGTTCAAAACATGGTTACATCATAAGTCTGAAATGCATAAAACCCGGTACATCAACTTAAAACTTCTGTCTTGTACTTAAATCATCAAAGTACAATAATAAATGAAGTAAAATCCCCCAAAATATAGCCATAGTAGAGACAATATGAAATCAAGCAGTACATCTAAGTAGCTCCAAGAAAAACTAAGCAGAATCCCGATCAAGCTTGAAAATTCCCAAACTGAGAGCCTGATAGGGAAACATAAGAGAAAGAAGTGGAAACAAAAATAGGTCAGACATAAGTTTGGCGAGTCCAGTTACTTTATCCATATAAATAAGTAAAAGCATCATGACAGGCATATAAACTGGATGAGAGAGATAAAACATATAAGGCAGGTATGACAAGGTAAGCAGGACAAACAGGATAGAATAAACAGATAGCGCCCCTCTAACACTTTCCTTTTTCTCTGCACCAATACTAGTTTCTTATGAACAAGATGATCCCCAACAACTACAAGATGGTAGACTTAGGCGTACTTCTAGTGAGAGGTTTTACCCCCATACAATAACAGGCAGCCCAACATACCACATTACTCCTAAGGATAATAACGGGTTCCTAAACATACCGGAGTCTAGACGTACCCTAATTACTACCCCAATCGATTGGCTCCCTACTCTGTAGATACCATATGCTGGCCCTATAGTAGGATATATCACTTCCTAAAGTGGCAACCCTTCGTTTTTAGGTTGTGCACAACCATATCTACAGGTGTCACGGCTTCTTAGCTTCCTCTGTCGGACACATGCACGCACATGACTCCATCGGTATGCGCCGCCCACACCGCCCCCATGTTTGGATCTCTTACAATCAGTCCAATAAGCATGCCCCGACTCCGACCTAGTTCAGAGTACTCGTTTGATACCTATATATGGGTTACTGACTAAAACGGGGCGCACACACAAGATGGTACAAGCTCCCCATGGGGTTGTATACCCACTACTAGGTATTCCACAGGTTATGCCATACTAGAGTAAAAGATTGCATAATCCCATAGGTTAAGTTTGTGGGCCTATATATATAAATATTACACACCACCCCAAGATATACTTAACCTTCCCACTGATTCATACAAGTTTACATAACCCCTACTCAAGTTAACATGTTCATACAATCCTCATGGATTCAACTAGGTTAAGTATTCAAGTACATTACCATATAACCATTTGTGGTTATAATGTGCTAGACCTCCCACATTAAGCCTACAACTTATGGATGTTGGATATGTCGGTCGGTTCCGGACAGACTTCTTCTAAAAGACAGACTTAACCTCATGTCTTAGCCCATTACGTGTTTATGCACTTAGACCCCCCACATTAGATTCACCACTTGTGATTGCTGGATATTTCGGGCGGTTCCGGGCAGACTTCCACCACAAATGTAATCTAACCTCGTGTCTAAGCGCGATTACTATTTCAAATTATTTTAATTCTAGGCATTTCCGTTATTAACCAATTATTTCTATGTCATTATAGGTTTTCATTCCCCTTTCCTAAGTTATGTTCACAATGAACCATATGCCCCAAATTAAGGTCTTTAATCACAATTGCGGTACATGCCCCAAATCCACATTCATATATTACATTCAATTTATGCCCAAATTTCCCAATACAAGTTATGCCCCAATTTTAACATTTTCCCCTCGTTCCTAATTCCACACATTCGCATATTTCAGTGGCATGCCTAGACTCGAAGGTAGCCTGGCTATAAAAATAAAAAGGGAAAAGGAGGGAAGAGTACAGAAATGATCATAATAACAAGATTGACATATAATGGAAAAAATAGGCATAGCAACATATAGCGACAACATTGGGCATAAGGACGAGATTGGGATATAGGAACAGATCTGATGAACATGTGATAATAAAACTAATTAGGCGTAATGTCATCGTCATAAACAGGCATGATAAGATCTAATCAGTGAATTAAATATACAAACAATGATAGATCTGACATGATAAATAGGTATGGGCTAAGATTTGGTTCATAGTCTTGTCAGAATAACTTAAATACACAGGTTATAGCAGATTTGATATGATGAATATTCACACGAATAGATCCAAGTTATAGTCATGTCAAGATTACTTTTAAGTATTTAGATCTAAAAATAACGTAGACTCACCATGATTGGATCTAAGAAACAGAAGAATAATAGTAGATGTTGAATCTCAGTTCTCTAAACTTGAATGACTTGTTTGTTGAAGAAGAAAATGCTATTTCAGTCTAGGAAGAGGAAGCGTCTAGTTCTCCGTTAATTTAGAATGAATAAAACAATAGGTATAGGGTCTTATTTATAGCCTAGAATCAACGAATTTGGTCAAGAAAGGAGTCTACATTCAGAAAAATGAATTCTGCCATGGATCTGGCGGTGGGTCGACTCCCTCCTTTTGGGGTCGACCCATGGGTCGACACCCAGAGCGGGAATTTTCCTGCCTACGGGTTTCATCTGATTTTGAATAATTTTGAATTTCTGGAAGGGTTTAATTTTTATATATATCTTGTGCGTATATAAACTTCAAACCTTAACAACTTCTTCATATGGTATCCGTTTTACGCAAACTCGGAGTCTATCTCAAGAAGAATTCCGAGACGAACACAATGGTGAAGTCCGTTTGACCTAATTCCTAATATTTAATCAAGTATTCCTTAGTTTATCAATTTAGTGTTCTTTAAAATTACGGGGTGTTACATTCTCCCCTACTTAAAGGATTTCGTCCCCGAAATCTCTAAGTTAAGAAGAATGTATATCCTAACATCCATCATCCATCTACTCATCCACCAATCACAGGCATTCATTTTCCTTAAAATATTTCTAATGCTTATATGAACATATGCAAAGGTGTGTGTATATGTCCTTATACTAATGCAAAAGATCTGGCGGTCTACTGATTCAGTTGACCTCCTTAATGCAATGTATGTTAGTGCCATGAATCCAACATGTATGCAAATAATCCTATTATATCATATTAGTTCTATATGTGTGCACAATCATTCATCCAAATGCAACATCCATATGGTGATACACCCATTTTCATCCATGAAAAGAAGATGCACACACATCCATATGCAGTATGAGAGTGATTGAGCTAATCTAGTGCCTAATGTGTGTGTATATGCATCCACGAGCAACCACTAGCAAACACTTGCATCCACTTGTGTTCATCAAACATAACATGTCTCAAACACATGTTTACATCCATTGGATTTCTACCTAAAGGTTGAATACTCGATCGATAGGATATACTTAAATGATAGAAACAAGCATAAATAAAAGCTTTGGAAAGGAAGTTAAGAACATACCCTTGAAAAGAAAAGCGTATGAAGCGCGAATCTTGTCTTCAGACTCCTAAGTTGCATCCTCTTGGTTATCTCCCCACTGAAATTTCATCAACTTGAATTCTCTGTTGCGTAGCTTCTTAACCTCTGATCTAAGAATACAGGTAGGAAATGGCCTAACTGTTGTCTCCCGTTCCACCTCTACTTCCTCAAGCATACCCGGCTCAACTATTTTTGCGGTATCATGTAAACACTTCCTCAAATGAGAAACATGGAAAACATCATGAACGTTGGATAGTCTCTCTAGTAGCTTTACTCTATAGGCCATTTGACCGATCCTTTCTATTATGAGAAATGGTCCTATAATTTTTGGTGCCAGTATCCTTACAGATACAAAGCGAACCACATTCCTTAATGGTGATACCTTAACGAAAACCATGTCTCCCATGTTAAACTCAATGTCAGTCCTTCTCCTATTTGCATAGGATTTCTGCCTATCCTAAGCGGTCTTCATTCGTCGTCTAATAAGATCAATCTTTTCGAAAGTTTCTCTAACCATATCCGGTCCAAGTAGAAGTCTTTATGTAGATTCCCACCAACAAGTTGGTGATCTACAGGGTCGTACGTACAATACTTCGAAGGGTGCCATGCCATTACTAGCTTGATAACTGTTGTTGTATGCGAACTCTACTAAAGGAAGATGCTCTTCCCAAGTCCCTCCGAAGTCTAGGATACACAGCCTCAAAAGATCCTCAAGAACTCTGTTCACCCTTTCCGTCTGTCCATCGGTCTGAGGGTGATAAGCGGTGCTCAAACATAACTGTGTACCTAATGCCTCTTGCAATCTCCTCCAAAATTCACTGGTGAAAATGGGGTCACGATCATTTACAATACTGGAAGGTACTCCATGAAGATGGACTATCTCACGAACGTAAATTGCTGCCAACCAAGCTGTCGTCCTCTTACTCTTAATGGGAATGAAATGAGCACTCTTAGTAAGTCTGTCTACTACAACCCAAATACCGGTGTTTCCCTTCCTTAATCTAGGCAAACCATCGATGAAATCCATAGAGACCCTCCCCCATTTCCACTGTGGGACCTCCAAAGTATGAAGTAAACCATCGGGCTTCTTTTGCTCAGCTTTGACTTGCTGACAAATCAAGCATTGAGAAACAAACTCCGCCACAGCTTTCTTCATCTCATACCAAAAGAACACCCTCTTCATATCTCTATACATCTTATCACTACCTAGATGAATAGTCATCTTAGAATGATGGGCTTCTTCTAGGACTGTCTTCAACAAACTCCCAACTTGAGGAACACAAAGCCTTCCATCTCGTCGCAACCACCCTCTATCGTCTATGGAATATATACTGAGGTGACTAGAAGTCTCCCATTTACTGAGCCTATCCAAGATGTCTGAAATCTGTGGATCCTCTCACTATGAAGATCCTATCTGATCCATAAGAGTAGGTCGCACCTCCAATGGTGCCAATAAACCAGGAAAAAACTCGGTGGAGGGTCTAAAGTCAAAAGTCGATATAAACTCCAAGCATTTCCTCTCCACAAACAGAGGACTTTAGTCCATCCTCTGCCTACTTAGTGCGTCTGTCACCACATTACCCTTGCCAGGAGTATAAGAAATCCCGAAGTCATAAGATGCTAGAAACTCCATCCACCTTAGTTCCCTTAAATTAAGATCCTTCTGCGAACAAGTACTTGAGAGATTTATGATCGGTTTACAACTCGAACTTCTCTCCAAGTAAATAATGACGCCATGTATTAAGCGCGAATACTGTGGCAGCTAGCTCTAAATCAAGGGTAGTTATTCTCATGAATCCTCAGCTGTCTACTCCCATAACATACTACCTTTCCCTCTTGCATCAGAACCGCACCAAGCCCTGTACCACATGCATCAGTGAATACTATAAACTCTTTATTACCATCAGGCAAGGTCAACACTGGGGTTGTTGTCAGAGCCCTCTTCAATCGTTGAAAAGCAACATCACAATCTATATCCCATGAAAAATCCAAATTCTTCTTCGTCAACCTGGTGAGAGGGGCTGATATCTTTGCGAAGTCCTTAATGAACTTCCCATAATAGCCTGCCAATCCAAGAAAGCTTCTCACCTCTGTTGCATTCTTAGGAACTTTACAATCTTGAACTGCACCCACCTTCGCAGGATCTATAGCTATCTCATCTTGGGAAACCACATGCCGTAGAAATCTCACTTCTTTTCTCCAAAAATGGCATTTAGAGAACTTTGCCTTAAGCTGTTGCGAACGGAGAGTTTCCAAAACTTCTTTCAAATGTTGGGCATGTTCTTCTTTTCTCTTTAAGAAGATCAAGATATCATCAACAAAGACCACGACAAATTTATTTAGAAACTCCCGAAACACCCTACTCATCAGATCAACAAAATAGGCGGGTGCATTCGTCAGCCAAAAGGCATAACGAGCCACTCGAAGAAACCATTTGGAGTTCTAAAAGCGGTATTATCTATACTGTCCTCAGCCGCCCTCAACTTATGAAACCCGTGGCCAAGTGTAACCGAGAGAAAACAGCTGCACCAACAAGTTGGTCAAACAGATCATCTATCCTCTGGAGTGGGTGCATGTTCTTTTAGATGAGCTTATTCAACTCACTATAGTCCACACATAAGCAAAGCGAACCATCCGCCTTAGTTGCGAATACCACCGGAGCACCACATTTAGGTATGCTTCGCCTAATGAACCCTTTCTCAAGTAGCTCCCCTACTTGCTTTCTAATCTCCATCCTTTCTCTTGGAGCCATACAGCGCACAGGCAATGCAACTACCTTTGCATTGTCCACCAAATATATATGAAAATCGATCTCGTGCCTCGGAGGTAAGCCCCGAACTTCCTCAAAAACATATGGATACTCGCAGACTACTGGATTAGATCGCAGATCATCGATAGATGCATCAAGTGACTCCAGAAAACTAAGCATGACAGACCCCTTGGGGTCACAAGAAATCTCGAGGGTCCTCGTCAAAAGTATAACGACACTTCTCTCACAATCCAAAATGGCACCATACATGGCTAGCCAATCCATCACTAGAATCAAACCATAGCCCATAAAACCGAGCACATATGCGTCGTACTCAAACTCGACGCCTAACACAGATATTCTCAAGCCCCGACAAATCATGGGAAAATGAGTAGTACCACCAATGAGGTTTGAGACAACAACGGGATCTACAACCATACTAGTACTAAGGTGTAGAGACTCAACCACAGAATCATATATAAATGAATGTGAAGCACCAGAATAAAAAAGAGTTCTAACTGGATGATTGGAAAGAGAAATCAAACCTTCAACAGAAACTTTCCTACCTCTATATGGAGCACTGGTCATGAGAGCATGCATCTACCCTCCAGAAGATCCTTCCCCTTGACCTTTTCCTTGTTTCTTCGGGTAGAAAAGTGTCTGACCTCTCCACAACTGAAACAACCATTCTTCCTTCTTTTGCAGTCCTTGATCAAATGACCCTCATGTCCACAATTATGTAATTTCCTCTTATCTTTAGCCTTGTCGTTCTTTCCGCCCTTCTTTTGTTGTTGTTGTTGTTGTCGTCCTTTCTTGGGCCAAACTTTCTTGTTTTATGTTTCCTCCACTTTAGCTTCTTTCTTTTCATCTTTACCTTCCTCATGCATCAATTCCATATCAACGAGCCTTTCAAAAGTTGCTCCCATCAGAATATGGGACATAACTAACCCATGGAGGGGTTCATTCAGTCCTTTAGCAAACCGCAAAGCTTTCTTATGTGGGGTATCCACTAGCTCCAACCCAAACCTTATCAGTTGGTTGAATTTATTAACATACTCTTTGACAGTCATGCCTCCTTAGTTGAGTGCCAAAAACCTTTCCATTTGCATGATTTACTCGGCTTGAGAAAGAAATTTTATTTTGAATCTCAGTTGGAAATCATCCCAACTCTCCACTGGATGCTCTGCTTGCGTCACTTCCTAACAGAACGACCAACTGAATCTTCTTACGATCATCAACTTCAAAAATTCCAAATAAATCCTCCGTTTCTTTAAGCCAATTCCTTGCCTCTACGAAAGTATCAGTTCCATTTAATGTCTCTCTGCCCATAGCATGAAAGTCTTTACATGTCTTAGAGAAATTATTAGCACGCGGAGGAGGAGGAGGAGGAACAACATGTGCTGCTGGGGGAGGAATGTTTACTTGACCACCAACATGCATCATGGACTCTAGATGCCTACAGAACCAGCCTGGTATCATGACGCCCTAAGGAATATTAGGTTCCCCGGACATGCTGAAAGAAAAAGGATTCAAATAGAGAATCGAAATATATTACATATGGCTTTAGGGAATATGTTTTTCAAAACAGACTTTTCTTTTGAAAATGCTTTCTTTTAAAACCTTTTTGAAAATAATTTTCAAAATCTTTTATCCGATCTGGTAACCTTCTGCTCTGATACCAAGTGTGACACCCCACGTCCGTTAATGTCACTCATTAAGAGAATGCATTAGTTTCATGAAGTGTTATAGGTAAACAGAAATAGAAACATTACAAGACAGATATAAAATAGCAGCGGAATTAAAAACTTTTATTAAGCAAAAAACATCGTGGTTCAAAACATGGTTACATCATAAGTCTGAAATGCATAAAACCCAGTACATCAACTTAAAACTTCTATCTTGTACTAAACTCATCAGAGTACAATAATAAAAGAAGCATAATCCCCCAAAACATAGCCATAATAGAGAAGATATGAAATAAAGCAGAACATCTAAGTAGATCCAAGCAAAACTAAGCAAAATCCCGATCAAGCTTGAGTATTCCCACCCTGAGAACCTGGGGGGAGGGGGGAATGGAAGAGAAAGAAGAGGAAACAAAAATAGGTCAGACGTAAGTCTAGCGAGTCCAGTAATTATAGCATATAAATAAGTAAAAAAATCATGATAGGCATATATACTGGATAAGAGAGATAACAACTTATAAGGCAGGTATGACAAGGTAAGCAGGACAAACAGGATTGAATAAACAGATAGCGCCCCTCTAACACTTTCCTTTTTCTCTGCACCAATACTAGTATCATATGAAAAAGATGATCCCCAACAACTACAAGATGGCAGACTTAGGCGTACTTCTAGTGAGAGGTTTTACCCCCATACAATAACAGGCAGCCCAACATACCAGATTACTCCTAAGGATAATAACGGGTTACTAAACATACCGGAGTCTAGACGTACCCTAATTACTACCCCAATCGATCGGCTCCCTACTATGTAGATACCATATGCTGGCCCCACAGTAGGATGTATCGCTTCCTAAAGTGGCAACCCTTCGTTTTCAGGTTGTGCACAACCATATCTACAGGTGTCATGGCTTCTTAGCTTCCTCTGTCGGACACATGCACGCACATGACTCCGTCGGTATGCGCCGCCCACACCGCCCTCATGTTTGGATCTCTTACAATCATCCCAGTAAGCGCGCCCCGACTCTGAACTAGTTCGGAGTACTCGTTTGATACATATATGGGTTACTGATTGAAACGGGTCCCCCACACAAGATGGTACAAGCTCCCCCTAGGCTTTTATCCCCACTACTAGGTTTTCCACATCTTATGCCATACTAGAGTAAAAGATTGCATAACCCCACAGGTTAAGTTTGTGGGCCTATATATATAAATATTAACCACCACACCCAGATATACTTAACCTTCCCACTGATTCATTCAAGTTTACTTAACCCCTACTCAAGTTAACATGTTCATACAATCTCTATGGATTCAACTAGGTTAAGTATTCAAGTTCATTACCATATATTCATTTATGGTTATAATGTGCTAGACCACCCACATTAAGACTACAACTTGTGGATGTTGGATATGCCGGTCGGTTCTGGGCAAGCTTCTTCCACAAACCAGACTTAACCTCATGTCTTAGCCCGTTATGTGTTTATGCACTTAGACCCCCCTCCCTCCACATTAGATTCACCACTTGGGGTCGCTGGATATGTTGGGCGATTCCAGGCAGACTTGCACCACAAGTGTAATCTAACCTCGTGTATAAGCGCGATTACCATTTCAAATTATTTTAATTCTAGGCATTTCCGTTATTAACCAATTATTCCTAAGTCATTATAGGTTTTCATGCCCCTTTCCCAAGTTATGTTCATAATGAACCATATTCCCAAAATTAAGGTCTTTAATCACAATTGCGGTACATGCCCTAAAACCACATTCGTATATTACATTCAATTTATGCCAAAATTTCCCAATATAAGTTATGCCTCAATTTTAACGTTTTCCCCTCGTTCCCAATTCCACGCGTTCGCATATTTCAGCGGCATGCCTAGGCTCGAAGGTAGCCTGGCTATAAAAATAAAATGGGAAAAGAAGGAGGGAAGAGGACAGAAATGATCATAATAACAAGACTGAAATATAATGGTAGAAATAGACACAGCAACATATAGTGACAACATTGGGCATATTGACAAGATAGGCATATAAGAACAAATCTGATGAACATGTGATAATTAAACTAGTTAGGCATAATATCATGGTCATAAACAGGCATGATGAGATTTAATCAGTGAATTAGATATACAAACAATGGCAGATCTGACATGATAAATAGGTTTGGGCTTAGATCTAGTTCATAGTCATGTCAGAATAACTTAAATACACAGGTTATAGCAGATCTGATATGATGAATAGTCACAGGCACAGATCCAAGTTATAGTCGTGTCAAGATTACTTTTAAGTATTTAGATCTAAAAATAATGTAGACTCACTGTGATTGGATACAAGAAACAGAAGAATAATAGTAGATGTTGAATCACATTAAACTTGAATAACTTGTTTGTTGTAGAAGAAAAGGTTATTTGAGTCTAGGCAGAGGCAGCATCTAGTTCTCCATTGATTTCAAATGAATAAAACAATGGGTATAGGGTCTTATTTATAACCTAGAATCAATGAATTTGGTCATGAAAGGAGTCCACATTCAGAAAAATGAATTCTGCCTCGGATCTAGTAGGGGGTCGACCCTCTCCTTATGGGGTTGACCCATGGGTCGACACCCCTTGTGGGGTCGACTCCCCCTTGTGGGGTCGACCCTTGGGTCGACACCCAGAGCGGAAATTTTCCCGCCGACGGGTTTCAGCCGATTTTGAATAATTTTGAATTTCTAGAAGGGTTTAATTTGTATATATATCTCTTGTGCATATATAAACTTCAAATCTTAATAACTTCTTCATACGGTGTTCGTTTTACGCAAACTCGGAGTCTATCTCAAGCAGAATTCCGAGACGAATGCAATGGCATAGTTCATTTTACTTAATTCCCGATATTTAATTAAGTACTCTTTAATTTATCATCTTTATTGTCTTTTAAAATTACGGGGTGTTACAAAACTAAAGGGGATCCAAGAGAAGAGGATTTACATCAACATGAAGGGGGTATTTATACATGTTCTAAACCATAAAACCTTACACTTTTATTGGGGACTACAAAAAATACCCCTTCATGAAGCTTCTAATCTTGTTTTAGCCACTAATAAGCCGTGTAGAATGCGTGGATCCTTTTGTCTCTTCTAATTAGTCTCTAATAAGAAATTTAAGAGAAAGAGTCAGAGTGGGTGGGGTCCTCCACTAAGTAGTGTATGAATTAATTCCATCTCCTCTTGTGTATATGCATGCTTTTCTTTATATCTTCATATGCAAACATCATTTTTTCTCCTATATTCCTACAAGAGACACTACAAGGAACAAGTAAATGATAACACAATTTTAAACATGTACAATTTACCGTTTTACACTTTAAATGAGGATGAATGCATGATAATTTGAGACTTTTAGGTTTTTGGTATAAAACATGTAAAAATATCGCTTTATGTTATTTATTTAATTAAAACGAGTATAAACGTGTGAATATAAACATGCAAATTTACGTGCACATCAAAACTCAACACCAAACTCAACTCAAAAATAAACACAACACTAACTCAATTCAACCAAAATAAACATAATAATTCTTTACACCAAAATATTATATATATATATATATTCATATATATGTATACACTTAGAAAATTATAATATATATATTTATATTAAAATTCAATTCACACCAAAACCATTGTAATATATGAATATATTCACATATAAACACAGAAACCAAAAATATGTATATTAAAATTCACACTCTATATTTATGTATATATAAACTAAAGCACACACAAAGCACACCAAATCTACACAAGCACAAACTCACTCAATAAACACTAGTTATACTAAACACAACATATTTACACACCCACAAATACATACACAGTCACGCATACATATGCACGCCCACCACCACACCAACACACACACGCCACAAAGAACTAACACACATGCACTCGTGAAATACATATACAAAGCACACATGCTCACGCCCACCAATAATACACGCAAATAACTACACACGCACAAGCATCTCAATCACGCACGCACACACTATAAAATATAACACACAACAACATTAAAACACTCACACACACATTAAAACATTCATGCCAGAAGAAAAACAAACATGCAGGGAGACTTCAAGTGGAGTTTGGCAATGGGTAGGGAAGCAGAGGTTTCAGTTGGTGAAAGAGAAGGGGAGATGGTGTTCGAGCCTACTCAATGCGTCGTTTAATGGCAAGGTCGGTTGAACTCGGTGGAGCAGCGGTTTCGGGGAGGAGAGGCGGGGACAACTGAGATCTAGAGCTATTGAGGCGTAGCCAACAGAGGTCACGGCGGCACGGGTGGTTGGAGCCTGTGGGGTCGGTAACCGATGGCTCGACTTCAGCGGGTTCTAACTAGTCAGAGAGGTGAGCAAGGCGTGGAGGCTCCGTGTACTAACAAGGGGAGCTTGCATTGGTGAATGGGGAAGCCGAGAATAAGGAAGTGGGTAGGTGTGTGGAGCATAATGGATTGGAAATAAAGCAGCGTGGGGATAATTATAGGATGGGTAAGAAAAATGGCATGGGGGGTTTTGTGTGTGAAGAAGAAATGAGGAACAACTGCTCTCTTTTATTGATGGGAATAAAATGGGTAACCGAATCTACAAATAAAGAAATGGGAAAAAATATGCCTGAATGAACGGCTTTAGAAACGTACAGTAGGCAGAACAAACGTTTCATTCAAAAATGGTAAATGACGTGTAAATGAAACAAAAGTGAATTGATATGGTATGAATTCAAACGATATATTGGAAAATGAAACCAAAGGAAATAGAGGTCAAAAAGGGTAACAAATGATTTAACAAGAAAATTAAATATAATTTTCACAAAATCATGGGAACCGAAAGGAAATGAACGGTTTAAATTTTGAAAATAACGGACGTGTAAGGAAAGGAATAATACAAAGGAATGGACTTTGAACCTTAAAAAAAGTAAATGTTGTTTACAAATAAAAGGGACCAATACAAATTTTTAATTCAAAGGAACGAACAGTTTTTATTTGAAAAGATGGAAAAACGGATTCAGATAAATAGAAGTGAACGATGTTTTAGGCAACAAAATAAAATTAGATAAAATTTAATTTTAAATAAAATTGGAAATAAAAAGTGAACAAACGATTATGGCAATAAATATTTAACAAACGATTTTACAAGTCAAATACTAGATGATATCAAATGAGAATTAGATTTTGATATAGAAATGATGAACGGATAAATTTCCAATATTATTTACCATTATTGAGTTCTATTCATATCAAAATCAAATTCATTTGTTGTATAAAACCAAAATAAATTTGTTTTATATTACAAATCAAAATAGTTATCTTATAAATTCTAAAACAAAATGAGTCTTAAATCATAAAGAAATAATATTATTATAAAAAATCTAAATAAAAATAAATAAATTAAATCATTATATAAAATTCACTTAAAATTGAGTTGTTACAAGATTACAGAGAGCATTATGCTCTCTGTAAATATTACAGAAAGAAAATTGCTCTTTGTAATGTGCCTGGGGCGGACTTCATGAATGCACTGTGGGCGCATTCCTGACTCGCACGCACAGGCGCATTCCTGGTTTCCGCCCTAATCTCAGCATACATAAAGCAAACCCAACACTCCTCTTCTCCAACTTATTTTTTCATCTTCTACTTTACCAAATCCTCCCCCAAAACAAAACCCAATACTATATTTTCACTGTCACTCAAAAATTAATAGGATGGTTCGTATACTTGTTCTCTTTAGCTGGATTTACCTCAAAACAAAAGTTATGTTTATTTTGACTAACATGTTTCCCCTATTTTTCATACACTGAATGTTATACATTTTTTCCCCAAAATTTTGATTCATTATTGGTAGAATGTATCAATGGGAAATTAATGACGATACTTTGATGAAGTATTGGTATAGTTTAGAGTCTGTATCATATGAGAACATGATGGATGTTGATCCGGCACCACAAGCCCAAGTGTCACCTAAAGTTGACCGGGCAAAGAATTTTTCTCCGAAGCGAAAGCGTCTGAATTATTCGAACAACCAGATCATCTTCCCGGTGGACTGCAAAAGTATTTTGTCATGGTGGATACTAGTAGATATGTTAATCGTGGTCAGGCACTATCTATCTGGGAGCTTCCTCCAAAAAAGCTTTGTTAGCGGTAAACAAAGCTAAGTAATTGCGTTTAAAAATAGAAGCATTATTATAGGTCGTAGGCTTTACAAATGTTGTAACTATTATTTGAATAAATGTTATCTGAATTCATTCAGCTGTTGTAAGTATGGTGAGTTTGTTGATCCTCCGATGTACGAAGAGGACATGAGTATGCATTGGAGATGCAGGATGAAAATGATCGACTAAAACAAGAGATGGTGGAACAAAAAATACGTTTTTAGAAGGAAATTTTCCGTCTGAAACTACTCAATTTGGACTTATAGTCCAAGCTCCCATGATATCCCAATGAGTATTTTGGACTTGTAGCTTATTACAATGTATCCAAATTATTGTATTTTGCTTTCTATGTAGCTTGTAACAATGTATCCAAATTATTGTATTTTGCTTGCTAATGTAGTTTACTAATCCAATTATGTGCTTCCATATTAGTTATTTTAATTTCATTACGAATCTTTTGATATTCAACCGCCTCCAAAGCACATGCAGCTGCATAAAATAAAACCGTCAACCTTTTATCTTTAAATCCAGCAGCTCGAAAATTGGCTTTTAAATGCCTTGCGCAGAATCTATGCTTGTGAGGGTATCTCCGTTGAGTCTCCAAGGCTATCGGTATTCCTTTCGTTCAATTAGAAATGAAAGTGATATGTCAATTGTTAACACTATGAATGAATGTTCACATATAAGAAAAAACTCAACCCTAATTATCGCTAGATTCAGCCTCAACAATCCCATAAGATAGAGGGTATAGTTGATCATTCGCGTCTACTACAGTTGCAACTTGTAACATACCTTTGTATTTACCATACAAATGTGTGCTGTTGATGCAAACCAAAGGTCGACAACGTACAAATCATTCAATGCGAGACCCAAATGCTCAAAATGCTCTTTCAAAAACACCACACTCTTCCGTTACTACATGCCCAACATTTCCCGGATTAGCTTTGTCATTTCAGCAAAATATTGACATAGGGTGGAGTATGACTCCGCCCAATCACCATATATACGTTCAATTGCTTTGCTTAATTCCCTCTATGTTTTTATGTAGCCAATTTTTATAAATAGTTGTTCCTTCATTAAGACTTGCATTTTTCCTGCAGTAATGCTTAAATCCGCTTTCACAAAAGGCACAATCTTCAAAACAAAAAACGTGGATGTTGCTTGCTTGTGATTGAAGTTAACAGTTGAATTTACAAAACTATGTTCACCTGGATATTTTTTAATAACCCATTAACCTACTTGCAATTTTTTGGAATCTATGGCATGTATTCTCCATGGGCAGTTGGAATCGATGTTGCAAATAGCAGTGTATTTCTATTTGTTAGACCGGATTGGCTTAAATGAAACTGCATTTAAAATTGACCATTCACTTAGTTGTTGAAGGAATTTACTTTTGCTCTCAGACATCATACCGACTTTAAAACCATTCTAAACACAATCTTCTCTCTTCCAAAACAATTAATTCCATGGATTTTGACATGGCGGAAAACATTATTTCAACCTTGTCGTCATCTCCAACTTTTATTGCCTTAGACCCGGATCGATTGGCCAATTGCAGACCAAATTCAATGTTAAACTCTTCGAATTAATCTTAGTAGCTTTATAAACGACCTCTTTCAATTGTACAAAGTTTGATCTTTTTAAAACTTTTTCCGGTTTACTAGATCCACCGTTATATATTCAACATTTATCTTCATCAATAACCAAATCTCCATCATAATAGCATATAGTAGCAATGTAATTAGAGCCATTCGATGCTGAACACAAATCAAAATGAAATTAGATTAGTAAATGGAAAACAAAAAATGTTAAAAAACAAAGCCATACCTTTTGACAACCAAAAATAGTTATTCTCATTGCTCTACAAATAGATCCGCAAAAAAAGATTGTTGTTTTGTTGAATAACAATGAAGGATGCGAATTTTTTTTATCTAGGGTTTTGGATTATTTTGTTGAGAGTGGAAGAATGAGAAAAGTAAAGAGTAAGGTGGGTAGTTTAATGCTTCTGGGCGCAATCATAAATTGCGCCCAGAAGCATGTGACTTTTTTTTTAATTTTTGTGTACTGGCGCAAACTGGGATTGCGCCAGTATACACGTGTACAGGTGCAATCCCATATTGCGCCAATACATTCTGGCCAACTCAGCGTTGAGTTGGCCAGAAGTAGCTGTATTTGATATATTTTTAGAAACAAGACTAAAAGTGAAATAAAATGCTAAAACATGGCTAAAATGAAAAAAATACTTTTTCTTTACATATTTGTATGGATTTCCCATCAAAACATTTCGGTACCAACAAAATCATTTTGATATCATACATATTTGACTTGCTCCATTTTTCTTTAACTTCTACTCTATCATTCCAAAACAACTCCATAAATTCTTAATCAAATTCTACGTGAAGTCCGTATTTATCAAAAAATTTCTTGGATCAAATACTGGATTTGCCATACATCCGAGAATATTCTTTGTGAAAACAAAGCATGACTTGGATCAAACAAAAATGATCAGATTCAACTGCATATGAATAAGTAATCGATCATCCATCAGTATGAAACAACACTTGCATAAAGGTGAAAACTCTAAATGATTTGAAGATAGCCATCCTAAATGACTTATTGATGCTTAGAAGTAAATCTTACAATGGACCAAACATATCAACCATGACGTCAATAAAAAACTCTTAAAGAAATGTTATATGTTCATGTCTTATTTGATTCGTTATATTAACACATATTTATATTTGTAATTGTCACATTATCACAACCCATGAATGTATTTTTTGGGAGTTTAAGAGCATAGGACTCATCTAGGTTGTCTAAGTACTTAGTATAGTCGTAATAAACTTTTGAGTGAGTAGATTCACATAGAGGAGATCAGGAAGATCAAATTACGTTAGCATGCCTAATACAGATCAAAAAGTATTATTAAGACTAGATAATAAGTAAGGCGAGAATGATGTATCATCGCTTCCTATGCTTCAACTATTAGTTCCAATTAGTAAAGGTCCATAATTCTCATGCGTATGGCTTGGAAAGTTGAAGGATGTTTATGGATGTGAAGTGACTCGTTGCTCTATGTACTCACCTATGACTAATGGACAACTTCTAACTATTGCTGGAGCATATTATCATATGTGAAAAATACAAAAGAATGGAAATCCTATTTTAGTTGACGATATGTTCTCACTCGACATCTATTCTTATTAGAGTTAGAACATAAAAACTTTTTTCTTGATCGAAGGTTTGGTTTTTCCTATTAAATACTCAAGTGCTCACTTTGAGTACTTTGAAGGTAGAGTTTGAGAATTCTAGTTTTGACAAATAAGTTTCTACAGACGTGCAAGAGTTAATCGAAATATATTAGGGGTTTCATTAAGTGGAAATTAGGAGGGCATTCCTATTTTCAAATATAATTCAATGCAGATCCTTGTGAAACTTTGCATGCAAAGTGGGCCCCTATTTTCTGTAGCAACGTATTTTTTAAATTTTCACGTTGGTACATTAAAAGGAATGAAAAAATTGTAAATATTCGCAGAAAGATTCTAAAAAAATTGCTAAAATATAAGCTTTTTTATGAATAATTGCAGACATTTTTGGAGTTATTCACACAGTTACTTATCATGACCTATAACATTGTAACCTCTCACAAGTTACTTATCATAAAATTTCTCCTTTAATTTGGTTATTTTTAATTATCACTTATAATAGCGTGAAATATCATATGCTACCTGTTACTACCAAAATTGCCTTGATAAAAAATAGTAGGTGAAGGGATGTTAAATAAATAGAAGAGGGGAATAAGGAATTCGAAAGCAATTCAGGTCGATACCTCCTTTGAAGAAAAAGGGGCCCGAAACCTACCAAGTATCGACAGAGGTCCACCCGACGAAGTCTACCCGACAAGAATCAACCGATGGACATCAACATAGTGGAAGAGGAAGAGCATTGGAGTGAAATATCAAGATGATTTGGAACTAATCCTCGAAAAACGGCTTAATAGATATAGAAAGGAGTTACTTCCGTAAATGACACAAGTACCACCTAAAGCTACCCACCTGAGTGCCAAACCGGAAGGTAAATCCGAGACTCGAGCAAGGATACGGGCCACTCTGTACTGGTCCACCTAGTACTTAAACCATCAACGGTTCTAAATAGGCAGACATGTACGTACGGAACGAGGGCAATACCCAAAATCAATAGGCCGATACCCAAAATTGAAAGCTTTAAACAACGCTGTAAGGAGGATCAACAGGCCGATACCCAAAATCAAGGAAAAACGCGGCCGACAGGGACCACCCAGGCCCCACAACCTATCGACGGAATGACACCAGATTCTCTATAAATAGGACTCCAGATACTCCATAAGGGAGGACGAACCATTCATTTCTTAATCAAGCTTCTCCTTTCTCTAAGAGATCAAACCATCATTTCTTGTAATATATATATGCAATTTATAAATGGAGAAGTCGGAGTCCAATACATCCTATGATTTGGTAATCTTGTAGTCTCATAATGATGAAACAGGGAGTTAACACTAATCTTTCTGATGAGGGGATCAATCAAGGTGCTTCAACAGTAGAGGAAGGGGAATTTATAGAAATATGAGACCCCCTTTCTCTTCACCTCACAGAATCGCCATGATTGATCCATATCCTCATACTGAGCCTAAAGTTTCCCCAAGCATCGATGTGACAAAAATGCATATGAGTTCCTAGTTCGATCTCCATTGTAATTCAGACTCCTCCTTCAGGAAGGTCTAGTACAAAGGAGTTATCGAAGTTAGCAAATATTACGAGGCTGAACGGAGCTGAAAGTTGTTTAACTAACCAACTCAACTTTCATTATTTTAATTATGGCCTAAGTTCTTCAACATTTTAGTTTCTAAAAACTATTCAAATTTTTCAAAAATTTGGTTAACACCCTAAATTTTCGAAAAATTTCGCCATAACCTCCTTTGTATGGAGAGCATCGAGAAAATCCCCAAACCGCCACACAGGCCCTCTCCAATCATAAGAAAACGAAAAAGCCAAGGGCTAGCCAATCAGCTCATAAAATCATCAAAACCCCAAGAAATACAATAAACATGTACATATTTGTCAGGCATACAATTTTATTCCTCTTCTCTAGCCTCCTTGCTATGACCTGTTCAATGCATATACATGTACATGCATGCAATTCTAACAAATTTTCAATTCATTTCAATATTTGGTACAATTTTTCTAAATTTACCTTTCATGTACATATTAGTTTCAAAAATTTTATTAGTTAAACTAATAATCAAACAACACAATCAACAATCAATTAATTGGTTAATGTTTAAATTCATAATTTTTTTATATACTCAAAAATCATGTTTTTGATGCCAAGTCACAACAATAAGCCCTATCTAGTTTTGGTTCTCACACCAGTCCATTGGAAATATATAGATAACCGACTTCCGAAACTCGAACATAAATGTTGATGATGCAGCTGTTATCATCAGAATCATCTCCGGGCGACTAGAGTGTGATTCTATATCTACCTAGTATATTTTAGACTTCATATACACGCTACCTAGGCGTATATGCAAAATCTTCATATACTTGATTGTCCAAATAAATCAAAAATAAAATATTCAAATACGTATACTAAGATTTAAATTTTCAAAACAAAATTTGGTTTCATTTTTATTTTTAAAAACAACACTCTTCACACTCGTTCTAGGATACTACTGATCCCATCTCTAATGAGTCATTCTCATTGGATATTACTAATCCATTCTCTGATGAATTCTTTCGTTCGGTTCTAACGTGTCTTGTTCTCGAGCTATGTAAACCAATGCTCTGATACCAAACTGACACGACCTGAACTCGCCCTTACGGGAAAGCCCGGATTGAGTTGATAACACGACAAATCAGAACACAAACAGAAGAACATTTCATTGCTTATTACAACAATTACATCAGAGTACAAGAATATACAGAGTATGAATAAATAGTACACATTTGATAACTATCAGAGATTTAAATTACATTAGTAGCGGAAAAATAATACAAAACACAACTGAAAGAAATACACGGATACAGAGCTTTCCGAATATCACTCCAGCTATAAACCCGGATCCTGTGAATATAATATCTACAAAACCAAAACTACTAGCTGCCCGTGTGGAAAATAGGGCCACCCAGAGTTTAGGTTAAAATAATAAACTCCATGTCAGTCATGTGACTGGTGTGAGAACTAAAAACAATTGTTAACTTGGTTTTAAAAGTTAGGTAAATCAAGGGACCATGCCATATAACACGGAATGGGTTTCCTCCCAAGAATACCAGTGCATAAAACAAACAGTGCAATGCTAAAGAAGAAAATGAAGCTATTATAAGACTCAGGTCCCATCACACAATGCAACACAAGCCGAAGGATAGAGTTTTTACCTTATAATAGCAAAAAATGCTTGGTATGTGAAATTTCATATTTAATTATTACTATAAGTGAAGAAATCAACTTTAAATATAAATGTATCAATCATAGACGGCATAGTCCCCCATACCACTATGTTGTCATACTAGGCTCTACAAATAAAACCGAATGTCACGTATTGGAAATTGGATTCCATCACGAGTATAGGCAAGGGATATACTCCTAATCGCTTCAAGATACTCTTGTGGTAACCCTTGGATCCTGCAGTGTCGGTCCACACTTACGCTAGTGGATTAGTTATTCCTGAACATATGTTTCCCGGTCCTATCAGACCTATCCATCGGCTCCGTAGAGACCGATATATCCGAGGCGCCTCACAATCCAACAACCACATAGGTAAAAATAATATAAATGTCAGGGCTTGCAAACGCTAACACCACCCATAGCTAAAAAGAATCGTCATGCACTCACTGCTTCCCTTATCCCGTTTTTGACTCATACCGAGGTGTGAGGCTCGCGAATCAACGCTATACACAAAGCGGCGCTATATTAAAGCTGTTCTTTGATCATCAACCATAAGACTCTGCTTTTCAACAAAAGCCTTGATCATTTTCATCTCAGCTTGCCACAGAGGCAATTCATGTCGTGCAACTGATGTCTGTCAATATGTAACCTCTTAGCTCGTATGTCTTAGAGAAGGGCGTTAAGCAAGAGAATAAATTCTCCGTCGCCAAACAAATATATATATTTAATAGAGATCGATCAACACAGAATAAAATCCATTGTCAGACACACATCCATATATAATTTCGTTCTGGGTCTGAACAAAACCGGAGGCACCTTATTCCTCGTCCCATATGTCCAATACAGGAGAGAGGTCCTCGCATATCCGGTCGATCTCCATGTACGTTTGGACGATCACCATGTATTACCTCGTCTTCGGTGTACAACCCAATCAAGACATCAGTAATGATCCAAACAATGTGAAGACCTCCGGTCTTCAACCACCATCTTCGTCGTCGACTTATCGTCGAATCAGTTATTCAGAATGGGTATAAACCCGGCCTTTTCGAATAACTCGCGTATATAATAAACAAGTGCTACACAAACACAACACACGCCTCATTCCAATTCTGATATTCTTTTATTCAAATATTCTTTTCACAATTTAAACCATATTAGTGTTTTCCAAACTAGTCGGGATTAGCGCATCTTACCGAAGTAATCATTTGTTTAATTTCCCAATCCCTACTTATTCATCCCATGGATCAAAACTGGTAATACTCCATATCTAACACCACTGTGTTATCGGTAAAATTAACTACCATTTCCCGTTCAAATCTAATTAAAGATTTAACTATCGCTAGGAGTAAAACTGGTGATACTCCATTCTTGATCATTTCCCAAATTTGATAATTTAAATTATCAATTCACCTTTCAATCTAATTAAAGATTCATTAAAACTCCACTTAGTTTTAATCTTCCCAAAAATCAATATTAATGATTATTTAACTTTGGGAAAACAAACATGTCGCATCGAAAATCTACACTGCACTATTGATTACTGCCTATATATAACCTCTAAGCTCATACGTCTTAGAGAAGGGTGTTAAGCAAGAGAATAAATTCTCTGCCACCAAACAGATATATATTTAGCAGAGATCAACCATACAGTTCGAAATACAATGATAGACATGTAATCCTGTCTTTAACTGGGTTAAAGAACTAATGTCATTTAAAACACAGTTCACAATAAACCCAAATCACATTCCATTAATTATGGAATTTTCACGGAAAACGGATCAATATATAATTGATATCAATTTCCGTATTCGACTAATAATATAAATGGAATAACGGCAAAGCCTTTTAAATTCCATATATAGTAACAGTCTTCCTCCACAGAAGTTTACTTCGATTATTACCAAATCGAATTCCATTCCATTCCAATATATTAAATTGGAAAACTTTACTTTGGAAATTTCCGTTAAATCTTAATAAAAGATTTATATATTCCAAATCATACTTCACTGTTAATTTGAGTTAAAGAACAAGTGTTATTTAAAACACCGTTCACGATAAACCCAAAAATCCAATTTCAATTCAATTCCAATTAAATTTTAATTAAATGGTAAACTTCACTAAATCTTAATTAAAAGATTATTCTTTTCTCAACTGGGTCTTATGAACAGTGTTAATGAAGACATTATTCATGACAAACCAAAAATCCCATTTGATATTAAATACAAGACTCTGAATAGAAATTATATCGGCTTATATTCAATATCTAATTCTGAAATCAACAAATATCGTATTGGAAATAACGATATAAATATATCTTCCAAATTTCCATAATAATATCCATATAATCATGAAATCCAACATTGAAATTTTCCGAGGATTATTTCCATTCAAATCCACTCCAATTTATATGTTGGAAAAATTCTGGTTATTTTAAAACCATTCACAAATCCAATTTATTTTATTTAAAAATTATTGGATTTCAAATCTAGTTAATAACTAGTTAATTTTGATAAAAATATATTTTTATCTTTACGAACTTAGGATTTTTCACCCCATTTCTTTCCAAATCATTTATTATGATTTTACACAAATTATTAAAATTTTTAATAATTTTATTAAGGCCCTTTCAGTTGATTTCATTAAACGGTCGTCGAACTGCACTTACAACGACCTTTTCCAAATTTGATTTGGACATAATTCAAAATCCAACCATTATATTTCAAATTTCTTAAATTCGTTGGAAAGCTCTTTTTGATACGAACCCAATGGTTCTGGTTTTAGGAGAATCCGATGGTCGGATCTCCCGTAATACCAATTCGAAGTCAATGGTCGAAATTCGCAAACGGTCGCGGCGCGGCACGTTCTATTCAGGCCATTATTATATATATATATACACATATATATAATATCCTATATATATTTCGTTCAAAACGTATTTTATAAATTCGTTTTAAAACGATTCCCACTTTCACTTCAATTTTAAATCAAATAATCTTTATCATTATAATATTTAAATGATAGTATTTTCAAAATATTAGATTTTTAAATCTTTTCCTTTTCGATATTCATTATAAAAATGAATAAAATCGATATAAATATCGTCCGCGTTGAAATGGCGCAAATCTAATCAATACGGCTTCATGTATTTCAATATTTTAATCCTTTACTGAATATTATTTTAAAATGTTCGTTATTTTTGAACTGGAATCAGGCCCAATCAGTTACCATATAATGTTAGTTATATGGATTTCATACACACATGTATATAACAAGCATAATAAATAATCAACCATCATCCAAGGTGCTTTCTACACTGTATAAGCATTAAATATAAATAATTAACACTTACTACAGTCTGTCAACCAATCGATCGACATATCATTACACAATTGGGATTAGTGTAAGTCAAATATCATCCCAGTACCCGTGTGGGGTTTCAAACAACAAATACTGATTATTATTTGTGCAGTTGGGCGATGTGTAAAATTATCGACCCAATCGATATCATAAGAATAGGCGAGCATAAACAAGTCGTCTGACTTGTATATGGATGTGTTAACTTATTTTTAACTATCCAATAATTATTTTATTTATCGCCGTTATAAGCTAAAAATAATATTTTTACTTAACTAAATTTTTCTAGCACTTTTTAGAAAATTTCGGCAGCATAACGACACGATACTAGAACCGGAATAAGGTCTAGCCTTATCCCCAGCCTAATACTGGCTCGCGCCATACACAAACCAAAATTCAACTAATTATATTATATTACTGTTAATTTCACAACCACAATCAAATCACGCAGAACAACCACAATACAATCATACAAGTCGTCCATGGTCTATAGACGACGGGGGGCAGTTCATATATGCAATTATAAAATAAATAACTGTACGGAAATAATTTTAGTGAGAAGTTCTCACCTTTGGTTTCCACTCCGTCATTCCTTATCGTCGCTCAGATTCGCTGTTCTGATTTCAACGCAATCTGTTTCACGAAATTTATATTAAAAATCATATTTCTATAATGCGATTCATATAATAAAAATCATATTTTTATATCGTTACCTAGATGATAAAAATCACATTTTTATACTGATGTTATTTAAATAAAAATCACATTTTTATTCTAAGGTATTTCATATAGAAATCACATCTTTATTCTAATGTATAAAATAGAAATCATATCTTTCAATGAACAAAAATCAAATTTTTACTCTAAGTTATCATATATAAAAATCTCATTTTTATATTGTGTTGTCTACACAAAAATCCCTTCTTTTGCTAACTAAAAATCAAATCTTTTCATGTACAAAAATCTAATCTTTTTATAAATGAAAATCTAATCTTTAATCACTGTACATATAATAAAATTCTCGTCATTATATATATATATAAAAACAAAACTGATTTTAAAATAATGTTATTTATTTAAAAATCCTATCTTTAATTACATAAATGAATAAATATAAGTAAAAACTCACCACGAAGTTGGGGGTTTAGGATGCGCTGCGATTAAAATTGCTAAAATAAAACTTTTAAATTGGTTCCGATTTTTTGGGTTGTTACAGCTCTCATCCATGAACTCACGGGAGGAGTTAGCCCGTTTTCTTCTCGTTGAAATATACAGGGCAGTTGTTATGGTTCAGAATCCTATCCATCTCGGACCTAGGATTATTGCCTGAGGATTCTAAATCACGGCCGCTACAAACTTCGTGGATACACATATTACATTCTGTAATTTGGGTGTTGACGAAAAATATCGTTAACATTTTGGCGCTAAAAGGACGGCTTGAACCTCCGACCTTGTGGTTAATTTGTTTAAGCTAACTAGTTGAATTCATTGTTCCATTATATAATGAAGACGAAGAAATTGAAGGAGCAAAGCAAGGAACTAGACCCTAATGTCACCCTTGAAGGAGATGAAGTCCCAGCACTCAACTCAAATAATAACGAGAAAGAGGCCGCACCCAACCCACAGCTGCTACCTATCCGAATGCCAAGGGGGATAAGGTCGCAAGGATCTCAGCCTTGGAAGAGCAAATCCAAGAAATGTGGGCATAGGTCAACGCATTACAGGCACAGAAGTCCTCGAAGCTCACCAGATCTAACTTAAAAGAGACAGATGAGTCTCCAAAAAGGAAGCCCCCGTTCAATAGTCAGAAGTAAAAGGGAGACCCAACGCAACCTCTTCCAGGAAAAGGGAATCTCATCTGACAAGAGTAGATCATCAAGGAAATCAATGCAAGCAAGAACAGTCTGGGTGCTCCACCTCCAAAGGCTATGACCCTAAGAGAGAAGATTATGACAACACGGAAGCCTACATCAGAGATGTCACTCAGAAGACTGTCAAGGACTTATTGGGAAGCAAGGGGAAGAGAACCTAGGACGACAGGGTTAACAACAATGAGAGGGTGGCCCCATTCATTGATGAGATTATGAACACCGTAATACCATCAAGAGTCAAAGTCCCAACTATGAAATATCAGGGAACTACTGGCCTCGACGATCATTTAATGGCTTTCGACAGCTAGATGGATCTTTACAACGCTTCCGGAGATGTTAGATGTCGCCTCTTCCCTGTGACCATCCAAGGTGCAACGGCGAAATGGTATCGCCAATACAGGGAAAACACTATTTACTCGTGGAAGCAATTCTCCTACGATTTCTCCGTGCAGTTTTGCATTTGCAAAGATCCAACCATATATTATACGGTCATCGCTAACATCAAACAGATACAAGGGGAGTCTCTCGGGGACTATCTCAAAAGTTTCAATGTCGAGTCCTTAAAAGCCAAAGATATGAATGACCGAGACAAGCTGATCTCTATGCATTCAGGGTTGGTAGAAACCACCCCCTTCTGGAAGGAGCTATACATTCACGGCTGCAAAGATCTACAAGATTTCCATTTTCAAGCCGACAAGTTTATCTGCATGGATGAACTATACTTCACAAAAAGGAAGTTCAGACCTCGAAGAGGAGGAAGGCCAAGCTTCGAACAAAAGCTCCCGGAAGGGAATCAGAGGAGATCGAGATGGGAAGACTCTAATACGAACTCGATTTCCTTGAAAAAGCCCATCTCGTATGTGTATGTTGTGGCAAAGGAAAGGGTCAATAATTTCCCGGTCTCAATTCAAAGCCAAAAATTGTCCCGAACCTCATGCCAGCGGTAAGTACTGCGAATTCCATAAAACCAACGGGCACAAAACAGATGAGTGCAAAGTCTTATAGGGATTATCCAGAAACTAATCCGAGAGAGGCACCTGAAGGAGTTTTTTTCTAATAAATTAGCACCCGCTCAACATGCAGGAGGGTAGCAGAAAGTGTCGGTAAACACGACGAGAGTCATTCGGAGGAGAATAAACTAGATTTGGGACCTCCTGTGAACCGAATCAATGTGATTCATGGGGGACAACATCCTGCCGGAAGTTGTCTGAAAGCTAGGGACCAATATGTGAAAGAAGCTTTGGAGGGAATCTTCTCCATCCAAGAGGAACCATCGTTGAAGAATGCGCGTTACTCCCTCAAGATGCATAACCTCGTGGTTTCCCCAGAAGAAATGAAGAAAGGGGTCCGTCACCTACATAACGACCCCCCTCATGATAACAGCGCAGATAGGGCTTCCAGTCGTTTCCAAAATATTGGTAGATACCGGAAGCACTATCAACGTCATCTTCAAGCACGCCTTCGATCAGATCGGAATTTTCGAAAAGAAGTTGGATCCTAGCAATGAGCCAATTTTCGGGTTCAACAATAAAGGGTCAACTCCAGTGGGTCAGATCAATCTCCTCGTTCAAGTAGGGCTGTCTCCTCCTCACAGGACTTTCGAAACTCTCATCATCGTGATATATCAGCCGTCCTATTACAATGCCTTCTTCGGGCGACCAGCTTTGGAGGAAATGGATGCCTTTGTTTCTTCCAAATACCTCATTTCAAAATTTCTGACCAAGCAGGGATGGGGTACCATCCTGGGAGAACCGTTTAGCTCCTGAGAGTTGTACTTTAAAATGGTCGAAAAATACAAAAGGTAGTATTCCTCGTTCTTCGTTGTTTTTATGCATTCAAATATGGGATTCATACATCCCTCACCTGAAGCCAAGATAAAAATAAATAAAACTGACAAACGCACTAATGGTAGGTATGGTTCTCTGAAAAGGAAGAGGAAAAGATCAAATGAAGTAAACTCAACTGAAGAAGGAGAAATTATCACAGATCTGGACTCTTGAGGAGACATCGAAAGAATCAAGCCAATAGAAGACGTAGAAGAAGTAAGCGTCGACCTAAAGGAAAAATCAAAGGTCATAAACTTAGGAAAGAAGATGACAGAACCTCCCCAAAACGACTTAATCCACTTCCTACAGCTCAACAAAGATGTTTTTGCCTGGACCCATTAGGACATGGTTGGCATCGATCCTTCGATCATGAGCCACGCATTGAACATTGACCCTTCGGTAATCCCGATCCGGCAGAAGAAGAGACAATATAACAGGGACCGGATAGAGGCCTTGAAGGAGGAAATCAAACGGTTGGAAACTAGCGGGTTTATCCGAGAGGTCCATTAACCGAAATGGTTAGCCAACCCCTTGTTAGTAAAGAAGTCCAACGAAAAGTGGAGGACGTGTGTTGATTATACGGATTTAAACAAAGCTTGTCCGAAGGACTGTTACTCTCTTCCACGGATCGATCAACTGGTTGATGCCACAAGTGGACATAAGATACTATCCCTTATGCACGCTTATTCGGGATACAATCAAATCCCAATGCAACAACCCGACAAGGAACGTACAAGCTTTATTACCAACTGGAGAACATTTTGTTATAAGGTAATGCCATTCGGTTTAAGGAATGCAGGGGCAACGTATCAAAGGCTGGTGAACAGGATGTTCCAGGAGCAGATAGGGCGCAATATGGAAGTATATGTCGACAACATGCTGGTAAAGTCCACCGAAACATAGAATCATCTAAAAGACCTGGAGGAAATGTTTGAAATCCTGAGAATCTACCAGATGAAGCTGAACCCTCAAAGTGTTCCTTCGGGGTTCAGCCTGGGAAGTTTCTGGGATATGTGGTAAGCGAGCAAGGAATAGAAGCTAGTCCCGACCAGATACAGGCCATTAAGGACATGGAAGAGCCCAAAACCAGCAAGGAAGTCATGAGCCTAAACGGGAAGGTGGCTGCATTCAGCAGGTTTATTTCTAAAGCCACCGATAAATGCACCTATTTCTTCAATGTCATAAGGAAAAAGAAGAATTTCGAATGGAATGAAGAATGTAGGAAGGCATTCCAAGAATTGATAGTTTACATGGGAACAGCTTCGGGTTTGTCCAGTCCTGATAAGGGAGAAACTCTGTACCTGTACATGGAGGTCTCCGAACATGCAGTGAGCTCAGTGTTAATAAGGGAAAGTAAGGGGACTCAACACCATATCTATTATGTTAGCCGGAGGCTAAAAGATGTGGAAACTCGATACCCTGTCATAGAGAAACTGGCGTATTGCTTAATCCTAACTGCACGAAAGCTCAGGGGTTATTTCCAGTCACATCCTATCAAAGTTTTAACTAGCTTTCCGTTTAAGAAGGTGTTCAGCAAACCCGAAACCTCAGGAAGGCTAATTAAATGGGGTATTGAGCTCAGCCAATATGAAATCGAGTTCCATCCTCGAGCAACAATTAATGGGCAGGCTCTTGCAGATTTCGTGAACGAGTGTGCGAAATTCATTTCAGAACAGTCGGCCAAAGAAAATGATTCGAACGCCAAATGGCAACTCTTTGTAGATGGAGCTTCCAATGAACAGGAGGAGGGGGTAGGTTATGTTATATTCACCCCTGATGGACACTGCCTGCACTACGCCATGAAATTAGGTTTCCCAGCAACCAACAATGTGGCTGAATATGAATCTATCGTAGCTGGTCTGAATCTGGCATTACAGTTGAAGATACCAAGAATAGAAATCTTCAGTGACTCGCAACTAATGGTAAACCAAATAAAACAAATGTATCAAACCAAAGATAAGCGGCACATCTTATACATGAAGAAGGTAGTAAAGATGCTTTCCTTGTGTGAGGATTTCTCAGTTCATCAAATACCCCGCGGTGAGAATACCCAAGCGGATTCGCTAGCCAAATTAGCTAGCTCCCGAGGAGCTCCAGAAACCTGAATAGTGCTGGTGGGATATCAAGAGATGCCTAGCATCGAACTGGAAGAATCGAAAGCAGGAAAAGAGTCGTTAGTCTTGACCCGATCACAAGCCTTGACAAGAGGAGAAGAAGAAGGCCGAGAAGGAAATCCCGAAAGGGAATTTCCCATGGCAGAAACGCATCCTCGACACGAAAATACGTGGATGACTCCTATGGAAAACTACCTCTTAAAAGGGACGTTATCCCTCGATAAGCAAGATGCAAAGAAGATGAAACACCAAGCTCCCACATTCGCAATCATGAACGATGTACTCTACAAAAGGGGACAATCACTTCCTTATCTAAGGCGTGTATGTCTCAAAGACAGACTCAACCTTTTAAAAGAAGCTCATGAAGGATGGTGTGGGGACCATTCCAATGGAATTAAACTGGCCAAAGGGTCATGCGACAGGGTTATTATTGGCCATGGATGGTTAGTCAAGCGATCGAATACGTCTAGAAATGTGATAAATGTCAGATGTACTCTAAGGTACCACGACTTCCTCCCAGTAACCTGACCACCATATCAAGCCCTTGGCCTTTCGACGTATAGGGGATAGATTTGATCGGGCCCTTACCACTCGATAAGGGAGGAGCTAAATATGACGTAGTAGCTATCTACTACTTCACCAAATGGGTGGAGGAGGAACCTCTCCTGGTTATCACATCCAAGAAAGTGTTGAGATTCGTAATAATGAATATCGTTACCTGCTTCGGGATTCCCCTTAAGATCATATCGGATAACGGAACACAATTCGAGAGTGAAGAGTTCACCCGATTCTGTGAGCAAACTGAATCGTCAAAAGTTTCTCCTCAGTGGCCCATCCAAAAAATAACGGAGCTGTGGAAGCCGCAAATAAGACTGTTAAGACAATCCTTAAGAAACGCCTAAGTCGGGCTAAAGGGAATTGGGCAGAGGAATTGCCTCTAGTGCTATGGGCATACAGAACTTCCGCTAAAATAGCCACAAGACATACCCCCTTCTCCCTAACTTACGGCTGCGAGGCCATGCTTCTGATTGAGGTTGAATTTCCGTCACATCGAAGGATAGCATACGCTTTTAATCCCAATCAGGAATTAAGAAAGGAGGCATTAGATTTGATACAGGAACTGAGGGATGAAGCTGCCATCAGAACCGCCGAATACCAAAGAAGAATCACGTTACAATTCGAAGGTCAAAGTTAGAACCTTCGCTAAGGGCGAATTAGTACTACGAAGAGTAATGGCTAACACCAAAGATCTGGATGATGGTCTTCTCGGCCTAAATTGGGAAGCACCCCTGATTGTCCACCAAGATATCATACCTAGCACATATCGGATGTGCAGGCCCAATGAAGATCTTATTCCAAGGACATGGAACTCAGAACATCTAAGGCCATATTTTCCAACCATAAAGGAAAAAAGGATAAGGTATTTTTCCCAAGAAGTCGTCATGCAACTAGAGGTATGGAAACCCTCCCGATAGGTCGTGAGAAACCCAAAAGGGGGGTCGAGCTGGAAAAAGGATCGAATCCCTCGTCATCGCCAATTTGGCCGGGGCGAGGCATCCCCCCGAAGGGGGGATGATTGTGTTAATCTTTCTCCTTGCCCAAACCAGAGGGGGCAGGGTTAAAGCATCGAAAGCGTAAGCCACCGTTTCATACCAGAAATGGTCGTGGCGATGCATCTAAAAATTAACGCGCCCTGCCTCTGCTCGCAGAAGAGTACGCCCTACCTCTGCTCGAACTAAGCACATTCTACCTATGCACGCAGAAGAACATGTCCTACCTCTGCTTATGTTCCGCGTTACCCGGTCAGAAGGGAACGCAAACACTTATCATCGCCTACGATGGTCAGGATAGGGCACCCCTTGGAGGGGGTGGCGTATAAGCCTCTACCGGTGCCTACGATGGCCCGTGTGGAGCTTCAAAAGAGTAAACCTTAGTTCTGTACCTACGATGGCCCCATATAAGTTTCTAAGCCCTTATCATCACCTACATGGTCAGGATGAGGCGCCTCCTGGAGGGAGGTCGTGTAAGTCCTTGGGCCTTGCTTATGGATAAGCTAGCCAAGCGCACCAAATGCACATGCCCAGGGGGTGGCCAACAAAGAACGTACATCCTCTGCTTTGACTACAAAATCCCAAGGGGAGGCTCAACGAGCATGTACAACCTATGCTTCTAAAATCAAAGTCGAAGGGGATGGTTGTTCTTTTATAACCGAAAGAGGTTCCGGTTCTCTATGCTAAATACCCGAATCTGGGTCGATTCGACGCTCCCTTAAAACCGAAAATGGTTTCGGTTCTCTATGCTAAATACCCGAATCTAGGTCGATTCGACGCTTCCTTAAAACCGAAAGTGGTTTCAGTTCTCTATGCTAAATACCCGAAACTGGGTCAATTCGGCGCTCCCTTAAAACCAAAAGAGGTTTCAGTTCTCAATGCTAAATACCCGAATCTGGTCAATTCGGCGCTCCCTTAAAACCGAAAGTGGTTTCGGTTCTCTATGCAAAATACCCGAATCTGGGTCGATTCGGCGCTCCCTTAAAACCGAAAGAAGTTCCAGTTCTCTATGCCAAATACCCGAATCTGGGTCGATTCGGCGCTCCCTTAAAACCGAAAGTGGTTTCCGTTCTCTATGCTAAATACCCGAATCTGGGTCGATTCGGCGCTCCCTTAAAACCGAAAGTGGTTTTGGTTCTCTATGCTAAATACCCAAATCTAGGTCGATTCGGCGCTCCCTTAAAACCCAAAGAGGTTCCGGGTCTCTATGCTAAATACCCGAATCTAGGTCGATTCGGCGCTCCCTTAAAACCGAAAGAGGTTTCGGTTCTCTATGCTAAATACCCGAATCTGGGTTGATTTGGCATCCTCTTAATACCGAAAGAGGTCCTAGTTCCCTACATTCATACCCGAATCTGGGTCGATTCGACATTTTATTAGTGTTGGAGAAGGTTCTGGTTCCCCATACTAACACCTGAATCTAAATAGATTCGGTCCATCCATTAACACCGAAAAGGTTCCAGGCCTTAAGCCCCTAGGTTCTTAAATCTGGGTAAATTCAGCTCTTCCATCTCGGCTTATCTGAACCTGGATGATGTCTGACTCAACATCAGCATCAGAAAAAGTCCTCAACCCTCCATCACAATCCGAATCTTGGACACTTCATTCCTCCGCATAACGTCAAAAGCGGATCTCTTTGGCGAGACCCATGGCATGCATTAGCATTGGAAGATAATTGACAATCAAACAGGCGAGGACCAAGCGAAAGAAGCTTGGCTTGAAAAGTCGAAGACGCCCCTTCACAAAAAGGGGGGATGTTACTACCAAAATTACCTTGACACAAAATAGTAGGTGAAGGGATGTTAAATAAATAGAAGAGGGGAATAAGGAATTCGAAAGCAATTCAAGCCGATATCTCCTCTGAAGAAAAATGGGACCGAAACCTACCAAGTATAGGTAGAGGTCCACCCGACGTAGTCTACCCGACAAGAATCAACCGATGGACATCAACATAGTGGAAGAGTAAGAGAATTAGAGTGCAATATCAAGATGATTTGGAACCAATCCTCGAAAAGCGGCTTAATAGATATAGAAAGGAGTTACTTCCGTAAATGACACAAGTAACACCTAAAGCTACCCACATGAGTGCCAACCGGAAGGTAAATCCGAGACTCGAGCAAGGATACGGGCCACTCTGTACTGGTCCACCTAGTACTTAAACCATCAACGGTTCTAAATAGGCAGACATGTACGTACGGAACGAGGGCAATACCCAAAATCAATAGGCCAATACCCAAAATTGAAAGCTTTAAACAACGCTGTAAGGAGGATCAACAGGCCGATACCCAAAATCAAGGAAAAACGCGGCCGACAGGGATCACCCAGGCCCCACAACCTATCGACGGAATGACACCGGATTCTCTATAAATAGGACTCCAGATACTCCATAAGGGAGGACGAACCATTCATTTCTCAATCAAGCTTCTCCTTTCTCTAAGAGATCAAACCATCATTTCTTGTAATATATATATATATGCAATTTATAAATGGAGAAGTCGGAGTCCCATACATCCTATGATTTGGTAATCTTGTAGTCTCATAATGATGAAACAGGGAGTTAACACTAATCTTTCTGATGAGGGAATCAATCAAGGTGCTTCAACAGTAGAGGAAGGGGAATTTGTAGAAACATGAGACACCCTTTCTCTTCACCTCACAGAATTTCCGTGATTGATCCATATCCACATACTGAGCCTAACGTTTCCCCAAGCATCGATGTGACAAAAATGCGTATGAGTTCCTAGTTCGTTCTCTGTTGTAATTCAGACTCCTCTCTCAAGAAGGTCTAGTACAAAGGTGTCATCGAAGTTAGCGAATATTACGAGGCACTCATCAATGAACTCACGGGAGGCATTAGCCCGTTTTCTTCTCATTGAAATATACAGGGCAGTTGTTATGGTTCAGGATCCTATCCATCTCGGACCCAGGATTATTGCCTGAGGATTTTGAATCACGGCCGCTACGAACTTCGTGGATACACACATATTACATTCTGTAATTTGGGTGTTCACGAAAAATATCGTTAACACTACCTGTCATGAAAAAATTTCTATGACTTATTCATTTTCAAATACTCAATATATATATATAATACTCACTTCATAGGTATGAAGTAAAGGACTTGTAGGGAATCTACCTTAATTGATTTAAATGGCAATAACCATCCTAACAAGGGGAATAAACGAACAAATTAAAATTACAAATTAATTCTGAAATATATGCACGAATAATACACTAACTTCGTTAATAGAAATTAATAAAAATCTATGCATAAATTTAAACGTATAATTTTTTATGTCAAAAATTAACTTTAAAATGTCAATCCTGTATTTGGTTAAATATTGGATGTTTTTTGCTACAAATTCCCTAAAGTGTTATCAAAATCTGTATAAGAGATTGCCTCATGTTAAGATGAGGAATAATTCTTTTTATCAATTTGCAGTAACAGACTCATAAATGATTTTACGTTGCCATACAAATCACATGGAACATTAAACTTTTAGGATTTGAGTTTTCATCTCAAATTCCGTCCAACTTATTTTCAACCATGAATTTAAAGAAAATTAATGACGAGTAAGAAACCAAAAATACAAATTAAATTCGTATTTCAAATCATTATTTCTGACGGCGAATCAAATAAAAGAAAAGAGAAGAAATGGAGTAGACCAAGAAATAAATTAATACAACATAAACAATGACCTCTATTAGATCTGCGCAAGTATAAGGATTATAATAGGGCGAGTTTAGGGTCCAAACTCAGTTGATCCACACTTGTTTCGACCCTTATAGACTCTTTCCATTGGGTCTTTGGCGCAGGTAAACCCACGACCCACTTCTGAGGGGTTCGAGTCTAGGGTTGGGTTTGGGGCATGGCTAACCCGCCAACCCGACCCGTATTATTGTAACATCATTAAAATACTTTATAATTGTAATGGTTACTTGTTAATCTTCTTGGGTATATGTGGGTACGTCTTGAATATTAAATTCTTTCAATCAATAAGTTATAAAATTTTCATACTATTAAATTGCATCAATGGTAATTATACAATAACAAATGCATACATTTGGAATTATTATCTTATATATAACGACCAGCCTTTTCGACCGTTTCAAGTCGATAATTAAATCAACTTAAACCGCTCGAAATGACAGATTACTATTTAACTTACGGGGTTTGAACAGAATCAGACACATAAATCACAGAATAAATAAACTACGATATCTCATTGCGGAAGCATTTTACACAAAATATCAGAGTTGTACAATAAATTTACATAGCGAAATAAAATACATAGATTTTTATTAAGTAACATTTACAAATTTACGAACCGAAGCGCGCATGTCTTCACCACTTTCTATCTTCGCTAGCTGAAATCTCTAAATCTGCAACAGTCGGTCTGACCCGAGCATTTCATGCAAAACACAAAACACTCGAGTCAGGATTAACTATATGCAAGTAAATCAACTTCGATAAAACACTTATATCTAATACTTAATCCTAACATAAATTTAAAAGTTATAAGCCACATATTCAAAGTCAATATGTAAAGGTGCAGCGTGCATTCAATGCAGGAACAGCAAGGTAAATACACAACTTGGTCTATGTGTCTCAGGTCCATGAAGAGAGCAAGAATACAAAATTAATGCACTTCAAGTTTACTAACACAAAGCCAAAGCATGTTCGTATTTTATAAATAAGGTAAATATGAGGGTTTCACATTTTACAAATTAAGACAGAGTGTGCATACAACATGTATACTTCAAAAAATTTCACACAAGGCAAGTAAAATAGCAAAGCAGCATGTGATTTCTAGGCATCTTTTTTCTTCAGGTTATGAAAGCTACAGCATCATAATGCATGTCAAGCATATGTGTAAGGCAGGGCACAATAACAAATTTTTACTGCACAAAATATAGTTTCAAGGAAGGAGCATGGCAATATGTTATCGTGTAGCATTTTAATACTTTAGATTCTATTTATAAATAAAGTAGTACATACCATCAAATAATGCGACATTCATTTATAAACAGTGCAACATACATTTAGAGATACGAATAAAGCATGGGAGCATGACCCTACTTATGCATTTCAAGTTTACAACAAATAAGGCAGATTGTGCATACTACATGTATTCTTTAGTTTACACAAAAGGGGGCGAGAATGATGAACAACGGCAGTACTAATGTTGTGACCAAGGGCTTATTACAATTGTTCCATGCACAAGATTATAACAATTATGTTGAAATTCATGGCCAGTATTATTTATTTTCACATTCAAAGCAATATACAGGTTCATGTTATAAATAAGGCAATATAGGTTCGAGATTTAAGAAAACAAATACATAGCTTCAGACTTCAATAAGATAATAAGGCAAAATAAGTTCAAGATTTGAATAAAGAAAATACATAGCTTCAGACTTCAACAAGGCAAGCATATATAAATCAAATATATGTTTTAAGTTTGCAAATAAGATGACAAGTGCAACTTATTTCAGAATTTGATAGACGGACGGTAAGCAAACAAACTCAATAAGGCAAAAGGACAGTAAATAGACAGAACACATAGAAGCCCGCAAACCAGCATCAACCATTATATTTTAGTTAGTATTGATGTTGAAAACTCATATAAAGATAATCATGAAATAACTCACCTTGTGAACGTTCTTCGATTTAGCGGTGAAATCTAGAAATCGGCCCTTTCATTTGTGTACTCTTTTTTTTGTGGAGAGGAGGAAGATCTAAAATTTCCAGTAGGCAATAACAGAGGAAAAAAAAGAATGAGGAAAAAAGATTGGTTAGAGTGGATATTAGGTTTATGTTTAGATTTAGAGAGGAAGTGAGATAGGAATTTACAAAGACAAAAAACAGATAGAGAAAGAAGAAGATGACAAATGAAGGGGATGGAATTGACAAGAGGGAGAAATTTGTGAATTTGGGGAATATATAAGAGAAAAGGAAATTGTGAATAAGAAAAGTCAGGTTGCATGAAAAAAATGAAAAAATAAGGTAGAGAAAGGAATGCGTAATAGCTTCCCTAATTTGTCTCTTAATTAGACAACGTTATGGAGAAAATTAAATGTGACTGACTCAGCGTGAAATGAGATAATTAGAATATAAACTAAAGATAATGGTAGGTTATAAATGGGAAGGGGAAACAATAAAATGAGATGGAAGGTTGTAAATGAGAAGATAATGGTAGATGGAAGTTTAATAGGAACGATACATGAAATGGGATACAAAAGATAATTAGAATATAAATCAAATAAATGAGGGACCAATAATTAATATACTTAATCACCATACAAATTTATACTATTTTTTTTATATATTCTTTTAATATAAACATAAACATATGTTTCTCTTTTTAAAACCATTGATTACATTTATTTCCTATTTTTCTACCTAAGAATTCCAATTAATTCCAACATTAAATTCTAAAATAGATTACAATTATTAGGATGATAATAAAGGTTGTGTTCTAATTATACTAATTCAAACATATTTCAAAATTACGATATACAAACAATAGGTACAAATTTCTTTTTTGAAGTAAACAATAGGTACAAATTTCTAATGTAATAAACGTTTCATTTTTACTGTAACCAACATATTTAAAATACATATCTATATTGTTAACATTTACCGTGATAAATGTTACACTTATTATCCTAATTCAACCAATGTCATTAATAGAATTCCAGGTATGTATTTATTTTGGAAAAGTTTCCCTTTAGTTGATTACTCAGAAATAAGGAAATGATTAGGAAATTTGTGTGTTGATTAAATAAACATTTATTTTTTTCAAAACAGAAGGAAACAATTCACTGTTAAAGAGGAAAACAAATAAGGAAGAACACATGCAAATAAATTAAGAGTCCACTGAGTAATTAAAAAGGTAATGTAGTATTTATTTCTAATTCAAAAAACAAAAGGGAATAATTAATTTCTTCCAGAAAAATTTCTTTTGTTATACTTAGCTGAACATTAGGATTGTACATTTACTTATTTAAACATTGTTATATACCATATCTACTTAGTGATTTATTCAATGATTGCATTATGGAAATTTTACTATGGAATCTTTAATTTAACAATTGATCCAATTTATTTAAATTAGACTAAACACAAACAATCCAAATTGAAATTCAAAATTAAAGTTTTTAAGTTTAACGTCAAAATCGTTTCTATATCATTTACAGCTATTATTCAATGACCATAAAATATTGTTTTCATGATTTAGATTTATTCTCTTTATAAAATTATTCTCAACTTTAAAAGTGAACATATATAATTTATATTTCTCAAAATATTATTTTAATTTCATTAAAGCGCTAAATCGATTTAATGCAGAACACAAGCTGCTATTAACCTGCTTTCTTTTAAATGACCGTTACAACAAGTTTAATTTCAACTCATTAAAATCGTTGTATATCAATTACATTTAGAAATCAATTTTTTTAGAATTTAATATAAATTATTATTTAGATGGTCGTAATTTACGGGATGTTACAATTTTCCCCACTCAGAACTTTTCTTCCTCGAAAAGGAATGAAATAAGCATAAGTATTAAATGATACGCCATTCATATGCATATCAATTTTGATTACTTGTTCAAACACAAATTTTTCCTTTCGATTAGTATTGGTAACCCGATCACTCTAGTGCAGACTTTTGTTTTGACTTCTTGATTAGAAACTTCCATTCTCCTTGCGTAGCAATAAACTATGATAGAGAACTTCAGATTCTTATGAAAAACTTTTATCAGTATTCATCGTCGAGAATCTAGTGAACAATTCTATTAGAAATCCAAATCATGTATTCAAAACTGAATCAAAACTGTTATGCGAATAGAATGGTTTTCGCACATTGACACATTATAGTTAATTAATTTTTTTAGTTATACCAATTGTATTTAATTCAAGTGTCTTCGATTTATATACAAATATTAAGGTTTATAAGAAAATTCTTTGAAATTTTTTCTTTTATATCAAAAATACCATATATCAAAAAAAAGTTTTTGATAACTCGATATTTCCGCAAGTTTATCATCGTTCTTCAAAAATATGGTAATGCGTTGATCAGGTGGAAAACTAGAAATCTTGAAGTACTAAGTAAACTCATTTCAACATCTAGTGAAAATACTCGAAAATATTAAAATAGATAAAATAAGTACCATCCAATAAACCAATTGATGAAACTATTCATGAATCGCAGATATACAATGGTTACGCCTGGGTCTCCTATGAAGCATCTGTACCCGTAGGATATCTCTTCCCTGCGAATTTCATCACGAACAATCAACGTGATGAATCAATATAAATAGAAAAAAATAAGCAGAGATCATCATGGAATGCAGCCCTTAAGATCGCTCTATCACCAAGTCGAGAGGGCAAAGTGTCGTGGCCATAGGTGGCTAGGCAATCACTGCCTTATGCATTTTGCCATAACACCACAAAACAATCGCATGGATCACAATTTACATCTAGTTACAAAGGTGGTAACATCTATATCACCCGTAAACCTTAGGCAATCACTGCCCTATGAATTACGCCATGTGGACCACAGATACACAATGGTTACGCCTGGATCCCCCATGAAACATCCGTACCCATAGGCCCTCGCAGGCGTATAGATTTCTCCATCATAAAACGACCATGGATTGCAGCAGACATAACGATTAGTCCTGGTTCCCCTAGGAAACATCCGTCGCCGTAGGCCTTCGCAGCCCTATGAATTTCTTTATGTAGTCGAGTTCAAATGAAATCTCATGAGTATTACGTCCGGATACCCGCAATCAAATCAACAAGAGTTCCTACTGAGTAGGACCTCAATTTTCAATGGAAGGTACTTCCCATATATTCGATTTTAAATCATATGTTACTATGTATAATATCAATTCACTTCGCATATATCGTACTTTAACATGTCATTCTTGTTCAAATATCATTTATCAATTTCATTTAAATAAGTTTTCCCAAATCATATTTTAACATGTCATTCTTGTTCAAATTTCGTTATATATAAGATATCATTTCATCTCAGTTACCTTCCAAATCAATAGTTTGAATTCAATGTATTCGTATATAAATCTTTCATATATAAGTATCAAAACTTTCATATCAAATATTCAAAAATTGAAGATTCTTGACATTCCACTTCAATACCAAACTCAGTTTGATTTCTTAATCGATTCAGATATTCAATATCATTTCAAATTCAGATTTACAAATCAATTCACCAGTAAAACTTTAAATTCAATTTAAATTACATTTCACGGATATCATTATTCAAATGAATCATTACACTTGATCATTTCAGACTTAAATTGCTCGGATAGGAAATATACTTTTATCTTCAAAATAGTTAAATTTAAAATAGTTTCAATAAAATAATAATCTTGATATAAAATAGGGTTGAAATAAAATAAACAAGTTTTGGTATAAAATAGTTTAAATAAACTAAATATGTTTGCTATAAGATAGTCAAATAAGATAACTAAGTTTATATTCAAAGTAGTTTAAATAAAGTAAATAAATTATATTTTATAGTTTAGGAAAAATAGTGTAAATTTATATTTTAGTTGTAAAATAAATACAAACTTCAGTAGATAATTCAATCTTAGTCAATTTATCTGATATTCCAATGTCAATTCAGCTTTGATTTCATAATATGATTTCAATAGTCATTTCTCAAAACGAACATTATTCGCAAAAGATAAACTCTTTCAAAAGCTTCTAAAATTAGCTTATAACTTACAAAGTTGAATTTGTACGAAATAACCTTCTCAAAATATTTCTTGATCAAATATTTCTAACACATTTCATATAAGCTTGATTCAATATATTTCAAAACAAAATTTTCAAAAAAAAAAATATATTTCTAAACAATGAAGAAATTTATTTCAATCCATTTCAATTATATTTTACTTCTCATTTTCAATAATTCCATTAACAAAGTATAAAAAATCAATACTTCGAAAATTCAATTGTCAATATTTGTCATAATACAACGTTCAAATATTAGTTTCAAATCCAAACTATATAATTAATCCAATTTTATTTTAGACTTTTCCGATGCACAGTAAATAAAAGGGTACAAGGATATGAATTGAGCGGTAATGAAAGCTCAAGCATGAATAAAACAAAGGCCAACAGAGAAAAAAACAACAAGTAAAGCTAAGTAAATGAATCCAAATGAATAAAGGAACTATATATTCTCATGGCCAAGGGGTAAACGATGCTGCTATGAATTTCGTTCTTTTCCAATTTTTAATTGTGTTTGCCTTATTTCATATTTCCAAAATATTCACTTGTCCTAATTTTTTTCTATTTCATTCTAGTCATTCACCATTACCTATTTAAATTACAATCTAATTTTGAACATTATTTGTAAATTCTACTTATATTTTTAAAAATAACATAACTTTATTTAAATTTTGATCATTTACCCAAGTTTACATTAATTTTACAAAAGCGTTTTAATTAAAATTTATCCAAATCATTTTCGAATATTTGACAAAATGATTAGTCTAAGCATTTCTCGACATTTCAATCAGAATCATATAGTCATCTCACTTTCGAAACTTGAAAATAAATAATGGCGATGTCGCGACAATCAGCAGAATCATCTTCAAGCTAGTAGATTGTGATTCCATATCTATCTAGTACAGACAAGACTTTGTATATACATTAGCTAGGCGTGTATTCAAAATCATGCATACTCAATATCCAACCTTAACGTTGAATAAAATACTCAAAAATCATTTTTTTTATAAGGTACACCATCTCTAAATATATAAGACAAAACGGTAAATTTAAAAATAATTTATTAATTTCAAAATAAATTCGTTTCAAAATTTAGTAATTTCAAAAAACTTCTGTTGCGCTACTCTTTCACAATATTAGTTTCAAAACCATTTATATTTCAAATTACGCTCTCTCTAGTGTAATTTCTAGTGAATGGTTCTTATTAAACTCCATAAGCTAAGCTTTGTGTAAACCCAAGCTCTGATACCAACTATAACGACCTGCTTTTTCGACCGTTTCAAATCTGTAATTAAACCAACTTAAACCGCTTGAAATAACAAATTATTATTTAGCTTATGGGGTTTGAACATAATCAGAAGCAGGAATCACAAAATAAATAAACTACAATATCTCACAGCGGAAGCATTTTACAAAAAATATCAGACTTGTACAATAAATTTACATAGCGAAATAAAGTGCATAAATTTTTAATAAGTAACATTTACAAATTTACGTTCTAGAGCGTGCACGGCTTCACCACTTTCTATCTTCGCTAGCTGAAATCTTTAAATCTGCAACAGTCGGTTTGACCCGAGTATTTCATGTAAAACATAAAACACTCGAGTTAGGATTAACTTTATTTAATTAAATCAACTTCGATAAAACACTTAAATATAATATTTAATCCTAACATAAATTTAAAATTTATAAGCCACATATTCAAAATCAATATGTAAAGGTGCAGCGTGCGTTCAATGCAGGCATAGTTAGGTAAATACACAACTTGGTCTATGCGTCTCAAGTCTATGAAGAGAGCAAGAATACAAAACTAATGCACCTCAAGTTTACTAACACAAAGACAAAGCAAGTTCATATTTTATAAATAGGGTGAATATGAGGGTTTCACATTTTGCAAATTAAGACAGAGTGTGCATACAACATGTACTGTAACGACCCACATCATTCATATCGGAGGATCGTAGAATATTTGTTTTATTTTCATAAGAAGTCATATGGTCGTGTAGCTTTGGGAAACGACTATTGGGGTCATTTCTCAAACGCACGATTTTTGGCGAATTTTAAATGACCGTTTTGCACCTGGCGAATCTTGTTTCGCCTATAATTTTTGACTGGTAAGGAGTTTTGACCTGAAATCACTTCCATTGGATTCGGATGATGGTTTCTCATTTTGTAGAGTGGTCACATTAATCAAACGGACTTACCATTTGGGAGATATGGCTGAAATAAGGTTTGGAAGATGGCAAAACAGCTTAATTGGGCTTAATATGGTGATTAGCAACTAGGCCCATAACCTATTTCGGGATTAGGGTTATGGGAGGTCTGAAAGGAGTTGGAGAATCATCTCCTTTAATTTTTCTAGCCTCCACAAACATTCCTTGAACCCTAGTAATGGCCTTCATCTTCTAAATCTCTCACTAATCACTTTCTAATCACTAATTAAGCAAATCAACATCAAATCAAGCCGTATTAACACCAAATTCGAGGTAGAGTTGTTTCGCCACATTGAAATCCGAGCCAAATCAGTAAAAGTCCCAGATCTATCACTAAGTATTGGCTAAGTTGAGTGATTATTATTCACTAATTATGGCTAATTAGGGATGATTAGTGATAATTAGAAAATTAATGACTCGGAAAAATATGGAAAATTATGCATAAATTCTGAAATTATTTTTTATGTCGCTCGTATGAATTTGGGTTAATTTGGATTAAGTTTGCTAATCATATAGTTAAACAGGGTTAAGAGGAAAATCATGGATTTGGGTATGTTTGATCTAAAATAGCCTATGTGATTGATGCTTTGACCTTTTTGATTGAACCAATACGTTGCTACTATTGTTTGGAATGTTTTATGATTGTTTAGTAAAGGTAGATTGGTTGAAAACGCGTCTATGGTGAGAATGGACGATACAAGCTTGCTGGAAAATGGCAGGAACCTGGTTCGGATCGGATGGGACTAGTCGAACTAAACTGGAGCTTGGCATAGAAAAAGGGCATGGCAAGAAGGAAGGCCACTTGCATAGAGTTGAGTTGGAGTGAGGATTGGATTGGAGCACCGAACCGAACTGGGATCCTGGGATGAGGAGGAAGCACCAAACCGAACAAACGAAGATGGACCGAACTGAACAGATGAAGACATAGCCGAACCGAACCGAAGACATACGAACCGAAGCGAATAGATGGAGACATAGCCGAGCCGAACCGAAGACATACAAACTGAACTTGAGCTCCTACCACTACTACGCAACGATGATCGTGAACTCTTTTGAAGACCAACTCCAATTTGACCAAAACCCGAGATGCAAAGGAAGACCAAATGGGAAGTTATTGCTCAGGAGCTAGATGGGAACCAACGAGTTAACTTCAAGAGTTGGGCTTTGCTGCGGGACGTATGCAAAGGAGTTATCGATATCTATAACTTTGGTTCACCATTGAGAGAAGGGGCATGTAGAAGAACCACTTCCAGGTCTGTGTGGACTGCTTGGCGTAACCTAGGGCTAGGGCTGTATGGACTGGGTATGGTTATTGACTATAGACCGAGGAAGTGTGGTCATAGCAGTAGTTGTACGAAGTAGGACTCCGTCATGGCCCCAATAGATTTGGTGATCAAAGCGTTGGATATCGTATGCTTTACGTACTGAGTGAGAGATGTGAGGATGATTGCTATGTTTGACGTTTGCTATCACCATGACACGCACACTCCCATTTTATACTCTATGTTAGTATTACCTTAGAGTATTGTACATCTTGTTGTGCTAACTCTTTGGTTGCAGGTCCAGGTCAGGTATGATTATTTATACCTATTATAGCTTTATTTAGTTATTTAGAATTGCTATCTCTCACACCAGACTTTCGTCTGACCCAGAGTTTTATGTCTCTTCTTATTACTCCAGGTGATCCTAAATGAGCAGACTAAAGACAGGATAGGTGATTATGCACGAGTAGCTGTCCGAAGACGAGCAGGAGGCTTCCACGTACTATATATATATATATTCTCCCTGTGTTGTTGTTGGTCACTATTTTAGGCATTAATAGTGTACCTCTTTTGTTCCCTTTAGTGACAGCATTTTAAAGTTGTAATAACTGGATATGAAGCTGTATTTTGGTTTCTGCTATTCTAATAGATATGGTTTAGTTTCAGCTTATGTACCGTCTCGCCTGTTTTACATCAAGTTATGTTATTATTATATTTTATTCCATGCGATGTGAGATATACTACAGGTTCTTTGGTGATTATTGTTTCAACCCTTTTGACGATCGTCCCGTGCTGGTCAGGCATTGGCATAGCACATTTCAGGAGAAATGTCTGATGGTACAGGGCGGCCATCACAGTTGGTATCAGAGCCTAGGTTGCATAGTTTAACCTAGGGAAAGACATAAGGGAGATATAGTATATGTATATGAGAGCGTGTACTCTAGTTTTCAAAAAACTATATATATACACTATTAGTATATCTAAGGATGAAGTCGAATTGCACTAGCACCACTAAGGAGATGGTTAATCGTTTTCTGTTTACCGATTGTACGATGAGCCGAAATACGAGGAGCACGGTGAGGAACCCCGCATTGTGAGTTGAAGAGGGAGCGGGTTCAGGGTCCAACAATGGGAATGTCCCTGATATAAGGACGATGTTTACTGCCTTCATGCGAGAGATGCTTAGGAATGCTCAGGGAGCAGTTCCTAGTGCTGTTAACGGTGGTGGTGCAGTAGTGCAGGCGCCTGGAGCCGATTTTGCCATGCTTAACAAGGATTATACTAGCCTTGGTGGGAAGCCGTTCCATGGAACGGAATCGGCCACGAAGGTTCAGATTGTCTTGATAGTTTTGAGCACATCTTCAAGGATTTGGGGATCGATGATGCAACGAAGAGAAAGTTAGCATCGCGTCAACTTCAAGGACGGGAAATGAATTGGTGGAATGCCATTAAAGCGGCTACTCCCGAGGATCAAATTACTTGGAATCAGTTTAAGACTCGCTTCAGTGATAACTTTATTCCAGCTGCTCAGAAATCAGAATTGTTTAGGAAATTTTTGGAACTTAAGAAGAATGGTAGGGCAGTCTCGGAATATATTGCTGAATTCGATACCTTATCGAAATATGGATTATCTCTTATCGATACTGCCGAGAAGAAGAACGAGAAGTTCATAACTGGCTTAGATGAGTACTTGGGGGAAAGACTTATAAACCATATCGATGAGACCTTCGAATTTATTGTGGGAAAGGCATTGAGATCAGAGAGCCATTACCCTAAGTCGAAGACCGAGGTTGCTATTGCATCTGCAGGGGATCCAAAACTGCAGGCAAGCGATGAAGGCAATAAGAATCCCATAATAACAGAAAATAGAACCAAACCAAGGATGGTAAGAAAAAGAAGAATAATAAATACATCTAGTGCTTTAACTATGGCAAGAAGGGTCACAATGCCAGAGATTGTCGAGCAAAGCCAGGGGAAAGGAATTGCTTCAACTGTGACCAAGTGGGACATTTCAAGAATAAATGTCCACAACCCCCTAAGTAGAAGTAGATCGTGAAAGCATACACTATCAATGTTGTTCCTTCCTCGTCGAATGGCCCAACTGTGGCGGAGAAGGGAAAGGGTGTCGTTATTCAAGGTATGCTTTCTATTTATGATGTTCCTGTTCGGGTATTGTATGATACCGGGGCTTCCCATTCCTTCATGTCTAGTGACCTGGTAGATAGGTTGGACTTGGAACCCGAGATTGTCGATAGACCCTTATTTGTGACGAACACAATCGGTGGTTCGACTAGCCTTTGTATGATTTGTTGTGATTTGGTCTTATCGAGTCATGGATGCATGTTTGCTTGTGATTGCTTTGTTTTGGGCTATACTAGGTTTGGCATTATTTTATTAGTCAATTGGCTCTAAAGGTATGGGGTGGTGGTAGACTGTGAGGGGTCTTCGGTGACCATTAGAGAGGATGATGGGCGGAGGGTGGTATTGGGTTGCCAACCTAGTGATGGGGTGATGGCTAGTTTCCTAAATTCTCTCGACATCCCGCATGATGACTTATCAGATGTGCCTATTGCTGGCGAGTATCCAGACATCTTTGAGGGAGTGACCAGAATTCCACCACACCCAAAGATCGAGTTTCGGATTGATTTAGTGGAAGATGCCAGACCTATAGTGATGCCTCTTTGTCGTGTGGCACCAAGGGAGCAGCGAAAGCTCGATGTACAAGTAGGTGATCTTTTGAAGAAGGGACTTATTCAAATGAGTGTTTCCGAGTGGGGAGCACCAGTTGTACTTGCTACCAAGGCCGATGGTTCCCTTCAATTATGGATGGACTACCGCGAGTTGAATAATGTGACTAGAAAGAATAAGTATCCTCTTCCACGGATAGATGATTTGTTTGATCAGCTGAATGGAGCAAGAGTGTTTTCCCAGTTAGATTTCGCGACAGGATTTCATCAGCTCCGAGTAGCAGCTGAGAGTTTATCTAAAACGGCATTTCGGACGCCGTATGGATTCTATGAGTGGTTGGTTATGCCATCCGGGTTGACCAATGCACCAGCATATTTTGTGGATCTTATGAATAGGGTTTTCAGAGATCAATTAAATAAGTTTGTTCTTGTGTTTATGGGTGATATCTTGGTTTACTCGAGGACAGAGGAAGAAGAACACAAGGAACATTTGAGGACAGTGATGGAGGTCTTGAGGAAACACCAATTGAAAGCAAAATTTTCTAAGTGTCACTTCTGGTGGAGGGAAGTGATATTCTTGGGCTTGTTGTTTCAGAGAATGGTATTGCCGTGGATCCTGCAAAGGTGGCTACGGTGCAAGATTAGTCTACGCCTAAGAATGCAAGGGACGTGAGAAGTTTCTTTGGGTTAGCTGGATATTATCGTAAGTTTATCCAAGACTTCTCAAAGATAGCGGCATAGTTAACTCAGTTGACCAAGAAGAATCAAGCTTTTGCTTGGGACGAAAGGAGTGAGAATGCATTTAAGAGTCTACAGGAGAAGCTAATGTGTGAACCAATGTTAGTTATTCCTAAGGGGAACAAAGAGATGACGGTATACACGGATGCCTGTGGTATCGGACTAGGTGTTGTACTGTTGCAAGGGGGTAGGGTTGTAGCTTATGCTGGTCGGCAACTGAAACTACATGAGAAAAGACATCCTACCCATGATTGGGAATTGGCAGCGATTGTGTTCGCGTTGAAGATGTTGAGACACTATCTTTTGGGAGAAAGATTCGAGCAGTTTACCGATCATAAGTCATTAAAATATATTTTCTCTCAAAAGGATTCAAATCTTCGTCAGCATAGATGGTTAGAGTTCCTGGCTTCATATGATTTTAATATCACATACACATCCGGGAAGGGCAATGTGGTAGCTAATGCATTGAGCAGGAGACATTCCTGTTTAAGGGCTATGTTTTTGGAATGGAAGCAACTGGAGTATATTGTGGGATATGATTTCAGACCTAAGTGTGAATTAGATCCAGAGATGTTAGCAAGTTTGACGATCATACCGACTCTGATTTAGTGGATTGGTTCTAGTCAGAGGGACGATCCTAACCTGTTGGAAATCATTTCCAAGTTAGAGATGGGTATTGACAGTGAGGAAATGAACAAGTATGGACTTGATAGAGAAGGATGGCTACAAAAGAATGGGAGACTGGTTGTACCCAATGTTAATGGATTGAGAGATGAAGTGCTTAGAGAGTGTCATCACTTGAGACTGACTATACATCTCGGTGGTAATAAAATGTATCGAGACATGAAGCAGACCTATTACTAGGAAGGGATGAAGAGAGACGTTGGGAAGTTTATATCCAAGTGCATAAACTGCCAGTTAGATAAAGCCGAGCAAAAGAAGCCTAGTGGTTTGCTACAACCGTTGGAAATTCCCGAATGGAAATGGGAACAAGTATCAATGGATTTCATTGATGGTTTACCAAGGACTAGATCGGGTCATGATGGTATTTGGGTGATTGTGGATCGATTGACCAAAACTGCAAGGGTTATATCGGTCAAGTCGAATAGGACGGCAGCTAAGTTAGCGGAATTGTATATGAAGTGGGTAGTGAGATTTCATGGAGTACCTAAAGGTATTATAAGTGACCGAAATCCATTATTTACTAGTGGTTTTTGGAAGAGCTTACAAGAGGCCTTAGCGTCAGACTTACATCACAGTACCGCGTATCATCCTCAAACCGACGGTCAAACAGAGAGGGTGAATCATGTATTAGAGGATCTCTTGAGAGCTTGTATACTGGATTTTGGAGGGTCTTGGGATGACCATTTGCATCTGGTTGAGTTCGCATATAATAATAGTTATCAGTCCAGTATTGGTATGGATCCTTTTGAAGCTTTGTATGGAAGACCGTGCAACTCACCATCATGTTAGTTTGAAACAGGTGAGAAATTTGTGCTTGGACCAGATGTAATAAGAGAAACTTCTGATAAGATCAAGGTTATCCAATAGCGAATGAAGGCTGCACAAGATAGGCAGAAGAGTTATGTTGATAAAAGACGAAGAGATTTGAAATTCTCAGTTGATGACTTGGTATTTGTCAAGATCTCTCCGTTGAAGAGTGTGATTCGATTTGGTAGGAGAGATAAGTTGGCACCAAAATTTGTTGCTCCATATCCAATTCTCGAACAAGTTGGGAATTTAGCGTATAAAGTTGGATTACCTGACAAGATGGCGGGAGTGCACAACGTATTTCATGTTTCTCAGTTAAGGAAGTTCGTGCACGATTCTGATATAACTATTTCACCTGATCAGTTGGATGATATCGAGGTAGAATCCAAGGCAGTTGGAAGCCGCAGAACGATTCGTATTGTCGGACACAATACGAAACAACTTCGAAGGAAGACGCTGAAACTGCTTAAGGTCCAGTGGGGCGATAATGAGAATGACTGTACTTGGGAAACTGAGGAGAGCATAAGGAAATCGTATCAAGAGCTCCTTACCTGGTAAGATTTTGATCGCAATATAGTTATTCCCTTGTTAGTAAACTACATGACAGGACAGATTTGTTGTGTTTATTATTGTTGACGACCAAAAATGTCGCAAACACCAAAGATTCCTAATTACTAGGAATTATAAATATGGTCGCATAGACAAGAACATATTATAGAACATAAACAGTAAATAACACAAGAGATTATAGTGGTTCGGCCTCAGTGAGGGCCTACGTCCACTTTGAAGAGTTGTGGGAATTTTATTGATCACTTGAAAGATTACAAGGTTGAGATCCTCTCATTACATTAATTGACTATGATATATGAAGCTACAATAGTCATATTTGCAGGAAATAGTAAAATGGACAAGTTTGCCCTTCCTCTTCCTCAAAGAGGAGATGCCATTAATGAAGCTTTATGGAGGTCTCAAAGCCCATGAATCTCTCCCTTTTGAAGTGTGAGGCCATGGGGTATATATAGGAAGTGGTTAGGTAGGAGTAGGTAGACATGGGGACCATCTTCAAGAAATTCGCGCCTCCAACTGTCGACCACCAGAAATTCGTACCTGGGTGGAGGTACGAAATTTCGCACCAGCCAGGTGCGAAATTTCGCAACTCCTAGGTATGAAATTTCATACCTGCTAGGTACGAAATTTCGAACCTTGTCAGGGTGCGAAGTTGATTTAGAGGAGATGTGGTCGGGGTTCGTTGGCGCGATCTCCTTCGGTCTTCCTCCTGGATTTCCCGAGTTTTTCCCTTGGCCCCGGCTTCACGCGATGAGTTGATTCGAGCGTGTCTTGAGTACTTTTGGTAACCGGACCAAAAGGCCGGTTAACATTTGCCCCCCAAAGTACATCTCGTCTTGACATGATGTGCTTTGGAATTAAGGTTGGGATGATAGTTGGGTTGCGGATTTATCCTGCAAATCGTAGGAAAAAATATGTTTGTTAGCGGGCTCGCCCGTTGGGGGAAGGCGGGCGAGTCGCTGTTAGTTTGGTGTTGTGCTCGCGTCGCTAGGTGTTCGCGCGACGTCGTTATCGCGCGTTTTTGGCGTGCTTTGTGGGGAATGTGCGCACACGAGCGCGAGGGTCGAATTTTTTTTTTTTAGGTACGAAATTCCGAACCACTTGGGTTCGAAATTTCAAACCACAGAGGTTCGAGTCTTCAGTCTGTGGTGGCTCGAAACTTCGAGCTGCTAGGCTCGAAAGTTCGAGCCCGTAGGCTCGAAATTTCGAGCCTAGGGTCGAAATACGAAGGGACTTTTTTCTTTTTATTATAAATAGGCCCCCCTCTTTCACTTTTCTTCTATCTTACGCCGTTATTCTGAAAGTTACGATCCTCGACCCTTCGACTAAAAGGAGAATTTTTTGGGTAATGAACTTGGTCGACGGAGGGAAAGGAGAAGGGAGGTCGAGGTGCGACGGCTGGAGAAGGCTCAAGGCCTCGAGCCTGAGGTGCAAGGTTCGGAGTCTCGAACCTGATGGGGACTGAACCTTCGAACCCTATGGGGTTCGACGTTCCCGAACCCTGATGGGTTCGAGACTTCGACCCTATGAGGTTCAGATTCTCGAACCTCGAGGGTTTGGACTTTCGACCCTCGGGGGTTCGGATTCTCGAACCTCGAGGGTTCGTATCTTCGACCCCCCGGGGTACGAATTTTCGAACCTCGAGGGTTCGGATCTTCGACCCCCTGGGTTTGAATTTTCGAACCTAGGTGGTTCGAGTTTTTCGAGCCCCAGGGGTTTGAATTTCCAAGAGGCCCGAGTTTGGACCTTTGATCCTTAGAGGTTTGAACCTTCTAGCCCGGGGGAGAGTCTGAGTGTATTGCCTCGGCCAGACGTCGGCTTTTGTCACTTCGGACTTTGATTTCCTGACTGCCTTCCCCTGGACTCATTTACTATCTGTTTGATTTTATGAACATACCAATGCGCATATTTGACAACCGCATGGACTGGAACTTAAAATTTTCACATAGGGTAGAGCATATATCTGGACTGTGACTGGACTGTCATGATTCTTTAGAGTTCCTATGCATATTCTCATTCTTTGCATGATACCGCACACACTTGTTAATCTTTACCAACACGAGGGGTACAGGTTATTTCACTGTGATGTCTAACTATGGTATATTAAAGTATAGCAAGCCATGTAAACAAGGACACAAACTATAAAACTTCGGGGAGCTGAGGCTTTCCCACGATCGTCTCATACTTCTGATTCTTCGAACAACACTAGCTCCATAAGCAGTGAGCCTGAGACTACCGAGGGGTCAGTTCCTTCCCACTCGGGGAGCTCGCCTGAGGTGTCGGAGCATGGGGAAGATGTTGAAAGGCTACATTCTCCAGTCGTATATGCGGAGATAGAGAACGTGTATATTATGGGTGGCGACAAGCTGCCTGCCCCAGTGGCTCCGGACATGCTACCTGACACTGTTATTTTGGACAATCCACCGGATTCAGTACCCTCACGCATGGATGTCACGGTAGTTAATAAGATGTCGTTGTTGTTTGGCATCCCGGAGGGAGATGCTCATGCCCCAGGAGCGGGCGAAAGGGCCCATGCACCACCCGAGGGTCTTACTGCTTGGAATCGACATGCTTGCAGTGTGGGGTGCGTGCCCCCGGCCAATGATTTTATTCGGGAAATGTTATTGTATTTCCACCTTGCCCCTTCACAGTTACATCCGAACGCTTACTCCGCGCTCTTGGGTACTTGCGTTCTTTTTCGGGAGTTTCTACGCCGGGATCCTACCAGAGAGGATATTCGGTATCTGTTTCATTTTAGGCGATCAACTGGTGGTTCGTCCTCCCAATGGTTCTTGGAGGCGCCTACGACTACAAGATTCTTTGTTGGAAAGTGGCCTAGACCGTATGTAATTAAGCATGATTGGTTCTTCGTTCGCTTCCCTCCCGGGTTTGCGAGGAGGTGGATACAAGGAAGTGAGTATCTTCAATCTCTTCTTATAACGTTTTCGGGTTTTGAGTCTCACTGTTTTCGGGTTATGACAGGAAATCCTGTGGCGCCTACTGGTGATGTGTATCAGCAACGTCTTGACGCCCTACGATAAATTCCTGAATCCTCTTGTAAGACGGATGATGTGGTAGATCAGGACCGCCTTCGGCATGTTGGGTTTCTTTCAGCCGGTCAAGCCATACTTAGGCCCGCCGTGGCTGGTGGCGTGTTAAGAGAGAGGACGATGGAAGCCTCCACTGCTTCTTCTCTGAAAAGGAAAACAACCCCTACCAAGATCGGGCCGAAAAATGTCATTAAGTTCCACGAAGGTGTCGGAGGTAGCAAAGCTGGTAGCGCAGAGACGGTTGCTCGGGATGAGGGACTTATTGACGCTTCTATCCCGCCCCCGATGTGAGGGGTGGGAGAAGAAGCATCGGATAGTCCTCACTCTCCTGTGATTCTCTAGAAGCTACTGCTTCCCTCGAGAAAGCGGATCAGTTTGTTGATCTAGGCATGGTTCCTATGGAATTGTCTCTGTGGCCGAGCGCAGCTAGTATGGAAGATCTAGCTCGTGCCGCAGAAGGGCAATCTCCCTCGGTTGGGGGACAATCTGGTCTGTTGAGAGAGCACTTAGGGCATACACTTATACACATCACATTGCATAGAAGAGTGTCTGTGTGTACCGTTTGACTGATTTCGCTTCATTTCTTTGACAGGTGACATGGCCAGAGGAAGTGGAGGACAAGGTCGTGGAGACCACCATCGCCCCGAGAGTGCTTTTCTTAGCTCCTTCAGGAGGGGAGCTAGCTTATACGGCAATGTTCCGCCCCCACGGGGTCACGGCAACGGAAGTCGTCATCAGGATTGGCCTCAACCTTCTACGACCCCTCCCCCTCCTCCTTCAGTTCGGGTGCGAGGAGGAGATTCGCGGCTTGATCTAGGAGGGTCAATTCGTACGTCATCAACAACTCCGCCCATTGCTGCTTCCTCGGCTCCCGTTCAAACCTCAAAGGGGAGGGAGTCACCGCTCGCCCAGCCGAGGCCGGACAAGGCGCCTATCATAGAGACACAAGATCTGATGGAATCAGGAGTCCGCGACCTGCCCATTGAGGAGAGGAGGGCATTTGTGAAACACCACTTCCCGAGGTTATACCTTAACGAGTTATGGTTCATTCCTGAGCTTCGTCCTGCTCCTGATAGGGAAACCGGAGAGGTGTGGCAGCATGTGAAGGCCGCGTATCGTCATGCCGATGTGCTTACCAAGTACTCCCATCAATTGTCAGATCTGATCAGGAAGAAGAATCAGGAACTCGCTAATCGGCAATCGACTATTGACGCTGGACAGGCTTCCATCGCCAATCTGAACGCGGAAATAGGTAGGTTTTCTGATTCGTTCCAAGGCTTGTTTGCCTCTTACTTCTCAGCATTGCTAATTTGCGGGGTATGTTGCTTTCAGCTGGGGTGAAGCGTTAGTATGAGGAGCTTAAGAGGGTGACTGACCATTCTTGCTCTGTTCTGAAGGAAATCATAACTGACTTAACAACTTAGAATAATATCTTGAAGATGGAAAAGGCCGAGGTGGACCAGGTTTGCGCCGAATTAAGGCGAGATAACGCGTAGGTCTTGCGGCTTCAGGAGGACAACCGAACTTTGAGAGCGGAGAATGCCCGCCTGACGCGGGAGCTTGAGGAGGCGAAGAGAGCGAAGGAGGATGCGAAAGCCAGTAACCAGGAGGTGTTAACTGCTGCCGAGGGACTGAAGGCTGAACGTTTGAGAGAGGTGGAGCGCTTAAGAGATGAGCTAGTGGACGTAGAGTACCAGGCAAAGTCGTTCGTGGAGGGAGATATTAAGGACATGCTTGTTAAAGTCCTAAGGTTCTGTGGGATTTCTTGGATGGATGAATACTCCCGTGAGCTAGCTCGAACCTGGGAGAGGCTGGTTCCGTACGAAGCCTTCTTGCGTGGAGCAGAGGTTGGTGCCTTAGACGAGCTGCAACTTAAAATTGACCTGTTGACCGCGGAGGAGCGGGAGGAGTTGGAAAAGGGAAGGAAATTGTTGTTGGAGGACGCAGAGAGGGAAAGGCTGGAGAGGCTTGCTGTTGAAAAAGGGAAGTTGGCAATGACTGAGAGTGTTGTGGTAGCAGAGACTTTTGCGGAGGGAAGCTCCTATCGATCGCCAGTCCCTGGATTGGATATTGTGGGTGAGCCGGCAGGTTTGACTCAGGTTTCGGCCGAGCATAATCTGGGGTCGAAAGAGACTGAACTTACATTGCCCGCTGCTTCGGGTGCCCCTTCTGTTCTTCCTACGCCTACCTTGACCAGAGGTAAATTCTCCTTACAACGCATCCCAGAGGATGATGTGGTTACCAAATTTGCGGACTAAAAAGTTGTGTTTTCATTGTTTAGTCTCCCCTGGATTAACCATGACATTGGATCTGACCCCCGTTATTCCCGAAGTGACTGAGTCTGGGCCAGGACTTGAGGGGATTCAGTTCGGAGAGAGCGGGGATCATCTTGACACCCTCTCGGGGATAAGGGTAACACCCAGCCTCTACGAAAGCCTTGTTAATGAAGGAGAGGAGGTAGATGGGCGGAGTGCCCGAGGTCCGGTGGAGGCCGATGTGTCCTCGATAGCCGCCATGGTGGATGCGCAAAAAGCTAAGATGGTGGTCAAAAGCGAGGAGCTGGAGGAAAAATGGAGGCAGGAGGAAGCGACCAGGCCGGAGGTCATAGCCAAGACCAGGGAGGATGTTGTAACGCGGGCTGCCGCGACCATTGCTCAGAGGAAGGCTAATGATGAAGCGAAAAAGAAGAGGGCGGCAGACGAGAGGTGGCTCTCGGCTTCTCATGGGTCAAACACCTCCCAAAGGAGCCAAAGCGGGAAAGGTGGGTCTGGAAAGAAAAGACCTAGCTCCAAGGATAAGTCGTCGAGTGCCGAGTCTGCGAGGAAGAAGCACAAAGACAAAAAGAAGCATGGTTAGCGTTAGTTGCTTACGTATAAGTTTAGCGGTCATTTTGGTAATGTAGGCCGGTAGTTTACGCGAGTTCGGCCCTCGCTTTTGGTTTTCCAAGACGTGGTGTGGTTCTCATGTACACCCTGTCATTAAAAAGAAAAGATATTAGTTACGCAGTGGGTTGTAACGTGTGTGTGTTGTAATGAAACATGAATTAGTAAAGATCGCATTTGGTGTTAAATGTTCGGATGTTCTTCCCATGTTTTCGGGCATCCCGTACTTGCTAGGCTTACTTATCGTTACACTTAACAAAAAAGCGATTGTGAGTTCCGCGCCCTGGGTTGAACATCCCAGGGGGGTGATAGTGTACCGCGCTCTGGGTCATGGTTCAAGAGGAGTGTGATAGAGTACAGCGCTCTGGATTGTGGTTCCAAAGAGGTGAGACAGTGCGTAGGCTTCTAGTAGGTTTCCCTCAACTCAGGAAACCCGTAGTTGGTGAAGCCAGGCTTGAACGTCTGTTGTTCTTTCTTGGGTTTCCCGGGGTTAACCCCAAGAGTAGCGAAGGTGCGTGACGTCGCGTTGTGCGGTCTGTCCGGTGTAGGCTCCCCCGTCGTTCATCGGGTTGAGGCGAGCCTGTAGGCGTCGTCGTTCGCCAGGAAAGAGAATCCAGGATCATCAGCCCGTAGAGTCCGATCGTGGCCATGGGCTACCCCTTAGCCTTGAGAGTTTCGGGGAAGAGACGATTTAAGGTCGGTCTCGGTGCTGCGCCAAGATTCGACCATCACCCGTAGTTCGGGGGGAGTTTGTATCGCCCCGTCTGGCTGTTGGGTGGTTGAACGATTTATCCTCAGCCTTGGCGTTGGGCCTAGGTTCGAGTTAGAGGTTATTTATACTCGGCCACGCCGCGGGCCGGCGACTCGAGTAGCGTAGCCAGCTCCCATGCTCGGACTGCCGGTTGGTGCCAATATGGTTAGACTGCAAGGTTAGCTCGTGGACCGGAAGACAGTGTCGGCCCCCGTACGAGGGGTCGACACAACGGTCGGTGGTTTACACGGAAGCGAGCTGTTAGGGTTAATTAAACATGTCACACGAGGAGTAAACATAGAATAAAGAGGTAGGAAGCTGAACACCATTTCCATTAATAACGTTTGGCATGAATAGCCTTTACAATGCCTTGAATTGCTAGAAAACCAAACATCGCTGAAAAGCGTATATAACGATGTACTAAATTATGTGAAGTAACGGCGGAGATGTTCTCTGTTCCAAGCCCTTGGTAGTTCGGCTCCGTCCACGGTTGCTAGCTTGAAAGTTTCGTCACTGAGCCTTCGTGTAATAGAGTATGGGCCTTCCCAACGAGGAGAGAGGCCTATCGGAGGAGGGAATACCCGCTTTAGGACGAGGTCGGCGATGTTGAGGTCCTTGTGGCGGACCCAAGAGTTGAAGTACCGGGCGACACGTTGTCGTTGGGCAGTTGCTCGTAGATCGACTTCATTCCTTTTCTCTTCTAGTAAGTCGAGTGATCCTATAAGTAAATCCTGGTTCGTCTTTGGATCGAAGTAGGTGACTCGGTGAGATTGAAGCTCGATCTCGATGGGGATGACGGCTTCGAACCCGTAGGAGAGGGCGAAGGGTGTGTGCCCGGTTGCTGTCTTGTGGGTGGTCCGGTAGGCCCAAAGGGCTAAAGGAAGTTCGTCTGCCCACATGCCCCCGGCCTTCTCGAGGCACTTCTTGATAATGGACTTGATAACTTTGTTAACTGCCTCAACTTACCTGTTGGCCTGGGGGTGTGCTACAGCCGAGAACCTCTTTTCGATGCTGTGCCGCTGACAGAAGGATTTGAACTCTGCACTCTCGAATTGAGTGCCATTGTCTGAAATGATGGCCTAAGGCACCCCGTATCGGGTGATGATGTTGCGTGCCACGAAGTTGATCATTTTCTTGGTAGTGATAGTGGCGAGGGCTACGGCCTCGGCCCATTTGGTAAAATAATCGATGGCGACGACAACGTATCGTGCCCCACCTCTGGGCATAGGAAGAGTCCCAATGATGTTGATCCCCCACATGGCGAATGGCCATGGGCTGGTCATTTGTGTCAGTTCTGTTGGCGGGTCTCTTGGAATCTTCGAGAAGCGTTGGCATTTGTCGCACTTGCGGGCGTAATCAATGGCATCTTGGTCGAGTGTGGGCCAGTAATAGCCGTGTCGGAGTATCTTCCTGGCCAAGGTTTTCCCACCGGTGTGATCACCGCATTCTCCTTCATGTATGCTGACTAGGATCTTGATGGCTTCATCATGGGCCGCTCATCTAGGTAGGAGGACAGAGAAGCCTCTCGATAGAGTATCCCGTCCATAAGGAGATAGCACGTTGACTGGAGGGTGAGCGCTCTCTTTTCTTTGCGGCCTTCTGGGAGGATACCCTGTTGTAGTTAGTTTCGTATTGGCGTAATCCATGACTCTGGCTCGGGTCCGACGCTCATGGCCGTACTGGTTTGTGTTGGCTTAGTGCTGGGGGAGTTGAGTACCTCGAAGGGGCGAAGCCCAACAGTTACGGGTCTTCAGAACTTACTAATCGGGCCAGTGAGTCGGCCCTTTCATTTTTCTCTAGCGAAATATAAGTGATAAAGAAATGATCGAAGTGAGCGAGTAGTTCCTGAACTTGGGCTAGGTATAGGGCAAGTCGTTCCCCCTTTGTTTGGTACACTTATTTTACTTGACGCACGACAAGCTGTGAATCGGAGAAACTCTGAATGATATTCAGCTTGAGTTCAGTTGCGATTCTTAGTCCGGCTATCAGCGCCTCATATTCTGCATCGTTGCTGGTAGCGGGGAAATTTAGCTTTAGAGCGTAGTGTATTGAGCGTCCCTCGGGAGTAATGAGTACAATGCCGGCTCCCGAGCACTTGTCGTTGGAGGACCCGTCCACAAATATCTTCCATGTGTCGCCGGGGGCCTCGGTGTCCTCTGGAGAAGCTTCCTCGGGGGCTGTGAACTCTACTATGAAGTCGGCGAGGGCTTGTCCGAGGATGGCTCGACGAGGAATGAATGTTATCTCGAACTGGCTTAGTTCCATGCTCCACTTTATCATTCGACCAGATGACTCGGGTCGTTGTTGGATTGGGGGCAGTGGTTGGTCGGTGAAGACTTTTATAGGATGAGCCTGGAAATATGGCCGGAGCTTCCGGGAGGAAACTAGTAAGCAGAATGCCAGCTTTTCGAGCTTTGGGTAGTTCTTTTCTGCCCCCGTCAATCGCTTACTGATGTAGTAGACAGGCCGTTGAATGCGATCTTCAAGTCGTATTAGCGCTGAGCTGATTGCCTCGGTAGAAACAGCCAAGTAAACGTATAAGTCTTCATGGTCTACCGGTTTAGACCAGATGGGTGGTCGCTCTAAATGGCCCAGGAGTTCCTTGAATGCGGAAACGCACTCAGGGGTCCACTCGAAGTTGCGCTTCCCCATTCAAAGTAAATCGAAGAAAGGAATGCACTTGTCGATAGCCTTTGAGATGAATCGACTTAGAGCGGCAACCTTTTCGTTTAAACTTTGAACATCTTTGATGTTTTCAGGGACTTGGATGTCCCGAATGGCTTGTATTTTCTCGGGATTAGCTTCGATGCCCCGGGCGTTGACGATGAAACCTAGAAACTTTCCTGAGGCTACGCCAAAGGAACATTTTAAAGGGTTAATTTTCATGTCGTAATGGCGGAGAACATCGAACATTTCATAAAGGTCGTGGATGTGGTCGCTAGACATTTTTGATTTAACTAGCATGTCGTCCACGTACACTTCCATGGATTTCCCGATTTGATTTTTGAAGAGACGATTAACCATCCGCTGATAGGTGGCACTGGCATTCTTGAGGCCGAAAGGCATGACGCTGTAGCAATAAAGTCTGCGATTGGTTATGAAGGAGGTGTGGTCCTGGTCGCGGAGATTCATCGGAATCTGGTTGTAACCGGAGTGCGCGTCCATGAAAGATAGCAATTGGTATTCGGCGGTCGAATCGACAAGCCGATCAATTTTTGGGAGCGGGAAGTTGTCCTTGGGACACGCCGTGTTTAAATCTGAAAAGTCGACACACGTTCGCCATTTACCATTGGCCTTCTTGACTAGGACCGGATTGGAAACTCATTCGGGGTAGTCAGCTTCGCGAATGAAGTTGTTGTTTAGAAGGCGATCTACCTCTTCTTCGAGGGCCTTGGATATGTCGGGTCCTAGGAAGCGGCGCTTTCGTTTGACTGGAGGCATCATAAGGTCTATGCTTAAAGAGTGGCAAGCGATTGCCAGACCTATACCTTTCATGTCCGAATGAGTCCACGCGAATACGTCCAGATTAGCTTTCAGGAAATCCACGAGGTCATCTTTGACTGCTGGGTGAAGGTGTGATCCTATATTTAATACTCGTGATGGATCGCCGAGAATGACGGGTACGTCAATTGTGGGTTCGACTGGAGTAGGTCTCTCGCACTCGGGCTCTTCGTCTTTCCTTGGATCGAGATCATCGGAAAGACGGGAGTGGCGTCTGAGCCATGGCCCAGACGACGATGGTTGCTATGCGGAGGCGGTCTTGGCGCAAAAGGCTACGGGCGCTTCTTTGCCCTTGTCCTTGTTGCGTGCGTTCTTCCATTCTATTGCATAACATTCTCTAGCATTGACTTGATTGCCTCTGACCGTTCCGATCCCGTTTTATGTTTGAAATTTCCTAAGAAGGGACCACGGCCATAGGCAGACGCGGAATTCTGCGAGGAATGGACGCCCAAGGAAGGCGTTATATGGCGAGGTGATGTCGATGACCATGAAGGTGAGGGTGCGGACCCAGCTCCGATTCCCCGTACCAAGTTCGGTAGGTAAGTCGATAACTCCTACCGGATAGCTAGATGCCCCATTAAAGCCGTGGATCGTGGAGCGGCATGGTTTGAGATCTCTCTCCTCAAACTTCATTTGGTCATAGGCGACTTTGAAAATAATGTTGACCGAGCTCCCTGAATCGACCAATATTTTTCAAACAGTTGCAACGCCAATTTGGGCAGTGATAACCAAAGGATCGGTGGTTGGGATTTCAACTCCCATGGACTCTCTTCCATTGAAGGTAATGTCGTCTCACATGGTTTTTCGGAGCTTGGCCGGGATAGACTCTTCGGGATCAGAGCAAGCCTCGTGGGTTGCATGTTTAATAGAGCCCACATATTCCTCCATCTTTCGGAAGCTGTCATGCGTAGGGCTCGGTCCGCCGCATATGGTATTGATCACGATTCCCCGCCTTGCGTTAGACGGTCCTGGGGCTGTCTTGGCGGCCGTTTGAGGAGTTGGTACTGGAGGCTTTGGATTGGTTTTGGGAGGAAAGGGCTCTTTCATGTACTGTTCAAGCCGCTTTTCTCGGATAAGCTTTTCGATTGCATCCCTTAGCTGGCGGCATTCTTTTGTGTTATGCCCATACATATCATGATATCGGCAGTATCTTCCCTAGTTCTTCTCGGCATCGGTTGACTCCCTGACGCGGGGTTTCTCGTAGGGCAAAGTGTTATATATCTCAAGGTAGATAGTTTCTGAATCTTCGTTCAGCAGAGTGTATGTCTCATAAGATTGGTATGGGCCGGGCTTCCTTGGTTCGGTCTGTACCTGATTGTTACCCCGGACACCTTGCCCCCCCAGTATTTGGTCTATGCCTGAGGGATCCTGCCCCTGCGTTTGGATTGGAGGGGCCTCCTGCTTCTCGCCCCTTTGGACGGTTATTAGCGGTGTCCGCTCGAGGGATGTTGGGACGACTGATTTCGGAGACGCGGTTCTGTCTCGCTTCTTCTTGGCATAGGAACTGCCCCGCTTTTTCATAGAAAGCATCGAGGCTCTTTGGTTGTTTTCGGTCAATCCATGCCCCAAATTCAAAAGTTGGAAGGACGCCCTTGGCTAGTTGGAAGAGGATGGTGCACGGATCCGGGTCCTCGACCTCGGCTAGGGCAATGTTGAACCTGGAAAGGTAGCTTTTGAGCGACTCCGTGGCCCCTTGGTATAAGTTGGAGAGGGTGAGGGCGTTCTTCGGAGTCGGGATATGCATTCGGAATTGCTTGACTAATTTCATCGCTAATTGGCCGAAGTTGTTGATGGAGTCAAGCGGAAGGCGGGAAAACCACAATAGGGCGGTTCCTTAAAGGAAAACTGGAAAGCATTTGCACTTGACTGGATCGTCGCCTCTGCTTGAGTCCATTTGCCATTCATAATGATTTAAGAAAGCACAAGGATCAGTGGTGCCGTCGTAGAGCGGCATTTGTGGCATGTTGAAACGTTGCGACCATTCAGCTTCTTAACTCTTCGAGTGAAAGGGTTGCGCCTAATGTGCGCTTCCCATGAATCATGCAAATTCCCTCGCATCTCCCTCATTATCCTTCGGACCATGTCGGGAAGGTAGGTCAGATGAGGGTCCGCCATTGGGACCCATGGGCTATGGCGGGGTTCTGGAGTTCGGGTGAGAGGACGTCTTCTATGGTGGATGTCCGGGCTATTTTCTGCCATTTCCTCGACATCTATAACGGGATCCGCGTGTGCATGTGGGCGTGGGGCGCATGGATCCTGTTCTGGATATGCTGGGGCCGCCATATTAGTTGGTTTGTTGTTTCAGCGGCCGGCCGTTGGGTCTTGTCGAGGAGGAGGTTGATTAGTAGGAGCGGGTCCGTCATTGATGACTAAGCGAGAGCGGTCTCGATATTGGGTGCCCCTGCTATAGGTGACAGTGGTACGGTCTCCGTTGCCGTTGGCATACCCATTGCCATTGCCGTTGTCGAGGGCATTTGTTCGGACGGCGACGTTGTTGATGAGGCTAAACCTCCTTCTATGGTGTGGGCCCCTCGACTCGGAAGAGGAAGTTTCCGATGTTGGTGGTCGAGGTCGGGCATTGTTCCGAGCTAATTGTAGTCGAGCGACGACGCGCTGACTTTCTTGGAGTTGTCGCATAAGGTCAATGTTAATCCTTAGCGCTTGGTTAAGCTCGACAGCCGTACTCTCGTACCTTTCATTAAGCGTGCGGATTTGCGCTTGGGTTACGGGCGCTTCGGGGTCCGCAATTGGAGGTTCATTTTCATTAGTGACTGGGATGTCTGCCGGTGGAGGTGGATGAGATGTACCGGCCTTGGCAGTGGCTGAGGAGCCGATCATTGCGTTCTTTGACTTTTTTACCATCGTAAGCGGACTCGACGGTAGGTTAGGCAAGGAACCTTTAGCTCGTCGAAGTCGAGATGGTAATGTGCGAGAAAGACGCAATATCCGAGTTTTCTCGGTGAAAGCACCAAATGTTGACGACCAAAAATGTCGCAAACACCAAAGATTCCTAATTACTACGAATTATAAATATGGTCGCATAGACAAGACCATATTATAGAACATAAACAGTAAATAACACAAGAGATTTATAGTAATTCGGCCTAAGTGAGGGCCTACGTCCACTTTGAAGAGTTGTAGGAATTTTATTGATCACTTGAAAGATTACAAGGTTGAGATCCTCTCATTACATTCATTGACTATGTTATATGAAGCTACAATAGTCATATTTGCAAGAAATAGTAAAATGGACAAGTTTGCCCTTCTTCTTCCTCGAAGAGGAGATGCCATTAATGAAGCTTTATGGAGGTCTCAAAGCCCTAGAATCTCTCTCTTTTGAAGTGTGAGGCCATGGGGTATTTATAGGAAGTGGTTAGGTAGGGGTTAGGTAGGGGTTAGGTAGGAGTAGGTAGAAATGGGGACCATCTTCAGGAAATTCGCGCCTCCAGCTGTCGGCCACCAGAAATTCATACCTGGGTGGAGGTATGAAATTTCGCACCTGCTAGGTGCGAAGTTGATTTAGAGGGGATGTGGTCGAGGTTCGTTGGCGCGATCCCCTTCGGTCGTCCTCCTGGATTTCCTGAGTTTCTCCCTTGGCCCCAGCTTCACGCGATGAGTTGATTCGAGCGTGTCTTGAGTAGTTTTGGTAACCGGACCAAAAGGCCGGTTAACAATTATGTATGTTTGATTGTATGTAAATGGTTGATAGGCATGCGGGACACCATTGTTTGTTTTTCTTGGTTACGGAATTTCGGAGGCCAAATTTCTTAAGGGGGGAAGAGTGTAACGACCCGCATTCTACGTATCATAGGATCGTAGAATATTTTTTTATTTTCATACGAAGTCATATGGTCGTGTAACTTTAGGAAACGACTATTGGGGTCATTTCCCAAACTCACGATTTTTTCCGAATTTAAATGACCGTTTTGCCCTTGGCGAATCTTGTTTCGCCTATAACTTTTAACTGGTAATGAGTTTTGACCTAAAACCACTTCCATTGGATTCAGATGATGGTTTCTCATTCCGTAGAGTGGTCACATTAATCAAAGGAGCTTACCGTTTAGGACATATGGCTTAAATAAAGTTTGGAAGATGGAAAAACAGCCTAATTAGGCTTAATAGGGTGATTGGCAGCTTGGGCCATAACACATTTCGGGATTAGGGTTATGGGAGGGCTGAAAGGATTTGGAGAATCATCCCCTTTCATTTTTCTAGCCGCCACAAATATTCCTTGAACTCTAGTAATGGCCTTCATCTTCTAAATCTCTCTCTAATCACTTTCTATCACTAATTAAGTAAATCAACATCAAATCAAGCCGTATTAACACCAGATTCGAGGCAGAGCTGCCGCACCACATTGTAATCCGAGACAAACAGTAAAAGTCTCACATCCACCACTAATTATTGGCTAAGGTGAGTGATTAGCATGTTATTCACTAATTATGGCTAACTAGGGATGATTAATGATAATTAGAGAATTAATGACTCAGAAAAATATGGAAAAATATGCATAAATTCTGAAATTATATTTTATGTCGCTGGTATGAATTTGGGTTAATTTGGATTAAGTTTGCTAACCATATAGTTAAACAGGGTTAAGGAAAAAATCATGAATTTGGGTATGTTTGATCTAAAATAGCCTATGTGATTGATGTTTTGACCTTTTTGATTGAACCAATATGTTGCTATTGTTGTTTAGGATGTTTTATGATTGTTTAGCAAAGGTAATGGTTGAAAACACCGTCATATGGTGAGAATAGACGATACAAGCTTGCTGGAAAATGCTAGGAACCCGGTTCGGATCGGATGGGACTAGTCGAACCAAACTGGAGCTTGGCATAGAAAAAGGTCATGGCAAGAAGGAAAGCCACTTGCATAGAGTTGGATTTGGAGTGAGGATCGGATCGGAGCACCGAGCCGAACTGGGATCTGGAGATGAGGAGGAAGCACCGAACCGAACAGACGAAGGTGGACCGAACTGAACAGATGGAGACATAGCCGAACTGAACCGAAGACATATGAACTGAACCAAACAGATGGAGACATAGCCGAACCGAACCGAAGACATACGAACCAAACTTGAGCACCTACCACTACTACGCAATGATGATCGTGAACTCTTCTGAAGACCAACTCCAATTCGACCAAAACCCGAGATGCAAAGGAAGTCCAAATGGGATGTTATCGCTCAAGATCCATATGGGAACCAACGAGTTAACTTCAAGAATTGGGCTTTGCGTTGGGACATGTGCAAAGGATTTATCGATATCTATAGCTTTGGTTTACCATTGAGAGAGGGGGCATGTAGACAAACCAGAACCAGGGCTGTGTGGACTGGTTGGCCCGTAACCTAGAGCCAGGGCTGTGTGGACTTGGTAGGGTTATTGACTATAGACCAGGGCAGTGTGGTCATAGCAATAGTTGCACAGAGTGGGACACCGTCGTGGCCTTAATAGATTTGGTGATCAAAGCGCTGGATATCGTATGCTTTACACACTGAGTGAGAGATGTGAGGATGATTGCTATGTTTGATGTTTGCTATCATCATGAAACGCACACTCCCATTTTATACTTTGTTTTAATGTTACCTTAGAGTATTGTACATCTTGTTGTGCTAACTCTTTGGTTGCAGGTCCAGGTCAAGTATGATTATTTATACCTGTTATAGCTTTATTTAGTTATTTAGATTTTCTATTGCTCACATAAGACTTTCGTTTGACCCAGAGTTTTATGTCTCTTCGTATTACTCTGGGTGCTCCTAAACGAGCAGACTAGGGACTGGTTTGGTGGTTATGCACGAGTAGTTGTCCGGAGACGAGCAAGAGGCTTCCACGTACTATATATATTCTCCATGTGTTGTTGATGGTCACTGCTTTGGGCATTAGTAGTGTACCTCTTTTATTCCCTTTAGAGGCAGTATTTTAAAGTTGTAATAAGTGGATATGAAACTGTATTTTAGTTTCTGCTATTCTGATGGATATGGTTTAGTTTCAGCTTATGTACTGTCTCGCCTGTTTTACATCAAGTTATGTTATTATTATATTTTATTCCATGCGCTGTGAGATATACTTCAGGTTCTTTGGTAATTATTGTTTCAACACTTTTGACGATCGTCCCGTGCTAGTCAGGCATTGGCAACGCACATTTCAGGGGAAATGTCTGATGGTACGGGGCGACCGTCACATGTACACTTCAAAATTTTCTCACAAGGCATGTAAAAATAACAAAGTAGCATGTGATTTCTAGGCATCTTTTTTTCTTTAGGTTATTAAAGCTGCAACATAATAATGCATGGCAAGCATATGTGTAAGGCAGGGCACACTAACAAATTTTTACAGCACAAAATATAGTTTCAAGGAAGGAGAATGGCAATATGTTATCATGTAGCATTTTAATCCTTTAGATTCCATTTATAAAATAAAGTACCACAGACCATCAAATAATGCGACATTCATTTATAAACAGTGCAACATACATTTAGAGATATGAACAAAGCATGGGAGCATGAACCTACTTATGCATTTTATGTTTACAAAAATAAGGCAGATTGTGCATATTACATGTACTCTTTAGTTTACACAAAACTGGACGAGAATAATGAACAACAGAAGTACTAATGTTATGACCAAGGGGTTATTGCAATTGTGCCAATGCACAAGATTATAACCAACATGTTGAAATTCATGGCCAGTATAATTAATTTTCACACTCAAAGCAACATATAGGTTCAAGATTTAACAAAGAAAATACATGCTTCAGACTTCAATAAGATATTAAGGCAACATAAGTTAAAGATTTGAACAAAGAAGATACATAGCTTCAGATTTCAACATGGCAAGCATATATAAATAAAATATATGTTTTTAGTTTGCAAATAAGATGACAAGTGCAACTTATTTCAGAATTTGATAGATGGACAGTGTTAACGATTTTTTTCTTTAACACTGGAGACAGGTCTATAGTAAGTGGACCTAAGGAGAAAATAGGGTTATTTAGCTTTTATGAGTTTGAGTTAGTTCATCGTTTCCTAGATATCAAGGTATAGAGATCGAAAGATTAGTTACTCTTCCCTGTGAGCATCACGCTTAAGCAACTCTAAAACCAACAGTTATCTTGGAACAAGGGATCCCTAAACACAACCCTCAATAAAAGGCTAAACGGCTTGAAGGAAGGATTCTACAAGAACTCTGTGGAAGGGTCTGGGCTTGAGTAGATACCTGTAACCATGTAGGAAGTCTATGATAGGTTTAATAGAACATAAGAAACTCATAAGAAAATAGGCTAGTTGTCGATCTGCCCTTTAATGATCTTTGATTTGGAATCATAAGTGATTACAATAGAAATCCCCAAATTGATTTAGCAATTAGGGTTTACTCTAGAGAAAGTACAAGAATGAGAAATGAGAAAATCAATCCACAAAATGAGACATCTAGGTTCTTATTTTTAGACAAATCGGGGACTCTTTTGCTACTGGGCCAGCATAACACTACACTAGAAAATGCTTTTAGTAGCATTGGAAAAACGTTACAATAACTTTTAGCAGCGTTCCGATAAACACTGCTATACGACATGCAACTAAAAGTCTAAAAGTTTTTGTTGCGTTTTAGAAAACGCAACTGAAAATGTAAATATTGTAGCGTTTCTGAAACCCTACAAAAAGTTTTTTTCCCAGCGTCTTAAAAATGTACTAAAATGATACTTGCATCATTTTTCAATTTTTTCGTAGCAGTTTTTCAGTCCTACTATATGTTTTTTGTATTGGTTTTTCTATCCTACCATACGTTTTTTGTAGCGGTTTTTCAGTCCTACTATATGCCTTTTGTTGCGTTTCATTTCAACTACAATATCTTTTGTAAATTACATTTGTAGCACTTTTTCAACGCTACTAAAACTTACTTATGTACACCACATTTTAATTGTGGTTATTTACTGTTAATATCTTCTAATATTTCCATCAATCACTTATATACTAGAAATATTAAAATAAATAATTATATGAGTATACTTTTCAAACTAAAATTAATAATCGCCATATTTAAATACTTAAAAAAAAAAATTACTCACAATATCAAATATAACACCCATAATCATCTCAATAGTAGTATTTCAACAAAATAAGTGAATCCAGATACCACAATTGCTTACAAAAAAGTCTACCCGACTAATACAAACAAAATAATAGTTGAAGTCTTCTTCATAGCTTAATAACCACCGGTTCTTTGATGCGGGCGTTCTTCACTTTGGAAATCTAATTACCTGCACATAAGTAGACAGTAAGAATTACATACAAATATAACGGTCAACAGTTAGAATTACATAAATATGTAGAATGCATAAATTATATATACTGACAGGTGGTCAATAGGTTTTATTTGCATGCATAAATTGAAGAACACTTGCAAGCAGATGAAGTTGTGTGCTTTAAGCAATATGACCATCAGGTCTGAAAAAATGGCCCTCTATTAAACAGTTAACACATCTCTTTTCAAATGGTCCCTCCCACTTCAGTTTTTTGGCCCTCCCACTTCAGTTTTGTTGAATGAAGCTAAACATGGGACTAAACAAACAAACTGTTGCCAACACTTGGTTAAAAAAAAAAACTGAACCATCACTCTTATCTGTTCTAGCACTTGTATATATCCATTCTATCACTGTTGAATATCAACACAACAATTACAATACAATTTATCATTTCACGTCATCTGTTTCATCATTTCTTTACCGATTAATAATTTTTTTCAATCAATCTAATAAAAGGTCATGGTCTTCATTTCTGTGCTTCAACATACTACCCTGTAGAACAAAAATGGAAGGGTTCGTTCAACTTACCATTTACATCGATCATCTGCATATAAGGAACACTCATATCCTGCAACATATGAGAAATTTTCTGTAAATATATTTTTATTCAGAATAAAATGGTAACGTGTTTACTGAAATTCATTACCATGCAAATCGTTACCATGCACATCGTTACCATGCACATATATTTTTATAAAATGAACATCAAATAAATGAGAATATTTGAGTTGCATTTGTGTTATTTACACCGGAAGTACAAATATTAGATAGCTGAATCCTGTTCAAAAATTAACGTGCGCATGTTCATCGGGGTCGTATTTACATAACCAAACTTCCCTATACAAATTCAAACTGCCTGCACACATACAGTGGGAATTAAGTCCATGCCAAATTCAAATTGTCTACCCCTATGCGATGGGAAATGTCAATCCAGGTGAATGAAATTCATGCTATCATCCCTCATACAGCGGGGAAGGCTGTCTAAATGTACAAAATCTAAGTACTTTTTGCAGCTCATGTCATCACCCAAAGACTATTGCGAGTCTGTGACTAACATGTGATAGTGAAACCCCTGTAAATAGGGGATGACGTTACAAAACATTTGTCTGCCTCTAATCCTATAGGCAATGCTAGGTGCACGAAATAAACAGATTCATCCCAAAATTACGTGAAAGGGCAAACTATTTCCCTATGAAAGATATTGCAATCTCAAAAGTAGGCGTGGAGGGTGTAAGGCCTGGCAAATGATCAAAAATAGAAATTGGGCACAATAGAAAGTTTACACCAATCAGCGGTCACTGCGACGTTAGAGGGCCAGTGTTTTACAAAAATTTATGAAGCATTTAGAAAGGAGAAAACTACATCTACGCGTAGTAATCCATGGCCTCAGTTTTTGAAAAGAGACAAGTGAAAGGTCAACAGCCTACCCTCGAGCACAAATTCAAAGCTGTTCCACAGAGGAATTTATTTATATTCCCGTCAGAAAATTCATATCTAACCACCTCGGCACAAATATCCCACAAAAATTGCACGTCGGCAATTCTATCACATTAGATTAATAAAGCTAGCAGAAGACAAGTAGAAATATCTGAAAACCAAAAAGTAGAAGGCAAAAGAATAAATCTGGCAACCAATGTAATTACCCAGATATAAAAGGAACGATACTCCTCATATGAAAGAAGAACCCGAAGAAAATTCCTTTTTTCATTTTTTTAAATGAATTGAATAAAAATAGGTGTGCATGGTAACGATGTGCATTAAATTACCCCTAAGGTTGTAAATGAGGAGTTTAAAATGATAACTTGTTTACTGAAAGCAAGATATCATGTAAAATAAAAATAAAAAAATAATATAATTTTTGTAAAACACATTTCAGATACTTCCTTACACACCAAAATAAGTGAATTGCATGTCAATAATAATCTGGATAATATTGATACTTCATATATAACCAGTTTTAGTTCCAGCCAAAAATAATCACGGTCTTTTATACTTCATATATAAATATTCTGTGTTAACAATGTTAATGCTCTGAGTTTCGGTCCGAACTCGCCCTGTTTATCCGGGTACAGGTTCAGCTTTAAATTCAGTACTTAAAACTGCATTTAAAAACATGGCTAATCAGTACTTAAATTTGCATATGATACTGTTTGAGAGCCGATGTAACTATATCATTACGGGCGACTATTTCTTTTAGTTATTATTCAATATTAAAACAGTGTCAGTTAAGATATCATCGATCTGCTAAACAACATTATATGCCTGGATTAATTTGCCACCTAATGTTTAGTTTTACAAGTTTGAATGATTGTCTTACGTAAACGGAATATGGAAAGAATGTAGCTCTTATAATCAACCGACAGGGTATTAAATGCAAGTATTTTACCTTAAACTCCAAACTTGTTTTGCTAACGTTGACATATGCATTGCACTTGAATTTAAATGTAAGTATTTTGCCTTAAACTCCAAACTTATTTTCTCCTTTACAAACTTTCTCCATTCCTTGATGTTTTTTATGTTGTATGGTTTCAAAGCAAGTCTTTCCTCTTCCATCGTTGTTCTAATTATTTTTCGAACCAATCTACTTTTTGAGGTTCTCCAAATGGTTCCCATTTGCTGAAATATGGTCGTTTTTTGTCATTCATCATCCACTTTAAATCTATCCTACAAATCAAAAGGAAAAAGCTAGTGCTATTTCATATTAAAATGAATGTAAAAGAACATTTTGTTAAATAAATTAACAGAACATTTTGACACATGGATGGAATCCCACAAGACAGTTTTTAGTTCATTGCTTAGAAGCCTCAAATCACTAAGTGTAACCGGAACATGCTCCCTTACTAGCGGTCCAAGATAAGAAGAAAAGCGCAACGAGCCTTCTCCTATCGGTATGCCTGCCTCATTGAATTCAACTTCAATTCGACTCTCAAGATTTAATGGAATTCTTTTTACTTCCGTTGGTCCTCTACGACGCTTTTTTACATTTACGTTTGCAATTTCAGCTTCAGCTGACCTCATGACTTCCATCTCGGTAACAACATTTTCTTCACACGTCATTTCACATTCTTCACGCGTTTCAATTTCTTCGCGCATCTCATTTTCATTACACGGCTTTTGATTTCCTTCATGCATCTCATTATCTTCGCAAGGCATTTCATTCTCTTCGCGCGTTTCATTTTCTGCACAAGGCATTTCATTTTCTTCACATGACATTCGTATGATGTTGGGCTCTAATTCTTGTTCCTTCTCTACATGAAAAGATTCATAAGTTGGCACAACGGGTTTTCCTTTTAGCTTATACTTCCGAGATTTCTCGTTCTTCAATTGATGACGAGTGCGTACATTGCTTGTATGCATATCCTTTTTCTGTAAAAAACATGGAATAAAAGCATTTAATAACAACAAATGAAAAGGAAATTCACAAACGTCAATTAAAGAAAATGGATAAGGCTACGCAGCAAAATCTAACTGCATATGGGTGGTATAAAGAGCATCGTTAGCAATCAACTTAACAAGCTATCTACAATAAAAGGAAAGTTCTATAGCAGGCAAAAGGAGTCAGGCCTTTCATTCAAAGAATTATGCAATATAAATGAAAATTACTTTTTAGGACCTAACATGCCAGTATGTTCAACAAATAATATATTTCACAGGGGGTAAATTTCCAAGCAAATTACTAATAAATCCAAAAGGCAAAAAAAGATAATAAAAGCATCAATATCTCCCTGCGCATTAGCAATAGCCAGCATAAAAACGTAACCAACCAGTCTCAAAAGCATTAAAAAATACATATTTCCTGATGAGCTAATAGCTGCATTTAACTGCTTCAGGGAGCATTCATACTTATTTACTAATGTGGTGATCATCAACACGTGTTTCTGAAATTCCTGGAATGAATTTTATTTTGGTTAAGCAAAAAATAATAACACTTTCACTGCTTAATCATGAATGCTCTTTGCTACGAGCTGAGAGACAATATCTTAGTCTATGCATTAATTTACTAACAAATGGATTGTTGTGGCATAAAAATATGTTATCCCTTGCTTTAATAAGCACGATTTCATTCAATAGGATGGGGAAAAGGTTCTTTTTATTTTTAATGTTAGAAGTATAAGTGAAAGGTCCAGCTTTCTTTGGCAATGTGGTGTCCTTGACTGTTCATGGTTTTTCCATATTGTACAATGATTTAAAGGTTAAAAAGAGTAATGGATACGGTTCAGCAATTTGTGTACTATATAATGCACCTTAAATTATTGAATATAGCACTGACTGGTTAATTCATAGTTGTCTGTCTCTCACATCCATATGCAATCTAGTAAATATGAATCTATGATTCAACAGTATTGAAAACATTTATGCCAGTTACTTTCTCAAAGAAATTTTAAAAAAGCAAATGGCAGTATTGGAAGCGATACGATAAGAGAAGTAAATGGAAATTATAAAAGAAACAAGAAGTTAAATGGCTAAAATGAGCAAGAACGAGCAGGTATTGAAAGAGCAAAGAGGATCCAATCACTAGAACTGATCGCAGGAATTAAAGTGCTGAAGCAGATATGTAAAGGAAGAGGAAACAGAGAACAAGCTATAACTAGATCTATCTATTGATTAACCTAAGTATAAACTATAAAAGGAAATGAGCTGAAAATAAAGTTGCAACAGGAAATAAAAGGAATTTGAAAGTTTACTTCCGATTCTTATTCACACAAGTTACAATGCTTGTTCATGCATTTATATAGAACTTCAAGCACTCTCACCTTGGCTTAACTAAACTGCCATGGTTGTATAATAATAATACTAACAGATTTTCATAAAATCGCACAGGTAAAAAATGGGATTTTTTGTAAAGATAGTTTACCAATATATAAAATTACTAGGTAAACTAGCAGGAGGACATAATCAAGAATGAATAATGGCAGAAAGATTAACATGGTTCATTTAACCTGTTGTTTGATTCTCTATCCCAAGGACTTGAACCTTCCTTTTTTTTAATGAAAAATGGCAACACATTTGGACTTGACAAGGTGACAACTACACTATCAGCAAATGTAAGATTTATTTGCAAATCTCCCTTCTAGGTTGTGGACAATACACCATATAAGATCAACAACTGATCAACCAAGAACTACCCAGGTAGATGTATATTATAGTTCACCCAAAAAAGGTTAAAAAAATAAAACGTTCTTAATTATTTATTGTTTTCAAATAAAAATATATTATAATGAAGAATCAAAGCTACCTGATAAATAGTTTCAAACTTTCAATTAGTCCAGATATTTCATGATTGTATGCATGGATGAAACACATTTAATGTATGAATTACATACACATTTCTATATTTAAGAAAACAAAACTTACACAAGAACAATCCATTTACATATTTGATTTCATTTTCCTGATCCGATTGTTAACCTTCGGCTACATATGTTTATACAATCGTGAATCCCAAGTTTGTTGTTATCAACAGCTATAATATAATCAACATGTGTAAATGAATAATTGATACAACTATGCCAGTTACTACTACTCCTGCAGTCACAACATTGTTTAATACTATCAGCCAATCGATCAACCCACCGGATGTACAGGAAAAAAAATATGTGCATGTGACGCAACAGATATTTACATCTAATGCTCAAAAATCTTATTAACCACCGGAAACAATAAATAGCCGGAAAAACATAAAACAATAACTCAATAACTCAATACCCATTGTGTTCGTGCATATAAGATACTAAAATAACCACTCAATAATCTTAGTATGCCAATTTAATAAAATAAAAAATAACAAGGATACCTTCATGACGAAGATTGAGTATGCCTTCAAGTATATAGATCTCGATGACAAATCACTAACTCATTATTTGCATACAAGAAATATTAATTGGTTATCAAACATATTAATTAAATTTGTCTGATTTAAACATAAAAAATAATCACATTTACCTTAATTGCAACATCATTTCTTACACAACAATCATAAGAAAGAAACGGAAAAACAAACAAGAATGACACCTTCATGTACGAGAATCCATTCCTTTTATAATTAAATGCTCAACGATGATGTGGTCATCTTGCCGGCTAAGATTTCGACAATCTGTACATGGACACAAAAGTTTCTCCATATTTGTTAGATCTTTTTTTTGCCACATGCACGAAATTCAAAGCTCCTTGTCGGTACTCTATGCTGGTCCTATAACAAATATTAAAAATAAAATTTAATATTAAAATATATGTGTTACTTCTCAAAATAAAAATTTAGGTTAAGCATTAAATAATCACCTGTTTAAATACACCGAATCCTTTTCCATTGGAAATACATGCATTCAAATAAGTTTTCAAACTTTGATGTAGAATTTGATTTCCTGCTATAATCAGACAACAAAATACTTCAAAAGTAAACATACATGAGATATGTTATATTATCTCTTTTCCTAAGCTACAAAATATAGATAACCAATCATCTTTTTGGCCAATTCTTTTTTTTTTATTCTTATCTAAAATATATCATATTGATATTACTAAAGACTAAATATGATAACAGCTTCATTGCCTAAAGAAGAAGAACAGTCCTTGCTCTCAACATAGTGCGTAGTCCACATGCTCCCAGCATCTCAATCTCTACACTGAAATATAATAGGAGTAAAAGCCAACATGAGTGGGATGCTAACCTACGTAGTTCTTACCGTTTTATTTTGTTTTATAGCTTCCATTACAGCTCAATCGTTATGCAATAGTAATTACAAAAACAATATAAACCACTCAATCATTCTTCATTTTTATCCGCTCTTCTAACTATCATAACATAACAAAATGATAATATAAAGAATGCAGGCTATGTATGTATCAAAGTTTAATATACTCATCGAATTTTAATCTATTTCATCTTATTATGTTGTCAAACATTGAATTTTACGATAATAGGGAAACGTTCATGGTTTTATTAGGTTGTGAATATAAGGAAGCTTTATCCTATTGTTCCAGAAAGGCTTCCAAAGTTTTACAAAGGAGTGACAATGCTAAGAATCACATCTGAATTACAAAGAAACATCCTTGAGTTTATGCGAATGTTATAATGGAATCAATTTCTAGTAAATACAATTTTTTTATTTTATTTTTCGGTTCATGTGTTAAAATTTGAAACATTACACCTGAAACGCATATAATCTCATGGCATGTGTACTCTTTTGTCAACATCTCAAAAGCAAGAAATCTCCTTGGAAATTAGCGTACAAGTTCATTCAGATTGATATTTTTGTTAGGAGTATAAGATAATATTATAGTTTCTAAAAGGTGGTTATATTTAAAATTGTTATATTTTTAGTAGTTGTTCTTGAAATTTGTACCTCATACAAAACAAAAATGCTATTTTTATCAGTCTAATCTCCATATCATATTCGGATTTGTTAAAATCTAGAATTCATTTCTTATCATCATTATTTTCTTTTTATAAAATAAAAATTAATAAATAAATTGAAGGTTGCGACAGTGCTTGTTTGGGTGGAAGGTTGAGTTTGATTGTGATTTTGCAAGGTAAGCTCTTGTTGATCTCGCAAGAAGAGTCATTACAAGAAGAGTTAAGTATGCATGTATTGTGGATTATAGAAGAAAAGTTCATTGTTAAGCTATTAAAAAGGTTTGACTATGAACATCATGTTAAAGCTCTTCTTCGTTGCCCTGAAATGTTGGTATCAGTATTGTTAGGTTAACTGAATATTATTTGCATTTACTTGGTGAAATTGTAATACATCAATTGTCACTAGTATACTATGCGTAGATTCTAGTAAATACCTATGACCATTGTTAATTTATAGTCTTATCTTTCAGCTTGGAATCTTTCCTAGCATTCTTTACATAGTAGATATATAATTTATGTATTTGATATTACCATTTATAATGGATTTTCGTTTCTTTTCACTAAAAATAAAATAAAAAATCATACTAGTACTGATAACAATGAGGATTATATCTATGGTGTCTGTGACATTAACTTATAATAATTTATATTTTAAAGCAGATTGGAACAACTGTAAGTTGGACTTACAGAAGATCTAAGTGCCTGCGAAACCATTTGCTAACTTGGTTGGAATGACCAAACACTTTAACAGTCAAAAACTCCACAATCTCAATGCCAACAGCAAAACTTCTGTAAAAATGGTATATTATTTAAAATTTCTTCGATCAAAGATATGTTTATTTTGAACTATCATATTATGCATATAAACAATTCGTAAAAAAAATAATTTTCTTAAATAGAAGTTAGATTACCTGATGGTGCTGTCGCTTTACCGCATCTCGTTGAGGTTTGGCAAAGTTAATATTCAAAGTAATCTCACATCTGTCTTTATCTTTCATGTATTTATATGTGTTTCTTTCTGAAAGGAAATCTTTGAAATCTTGAATATAAATACTGGTACATAATATGCATTACATAAGCATATGAACTGAGATTATACATGTTTCTATTGATATCGTGCATTGTTACGAACCACTAAGTACAATATTCTAAAGAATCTTAAAATTATACATGTTTCAATTGGCTTTTATTTTAATGGCCAATGTTACACAAATATTAGTTAACCGTGATGCTATGTTAAACATCGCCTAAGAAGTAAGAACCATTATATGTTTGTAATTGGAGCTATTGGTTCAACTTTAAATTGTTTCCCAGCCACACCTGATTTTGGAACTTAGGCTAATGTTTCTACATATTCGACACCAATATTAAAATGCATAATAATAATCCTTTTAAACATAAAATAATTTAATTAACGTAAGAATTATAAAGGATAATAAACATAGAGATAACATATTAAACTAAACATATCAAATAATCATATGCATTGTATCTTATAACCTTAAACATAGGATAATAATCATATGTCAACAAGAAGCATTTTTAGATCTCAATGTTAACAAATCATCACAAACTGATCACCAGCATCTGTGTCAACAGCATATGACATCTTATCTGAACTTAACAACAACAAGCATTTTCAGATCCATCACGACTTTGGGTTCGAGATCCAAGAACATACAGTAAAATCAATTGATTCATCAATGACAAAGGAGACTTCAGAACTCAGGCGGTAGTTGTTCGAAGAGGAGTTATTTTTTAAATCAAGTTAAAAGGTGGATAGGGAAAAGTTTTTACGTTATAAGGATCCACATGAAACACAAACTCAATTAAACTCTAGATCTGAAAACAATAATTTGTAAATATGAAATAATTTTTAATAAATCATACCGCAATCTGATCGAAAATCATAGTTGATTTCTAGATCTGAAATGCCCCAAATTAGCAAGCTCGGATGTCAGGTCTTCAAGGGATTGTAGGGCTTCTCACTGAAAACTGCTAGAAAGTTGAACGATTTGGAGGGCGAGCTGAAATCGTATAGGATGCGGAAAAAGTTTGAGAGGGAAAATTTTCGGGAGGAGGGATTTTTTGAAGGAATAGAGAACGAATTCTGAAGCGGAAGGAAATTTTGAGGGGGAAAATTTTGAGGAGGAGGGAAATTTTGACGTAAAGGAATTTGGCAAACGTGACGAGGTAAGTTTTCCCGTAAGTGATACATTAATCAATAAAAAATGAACGGAAAAATGGATTAACATAGAATTTGGTTGCTTTCACACATGAACGCTGCTAATAAAAGCAACAAAATATATATTTTCTTATAGTGTAAGCCTCTGTCGGTCGCTTTTCCCTTTGGTTCCGGAAGTTTTGGCTCTTGGTCGCCTTTCCTTTTGGTTCCGAAGGCCTTGCATATGGCTTTTTAAGGTACTGGTTCTGGCTCTCGGGAGGATGGTCCCGGTCTTTTGAGCTTTTTGTTGACGACATATCTATCTTCTTTGTATTGCTACTAAGCCTAGCAGTGCGAATAGCTTCCGGAAGGTTTCGACTTTCGGATGTAGTCTTCCGGATATGAGCCCTCGGTCTTGCCATTAACACTTTGTGGAGCTTTCCCTCATGATTCAAATGGATAGTTGCTGGATCCGCCACCCCCTGTTGGTATCGACACCAAGCAGATTAGTGTGGATAGCTTGTATCTCCTCGAGGTTCCAGCTTATCTTTTGGTAGATTCCTGAAGTGTACCTTGGCTTTTCGGAGGGTTGCTTCCGGTGCTTTGCTAGTTGCTTATTAGAGTAACCTCTCGGTGGCATCCTAATAGGGGTCCCGATGGCTAGTTTTTTGGATAATTCTCTTATGCTTCAAACTATGTGTCTCTGGTGCTTTCATCTCTTGATGTGTCGGTATTAAGAAAGCTAATACCGATATACCTTTCGTCCTACTAGGTCCTGGTTTGTAAGATTCCTGGCCTCTCTCTTTATTGACTTTTGATTGTGGGTGATCCTTCCTTGTTAACCCATCATGCCAGAACCACCATGTCGCTATCTTTATTTGTATAGGTTTTGAGCTTTCTCTTTTAGTGATGGTATCGGTCGCATGACTCTCGAATTGTTCCCTTATGCTTTTGGTTCTACCCTGTGCTTGGCTTTTGCTCTCGGAGGATTCTTTAATGCTTGTGACGATCTGCTACCCCTTCACCGTCATCTTGTTTCGGAGTTAATTTTGGTAATAACATTTGCCCCTTGTAAAGGGGTAATTTCGACTTTTTAAGTCAAACTTTTGATGAGCTGACCGCTTCTTTGTTATGCATATATACCCTCCATCTTTCACTTTATTAGCTCCTTCTCGTCTTCGTCATTTCCTGAAGTCGAAAACAATCTTGGAAAAGCATTAACCGTATTTAAGTAATTGTGTACTGTAAGTTATTCACTCTTTGTTTTATAATTAAGGCGTAGTTAGCTTATCCTGAGCTTCAGTAACTTTTGGATTTGCTTATCATAAATTGATCTTCGTTTTTCGATTACCAATTTCTTGACAATCACTTCCGAATTTGATTGATATCTTTAATCTATGTTTTACTTGCTCTTACTCTTCTGAAGATGTTCGAGGGATAGACTTTATTCATTATCGATGCATCTTTAGAAGGGTAAGAATTCTGCCTTTCCTAGCAATGTTCTTACCTTATTGCATAAAACTAAATAGATTGTACCTGGCATTATGGAGAAGGAACATATTGCTTTCAAACCTGATAGGAATGGCCCTTTACCGAATGACCTTTCCGCTCCTAGGAAGGTTAGTGCTGTCGAGAAGCATTCCTTGATTTAATGGCAAGAGCAAGTTTATGCTATTCTTCAAGATTTTGGCATTTCGGGTGTTAAAGTCATTCCTCCTCGCAAAATGGACAATGTTTCTTCTTCTCCTGAGGCTACTTTTCTTACTCTGCTATCCACATCTGGCATGGAGGCTTGATTCCTTTTCTCGATTTCCTTTACGGGTACCTTCAATATTTAGGAATTGCTCGCATCCAACTTTCCGCCGACATTTACACTTACCTGCTTGGCTTGAAACTCTTATCCTTATAATAGAGTAATTTCTTTTTGAACCCTTCTACTCTTGATTACCTAGTTCTCCCTTCCAAACTTAACGACTTGAACCCTCAATTTTTTCGTGCAAACCCCACGAAGAAATTGTTATCGGAAGGAACGACAAGATTCAAAGATTGGGAGACTCAATTTTTCTTTTTCTGATGCCCTTCCGGCATTTTCGGCAGCTTCCATACCCCAAGTATTCGAAATCGAACACAAAATTCTTTTTCTTTTCGTATAGAGGGTTATCTTACCTTCCGGGTTTTTTTAGATGATGCATCCAAACTGCCGGGTTTTTCAGATAAGGAGATAGTTGATCTTCTTGGCGGTGCTTTAGATAAGTTTGGTAATATTTCTTCACCGCTTACCTCCTCTACTCTTCGGAAGCACTACCTTCTACCATTCAGCCAATCTATCATTGGACAGCCGCGTTTGGTTTTACTTAGCAAAGGGACTTTTTCTTTGTCATTTGGAAGAAATACTCCTTTTTCCCCAAACTCTCCTTTATTTCTTGATTATCTAGGTATGATCCCCCCCTTTTTAAAAAAAACGCGATAACCTTTAAGAGGAGTCAGAACTAGACCTTTATTCAGCTTCTTTTCATCATATGTTCGGGTTCGTCCGAACAAAGTCTAGTAAAAATGATCCCTCTTCCTTGATTCTGATAGATGGAGCTTCTTCTCTTAAGAATCCATAGTTGAAGTCTAGGGAAAATGTGAAAAGGAAGCTTATGGAAAGGATCTTAAAAGATTCCCCACCGAAAAGGTCTAAGAATGTGGTAGATCCAGCTCTGACGTGGGCTCTGGCGCCCTAGAGATTATTTCCCCAACGAAGGTCCCTTGCTCGAACACTCATCCTGCCAGGTCTTCTGAATTCTCTAGTGAGTTACATTATGTGATGGGATTTTCCTCCTCTCATGAAGACATTTCCCCTTCTGCCTTTGTCAATCCCCCTAATGGCAATAGATTCAATGAATTAGTCGGACAAATTATTTCTTCTTCCTCTTTTTCCAGCGTCAATTTTTCATTTGATCCCCCTGGTGGTTGTCAAGCTTTGATTGAACAGCTACTTTGTTATGAGCTTTTATCACTCTCGTTTTCTAGTTCTTTCCTTCAATCGTCTTATACATGACTGTTGTACCCTTTATAGGTTATCAAGCAGTGGTTTGCGATGCAAGGCAATGTTTTCAAATTTCCCTCTGAGTTGTTGATACTTAGAGAAGAGATCATGTATTTGAGGATAGAAACTGATGCTTTTATTCTTGTTAAATAAGGTTTAGTTGCAGAGCGAAATAGGCTGGAGTCTATTCTGATAGAGGCAAAAAACTCAATTGTCACGGAGAGAGAATCCCACATGGCCTTGGCTGAAGAAGTTAAGCCTTTAAAAGGGACTTCAGGAAAGTCCAAAGAAGAGATTTTTGCGCTTGATTCTAGTTGTTCCTCCTTACAAAAATACAATTCCCTTTTGGAAGAAGAGAATGATTCATTTAAGACCGAGCTTAGCAAGAAGGATGCCTTATTGGCTAAGTCCATTGGTATAGTGAACAATGCTAAACAATGTATCTCTTGTTTCCTTCAGATCACCTTGGATGAAATTATGGTTAATTCTTTTGAGGATGCTTTCCTTCTACTTTATGCGGGTAATATGGATATATTCTCGAATTTAGACTTTTCTTCCTTCGATCTATCTTTAGTGGAAAGATATATGTCCAGGATATCCAATAGGAAGAAGAGAGAAGAAGTTCCTGCAAGAAAGGAGATCGACGTGGCCAAGCTTTTTTTATTGAAGATATTTCCTTTGAGGAGTCACATGGTAATGATTATAGGGATCTTATTGTGGTACCACAGGTTGTTCATGCTAACGATGATAATCTTAAGTTCATGAATGTTGCTGTGAGTGAAGAAGAGAATAGCGGCGTTTCTGTTGGTGTTAGTTGCACCTTCTCGGCCGTTAATAGCCGAGATGAAGGGTGTGGCAGGAATATTGAAATCACCAGAGGTGGCCTTGTTTTGGTTGACCCTCCGGATCCTCCTGAAGCATGAAAGACGAGGAAAGACCCAAGCCTCAAGGGTGCTTCTTTAGTTGAAACTTCTCAAGCCTCTGATTCTATTTCTGAGGTATGGTAGCTTCTACGTTACATCTTTCTTTACTTCTTTTAAATAATTGGTCTCTGCCTCTTTTTCGCTTAGGTGAAAAGGAAAAAGTTAGGTTTTTAGTGCTCTATCCTTAGAAAGGCTTAGTCGGAAGTGATTCGTCTTACTAGGGAGTTGAACAAACAAACAAATTAATATAACATCTTGTCCGACAGATACTACCTTCTTGATAAAAGTGTCACAAAACTATTGCTTTTTAAAGAGAAAGAAGTTGACCTAGGTTGAGAAACGCCCGACTACGATGCGAGAGGCTTTTAAAGGAAATGTCGAGCTCATGAATTTGTTCTGGATGTTGATCGAAGACAGGGACACACTAGTAAACTTTTTGTACCAAATATACAGTAGATATGAAACAGTGGATTTTTACTTTTTAGATGATCATAACGAAGGCTTGTTTAGACGTCTCTATAGATGGTGCCTAGATGAACGTAGTGTGGACCTCCATCCAGGCGAATGCTGGAATCTTCCATGAGGTTCCTCTATTCCCACAGAATTACCTTTAGACAAAATTAAGTTTAATAAACATCGATTTGTATTTGAGACTTTTAAGAGATCAATCTTGTATGAGCAGGAGAACTATCTGTAGTGAATGTACTTGCTTAGCTCATGATGCAATGAATTGTCTTTCCTCTAATTTCTTTTAATATTTTATTTGTAGTATGTCCTCTACTTCGAGTTTGATTTCTAAGGATTTCTTAGGAGATTACGTTAAGTTGAAAAGAGAACACCGAGAGAATTCTTCTCTAATCTAGTCTTCCTTATTGGCGCCGTATTGTTTCTTAAGGGACCTTGAGAAGGTTTATAGTCAATATCCTCGGATCCGCCTTGATTTTCTTGGTGAAGAAAAGGATCAGCTCTTAAGAGAAATATGCACCTATCGGTCGAGGTTGTCTCGAGGTTATGAGAGTCTACCAACAGGAAAGTGGGATTATCATAAGTGCCCCCTCCGGTTTACACACCTGGGGGTTTTGGAATTCCATTCGATTCCTCACTTAATCTTTCCGCTAATATTTTGGAAAAAGTTAAGAGGATCGTCGCTTGCCTTGGGCATCGTACAACTACCCATAATAGCACTTTTGATAACTGAGTTAAGCCTACATGCGGGCTATAGTATTAGAATTGGAATGTTTTTCTTACAAGAAATATATTTGTTTTCAAACTCTTCTGTAAGTAAATATGTAGATTGTAAGGAACTTGATGCATTATGTTTCATATGTAATGATCTGCAGTAATGATGTCATAAACGAAGTCATGACTTGTAAAGGTGTCATTTGATGTATAATCATAGCTTATGACAAAAGGATTCCCTATTAGGGGTTCTATCATGTTATCTTATGCAAGCTTAACACGTATCGTTAAACATTAACTCTTATATGATATGCATGATGGTTTTCTTGTTTCTCGTGAAACTGTATCTATACCATATATGATCGCATAATGAAGTGATGGTATCATCCACACTTTTACAAGTAGAGAAAACAACCTTATATAATAGAAATTCTCAAAGGTTTCCCTCCGCGGGATATTAAAAAGAGAGATGAAACCTTCATCACTAGTTTTTAGTGAGAAAATCTAAATCACTTATTTGAGCTCTCTCTTGAGCTTACATCCTAAGATAATATGTCCAATTGTATCGCACATATGTTCGATATAATGAATAACAACCTGATATATATGTGAGTTAAGGAAGTCTCCCTTAGTAAAATGGAAGACCACTATCTTCGTTCGAAGGCGTTCAAGGAATAGGCTCATGCCATTATCTTGGGTGTTGATAGTTGATTCCTTCCCTAGGAATTAAGAATTTGAATCCCGTATCCCATATTAGGGTGTCAAGGATGGGAGACCAAGAGCCCTCTTCTAGTAGTAATTATGCTTTGCTCCATCTCCTGGACTAGGGTGTAAGATTAGAAATCTGCCTCTGATAGAAGTTTGGAACCAATCTTATGATAACAACAGGACTCTGATCCATCTTCTGGATTAAGGTATAAGACCAGAAATTCGCTTTTGGTAATAACGAAAGTTTGGTTCCCAACCAAATTCAGATTATTAAGGTCAGATGTCTCTTTTTGATTAATAATTGTGCTTCCAAACCAACCCGGGTTCGGGTGTTAAGATAGGACCGAAAATCCACTTCCGGCAATAATTAAGATCCAAACCAACCCAGATTCGGGTATTAAGATAAGACCGAAAATCCACTTCCGGCGATAATTGAGATCCGAACTGACCCAGATTCGGGTATTTAATCGAAATCCAAAAACCCATTTTTGGTAATAATTTTTGTTTCCCCTTTGGGTTTGATTTTAGAAGCAGAGGATGCACTTGCTTCCTGAGCCACTCTCAGGGCTTTTGGTTATCAAAGCAGCGGTTGTACGTGCTTTGTTGGCCACTCTCCGGGCATGTGCGTCCAGTGTGTTTGGCTAGCTTATCCACAAGCAGGGCCCAAGGTCTTACCCGACCTCCCTCCAAGAGGCGCCTTATCATGACCATTGTAGGAGATTATAAGGTCTTAGATGCTTAAACCGAACCATCGTAGACAGGGAGTTAAGGCTTACTCTTTTGAAGCTCTACCCTGGTCAATGTAGGCGGTGATAGAGGCTTACACTCAACCCATTCCAATCGGTGTCTATCCTGACCACCGTAGGCGATGATAGGGGTTAGCGTTCCCTTCTGCGGGTAACGCAAAACATAAGAAGAGGTAGGACGTGATCTTCTACGAGCAGAGGTAGGACGTGCTTAGTTCATAGCAGAGACAGGGCATACTCTTCTACGAGCAGAGGTAGGGTGTGCTAATTAGATGCTTCGTCGCGACCATTTCTGGTGTGGGTTGGAGGCTTACACTTTTGATGCTTTAACCTGGCCCTTTCTGATTTAAGAGAGGAGAAAGGCTTACGCATTACCCCCCCCTCCGAGGGGTGCCTTGCCCTGGCCAACTCGTTAGTGACAAGGGTTTTTATTCATTTGTGGATTAACCCATCATTGGTTATTTCGACTCTTGAGAGGGTTTCCATACCCTCAGTCATGTAGATAATCCTTTTCTTAAGGACGTTTATTGGACTTAGTTTGATCTTTTTACAAAGTCTTGTAGCTGGCCTTGATTGAGGAATTTGTTGATCATTCCCTCAAGGGCTTTGCAATGGTTGGTTTCATGTCCATTTACCATATGGTAATGACAGCAAGGCTCTCCAAACTTCCTTTCGTACTAGGGCTTCTTCTTTGCGGACTGCCAATAATCGAGCTCTTGCTGAGTTAGGAAGTAAATGTTTTCCATTGAGGTGGTAAGGTGGAACTCATTAAGCATTCTGGGTATAAGGTTACTTCCTTGTCGTTGGAGTTCCCCTCTTTTATTATTAAATCTTGTTGTTGCATCCATATCCCTACTTCTTCTTTTCAAGGTGCCTTATGACTGAAGCATTATCTGTTTAGTGCATTTCGAAGCAAAGTGCTTAAAATCCTTTATCATTTCTCGTTCGAATACCATTACTTTGGCTAGCTCATAGATAACTTCTCTTATATGAGAGAAGGGGTTATACTCCTTTGGAGTAGTATCATTTAGAGTGAATATTGATGTTTTCCCCATGTAGAAAGGGTTATCGTTCCAATAATCAGAATCGTGTTGTTCTACTTCCTTTTTCCACTTGATTATTTGCAAAGCTTCCATTTGTAACCTTTCTTTTTTTGTCACTCTTTGGTCAGTAGTACCTGACATAGCCATTTGAGATCCAGAAGACTCTTTTTGGGACCTTTTGCCCATAATCTTGCTTCTTCAAAGCTTAGTCCAACGTCATACGAAACAACAAAGTTAGATATGTGGATGTTAACCACAAGGTCGGAGGTTCAAGGCCCTCCTTCTAGCGCCAAAATGTTAACGATATTTTTCGTTAACACCGAAGATAGGTCTACGGAAGTGGATCTAAGGGGAAAATAGGGTAATTTAGCTTTCATGAGTTTGAGTTAGTTCACCATTTCCTAGATATCAAGTGAACATCCCAGATTTTTTACCGTTTTATTTAATATTTAAATATGGTTTAAATAATGTTTTGAAATTTAATTAGCTTAAATTAAATAATTTTGAATATTTTATTAATATAAATAATAAAATAATAATTTAAATTCCGGAGTAGTCGGAAAATGTTGAATTTGCAATATAATGTGAACTGGCAATTTAAAAGAATTTAGTATTGTTTGGTTTTGAATTATATTAACGATTTCGTTTATTAAACGATGTTGGAACATAAAATTTGTAATTTAATTATAAAACGAACTGTAGCGGCGTGGTAGTTCGTAATATAACGTTTTGAACTTTAGTTGGTTATGGAGGATACGATATAAGTAGGATTTCTTTGAAACAATAAACGTCCGAATATATTGGATAATATTTTTCTAATGGAAGAGAAAAATCAAGGTTTCATATTGTAGATTTTGTTTTACGTCCAAATCAAATTTTCAAATAGTCACCATGGAATTCGTTTATAAATCATAACGTTTATTTATATATGATAAAAGGGTTTTATTTTATTTTATATCGTTTTAGCTTGAAATTCATTCCGGGGTATTTTATTTTAAAAATATATGAAATTCTGCTCGGGTATGGCCGATTAAAATATTTTATTATTATTATATTGAGGTATTTTAAATTGATTTGTTTTAATTTAAATTGGACCCTTAAAAAGGGACTTTATTCAGACGACCTCCGTTTTCAACAAAACAAATTTTATTAAGACCGCAACAGCTAATTATTGCTAGATTTCAAGTTTCACATCAATTGGATTTAATTTGTGAGCGCAGCAAAATTTGATGTAAATAAAACGACCATTTGGACTCGAACGAGCGACGTTTGAGCAAACAGACTCGGAATTCGAAGAAACAAGATTCATTAGGACCGTAACATCAAATTATACCATGATGTCCATTTTCATCGCAAACGGAGTTTGTATTTGAGCATAGGAACAAATAATCAGCGTTTAGAAAATGGAGATAGACACGGAAAAAAATATTGCTAGTCATGTCGGAATAAAATAACATATAAATCCTCTTTATATACACTGTAACGTTCACCCAAAACTAGAATTTCCCAAACCAAATCCCTTTCCATCAACCATATTTGCAGAAAACACCCTAATCACTTTTTTATTTATTTCTTCCAACTGGTCGAGAATCGGAGGAGGTGTTCAAAAGGAAAGTCGTAGAGGATCTTGAGGGGAAGGTGTCGTAAAAATTGGGGACCTATCGTCGCCTATGGTGACCAGAATCAGCCTAAAACCAACGAAATCCAGTTTCGTTGTTCATCGTTTTGCGTGCGATGGGTTCAGTTTCACGTGGTCGGACCTGAAGGAAACTTGTCGAGAGGACTGAGGGCAGCAAGATTTATGTTGGGCGAATTGGCTAATTTGGCTTGTAGTGGCCGAAAACGTGAGATGATCGGAGATGATAATTTTTTGGTTGTTTTCAGAAGTGGCAAATGGTTTTGGTGGAATTCCGGCGACTGTGGTTGTCGAGGTGGTGTCGATTCTGAAGGGCGATGGTTGTAGGATCGGCGGCGGTTAGCTCTATGGAGGTCCGGTCGGCGTTGGAGCGGTGTAGCCGGAGAAATTTGGGTTGAAGCAATTTCCGTTCGCAATGGGTTTCCAAGCGAGGGAGCGGTCTGGGGTAACAGTGTCAGGGGCGATGGGGCATGGAGGCGAGGCAGTGATGTGGGTCTGGTCGGGGGTGGCTTCGGCGACGCATAGGTGGGGGCGGCATGGAGATTAATTGATCGTATGGGTTCAAGTTTGGGTAGCAGGTTAAAACACAAAGAAGAGGGATCAGGTTCGAGAGGAAACAATTAGAGAAAACACGTTATTTAACTGCCGACGTGGTTAAAAATTAGTTAAGGAAATTGGTTTTAATATATATAATTAATAATTAACTTATAATTAGTTTTAACAATCAATTAAAATATATAAACTTAAATCAGGTGTATCATTTACATATGATATCTGAATTTCGCGAAATTGGATCCGTTGGGATCGTGGCGACGGAGGCTACGCGTACAAGCTGGGTTGATTCGAAACGGAAGCAGTTGGAATTTCGTTAACAATGCTGAAATCATCGACTGAAAATAGGGTGAGTTAACTCTCACACCTTCTGGAATTCTATGATGTGTTAAATTCATGTAAAAAACATAATTTAATCGTTAATAGTATAAATTGGTTGATTGGTTGCCTTGGATGCTATTTGTTTGTTATTGGTTGACATTAAATATATTCACATCATTGAAGTGTATTGGATTAAATTTCCATATCATTATAAAGTATTATAATGAACTGTGATGAAGGGAAGAACAGGTTGGAGGGATCCGACCAGATTCCGCAAATATTTTGTATGTTATTTATTTTTGTATTATTGATATATGAACTGATTGGACCCCATTGACATTAAATACCTGTTTGAATGTTGACGTTGAATGGTAATTTAACGTTATTTTGATTTAAATCAACAAATGGTAATTGATTGAGGGATTGGCAGCAAATGGCCTTGAATCCACATTTTTGTTAAACATTGTTTTGCCGTCAGTCAAATTGACGGAGTTTGGTTATAAAATTTATTTTATAACTAAAGCAAGGATTTTAATTATATTTTATATGTTTTAAAATAAATTTATATTTATAAATTTTTCAATAATATTATAAAATGATTTGTTTTGACATTAAATAAGTTTATAAGTGAACAAAGCTATAATAAACCTACGGGTTAATATTTTTAAGTAAAAAATTGAGCGACATTATTAGATTAATTCTATTAATCTAATGGGAAGGGGTAGTGAAAATAAGTTAACAAAATTAACTGATGGATTAAAGATGACTAAGTCAACTGTTTTGACCGGAAATGGTTATTAGTGAATAATTATTTTATTTAATAAGATTTTTGCTTATAATTTACTTTTTAGCTCAAAAAGTTTAAAGATTAATAATGAAATTAGTTATTGTTTATTTATGATAATTTCAAAAGTGATTCACTAATTTATTTTAGTTAAGGAAGAGGTAAATTGTTTTACGACGGTAAATAAGAAAGTAAATATTATTTTGATCAATAATAATTAAGGTGATTATTTCTTATTAGAATTCAGTTAGGAGAGCAACTGAGTTTGTAATAAGGTTAAACCAGACATTCATAAAAGTTTATGAAAAGATACTACTATAAAAATCCAATGTTATGGAAATGATTTTTAAGGAAAACTGAAAGCTAAAATATAAGAAATGTTTACTTACGTAAAATGATTTAAGTAGAAAGGAGATGCTAAAAGGAAAAAATGAAGAACGTTAGATGTTTTTGTGTAAAGAAGAAATGAATGGGTTTTACTTATGAAATCCAAGAAACTGTTTTATAATGTGAGATAACATGGTTTGGGCAAAGTATTTGGAAATGGATTGGTGTAATATTCCAAATGGTATTTTATAACAAAGTTAAAGTATATTAGATGGTCATAATATACCAAGATTTTTTAAAGAAATATTATGGTCTATAAAACATAGTTTAAAATAGAAATAAAAATTGATTGATATTATAAGTACGATGGGTTTTTGAATTACGAACTTTTATCTATTCTAAGATGAGAACATTGTCGATCAAGGTCTGAGAGGTAAATAAAATACCCCAACTTGAATGGTTTCACAATTATCGAGGAATGATATTAGCTTGTAACGTTAAGGGTTATTGAAATTAGTTTATGATTTCCATAAAATGGACGTTGCAACATTAGTTACGAGATTTGAATAGAATATTATTGTGACGGTAGTCGTGAGGCTTTTAAATATAAGTAATATAGCAACATTTGTTGTGAGATTTGAAATGAGAAAACATTGCAGCGTTATAGGCAAGATATGGAAATAAGATTATTTGTATAATTTAACATGGTTTGGTCAAATTAAAGTAAGGTTTATATGTATAGGATGTACAATATTGTTTTCAGGAAACAATATGTTTTGAAATATTAAGTAAATGTGAATGGTATTTCCAACGAAATGCAAAAGGATTATTTTGGATTGGGAATGAGATAATATTTGAAATTCAATTATGATTTTACACAGAAATTAAAGAAAAAATTTTGAAGTTTGAAGTTTGACAGAGTCATTTTGAGTTATATACAAATGAATATGTCATTGACATTATTTGGTCATTTAGAAATTTAGCTATAAAATCTAGCGATATTTCCAAGTAAGGATATTAAAAGGGGATGGTATACTGGTGATAAACGAGTGTTTGAAACATGTTATTCTTAATTTAAAAATATATTTAAAGAAAACAAAGAATGTTTTGTCAAATGAAATCGATGAAATGATTTTAAAAGATCGGTAAAAGTGTTTAAGAATGAATTTAAGTAAAAAATCGAAGCTGCCATGAACTTGATCATGCTGTTATCATTGATAGTTAAAACACTGAATATCAATGAAATATTATTGGACCTTTTTGACATGTTGTTTCGAAGAGACAGGGATGGGAACTGGACACAAAACCACTTCGAATCAACGTTACGTACGAAACTAATCTGCAATGATATGTATAAAGATGGAGCATTGAAGACCATAAATATTCATGAGCAGAAGAACTACTTGTGGAATTTCTCTAGTTGATCCCCAGAAATATTTCGACAGTGATTCTATCATGATTGGAATCTACAGATTGTAAGGACTACTCGCTATTGATCCTTTGGGTGATTCCTTGGATGCGGTAGGAGGGTTCCTTTAGTTCATCCAGTTCCTGGATGACTTGTATGGACGAATGTCTGACAGAGTATTTCCTGAGGGTCACGTACTTTGATTTTTACGAATATACCAAGTTTGGTGGTGGAGAAATTCTCTTGCTTAACACCCAGAGTATATTTGTGGACGTCAATTAGTGATTTGATGGATCTGACGATGTGGCATTCAAAGTGAATGATGGCCAGATATTCTGAAAAGGTAAACGTGATCTCAAGCTTCATCAACCGGAAAATGACAAAAAATCGGGCAGGCAGCATGGCTAGGTGGGTCATTCCCAAGCCGGGTGTATTGTCACAATCTAGAGAAAGTTCATATTTGTTCTTATTTCGTTTCTGTATCTCCCGAGAAAGTATGGTGGCGCAATAAAACCATATGGTGACAATACATTCGATACATTCAAGTTAATGAGTGGTCGGTCATGTGTGGCTAGGATGCAAGATGTTCTTGTTGAACCCCAGTGTATCCCCTCTAGAGTACACTGATCAGAACGTGGTCACATACATTGTCATAGTTGGAATCCATTCTCTAATAAGCGCCTTATGGGTTTTGATTTTATAATAAATATGTAGAGCATGAGATGCAAGCGTTCTACTAGATGGTTATTTATTGGTGGTCTGATAGACACTATTATAATATCACTGGATTTTGATATATCAAAAATGTTTTGGGTTATAGTAAGGTAAAAACCGTCCGTGTTTATGTATGGATTGGTCTTACTATTATACTTTTCTTTCAAAAGGATTTCTAAATTCAAACAAGTTGGTTGGTGTATGAATTTATCACTGAAAGTATTCCAGACTGATCCGGGTGAATTTTTCTTTGCTTCAAATGTTCTCGGGTCAGATCGAGTATATTTAAAGGATGGGTTTCACTTGGAGTTTTCAGAAGAGGAGCTGAAGTCGAGACGTATTTACCGCTACTAGTTTATTCCGCTGTGTGTATAGATTGATGTGAATGAATGCTCTGATATTGCAATCAAATATATATATAGTTTCTTTTGTAAAGCATTTAGATATATTATATTTTGTCAATTTCGTTGTGAGACTCTAATCTTCTTATTCTTCTATTCTAATATTTCTTTCTTTCTACTTCTCATCCTCTAATTTCTTTCTATTAACAATCTGGAATTTAATACTTGGATTTTTGGCAACTAATACAGAGTTATGTATTATTTTCGAAAATTCGATTTTTGAATTTTTCGGGTCATTACATCTAGGTTTAGAGCTAGAAAGATTAGTTACTCTTCCCTCAATGGGGTGAGCATCATGTTTAAGCAACTCTAAAACCAACAGTTACCTTGGAACAAGGGCTCCCTAAACACAACCCTCAATAAAAGGTTAAACGGCTTATAGGAAGGGGTTCTGCAAGAACTCTACGGAAGGGTCTAGGCTTGAGTAGATACCCGTGACCGTGTAGGAAATCTATGATATGTTTAATAGGAAATAACTAAGAAATCACATAAGAAACACATAAGAAAATATGCTAAGTGTCGATCTTACCTTTATTAATCTTTAATTCGGAGTACATAAGTGATTACAATAGAAACACCTAAATTGATTTAGGAATTAGGGTTTACTCTAGAGAAAAAGAGTACAAGAATGAGAAATGAGAAAATCGATCCCTAAAATGAGACCCTTGCAGTCTTATTTATAGACAAATCAAGCACTCTTTTGCTATTGGGCCAGCAGAAGCCTCTGTCGGCCGCTTTTCCCTTTGGTTCCAGAAGTTTTGGCTCTCGGTCGCCTTTCCTTTTGGTTCCAAAGGCCTTTCTTATGGCTTTTTAAGGTACCGGTTCTAGCTCTCGGGAGGATGGTCCCGGTCTTTGGAGCTTTTTGCTGACGTCATATCTCTCTTATTTGTATTTCTACTATGCCTGGCGTTGTGAATAGCTTTAGGAAGGTTTCGGCTTCTATATGTATGCTTCCGGACATAGGCTTCCTGATATGAGCCTGTGCTATTAACAATTTTTGGAGCTTACCCTCACGATTCAGATGGATGGTTGCTGAATCCGCCACCCATGTTGGTAGCGACACTAAGAAGATTAGTGTGGATAGCTTGTATCTCCTCGAGGTTTCGTCTTGCCTTTCGGTAGATTCCTGAAGCGTACCTTGGCTTTTTGGAGGGTTTCTTCTGGTACTTTGCTAGTTTCTTACTAGAGTAACCTCTCGGTGACCATCTCATAGGGATCTCGATGGGTAGTTTCCCGGATAACTCTCTTATGCTTCTAACTCTGTGTCTTTGGTGCTTTCATCCCTTGATGTATCAGTATCAAGCAAGTTAATACCGATAGCCCTTTCGTCCTTCTAGGTCCCGGTTTGTAAGATTACTGACCTCTCTCTTTATTGACTTCCGGTTGTGGGTGATCCTTCGTTGTTTACCTATCGTGTCAGAACCACCCTGCCGATATCCTTTCTTTGTATAGATTTTAAGCTTTCTCTTTTAGTGATGGTGCCGGTCGCATGGCTCTCGGATTGTTCCTTTATGCTTTCGGTTCTACCTTACGCTTGGCCTTTGCTCTCGGAGGATTCTTTTATGCTTGCGACGGTTCGCTACCCCTTCACCTTCTGCCTGTTTCGGAGTTAATGTTGGTAGCAATAGACAGTAAGCAGTCAAACTCAATAAGGAAAAAGGACAGCATATATACATAACACAAGGAAGCCCACAAACAAGCATCAACCATTATATTTTAGTTAGTATTGATATTGAAAACTCGTATAAATATAATCATGAAATAACTCATCTTGTGGATGTTCTTCGACTTAGCGATGAAATCTAGAGATCGGCCCTTTCATTTGTGTTTTACTCTCTTTTTTACGTGGAGAGGAGGAAGATCTAAAATTTGCAGAAGACAATAACAGAGAAAAAAAATGAGGAAAACAGATTGTTTAGGGTGGATATTAGGTTTATGTTTAGATTTAGATAGGAAAAGAGATAGGAATTTACAAAGAAAAAAAAACAGACAGAGAAAGACGAAGATGAGAAATGAAGGGGATAGATTTGTCAAGAGGGAGAAGTTTACAAAGAAAAAAATCATAGACACTAAAACGATCTAGAAATATAACATCGTGTTAGGTGGGTAACAAATAAACCTAGTGCATTAAATAAAACATTCAAAGACTCAAACACTAGATGCCACTGTCCATATTGGACTTCAACCACTTGACTACCCCTTGGGGTACCTGTTGACCGTAGGTCGACTACTTGTAAGAGTACCAGTCAATTGCTCTTCTTAATTTGTAGTGCTTTTGTTATGTTACTAATTTGTTTCTCCAGTTTTATTCTATACATATGGGTTATTTAACGTTAGCTTGCCCGCAATCTAAACACATTATTATTTAAAATTTTGAAATTCAAATTCTAGAATTTATCTGTTCACTTAAATGTGATTTCAAAACAATTAATTTAAATTTGAAGACTTTAACAACTCCGAACTTCTGTATTGGATTGTTTACAGGATACTCTATATGGAAACATATTAGAATTTCCCCACGAACGCACTGGAATAATTTTGTTAGTCAAATTCCAATTTTGATGAAATTCCCATATTTAACTTTTTTACTATTTTAATTTGACTTTCTTTGTCTTTTTGGCCCTGATTCCGTAGAGTATTATTGAAAATTAGATCAAAATAAAATACATTGTGTTATCCACCTGATCGATTTGATATCAACAAACGTGTACGGGTCGTTCTCGGGTATTTAAAAGTAGGGGTCGGTCCTGCAATTATTAAGAGGGATCGGTCATAGAGCGCAACCCCTGGTCGCTCTGAAGTCCAGAAAACTTCTGGTCGTCCCAAAGATAAAAGAACCTTGGTTGAACTAGAATGTAGAAGGGTTCTGTTCGTACCAAGGATTCTGATCGTTTCAGACATCCAAAGACTCTGGTCGCTCCTGACAAAGAAAGTCTTTATTCGCTTCCAGTTACAGGGAGCTGGTCGCTCCAAAGCCGGTCGCTCCAAAGGACTGAAGGCTTCTGATCGTCCCAATGTATCAAAAGCTTCTGACTGCTCTAAAAGACATGATTCTTGATCGTTCCAAATAAGCTGATCGCTCCAAATATTCAAGATTGTCGGTCTGTCTGAACGTACCGAAGTTCCAAGTCGCTCTAAAGTGCAAAAGACTTCTGGTCGGCCCACTTCATTTCCGGGTTTTCCTGATCGGTCCGCCCCACATATAAGCTTCCTGGTCATTTTGTTGCATTCTGGTCGCCTTTCCTTCTAATGAAACTCCCTGGTCGGTTAAGATGAATGGAGCGATGTGCCAGCTGTTGACAACTGGCAGTGGCATTCTTGTAAATACCTGCAAAACCGACCAGAACCCTGAATTGAAGATTTCAGCCACTCCATCACCTATAAATAGGACACCACCTCCACCATTTGAAGGGGACTTTCCGGGAACTACAAGGAGGTGCTGTCAAATAGCTTTTTGGATTTCTCCAAACATTTCAACATCTCTTCTTCATAATTCATTGAAGATCTAGCAAGCTTTCAATCATGGCTTCTATGGAAGGATTAGCATAATCTCTTCAAGCTCTCTACCATTCTTATGTGGATTCAAAGGCAAATGCATGTAAAAGGAGCTTTTATGAATGTATAAAGGAGCAAATGTTGTAAATCTCATGGTGATTAATGCTATGCTATCTTCAAAGTGGGCGTAGACTCGAATAAGAGTCGAACCACTATAAACTCTTGTCTTAATTTTGGTATTTTGATGCTTATGGAATGTTGGATATGGCCTCATATATAATTCTAAATGTTTTCTAACACCCCGCCTTTGAAAAGGTGACGTGCTTTCCAAACATCTCGCCTCTGATTTGGTAACGTGTCCAGAAGCACCTCTTTGGTTGTTATACCAATTTTTGGTGTAAACAATTTGGCGCCCACCGTGGGGCCGTGTTCGCATCTTCTACCATAGATTCCAGATCTGGGCCAATCGGAGAGCTATCTTCCAAATTTAAGGCCTTATCCGAGATCATGGCAAAGTCTAAGAAGACCACTAGCAATATCCTCGAAGGAAATGATAATATTGCTAACGTCGAAACTACTCCACTCACCAACCGATTTGAGGGTGGAGAAAATTCAATATCCGGAGCCGAAGTGACTAAAGCGGAATTGGATGCCGTCGTCGCTAACTTGAGTCAACGCATGGAAATTTCCAACAAAGCTTTAATCGACGCAAATAAAACTATTGTGGATGCTAATCAAGCTTTGATGGATAAAGTGAACGCTCTCCTAAACACTCAAGCGAATCCCGCTCCTCATCCGCAAATCCATGTTAACCTTGGAGAAAATGCAAATTCATCGGCCTCCGATCCTCATAATGACGATGCTAATGTCGAAGGCTCAAAGTTGGAAGCTAAAAACCATTCCGATGGAAATAACCAACGAGTTGCAAGTCCCATAAAGGGGGCACCTTCCCATAACGGAAGTAAAAGGCCTAGATCCTTTAAACACGATCGCTCGCCGCGTCGAGCATCCGAAAGAGAGATCGAAGTCCGCTCCCCGGAACAACGCAACTCGAAGGAATATATCACGGATGTGGTAAAGCAATTTATGAATGATAAAATGCCCCGCAAGGATTGTGAAAGGGAATGGGACTTCTCTCTTGACAAAAATCCATTCACAAAGAGGATCCGCAAGGCTGAATTCCCCAAAAAATTCATTCATCCTACTCTGCCACCGTACAACGGAAATTCTGATCCGAATCATTTCCTATACAAATATGAGTGGCACATGAATGCGGCTAAAGCAACGGACGAGATCAAGTGCTTGTGCTTCCCGCTCTACCTGGAAAGCGTCGCATCGCTATGGTTCACAAGGCTCCCGCCTAAATCGGTTGACCAGTTTGATGATTTGACTCTGAAATTCAAAGAGCAATTCAGGCTGCAAGCTACCAAGGCTAAGGATTTCATCTCTCTTACATCCATGAAGCAAAATCCAGGGGAGTCCGTCAAAGCTTTTCTCAAAAGGTTTAATGATGCCATATCTGAAGTAGGGAATCCCGAGCCTCGCATGATCTTAATGTCTCTAATTGGCGCTATAGACGAGAATAGCGAATTTGGTAAATGGATCAAAATGAAAGAACCAAGCACGCTCGAGAAATTCTATAAAAAAGCCGAGGAGTACATGAGAGTTGAAACGGGCTCAATACCTCTTCAGATTATTGATGCTAACCCACTTCTTGGAGCTCCCAAGAATACGCCTACGCAATATAACCAGAAAAATTCTGGAGGACAGAAAAGAGGAAGTGACGGGAAGGAAAATCGGGATGGCAAGAAGCCTCGCTTTTTCAATCCCACGAATCTAACACCTTTAAATGACAGTCTAGAAAACATCTTTGCTGCAACTAAAGACACCGAAGATTATCCAATACCTAAACCTCAGAAAATAAGCGACTATCAAGCAAATTCTGGGAAGTTCTGCAGGTTTCACAATCAGCCAGGCCACAATACCAATCAGTGTAGGCATCTAAGCTCACTGATTGAGGAGCTGATTAAGAAGAATCGTCTGCAGCAATATGTGAAAAATCCGCAGTCCTCGAGCAATGATCCAAATCCCCGGGCCAAGGGGCAACAAACAGCGAAGCTTTTGCTCGGACCATCCCGAGGCCAATCATCAACTGATGACTACTGATTAAGCTTCAATTCCAACTGGCCCAGAATAAGCAATCGACATTGCACCACTTTACTTCATGCTCTACTTCCTGCCTTAGATCATGCTTTACTTCATGTTTTACTTCATGTTTTACTTTTTGTTATATTCAAAACTCCTTGAAAACAGTCTGTAATAATCTGCAAGTGATGCACTGAACATTAGCTCAATGATAAAGAGCATATCTCTCTAAATGAATTTCTTGCCTGCAAAATTGTATGTTAAATCGAAACTTTCTTAAAAGATGATTTCATATTGCAGGTCATCCATCGAGCGCTTGTAACATCGCGACCCCAACAATGCTAGCTCAAGTACTAAATGCTGTAAATATCAACTAACATAAGTACAAGCACCTCCTTGAGAAGTGAATGGGAAGAGTCGCGAGGATTCAAATAACGAATAAGCGCCACGGCAAATAAGCAAGAAATATTGTGGCTTTCATCAAAGGGGCACTCCTCTAAGTGAAAGTTTCGAAGCTTTGATCCTTAATCTGAAACAGCCCACCAAGTCAAGTGGCTAACAAGGGAATCGGGGCCAATGCAAAGCTGGAAGGACCAGCACCACATCGGAAGGACCGACAAACCTGATGTTGGAAGTACCAACATCAGGCCGGAAGGACCGGCAAACAAGCTGGAAGGACCAGCACCACGTCGGAAGGACCGACAAACCTGATGTTGGAAGTACCAACATCAGGCCGGAAGGACCGGCAAACACGCTGGAAGGACCGGCACCACATCGGAAGGACCAACAAACCTGATGTAAGAAGTACCAACATCAGGCCGGAAGGACCGGCAAACAAGCTGGAAGGACCAGCACCACGTCGGAAGGACCGACAAACCTGATGTTGGAAGTACCAACATCAGGCCGGAAGGACCGGCAAACACGCTGGAAGGAGCAGCACCACGTCGGAAGGACCGACAAACCTGATGTTGGAAGTACCAACATCAGGCCGGAAGGACCGACAAACACGCTGGAAGGACTAGCACCACGTCGGAAGGACTGACAAACCTGATGTTGGAAGTACCAACATCAGGCCGGAAGGACCGGCAAACACGCTGGAAGGACTAGCACAAACCAAAGTCCTCTCCGGGGGCACCCAATTGATCGTCAGAATCAGGAAGCACCTGATGCGATAACGACAAACATTGGGGCATTAAATCCCAAGTCCTCCCCTAGCGAGGGCATCCAACATAAAGTCCTCCCCATGCGGGGGCATCAAATCCCAAGTCCTCCCCTTGCGGGGGCATAAAACCCAAAGTCCTCCCCAGGCGGGGGCACCACATAAGACCTTTTCGAGCAAAGGTAGAAAGATGCAATGGCTTTTCCAAGTAGAAGCCTGAAATTCGTCAATCAAATTCAAAATCGAATACCATGTCTATGCAAAACAGTGTTTAACAAATCATGATTGTTCTGCGTGAATATGACATTTAGCTTATTATACATCATTCATTAATGATTAACTAACTTATTATTGATGCAGACGATCAATAACAACATATGAGGCCAAAATCATGCAAGTACTTGTTTTTATTACTGGACAGGTGCTGCGAGATAAGGCTTATGAATCAAAAGCATCACCACAACTATAAACAAGCAAAATGTGTGAAGTGCAATGTGTAAGCATGATGTCCAGATCAGAATATGCAGAAAAAAGAACGACAAAGTTCGGAAGCATAGAGCATCATTACAACACATCCAAGTACAAGGGAGCCAACCTACGTCACAAACACATAGAGTACAAACCAAAAAGTAGTCTTGAAGTCAAAGGCGAGGGCTGGCACTCGCTTAATACACACCAGCCTAAATTAAAAAGTTAATCAAGCAAGTCAGACGAGCGGGTTCTTCTTAGGCCTCCCAACCTTCTTCTTCGCTGGAACAAAGCCTGAAGCTGAATCACCAGGAGCCTGCCTCTTGCCAAGAGAACCAGTCAGTTCGGCATCGCCTCTCGGAAAAGTGGCAACAATGGAATCCCGAGCTCGCAAGGCCTGAATCAGTTTCATTTTGTCTTCTTCCAGAATGGCGATTCGTTCGAGACCCACTCTATGAAGTTTATCCAAATTCTCGGCCAGAGAACTCCAATCTCCAAGTTTCTGAGCAGTTTGGTCCCTCAGCGAATCCATCTGTTTTTCGAACTGCCCAATAGCCTTCTCCATCCGGTCCAACAATCTCAACTTGACAACGTTCATATCAGTAGATATGATTTGACGGTCGAAGACAGAGACATCTACATTGGCAGTAACTCCCTGCAAGTCCCAGTCGCGAAGATGTTGAGCCAATTAACATCACGTGCCCCCAGAGAATAACGAGGTTGGTTTATGACGGCCTGGAGCTCGGGATAAGAAGGCCGAAGAAGTGGAGGAGGGTTCATTGGAGATTCACCAGTTTTCATCGGAGATTGAACAGTCGTTTCAGTATCATTGTCAAAATACTTTTTCACAAAATCTGCTCGAGACATGTCCATCCTGCACAAGAGTTTCAAATCAGATTCAAGAATCAATCATGATGAGAATTAAACCGATCAGTTGTGCTTGGTCAAACAGAATTGGTCGGTTATGTACAACTAGAAACATGGACATTCCAAGCAAGAAAACGACCCCTAGCTGATCGATCGTACCTTGTCATATAAAGTTGGTCGGTTGCAAATAATACGTTCGGTCGGTTTGGAGCTTATCTAAGACTGACCGCTCTAAGACTGATCGCTCTAAGACAAAACAAGAATCCTGGTCGTTCAAAGCATGCCCTGATCGGTTTGTAGCAAATTTTATCTCAGAACGACCCAAATTCAACTAAAACCCTAAATCAGTTCTAAACCGACCAGTTTCAACAGATCTAAGATGGCCGTACTTTGAAAGAAAAGATGGTTGTCACTTCAGGAATTCATACAAACAGTTTGTGATCATTATGAAAACAGAATTGCAAGGGTTTTGATTTCGAAGTTGCCATCTACTAATTCAAATCAGGCAAATTACCTCCTACATTATCAGCGAACATGTCAACAATCAATGAATTTCGCATTCAACAATTCTCATGCGAATCAAAATCACGCTTCAATAGGGGTTCGGACTCAGTTTAAACTCCAAAGATCCCAGCCAACTATTTAACAATGCAAAAATGCATACCTGTAATCAAATCAGTTGGGTGAAGAAGTTTGAGATGAATCCTCGGGCCTTGAAGCGGAGAAAATCTGAATGTTTGGATTAAAAGACGGACTGAATTCTCGAAACAAAGATTGAGAGGTTTTTCTTAGAAGACGAACGCCATTAAAATGAAAAACTTTCAGATGGAAAAAGTGAGGAACACCAAGGGTCCAAAAGCAGGTATATAGCTAAAGTGACCAGACATTTCGAGAGAACCGACCCCTCAAACCACACTCAAGATCGGTTTTCGCAAACCACGTACAAGACCGACCCGTTGTCGAATCAAACTGACCCACAAATGTTTCGAAGTCCATAATCTTCATGAAGATTGTGGAACTCCGAGGGGAAAAATGTTATCCACCTGATCGATTTGACATCAACAAACGTGTACGGGTCATTCTCGGGTATTTAAAAGTAGGGGTCGGTCCTGCAATTATTAAGAGGGATCGGTCATAGAGCCCAACCCCTGGTCGCTCTGAAGTCCAGAAAACTTCTGGTCGTCCCAAAGATAAAAGAACCTTGGTTGACCTAGAATGTAGAAGGGTTCTGTTCGTACCAAGGATTCTGATCCTTCCAGACATCCAAAGACTCTGGTCGCTCCTGACAAAGAAAGTCTTTATTCGCTTCCAGTTACAGGGAGCTGGTCGCTCCAAAGCCGGTCGCTCCAAAGGACTGAAGGCTTCTGATCGTCCCAATGTTTCAAAAGCTTCTGACCGCTCTAAAAGACATGATTCTTGATTGTTCCAAATAAGCTGATCGCTCCAAATATTCAAGATTGCCGGTCTGTCTGAACGTACCGAAGTTCCAAGTCGCTCTAAAGTGCAAAAGACTTCTGGTCGGCCCGCTTCATTTCCGGGTTTTCCTGATCGGTCCGCCCCGCATATAAGCTTCCTGGTCGTTTTGTTGCATTCTGGTTGCATTTCCTTCTAATGAAACTCCCTGGTCGGTTAAGATGAATGGAGCGATGTGCCAGCTGTTGACAACTGGCAGTGGCATTCTTGTAAATACCTGCAAAACCGACTAGAACCCTGAATTGAAGATTTCAGCCACTCCATCACCTATAAATAGGACACCACCTCCACCATTTGAAGGGGACTTTCCGGGAACTACAAGGAGGTGCGGTCAAATAGCTTTCTGGATTTCTCCAAACATTTCAACATCTCTTCTTCACAATTCATTGAAGATCTAGCAAGCTTTCAATCATGGCTTCTATGGAAGGATTAGCATAATCTCTTCAAGCTCTCTACCATTCTTATGTGGATTCAAAGGCAAATGCATGTAAAAGGAGCTTTTATGAATGTATAAAGGAGCAAATGTTGTAAATCTCATGGTGATTAATGGAATGCTATCTTCAAAGTGGACGTAGACTCGAATAAGAGTCGAACCACTATAAACTCTTGTCTTCTTTTCCTTCTTTTCTTAATTTTGGTATTTTGATGATTATGGAATGTTGGATACGGCCTCATATATAATTCTAAAGGTTTTCTAACACCCCGCCTTTGAAAAGGTGACGTGCTTTCCAAGCATCTCGCCTCTGATTTGGTAACGTGTTCAGAAACACCTCTTTGGTTGTTATACCAATTTTTGGTGTAAACACATTGACAAAAAAATTAATGAAATGCCACACACTAATTACATACTTATTTCATTGTTAGTACTAGGCAAGTTTCGATGTTGTATTTAAAACACTTATGACAATTTCTTAATGCTTGCATTGAAGAATTCAAAATTGTAATGTTGAGACCTACAAAATTATCATGTAAGTAATGGTTTGAGACATATGAAGCATGCAATTATATTTATTAACGAAAGAGGCAGTTTGAAGTAAATATAATTGTTCCCTATTTAAACTCACATGAATTTCACAATCACTAATATTTTAACATAATTCACAACCAAATAAAGAAGCACAAAAATGACGAACGCTACTTGGATGTTATTTTCAATCATTTGTGCAGCCTTTTTATTCTACAAACAGGAATGTACACAATCATGAAGAGTTGGAAAGGAAGTATATATAATCAGAGGCCTCATGTTTTTTTTAGTCATGGACCCGTCTAAATATTTTAGTGTTCAAAAGTGAGAAATATGATTGCAGCCTACTTTCAAATTGTTCATTATGTTTATAAGTTGGGAACACGTAATACTTATCACGAAAAAAGCATCACCATATTAGAAGTCTGTTGAAATTTTTTGTCACTAAATCAAGCTTGCTTCAATATAAAAGCAAAGATGAGAAGCAGCTAGGAAAGTGAATATACAACAGGAACTTGTTGTGTAAATTATATTCTTAGCGGTAGAACAGTGGAATATTAGAATAAATTAAAACTTGCATTAAAAATTGCATTAAATTGCATGCGTTAATTGCATTTCCTGTTTTGCTTTCTCTGTTTTATTTGGTATTGTTTTAATGTAATTTTATCTAGAAATTTCTTATGCATGTATAAATAATGCATGCATCTTTTGTAATCTTTGAATTAAGCAAATCGAGAAAAAAAAGCAATAAAAATAAATAAAGTTTGTCTTCCTCAAGAAAAGTTCTTCATCTTTTTCTCCTCTCAAATTTTATTTTCTACAAATTGGTATCAGAGCCTTGTTCAATCAGAATGAACAATTCTATTCCCCTCGCTTATGTTCCTCAATTAACCAAAGATAATTACGGAAAATGGATTATCCAAATGAAGGCCCTTCTTGGATCTCAAGAGGAATGGGATATAGTTGAAGATGGGTATGAAGAAGTTGAAAATGAAGGAGAATTAACAAATGCTCAAAAAGAAAATCTGAGAAAGTCAAGGAAGAAAGACAAAAAGGCCTTGTTTTGGATCTACCAAGGAGTACAATCATATGAAGCTGCTTGGGAGAAAATAGAAGCTGCTACAACAGCAAAGCAAGCATGGGAAATTTTAGCAAATTCATTTAGCGGAGATGAAAAGGTAAAAAGAGTTCGGTTACAGACACTTCGAGGGGAGTTTGAAGGCTTGCATCAAAAAGAGTCAGAACCTGTTTCGGAGTATTGTTCACGGGTATTATCTGTAGTAAACCAAATAAAAAGGAATGGTGAAACTATGGATGATATTCGTGTCATTGAAAAAATTCTTCGTTCTCTTGATTCAAAATTTGACTACAAGGTGGTAGCCATTGAAGAATCCAAGGACTTGGACGCTATGACCATCGATGAACTCACAGGCTCATTACAAGATCATGAAGAGAGGTTAAACAAGAATAAAAAAGAAACAAGTGTGGAGCAAGCACTCCAATCAAAGTTATCTTTAAATGAGAAGAATGAAGAATCCAAAGATCAAAGAAGTAGAGGCCGTGGTCATGGAAGAGGAAGAAATTTTAGAGGTCGAGGATCATATGCTTGCGGAAGAGGAAATTATGGAAGCAAAGAAAGCGGCTTGAATCAAAATTTCAGAGGTTCTCAAAGAGGAAGAGGACGAGGAAATCAAAGAGGAAGAGGTCGTGGCTATTTTGAATGTTATAATTGCCACAAACCTGGTCACTTGGCAAGTGATTGCTGGTTCAAGGAGGAAGAAAAGCATGAAGCAAACATGGTGCATGGACATAAAAATGAAGAAAATCATAATCAAGAGACTTTGTTGCTCGTATCTCATGGCGAAAATTTTGATGATGTTTGGTACATAGATAGTGGAGCCAGCAAACATATGACAGGTAACAAAAAATTATTTTCAAATTTACTCGAATCTAATCATGGAGAAGTTAAAGTGGGAGATGGAAAGTCATATAAAATTAACGGTGTTGGTGAGATTGCTTTCACCACGAAAGCTGGAAAAATGGAGAAAATTGGTGAAGTATATTTTGTCCCTGGCCTTCAAAATAATTTGCTCAGTGTAGGTCATCTTTTGAAAAAGGGATATGATGTTCATTTTCATGATATGGCGTGTTATTTGTCAAAAAGAAATCAACTTGTAGCAAAGGTCGGAATTGCTTCAAATAATCTTTTCTCACTCAATCTTCAAAATCAAAATATTTCTTGTTTTGCTGGTGTTGATAAAGAAGTTTCAAAGCTATGGCATGAAAGATATGGCCACCTAAATTATGGAAGTTTGGAGATGCTCTCAAGTAAGATGATGGTCACAGGTTTGCCAAAAATTATTCATCTTAACGAAGTTTGTGAAGCCTGTCAGTTTGGAAAGCAACATAAAGATGCATTTCCTTCACAATCCGCATGGCGAGCAGAAAGACCATTACAACTTATTCATTCAGATCTTTGTGGTCCAATGCCAGTGACATCTTTGGGAGGTAATCGTTATTTTATTTCATTTATTGATGATTACTCACGAAAAGTTTGGGTGTATTTTGTTAAAGAAAAATCAGAAGCTTTCCAAAAATTTAAAGATTTCAAAGCAGAAGTGGAAAATTACACTGGGCTAAAAATCAACACGCTGCGGACTGATCGTGGAGGCGAATATATATCAAATATGTTTGAAAAATATTGCAAAGATCATGGCATTCGACATGAAATGACAGTTCGCCATACACCACAACAAAACGGTGTATGTGAAAGAAAGAATCGAACAATTATGGAGATGGCTAGATGTTTGCTTAAAAAGAAGAAGATGTCAAAAAGTTTTTGGGCTGAAGCTGTTTCTTGTGCTGTATACCTCATTAACAGGTCACCCACAAAGGTCCTAAAAAATTGTACACCACATGAAGCATGGTATGGTAAAAAGCCTAGTGTTCATCATCTGAAAGTATTTGGAAGCATTGCTTACTCTCATGTCCCAGATTCAATGAGAATAAGTTAGAAGACAAATCTGAAAAATGCATTTTCATTGGCTACAGTGAAAGAAGCAAGGCATACAAGCTATATAATCCCATGACCAAGAAGGTGGTGATAAGTCGAGATGTCCGGTTCGATGAGAATTCATTATTTGAGGACGCAGAAGTTGAAAAGGAGAATTTGCCTCTTTTTCCTTTTGAAATAGAGGCCGAAAATGTGGAGGATGACACTGTTGAAGAAAATGTTCCTGCTTCTCCAACATATTCAAGCAGCACAAATTCTTCACCAAGTCCACCAAGAAGAATGAGAGATCTTCATGAATTATATGATGTTACTGATGAAGTTGAATCAAATAATGTTGTGTTCTTTGCCTTTTTTTGCAGGGGAAGATCCAATCTCTTTTAATGATGCGAATCATGAAGAAAAATGGAGAAAAGCCATGAAAGAAGAGATTGACTCAATTCAAAACAATGATACGTGGGAGCTTACAAATTTGCCACCGCACAAGCATTCTATTGGAGTAAAGTGGGTGTACAAAACAAAGATGAATCCAGATGGCTCTATTAACAAGCACAAGGCAAGACTAGTCGCAAAAGGGTACAAACAAAAAGAAGGAGAAGATTTTAAAGAAGTGTTTGCTCCCGTTTCAAGACTTGAGACTGTTCGTTTGCTTATTTCTCTAGCTGCTCAAAAAAATTGGAAGTTGTTTCAAATGGACGTAAAATCTGCGTTCTTAAATGGTGTGCTTAAAGAAGAAGTGTATGTTGATCAACCACCAGGATTTGTCAAGAAAGGAGAAGAGCATAAAGTTTACAAGCTAAAAAAGGCTTTGTACGGGTTAAAACAATCACCCCGAGCATGGTACAGCCGAATCAATTCCTACTTTGAGAAACATGGATTTCAAAAATGTCCATATGAGCATACTCTCTATATCAAAGATGATTCTCAAGGAAAGTTCATGGCTGTTAGTCTCTATGTTGATGATCTAATATTTACAGGAAATGACGTGAAGATGTTGAATGAGTTCAAGCTTTCAATGATGGCAGAATTCAAGATGACAGATTTGGGAGAACTTCATCATTTTCTTGGCATAGAAGTGCAACAAACTCAAAAAGGAAATTTTATTTCGCAGGAGAGCTATGCAAAAGATATATTGAAAAAGTTTAAAATGGAAAATGCTAATCCAGTTTCTACTCCATGCATTACAGGTTTGAAGCTATCTAAGGAAGGTGAAGGCAAACTTATTGATTCTACCATGTTCAGGAGCCTTGTTGGAAATCTAATGTATCTTACAGCCACAAGGCCTGACATTATGTATGCTGTTAGCCTTATAAGCAGATTCATGGAGAAACCGTATTCTAACCATTGGGAAGCTGCCAAAAGAATACTGAGATATGTGAAAGGAACTGTTGATTATGGAATTTTTTATGAAGCTACTACTCCAGTTAACCTTATTGGTTACACAGATAGTGACTTAGCAGGGAGTATCGATGATAGCAGAAGCACGTCTGGTTATGTCTTTCACCTTGGAAGTGGAGCTGTCTCATGGAGTTCGAAGAAACAACAAATTGTTGCGCTATCTACAACGGAAGCTGAATATGTCGCTGCGTCATTTGCAGGATGTCAATTGATTTGGCTGCGTGGAATTTTGGAAAGTCTCTATCATAAGCAAAAGAAGCCAACGATTTTGTTTTGTGATAATAAGTCAACTATTTCAGTTACAAAGGATCATGTTCTTCATGGAAGGACCAAACATATCCGCATTCGATATCATTTCTTGAGGGATCTAGTGAATAAAGGTGATGTCCAAGTTGAATATTGTAAAACAGGAGAACAAATAGCAGATATCTTCACGAAGCCGCTTAGTGGACAAAGTTTCAGGAGGAACGCAGAACGATTGGGAGTAAGGAGCAAGTTTTAATTCAGGGGAGACATTATTGGAATAAATTAAAACTTGCATTAAAAATTGCATTAAATTGCATGCGTTAATTGCATTTCCTGTTTTGCTTTCTCTGTTTTATTTGGTATTGTTTTAATGTAATTTTATCTAGAAATTTCTTATGCATGTATAAATAATGCATGCATCTTTTGTAATCTTTGAATTAAGCAAATCGAGAAAAAAAAAGCAATAAAAATAAATAAAGTTTGTCTTCCTCAAAAAAAATTCTTCATCTTTTTCTCCTCTCAAATTTTATTTTCTACATGGAAATGTGTACTTAAATTATAATGGGAAGTGGAAGAAACAGTTCACATTGCTAAAGTTTGGTGTTGGAAAATGAAAACCACAAGGTTGATTTTTGCAAGAAAGACTGAATGAAATGAGATGAAATAAAACTCAGAGAGTTATGTTCATCATCATCACTGATAGAAACAAAACTCATGGTACATTACTATCAACTCCAGATAGGGCAACAAAAATGTTTGATAAAGCAATTCTGATAGATAACAACTTCCTAGACTTTGACGAATTCTTGTTATGCAGTACTATAGAAAATTTATTAACAACGGAGCCATCAATTAGAGAGCAATATGAGAATCAATAATATCCAAAGAAGCATCGTAAACGTGAACAGAAGACAATCAGACATCGTAAATATGTACAGAAGACAATCAGACATCTCAAAAGACATATCATCAACATGAGACGACTTTACCAAACCAACAGAAAGACTACACACTTAGTGAACAAAACATGTTGCACTAATTCCTAAAAGAAGAAAAGAATGAAAGAATAAATGCAATTAAAGCCTACACACCTAAATTGCACCAAAACCAACAGGAAGACTCCAAGTGTTCAGAACAGAAAGAAAGATATTCACTCTTCAAGATATCCATCAACCATCGTTCTCTTCTTTTAAGATGTATAAAGTAGCGTCCATTTCCTTTTTGAATCTTTCTTGCGTTTCACTCAAATACTCTCAGCTCTGCAGTAGAAGGTCTGAAAATCAGCCTCGCATTAATCTGGTCACAACTAATATATATATAATGCATGTTATTGTTATTGTGTTTCTTATGACTACATTATGTTATATATTTATATATATATATATATATATTGTGTTTCTTATGACTACATTATGTAATATATATATACACACACACATATAAGTTATGATCACGGATCTTACTTATTTAGTACTATTTTGTAGTTTCTTGATCTCAGACTAAAGTTTCTATTTAATTGTTTTTTTAATTTTCAGTTACATGGTAAATATCTAATTATAATTTTGTGTATACATCAAGAGGTTGTAAAATATGCTAAAAAATGAGATACTATGATAAATGTATTATTTTTTATATTTTTAGTGTTCATACATCATTATCAATTTTTTAAAGTCCAACTTATTATGTTTTATCGAAACAAAAATACTATGATTAAAATTTCTGGTAGGGCTGCTTATGTATAGAAAGAAATTGATGTTATACATTAAATTTTCTAAACTCTAAAGCTTTTAAACTTTTGTTGCCAAGTTATTATAAAAGACATTTGCTAATACAAATCTCTGTACAACTGATACCACTAGATCATTTTTCTAATGCAAAGAATCACCTTATATTATTAATATCTTACATGAGCAGTAGTTGATATGCATGCATCACTAGTCAAAATTAAAAAAAAAAAAAAACATGATACTTACCTTGTAATAACATCATTATAGTAAACAAGCTTGCATATGTATTTTTGAAGTTAATCCGTACGGGAAAGATATTCAGACTATTTTACAATAATATGTTTATATTGGATTGTTATATTTAGTGGCGTAGCCTGGAACCAAGATTGGTGAGGTCATGGAGATTTGAAGTGATGGCTCCACAAATAAAAAAAATACCTATCAGTTATTCGTAGGATTATAGAAAGTTTAATAATACTTATATAATAATGTTCTATTACAAAAACGATTAGATCTTTTCATTCTAAACAACTATATCACATATTCTAATGTTAAGTTTCGGCATTCCCTGCGCACGCTTCCATTCGTACGCGCTTCACCGTGTCTAGGAGGCATCAACGGTCGAAGTCTCTCATGCCGGCGTCCCGATTGAGCATCCCTCATCGCCACCCATCGAGCATATAATTTGGTATTGGCAAGCACTTGTTATAACAAAAGGAATCCCCAATGTTACATGCCACCAATACCATATATATACCACGATCTTTCTTAATATTCCGCGATGTGGGATTATTTGTCCGTTCAATCCACGCACCCACTCCATTCCAATGCGAGCCACACCTAACAATCTCCACCTTGGCGAGCATTGCTCAAGTCACCTTTGGAGTTACACCTTGAGTACTCTTCACAGTTGGCTAGGCTGCTACCCCGAGTTCTCATAAGCAGTGGGATCAGGCTGCTTCTACCATTGTATCTCCACCTTGACGAGCATTCCATGCTCAAGCCCCTTTGGAGCCATGCTTCGGTCATGCTACACATACCGGTCCCCTCGAACCATGGAGCTCTGATACCATGTTAAGTTTCGGCATTCCCTGCGCACGCTTCCGTTCGTACGTGCTTCACCGTGTCTAGGAGGCATCAACGGTCGAAGTCTCTCATGTCGGCGTCCCGATTGAACATCCATCATCGCCACCCATCAAGCATATAATTTGGTATTGGCAAGCACTTGTTGTAACAAAAGGAATCCCCAATGTTACATGCCACCAATACCATATATATACCACGATCTTTCTTATGTGGGACTATTTGTCTGTTCAATCCACGCACTCACTCCATTCCAATGCGAGCCACACCTAACATCTAATAATTTAAAGTTGTCCATGTCAGGTTCTCAATAAAGAACTAAGTAAACCATAAATAACGGAATTTGTTGGATTGTTTTTGGGTATATTGAATTTGAGCATAATTCTGAAATTATTTGCCAAGACTTCAATGAGAAACTAAGTTCCTTTTTTTTTGATCGATTAAATTTACACTACAAACTAATATGTGCAGATTGTGGATTCAATTAAACTCAAATAATAGTTAAATAAAAGTAATGTTGATATGATAACAACCCCTGGTGCGTCAATATGTAGAGGAGAGCAGTGTTTTAAAGACCCAACCCAACCTCGGTTCAATCGCTGTTAACCTTCGACCTTGAAACGCCACGGTTCTGAAAATGAAATAACCCTGCGCGTGCACAGACCCACGGTTTAACGTTAAAACCCTATAAAAACCTCTATTCCGAGCTCTTTAAACCTCACGGTTCTTCAAATTTACGGAAAAGTAATTTCTTCGCTTTTCATTTTTTTACCATAATAAATTTAACTAATTTCATAGCAATTGCCATTAAATTTTGGATGATATAATTCATTATTATGTACATTTTACGAACTATTATTGAACTAATCCTCTTTCACTATAAAAAATTAGTAAATTTACAACATTCCTATGATAAATTGTTATATAATTATTTCAATTAGGTAGTCTGGACACGGATGTTTGTCATAATTGGTTAAATTTTCTCTATATTTAATATATTTTTACGTTTAAATAAAAAAAATAGAAATAAACTATCAGCGCGGTTATCATGGTTTGACCAGTTGAACCATGAAAACCTTGGACCTTGCACTATCACGGTTTGATGTACGGTTCGGTCTTCACAACTATGGAGGAAAGGCATTTATCATACAATTTTGCTCAAAACTGAGCATACGTATATATCATGGAAACGCGTCTTATTGAGTAATCTACTCATGACACTTGTTCTTTTTTTTCATTGAATGTCATTCTTAGCACTTAGTTACTGATGATATTATAATGTCTTTTACAACCATAGAAATTAACTGTTGTCAGTAACAAGCCATGCCTAGAATTGCTAATTAAGTTGTTGTTGGAGAATATCATCGTTCGAATCAATACCCAATTTAAGAAAACCCTAAATAACTTGAATCATCTTAGTATAACACAAATAAGGATTAGTAGATAACCCATGCTGTTGTGCACAGGGGAAATAGCAGAAGGAAGAGGGGCAGAGTTTCCAATTTGGAAGGCTTTTTATGGAAGAATATGCTTTTATGCTTGGAGAGAGGAAACACGTTATAGTATCTCTATTTGTGGTTTTTTAATTATTTCCTCCTATGTACTGGTTATAGATATAAAATTAGATGAGACAATGGTGAGTACATATAATATCAAGATTATGGTTATGGTTTGAACTCCACCCAGACGCAACTAACAAAAGACTTTTTGCTTTCATTCTTTTTAATATTCAAAGAAACAAATGCTTTTATTTCTTTATGTTTCAAACTATAGAATGGGGACAGTTAAATCGTGTAACTATTCATCTAAATTGCATGAACAGGTTACTTTAGTGTGTGACCAGTCATACACTATTTATGTTATCATTTCATAGAAACCAGGTTAACTGGTCAACGTCCTCCAAACTTTGTTTCAAGCCCAACGAAAGTTTAATTATACAGTTTTATTAGAACACTACATAAAAGACACAGTAATAAAGATATGTAAATGTCATCCTAGTTAATTTATAAAGAGAAAGAATAAACAAATAAAAGAGGAGTTAAGCGCTATACCACAAGCAATATGCATGGATACTTGTATATAAAAGGCAACTGTTTAAATTTACCCTTGCACCTATTTTATTTGGAACAAGCATACATGATACTATATTAATGTAACTTCCATTTTTTTTTATATAGGGTGCTACTATTCATGCCCCTATTTACACTTTCGGTCACCAAAACTAAAAGCACCCCCAAATATTTCAAATTATCTCTTCTGGCCACCGTGTAAATTAATAACCAAAAAATGGAGAGGCCACCAGCACCTTCATTTACACGAATGCTTCCTTCCCTAACATTTATGTCTTTTAGTCATTTGATTGAACATCTTGTATCATATTATCACAACCATAATGTTTATCGTCTAATTTATCATCATTCAAATACTCCATCTATCAAACGACAAAAAATAATAACGTATCAATATGTAAAAGAAGATACGTAAGTTACACAGATAAAAATCAAATTTAATGTCCTTCAAGCTTGAAATTTCTAACGGAGCGGAAAAAATATTCTAAAACACAACAGAAAACCCTAACCATTAAAAAAAAACCTGACAACATGTTCTATATCATAATAGAAAATAATAAAATTAAGCAAATCCAACCACTTTTTTTATCTTCCATCTCTATTGGGCACAAAAGAATATCTACTTTTATTAGGGTTTGAAATTGTGTAGAAGTACGTGTTTCTTTAGGAGAAGTACGGTGATGAATAAATGAGTGAATAAATAATATGTGGTGGCCAGAAGAATATAAAAAATAATCATATGTATTAAATTTATAAAGGTGGCCGGAAGTGTAAACTGGGGTGCGAATAGTAGCACCCTTTATATATTTAATGTCTAATATCACCTCCTAATATAATGGATATTTTGATTTGTTTTATTCAATTACGGGCGTTTATTTTTCATCTAAGTTAGACTACAACCGCTTGTACAATTTTATTATATAATAAAAGTCTGATTTCAAAGCTAATTAATTAAATCTAATTAGAGTTTTGCATCTAATTAGAGACCAAAATAAAGAATATATGCAACTTACAATTGCCTTTGGACAAGTTACCTCTAATTCATGACAAATTGGCATATTTACCGTAGTTCCAAATAGACTTCATTTATATTTTTCCCATACAAACCTAACAAATAGAAGTCATAAAAATATATATTAATTTGATTGCTACTCCATCATGGGTTGTCAAAAAACATATCAGTTTGTTGTAGATTTGTCGATTGATCAATAGTAAATGTAAAAACATAGAATATACCAGAAAATAGGGGTGTAAATCGGACCGGACCGAACAAAGGTGTGTTCGTTTCTATCCTAAATAAAATCGGAATGAACGAAAAAAAATACGTACAATTTTTTTCCTAACTCGTGTCCTAAATGAAATCGGTCGGACATGGACTCGGTCGAACATAGTTGTTTATATCAAAGTTTATATTTTTTTTATTAGATTTTCTCTCAATTGTATACCGAGTACGAGGAATTCGGACAAATTCAAACGAACACGGAATGAACATGATTTTTTCTTATATAAATTTTGTTGTCCTAACACGTATTTTAAATGAAAATCATATAAACTCAGATTGACGTTTTTCGATCATTGACACGAACAAACATCGGATATTCGTACAAAATTTACAGTCCTACTAGAAAACCGTCATCCAAAACACTAGAAGAAACATGTTACATGAATGCATGTTTATTTAATATTTTTTAGAACAAGTGAAAATGATAGTTTGTAAACTATTTGTGTGGGAAACTAATTATTTTTTCGTAAGGCCTTGAGTGATAATAATGTACAAGTAATGTTTATAATATTAGTAACACAACCCATTATTTGGAATGATGTTGAACACTGTTGTACACACGTATACATATATGCATACATACACGTTTCAAGTACCCATATCTGTTAGCATCCCATTTTAAGTTATTTATTTGTAATCAAATAAGTTATTGAAAAGAAAGATAAACAAATGTATGGTGTCATGGACTTCAGGGTGTTGCACTGTTTAGCTGGCTCTTGATCATATATATATATATATATATATATATATATATATATATATATATATATATATATATATATACACACACACACATACATACACAACGTTCAACAGTAACTCTAAATTACAGCACCCCAAAAGCCGTCTAATATAAACCATTCATTTTAATTAAGATATGTTAGTGGATGGAGAGGCAGTTAATGGAGAGAGGGAGAAACAAATTTAATTATAAAGAAATAGTGGATATCAAGGAGCTTTTGGGATGCTGCACTGTTAAGTATGCTATTGAACGCTCGTGTGTGTGTGTGTCTAAATATATGTAGACACACACAATAACTAATTAGACATAAAACTAGATACAAATCGAAAGATATAAATTTTTGATCGTTAAACCACATTGTCTTTAAATGGTAAGTGGAAACCAAAGAGCAATTCTATAGTTGCAGTGTGTGCACGCGCGCGCGCGCGCGCGTGTGTGTGTGTATATATATATATATATATATATATATATATATATATAAGAAAGTATATTTGAACATAATTTTTTGACACAATTGGTGACACAATAAACCTACACCATTGGATCACACCCTGAATTTCATCTCTCCATATAATGACAAAATAATTCAACGGTCATGATTTTATGTTTCTTCATTTGTGTCTACTTTTATGTCTAAATAGTCATGTCCTATACATACATACTTGTGTGTGTATATATATATATATATATATATATATATATATATATATATATATAAACAATTAAAACACTTTAAAATGAAATTGGATGGATACTGATCAAATTTAAAGATGCTCCCTTCTAAAAGTAGGTAGTTATTTGTTACACTGTCGACCGGAGCTAAAAGAACAATTTAGTTTTGTGATTTGAAGCACTGTGCAGAACTATTTATGGATACATGCATTGAGAAACACAAATTAGTATTAAAAAAAAGATCACTCGATTGCCCCATAGGCATTAAGTTTGAAGTGCATAAAAATTCTCGAACTTTATAGTACGATTACACTACAAAAAATGGTCAATTTTCCATCCTACGCCATCATTACGTCGAGTAGGCAATGCGTAGGGAAAACATGAAAATACGTGGAAGGTGTAGGGACTATGTAGGGGATTCCCTACTCATTTCCTGCACCTTATAAACATCGAGACCAAATCCTCTGTCCCCAAATTCTCCTATACCCCGTCCTCATCCAATCAAAGCCTCTGATTTTCACAATTTTGCAATTAAGTCCAAAATAGAAAAAAGGCTTTTTTGTGAAAAGGTGAAAATCGAGGGAGTGGGGGTGTGCATTGGTTGGATAGGGGGGATAGGGAGATTTGGGCACAGGGGATTATTTTTGATAAACATCTTGGAATTTATTCAAACGGCCTTGCTAAAATTACGGTTCACAGCTAAATATAACAAAATATAAAACATTAACCCCTTTCCGTTCTTTCCTCGTTTGTTTCTTTCCTTCGATTCATATTAAAAAAAAACTAAATCTACTATAGCGCCACCACCCATTCCCTCAACCATGCTGCCGCCCCTGCCTACGCTGCACCGTCGCAACCCCCGCCTCCTCAAATCAAGTATGTCTTTCCTGGCTCCACCTTTATCTCGTCATTAAGAGCCTCGTTGATTATTCGTAGCAGGTATGTCTTTACTAGCTCCACCTTTAGCTTGTAAGTATCTGCAGAATTCAATGTGTTATATAAGTTGTATTTGGGCATATATACAATCCGCTGAAACTACCTTTTGCCGAACAATTGTAGAGTGGACCAGGAAGGCCATTGATTGTGTAAGCAGATGAAACATTAGGACCAGCGCCTGTTTGTAAAGCTTGTTGAATAATTGCTTTTGTGTCCGTGTTAGACCATTCACCTAGCATTGATTTCAAACATCAGCATACATATAGTTAACTAAGGAGAGAATTAATCAAGGTCGAAACTTGTATGTACCAAACAACATGGGCACTTGTTTGTAGGGCTTAGGGAAAGGGTAAGGCACACTACGTGTAGGAAGAATTATAATAGGTCCATAAAGAGTAGATCGAAGCTAACATATATGTGCATGCCACCATAAAGTTCTCGTTGGCCAGTAATGGTAAAGTTGTATGTGTAGCTTTGTCCAGTATCCCTCAACCACCCACATCGCCACCGACTACCTCACCTGTGCTGCCAAACCCTTGTGCACGTTGAACCCGATCCTTACTCACTTCCCTTAATTGTATATTTCCAGTTTGGCTTTTGATTGATTAAAAAGGAAGGAAAAGAAGAAGTAAAAAAGAATGTAGAGATATTCCTATACATGTGTGGCAGAGGTGAGTAACTATTCACTCACAATTAAGTAACATAATCATGTTTATTAATAAGTTAAATCATTGTAGGCATAGCTGTGCACTTGATATATGAAGTAGGCTTAAATTTGTCTTTGTTGTGTGTATATGTTCCTATTCTTTGGTTGCATGAGAACTTACACTTTGGTTGCATGCAATGTTTACTTTGGTCACATGAAGAATGCTCATTTTGGTTGCATGCAATGTTTACTTTGGTCACATGAAGAATGCTCATTTTGGTTGCATTGAAAATGCTTACTTGATTGCCTGAAACATTGCCTAACATTATGGCGTTGAACATATTGGGACAACAATACATTATATTGTATAAGTATAAGATAAACATAAGTTCATTGAACCGATGGACAAACTTGACTATCCACTGAGTTTTGGAAATCCATGTAAAAGGAGGTGGAGACACATATCTCTTCCTATGTCATAAACATATTAAATATTAAGTGAGGCGACTTATTTAATTTGTGTAATATAATGGAAAATTTTCATATATTTGATCTTGGCTATAACATACTAAAATATGATAGTTACTGATTGTTAACACTGTTAAAATTTGGTTCAAAGTGTCGGATCGGTCTTGTAGATAATGGAATGAATCCGCACTGTTGTATTAAAGTGGATCGGTCATAACACGATGGAAAAAATACATAGAAAACTGGATCGGTCTTACTTTGAAACGAATGGATCGGTATATAAAGTGGAATGGCCAAAAGAAACTATAAAACACGGTGCATGATTAAAGTGCTGTACATGGCAACAAATGGATGGAGGCATGTAAGTAATGTTTGGATTGGTACTCTTACCTACAAGTGGAACGGTGCATGGTTTAGCTGCTGTTAACAATTTGGATCGGTGCCTTATTATCATAAATGAGGACGATCCAATTGAAGATGGAGAACACGTGAAGCTTCAGGGAAAGGATACGCGGATCGGTCCTGTAGCTTTGAAATGGATCGGCCTTGAAATGGTTTACCACGTGGACCAGGCGGAAGCAAACATGCGGATCTGCAGACAAATACATGGATCGGTGCACTCTATAAAAGGTGGATCGGTATGATAGGAAATAAAGTGGACCGGTACTACCCCGATCCAAACTATGCTCGAGCCAAACTACCCCGATCCAACTTCATGCCCGATCCATGTTAGCGCTCGATCCAAGTTACTACTCGATCCAAGTTACTACCTGATCCAAACTAACGCCCAATCCAAGTTACTACCCGATCCAAACTAACGCCCGATCCAAGCTAACACCCGATCCAACTTCATGCCCGATCCAAGTTACTACCCGATCCAAACATTGCACCCCTTAATTACAAAACTGTCACTACCTTCAAACATCTTCTATAAATAGCCCCTTGCTCCACAAATCAAGTGACCGATTTCTTGACTTCGAAGGGCTGCCTAAACCATTCCTACACTTCTCTAAAAGCTTCAAAAACATCATTAATGGCTTCCTAAATTTGCTTCATCATTCTCCAACAACATGAAGATAAAATCAATTCAATTCTTGGTCTAAAATTGATCTAACTCAATTCTAGTGCTCTTTAATCGTCATTATCTCTCTCTCAAAAATCCGGATCTAATACAAACTCCATCATGAAATCAAGGAGAAGTATCTACATGCTAAAGTGATCAACGATTCATATATTTTCCATCACAAAGCTAGAAATTTCAACAATTCCTTGCCAAATTCAAGTGTGATTAGATCATAAAAATGAGAGAAGTGAGAAATGGATGTATGAGAGATTTCACGAGTGTTGTAAAGCAAAATCCCATAATGAGAAGTGATTGAAAAGTGGACGTAGACTCATAGCGAATCGAACCACTATAAAAATTCCTTTGTCTTCTTATTGCTTTTTACTTTTGTTTTGTGTTCGCGGCTTCACAATTTCATACCATTTATTTGGTGACGTGCTTTTCTAGCATCATTTGGTGTTTGACCATTTTCGGTTCAAATATTTGGCGTCCACCGTGGGGCCGTGTTCGCATCTCCTTTCTTCACCTTGAAGTTCTAAACCTACTTCTACAATAGATTTTGCAAATCTAAAGTCTAGGCCAATCGACGAATTATCATCAAAATTCAAGACCTTGTCTGAGATCATGGCCAAATCAAAGAAGACCACTAGCAATGTCGTTGAAGAAAACGACAATGTCGCTAATCACGAAACAACTCCACTCACCAACCGATTTGAAGGTGGAGAAAATTCAATATCCGGAGCCGGAGTGACTAAAGCTGAATTAGACGCCGTCATCGCTAACTTGAGTCAACGCATGGAAGCCTCCAACAAAGTTTTAATCGATGCTAATTAAACTCTCGTGGATGCTAACCAAGTTTTGATGGATAAAGTGAGTGCTCTCCTAAACGCTCAAGCAAATCCCGCTCCACCTCCGAAGATCCATGTCAACCTTGAAGAAAATGAAAATTCATCGGCCTCTGATCCTCATAATGATGACAAGGAAGGATTTGTTGGCGAAGATGATGCCAATGTCGAAGACTCAAAAATGAAAGCTAAAAACCACTCCGATCGAAATAACCAACGAGTTGCAAGTCCCGTTAAGGGGGCATCTTTCCATGGTGGAAGTAAAAGACCTAGATCATCTAAATGCGACCGCTCGCCATGACGAGCATCCGGAAAAGAGATCGAGGTCCGCTCTCCGGAACAACACAACTCGAAGGAATATATCACGGATGTGGTAAAGCAAATCATGAAAGACAACATGCCTCGCAAGGATAGTGAAAGGGATTGGGACTTCTCCCTCGGCAAAAATCCATTCACAAAGAAGATCCACAAGGCTAAATTTCCCAAGAAGTTCACTCATCCTACTCTTCCTCCGTATAATGGAAATTCTGATCTAAATCACTTCCTATACAAACACGAATGGTATATGAATGGAGCTAAAGCAACAGACGAGATCAAATGCCTATGCTTCCCTCTCTATCTAGAAGGTGTCGCATCGTTATGGTTTACAAGGCTCCTGCCCAAATCCATCAACCAATTTGATGATTTGATTCTGAAGTTCAAAGAGCAGTTCAGGTTGCAAGCTACGAAGGCGAAGGACGTTATTTCTCTTACATCAATGAAACAGAAACCAAAAGAATCCGTTAAAGCTTTCCACAAAAGATTCGTCGCTGCTGTATCCGAAGTAGGAAATCCTGAGCCTCGCATGATCTTAATGTCTCTAATCGGTGTCATAGACGAGGATAGCAAATTTGGCAAGTGGGTCAATATGAAAGAGCCAAGCACGCTTGACAAATTCTACAAAAAGGCCGAAGAGTACATGAGATTAGAGAATAATCCTGCGCCTCTTCAGATTACTAATCCAAACCAACCTCTTGAAGCTCCTAAAAACGCTGCTACTTAGTACAATCAGAAAAATAGCGGAGGTCAGAAAAGGGGAAGCGACGGGAAAGACAATCGGGACAGCAAGAAGCTTCGCTTCTCTGACCCATCAGAGCTAACACCTTTAAATGATACTCCAGAAAACATCTTCGCAGCAACAAAAGATACTGAGGATTATCCGATTCCAGAGCCTTAGCGAATAAGCAGCAAGCAAGCGAACTCTGGAAAGTTTTGCAGATTCCATAATCAGCCAGGCCATAACACCAACGAGTGTAGGCATCTGAAATCACTGATTGAAGAGCTGATTAGGAAGAATCGTCTCCAACAATACGTGAAAAATCCACAGTCCTCGAATGCTGCTCCGACTCCCTAGGGCCAGGGGGCAACGAGCAACGAAGCGTTTGTTCAAGCCATGCCAAGGCTGATCATCAACTGATGACCGATGGTTATGCTTCAATTTCAATGGCTCAGAATAAGCGATCGACATCGCCACCACTTTATTCCATGCTCCTTTCCTGCTTTAGTTCACGCTTTACTTCATGCTTTACTTTCTGTTATATTCAAAACTTCTTGTAAACAGTCTGTAATAATCTGCAAGTGATGCACTGAACATTAGCTCTATGATTAAGAGCATGTCTGTTTGAATGAATTTTTAGCTTGCCAAATTATGTGTCAAATCGAAACTTATTTAAAAGTTGATTTCATATTGCAGGCCACTTGTCATGCGTTTTTTCTTGCGAAATCTGACGAAACATAGTGACCCCAACAACACTAGTTCAAGTGCCAAATGCTACAAATATCAGCATGCAAAAATATGAAAATAGAAAAGCACCGCCTTGAAAAGTTAATGGGAGGAGTCGCAAAGATTCAAACAACGAGCAAGCGCCACGACAAATAAACGAGGGAGCAATAACCTTTGTCAAGGGGCGCCTCCCCAAGTGGGAGGTTAAAAGCTTCAAGTTCCTAAAACTGAAATAGCCCGCCAAGTCGATCGTCCGACCGATGAGCTAGTAGCTGCCCCTTGGACAATACGATAACTACTCCAATTTGTTTGCGTAACATCTGGAATCCCCATATGTGAAGAATGAAAGCCACTCGCGTAGCATCAGAAATTTCAGATGTGAAGAATGTTAGAGACCCAATTGATCGTCAGAATCAGGAAGTACCTGATGCAATAACGACAAACATTGGGGTTTCAACCAAAGTCCTCTCCGGGGGCACCCAATTGATCGTCAGAATCAGGAAGTACCTGATACGATAACGACAAACATTCTCCGGGGGCACCCAATTGATCGTCAGAATCAGGAAGTACCTGATGCGATAACGACAAACATTGGGGTTTCAACCAAAGTCCTCTCCGGGGGCACCCAATTGATCGTCAGAATCAGGAAGTAGTGATGCGATAACGACAAACATTGGGGTTTCAACCAAAATCCTCTCTGGGGGCACCCAATTGATCGTCAGAACCAGGAAGTACCTGATGCGATAACGACAAACATTGGGGTTTCAACCAAAGTACTCTCCAGGGGCACCCAATTGATCGTCAGAATCAGGAAGTACCTGATGCGATAACGACAAACAATGGGGTTTCAACCAAAGACCTCTCCAGGGGCACCCAATTGATCGTCAGAATCAGGAAGTACCGGATGCGATAACGAAAAACATTGGGGTTTCAACCAAAGGCCTCTCCGGGGGCACCCAATTGATCGTCAGAATCAGGAAGTACTTGATGCGATAACGACAAACATTGGGGTTTCAACCAAAGGCCTCTCCGGGGGCACCCAATTGATCTTCAGAATCAGGAAGTACCTGATGCGATAACGACAAACATTGGGTTTCTAACCAAAGTCCGTTCTGGGGGCACTCCTTTTAAGCCTGTCGATGCTTGGATTAATCAGTGTGGTTGAGTGATGAAAGTCTCCAATGCCCAAATTAACTAAGCGGGATTGTGGACGAAGTTCATATTTAGCCAATTGACTTGTGTAGTGTCTGAAAATCTCAAGCACGACAAGTGTCAGATTTTAGCCCAAACACGGGTATGAAATCCAAAGTGCTTCCCTGGAGGAAGGTTGATAACGATCTCTTAAACTAGGGGAAAAATATCTAAGCCTTCTCCAAAAGGAAGCAGGGAATACGTCATGAATATGCATTTCCAGAAACATGAAAATGCTGTATACCACCATACATGTCATTAAGACAGCAGCGTTTAAAATCCACAGTTGAGTTATCTCAACTAGTAGATTTCAAGCATTAAAGCGGATTTGAATCAGAATATCGTATCTGTGCAGACAACATTTGACGGGTCATAAACCACTGAATAAAATAATTATGTGCAAATACTTTGTCCAATTCAAAATAGAAATTCATAGTAAGTCATTTTTAAAGATTAACTAATCCGCCAGCAATTTGGACAGTTGATGGTGAGTATAAGTCCAGGATTGTGCGATCACTTGTCTTAATTACAGAACAGGTGACACGAAGCATATAAATTCAAAGAATGGTTTGCCATAGCAAGGCCAAAAGCTATAACTGGACCTCAATGCAGAATATGTCAATAACGACGTTCATTTCGAAGCCCGCATTTCCCGCAAGAAAAAATACAAGCTTCGAGGGGCAAATATTAACACTGTTAAAATTTGGTTCAAAGTGCCAGATCGGTCTTGTAGATAATGGAATGAATCGGCACTGTTGTATTAAAGTGGGTCGGTCATAACACGGTGGAAAAAATACATAGAAAACTAGATCGGTCTTACTTTGAAATGAACGGATCGGTATATAAAGTGGAATGGCCAAAAGAAAGTATAAAACACGGTGCATGATTAAAGTGCTGTACCTGGCAACAAATGGATGGAGGCATTTAAGTAATGTTTGGATTGGTACTCATACTTACAAGTGGAACGGTGCATGGTTTAGCTGCTGTTAACAATTTGGATCGGTGCCTTATTATCATAAATGAGGACGATCCAACTGAAGATGGAGAACACGTGAAGCTTCAGGGAAAGGACACACGGATCGGTCATGTAGCTTTGAAATGGATCGGCCTTGAAATGGTTTGCCATATGGACCGGGAGGAAGCAAACATGCGGATCTGCAGACAAATACATGGATAGGTGCACTCTATAAAAGGTGGATCGGTATGATAGGAAATAAAGTGGACCGGTACTACCCCGATCCAAACTATGCTCGAGCCAAACTACCCTGATCCAACTTCATGCCCGATCCATGTTAACGCCCGATCCATGTTACTACCCGATCCAAGTTACTACCCGATCCAAACTAACTCCCGATCCAAGTACTACGCGATCCAAACTAACGCCCGATCCAAGCTAACACCCGATCCAACTTCATGCCCGATCGAAGTTACTACCCGATCTAAACCTTGCACCCCTTAATTACAAAACTGCCACTACCTTCAAACCTCTTCTATAAATAGTCCCTTGCTCCACAAATCAAGGGACCGATTTCTTGACCCCGAAGGGCTGCCTAAACCATTCCTACACTACACTAAAAGCTTCAAAAACATCATTAATGGCTTCCTAAATTTGCTTCATCATTCTCCAACAACATGAAGATAAAATCAATTCAATTCTTGGTCTAAAATTGATCTAACTCAATTCTAGTGCTCTTTAATCGCCATTAGCTCTCTCTCAAAAATCCGGATCTAACACAAACTCCATCATGAAATCAAGGAGAAGTATCTACATGCTAAAGTGATCAACGATTCATATATTCTCCATCACAAAGCCAGAAATTTCAACAATTCCTTGCCAAATTCAAGTGTGATTAGATCATAAAATGAGAGAAGTGAGAAATGGATGTATGAGAGATTTCACGAGTGTTGTAAAGGAAAATTCCGTAATGAGAAGTGATTGGAAAGTGGACATAGATTCATAGCGAATCGAACCACTATAAAAATTCCTTTGTCTTCTTATTGCTTTTTACTTTTGTTTTGTGTTCGCGGCTTCACAATTTCATACCATTTATTTGGTGACGTGCTTTTCTAGCATCATTTGGTGTTTGACCATTCTCGGTTCAAACACTGATGTATACGTTGATAAGCTGAATGGATAGATAAGATGTTGAATTGATAATAAAATGTTTGTATTGGATGTGTACATGCCAATGCATATACATGATATATATAGTTTGAATAAGGCACTGAGTTATGTATGATGGTCTATCTGCCCATGCATTTAAGAGTTGCCAAACTCCATGCCTACATACACCGATTTGATGTTAACATAAGATAACACGCTAGTAGAGTCATAAAGAGTGTAAAAAATATTGTAACTTGAATGCAAGGTGATATTTTGCTGAATATGGTTGGTACTACAACACGACCACCTTCCCTAGGTACCATTATATAGGTCCTGGAAATTTCCTATTCATGGTCATAATGATCCTCGTGTGGCACAGCCATGTCACATTGGTTGTTTGAATCTATGTTTTTCTCTTTGTTAGTAACAATAGAAGATAAAACTAGAACTGCAAATATACATGCGATACAAACTATAATGTGCGATACTGGAATGTACTTACATTGAAATTGTAATGCCTTGTTGAAACTTGAGAAGATCATGCATATTCTGTCAAGAGAATCACTGTACTTATAATAGTGATGAACAAAAAATAAAACCCTCAAATTGTTGGCTTGACTTGAACAAAATTTATTTAACTTACGAAGCTATTAACAATGTTGGATGAATTGCACTGCTACTTAATTTGTCGATGAACGAGTCTCCGAGACAAGATATTGTGATCGCTATCCTAAAACAGTATTTGCCCTCTTATTTCAGTGCAAGAGTATTGGCAAATCTATCCGAAAATACAACGGAGCAGATAATTTGATTATCTTCAATCGGCGTGGTTGCACTGATACGGCAAAAATTCTGATTGCAGTGATAAGAGAGTGGAGTTATTGCCCGCAGGAACTAGAACTCATTTTCAGAATTTAAGAAAATGGCGTAATAGGAAGAAAATGCAGAAAAATTTCAAGTGAGTCAAAAAACAAGAATGCGTCCAATGTTATAGCAGTGAACAGTCACGGTCGCGTCCGTTCAAATGAACGCTCGCATCCATTCAGTGAAACGGCACTGTCCATTGGAATCCAAACGGTCACATCTCCCGCCGTTTTTAATGTTCATAATTTAATAAACTTTGCTGAAAACCCCTATTGCACCGCGGTCCAAAAAAATATATATGACCCAAGCCTATACACAAAACAACGCAGCGTAGCGCGGCGTAACTTGGCACTGTCGGACACACAACGGTGGCGTCGCACGCGTGTGTTGTAGAGATGCATTGTCTCCCTACTCACAACAAAGCAAACATGTGGGACCCCAAGGCCCCAACATGCTTCTAAGAAATCCCCTTAAATACCTTGAAACCTTTTTCAATTCTCATAATGTGAGACTAATCTTCCTCATTTTATTTTAAATTTATTCCAACAACCCTCCACCAAATTTTAAATAAATTTCTCTTACCGTATATTTGTAGGATTTTTTTCGCATAAGTATAGATGTCTTATAGACTTGAATTTATACGTAGTGATAACCCATTAAAGTATATCAAGATGGAGTGGTTGACTAAGCATTGAACCATCGATCCCATATGATCTACCGAATGTGTTTATCACACACTCATTTTCATAATTTCTGGATCGTATGTATACTCGACTCGTGGATTGGCCTTGGGTCAGTATCTTTTTTCATGAAATTCCTTTGGAGACTAAACTAAAATCTCGCAGAAGGTGGCACCACCTTCATTGCATTCATATAGGTAGGATTGTCAGAAGTGTCTTATAATATACACCTCAACAGTATGCATGTTATAAACTTATTAAGCTCTAAGTAGAACTTCCTCTCTTTGTCATTATAAGTACCAAGCATTTTTCCTCTGGAATGTAAGATAATAATTAGTGTTTTAGACTAAATATTATAGTGATTCCAACCGCAGGCATGTCAAGTACTTTTGCTCTTAGAACTCAAGATAAAAAAATTCTTTATTATGTTGAGTTGAGTTTCTTTCAATGGCGATTGTATTGTATAGGCTTTAAACCCATTCCCTGTGATGTTTTTATCACTAAGTTTCTTGCAAGTCCTTTAGTAAATGGATCTGCCAAATTCTCGCTATATCTGACAAAATCAATGGTAATTACCCCATCAGCGATAATTTTCATGACCAAACTGTGCCTTAGACCAATATGTCTAGATTTACCATTATAAACTTGGTTGATAATGTTGATTGGCTATCACAATGCACAGATATCGGTGGCATATGTTTTGGCCATACGGGAATTTCTATAGTAAATCCCTTAACCATTCTGCTTCTTTCCTCCCAGAAGCTAGTGCTATAAATTCAGCAGTAATTGTTGAATCAGCAATACATGTTTGTTTCTTTGCTCCCTCACCAAGAGTAAATTTCCATGCACTAGTTGATTTATGATCTTCACTTCCAGTATTCCAACTAGCATCCGTGTATCCTTCTATTACACTAGGATAACCATTGTAATTTATACCATAATTTATGGCTCCTTTTAGATATTTTAAAATTCTATGTACTGCATTCCAATGAATCTGACTAGGATTAACGGTATATCTACTCATTTTGCCAACGGCATAAGCTATATTTGGTTGGGTGCATGTCATTGCATACATCAAACTTCTGATAACTCTTGCATATTCCAATTGCTCTATAGCTCTACCAGTATTAGTGTATAATTGTGTATTTGGATCAAATGGAGTGGATATTGGTTTAGAATCAAACAGATTGAACCTTCTCAAAATTTTCTCAATGTAATGACATCTTTTAATTTTATGATTCGTATTCCACGAATCATTTCAGCCACTCCCATATCTTTCATGTCAAAGCATGAGGATAGAAACCTTTTAGTTTCTTCAATACTTGAAGTATCTGTTCCAAATATAAGCATATCATCTACATAATGGCATATAATTACACCTTCACCTAAATGAAACTTTCCATAAACACATTTACCAGATTCAAAGATCCTAGACCATTAGATACCATAGTTTTATCAAACTTTTTATGTCATTGCTTGGTGCTTGTTCAAGACCGTAAAGTGATTTCATAAGTTTACATACTTTACGTTCTTATCCAAGCATTAAAAAACCTTCTGGTTAAGACATATATATTTCTTTGTCAAGTTATCCATTTAAAAATGTTGTCTTGACGTCCATTTGATGAATTTCAAAATTATAGATGAAAGCTAATGCAATTAAAGTTCTAATAGTTGAAATTCTGGCTACTGGGTATATGTATCAAAATAATCTATTCCTTCTTTCTGTGTAAATCCTTTGGCAACTAATCTAGCTTTAAACTTTTCAATTGTGTCTTCTTTTAACTTTTTCTTGAAGTTCCATTTACATCCTATTGGTTTAGAACCACGATGTAAATCTACTAGTTTCCGTGCTTTATTTCCCATAATAGAATCCACTTCATCATTTATGGCTTCTTTCCAAAATGATGAATCTTGAGATTTCATTGCCTCATTATGTGTTAAAGGATCAGATTCAAAGTTTGTAGAAATCATTAATTGATGCTCAACATTATTTCTAGATCCTTCAACCAAATATACGACAAAATCTGGTCCAAAAGATTTTTCTTTTCTTCTTCGTTTACTTCTCCTAAGAGAACAACCATTTTTATCGATATTTCAGTGTTTTCTATGGGTTCAATAGTAGGTTCATTAACCTCCACCATTTCACCAATAGGTGTATTAACCTCCACCGTTTTATGAACCACTTTATTTTGAATAGATGTAAATCTATTCTCATAAAACACTACATCCCTTGATTCTATTACTATATTTACCTCAATAGAGCTATTAGGTTCTATTACTAGAAACCTATATCGTTTGCTATGTTGAGCATATCCTAAGAATATGCACTCGATAGCCTTTTGCCCTAATTTCCTAATTTTTGGTTCAGGTAATCGGATAATATCTCTACAACCCCAAACTCGATAATAATCAAGATTTGGCTTTCTTTTCTTCCAAAGTTCACAAGGAGTAACTTTTCTTTTCTTATGATGTGTTCTATTTAAAATGTAACATGCAGTGAGTAAAGCTTCATCCCAAAAACTAGTATTAAATCCAGAATTACACAACATTGCATTTACCATTTCCGTTAGAGATCTATTTTTCTTTTTAGCCACTCCATTTTGTTGTGGATTGCAAGCAACATATGTTTCATGGATAATTGCTACTGATTCACAATATTCAGGAAATTAATACTCGCCACCACTATCAGACCTAAGTATTTTTATTTTAACATCACATTGGTTTTCTACTTCAGTTTTATCAGTAACAAATGATCTTAATACTTCACTTTTAGCATGCATGAGATAAAACATAACAATATTTAGAATAATCATCTATAAATGTGACAAAATATTTCTTTCCACTTACAGTAGGAGTACTATGCATATCACACACATCATTATGGATAAGTTGCAATAATTTTGTTGCAATTTCTACTTTGAAAGGAAATGGTTTCCTAGTGATCTTAGTTAATGAGCATATTTTACACTTATCTAACATATCATTTTTATCTTTGGGAATTAGATTCAAAGATATTATATCGAACACGCGTTTATTATTAACATGTCCTAATCTATTGTGCCATAATGAAATGAGTCAACAAAATCAGCATAATTAATACTTTTATTTATATCAATATTGAGTTTAAACATACCATTACACATGTACCCTTTTCCTACAAACACACCGCCTTTGGTCAGCACATACTTATATGATTCAAAGACCTATTTGAAACCAAACTTATTAAGAAGACTTCCCGATACAAGGTTCTTCCTAATTCCAGGTACATAATATACATCACTCAATGTCAGAACTTTTCCTGATGCGGATTCCAAATAAATAATCCCCTTCCCTTTGACCACTGTCGTTGCTGAATTTCCTATATAAAGGTTATCTTCTTCGGTCAGTTCTAGTTTCTTGAATTGATATTTGTCAATGCAGACATGCTTAGTAGCTCCAGAATCGATCCACCAAGAATTGTCTTGTTCAGTTGTATTTACTTAAGATATGACTGCTGCAAATTTTTTCTTGCTAGATTGCTGCTTCTTTTTCCATAAGCGACAATCTCTTTTAAAATTTCCTGGCTTGCCACAATAGCAACCATTTGAACCTTTGCCTTTTTTGTTCTGGGTATTTTTGTTGTTCTGCCCTTTCCTCTTTTTATTAGAAGAGTTATTTAATGAATTATTTGCTTGCTTTTCTTCCACAATATGGACCTTTGATGTATCAACAACTGTTTCATTTTGAGCATCTTTCTGCCTCAGTTGTTGTTCAGCCTGCAAATACTGCGTAAGGCTTTCCAGACTTATATCCTCCCTCTTATGTTTCAGTAGTTTCCTCTGATCTTTCCAAGAGGAAGGTAATTTTTCTATTATTGATGAGACCTTAATCTCATCATCCATGTTTAAATTATGCTGACTGAATTGATTAAGTATATGTGTGATATCATTGAATTGCTCTACCATGGATAATCATCAGTCATTTTATAATTAAAAAATTTTATGGCAAGAAATTTCCTATTAGTCGCGTCTTCCATAAGATACTTTGCTTCTAATGAATCCCAGACGTCCTTTATAGTAGGTTTGTTGTAGTACATGTCGAAGAGTGTGTCAGTCATAGCGTTAAAAATGCGGCCCTTGCAAATATAGTCATATTGCTTCCATTTGATTCTTTCCCGTGTCTATGCAATTGTTTCATCTTCTGGTTTTGTTGGTTTCAGTGTAGTTAGAACATAGAGAACCTTCATTCCAACCAACAAGAAGTGCATCTTTTTCTGCCAACGTAGGAAGTTGACACCATGAAATCATTCTGGTTTTGTAAAGTCAACAACGAATGCCTTATGATTGTTTGGAGCCATTGTGTTACTATTTTAGATTGTTGGATAAACCACGTTGCTACTTAGTTTGTTGAAGAACGAGTCTCTGAGGCACGATGTGGTGATCGCTATCTTAAAACAGTATTTGCCCTCTTATTTCAGTGTAAGAGTATTGTCAAATCTTTCCGAAGATACAACAGAGAAGATAATTTGATTATCTTCAATTGGCGTGGTTGCACAGACACAGCGATCCACTATTTAGAAAAGTACGACTGCAGTGACAAGAGAGTGGAGTTATCGCCTGCAGGAACAAGAACTCCTTTTCATAATTTAAGTAAATGGCAGAGCAAGGTAATAGGAAGAAGATGCAAAAAAATTTCAAGTGATTCAAAAAACTGGAAAGCAGTCCAGGTTTATAGAGGTGAACAGTTGCGACCGCGTCCATTCAAATGAACAGTCGCATCTATTAACACCAAAATTTGCACCGGCCAAATATAAAGGAGCAGAAGATGCGAAGCAATAAGAGTAAATGGTTCGGGCAGCGGAACCTATACCATGGAGGAAAGGGCCTTAAAGGAGGCTAAAGCGCTAGAAGGAGCAATGTCCGAAAGGAAAAATCGACAGCAGAGAGGGACATGTTGTGATCAAGCATCTGTGTCAAGTATTTCTGGAGAAATATTACCAAGGTCACATCCGCGTCAAAAGAGAAAGCCCGAGAGACCCAAATCTGGTACCCAAGCACAAGGGTGTCGGTTCTACCACAACAACAGAAAAATAGAGGAAGAAACAATAATAAGTCAAAACAAAGGGTCAGTACCGATACGAGAGGAAAATAGCGGCAGGGGAGTACATTCACCGAAGGGTTGGTAAAGGCACATCTCCGAAAGCATATCACATAGAACCGTAAGCAAACAAAGGTGAGAAACCAAGAGCATATAAACCTAAAGTATAAAGCCACTGAAAAGAATCACCACATCCACAAGAGAAAGCAGAGGGTTGTCGACACTACTTAGTTCAGTACTGACACCGACATTTGAAGAGAGTTTATAAGTCATCCGGAAGGGATCACAGTTGAGGTTATAGTGAGATCAAGACCGAAATTGTGGGTTGTCGGAAGGAGAAAGGAGGAATCCAATCTAACATGATAGTTCTGATACCTACACCAACAGGTGAAGGCTACGAAGCCGAAATCCAAGCCAAGAAGAAGCAAGGGGTTATCGAAGGCATCATCAGGAAGCAGTTTTAAGGTCACCAGGAAGCATATCGAGAACAAGCTGTCACAAAGCTAGACTCTCGGATACCGGAAGCCGAGTATAAAAGAAGGAAGACGACAAATCTAGCTTCAGGGCATATAAAAAAAGCTAAAGACACCGAAACTAAAAGGGATAAATGCGGACTGAGACCAATGGTCCCAAAACCGAAAGCCACCAAAGTAAATATTATCAGAATCCGAGACCAAGCTACTGAGAGGCATGACAGCAAAACCATTCCCGGAAGCCGGAGAGTGATATTCCGAAGGCAAGAATGCATCGATGAAGGCATTCAATAAGAAAAAAGGCGGCCGAAACCTTTTTGCCGAAACCAAAGGTTACAAGAGCGGCCGAAACCTTGTTAAAGCATCCGAAAGAGGCTCCTGCTGGGCTCACAATAGAAGAGGGTCAGATTTGCCTATAAACAAGACCATAGAGGTCTCATTTTTGGGGGGACTTTTCCTCATTCCATAATATTGATCTCATTTCTTGGGGAGCTAACCCTAATTTGTAAATCAGTTCGGGGATTTCTTATGTAACCTCCTCTATGAATAAAATCATCAAAGCCCTTAAAGTGGACGTAGGTTCAATCTGAAATGAACCACTATAAATTATCATGTACTTTACTATTTTGCATATTATATGATGTATCGTCGTGTTGTTTAGTGCTTCTCAATCCAACCTTTCAGCGGGTACTTAACTAACCTTATATTTTCCCCTCAACAAGGGCTTCATACGCAAGCCTTACCTTATCCCTTAGGCTACCAAAATATCCTTCTAAAAGCCATTTAGCTTCCTATCTTGCAACGAGCTTACAAAACCCTTATCCCAATATAATTGTTGGTCTTTGAGTCGCGTAAGTGTGATATTCACCCCTTGATGGAAGAGTAACTAATATTTCAGACTTTGGACCTTGATATCTAAGGAACCGTGAACTAACTCAAGCTCAAAGGAGCTAAATAACCCCATTTCCCCCTTAGGTCCACTTCCATAGACCTATCTCCGGTGTTGACAAAAAATATCGTTAACATTTTGGCACTAGAAGGAGGGCTTGAACCTCTGCTCCCTATTCCTACCTTTAACCCTTTAGGTAACCTTGCCACATTTCTAACTATGTTGTTCCGTCCCGGGTTGGACTAAGCATTAAAGAAGTAAGACCATAGATAAAGAGTTTCAGTGAAGAGCTTATGAATATCGATCGACTAATTGTAGCATCATTGATCTGAGTTATGTAAAGAGTAGTGTATCCTTGAGCCCTCATCTCTACCCACTTCGTCCCTATCTTAACCCACTTTCCTTACTTCCCTTTTTTCTGACATAAGACCTCTACCCTTATCTTCCTTTCTATCGTAAAAGACACTCCCAAAATCCATTGAAGATGGTTAGAACAGAAGGAAATCGGGAACAAGATTCCAATGCATCAACTATTTTGGAAAATAGCACACTTTCGAATATTAGCTCAGCAAATCTGTAAACCAAAGAACATTTAGACTTAACAAGAGAAGAGGATAATGAATTGGAAGCATTAAATTTGGCTTTGCAGATTGACGCTACTAGGAGGCCTGTTGAAGAGAGCTCGACCTAGAGGACCTCAGTGATTGACTTATACCAAGCGAAAACAGAGGTGAAAACACTTTCTGAATTTGACAGCTGAACTAAATCCTCGTCAAATCTACATGTTAGTTTAAAGTCACGAAGAAGCAATCAAGTGTTAACAAGGAATATAGCCCATTCATTTGACCAACATGCTATGGGAGCAGACATGCCTTCAATTCTAACACAACCTTTGAACTTGAGTTTTGTAAATAAGGGAGCCAAGAGGAGCATGGCCCTGGAATGACAACTACTCGAAGTAAAGGGTTTATGGGGGCAATACTCGATCACAAGGGTCTTCGGAAGACACCAAACCGGAACAGAAAGATGAAGTCAAGTCTCCATGGGAAAGTATAGCCATGCAGGAGTTGGAAATGAAAAAGAAAACTTGTTCGATTTCTTCCAAGAGGGGAAGAACTCATCCATTGGATGAAAGATGCAATGAGAACTAGTACAACGAAGGCAAAGAACAATCTGGAAGTTCAACTACTGGAGAGTCTAGTCCCAAAAAATCAAACCATGGAAGCTTGGAAACCTATTTTAGGAACATAGCGGAGAAAACCATCAAAAATCTATTTGAAACCGAAAGGAAAAGAATCTTGGATGAGCATATTAGCGACGATGAAAGAATGACACCCTTTATTGATGAAATAAAGAATACAGTGATACCTTCACGCATGAAGACCCCAACCATGAAATATCATGGAGCTACTGACCCGGACGACCATCTCATGGCCTTCAATAGCCAATTGGAAGTCTACGATGCTTCTGGTGATGTACGATGCCGATTATTTCCAATAACGCTTCAAGGAGGAGCTGCCAAATGGTATCGACAATATCAAGAGAATACCATCTATTCATGGAAGCAGTTCTCTCATGAGTTCTCAACATACTTCTGCGTTTGCAAAGACCCGACCAAGGGTTATACGATGCTCGCAAATATAAAGCAAAAATCAGGAGAATCTTTGGGTAGTTACTTGGAAAGGTTCAAGGTCGAGGCCCTAAAAGCAGAAAACATGAATGACCGAGAGAAGCTCATCAATGTCTACTCAGGTCTAGTTGAGAATACGCCATTCTGGAAGGAGCTATATATCCGTGGATGTAGAAGCTTACAAGATTTATATCTCCAAGCGTAAAAATTCATTCGTATGGACGAATTCGATTATTCGAAAGGGAACTCCAACAAGAAGAGAGAACACAATGAAAATCCTATGTCTCATTCAAACATGAAAAAAACGCAGGGCCTCCAAAACTAAAATTTCAATTCTCTATTCGCGCAAGCTGCTACAACTGTAGATCGAAGGATCACTATGCTAATCAATGCCATGAGACAAGCACATGTCGTATTTATGGAATCCCCGGTCACATGGCATCATCGTTCCTTGTACTTCAGAAGGACAACTAAACATCATGAAAGTCTGGTAACATTTCTTTTAATTCAAGCAGTACATCAATGCATTTAGAGAATTTTCTAACATACTTACATTTTTTAATATGTCAACATCCCCCCTACTTTGAGCTATACGCTCACGCAAGCTGTGTGCTCGCCCTTAAAGCGCTATGTGATCACGCGAGATGTGTTCTCGCTGTGAACTGTGTGTTTGCACCCACGAGTTATGTGCTTGCATGCGAGATGTGTTCTCGCCGCGAACTGTGTGTTTGCACCCACGAGCTGTGTGCTCGCCCACATGCTGTGTGCTCGCACACGAGATGTGTTCTCTCCACGAACTGTGTGTTTACATCCTAGGCACTTACATCCTCTGCCTACACGCCATCCGCAGAAGGGAACGAAAGCTCAAAGGGTGTACATAAATCACGTACGACCTCTGCTTTGAAATAACAAAGCCCAAGGAAGTGGCTCATCAAATCAAATCAAAACCCAAGGAAGTGGCTTATCAAATCAAATCAAAGCTCGAGGAAGTGGCTCATCAAATCATATCAAAGCCCAAAGAAGTATCTCATCAAATAAAATCAAAACCCAAGAAGCGGCTCAGAAACCAACTTAAAGGTCAAGGGTGTAGCTAGTAAACTGAAACAAAGCCTAGAAAATGGTTCCTAATGCCCAATCAGCCATTCTGAAAAATACCCGAATCTGGGTCGGTTCGAGGCTTTCATTATTACCAAAAGTGGATTTCTGGTCTTCTATCACGAATACCCGATTCTGGGTTGGTTCGGGACTTCTATCATTTCCAGATATAGGTATTTGGTCTTCTATAGAATACCCTAATCTGGGTTGATTCAGGATTTTTATTATTTCTGGATGTTGATATCTGGTCTCCATCAAATACACAAATCTGGGTTTCGAAGCTGCTAGCTACTATTACTAGACATATATTTTTAGTTTTCTCCCATAAAACCCCCGAATGTGGACTTCGGCAGTTTTATCCACGTTTCCAAAAAGAGATATTCTGAACTTCCAACTCGATACCCTAAAGTAGGTTAAGGGAATTTGGCCTTGTCTCTGGGAATGGGGTCTGCTATCAACGTTAAGGGTGATAACTCTAGTCTATATCCTAAAAGCCTTCAAAAGAAGGTAGGGTTTCCTCTTTCCCTCAGAGAGATTTTCTAAAACTATATATATACACACACAAGATAGCTATTCATTATTCCAATATGGTATAAGATATTGATGAGTGCACCATTCCGTCATGAGCTCATCCATTACTTAAGTTTCATCCTGACAATACCCCATAATAAGTATACAAGTCAGTATATACATGTTACTCTTAGCGGAAGGGTTATAACAATAGCATGTGTAAAATGTTCCAAACACAAACAAGGGTCAAGTATCATGTAATCTCTATACAATTTACAAGCCTGGCCATAAAGTTGTGCTGTAAACGATCATGCACGAAAGTTAGGCCGTTATAATACCTTTTTCACAATATTTCCTTGTCATATGGATTTAACCAAACAACGATGTGGTTAAAACCTTAGGCAATGTGCGAGATTCTAACACATAAGCATTAGTTTTTATATGTTACACAGATAAGGTTAAAGGAGATTCACGTAAAGATCGGTATAGCTTAATTAGGATTTCGGATTTCTGTCGTCTCCGAAAAAAGAACTTTTAACCTACCAATACTTAAGTAAGGTTCACAAGGTCACTATTGTGCCCAGAAGGAAGTCTTTGGTCTTATTTCCATAATATTTAAACAAGAGTTACCTTTCCATCAATAATTTTTGTGACATTAGAATTTTCATTTACCCATGCTTGAGTCTTGGGATTTTTGTAATCTTCAAACATGAAGTCTGGCTTTTATATACCCAAGCATGAGACTTGGAAACTTCTTAAATAGCAGATGTGATTTCCATGCGTTTTCTATTTACCCGAGCATGGGTCTTGTGGTTTCTATTGTTTTCATATATGACATCTGACTATCTATTTACCCAAGCATGAGTCTTGGGGTTCTCATATGATTTATAATTTCTGCTTACCCGAGCATGAGTCTCGGGGTTTCTTTATGATTTCTGGTTTTCATTGACCCGAGTTTGAGTTTCGAGGTTTCTATATGTTTCCTTGTTTTCACTAACCAGAGCATGAGTCTTAGGGTTTCTGTGTGATTGCTGATTTTCTACTTACCTGAGTGTGAGTCTCGGGGTTTCTATGAGAATTTCTGATTTCCATGTATCCGAGCATGAGTCTCGGGATTCCTGATTTCCTATTTACCCGAGCACGAGTCCTCGGATTTCTACTAATTACAAATGTGACTTTCTGATTACCAGTTTTCTATTTATAAATTTTCGTTTTTCTCACATTCAAGTCTTTCGAATTCTTGTTGCATAGTTCCAACTCTGAGCCATAAACCTCTTTCCTTGGTATTTCCAAATGAGTATTCTTGATTTACAGTACTTTCAGGAGGTAAGTCCTTAGACTTACATTATTCTAATAATCAAGTTTAATTGTGAGTTTTCTGTGTTAGTTTCCAGAGAGAATGTTAGATTCCTTCTGTCATACTCGCATATGAGGCTCAAAAATATCACCATTGTTCCAAGGTAAGGGTTACTAAGTTAGTACGAAAGAAAGTACTATGAACTTCCTATTTGAAGCCTTTCGAAAATGGTTATGATCTTGCCACACTTCTTACAGGGGAATTTTCTAAACTCATGACATATTTACCCTTAATGTTTGCTACAATGAATTATGGTCAAAATTATGTTGGACACATCATAAGTAAAATGCTAGGCATTGTACAAGCCATATCACCTCTACTGACACATTATGTTTGTTAATAGATAATTCTAACTTTCTATCTAGAAACATTCATATTCAATCCATTAAGAAAGCTTATGCTTCACCTTGCATCATTATTTTGAGTTATACGAAGCTATTGTCGAAACATTTCTAGCGATTCTTGTATGGTAGAAAAACAGTTCATACGTTATAGGATTTTTCCTAAAGAACAAAAGCTTCTTTATACTAGAACGGGGGCGACCTGTTAACACCAAAATTTGCACCGGCCAAATATAAAGAAGCGAAAGATCCAAAGCAATAAGAATAAAGGGATTCGGGCAGCATAACCTATACCATGGAGGAAAGGGCCTTGAAGGAGGCTGAAGCGCTAGACGGAGCAATGTCCGAAAGGAAAAACCGACAATAGAGAGGGACATGTTGTGATCAAGCACCAGCATCAAGTATTTCGGGAGAAACGTTACCAAGGTCACATCCACATCAAAAGAGAAAGCCCGAGAGACCCAAATCCGGTGCCCAAGCACAAGGGTGTCAGTTCAACACCAACAACAGAAAAATAGAGGAAGAAACAACAATAAATCAAAACGAAGGGTCGCTACCGGTACGAGGGGAAAATACCGACAGGTGAGTACACTCACTGAATGGTTGGTAAAGGCACATCTCCGAAAGCATACTACATAGAATCGTAAGCAAACAAAGGTGAGAAACCGAGAGTGTATAAAACGAAAGTATAAAGCCACTGAAAAGAAGCACCACATCACTCAAGAGAAAGCAGAGGGCTGCCGACACTACTTAGTTCAGTACTGACACCAACATTAGAAGAGAGTTTATAAGTCATCCGGAAGGGGTCATGGGTGAGGATATAATGAGATCAAGACCGAAACTATGGGTTGTAGAAAAGAGAAAGGAGGAATCAAATTTAACATGCTTAGTTCCGATACCTACACCAACATGCGAAGGCTGAGGAGCCGAAAGCCAAGCCAATAAGAGGCAAGGGGTTATTGAAACCATCATCAGGAAGCAGCTTTAAAGTCACCAGGAAGCATACCGAGAGCAATCTGTCACAAAGCCAGACTCTCGGATACCGGAAGCCGAGTATAAAAGAAGGAAGATGACAAATCTAGCTTCAGGGCGTATAATAAAGCTGAAGACACCGAAACCAAAAGGGATAAATGCGGAACGGGACCAATGCTCCCAAAACCGAGAGCCACCAAAGTCAAGATTATCAGAATTCGAGACCAAGCTACCGAGAGGCATGACAGCGGAACCATTCTCGGAAGCCCGAGAGTGATATTCTGAAGGCAAGAAAGTATCGATGAAGGCATTCGATAAGAAGAAAGGAGGCCGAAACCTTTCTGCTGAAACCAAAGGTCACAAGAGCGTCTAAAACCTTGTTAAAGCATCTGAAAGAGGCTTCTACTGGGCTCATAACAGAAGGGGGCCCGATTTTCCAATAAATAAGACCACAGGGGTCTCATTTTTGGGGGGACTTTTCCTCATTCCATAATCTTGCTCTCATTTCTTGAAGAGATAACCCTAATTTGTAAATCAATTTGGGGATTTCTTATGTAACCTCCTCTATGAATAAAATCATCAAAGTCCTTAAAGTGGACGTAGGTTCAATCTAAACCGAACCACTATAAATTGTCATGTTCTTTACTATTTCGCATATTATATGATGTATCGTCATGTTGTTTAGTGCTTTTCAATCCAACCCTTTCAACGGGAACTTAACTAACCTTATACTTTCCCCTCAACAAGGGCTTTATACGCAAGCCTTGCCCTTTCCCTTAGGCTACCAAAATACCCTTCTACAAGCCATTTAGCTTCCTATCTTGCAACGAGCTTATGGAATCCTTATCCCAAGATAAATGTTGGTCTTTGAGTCGCCTAAGTGTGATATTCATCCCTTGAGGGAGGAGTAACTAATCTTTCGGACTTTGGACCTTGATATCTAAGGACCGGTGAACTAACTCAAGCTTATAGGAGCTAAATAACCTCATTTTCCCCTTAGCTCCACTTCCATAGACCTATTTCCAGTGTTGACGAATAATATCGCTAACAACATCCATTCAGTGAAATGGCAGTGTCCGTTCGAATCCAAACGGTCACATCTCCCGCCGTTTTCACTGTTCATAATTTATAATTAAAACTGGACTAAAAACCCCTATTGCACCGCGGTCCATATATATATACACACACACACTGATATATATATATATGTATATTTATATGTATATGTTTGTGTGTGTGTGTGTGCGTGTGGCCCAATCCCATACACAAAACAGCGAATGCAGCGTGGCTCGGCATGGTCGGACATACGACAGCGGTGGTGGCGCGCGCGTGTGTTTTAGGGATGCATGGTCTCCCGCCTCACAACAAAGAAAACATGTGGGATCCCCAAGGCCCTAACATGCTTCTAGGAAAGCCCCTTAAGTATCTTGAAACTTTTTTCAATTCTCGTGACGTAGGACTAATCTTCCTCATTTTATTTTAAATTTATTCCAACAAACAATAGCTGTTAAATAAAGTAACTGTTTATTGATAAGACAGGTAACACAAGTGAGTTGAAGAGATCGTTGTTTATGATGCAAATTCATACTAGAAGAGTTGCTTTCATGTCTGAAAGTAGCTTTGTGTGATGTCAAAGACATACCCACAAAAATATTTTATCTCGGATTTTCTTTTAAATTAAGTAAACATTTATTAGTTACTAATGATGCTATTCTGGTGTGGGCAGCATTAATTTTGTATTTCAACTTTAATCGTGACGTGCGCAGGCAGCGCTGTGCGCTGCCTTTGCGCGCGCAGTTGAAAAGGCAGCACTGTGTGCGCTACCTTTGCAAGCGCAGTTGCAAAGGCAGCGTCGAGCACTTCCTAGGCAAAGGCAGTGCTGCGCGTGCCGCCTTTGCAATTGCAAAAGCGGTACCGAGTGCATTGCATCGTGCCTTTGCAATTGCAAAGGCGGCAGTGTTGTGTGCACCACCTTTGGAGTAGCAAAGGCACCCATTTATCGTCTTTGCAATTTTATTTACCTTGGTTTTTTTTTTGCATTCTTTTCATTGTTTGTGTTATTTTAGATTTATTCATCGTAGTTTACCAAAATATTTTGCTACGTACCAATATTTAATGATGTGTACCAATATTTAGTGCTTATTTATTCGTTTTACTAATTAGATTAAATAATTTGTGTGCAGATATATAGAGACAATACATACACTGCTAGGTTTGGAGTTTCAAATGATAGAGAGAAACTTGTGGAGGAATTAGAAGAACTATGGAGTAAAATCGAGAAATTAATGTTACGATTAACAAATTACAAGGGGATTTATGTTCCGTGCAGGAGGAGATGAGTTCTGTGCAAGAGTTTATACGAGGGTTGAGGTGGGAGCAAGAATCGGAGATATGACATATTTTATGAGTTATTCTTATTTTGGCAGTAAGTATGATGTTCTATTGGTATAAGGTACATTATATGATGTTTGAATTAGATGAAACGACCATGTTTGAGTTATGTAGCAACTTTATTTTATGGTTTATTGGACATGATTTGTTTCAAACACATTTGTAGCAAGTTTGTGGTATTTTGACCATGATATTCATTCTACATCATTTTTTTAATGATATATATTATTACGATTTTTCGTGTTTTTGGTTTTATTATGATATGTGCGGTAGATGAAGATAAATAGAATAGAATCATATTGAATTTTGGTGTACGGTAGCGTAGGGAATGTGTATGAAAAATCCGATTTTTGCACTTTCAACAATAGAAGGCTAGGCGTACGAAATGCGTAGGAAAGACGTATGGAAGTACGCGTAGGGAATGCGTATGGAATTAGGCATAGGGAAAGTGATGTAGGAAGGCGTATGGAACTTGACGTAGGGAACGCATAACATTGCAGACGTTGGGAACCCATAGGGAATTTTTGCGATGTGCTATTTTCCAACTTTTTTTTTGGCATCGGGATGACGTAGGGAAATTCGACTCCCTATGCAATCCCTACACCAAATTGGCGTAGGGAATTCAGATTTCCTTTGTAGTGTTACCAATTAAATTTATTGCTAGAGCGTCAAATACCCTTAGCCTTGGTTCAAATACCTTAAAAGCCACCATAGGAAGAGGAAAAAATAATACTACTGTAATAACTTTTGTGCTACCCACACTTTATTTACATAACTTTCTTGAAAATGTTGATGAAAAAAACTTAGTTAATGTCCATTTGTCAAAAACAAAGTTTGTGTAGGAAATAGAGTCAACTTAGAGCATCTTCAGCATATTACATCACACGTAATCTTACGATGCGTAATATTCATTTAAAATATTGCAATATCTACCCAATAAAAAGGCACTAATTTAATCAACACTCTTTGTAAGGGAGTCAATTAAATCGGTGCTATTACATGGGTTCTGATTAAATCAACGTCCTAATTTTTTTTTCTACATTTAAACAAGTTGCACGCAATATATCACACTAGAAAGGGACAAGTTACATTATTTCTTTGTTCTCCTTTGTTATGCCGTATAACGAGCAATAAATAATTTGACACGTTGTTGTTCTTTGCTGTATAAAAGATACGTTGTAGAACTTTGTTTTGCTATATAATTTTAAGAATATTGTTGGGTGCTGATTAAATCCGCGCTTAACGTAGAGCGTTGATTAAATCAGTGCCCAGTTTTGTACGTTGATTAAATCACCGTCCGAACCAATTTAGAATACTAAATTGGCCTCTGAATATTCAGTGGAAAATTGTCTGTTGAAGAACTATTTTTCCTACGCTCAGAATTCTAAAGTTGAATATTGCGTCTATTGGAGGTGCTCTTACGTTATCGTGGGGTAATTACCATGCTTCGTGTTTGGGCACGTCTGATGCGTCCTAACACAAAATCGTAACCCATAAAGAAAAAGGATTAGAATTTTTTGTTGATGCCGGATGCGTTAATACCTCATTTACCATTTAATTACTCTGTTAATTCCTAGTCACTCCATTTGAATACCTTTGATTGTACTGTTTAAGTATCCCGCCAAAATACTACAAATGCATATCTTGTTTAACTTACAACTCCATTTAAATGCACAGTTTAAATATCCTTTTAAAATGTCACGTTACCGTTTATCACAAAAACACGCTTATTTAAATTCTCATCTTGTTGAAGTTTTAGTAAAATTGGACTAAAAGATGACATAATACTCTAATTAATAAAAACAAGAATAAGTACATTAAAAAAGAGGTTGGCAATACGAATTTTACAGTCGTTCGACCATCAAGCACTTCTTATGTCATTTTTTGTATTTGGTTGATATCATGCACAAGCACAACTGAATTACGGTGAAAACAAAGTAACTTTGGGCTTATCAGCACTTTGTGGCAAAATAAGACCAGAGAAGAAATATGAAGGTAGTGTTCGGTTTATCATTTTTAATGTTGGATTTTCGTATATTCAAAAATGCGAAAGACGCACACATACCGTGGGAAATGAACGTTTAAAAAAACAAAGTTAACAAACAAAAAAGAAAATAACTTTTTATTTTTCTCTGTGATTTAAGAAATAATGGAAGAACGTTAGCGAAATCATCCATCAATCGATCTTCAAAACCTCTTCATTCTTATTACGTCCTTTCGATCATCTCTTAACTCTTCCAACATTTGTAATTAACATTGAAAACTTAAAACATAAAATAAACCAAACACACCAGAATGATCCATAAAATTTACTCATAGGTAAAGCTCATCACCAATATTTATTGGTGAATCCATCCAGCGAAATATCCATGCCAATAGGAAGGAAGAACAAGTAAAACTCGTAACATAAATCATGGTGGTAGTGGCGGAGCCAACAACCTAATTCACATAGGGAAACTTTATATATATTAGTATTTTATACTTTTAGGTAGGGCAAACTGTTGCTTTTACATGGAAGAAACACAAAATTTAGACAGTATATCAACTTTTAAACATGATATACTAAAAGCGAGGTAGGTCTTGTGCCCTACCTGGGAAAATACTGCCTTCGCCCCAGTATGGTAGTACCAACAAGAATCATATTAATGCTGATAATATTTTTCTCGGTGCTACCCTACTTATTTTTCATATCTTTTCCAAGTTTTGTTGCAAATATTGTTCTAAAAGATCATGTTATTACTGCAAAATTTATCCTATGAGGGGCTTTTTTTTCTTGTAAAGTACTAGAGCAGTTCACATACTTGTATTGAAGGACGGAACCACTTACAAGAGACCTAGGGCTATAGCCCAAGTTGGATTTATAAACATTATGCAAAGTGACAATCTCGTATAGATATCATTGTTCTCTTTTGGCATCCATTCTCCCTGTAAAACCATATGTGTATTATATATTCTTGGATTAGGTCTATCATCGGGCTTATATTCAAATCTTTTAAGTCACTATTATATTTCATAAAAATAAAGAAAGCATGGTGATAAGTTAGGAAAACCCAAAGAACAATAGAAATCAATAGTGATCCAATATCAAATTTTATCATTAATGTTTATATGCGAGGTAATCCGTTTGTATATTCACATCTGCATGGAATCATTTTTAGTTGTATCAATATTCAACTAATGTATAATTAATTTCTTCTTATTATTATTATTATCATTTTTCATGGTTTATACATTCAATGTCATTTTTTATACGTACAATCCTAGCCTGGGATGATTTAAAATACTGGATCCGTCCCTGCTTGTATGGATTCCCCAACAAAACATTTCCGTTCCAACAAAATCATTTTGATACCGTACATATTTGACTTGCTCCATTTTTTATTTAACTTGTTCTACTCCATTATACCAAACAACTCCATAAATTCGTGATCAATTTCTTCATTATCCTGAAGTCCGAATTTATCAAAAAGTCATATGGATCAAAAACTTGATTTGCCATACATCCAAGAATATTCTTTGTGAAAACAAAGCATGAGTTGGATCAAATAAAATGATTAGGTTCAACTGCATATGAATAGATAATCGATCAGCCATCACTATGAAATAACACTTGCATTCCAAGAGCATCTGTTCGTTGCTTCAAGTGGCCATTAATTATACCATTATTTTTCTACAATAAGTTTCTAGGCTTTGATTTCTGGAAGCTACTCATTTCCAATTATTCGGCAATGTCATAAAGGTGAAAAACTCTAAATGAGTTGGAGATATAGCCATCCTAAAAGGCCTTTTGATGCTTAGAATTATATCTTACAATGGGCCAAACATATCAGCCCATACATCAATAAAAAACTCTTAAAGGAATGTTATATGCTCATGCAGGGAAGGGTTGTCATACCTTTTTTGATTTAGATCATCTCCAACGTCAATAAAAAACTCTTTAAGGAATGTCATACCTTTTTTGGTTCTTTCCTTATGAGTTCAAGTTTTTTGTAGTATAAATTGATATACAGACTATTCTTTCTAAATTTATAACCAATATAAAAAGTAAAAATTAACTTTTATTAGATTGATTTGGAAAATAAAATCATATAAGTCCCATTGCTTGTAATTTTCAAGTTACTTATTTAAAGTTCAAGTGTTTATGGAAAATTTAAATTATGTTAATGTAAACTAGCGATCATTAACATTTTTATAAAACCGAGAAAACGATTATACGTGCTTTGGGTTAACACTATTTGAACTTTATCACATACTCAGAAAGCAAACTGATGAATGCCTTATATGTGATTTTCAATTTTTTTATAAAGAATCGTTTTAAGAGAAAAAAGTAATTAAAAGTAAAGCCTATCATCAATGTTTCCAAAAATACTATATGATGGTTATATCATGCTTTTTCATATATGCGTTTGTGTGCGTCCGTGCACGTGAAAATCAAAATATATAACGTGAAAATCAAAATATATGTGGGGGCGTTGAACAGGCGCCCAATGCACTGGCGCCTGTTCAACAGGCGCCCTACTTTGGGCGCCTACATATGGGCGCTGCCCCACTTTTTTATTCATTTTTATTCATTCCACTTATTAAGTTTATTTTGATAAATCGATGTGTGATTTTCACATTATTTATTTTAATCATAGTATGTTCAGTATATGGATAATGATAGACGGGCGCTTGTTGCGTTCGAGAGGATGACACTTGAGTATGTTATACCAACGATAGTAAAATTGTGTTGATACAATAATCAACAAATTAGGAATAGTAATCTGGAAACTGTGCAAAACGAATGCAACAAAAGTACAACAGCGTGGAAAATATACCGTCGTAGTTGATCAGAGAATACTTCAGTAATCCGAGTCCAGTCCGAAATCGACAGCTTCCTTAAATCGTATTTGCGCCCCTTTTGTAGCACTTGAGGGCTTTGATGCAAATCAAATTCCCAAGATGAAACGGATCAACTCCGCTGTGCAGTGCAGCAGGCGAAGCAACAGCAAACGCAAGAGAATATGTAAGTAAGAACAGTGGAAGAAGGGGGCGGTTATTCAGAAAATTTGTGATCGGAAAATGAGGAAGAGGACATCTTTATAAAGGCTTCAAGAGATGCCTTTTCAATCGAACGGTAAGCGATGTTTGGAAAGGTTGCGATCCTTTCAACAAAATGCGCGGCCGTTTGTATTTGCGGAAAAAGACCGTTGAATGAAATCCGTCAAAAATAACCAAGTTTGATACTACAACCGCTCACTGCACGGTGCACATTGCAAAGTGCTAAGTGCCTCTAATACGTCTCAAATGCCCATTCGCTCATGGGAACGGGCACAGGCACGGACACGGACACAGGCACGAGCACGGGTGCGGTTGTGGATGCGGGTGCAGGTTGGTGCGTTGCACCATCCCTTAGTCTGTTCGGTTGGCGCGTTGCACCAACCCTTGGTCTTTCATCCCTCTATTTTGCCTCTCTCATGTCCTTGTAATTACTATAGGGTAACTACCCTAATATATAAGGACCTATAGGGTAGTGGCTTACAAGATATGGGACTATTACCCTACAACTCATTTATTTCTAACAATCCCCCACATAAATGAGTATTTGCTTTTTGTTCTTATTTAACGAAATATTACTGTATTGGTTAAAGTATCACGCGACCTTCAACTTTACTAGTGATTATCTATATAATTTACTAGCCAATCAGTAGACTGATTTTGTCCTTGAACTGTAAGCTTTTGTGTAAGTCTAGAATATAGATAACACACAGCAATATTTCTCATTTTCCTTGGTTCTCTGTTTGTGTTTGTTTTTGCCATGAACACCAGCTTGGTCTCATGAGTGTTTAGAGAATTTTGGCCCTTAGTAGTTCTCTTTGAAGCGGCGCCTTCACACTCACGTAGGTGATTCTATAGAGTGTATCCCGTAATACATCACTTGGTTCTCTTTTTCTACCAAGTATAGAATCATTAAAAGCTAAACTCAACCTATCCTCCGGCGAGTTTTGCACTGACTTATCATAGGAATGGTTTAAATATTACAGTGCTTACTAAGTTTATCCTGAACTTAGTTGTCCCTTTGAACCTAGATCTTGGGCTCTCCAGTCAACAAGGTTGGGTTTCCGTTGAGGAAAACTTTTCTAATATTATCGGCCTTAAGCTCATTCCCATCGATAAGATTTTTCCTTTTTCTCTAGGTAAACCTTTCTTTAGTGGATCCGCAATGTTATCGTTTGACTTTACATAGTCGATAGTGATAACTCCATTAGAGAGAAGTTGTCTAATGGTTTTATGTCTACGACGAATTTGTCTAGACTTTCCATTGTAGAGTTTTCTATTAGCTCTGCCAATAGCAGATTGGCTATCACAATGTATACTTATTGGTGGCACAGGTTTTTCCCAACTTGGAATATTTTCTAAGAAGCCTCGAAGACATTCAGCTTCTTATGCGGCTTTATCTAAGGCAATAAATTCTGGTTCCATAGTAGACCTTGCTATGCAAGTCTGTTTGGAAGATTTCCAAGACACTGCACCATTAGCCAATGTAAACACATACAATGTAAACACATACAATGTAAACACATACAATGTAAACACATATCCACTTGTGGATTTTGTGTTTGCTGACCTAGTAATCCAATTTGCATCACAGTATCCTTCTACTACAGATGGATATCTTGAATAATGCAATCCATAATTCTGAGTATATTTAAGATATCCTAGTACTCGAATTATGGCTTTCCAATTATTCTTTCCTAGGTTGCTCGTATATCTGCTAAGTTTACTTACAACATAAGCTATGTCAGATCTAGTACAATTCATAACATACATGATGCTGCCTAATATACGAGAATACTCAAGTTGATAAATACTACCACCGCTATTTTTGACCCAATTTTGGTTCAAATCTACAGGTGACTTAGCAACAATTATGTTATATTGTTTAAATTTTTCGAGTATCTTCTCAATATAATGTGATTGAGATAAAATATACCCTTGTGGACTTTTATGTATCCTTATTCCAAGGATTACATCAGCAGTCCCAAGATCTTTCATATCAAACTTGGCAGATAGCATATTTTTCGTAGATATTATTATATCTTTACTGCTTCCAAGTATGAGTAGATCATCTACATATAAACACATGATGACATAACCTTGTCTGTGTTTTTGGTATAAACACATTTATCACATTCATTTATGTGAAATCCATTTGATATCATAGTATCATCAAACTTTTCATGCCATTGTTTTGGCGCTTGTTTAAGTCCACAAAGAGATTTTACTAATTTGCACACCTTTTCTTCATTTCCTTCTTTTAGGAAACCCTCAGGTTGCTTCATGTATATCTCTTCTTCTAGTTCGCCATTTAGAAATGTTGTTTTAACATCCATTTGACGTATTTCCAATTGTAATATAGATGCAATTGCAATCAACACTCTAATAGATGTTATGCGTGTTACAGGCGAATAAGTGTCGAAGTAATCCAATTCTTCCTTTTGCCTATAACCTTGTACCACAAGTCTTGCTTTATACTTATCTATTGAGCCATCGGGTTTTAATTTTCTCTTAAAAATCCATTTATTACCCAATGCTTTGCATCCTTGAGGTAGATTCACAAGTTCTCATGTATGATTATTCATAATGGATTCTATCTCACTATTAATTGCTTCCTTCCAGTAAGGAGCTTCGAAGGAAGTCATTGCATGTTTATATGTTAGAGGTTCGTTTTCCAACATTAAGGCATAGAAGTCAGGTCCATAAGATTTTCAATTCGTTGCCTTTTACTTCTTCTCGGTTCCTCCACTTGTTGATCAACAATGGTTTGTTGAACGTTATCTGTATGTTTTTCCGGAGAGTCGATGATATCACCTTCTCTCGTTCTCTTTTCAGTAAGATTTTCAATATCCTTTTTTAAAGGAAAGATGCGTTCGAAAAATCTAGCATTTCTTGATTCAATGATGGTATTTTCATGAATATCATTAATTTCAGATTTGTGTACTAAGAATCTATACGCTGCACTATTTTGTGCATAACCAATGAACACACAATTTATTGTCTTAGGTCCAATTTTGACCTTCTTTGGTTTAGGAATTTCTACTTTAGCTAGACACCCCCACACTTTCAAGTATTTGTAGGATGGTGGTCTAATTTTCCAAAGTTCGTGGGGAGACTTAGATATTTTCTTTCATGGAATTTTATTCAAAATATGATTTTCCGAAAGAATAGCTTCTCCCCAAAAGTTATCTGGTAAGCCAGAACTAATTAGTAAGGCACTCATCATTTCTTTAGGAGTTCAATTTTTCCGTTCGGCTATACCGTTGGTTTGAGGTGAATATGGTGCTGTAGTTTGGTGTATAATGCCATGCTCAGCGCAGAATTCTTCGAATGGAAATTCATATTCTCCTCCTCTATCACTTCTTAAAGCTTTTATTTTATTGTTGAGTTAGTTCTCAACTTCTACCTTATACTATTTGAACATATCGATTGCTTCGTCCTTACTTCTAAGGAGATACACATAACAGTATCTTGTACAGTCATCAATGAAAGTAATGAAGTATCTTTTTCCACCTCTAGTTTGACACATTTTTGAGTCGCACACATCTGTGTGTATTAGATCTAGAGGTTTCGTTTCTCGTTCAACATGATGAAACGAGGTTCTAGTCATTTTCGCTTCTGTACAGATTTGACATTTATATTTGGAGTCTATGTTATATTTTGGTATAAAGTCTAGATTAATCAATTTTCGCAATGTTTCAAAGTTAACATGCCCTAATCTAGAATGCCAAATGTTATAAGAGTCTACGATATAAACAGAAGATTCAACTTTATTCATATCGTCTTTTGGTACAATGGTAGTTACATTATCTTTAAACAAGCCATCACTAACATAGCTCCTTACCACATACACCCCATTTTTCGACAATACAAATTTATCAGCCACAAATATGAGTTTGAAACCATCCTTGCTTAGAAGCGATCTAGAAATCAAGTTTTTACGAATGTAGGGAACGTGAAGGACATCAGTCAATGTAAGTTCCTTTCCAGAAGTCAGTTTGAGCACAACCTTTCCTTTTCCTTCAACTTTTGATGCGGATGAGTTGCCCATAAACAACTGTTCCTCCTCAGTAGCAAATTTGTAAGTCGTGAACATCCATTTATTTGCACAAATGTGGCGAGTGGCCTCGGTGTCCACGAACCATTCCTTGTTGTTGCCAACAAGGTAACATTCAGAAACTACCACGCACAAGTCCATGTCAGTAATGCCATCAGAAACTTCAGCCACGTTTGCTTCAGACTTCTTCTTCTTACTGCGACATTCTTCTGCCTTGTGTCCTTTCTTTCCGCAGTTATGACAACAACATTTAAACCTTTTAGCCTTTTTATTTGGACCATTTTCGCGCTTTCTTTTGTTGGGCTTGTCTTCTTCAACTACACTCTCGTTCGCTGCCATGTTGAAGGACCCCTTCTTCTCTGATTTTCGGTTGTCTTCCTCAATCCTCAATAGAACCACTAGTTCTTCAACAGTCATCTCCTTGCGCTTGTGCTTTAAATAATTTTTGAAATTCTTCCATGAAGGGGGAAGTTTTTCAATTGCAGCAGCCACTTTGAATGATTCGCTGAGTGTCATTCCTTCATCATTTAATTCGTGGAAGATGACTTGCAATTCCTGCATTTTACTGATAACAGTTTTGCTATCAATCATTTTGAAGTCGAGGAATTTCCGTGCTATGAACTTCTTCATTCCTGCATCCTCAGATTTGTATTTCTTATCGAGTGCAGTCCATAGTTCTTTGGAAGTTTCAACAGTACAGTAGACATTATACAGAGAGTTGTCCAGGCCATTTAGTATATAATTCTTGCACATAAAATCTGCATTTTTCCAGACATTGAAGGCTTCAACCTTCGTTGCATCTGGTTCCAATTCAGCCACCGTAGGAGCATCTTCTGTCAGATACTTCACAAGGCCCAGAGTTGTCAAATAAAAAACATCTTTTGTTGCTACCTTTTGAAATCCACCCCCATAAATTTTTCAGGCTTTTCTCCATGGGATGGACTTACTGGTGGAAGAACTGGCGGAGGCTGAGTTACAGTCACTACTGGTGCCGCGGTGTTGGTTTGTTTAGACATATTCTCCTGCACAAACAACAGCAGCAAAAACCAATACGATTTAAGTTTGTTATACCAACGACAGTAAAACTATGTTGATATAGTAATCAGCAGATTAGGAATAGTAATCTGGAAAATGTGCAAAACGAATGCAACAAAAGTACAATAGTGTGGAAAATATACCGTCGCTGTTGATCAGAGAATACTTCAGTAATCCGAGTCCATTCCGAAATCGACTATTTCCTTAAATCGTATTTCCGCCCCTTTTGTAGCACTTGAGGGCTTTGATGCAAATCGATTCCCAAGATGAAACGGATCAACTCCGCCGTGCAATGCAGCAGGCAAAGCAACGGAGAACGCAAGAGAATATTTAAGTAAGAACAGTGGAAGAAGGGGGCGGTTATTCAGAAAATTCGTGATCTAAAAATGAGGAAGAGGACATCTTTATAAAAGCTTCAAGAGATGCCTATTCAATCGAATGGTAAGCGCTGCTCGGAAAGGTTGCGATCCTTTCACCAAAATGCACGGCCGTTTGTATTTGCGGAAAAAGACCATTGAATGCAATCCGCCAAAAATAACCAAGTTTGATACTACAATCGCTCACTGCACAGTGCACATTGCAAAGTGCTAAGTGCCTCTAATACGCCTCAAATGCCCATTCGCTCACGGGAACGGGCACGGGCACGGGCACGGGTGCGGGTGCGGTTGCGGGTTGCGGTTGCGGGTTGGTGCGTTGCACCAATCCTTAGTCTATTCGGTTGGTGTGTTGCACCAACCCTTGGTCTTTCATCCCTCTATTTTACCTCTCTCATGTCCTTTTAATTACTATAAGGTAACTACCCTAATATATAAGGACCTATAGGGTAGTGTCTTACAAGATATGGGACTATTACCCTACAACTCATTTATTTCTAACAGAGTATACTCGTCTGATGTATGAGACGTACGAGACATATATGCAGCAGCAGCAGACGCAGCACGAGGCTCAGGTGCATGAGTACCAGACTTAGATACAGCAGCTTCAGCAGCAACAGCCTCGCGAGCCACAAGATTTCGATGACGTAAACAATGATAGCGATGACGATGATGGTGGAGATGACGAGGAGATGATCGTTGATGGATTTCCTCATATTAACTGATGTTATTTGATGTTATTAGACTTACCAGTGTACTCTTATGTATCAGTTATTTTCTATTATTAGACCTATCATTGTACGTTTATGTATCATGTTATTTTCTATTAGTAGACCTATCAGTGTACTCTTATGTATCAGTTATTTTCTGTTATTAGACCTATCAGTGTACATTTATGTATCAGTTATTTTCTGTTATTAGACCTATCAGTGTACGTTTATGTATCAATGTACGTGTATGTTTTTGTCATAACTGATGTTTTTTCATTAAAAGTACCGTACTTATAATTCAGCAACATACTATTTAAAAATATGAATACAAATGCAAATACAACTAATCATCCTGTTCACGTCTACGCCACAAAATTTCTCTCCTCCTAGCTTCCGTATATTCTCTTTGTTCCTCAGACATGTTCGAGGTATCAACGAACATTACTGCATCTTCATCTCTCCGCCTGTTTGCTGCCAGTAGCCGATCCATTTTTGACATTCTTTCCTGATGCTGAGTAACTCAAAGTTCGATAGCATGATTGTAACGCTCTTCCGATTCTAAAAGTAGTTTCTTTATTTCAAGTTGATCACTACCACATGCTTGTTTCTTTTTGGCTGCTTTCACCCACATTGGTCTTTCATAAGTCTCTTCTGTAGGAGTTATACCTTCATCCGACGCCGTCCCCTCGGTCCCGAACTCTGTTCTAGGACTTGAGCTTTCCCCAGTTCGAGCTGTCTTGCCACGAGCACGACTACTCGATTGAACGTCTTTACGGTTTTCTGTAGTGATGATTTCCATATAACATGCTCCACCAAAAGGTCGTAAACATGCATGAACTGGTAAAAATGAGGTGCTTGCTTGTTTTCTGTATTGTTAGTAGTCTTAAACAGTTTATTCACTGCCATCCTCTACAAATAGAAAATGAATAAGCTTTAAGTAAACGTACGTACAACAGTAAGTTAAATTTTAAATAAACTAACCAAATGCGTTTCACTTCCAAATCCAGTTGGATTTTTTTGCTTGAGCTTAAAAATATGTGAATCAAATGTTTGCGTTTGACGGTTGATCTTGCCGAAACGCCATTTTATCGACGAAAGCGATCTTTTACGATCCATATTTTTCCGATTGAAGCAGTTAGTAACTCTGCCCCAATACGTATCAGCACTTTGATCACATCCTCGAATTGAATCGGAGGATAACGTGCACCAAATATAGCATAAATCATAGTCCTCAGCCGCCGACCAAGCACTGGAAGAGAATGCTCCACCAATCGAATCTGTTGCATCTTCAAAATTGAAATTTTCAAAACTGCATCTTGCGGAGTCGATATCGAATTCAGAATACATTATGTAATTAGTATGTGGAGAGTTATTAGATGATGAGAATGGCAAATTGAGTGTGTGGGGATAGTGTATTTGTAGAGATTGCAAACCAAATATAGCAGTTGGAAATGTAACCGTTGTGCAACGGATACATAATGCTGGGCAGCTGTTCAACATGCGCCCAGCATTGGGGCGCCTGTTGAACACCTGCCCAGCTTGATTACGTTTTTGTAATAAAAAAAGATGAATTGTGGACCAATTCAGAATGTTGTAATCTGTTGGAGGCTTGTTTGAGTGCAATTCTTACAAAAACGTATTAATGAACCGCTGTTGGAGATGCTCTTAGTATGTTTGATTGTCAGTATAAATTAGTAAAAATATGAGTGGGGGCGGGGCAACCCCCGCTAGGCCTGAGGTAGATCCGTCCTCGGAAGCTCATGTCATTATTTGATCAGTTATATCACAAATTTATATTTGTCATTATCACATTATCATAACTCATGTGGGAGTTTAAGAGCATAGAAGCTAGGTTGTTCCAGTACTCAATACAGTCAGACTAAACATTTGAGTGAGTAGATTTGCATCTAAGAGATCAGGAAGATCAGATTACGTTAGCATGCCTAATACTAATAAAAAAAAAATACTATTAAGACTAGATAATAAGTAAGGTTGAGAGTGACGTAACGTCCCTTCCTATGCTGCAACTGTTGATTAGTCCACGATTCCCATGCATATGGCTAGGAAAGCTGAAGGATGTTTATGGATATGAAGTGACTCGTTGCTCTATGTACTCACCTATGATTACTGGATGACTTCTAACTATTCCTGGAGCATATTATATCATATGTGAAAAATAAAAAAGAAGGGAGCATTTTATTGTTTTTGCTTTAACTTCTTCTGGTCTATCATTCCAAAACAACTCCATAAATTTTTGATCAAATTCTTCCTGTTTATCAAAAAGTTACTTGGATCAAATACTGGATTTTCCATACATCCGAGAATATTCTTTGTGGAAACAAAGCATGACTTGGATCAAACAAAAATGATCAGATTCCACTGCATAGCCATCACTATGAAGCAACACATGTATTCCAGGAGCATCTGATCATTGCTTCAAATAGTCATTGTGCCATTATTTTTCTACAATAAGTTTATAGGCTTTGATTTCTGGAAGCTACTCTTTTCTGATTATTCGCCAATGTCATAAAGGTGAAAACTCTAAATGATTTGGAGATAGCCATCCTAAAAGATATGTTGACGCTTAGAATTAAATCTTACAATGGACTAAACATATCAGCCAGGACATCAATAAAAAAATCTTAAAGGAACGTTATATGTTCATGTCATGATTTGATCAGTTATATTAACACATATTTATATTTGTCATTATCACATTCATAACCCATGACTGTATTTTTGGGAGTCTAATAGCATAGGACTTAGCTAGCTTGTCCCAGTATTTAGTATAGTAAGACTAAACTTTTGAGTGAGTAGATTTGCATCTAGGAGATCAGGAAGATCAGATTACGTTAACATGCCTCATACTGATCAAAAAATATCATTAAGACTAGATAATAAGTAAGGGTGAGACTGATGTAGCGTCGCTTCCTATGCTTCAACTGTTGGTCCACGATTCCCATGTGTATGGCTTGGAAGGCTGGAGGATGTTTAGACCATAACCAACAATCCATTCTGTTCACTTATTCTCTCTCTTGTTTTGCAACTGATCGAACGAGCCGAGCAACCAGGAGGGGGAAGTAGCCACGAGGCTAGCCGGCGGGTGGAGGGGGGGAGGGGGATTATAACGGCAAAGAGTTTGTCGTTATAAAATTACAGCCGAGAACTCTTTGCCGTTGTAACTTTATAATGACAAACTCTTTGCCGTTATAAAGTAACAACGGCAAAGAGTTTGCCGTTGTAATTCCACCTAGCAAAACCTACCCCCGCCGCCACTCCTTTTTCATTCTTCCACCAATTCATCCCCAACCCGAAAATCCCAAACCCTCCCCCATTTTTCACCAAAAAATTTCCATCAATTCACCAATCCGTCAGCTTCTAACCCAATTAACTAACGTTTTTGAGATATTCTTTCGAAAAAATGTCTAGATTGCTAAAAAAATTCGCAAAAAAATTCATGCACGGCGACAATGGTGGCACCGGCGGCAGTGGCGCAGGCGGGAATGGTGCAGGTGGTAGTGGAGAACAACCAGTCGTACCGTACGTGCCCGAAATAGAAGATTTGCTTGCAGCCGCCGAAAACATGGAGAACCAAGAAGTAGGCGATGAGGGAGACCAGGGTTTAGGCGTAGAGGAAGGCGGTCGTCGTGGATGCGGCGGCCGTAGGGTCGGACGAGTGGGCAGGTCGCGTAGGGGTGTGGGGTCGGTTTCCACTAGACAAGTCGATCTCGAAGGTTGTGTGGATTCGAACCTCAGCGCCGCGAAGCTTCCTATGCTATCCAACTTTCGCATCCTTCCAAAAGGCCAAGTACACGTTAGCACGTAGTCGAGTTTGGCTGTAAGTATTTTTATTATTATTTAAATAATATTCTTTGATTATTAGACATTGAGTATGTAGTATAACTTTTTATTGAACTTTTGACAGTCGCGGAATATACGTTCACGTGGTTCGTTAGCGACCACACTTAGATATTATCATGCACACTTGGCGGGTAAGGAGGGGGTCGTAGCATTGTTACATGGTCTTGGATTTCATTATTTTCTAGGTAATATTAATGACATTTTAATGAAACTATTGGATAATTTATTAGTCCTAGTCTATCTTAGTGCGCGCTTTACAATTTTAGGAATCAACCATGTTATAAATGCTGATGTTCAATTGTGCGCGGCCATTGCACTACGGTGGTACAAAATCACCAACATATTTCACTTCCCTTGCGGTGAGTTAGGACTTACACCGCTTGATTTCTCCATGTTTACTGGTATTAGTATTGGAGTAGTTGCTTATCCCCCACTGCCTTTTGATGATGCTCGGTGGCGTGATCGTGCACTTCTTCATGATCTCCTACCTCATTTTGACGTTTCGAAGGCGTCTTATCAGGATGAAGGCTCTATTAGAGTGAGCGCCATCCGTGCGACCATGGATAGCATACTCGCTCATTACTCTGGTGATGACGACTTGGAGCTTGCTCGATTATTTGTGTATACCTTATGGGTAACCTATTCTTTAGTTCATCGAGCAGTAGTTTGTCTGTCGGATTTGTTGAGGTCGCGGCTGAGTTAAATCCCGATGGGGTGATTTTATATGATTAGGGCACAGCTATCCTTGCATACCTATACAGATGTCTCGACTTACAGTGCACCATCTCTGATTCTCAGGTTTCTTTATATGGTTTTTGGGAGTTGTTACAGTACTGGTATTTTGAGTACTCTAGGAACTTTCATTTCATCACCCATACTGCAGACCCTTCGACCTTTTTCCCCCATATACAGTTTTGGACTGCGGACAACCGGGGGCCCAGGGATAATGAGTCACGCCATGTGTAATCAGTTGCCCATAACCAGATCGACCTATGGATGTATGGGAATCAGATTATATGGCATCCATTTGAGTAGAGTACATCATTTGGTCTTGATATCATAGAGGTTGCTAGGATGCTTGCCGGATTGAGATTGCCACTCATATCTTATCCATCGGCCTTATGTGCTTATTGGTTTCTTAGTGAGAAGAGTTGGAGACAGTTGTTTGACTTCGACGCTATTCCCGATGATCCGCACCCACATACTTATCGGTGTATGATTTACCCGTCCGATCAGCTAGATTTTGCCAGGGCAACAGGCTATGGACAGCTGAGAGCTTTGCTATCACTGGACAGTCATACATTGTCTTCTGGTGCAGATTTTTCACTGGGTCCTCATACACGATTACGCATGCAGCATCGATTGATATAGTAGGGCCATATGCTATACAACACGGCATACATCCACCTGTTATCGAGGATATTACCTAACCCAGCCAGGGTTTTCGTGCACCTGATCATGTGGCGGCCGCTAGTCATTTTGGTTGGACCATGGCAGTGCCTACTCTTGGACCAGATCGTTACATTGACGTGTTTCATCCTCTGGCCCATCTTGATTACCCGGATCCTACACAGATACCATATGCAGATCTTTATGATATGCAGATGGGGATTAGGCATACGGGCTATGTAGAGCATAGGCGTAGCCTAGAGTACTATGATGTTGAGCTGCGTCGTGTTGCAGAAGAGGCACGCCAGCATCAGGCGCATTTAGAGGCCCAGCTTGAGGCAGAGCGCAAGAGATTTCAGGACATGCAGATGTATTACCACCAGATGTCTGGTGCTGGGTCGAGTCATCCTCCAGATGATGATGATGATGAGGGACGCCGTCGGCGCCACACACGTGCATGTATAGATGGATCAGACCAGTGACTTATTACCACTATTATGTATTATCGATGTATTACAGTTTCGCTGTTGTCAGTTGTATGTTCTTATTGTTTGAGTAGATGTTCTGTATTTGTTGACTACCACTATTATGTACTATCGACGTATTACATTTTCGCAGTTGTCAGTTGTATATTCATATTGTGTGTGCGCTACTTGATTAAGCTTGTTGTTGTACTTGTTGTTTGTTAGCATTGTTACGTTCGTACTTGTTGGTTAACTATGTTCAAGCATATTTAAGTATGTTGTACTATCCAGCATTATGTGGTATGTTTTCCTGTTGTCGTATTTGTGAACTCATGTTTACTCAAGCAAGTTTATTAAAGAAAGAATCTTTATAAATGTACCACCTACTTTAATAATGGCAAGAAGACAGCTCAGTCAAATTGATTAAAGAAAGAATCTGTCACAACGTACTACCTACTTTAATAATGGCAAGTAGACAACTCAGTCTAATTGATTAAAGAAAGAATCTTTCACTACAGACTTTACTATAAGCAAGAAGACAACCTACTTTAATAAAGAAAGGAGGAATCTGACTTATTCATACATTTCAACTTCCACTTCATTAATAATTCAACATACTACAAACTTATATGGACATACACTTACATTCATTTGCAAACCAGACATAAAAAAGTGTCGTCAATGATCCCTGAAGCAGTAGCAACAGACGATTTATGGGTTTGGCATGCTTTTTTTGGAGTCCCAGGTTCATTAAATGATCTCCTCAGTGTTGGGTCAATTCAAGCACAGTAACCCTACTGTTTTGTATTCAATGAACGGTCTAATCATGTCAAGAACCCATGTGAATGGTACGTTATGAATACACGTGACTAGTAACAAAAGGCACAGAACTATTGCCAAATCTTTGGGCTACAAATAAAGGGTTCTTTGGGTCCTTAGTTTCACCCAATAAACATTTTCTCATTCCCCGTTACTCTACTTTATTCATGTCTACTGATAGTTGGTCTCCCGCCGAGTTACTTATACTTGTCGAATCGTATATTGACTTTCAAGAAATGCATGACAAAATGCTGCAAGGAGGTGGCGGAGTAACCCATGAAATGTACTGGCAATTGATTCAAAAAATGTACAACGACAACCCCATGTGTCCGTCGTGGAGGTCTAAAAAAGAGATTCATAGCAGACATAGGACCTTCTGGGATGATTGTGCCCGATACCGCCAGATAATCGAGGTAGTTGAAGAGGAAGATATTTTGAAAGCTAATCATGCCACTTATGATTCATGTTATCTTTTCGAACATGGAATGGAGTTCGTAGGCCATGAAGCGTATGAACTTCATTACAGCTGGCTAACGCGCTTCGGTTATGATTGGTAGGGGTGTTTATGCTACTATTCATGTTAGTCTATGTAACAACATTAGTTGTATCGTACTATCTTTCAACAGTGTTCGTGTACTATGTATCAGTGTGTATTATTGTCAAAGATTGTAGTAGGCTTGTCAGTGTCTAGTCGTGTCAATGTTTTGTGCTATGTATCAGTTAGGGTTAAGTCTTTAAGTTAACATGTGAGTTCTTCTGCTTCCTCTCTACATTGATTACGAAATATGTCTCTATGTCAAGTCATTTCAATGGTTGTAGCAGGCTTTGGAAACATTATGGTGAGTTGTATTGTCATCGTATCAAGTTTGTATACTTGTAGGAGTTAAAAAACAGGGGTCGTCCCCGGGTGCATTAAACAATTCAATCCAGTCCTCTTTCACGTGAGCACTGACCGGTTACATTATTTTCTGGCAGACAACTATAAAACTCCCTCAAAATACTCCCAACTTACATCACTCAAAAAACCTTGTTTCCAACTCCTCTTTTCATTCCCACGGCCATGCCTTCGTTGCCATCAGCTACTGACTCCAAGGAAGAGGTGTACGAACAGAGGAGACTTCAGGAGATGGAAGACGAATTACAGTTTCTAAATGAACTAAGGCTTCGGGATCAACCACCTTACGGACCGGGGAACGTTCAACACCCACCTGAAGCTCAAGTAGCCCATGTTCAACCAGCGTACGAACAGTCGGTCCCTCAACCACGACAAGAAGTTGAGGTGTATAGAGTACCACCTTATGAGAAGGAAGTGGACTCTTATCCGGTTTGTTTCAATTGCGGTTATGCGGTTGAAGTGGTTGTTCGAGCAGAGGGAAACAATATAGGTCGCCGCATGCAGAAATGTCCATCGTATCCTAATAGATGCAATTACATGGAATGGATAGACGACCTACTTTGCCCAAGGGGAATAGCCTATGCAAATGAACTAGAACAGAAGATTAGACGCCTGGAAAACGAAAATGAGCAGTTACAATTGAACGTAAGGAGACTCCCTTGAGTTTCAACGTAATGAGACGTTCGTTTCGCAAACTATTTCCTACGTTTCCTGCTTTGATGTTGTACTTGGCATCGGGTATCAGTAATTGATGTATCCTTGTGATCTGTTGTGGGAATATGCTTACTGTTAATTGTATTGTTATGCAAAGTAGTATATGTATCTTGTTTGTTCTCAAGTGTTTAATTTACAAGTAAAGCTAATTAAGTCGGTAACAACATTATAAATGATTAAAGGTGTCTTTACCAGTGACCAAGTGGCAGGGTAAAGTCGCAGTCACCTTTACAAACTAGACAGTGAATCTTTGTTGTATATCAAGCAACACGGTCTGGTCATCATCCACATTAGAAACGAATCATTGCTAGGCTTAGCTTCAGAATAAAGTCGACATCACTAGTACAAATGAGACAGGGAATCTCTACCACCTGTCCATCATTCCAAAAAAACAGCGCCATGGAAAAATACAAATGAGTTGACAAGTCACCCCAATTAATGCTTTAATATATCGGGAAGTGGACTTGCGCTATTAAATAGGACCGTGCATCTTCTTTCTGTCTTCATTATTTCTAACTTTCCAATAATTTTCTGCTATCCACATTTGCTCTACATACAATGTCTAGTTGGGAATACAATGATGAAATGCTGGTTCAACTGTACGATGCGTACGAAAGGAATAAGCAACCAATCGAAGATGTAGAGATTGTGTCAGAAGCACAGGCAGATGTCCAAGTAGAACCTGGAGAAGTGGAGTCTAAACTTTTTAGTGCCACGCAACCAAATGTTGGTGTCCCAAGAATTGGACCAATGCAAAAAACCCATCATGCTCGGTTAATGGAAGTAATTGCTCGCCAGAACCCCGAAAGGTCGAGCTCTAGCATTACGGGTCGGACTGTTCTTTGCTATTGCGGAGTAGAATGCAACGTGCTTGTTTCTAAGAGTCAAACCAATGTTGGTCGTCGATTTTATGGGTGCAAGGCGTACATTGCTGCACAGAACCGACAAGGGTTGCAACGTTGTAATTTTTTCTCGTGGTACGACCCACCTTTGACTGAGACGGGTGTCCAGTATGCATTGGAGATGCAAGCAGAGGTCGTTCGCTTGGAAAGATTGAACGTTGCAACAAAAGAAAAAATGTTGTATGGGTGGAGCGGTTCTTCGCGAAACTAAGCCTACTAGTAATCTGGATTGTTCGGTCATTCTGCCGTATTGTATCGTAGTTGTATGTTGTATGTTGGATTGAATGCGGAATGTATCTTGTATCTTATATTTGGATATACTGATGTTGTATGCTGCACGTTGTATGTTATAATGATGTTGTATCCTAAATTTTGTTATAATGATGTATCCTTTATCGTAGTCGTATGTTGTTTGTTATCCCCGTTCAGACTAATCGACATTTATCCACAATAATGCAATTACTTAAGAATAAGCACAACTAGTACATAAACAACAACCCTGAATCCACTGGAGTTGCCCTAACGTAAACAACAACTAGTACATAAATACTACAAACAGTTCACAATCATATTACAACTCAATCCAACATATATAGCTAGTCCTTATACGAACCACTGTCGCTTCCGCTTCTGCTTCCTTTATATTTTCTGTACTCTCCAAGCTGCTCGGTTAATAGTTCTTGCTGTAGAGGGGAAAGCTTACTAAAATCACATGTAATCATTTTAAGGATAATAGATTACCTAGTAGAAAAGATTTTAAAATCATCACAAACCTCCCTTTTTTCTTTTCGATTTCAATTTCTCGATCATTATATGATGATTTCTTAACCTTCCATATATAGAAAGAGATAGAATAGAAATGACATCTCTTATGTCAACGATACCATCTTCTTCGATTGAATGACATCTCCTATGTTAATCACAAAGTAACTTAGTGCAACATGGCAAATTTCATTGAGAGGAATCGGCAAAGAAAAGAAAAACGGGTCTTAATGAATTTGTATTTGAGAGATTGTCCTCGGGCTAAGGAGTGTCCACATGAGTTCGTTGAGCTGTCTCGTGTATCCCGCTTTGTTCCGGTTATGGAATAGATGAAATAAATCCAAAAATGGATTTTTTTTTTCAAGAATGAAATCTTATTGGAACGGTCCATATCTGGTTCATCTTTCGGAACCATATCACATCCCGGATCTGATGAAATAGGATGAATTGAGACGGTATTTTGTAAATACGTAATTATCGAATATATCAACAATTTCTTTATTTTTCGATCGCCTGGAAGGGATAAAAGAAACTTCTTGTTTTTTCTTCAAAAATTTCTGATCTCTAGTGGACCTCTCAGTAGGATTTGAACCCAGATGAAGTTCTGACCATTTGTCGGAGGAAAAAGAACGAATTGATCTTGTAGGATTCCCAAGAATCTCTTCGACAAACAAGATTTGTCTAAGTCACTTCGTTTATTTTTGTCCAAGTAACTTCTCTTTTTGTCCAAGTCACTTCCCTTTTTGTCCAAATCACTTCCCTTTTTCTTTGTGAGTATCGGGAATACCCCCATTCATAGGTCTGAGATCCACATCTATGAATCAAAAAGTCCGAATGATCAACCCTGCAATCAGTTGTTAGAATCAATAGGTGTTCATTTGAATAAATTGAAACCCTTCTTATTGGATGATCGTGATACTTCCCAAAGACCGAAATTCTTGATCAATGAAGGAACAATATTACCATTTTTGTTCAAAAAGATACCAAAGTGGATGGTTGACTCATTCCATACTAGAAATAATTGCGGAAAATTCTTTGATAACACGGATTCCTATTTCTCAATGATATCCCACGATCGAGACAATTGGCTGAATCCCGTGAAACCATTTCATAGAAGTTCATTGATATCTTCTTTTTATAAAGCAAATCGACTTGCTGCATCAAAAACAAAATCACATGCTTCTGATGCAAAATGAGCAGTTCTAGTAAGATTTGTAATATGTATATACCTTTACGCTTTGCAGAAATGTAAGGGGCCATTCTAGGATTCCATTTCTAAGTACCATGATCAAAACGAACACCGATTTTGCTGTTGGGACAAAGTTCTATCTTCAAAGATTTCTCGGGATATCTTCTTACGAAGTTTCGTTATAGCATCGATAACTGCTTCTGGTTTAGGCGGGCAGCCCGGCAAATAGACATCCACGGGAATTAACTTATCGACTCCCCGAACAGTACTATAAGAATCAGTACTGAACATTCCTCCCGTAGTAGTACAAGCTCCCGTAGCAATGACATATTTTGGTTCAGGCATTTGTTCATATAATCGTACTAAAGAAGGCTCCCTGAAAAGGAGGTGATCCAACTGCACCTTCCAGTACGGCTACCTTGTTACGACTTCACTCCAGTCATTAGACCTGCCTTCGGCATCCCCCTCCTTGCGTTTAAGGTAACGACTTCGGGCATGGCCAGCTCCCGTAGTGTGACGGGCGGTGTGTACAAGGCCCGGGAACGAATTCACCTACGTATGGCTGATCAGCGATTACTAGCGATTCCGGCTTCATGCAGGCGAGTTGCAGCCTACAATCCGAACAGAGGACGGGTTTTTGCAGTTAGCTCACCCTCGCGGGATCACGACCCTTTGTCCCGCCCATTGTAGCACGTGTGTCGCCCAGGGCATATGTGACGATCTCAAACTCCGTACGGACGGAAGTAAAGATAATCATTGGAATATAACACATTAATCATCATTAGCAGATCACAGAATACAGTATAAACATGAAACAGAGGAATAATATACATCATATCAGCGGAAATACAAACATCTACATCATCAGAGTACACAGATAGGATACTACTTAGTATAGAAAAGGAAATGATCAGTCTACATCACCAGTGGCGGAATCATATACATAAGATAAATGGCGGAATGTCTATAAGCCAAAATATAAGGAAATCTAGCTCCTCGCCATATACGCCAAAAGAGAGCGCTTCATACTGCTGCACTGCCAAAATACCTGCTAACTGCTAACTAGGCTGCCCGTGTGAGAATAAGGGGCACCCGAGTTTGCAAAGTGAAACAAACTACGAATCAGTCATGGGAATGGTATGAGAAATCTATTTAACTGCTTAATCAATAATAGTTAGGCAAATCATAGGACCACGCCACTTTCGTGGAACGGGTTTACTCCAGTGATTGCCAATACATGAAATAAAGTGAATGCTGTAATAACGCAATGCTTATTAAAAACAATGAGGTCATTATAAGACTCGAGTCCCATCACACAATGCAACACAAACCAGAGGAAAGAGTTTATCCTTATAATGACCAAAATATGCTTAATACGTATAACCAGGTTGTGATATTATTACTAGTGCATATATGTTTTCAAAAGCGAGTTTCAATCATAAATACCAATCCTAGGCGGCATAGATACCATCTACTATGTCACCATACTAGTAATACAACTAAAACCGAACTGCACGTATTGGCAATTGGATTTCCATCATGAGTCGAGGCAAGGGGCAAGATCCTCTCCGCTTCGAGACACTCTAGCAAGTGCTCAGGACTACACGCTCTGGGTAACCCTAGGAACCTCCAAGGCCGGTCCTCTCATACGTTTGAGGATTAATTATTCCTGAACACACGTTTCCCGGTCCTATAGGACCTATAATCGAGGCGCCTCGCATTCCAACAACCACATAGATAACGATAATATATGTGTCAGGCCGTGTAAGAACCTGACACTACCATAGCTAGAAAGAAACGTCGCGTTCTCCTTGGGTCCGTATCCCGTTTTTAACTCATACCTAGGTGTGAGGCTCGCGAATCAATGTTATACACAAAGTTGTGCCACACAGGCCCGCTTTGATCATCACCACAAGACTTTGCTTTGCAACAGAAGCCTTGATCATTGCCACTTAGGCGTGCCACACAGGCAATCCATTCTACGTGATTAATATCCATCAATATATATCCTTTGAGTTCGTACGTCTCAGAGAAGGGTGTATAGCAAGAGAATAAATTCTCCGCCGCCAAACAGACATATATTTAATAGAAATCAATCAACACAGAATACAATCCAATGTCAAACACACAGTCCATTTAAAAGTCCGTTCTGGGTCTGAACGAAACCGGAGGCACTTTATACCTCGCATATCCGTATAATCAATAGTACGTCCGGACTACTACCACTGTAACCCCTCCTGGGAGCTAACCGATCCAGGGCATCAGTAGTAATCCATTCGATGTGAAGATCATCGGTCTTCCATCGTCTTCATACTTTCGATTTCATATCGTCGATCAATTATTTGAAATGAGAATTAACTCGGTCTTTTCAAATAATTCACGCGAATATAGAATTCAAATCCATTCCTTTTCATAGTTAAATTATTCGACATCCACATTTCAATTTATTAGTGTAATTTTCTTGTCAAACACATTTAACCATCAAAATATCAATCAAACCGAACAATATCAGTTTATTTCCATTCCATACCGTTTATAATATTTTATAATAATTTTTCACTATTTTTATTTATTTAAAAATAGCCTATTTTAATTAAACGACGTTTCAGGTCGCGTCGTGGCACTGGCGCTGTTTTTCTCCAGATTTGATTTACACATATCTGAAAATCTAACCGTCGGATCTTAACAAAATTAGTGCCATTGGAAAGAACTTTCCAAGGCGGACCCAACGGTTTCAGTTTCATGAAAATCCGACGGTCGGATCTTTCGGTATACTCGTTTAAAGTTACGATTTCAAAATGCGAACTGCACGGCCTTTATTCGTTTTATATATTATATATTTATATTTATATATAAATATAATTCATTCGACGATTTCTATATCGTTTCTACTCCAAAAATTTCACTAATGCCTTAATATTTTGGAAATTTTCGCCATAACCTCCTTTGTACGGGGAGGGGTTTGGAAATTTATTGGGCCGTATTAGGTACCCAATAAATCCTAAAATGCATACACATATTTATAGTGACATATAAACTTGTGTCCTTAGGGGAGCGTGTTCAGATCATGGATTCAGAGAATAAATTTTCTTCCCCTAAAAATGGATTTTTGTGCCTTACCAACTTGAGCGACGTGTTTATTGTCAACTCCAGACCCATGTGGGGTTTTTATTAATCTGGCCATTTATCGTTATATTTTTAATTGTCCATTTCAATCTTCAGTCCAACCTGAAAAATAGTCTTCGCCATACAAGCCACTTACTCGTATGGTAATCTTCAACCTCGTCGCATCAGTTCCAAATACTAATGCGGTATATGATGAAGTATGCTATCTTCAAGAAGTATGCCATGTAGTGTAGTTCAAAATTAGTTATTACTATTCTATGGCGACGTTTATGATTTCACACAGAACAACCAGCACTCCGCATCCAATGGCATTCACAGGAGTTTATATGATAATAAAATTGCGCAGCCAACTCATTAAGGCTTACCTATTTGTCGGGCACGCAAATAAATTCTTTACTCAACAGATAATCCATTTTCCTGTTCAGCATATGTATATATATGTACCACTATGCTAAAAATAATATTTATAGCATACTACGTTCATATCAACACTTGTATATTTTTACTAAGTAGTAAATACGATAAAAAATGGTATTTTTATCGTTCAAGAGGTTTATTCCGTACGTGGGTATTTTTAGAACTTCAAATATATGATAAAATGGTATTTTTATCGTTCAATCCATTTATCCAACATCTCGATGTTTTCAACACTTCATGTTTCCAAATAAAATGTAGATTTTATTATTCAACTCATATACTCAACATATGAATATTTCGACTTCACATATACGATAAAAATATGATTTTTATCGTTCCAGTCCTTTATTCCACACATGAATGTTTTCTATAGTTCGTATATATAATAAAAATGTGATTTTTATCATTTCTATATTTTATTCAACGCACGTATATTTTTAGTAGTTCATTCAAGTGATAAAAACGTGATTTTTATCGTTATTCTATTTTATTCAACACGTATATTTTTAGTAGTTCATTCAAGTGATAAAAATGTGATTTTTATCATTATTCTATTTTATTCAACACACGTATATTTTTAGTAGTTCATTCAAGTGATAAAAATGTGATTTTTTATCGTTCAACACATGGATAAAGTTCAATATATGAAAATAAATCAAACACTTGAATATTATTAAAAATTTCAACCGCATCACGGCAGGGAAGTTAAACCGGCACCGTTCCGAGTACGGCTCCTCGCTCTACCTTAAAACCTCGCGGTTTTTGACATTGGGGATTTCATGCATCTAATTCGCACGCAGGCGGCATGTTTTATTTTCAATTCCACAAACTAATCCTATGTGATTTCAATCACAAATGTGTATTTTTCAACCACAATCAATCAATCTCAACCACAAACAATCAACCAATTTCACATCACAACTCAACCAAGGTGTTGGGAGTTTTTAATAAACTCCGTCAGCATCCTAATATATTTTATTTCAAAATAGAGTAAATTTAGAGTTCTCACCTATCTTTGTCGCTTTGCTAAAAATCGTAGCAAGCTCAGAAAAATCCGCGGTCACTTCTAGAATGTAGAGAGCCTCCTTGCGGTCACGATATTTCCTGTTTCATCGAATTTCGTTAACGAACGAAAAAGATATGATTTTTCAAAGATTTGCAACACTTAAAAGTGTTTAAAACAGTATCAAGGAACCACCTTTATACGCTGTTCAAAACTAGGTCGGAAAAATTCGCGAAATCTGGGAAGAACTGGGATGATCGGTGGCTGCAGCGTCTTAGAGGGGAGTGAGGGCTGTCAGTTGATGGTGGTTTGAGGGGGTACGGTGGCCGGGATCGTCGGCGGCGGCGTCCGGAAGTGCCGGACTTTCCAGGCTCGATTCTGGCGAGAGGGGCGTCGGTCGGGGTCGTGGTGGGGTCGGATTTGAAGGGGGGAGGCGGGGCTATCGACGTCAGGTGGTGGCGATGGCGCTGGGTGGCGGAGGCGGCCGGAAACTGGAGGAGAACGGGGGAACACGAGGGTCGCTCGAAATTCGCTGGGGCGATAGGGTTTTTCGATTTTTTTATTCTATTTAATTTATGAAAGAAAAAATCCTATTCGCCGGAATTTATATAAATTAGAAAATTAGGGTTTTCACTAACGAACTCCAATTCAAACCCAATGACTATCGCCCCTAGCTAATTACCCCTATTCCGGACACAATGGAATATGTTTCGTAGGCCATTTCGACTGTTATAGTCAGTTTTTCTTCAATTTAAAATATAAAACATTTAATTTCAGTTTTAAACGTACATTTCAATTTGCCGGGGCCACAAACTGATTCTAAAAATTCCAGAAAAATAAATCTGGGTAAGTTTGGATGATACGGTCCCAACAAAATTGATTTCATCGAATTCTGAGACCGTTTGTAAAATGGCCATTTTCAGGTCGTTAATTTTAACTAAAATTGTTGAAACGCGTTTTCCTTTGCCACGCTCACATATTGATTCTAAAAATTCTGCAAATTTACACCTAGCAATAATTTGACATCACGGATCCAACAAAAGTGGTTTCGTCGAAAATGGAGGTCGTTTGCAAAATCGCTATTTTTAAGGGCTTCAACTCTATTTAAAAATGGAATTTTTAAATTCTGAGCTATTTTCTGCTCAAATTATTCAAAATAAATTTTTTAAATTGGTTCGTATTTTCCAGTTTGTTACAGTCTCCCCCACTTAAAACTTTTCGTCCTCGAAAAGGAAACAACAGTAAAGTAGGAAACAACACGGAAATGTAAAACATTGTAAAGGTACCTTGCACCAAAGTTAGTCTGAGATATCCACTCTGCAATCGGGATAAGCTTGTTTAATTTTCTCTTCAGTTTCCTAAGTACAGTCTCTAGGATCACCACTCCACTGCACTTTGACTAAGTGAATTTTCTTGTTTCTCAGCTCTCTGGTTTCTTTGCCAATAATTTTCCACGCCTCTCTCCTCACTGCTAATTCTGGAGTAATTTCCAAATCCTGTTGTGCGGCCTCTTCTACAATCAGGTCTGGATCATGTACATTCTTTCTTAGTTAAGACATGTGAAATACATCATGTACCCCAGGCAACTAGTCAGGTAATTGAATTTTATAAGCGAGAGTTCCAATCCGTTCTAATATAGGAAATGGACCTATAAATCTAGGTGCCAACTTCCCGGTTTTACCGAATCTGATCACTCCCCTCATTGGAGAAACTTTCAAATACAAATAGTCGCCAACTGCAAATGATACATCTCTTCTTTTATGGTCCGCATAGCTCTTCTGTCGGCTTTGAGCCGTTTTTAATCGCTTCTTAATGAGATCGACTTTGTCAGAAGCTTCATGGATCATATCCGGACCCAATACAAGTCTATTACCAGATTCTACCCAACATGCGGGAGATCTGCAAGGTTTATCATATAGTGCTTCAAATGGTGCCATTCCTAAGCTTGATTGGTAACTGTTATTGTATGAGAATTCGGCCAGATGCAAGTGATCTTCCCATGATCCGCCATAATCAATAATACAAGCCCGCAGTAAATCTTCAAGTATACGATTCACCCTCTCAGTTTGGCCATCTGTCTGAGAATGATAAGCGGTGCTTAGATTCAATTTGTTTCCCAATTCTGTTTGGAATGCTTCCCAGAATTTGCTAGCCAATATTAGATCTCTATCACTAACAATACTGAGCTGCACCCCATGTAGTCTAACAATTTCTTTGAAATAAATCTGAGCTAAACTTTGAGCGGTTCTGTTCGATCTGACAGGTATGAAATGGGCGGTCTTCGTGAAGCGATCTACGATCACCCATATACTGTCATTTCCTCGTTTAGTTCTGGGCAATCCATCTATGAAGTCCATGGAAATCTGCTCCCACTTCCCATTCGGAATTTCTAATGGTTGTAATAATCCAGCGAGTTTTTGTTGGTCAGCTTTGACTTGTTGGCAAGTGGTGCACCGACTAACATATAAGGAGATGTCTCTTTTCATCTCCTTCCACCAGAATGTGCGTTTGAGATCATTATACATTTTTCTCACGCCAGGATGGATGCTGAGTTTGGACTTATGACATTCATCCATTACCTCCCTCCTGAGTTCAGGAATATTCGGGATGCAAATTCTGCCTTTTAATCTCAACACTCCCTTGTCATCAATTCGAAAACTCATGGGTTCACCTCCTTGGATCCTCTGTATAATCTTCTGAATAAATTTATCATCTTTCTGGAGAACAGAGATTTTGTCAATTAATGAAGGTGTAATAATGAGACAGGCGATGATCACATTCTTTCTACTGAGGGCATCCGCGACCACATTGGCTTTTCCCGGCGTATACAAAATATCTAGATCGTACGGCGCAAGGAATTCTAGCCAACGCTGTTGTCTCAGATTCAGGTCTTTCTGGGTGAATAGATACTTCAGTGATTAATGATCCGTATATAATTCGAACTTCTCACCCAATAGATAATGCCGCCAGATTTTCATAGCAAAGATGATGCCTAGCAACTCAAGATCATGCACTGCATAGTTCTTCTCATGTGGTTTCAGCTGACGACTAGCGTAAGCAACAACTTGGCCTCTTTGCATTAATACTGCACCAAGGCCTTTTTTAGAAGCATCAGTCCAGACTTTCAAATCTTGATTACCATTGATAATGGTTAATACTGGAGCAGTTGTCAATTTTAATTTCAGCTTTTGAAAAGCCGCTTCACATTCTGGAGTCCAATTGAATTTTTTGTGCTTCTTTGTAAGCTTCGTTAATGAACCAGATATCTTCGAAAAATCCTTAACGAACTTCCGATAATAGCTAGCTAATCCGAGGAAACTCCGTACTTCTATGGGTGTAGTAGGCTGTTTCCAGTCTTGAATAGCTGTAATTTTACTTGGATCAACAGCAATTCCTTCCTTTGAGACGACGTGCCCAAGAAATTTAACTTCGTCTTACCAGAAGATACACTTAGAAAATTTAGCTTTGAAGACATTCTTTCTCAGGATTTCCAACACCTGTTCCAAATGTTTTTCATGCTCTCTTTTTGACTTAGAGTAGATTAGAATATCATCGATGAATACTAGAACAAATTTATTCAATACTCCTCTGAATACTCTATTCATTAGATCGACGAAATATGCGGGAGCGTTACATAAGCCGAACAGCATTACTAACCACTCGTAGAATATATCTGGACCTCTGAAGGCAGTTAGAGGAACACAGTCTTCAGCAATACGTAGTTGATGAAAACCTGTAGCCAGCTCCATTCAGGAGAATACCTGCGCTCCATTTAGCTGATCCAACAAATCGACAATCCGAGGCAGTGGATATTTGTTTTTGAGCGTCTGTTTATTAAGGTCACGGTAATCGACACATAATCGGAGAGTACCGTCTGATTTGGGAACAAATACTACGGCTGCACCCCAATTAGAAAAGCTAGGCTGGATTAGACCTTTCCATAGAAGCTGTCTAGTTTGCTCGCCTAATTCTTCTTTTTCTTTTAATGTCATTCTTCGAATTGGATGAACAACTGGCCTTGCATTTGGAATTAGATCGATCCTGAATTCAATTTCTCTTTGCGGAGGTAAGTTTTGGACTTCTTCAAACACATCCGCATAGTTTTTAACAACAGGAATCTTTTCTAATAAAGTGGGAATAACTTCCAAAGCAGACCAAAATTCTTTTCTGTCTGAATCTGAGCCATGACACGGTATAATAATATGTCCAAGCTTCGTTTCCACTTTAACGACTCTTTCGGCACATCTAACTTCGGCCTTATATTTTGTTAACCACTCCAACCCAAGAATAACATCGAATTCAGAGAAATTCATGACGATTAAATTAATAGGAAACTTGGAGAAAGAATAGGAGATGGGCACTCTGCAATATGAACTGAGAACAAGAGACCCTCCTATCGGATTTTGAACTCTAATTGATTCTTTAAGCTTTCTTACTTTTAATTTTAACTTGTGAACAGTGTTACTTGCAATAAAACTACGTGATGCACCAGTATCAAAAAGTACAGAAATAGGAATATTTTTAACAGTAAGGGTACCTCCCAAGACATCGGGTTTACCTGCTGGATCGGAAGTAGCTGGAGGGTTCGCCCCCTCATAAACATGAGCTACGTGGGAGTTCTTTAGCAAAGGACAGTTCCTCCTAATATGCCCCGGCTTGTGACAATTGTAGCATTCGAAGGAGCTGCGGGGGTTCTGAGTAGTCTGAGTGGTGCTGGGCATGTCTGTCTTCGGCCGCTTTGGAGCGCGGCATACATTAGAATAGTGGCCAACCTTACCGCAATTATAGCAGCTTCCTTTGGGTATCTTACCGGCTTGCTGATTAGCGGCTGCTGTGTTGCTAGACTCGGGCTGATCTCCCGATGCTTTGCGCTTGTTTCCTGCTTGGCTCTTAGCGCGGTCTTGCTTGGATGTCCACCCATCTAAGTCTTCATAGTCACAGGCCATCTCTACCAGTTCTGAAAATGGAAGCTTGATGTTACTCATGGCCCGGTCATGGTACTTGCGCTGCAACCCATGTATAAATCTTTTGTTCTTTGCCTTCTTAGTCAAGATGAGCTCGGCTGCATAGCGTGAGAGCTGGGTAAACTTTTTGAGATAGTCCTGAACAGAGCGGTCTCCTTGCTGGAGATTTGCAAACTCATCATGCATGTGCTCTAATGCCTGCTCGGGAACGTACTTCCCCCTGAATAATGCACTGAACTCGTCCCAAGTGCGCACTGTACCCTCGTCATCTGCATCTGTGATGGCATCCCACCATAAATCGGCCTCTCCCTGTAGAAGCCAAGCACCCATAAATGCCTTGTCGTGGGCCTCAAGTCTCATACCACTCAAGATCTTATTATCAGTCTTCAACCATGCAGTAGCCTCTATCATTGAGCCTGTAGGTGAGAAGGTTTTGCCCCCTAAGTTCTTGTATACTTTAGCAACTCGGTCAAGCTCAGATTCAAGGGGCTGGTGGATGTATCATAGGCCCTTCTTCTGCTACGGGGATATTCCCCCGTCCTCTACCTCGGCCTGCTCGGCCTCCTCTGGGTGCTGCTGCTCTCGTAGCCATCTAGTCAAGTTCTGTATAAGCAAGAAAAGAGTCAAGCTCACAGAAATGATAATTTTAAGATATGGTAAAAGCAGAAGAACTTAAGGTAAGATAATGATGTACTGATCAATTTTGTTTTGCTATTCTGCTTAGCTCATTCTAGGACACTACTAATCCTATCTCTAATGAGCTACTCGCGTTAGAACACTACTGATTATATTCTGATGAGGTGTTTAAATGTGTTAAATTCCAGAACTAAGGTTAACCAAAGCTCTGATACCACCTGTGACGATCTCAAACTCCGTACGGACGGAAGTAAAGATAATCATTGGAATATAACACATTAATCATCATTAGCAGATCACAGAATACAGTATAAACATGAAACAAAGGAATAATATACATCATATCAGCGGAAATACAAACGTCTACATCATCAGAGTACACAGATAGGATACTACTTAGTACAGAAAAGGAAATGATCAGTCTACATCGCCAGTGGCGGAATCATATACATAAGATAAATGGCGGAATGTCTATAAGCCAAAATATAAGGAAATCTAGCTCCTCGCCATACGCCAAAAGAGTGCGCTCCATACTGCTGCACTGCTAAAATACCTGCTAACTGCTAACTAGGCTGCCCGTGTGAGAATAAGGGGCACCCGAGTTTGCAAAGTGAAAGAAACTACGAGTCAGTCATGGGACTGGTATGAGAAATCTATTTAACTGCTTAATCAATAATAGTTAGGCAAATCATAGGACCACGCCACTTTCGTGAAACGGGTTTACTCCAGTGATTGCCAATACATGAAATAAAGTGAATGTTGTAATAACGCAATGCTTATTAAAAACAATGAGGTCATTATAAGACTCGAGTCCCATCACACAATGCAACACAAACCAGAGGAAAGAGTTTATCCTTATAATGACCAAAATATGATTAATACGTATAACCAGGTTGTGATATTATTACTAGTGCATATATGTTTTCAAAAGCGAGTTTCAATCATAAATACCAATCCTAGGCGGCATAGATACCATCTACTATGTCACCATACTAGTAATACAACTAAAACCGAACTGCACGTATTGGAAATTGGATTTCCGTCATGAGTCGAGGCAAGGGGCAAGATCCTCTCCGCTTCGAGACACTCTAGCAAGTGCTCAGGACTACACGCTCTGGGTAACCCTAGGAACGTCCAAGGTCGGTCCTCTCATACGTTTGAGGATTAATTATTCCTGAACACACGTTTCCCGGTCCTATAGGACCTATAATCGAGGCGCCTCGCATTCCAACAACCACATAGGTAACGATAATATATGTGTTAGGCCGTGTAAGAACCTGACACTACCATAGCTAGAAAGAAACGTCGCGTTCTCCTTGGGTCCGTATCCCGTTTTTAACTCATACCGAGGTGTGAGGCTCGCGAATCAACGTTATACACAAAGCTGTGCCACACAGGCCCGCTTTGATCATCACCACAAGACTTTGCTTTGCAACAGAAGCCTTGATCATTGCTACTTAGGCGTTCCACACAGGCAATCCATTCTACGTGATTAATATCCATCAATATATATCCTCTGAGTTCGTACGTCTCAGAGAAGGGCGTATAGCAAGAGAATAAATTCTCCGCCGCCAAACAGACATATATTTAATAGAAATCAATCAACACAGAATACAATCCAATGTCAGACACACAGTCCATTTACAAGTCCGTTCTGGGTCTGAACGAAACCGGAGGCACTTTATACCTCGCATATCTGTATAATCAACAGTACGTCCGGACTACTACCACTGTAACCCCTCCTGGGAGCTAACCGATCCAGGGCATCAGTAGTAATCCATTCGATGTGAAGATCACCGGTCTTCCATCGTCTTCATACTTTCAATTTCATATCGTCGATCAATTATTTGAAATGAGAATTAACTCGGTCTTTTCAAACAATTCACGCGAATATAGAATTCAAATCCATTCCTTTTCATAGTTAAATTATTCGACATCCACATTTCAATCTATTAGTGTTATTTTCTTGTCAAACACATTTAACCATCAAAATATCAATCAAACCGAACAATATCAGTTTATTTCCATTCCATATCGTTTATAATATTTTATAATAATTTTTCGCTATTTTTATTTATTTAAAAATAGCCTATTTTAATTAAACGACGTTTCAGGTCGCGTCGTGGCCCTGGCGCTGTTTTTCTCCAGATTTGATTTACACATATCTGAAAATCTAACCGTCGGATCTTAACAAAATTAGTGCCATTGGAAAGATCTTTCCAAGGCGGACCCAACGGTTTCAGTTTCGTGAAAATCCGACGGTCGAATCTTTCGGTATACTCGTTTAAAGTTACGATTTCAAAACGCGAACTGCACGGCCTTTATTCGTTTTATATATTATATATTATATATTTATATATAAATATAATTCATTCGACGATTTCTATATCGTTTCTACTCCAAAAATTTCACTAATGCCTTAATATTTTGGAAAATTTCGCCATAACCTCCTTTGTACGGGGAGGGGTTTGGAAATTTATTGGGCCGTATTAGGTACCCAATAAATCCTAAAATGCATACACATATTTATAGTGACATATAAACTTGTGTCCTTAGGGGAGCGTGTTCAGATCATGGCTTCAGAGAATAAATTCTCTTCCCCTAAAAATGGATTTTTGTGCCTTACCAACTTGAGCGACGTGTTTATTGTCAACTCCAGACCCGTGTGGGGTTTTTATTAATCTGGCCATTTATCGTTATATTTTTAATTGTCCATTTCAATCTTCAGTCCAACCTGAAAAATAGTCCTCGCCATACAAGTCACTTACTCGTATGGTAATCTTCAACCTCGTCGCATCAGTTCCAAATACTAATGCGGTATATGATGAAGTATGCTATCTTCAAGAAGTATGCCATGTAGTGTAGTTCAAAATTAGTTATTACAATTCTATGGCGACGTTTATGATTTCACACAGAACAACCAGCACTCCGCATCCAATCGCATTCACAGGAGTTTATATGATAATAAAATTGCGCAGCCAACTCATTAAGGCTTACCTATTTGTCGGGCATGCAAATAAATTCTTTACTCAACAGCTAATACATTTTCCTGTTCAGCATATGTATATATATGTACCACTATGCTAAAAATAATATTTATAGCATACTACGTTCATGTCAACACTTGTATATTTTTACTAAGTAGTAAGTACGATAAAAAATGGTATTTTTATCGTTCAAGAGGTTTATTCCATACGTGAGTATTTTTAGAACTTCAAATATATGATAAAATGGTATTTTTATCGTTCAATCCATTTATCCAACATCTCGATGTTTTCAACACTTCATGTTTCCAAATAAAATGTAGATTTTATTATTCAACTCATATACTCAACATATGAATATTTTCGACTTCACATATACGATAAAAATATGATTTTTATCATTCCAGTCCTTTATTCCACACATGAATGTTTTCTATAGTTCGTATATATAATAAAAATGCGATTTTTTTCATTTCTATATTTTATTCAACGCACGTATATTTTTAGTAGTTCATTCAAGTGATAAAAATGTGATTTTTATCGTTATTCTATTTTATTCAACACACGTATATTTTTAGTAGTTCATTCAAGTGATAAAAATGTGATTTTTATCGTTATTCTATTTTATTCAGCACACGTATATTTTTAGTAGTTCATTCAAGTGATAAAAATGTGATTTTTTATCGTTCAACACATGGATAAAGTTCAATACATGAAAATAAATCAAACACTTGAATATTATTGAAAATTTCGACAGCATAACGGCAGGGTAGTTAAACCGGCACCGTCCCGAGTACGGCTCCTCGCTCTACCTTAAAACCTCGCGGTATTTGACATTGGGGATTTCATGCATCTAATTCGCACGCAGGCAGCATGTTTTATTTTCAATTCCACAAACTAATCCTATGTGATTTCAATCACAAATGGGTATTTTTCAACCACAATCAATCAATCTAAACCACAAACAATCAACCAATTTCACATCACAACTCAACCAAGGTGTCGGGAGTTTCTAATAAACTCCGTCAGCATCCTAATATATTTTATTTCAAAATAGAGTAAATTTAGAGTTCTCACCTAGCTTTTTCGCTTTGTTAAAAATCGTAGCAAGCTCAGAAAAATCCGCGGTCTCTTCTAGAATGTAGAGAGCCTCCTTGCAGTCACGATGTTTCCTGTTTCATCGAATTTCGTTAACGAACGAAAAAGATATGATTTTTCAAAGATTTGCAATACTTAAAAGTGTTTAAAACAGTACAAAGGAACCACCTTTATACGCTGTTCAAAACTAGGTCGGAGAAATTCGCGAAATCCGGGAAGAACTGGGATGATCGGTGGTTGCAGCGTCGTAGAGGGGAGTGAGGGCTGTCGGTCGATGGTGGTTTGAGGGGGTACGGTGGCCGGGATCGTCGGCGGCGGCGTCAGGAAGTGTCGGACTTTCCGGGCTCGATTCTGGCGAGAGGGGCGTCGGTCGGGGTCGTGGTGGGGTCGGATTTGAAGGGGGGAGGCGAGGCTATCGACGTCAGGTGGTGGCGATGGCGCTGGGTGGCGGAGGCGGCCGGAAACTGGAGGAGAAT